>CM060990.1:603405220-604780220 GCA_030765065.1 Deroplatys truncata | reverse complement strand
ACTGTTTAAAAAGATGGACATATGCCAGCTACTATATTGAAAATACTCTACATTTATTCGCTCGGATCAGTTAAACATTAAATAATACATTAAGGAGGTAGCATTTTAGAATAGTGCTACGTAAAGCCTATTAAACTGTAAAAGCAACAGGGCTAATGTTACCCAAACATTTGGAAGCGTGTAATCTAAGATGTACATTTTTGTTTTAATTATTCTGTGTCTCTGTTTTCTCAGCCATATAAAATCCTATGAGGATTATGGACTAAGAGATTTTACAGAAAGCGTTAGATATGAATTTTATATAGCACTCACTCCTTCAAAAATGAAGATTTTTATGAAAATCGTTATCGCCATTTTAAAGGACCTAAAGCATCCTATTTATTTTCTCTTCCTTTTAACATTTTAGGTAAACAAATAATGAACTCCTCTTTATTGTGCCAGAATTTTGCGTAATTTTAGATAACTGGGTAACCGTAAGAGATGTACAAAACTTATTGAATACAAAATACATTCTCATTAATATACACAATTTATAATATAAAGTACGTTGCTTTCTCATTGTATTCACCGTTTTCCAAATAGTCCAATTTGTATGTCCACATTTTCCAAGTGGAAGTCCTGCACCTAAAACTGCCTCGAAGTTTACCATTCTTTTTCTTCGAAACGAATCTTTACTACGATTTCTACATTCATTTGTCTATGCTTCTGATTGAAACATTTTATGTTATTTTCCCATTTTGTGTTTAACTAAAAATTAATTCCTTAATTAAAAATACTTTTAGTAAAAAAATATACCGTGAATAACGTAACGTGGACAGGAAAAACAATATGTATATAGCGTGTCCAATGTCCGCGCTAACACTCTTTAGAGTACTATTGGAGACAAGAAGTATATGGTACTTGTTTTGTGAGTGCAAATTATAGATGTAAAAATTTAAGCCATGAAAAGGCGCGATGATGTGTCACAGTTTAGCGTTAGACACTTGCTAATCTACTGCTGAAAAAACTCCTGCGGGCTGGCCCGATTACCTGACTCGCCTACACAGCAGTCACCTGAGGCCAATGTGGGACTCAAGAGGGGGAGGAACAGTAGCAAGTTGACCTTAGCAAGGAAGCTGGCCCATCCAGCGATATCAGTTGCTGACAGGCCAGTAGCGCTAAACTCTGAGGCAATGTCGCGCCTTTTTATTGGTTTAGTCTTACGCCTATAACTTGCGAACTATTACACTTACAACATACGTACCATAAGCTTTTGTCTGCAGTTTTCAGGTGGAATACTGTCCTGGAGGACTAGCGTGCGAATTCGTGGACACACTGTATGTAACAGATAAGAGTTATAAAGAGTGAGGAGATCATGTGTGTGTGTGTGTGTGTGTGTGTGTGTGTGTGTGTGCGCGCGCGCGCGCGCCACATAAAATCATTTTCCTACTTAGAATGCGGTAAACTACATGAAAATTTTCAACTTTATGCCATTTTAAGGTGGCTGGAAATTTCGGATTTATCCAACTTTTGGTTTCTGAACGCAGCCTCTCCGGTTGTTCTAAACTCCTCCGTCTCCCTCTCCAACTTACTTATTTTAAAAATACATTCTGGGAATCGGGAAGTTTCAGAATGTGCATTTTCCAGGGAATTGCACTATTGAATTTTTGGAATTATATAATACTGTCCCCTACGTAATTGACACATACAATTGCCAGTTTTTATTGCAGTTAAATGTTCAGCTTAAAATTATTTATCAGAATTTTGAACACACTCAGTATTTAGAATTGAGATGCTTATTAAGGAATTAAGTTTGTGTATTTTCTTAATATTCATATTTGCATAGCTGGTTAATATTCTACCGGATTACAGAAGCGAAACTGCAAAAATACTAAGCGGATTGTTACCGGAGTATTTTATTTGCAAATAGTTAAACACTGCACGTGGTATTACTACTTGTAATGGGACACACACCACCAACACTATATCTTATCAGCTAGCAGCAAAAACTTAATTACGTGCCACTTGCGACCATTTCTACCATTTCGGTAGTACATTGTAGGATTAAATGCGGCTTCTCCCTTCTCTAATCTTTCACAAAACATGTACCAGAATGTGGTATTGCCGCAGCATTCTCAAGCAGTGTACATCTACACGAAGAGAATCGAATGCAAGCAGTTTAGAATTGCAGAAACGACGCTTTAAATATTGCACACACTTAATATTGTTTTTATAAAAAAATACAATGTGTTACATTCACATGACCTTCTCTACTCTCTATCGCTTATCAGTGGGTATACGAATTACTCTTACGAAAGTTTATTTTCCTATCTTCTTCATTTTAATCCGGATAAACCTTTCCGGAAATAGCTGCATTACACATTTCGTTAAAGATAAAAAGGGCATAGCGATAGTCAAATGTTAAAAACTGGACGCTATACACTGGCCTTAAAATTCCACACTCTTTCCATGCAGTCGCAAGAAACAATTGAAAATCGACGGGACTTGAAATAAACTGTGCGTTTTAAAGAGATATACATTTTTTGTGTAGTACGTTTTGGTCTATCGCTTAACGTTTTCCAGTTATGCGAGATTATACAAAATTCCTTCCGAATGAAGGGGATTTCACAGGCTATTCCCAGAAAATTCAAGATATAAATTTTATTTTTCATGCAAATATCTTTAATACGTGGTATTTTAATCAACATCGTTTGAGCCATTTTTAGAAAATAAAAATTTTCGAAAAATGTTTCATGTGAAGGGTAGTTGGGTGTGGGGGTATTTTCTTTAAAATCTTTGTATAGCATCTTTGAAAGATACTTAACTTAAATGCCAAGTTTGGCATTTTTCTGACTTTTCATTTTTGAGTTACAGAAGGCACCATATATGAGAGTCTCCGAATATGAGATACCAGTGAAACTGGTCAACGATGTGCTGCCATAAGGTGATATTGGCGTGAACTAATTTTAATCAGAATATTTACAGACAGGAACAAGAAATGCCCGCCATTTCAGCATTATGTCAGCGTCCAGTGGTGTGTTTGTTGTCGCCCGTAAAAGAAAAGTTTTGAGGCCTAAGACTCCAAAACGTATTTTGCAAAGAAGGTAAGCCGAAATTTCTCATTATTATATACCATTGTGGGCAGCTAGAGCTATACATTAAGTACTACATATCGTTTTTATTTGAAGTTTGTCAAGCAGCATGACAAAGACAACTGAGGTAGTTTTCTTGGTCTGACCTAATATGAGATAGTGAGGGTATCTCATAATAGGGTCCTCGAGGCACTTCATTAGGTACACAGTACCAATACGGTGTACAAAGTTGTACCTTAGGTATTTTCAGTTATTAGAAACTAGCCAAGTTTTTATTCAAACACATTTTATTTATGTTTATTTATTTACAGATGCCTGGGGAAAAGAGGAAAAAGTGGTGCAAGGAAGGCATGGTAAGAGCAGTTGAAGCGGTAAGAGGCAAAGAAATGGGATACCTTAGAGCTTTAAAGGAATTTGGTATGCCAAAAGCGACATTGGAAAGCTATGTTTGTGATGCTCGTTCTGGGAATGAATTAATCGGAGTTCGCTGGGGAGAGAACCTGTACTGATCCATTAAATAGAGCAAGAGCTAGTGAAATACTGTCTTGAAATGGAAGAAATAAGTATTTTGGCCTCAGAGCTACAGATATTAAGGCAATGGCAACCCAATTGGCTAAACGAAACGGAATTTCTCATTCCTTTAGTAAGGAAAGGGGATCTGATGGGCAAAAATAGTTAGAGGTTCCTAAGAAGGCATCCGCAATTGTCAATGTGCACCCCACAAGGACTATTTTCCGCCAGAGTCAAAGGATTCAGTCCCGAAAATGTCAAAATATTTTTCGATATATATAAACCTCAGTTTTAAAAGTCGACGAGACTAATAATTTTTTCTATGTGGATGAAACCGATTTCACAGTGGTTCAGCGTAAACACAGCAAAGACGTTGATCTGAAAGACAAAAAGCAAATTTGTGCTCTGAGCTCCGGGGAAAGAGGCAAACTGATAACAGCAGTTACTTCAATGAATGCATGCGGTACGTTTGTGCCTCTTGTATTTGTTTTTCCACTATCATCACTAGCACTAGCTGGACATGTCATCCTTCGGGTTGGATACAAGCAGAATGTTTCAGCAAATGGTTTGAGCAGTTTTTTTAAAATTGGATGGGCACTACTCCCACACCAGAAATGTCGATATAATAGATATAGCACGTAAAAATCATGTA
Source organism: Deroplatys truncata (assembly GCA_030765065.1). Classification (NCBI taxonomy): domain Eukaryota; kingdom Metazoa; phylum Arthropoda; class Insecta; order Mantodea; family Mantidae; genus Deroplatys; species Deroplatys truncata. The sequence goes on along the minus strand of CM060990.1, from coordinate 604,775,987 downwards.
ATAATCGTCTCGCTACGTTCCCATTCCACTCATCGAATGCAGCCACTGGATGTGGGGTTTATATCACCCCTTAAAACCTTCTATGCCCAGGAGATAAGAGTCTTGACTGAGAAATAAGCCGAACAGAGTTGTTACAAACAGCCTTGTTTGCAAGCTGTTTGGTACTGCGTACACAGAGCTGCAACAATGGAGGTTTCTGTTAATTCTTTCAGAAAAACAGGCTTGTTTCCATGTAACAGAAACATATTTAGAGAGCATCAATATGAAACGAACGATAGCCCAAGCCCAGAAGCTGCTTCTTCTGAACCTCTAAACTCACCTATGGCATCAACTAGCATGGTTATCACATCAGCTGAGATAAGCCCAGTTCCAAGCAAGCCCAGCACGAGTAATCAACCCACTTCCGCAAGGTCAACTTCAGCAGCTCTGATTACCGCCTCTCCACACAGAAAACTTCTTATTGAGAAACAATTTTTAAAATCTAAGAAGTCCATTAGTGCGAAGAAACAGCTTTTTCAACAAAGAAAACGGAAACAATCCAAAGGAAAGCGAAGTGCAAATCTCGACGATTCCAGCAGCGATTCAGAAAACGACATTGTTCTAGAAGATTCCGATAATGACCAATCCGAAAGTGATGACGCTACCTGCACGTTTTGCTGTGGTCGATACTCTGAGGACACTCGAGGTGAAAAGTGGGCAAAATTTCAGATGTGCTTCAAGTGGTCTCACGCAGACTGTGGTAATACAAGAGGAAACCAGTTTTGTTGTTCCTGTTGCAGCGACGATTGAACACATTCAGGGTATGTGACAATATATTATTCTTATTTGTTATTAGTGTTTTAATTCATTAACATGAGTAATGAGTACTTAATCTTCATATGGAAGTTTAATTATTACTTATTTCAGGATGGTCGTTGACTTTTATGATTGCGCTAAGTGTCACACACACTGCACGCGCGCACACATTATATTCGTAAAGATGTCTTGTTAATAATAAAATACTTACATTCACTGATTCGTCTGTTCCTTTAAGGAACATGTGCTTTACAGTAGTAGGTAGCCTAATATGAGATACTGTCTCATATTAGGAGACAGTTTGAAAATCTTTGCGAACTGTCAACAATTAAAAATGGCCCATTATTTTATTTAAAAATTGTGTTGGGCATTTTAAAAAATTACACATTTACAAACGAAATGTAGAAGTTTTAAAACTGAGGTTTTCTATGCTTCTGTTAATTAATAGGTGTTTATAAATTATTAAAATGAAAAAGTTTCTCATATTTGGCTCCTTTCCCTACTGTTCACGGACACACATGCTTACCTTTTTTAAAAATGCCTTTATCTTTTTATTTACGGGTTCTCAAAACATGTGTTTCTGGTGAAATGTTGGTATTGAATTTCTGGGGGGAATACAATATCTTCTCTACCTACTAGGTGCGTGGTAAAGAAAGTAAAAATTAAGAAACGAAGGATTGCACAAATATTCCAAAACTGCAAATATCAGAAGTTCCTCTGATACTGGATTAAATTTTCAAAGCATGGTAAACAATATTCCTAAGAGTTACTTATTTATATCAATCTAAATCTAAAAGCCTAGCAGGCTTTTCTCTCCTACTCAGGCTTATTATACAGGCATTTCAAATGAACCTCATATTTCACTATTTATCAGTGTATAGTTTGTTTTTGAAGCTATCTATGTATCTAGATATTTACCGTTTCGCTGCGGGATGCGGTGTTGCGTTAATCTGCTGGATTTTCGAAGGTTTTGTTTACTTTTAATAGGGCCTTTGTACTGTTACTAATTTGTGAGGATATCACTTAAATGATGCCCAGGCAAACCTGACATTTCCAGATGCAAGCCCCTCGTCCCGAGATGTTTCAGAAGACGTCACTTCATGACAGTAGATTTGAACTAAAAGGTTGCACTAGTTGGCCACGATACGATTGCGTGCGGAGGGAAGAGGAGCTAAACAGTTACGGAACAATTGGGTGGGGCATCGGAAGGACAGTTAGGTAAAGAAAACATCCGCAGTTCTGACTTGCATTTACTAGTGAGGCCGAAGCAAAATACCATACTGTTTTGGTTGTGCAACTGTACATTTCTCTATCGCCTTGCTCCTCACTCCCCTTTGATCCCAAGTCTTGATGACCTTAGAAATGTCAACAAAAGCATTGGCGCTCTCCTCCAAGTGCACTGATATCGTGGCCAACTAGTACTTATTTCTTCAGGTGAGTTGCAGATAATTAAGGATATTGTGGCCGAGATATCAATGAAGGCTTCGAGAGCTGGAGGTTCGAGAAACCAAACCCATCTGCATTCTGGAACATTACGTTAATGTGCCTAAGGACTATAAAATGTGCCAGAGGACTATAAAAAGACTGCAGAAAGGAAATGTCAGTAAGTTACGAGATAGCTGCGAGGACGTTAAGAACTATTTGTAAGTCAGAGCTGCAAAGCGGGGGTTGTAACGCATTTCGCATAGTAAATAGGGTTTATTACAAGTTAATCGGTGTTTTTATTTTTCATAATACGTTTAATAAACTTAGCTCTCAATAGATAAGACAGGTTAAGGTTTAAATATTGTGTTGGGAATCAAAAACAGGTCGCTCGCAAGACAAACGCGAGCAGACACTTACATCATAAAAAAAACGGTTTGGTATCGTTAACATTAAGGGTTCGGTACCGCTCAAGTTCCATCGGAATTGTATTCCACATTTAATGGTTATGATATTTAAGAATAAAAAGCACAATTTGTATTATCTCCCACCAAATTGCAGTTAATTATGTATAGCTGTATGTTTAGCTTTTAGCTAGCAGGGCTTCAAAGCCTTTAATCTTGATTCGAAAATATTCTCGATTTGGAGGCTCTGTATCTTAAATACTCTAATTTTTACAGATTTCAACCAAATTTGAAATGTATGGACAAATATTCTTCGTGCTTTATACGCGGAGATTGAAAACAACACTAAGAAAGCTTACTGTATTTTGCAAGGTGGGAAATCGAATTCTTTGCCCACAGTGGAACCTTATCTGGAAATGATTGAGCATTAATGGGGTGTCAAACCGAGGGGGATGGCTCAGGCGTTTACGTCTATGGCCCACATTCCGGAGGTCTCGGGATCGATCCCCGGCGTCCGCCCACTCTAACCCACGAGTTTTTTCGGATTTTTCCCGGGCAGAACGCTTGAGTGGTTTCTTTTATCCTCCGAATTTGCTGTCCTTACATTTCGTTCCATTCTTCATTTCACTCATATTTCATCCCGTTTGTCTCTTCCAAGATCGGAAGTGTCGACAATGGCGATTCGGTGCAGCGTGGCAGGGGTAAAGGATGCTCTTTGTGACTCTCCATCCCTCGGCTTTCGGCTGGTTGCAGGAGTATCCGAACCCTCTTGAGGGGCATTGGACCACCTCCGTGTGGGGTGGGGACCAAGGTCTGCCTGTCCGATTGGGGTGTCTATCTGGAAACTTAGGGACCGTGGCATTGCTGTGCCGTCGCTCCTGGTTCCGGCCGCCCGGTGTGTCCTCTTGCCTCAACCTTCCTCCCCGGAACGCCTCCTCGTGTGGCGTAGGTACAACATCCACTCTGGATCGGTGCCAAGCCCCCTCCGTAGTCAATCCAATTCAATGGGGTGTCAAAGATTGTCGAGTTTCCCTAGGCACTAACCGTGACTGATAGGTTTCCTGCGCATGAGCAGCATCTCTCCACAGTCCATGGTACAAAGCTCAATTATTGACGTACGTTTCAAGGCACCACCATGACCAGGCCTTCCATTTCTGGAACTTTTTGTAAGCGTAAGGTGTATGGGCCCTCTGAACTACCAGAGGAGAACCTTATTGCACGTAATTTGCAGCGACTGAGGCACTGAGTACACAATGACTAGATGGGTCCCATATGCATTGCGCAGATGGAAGCACAAAAATATCCGTTTAGGGCACGACACTACTGGACAATATGTGTCGCGCGCGAAGACGCGAGTTTTGTTGAAGCAGCATTGTTTACAACTCTTGTGTTTATTTGTGTGCGAGTGTTGTTTTAATTGTAAAATAAGGAAGTGTGTGCAAAGGTTCTGAGAAACACAGTTCACTGTGTTAATAATACTGATAGGCACCTTAGCTCAGTCGGTAGAGCACCTGCCCACTGTACGTGAGAACGGTTCGTTCCCAGCTGAGTGGTATAAATATTTCTCTAGCCAAGATTATTCCCTGTCCTACCCAGAGTCTAGATCACACACACATATCCACTCTTATTCATGCTTAAAATGTATAAAACTCAAAGACGAACCAGAAATTCACTGACAACTGTGTACGAGTTAACACCTGACAGGCAATATATCGCCAAGGTAAAAAGGCCGTCGATATGGCCATCGCAGTTAAAGGCGGGCATAAATGGAACATAAAAAAATATTATTGGTAGTTACGATACGACAGGTTGTGTCATGCACTGTAAAACGTCGGCACAGACAGCGCTCTGTGGGAGACTTAGAACACGGAACAAGTTAATTCATAACTACAAACAAACACCATTTCATATTATTGCATTAAGAACCATAGCTATTTAAATAACATTAAGATTAATTATAATACTGCAGCGGTTTATACAATCTGTCGATGAAAATACAACAAATATAACAGGAAAACTATTTGCATTAAACACTTATTTACAGACATGGACGACTAATTTTAGGACTATGTATGGTACCGCAGTATTTGAAATACTACGTAAATGATCTAATTTAACAAAATCATTTAATTACATATTTGGGTGTACTTACTTTATGGAATACTGCTGCGCTTGACATGCGTTCTCTGTCTAAATTCTTGTACTGATTAATAGGCTTTGTTGCACAAATATTCTATAATAGACTTACACTTATTTATTTTTTCTCACCAGATTAAAATAACTTTAATGTTTGGGAGAGCATTAAACAGTTTAACATAATGATAGTGAACACCTCTCTGGAACAAGTCAGGCCAGTACTGGATTTGTGTAGATTCATGGTTTTTCTGGTGTTCATTTTTGTTTATATTATGATATGATAACAAAACTTTTCAGAATTGTGCATCAGTTTTCCTAGAGATACTACGCTGAGGAGAAAAATTATGTATCAAAATCTAGGCACAGGAATGCATTCGATGCAAAGAAAGGTAGAGTAGGTAAACGAGATTAGGATGCAATATTCTTCCTCACCGAAATTTCGTCCAACTACAAATCTTGTAAAAAATCCTAGCTGGTGTGGAACCGCAACCTTACAGATACCGATAAATGTGTTCACACTCAGCGTCTTTCACCTCCCCTTCTAACCTGCAAGATGTCATAGGATTAATCAATTAAGAAGCTAGGAATGTAATACATGTTATGTTCAGCGTTACAATTTGTTAGCACAATCATATTAATGCGCTCTATATTTAGTGTTAAAGGGACCAAACTGATCAATTTGGAAATTACTTATTTAATCAATTTCAATTTTTACCAGATATTCCTAAAGTACTGTGAAATAAATTTTAAAATTTTCAGCTTAATTCCTTGAGTAGCGGCTATGAAAAGAATAAATATGCATTTCCTGATGTTTAATGACGAATAAAATCTACTTGAAGAGTAGTTTTCAAAATGTTAGGAGCAAAATTTCAAATTTTGTTTCTAGACATAGCTTCTTTGTAATTTATCACATAATTTACAAATAAAACGAGTTGATTTACAAAATATCCGGAATATGCACCCCTTTTTTCAATTTTTCATTAATTTAATGATATTTACCTTCTTCATTTTATTATCCTGAACATTTCTGGAAATAAATTTCATTTATCACAATCTTAGTGTGTCTCTAGTGAAAAGTTTTGAATTAATTAGTAAAACTGTGCACCTGAAGGAACCAATTTAGCAACAATAGCTACCGAAATAATCATGAATTAAATTACTTTTAAAGGTAGAGAACCGATTTTGCGCTTTTAAAATGTTCACCACGCACGCTAGTATTTTAACGTTTTCATTGTATTCATAATTATATAGCCATCCTTCTTGCAAGAACCAAAATCTATTACTGCAAAAAATCTGTATTTGTCAGAACTTTTCCAATATTGAGCAACTTAAGCGTAATGAAGGGTGATCACAACATTCTGCCCTATGTTTTAGTTTTGGAAACAAATATCAAAGCGATACAATTTTAAAATAACTTTGAAGCCACAAAATCATAAAATTTGTTGGTAATCAGATTCTATACACCTAAAATATAAACATATTTTCAATATTTATATTCCTTCAGATGACTTAAAATGTTAAAACTACATAGTCAGCCCCAAATCGAAATAATATTGTAATTACATGCTAAATCACATTCCAGCCCATTATTATTTCTTTTTAATATGAATAATAGCAAAACTTTTAAATAATATCAAGTGCAGTAGTGTAATGAAACATAGTGTAGTGTTCTCATTATGTATTTATTATAAACACCCAAACTGCATCTTGTGTGTATAATATAAAGAGTGGACCAGTTAAGCTGAGACTGTACAATATCTCCAATACTAAGCGTTGTAGAAAGAAATGTCTTAAATAAACGTTGCTTGATATTATGGGACAAGTAAATGCCATTAGTTGTGTTTTGTTTGGAGGACGTTATGATAGTCATTTCAGGGTCAATTTAATTTTTTAAAATGTGAACTTACAGTTAGGGTCAATTTAAATTGACCTTAAAATGATCATCACAACGTCCTCCAAATAAAACACGACTTAATTGCATTTACTTTCCCCCATAACATCAAGCAATTTTTTATTAAGGACATTTCTCTCTACAACGCTTAGTTTTGGAGATACTGTACAGACTCAACTTAAATGGTCCACTCTGTATAATTATTCTATCAATAGCGAACCCTCGAAAAGAAACTTGTAAAAAAATTTCAGACGCAAAACTCCAGATGGGGAAGAAAGGTGCTCTACAGCAATATCCTTCCCGAATGACGTCACTTTGAGGAACCAACTTTAGGTATCTAATAACCATGCACAACCACCGTCTGCCGCAACCTTGGAAGTGCATGTGTCGGTTAAGGGGGAGGTGATTGTCTGATTAGGTCTCGAGTATTGAGCGAAGTTTCGGTGCAGCGAAATATTGTGTGCAGTGTTGGATTTCGCTTCACTTTCTATCCGTTAATTGGATTTTGCTTCAGAGGTTTAATATAATAAAAAGAATTTTAATGTTATGAATTTTTTAAATACTAATTTATTGTCGAAAAAGAATTTCAACACCGTTATTTTATTCTTCGAGCGTATTAAAAGACAGTATCAATAAATCAAATCCACAAACGGAGTACAGAATAATATACCAGGTGAGTCAGCTGCCTCTAGATATTCGTATCTATACAACCCGCAGTTTATAGTCTAATGTGAAAACATTGACCCTCTTAGCGAAATACTGTTATTGTAGCTCTGCCCTTCTATTCGGTACTATACGCAAGTAACATTAATGATTGAAGGCCTGAATGAGAACCAAAGAACGGCAAAAGCCTTAAAACAGACGGCATTTCATAGATATAATGCTTGCAAGGAGATAGAGGAATGTTTACACGAAGAGCGGGATAGACTACGTGGGTTCTGGTTGAGTGGGTTACCTGCCGGAAAGTGGTGAAGCAAAGGTTAGCTTCGGAGGTTCGAATCTGATACAAACATCAAATTGTTTTAGTTCTTTTTTATATTCTCCTTGTGTTTATTTTCTGTATTTTAGTGTACTACTTTATTTATTTTTGTTACTGGCTCTCCTGTGAGCCAAAGACATAAGAATTATAATCGGATAATTGTGTGTCATTTTTACCCTAATAATCTGTACTGTATCTGGTGTTGTAAAGCGAGTTACATAGTTAGCTTTCATTCTTTTGGGCGCATATCGACGATATTAAATCTAACAGTTTTTGTTTCATGTTTAAACCTTATGTTTCACTTCTACTATTGACAAAGGATTGTAAATGTGCTAAGTTCACGGGTAAACAGAATAACAAATTGTTAAAGAGCGTGGATTCCATCAACGAAGTAAATGTTCAAAGTGACGACCCCCTTCATAAATGTACATTTGTGTACGTTGCCGGAGAGACCTTCTTGCATGCTGTAACATGCGCGGTGTAATCTGCCTGCACTCTTCACGCATAAGTGCCCGTAGATGATTGGGCTTTGCTTTTCTTCTTCTTTGCGGTGGAAAACATGACGATAATTCTATTTTGTACACACTTATAATGTTATCAAAAATGTTATTTATATCATAATATCAAATTATAATTCCAAAGAGATGAAACAAAAGATAATAAAAGGTTTAAACTTAACCCGAAGGATTTGAACCATAACTCAAGTGGCACAGTGTTAAAGCAACCATGATAATACCATTCGGCCAATGCTACCTTGGAAGCTGAGGTTCCTAAACGAATTAGCCATCGAAGAACTAGACCCCAACTCGAATCTTTACACGCTTTTTGCAACGTCATACAGTGTTTTGAGCTCGGTTTGGTAATTTTAATTCAAACAAATAAACTGCCTCAGTCATTAGAATTACTTTATGATCTGAAATATGCCATAGTTTGTGACAAAAGAAATTATCTACCTGTACTTAGCATTTTTTGAGAAGTCTGTACAACGTTGACTTACGGTTTAAATCTAATTGGTCGCACTGCGTAGATATGCCATTTTGTTTTCAAATGGTTTTTATTAACAGATGCATGTGATGTGTTGTTCCTTCAGGGGCGTTTTCAAAGGCATGCGAAATAATAACACTTTGTAAAATTGGCTAAAAGTGTTACTGCAGCTCCTAGTGTCAGGGTGGGATGTTTTTTGTATCGACATACATGGCGATTGCATTCTGTCCTGTAAAACACTTATGCACTGAATTATCTATTCCTCCTTTATAAAGTGTTATGCAAATCAGCTATTAGAAGGCATTCAAGAAAGGCCTAAGTCAAATATGTCACTTAGCACGTTGCATAAATTCAAAAATAAATAGGGGCAGCTGACTCGCCTGGTATATACTATATATGAAATGGCAAAACTTTCTGAAGCCGAGTTGTACTTTTGAAACAAAATATGTTTAGGCGCCGCTACTTTAGACAACAGCAAACTTTAGACTGTTTGTGAAACGCTGGCACATATATTGTACTTCACAGGTCAAGCGGTTTGCGGGTTTGTGTACACCTACCAAGATATTGCCGCTTCGGTTCTACTTCGAGCAGGAAAAAATAAAAGGAATGCCCCAAATAAATAGGCTTTTGTAAGTTATCCTAGACGGATCTAAAATAAGATCTAATAATAATTGGGCAACAGCACATTTGGAACATAACTAACTCCTAATCCCAAACAATAACGAAGGATTCAGTATCATAATGCATTCCATAAGTAATACAGACTAAAGTTTTGAGTTTTAAGTAAAAGGCAGAAAACATACCAATATCCGTACTCCACGATGAACCAATATTGACTTACCTGCAACAGAAAACATCAATTAGAAACTTAAGTAAATCATTCTCATAAAGTTAAATTTATCATCCATAACATGTTTCACAATTATCCTAATATCTTTTATTTCTACTGTGGTGAGGTATAATTATCCTATAATATAACTTTCAAAGCGTCAAGGTACTTGAACTTGTGTTAAATTCCCGCTTTATAGACGTTACATAATATTTCCCTGCATTTTCCATTTTCGTCTAAAGTCTACCGTATAACACTGTGGTTTTAACACCATTTTAATGTTGTTCTACGCACTTCAAAATATAGTGCTTAATTTTATCTAAACTTTTATGCACATATACCGAACCTATTTGGCAAAATATGGGAGAGAACGCCAAAATATAATTATACAGCATTGTTCATACAACTAGTGACCGGAGGAGCGGCCGGCCGAGCGCGGTAGGTTACGCGAGTAAGGGACTCCGAATCGTCGGGCGTAAGATGCTTACTGAACGCCTTACTGAAAATAAATAATTAATAATAATAATAATTAATAATAATAATAATAATAATAATAAACACTAACTTGTGCAGTAAGCGACGTTGAAAATACCCTCTCAGCAGCATACATCGACAACTGCGTATGAAATTCCCGTTTACTTCCATTCGCTCCTAAGGCGTAATTGTAGCAATTTGTTGTGACATGTTTTTATATCCTCAATCGTATGGGGGTTATTCTGATATAGATTCTTCTTTAAGTTTCCCCATAAATAAAAATCAGAAGGCGTCAAAATTTTTGAAAGCACAATTGAAGGTGTAAGCTTTCTTCGAACAACTGACAGACATTGAATGTCAGCAGTCATTTTTTCAGCAGGACTCAGCTACTGCACATACTGCTTAGAAACACTTTTTTTTAGGACAGTACTGGGTTGTGGGCCGCTCTAGCCCTGATTTGACGCCTTGTTATTTTTTAATTATGGGGAAACTTAAAGCTTAAGGTGCATAAGAACAACCCTCATACAACTGAGGGTTTAACAGCAAATATCACACAAAAAATTGCCGACTTACGCCCCAGGAGCTAATGGAAGTAAATGGGAGTTTCATACGCAGATGTCATCGATATATTGCTGCTAAGGGAGCACATTTTCAACATCGTTATAACACAGGCCACCACTACCACCACTTTCACTAATGCTTTCATTACACAATATTACGCCCACCGATTCGGAGTCTCTTTCTCGGGTAAACTACAGAGCTCTGCCGGTTCCTCGGCCGGCCATTAGATGCAATAATCACCCTGTATTTACTGGAATTCTTCCAAAAATGTTTCATCATGATAGAGAACACTCCTTTAAACCTTTCCTTGCAAAATTAAAGCTGAATTACCCCAATATAATTATCCGTTTGAAGAAGTAAATTAATTGCTCTTCTTCAATGTGAGACTACTACAAATTTCTAGCCGTAATCCAGCATTCACCTCCGAATTTTAAAGCTGAGGAGTTTTATGTCACAAATAGACTATTTTATTTAATCCCTGTGTTTAGATTTTAATACGTAGAGCAAAGTATAGTGTAAACTGTTAATTATATTAGTTACAAAACAGTCTGCTCGTGTAAATGTATGAAGACGCATTACAAAAATAAATCTGTATGAGCTTTCTATCAATCCAGGCACGCTTCTGTTACTGAAATTCATTAACAAAGTTTAAATTAAAGAAGGGTCTGCTATTGCATAGTAATGGATAGAGAACGCAACAGCAGAAAACGGTATAGGGTTGCTCGTATCAGTTTGGTATACAATTATAGCCAGACACTGGTTCCATGTTTGGCAGCCTTTTTATATAGCTTGAATCACCTCTTAATAAACACTAATAAAAAGTGAGTAACTCCCGTTCTTCCTACATACGGCACCACTGGTGGTGGACAATGGTGATACATGAAATTCAATGGTAATTGGGGAAGACATTTAGAAAAGAAACGTTCCAGACCTAAGTTTAGGGTACCGTCCAGGCATTTGTCAGTTATGAAGACAGGAAAACAGGAAAAAACCTCAGTCGGGGAGTATGGTTCTGGCGGGATTTGAATCACAGACCTCCCAATGACGAGTCCGTGTCTTAACGATATCGGTAAATTCCCACGTGTGTAAGCATTTTTATTTAAGCACGAAACTCCCCTTAAGGGGGGTTTCAGACCCCTTCAGCTGCTGTGGTGCGGGCTCTGCGGATCCTTATCACTCGAGGTACTTCCGACGTTACTAGAAGTATGCCGAGCCAAATTCCCGAGCCCCTCCCGAAAGGAAGTTGTTCAGATTGGGTTGGACTCGGCGGGGCAGTAATTTCCGAAACCCATGGGTGATTGGGTACGTCTGGGCTATGCTCAGGCGGACTGGTGAGACACCTCAATGCCCTCCGGCACCAACCTGGAAAGCTGGTAGACAGTGGATAGGCACCGCCGCCCCCACCGAGAACTGTTCGGTAGTCTTCCCCATATGTGGTAGACGCACGCAAGTGGTGTATCCACTTCCGTCCCTGTGAAAGCACAGGGAGGGATGGCTTATAAAGCCAGTACCGTCCTAATGGAAAACCCCACGGACTCGATCCCTGTGTCCCGCGCAGTCAGCATTTGGCTTGTTGGTCGTTCTTATACGAAACTATGAGGAAGTGCGAAGTTTCTTCAAAAGACGAGGAACTTATATAACGTTTTGTCAGAATCTTTGAAGTCTTGTGGTATTGCATAATTTGGAGGATAACATTTGCTATGATAGTTTATATTGAAAATATATCTTATAGGTGCAAGAATCGCATTTTTCATTTTTTTAAACTCCTCCACGCGTCATAACCTTTAATCAACTTGTAATTTTCAGCAGAGCTTTCCGAAACGGTTACTAGAATGACTGACATCTGCTTTTTTGAAAGTACATAGTTACTTTCTTTTATTAAATGTTTTCATAGTTTGATATTCATCAAATGCAAACAATATATAAGTGGAAACAGCTTCTCATTTGTTGTCGCAAACTTTGATTTAATTTAATCTATTAACTAATGTGACTTTCCCCATAATGGGCTGTTAATGTTAAAATGAAGTAGGAATTAACAAGCCCTTAAAAATAACCCAAGCATCAAATTATTAATGTTTAAAACTTATGAAATGAGGAACCAAAGGGACCCCTGAAACAATTTTACATATACAGCTCACTAAAACATTATATATATATATATATATATATATATATATATATATATAGCTGCCGGGCCAACCAAAGTGGGTGTTAATACCAGCTGGCTAGCAAGTTCATTGCGTTAAAATGTGACGTAATATCGCGCCTCTTATTGGTTAAGTTCCACGCTGTAACTTCACATTTAGAATACAGTGCAATAAACTTTTTCGTATTCAGTTTCTCTATAGAATAGCATTGGAGAGTTAATGCACAAATTTGCAGACGCCTCTGTATAGGGATAGAGTATCGCTGAACCAGATACTCATTTTACCTACATCGCGACAAAGAAAATTCACGACTCACTTGTACGCTAGTGCAGCCCGACAACACTGCAATTCTACCTGGCACGCGGCCGCTCCGTCTTCGCACCGCTGTTACTCCTCCCCACTCTTAAAAAGCTTTCCTAGGCTTCTATCTTATCCATTTCAGAAAAATATATTCCTCTCTCTTTCATATATAACATATATAACAGGTTAATAACATATTAGCTCTCCTCTCCAACGAAAAACGTTCATACCGCTTAGATGGTGGGAAGTGGTATTGAGTTGAGAACGGGGGTTATGATGCACAAGACATGGACCTTTTCCCGTCAGGTGGCTGCAGTGCAGCGAGGTGAGGTGATATGGGACTGACATGATCGCTTACATGCTTTATGTCGGAATAAGAAGATAAGACGTGCAGTTCATGTTACTGCAACGGTCGCTCGCCAGATACGTCATGCTAATCACGTGTTACAAGATCAGCAACAAGATTTTTGCGTCTATCGTTGCTAAGGAAACGTCTTAGTTCAAATTGGTCCTTCTAACCGTTGCTATGACAACCGCCATGACGTATCCATCCCCTGCCATTCATTTAAAGCTTTCCGCCACGTGGTTAGTAGCTGTCAATCACCTTGATTGGCGCCAACTTTAAAATAAGAGTGGCCAATACAAAAGAATGGTACAAATATTTTTTCCAGCGAATTTTAATATTATGTAAATTCGTCCCCAATTACTTGACACAGTAACTATGGTTATATATGCCATGCATATAATAATGTGAATTATAATGTGAAATTGCATTAATAAGCAAAATACTTGTTATATAAATAGAAGTTAAGGCATAAGTTTTATGTATGTGCAAGTGTTGAGCTGGAGCTGTGGAACCCTTGTTAAAAGCCGACAAAAATATCTTTGTGTTAGAATTAGGGCCCAGGCTAAAAGGACTTGTACGGGAAAGTCATAAAAGACAGACCTTGAGTCTTTGTGAAATAGAAAAGGCGACAAGCGAACACAACATATTTTTGTAGAGAGGTCACATGTTTGCAAACGTCGAACAATAGCCGGGAAAGTCTTCTGGAAGGTTCCAAGCTGAACGAAGACAGACCATGAAATTTTAAGGAAGAATATGTTTAAAATCTTTAAGCACAGAAAAGTTAGTTCTTGCGTCCCCATCAGCCAAGGCGGTTGAGTATAAAGTGCTGCGATGTGAATAACATACATGTAAGCTCTCAGAAGCAGACGTTATTAGTCACTTCTCATAATGTAGTAGGAACGTTGAAATGTTATCAATTTAAAGGTCTATAGGAACGTGTGATAAATATTACAATTATTTCTAGAGCACGTATAAAATACTTTATTGCTCAGCGACCGCAAGTTTGGCGCACGAACGTGGTAGGGCTCGACCGTTCTACAGCTCCAACTAACTTAAGTAACTGTGTAGCTTATTACCAAGACAGTAAATGCGTGTGCCATTAAGTCATAATGTTCTTCATTAACTTAATCCATTGTTAGAGTTGTTACTTATTACCTTCCTTCCCGTATCACACCCTGCAAAGTTAAACAAGCTCTACCAAAAACCCAAATAACAGCAGCCGTGGCAAGAAATAAAAATAACACTTTAAGAGTAACAACTAAAACACAAGATAATAATCAGTATCACCATAGTACATATATTAATATATCGGACATACTGCGAGTTATGCTCTCCCACCACGAGTATACCGCATATTACACTACGGTACTATGTGAAATAGTGCGGTGTGTTCCTGTGTTCGCGTCTTATTACTGAGAGCAGAGAATCCCTAGCTATGCAGACAGAGCTTTCAGTTGAGAATCCTTGTATTATACGTTTGAGAATAATAGGCGGCTGACTCGCCCGGTATGTGAAAAGCATAAAGGGCCAACATCTTTGAAGCAAAGCCATTCTGATTTGTTTCAAAGACTTCATTAAGACATCCGCAGCTTTTAATCGCCTTTCAGATCACAAAGATGTGTTCCAAAGAGGTTTAAAAATGCGTCGCATCTCTCGTCTGTTTCAAACAGGCAGGTATCATTAACAAATGGCAGAGGGAGATAGCAATCCAAGCTTTCCGGTCGGCACACATGTGTGTTACTTCGACACCTGTCCTATAATGCTTAATCCTTCCACCTACAATGTCTCCTAACATTGCTACAATGTGTTGTAATGAAATTTCTTTTAACTCCTCTATTATACACAAATCGCATTCGAAGATTCAAATATTTTTATAGTAAGAGGCTTTTGAAATGCGCAATAAGATGATGCACTTGTGAATTACCTCAAAATCCACAGTTTTCAATTGACTTTATGGCAGAATAGTCTAGTCGGGATGTGTTTCAATGGTTTGAATAATTTGTCATTGATTTCAGGATAGCTGCGAGGCCTTTATCTCTAGGCATGTAGGCTGTAGCTAGACGGATTAACTGTCAGAACTTGTTTAAATCTCTTATTTTTATTCTAACCTGTATTTTGTCCCTCACGACACTCTACCGCCTTCCACTTGTTCGAACTAACCACAGCAATCATTACACTCAATTACAAATACGACCCATAACGCGCGGAGTGAACGAGTCCACCCGCCTCGTAAGTTGTTTTAACTGCACATAAACTTTTATAAGTCCTGCGCCGTGGGCTAGAGCGTGATACCATGGTCCCCGTCCACGGATTGCATCCGGATTCGATCCCACTAATGAAGGCGCGATTTTTAAGTTTCGAGTATAGGGTTAGTGCCCACTCAGCATCGTGAGGAAATTCAGGAACTGCAATAGGCAGCGATCCCGGCCACGAAAGCCAACATTGCGGCTAGGGGATTCGATAATGACCACATCACCTCCCCGTATCGGTTGGATGATCGCCTACCTCTGCCATGTGCAAGTGTTCGTGAGGCCGGTAATGGGTCGATCGGTTCTTGTCCCAATTGAGCTGTACCACAATCGAATTATTATTACGATTATTTATTTAACATTTTTATGAACTGCCTTTTATGTATCTCAACTTTGCTAGGACACATTTTTACGGCTGCCTATTTTCTATGACACCTCTGTCTTTTATATTTCATTGGCCTACACCTTTAGGTCATATTGTATGATTCAAGAAATTATAAGTTTCGCCCACTTTACCGTTTAGTTCTCTTTCCTTCTGTTTCTATTTCGCTAAAAAGTCACCCCCGCTGTTTCAGATTATGTGCCTCAAGTAACGTCCTTTTAGAGCTGCATTCTTGACGGATTGTTATCTATTGCTGTCTTTCGTTAGCGGTCTGTGCAAAGGTGTACGACTTCTCGGCTACCTGAGTTAGGGTTGTTCTCACTTGGGGCTTTTCCTGCCTTGAATCTGTTTCCATTATATCTATTTTCCCTCTGCTTTGATATTCTTTTATTAATGCATGATGCATTTATTCAGTTCCTCCCGTTTGTCATTAAATAACTTAATCCGTTATCAGCATTTACTCCTGCTATACGTGAAAGGTTGATACCG
Source organism: Deroplatys truncata (assembly GCA_030765065.1). Taxonomy (NCBI): domain Eukaryota; kingdom Metazoa; phylum Arthropoda; class Insecta; order Mantodea; family Mantidae; genus Deroplatys; species Deroplatys truncata. The sequence goes on along the minus strand of CM060990.1, from coordinate 604,759,599 downwards.
TTTCAAGCAACTTTAAATGTTTATAGGAGCAAGGTAACGCAATAGAAAGGCAGCATACCAAGTGAGCTATATATGTAATTTTGTTTAGTAAAAAGTATAATGTATTTTAGTTTAACATAATGTTGCCATTAAAAATATTTTTCGTGGAGATATTGTGCAAAAAGGGTTTTATTTAGTTATATATTTAAACATGGTTATTATAACTGATGACGAGTAAAGCTATTGCTTAAAGTTATATATAGTCTACAATTGTGCATGTAAAACAGGACTCCACTGCAAACGCGAAAACGTAAACAGATACACACACCACCTGCTTGCTACACACACTCCACCTGTGAAGACTTCCCGAAGCTGCGGTGATGGCATAAATACAAGTGAGTGCACCTATTATTTTCAAGATATCCAACCTCTTTTAAGGAATAATTACGGCATTTACTTCAGCAGTACACGGTATAAATCACGCGTATTTAAAAAAATAGCAAATAGAGAAAGGGTAAACCTGAACAAAACATTTATATTTCCGCGACGGCTTCAAACCAGTAAGCAACATTAGAGATCACTCGTTTATAAAAATACAGTAAATATATGCATCGTTTCTGAGAATAAGATGGAAAATAATGCTTATAAGAAAAAACTGAAAGGAAATAAAATAAAAGAAACATTCGTAACCTCTTTTTTTCCTGAAATACTATGCTGTGATGGTAGAATAGCTATGCACAATAAGATAAGGACATTAATTCTCAAAGCAACATTTCCTATGGTGAGCACTGAAAAGCAACTTGTGAGAAAAGTTCCGTTCTGCATCGCACAAGGTAGCTCATAAATTAAATTATACTACACAAGACCTACTGTAATGTAGCACAGATACACTACCTACCATAATCCCTTTGAATTACTTTCTCCAACACTCATCTACCGGTAGAGGAATTACGTATACCATCCAAAAACTATTTAAATCCCATCGAAAATATACGTTTTTTGGGATCCCTGAAAACGCGCGCGCGTGTGTGTAGCATAACCCAAAAAGACAAATTGGATGAATACCAAACTTTATATTTAAATTTATCATCTTCCGAGAATACGACAGGAAGCTCTCCAAGCAAGTTCAACAACAAACTACCCTTTATCTGGATTTTTTTCTTTATATTCCAAAAAAGTTAATGATTTTGATTGAAGTATTGTAGTTTCATTGTTGACATGAGGAACACAGTGTATATCGAATTAGTTTTTTTGTGAATCGCCTGACACAAAATCTGACTTCAGGAAAAACGCAGAACTCAGTAATGCACACTATATGTATTAAATTAGCTTTTTTTGTAGTTTCAGCGGTTTTCAAGACATTTCCTATTGTTTAAACTTTTCAGTATCTCAAGTTATACACGTTTGAAATGTTATGTCCGTTCTTTTGTTTCTGGGCCATGCTCAGAATATTCAAAATATCCAGTCCAGCATTACACACAGAGAATTTCTCATACATTTGACTGACTTACTAACGTCATGTATGCTTCTGCGTAGCTACAACGAAATATCTTTTGGAACCATCTCTGTAAACATATACCATGTTTAATAAGAAACAGAAAAACAAGAGTTTTAAAAGAATAATTTCCATGATGATTTGAAAGTAAACTATATGGTTACAGAAAGTCGTTTGACACATAAGATATTCTTTCCATAGTAACAAAAATCATGAAATTTATTGCATTTATGCAGCACATCTCTAGTGAAAGATTTACTGGTGCTGAATTAATTGGCAATGTATTTTATCTACTTATTTTAGCACTTTGGCATATCCAACCCTGCTAAATGTATATATCTTGCTTCCATTTTAGTGCAAGATTTTCAATATGGCTATTTTTCATTGGAAGCGATTGCTTGTGGGTTGAAAATACTGATAATTACTGACGTATTTCTTGCAGAAAGGTCTTTTATGGAGTTCAACACAAAGAATATGTTAAAAACTGATCAATATAAACTAATTAGATATACGTATGTGGTTAAGGGATACCAGCAATGAAGCAAACCATTCCTGTTTGTGTGTGGATTTACTACAGCTACTTGTTTCTGTACCGCAACTGTTTAAATGCAATACTGCATTTACAGCCAAAGATTTGTCATTTACGCTACGACTTTTTGTGCATTTCAACACAGAAATGCACTGTTTACGGTATCAAATTGACTCGAAAGACATGAGTTACCCGACATTTGTCTTTTCAGGATAAGGGAAAACCTCAAATCTGAACCTGATATTTAAATTCGGGCTCCATATAAGAAGACATTAATAAGGCACACAGAAAATTCTACATTTGCATATGTAAAGAGAGGTTGCACAGGTTATGTATACAATGTGAAGTTTAAACGGTCACTTCCCTTCTGTCTAAAACTATCTTAGTAATATGTTGAACATTTTAGTCATTTACTATAAACGTTTAGTTTAAAATACGGGTATTTTTAATATGTAATTTCAATGTTATGGAAAATATTTTTAGAAATACCATCCCGAGTTGCAATAGAATTCGCTCAGATTTTGGAAATGTTACGGGTGTGTGTGTGTGTGCGTGTGCGCGCGCGCGCGCGCGCGTGCATGTGATAACTGTTACGATGCATTAATATTAGCTTCACCATATGTTCACATGTCTATCCAATATTTAGTTTCAACAATCCCAGCTGAATCATTTTTGAGAAAACTATCCAAATCGATGAACAATTTTGAATCGAAACAAAATTTCGTGAAAATGAATTTTAACTTAACTTCATAAAAATTAATATATTGCGCAGTAAAATGTCTGCATTAAGCACATAAAGGATTTAAAGTTAATAAATATAATGGTTAAATTTACGCAAAAAGCGAATCTAAAGTTACAAATTCGATAAGCTGTAATCATTACCAAAGTAATCTCTTAACAAAGGAAAAATATTCACTTATGTGGTTACTCAAAAAACAGGATGTTAGTCGTTGAAAAATTAATTTATTTGTACTCAACCAATGTAAACAATAACCAGGGAATTATAACGTACGGGTACGTCCTGTGTACATATCAGGTATAAGAGTGGTATCTTAAGGAGTTTATTCCATCGCGCTGTCTATGCAAAATATAAGGAGCTCTCGTGCAAAGGACAAGAGGCTTGGCTAACAAGGACGTCTTTACAAACGATAAGGCTAATGAAACAATTTCTCCTACACGCACAGTGGACGTCAGAAGACCTATTGAAAATTCGGGTACTTGAACAGTAGGGCACGTACTGAAAACGTGGTTACGTAAACACTGGAACATTTTCCAGGGCAGTCGAGTTTACAGGAACTTAACTATGGTACAGGATTCATTTCTCTAATGCAGCAGATTACGTTTACAGAAGTTTATTTTCTATCCACACACCTACACACTTCTTTGCTATACGTAGATGGTTAAGACCATACTCAGCCATTCATAAAACAAGTGCATATATAGCGACTCCAGAAATCGCAGATATCCTTAAAAAATGTCTAGCAGCAAAATTAACGTAGAGAAAATTCTAATTTTTAATATGCAGGTCGAAGAAACGATATAGTTTACGTGTACTAATAATTAATTTTATTAATTGTATATTTTTAAAATTGCATTCATTTATCAGCTTCGTGTGCGATATTCACAAAATGATTTTACATGCATTTAGTGAATACCCGATACTATGCCAAAAATTTGTTTTCAAGGCGATGTTAATGAACTAAATTAGTGCCTCATTTTTCTTAATTCACAAATTTACTTCTCCTGCAATCTAATTTATATATTGCTGACACCGTCAGGCATTATATAGAAACATCTCTCTTAATTGTATATAAAATAATTTTTTAAAACCTACAGATGGAGTATCCAAAAAGTGATAAACTTAAGAAAATGAAGAATCTGAAAAAAATGCCCTAACACTTAAAATGCAGTATCACCTTTCTGCATATTAAATGTGAGGCTTTTCTCCGAGTTAATTTGGGTACTAGAATATTTTGAAGTATAGAGGAAGACATTCTGGAATCGCTGTATATTGGCTAATCTCACGAGGAACCAAACAGTTTGCACTTGGCATTTCTAAAGCTCTCTTCATTCTGGGAAAATTAAACATAAATAAAGCTAATATTTCGAAATTATGAAACAAAACTAAAAGTTATTTCGACATAAATTTCCTATTTAATAACTTCTGTATTCTGTTGTACTAAGCTTGCATGAAGCAACCCTCCCCACATAGATGATTAAATTCTTCAAGAATTAAAGTTCAGGCATCTTTTAGAAACACCCCGATATATAGCTTGTAATGGTATTACCTCAAAGCCATACTTTAAAAAATAACCAGACCTAATATTGCAACAAAAATAATCCTGTTTCAACTCGTCAGTTATTTTAAAAAGTAAATTTCCGTTTTCGGAACAAATGTGAGGTTAGAGGAAAATGCGAAACTTAGAAAGTTAATGCATTTTGGAGAACGATTTTACAGAAGACACTAATATTACAAAAAGTTAAATTATATCGAGTTTTATTTATGGACGCTCTTTACTGCTGTTGGCCGTTAGCGTCCCATTCTATATTGGGCGTGAAAGACGAGTAATTTTGCTCAGAGGTCTCTTAATCATGCTTGAGGTTCTTTTACGTGCCGTAAATCTACGACACAGGACCACCGCCTTTACTTCCCTTTGAAACAAAGCCTTGCTATGGATTTTTACGGCCGAAAAAATCCATCACCCTCCGCCGGGTTTGAACCCGCTACCTCGGAAGCTAGAGGCTAGCATGGTAACCACTACATCACGGAGGAAGACCTAATATTATAAGTCAAGTCTCTGAATGCATTCGCATAATCCTATTGGTGCAAACGAAGTGCTTGTAGAATACAAATTATACTCTGCTACACAAAGTTTTCATACTAAGTATATTGGCAAGATATCTGCCCACTTCGTACGTAGTTGATTTGGAACGTACCGTTATATGGTAGAAAAGCTGCAAGTTGAAATGTTCTTATATAGAGGGGTAGCACGTTTTATAATACAAACAGTTAATGAACTTTAAGGTATTAATAATTAAATATATTTGTAATAAATGGCAACATCACCACTCATTTTTCATTATTATTATTATTATTATTATTATTATTATTATTATTATTATTATTATTATTATGCATAGCTTAGATAGCCTTAAATTTCAAGCCTCTGTTTCTTTAAAATACTTCTAGGAATCTTCCTCCCAAGACATTACATGTTGATAGGTATCTCTAGGTTATATACAGCGGAGGGGGCCACTTCGCGCACTGCGACCTACATAGATCTATTGTGGCTATCACCCCCAGCAGGAAGGGTGGAAGTGAAGGAAATGCAGGAGGCTACAGGCCGTAAAGACGCGGGCAGTTCCAGCCACGAAGACCTGTCCCAATACTGGAATTGCCTAGAGGGGGCGATGAACGACCCATACGCCACAAACCCTAAAAACACACCTGAAAGATGAAAAGAAAACGGAGTGAAAGGGAAATGATGGAAGGGAGGTCGTGGTGGATGAGGAACCACCCCAGCATTCCCCTACCGACCAGCTAAAACCATGAAAAACCCAAGGTCAGAATGGCGGTTGACGGAGCCATTTCTCTCTGTCATTATAAAGTTTAACTATCCAACACAACAATGAACGAGTGAGAATAGTCGACTACTATACAGGGTGTATCTTTATTGGTGTCATATTTGCGGGACGTGTTCCCGACATAAAAACAGTGAAACAAGTTCATATGTACATGGGTCTGAAAATCAACCGTTTCGTTGTTATAGGTCAAAGAAGATGTATTCCACGAGTGAACCAACGGATGGCCGTGCAGACGGCAATGCAACACGAGCACGCGAACTTTATGTAGAAAGGTACCCTGACACGCAGTTACCGTGTGCAAGAACATTCGCACGAATTCACCAACACTTGAGAGAGAATGGCGCGTTTGAGAGAAGTACTAGGGATGTTGGGAGACCAAGAGCGGTACGAGGCATTGAGCTTGAAGAACGAGTTCTTCGTGCTGTGGATGCAGACCCATCACAAAGCTCAGTACGTATGGCTGTAAGGGAAAGAGTTAGTCATATGACTATCTGGAGAATTCTGCATGAAAATGTTCTGTACACGTATCACCTCCAACGTGTGCAAGGATTAAATGAGGCGGACTTTGAGCCAAGAAGACGTTTCTATCAACGCATGTTACAGCAGTGCGCTGTGTTCATCAATTTCCTAGCATGTATCTTATTCGCGGATGAGACCCGCTGATGACCTTAGCTGTTTAGCGCCCTTAACCCCAATATTATCATCATCATCATCATCATCACGGATGAGGCTTGTTTTACTCGCGAACGGCATATTCAATTTTAATAACACTCATAACTGGGCATTGGAAAATCCTAATGAAGTACGACAGGACAACCATCAACAGAAGTTCTCTCTCAACGTTTGGGGTGGAATCATTCATGATCACCTTATTGGTCCCTACTTCTTCCCCCCGCGTCTGATTGAACAAACCTATCTCCAGTTTCTCAGAAATGGGTTGCATAACTTAACTGATAATGTGCCTCTGGACATCATCCAACGACTGTGGTTTTTACACGATGGTGCTCCAGCTCATTTCATTATGACAGTTCTAAGTTTTAGAATGATGGATTTACGCAAAGATGGATTGGCCAAGCGGGACCCATGCATGGCCTGTTCGATCTCCTGATTTGAATCCAATGGATTTCTTCGTCTGGGGACATTTGAAGTCCTTGGTTTATGCGACTGCTGTACCTGATGTTGACATTTTAAGAAGATGCATCCAAACTGGATTTGAATAAATACAAAACACACCAGGAAGTTTCAACAGAGTACGCCAGAGCATGGAACGCAAGCTTACTGCATGCATCGAAGCAAGAGGAAGCCACTTTGAGCAATTTTTGTAACTTTCGATTTTGTGTTGTAACTCTGAAATAAATGATTTTCAGACCCATGTTCATATGAACTTTTTTACTGTTTTGATGTCAGGAGCACGTTCCCCAAATAGATGCCACGAATAAAGATACATCCTGTATAAGTTGGCCCACAGCATCCACGTAAATACGGATTTTTTTTTACGTTAGCCACGTCATTATTGCGATAATCACTTGAAATAACCACAAACGTACAATCGCCTAGGTGAAATGAAGTTTACTCATTTTTTTTAGAAAAATATCGGAACAAAATTAAGCCATGAGCCCAGTGTACACATGCCGGCTTAATGCCAAGGGTGTGCTAGCCTCTTGGGATAAAATTTCGACAAACATCTCACCCTCTGAAAACGCAGAAACGTGAGGCTTCTAGGAAACTTTAGCACGACGCGAGGTGAAATTTTCATACCTTGTGTAACTAGCTTAGGGTAGATATGCCGTGAGTGGCTGCTATACTGAAACCCGAGAGACACCGGCAGGGCGACAATCGCGATTTTATCGGCCGCCCCTAGATCCCCGTAAGTATGCAACCCACAAACTATAGTCTTGCCTAAAACATGGCCCCTGTTGCTAAAAGCCTCTGCAGCCGCTTCTAGTAGCGACGATTATTCGCTCTGTGCCTAGGCAGCTTTAATTCCCTACATCATTTTACACATACTAAAAAAAAGCTGCAGAAAGCTTAAAAACCACTGCACATGTGAAAATAAAAGATTACAGAAATGCTTCGTTTTTTGCATGTCAACAACAGTTCCATGTAGTCGAGTCGAACATCCCTCTATGATTTAAACCTCGTGCTATGATGAAGTGTTTTTCTTTTTAATTTACTTATTTCATTTTAGGGCCTCATCACCCGAGGTGAAAAAGTTAAAACCAATACTGATTTTTACCACAAAATGATTAAAGTAATGTACTATATACGCTACTGTAGAATAGTTTTTATTACTCTTAATATCCATTCCTTCTCGAGCACACAGAGGAGTATATAAAGAGTACTACATTTTAATGTTTAAGATATACCTCAAAGTAGTATAATTATGTGTAACCTTCACAAAATATGTTATGCAATTCTATCCAATCCAAAACTCTAAAAAAGAGAAAAGAATGAAAGAGTGTAGTAAAAAAAAGGCTAATCTGCAAAATTTGAATACTTCATGTCTCTTCGGAACATTGAGGGAATTACCACTATATCACCGAGCTACTTTAACCCTTAAGTCAAGAGCTTTCAAATTCTATTTTAGCAGCTTACTAGACATTTTGTTGCAGCTACGCAACTTTGATTATAGTTTATAGATTTTTAGCATCTTTGTGTCCATATTAGTCTTTTCGAGTTTATTAATAAAATAATACAGTGATAATGTGTGCTATATTAAATAGCTGTATTTCACGCCAGGAGTGGAATATTCATTACACATCTTCGGTGTGGTGTACTGTAAGTCATTTTCGAGTATAGACGTGTCTCTTATTCGTCTTAGCGTATCGCATTATAGATGCATGCATACACCCTAGGACAAACAAAATGAACGGACTCTTGAAGCGTATATTTTTCTCAAGTCCAAATCGTTCCTGCGACCGGTTCATAATGGTGTCTCGGGACGCGTGCCTTTAGCTTGGGTCTATTGTCACCTTCCATATTGAGTCCCACTTACCAAATATGTGCTAACAGCCGAGTGGTTATAAGCAGGTACGCAGCAATGAGGCCTACCGTGGTTCATATCCCGAGCATAACTTTTGTTTTTAGAAAAACGCAATGTTTATTACGCATACTATAATTTCCAATTGCTAAGGCTTATTTGATTTTATGCTCGCACATAAAAACTGAAACACTCATTTTCGTTTTCAAACTGTATAAGAACTAAGTAAATATTATAGTCCTAAATCAAGCATCTGATGTGATACATACACATGACCTTCTCTGCCATCTATGGTTATTAGTGGGGGTAGAAACTATTGTTACTAAAGAATATGTTTATATCTACTTCATTTTATTCCAAAAGAAACTTTGCAGAAATAGCTACACTACACATTTCGTTATAGATACAAAGGGAATAGCGGTAATCTAATGCTTAAGAACTTTACGCCTCACTCTGCCCTTAAAATTCTGTACCGTTTCCATGCGATTGCATTGTACGGAATGCACCCTATAATGCTTTCTAATGTGTCACTTATTTTGAAAACGAAGAGACTAATTTGCTTGTGCTTTTATGCATAAATGTCTTAAAATTAATAGGAATCTTGTGCATGGAAAACATACGGCATTGCCATATATACGCCTCTTTATTGTGAATGGGGGGAGATGTAGCGTATGCGTGTGCATTGTCGCGTCGGACACATTGATTTGTAGCGTGACATTGTTGAACTAATTATTTTGATTGGAGTTTGAATTTTGTCCAATGCGGCATCTCTCTCCTCACCTCCTAGTCAGTAGCGTGGGTCAGTCGAGTGTGTGTCTTCAGGGCAAGTGGTTGTGTGTAAGCATGCGTGTTTTTCGTGCGAGTGTGGAGCACCTCCCTCCAATGTTTGCCTGTAATCTGTTGTGAACGATGTAGTGACACCAAGGTAACTTTATAATAAACCACAGTAAATGTGAAATTAAGTGTATTTTGTTATGAATATCCCACGCCTGCTTTAAATTTGTGCAGCTAAGTTCCTGATCCCCTCGTTGCCACTGCAGTTACGCTCCCCAATGTTTATGCCGAGGTAGCTAAATTTAATAATTTAGCTGCAAAACCTTTTGGCCTCACCCCGGTGTATAAGTATTAAGTCGTGTATTGTGAGCGCAGCGTCAACGAATGCTTCCGACGTTTTCCGAATCGAACTCCCTCTCTGGCTGTTGCTCATTTATTTTGTCTTAGGCTGTACATTGATTTTTGTCACTGGATTCATGTGATGGGTTGTGCACTCGTCAGGAAATTTCGGTAGTTGTTATTGCAAACTTTGAGTAGAAGCCTACCAAATCGCTGGTTAATAATACATGCAGAAGTGTAACTTTTTTTGATGTACTTCAATGCAAAACTTGAGTGATTTTAACCACATTTCAACCAAATGTGGATACCTTGTCTCTCTAAATACGTAAAGGAGGTGTAAAGCAGGCACAACAGCCGAACCTAAAGTATAGCTTCGTTCTAGGAGTTGCATAAACTCCAAAAATATAGCAGTGGGTGATTTACCCTTTACAACCGGCAGTTATTTACCAATAACTTATGTAATTATAGAAATGATCAGTGACACGATCAAATTTTGCATTAGCATGTTGGCTATATTGTAGCCTTTTAGGAATCGCAACATAAACCAGTAAACAGGAACACATCACTCGTTTTCTTATGTAGATGCTGGACAACTGTAAATGGCAAGCTCTAAATCGAAACCCTCGGAAAATTGCAGCTCTCGGTAAAATAAACATGTTCTAGATGCGTTTTCGTGGTTATTTTGCTCCATAAACCCACCCATTATTGACAAAACCATCTGCGACACATTGCGAGTAGTTTAGCAATTTATGTACCCACCGATTTGCAGCGCAGGGGTGCCACATTTAATTCTTACTTCTAAGCTCGCAGTAAATAATAAAGGGAAATAATGATAGCGTGCTCTGAATCAGGTTTCGTAGGGGGAGAAGTATTTAAAAGGTGCGACTATTACTTGTGGTAACTCGGAATTACTGAGGTTTTCTACCATATGCCTCATTCTTAAAATATTTCTCCTCCTCCTACACCTACTTATCCTTTCCTTATGTGACCTCTTATGTTCTTTAAGCCATCCATGAGCGGAATGAGAGTTCTGATTAAGTAATGGGACACTCGCAAGCATTCTATACCGCCTTGCAGGTTGCAGATCCTTTGCCTTATTCGGCGTTTGCACACCCCTGCCTTAAGCGTATGAAGTGGATCGATAACACAGGACGACCTTCAGTTCAAATTCTTTTGCATTACTGGACACCGGTCAGGTAACAAAAACATTTGTCCAGTAGTTGGCACAGCTATGTGCAAAATGTATTATCGACCCCCGGATCTCAAGAGGCATTTTTCCTAAAGTAGCCATCGTTGCCTTAGATGTGATTCTCCTTTAAACCCGTGCTTCTTCATCGGAATCCATCGAGATAAATCTCCGCCAATGAAGGGACGCATCGTAGTGACATGATGAAAACCAGATATCATGTGAATGTACATCCGAAACGCTTTTTGAAGATGGGGTAGCCAGCATGACCTCTCCGCACCCGAGAAGCTAGAGGAAACGCACAAATTAACACTGACACACTACAGATCAAGCCAAATACTCTTTTCACAATTACAATCATTCCAAAGGCTTCTAAGACATTGCCACAGCCACAGCGAATACCAGTGCATCCTCTTCCTGCAAACAAATCTAATATGCATTGTATAGAGCTTCTAGATTCTAAAATGTGGGCAAAACTTCCTCTGTTGGGGAAGCTATCCTAGCCTCTCTTGATTGACTAATAACACCGAGAAAATATGCTGCTCTAGCACCATGCTCGCGATGTAAGCAAGGCGCAGCCATCGCAGTTCTAAATGTTATCGCTGTCGCGCCATAAGCTATTCAGCAGAGGAACATATTCTTTCACCGGCCAAACGTGATCTCACTAAACCACTGACGAACCACTGAGGCACACCTCGCACAACCACGCCATCTCATCGCAGCGACTCATTCGTCTTCAAGAGTTCAACAAATATCGACTTAGAACATTAACGGCTTCTTAATAGCATACTTTCAGTCGGCGTGAAAATAAACCCCAAGACGCAGGAGTTTCAAGAACGCCCGAGTTAAGGAACAACTGCCATCACAATCAAAAGTGGAAGCTTCCAGGAAAGACTTTACGGCTCTTCTGTTATTAAATGTCTCCGAACTCAAAGTAGCTGTTGAAGCTAATGCCCCCCCCCAAGAAAAGAAAGACCGCCACGGTCTCACATAAAAACTTCAGAAATTGCCGAAGACACCTATACAGCTATCTGGAAGAGAGATGAAGCAGACAAGTGTAACACAAAGCAACATTGCAGCGAACATGACTTTTTACTCGACGAATTACTGTGCAGCGGAATGATTAGCCCTCAAGGTCTCATACCGCAAGGCGATGATAAGCTAAAGCCGTAAGGCACAGATGAAATATTAATGAATCTCTCATTTGAATTCCTAACCCAGTTCTGTTCTGTTCTGAAGCCCCCAGGGTGACAACTTGGACACCTGTATTTCATGCCCACCCATTGATCATGCATTGCATGCCAGGTTTACCCTTAAGCACGAATACTCCCGAGCATTAGGTTGTTTCACAAAAGCGCTTTCCGGATTTCATTTGCTTCCTTGTTTGTTCCTCCCTTTATACTCTATCAAAATTGAGTTAATCAAAAAACAAATCCTTAAGAGTAAATAAGAAACATAGTAAACTAGCTGATTGGGGAGCAAATAAGAGTGTGTGGCTAGCCCAATTTGAACAGACAACTTCACAAGATTAATGGAGGATCTGTTATATGTTTGCCTAAAACGCATCACGTCTTCTTCAATAATTGGCAAGGCATGCAGAGAGTTTACATTTAGAAGAGGGAGGAGATAATCGATATCCTGGTGAAACGGACGCATTTCTCTGTCAACAAGATGGTATGCACACAAATGTAAACAGAGACTGATTATTTTCTTCAGGAAATATGGCAACTTAATTCTGAAATGCAAATTATGCCGGCCGAAAACTTCGTTTACGGTCAATAAATACAGTAACTTTAAAGATTCGCGAACTCCCTACAACCCTTATCTTAGAACTAAGATAATTGTGTAAATCAGAAATAAAAACCGCAGTGAAAGATTTTCTTCTGAAACTACCACTAAATAAAGCTAAAAATGTGTATTATCTACAACGTAAACTGTTTGTCTTTACGCAGGCGTGGGAAAAGATCTACATTGTTAGAATCAAAAAATGTTCAACGTATGCAATATCGCCTAGAAACCCCAAAATATGTGGTAATCAACAACCGTCGGCGTCCAGTGGAGCAGAGAAGGAAGATGAAATAAAATCTTAGTATTCACTTCACCATTCCTGACCTTCAAGTTGCAATACTCTTGAATGTTTGCTTACTTTACCAGTTACTTATATTAGGTAGTGGTATTGTTTTCATCACAAGGCAGTGATATCGCGATTTCACCAGAAATACAGATTTAGAGGCCCACTGAACAAAAAAGAAATTCTTTAGGAAAAGATCTGTGCTCGGCGAATAGCCTTGACTCAAAAACGAAAAGTCCGGTTAATATTCGATTTCACACTCGAGTATGGGAAGCAAAGGCTTTCAAGCGTTTTCACCTTACGCCAAACTATACATTACCTACATGGGAAAATATTTGTAATTTTTCTTTTTGTCAGAAATATTTCAACAATGTTTATTAAAATGCCATACCGACACGATTAGTCGGGGTACTTAAGGCATGGACTCGTGAACGGGAAGTCAGTGGTTCAAATCCCGTCAGGACCCTCCATCCTGACTGAGGTTTTCTTCCAGGTTTCCCTTAGTCCCCACAACTGGCAAATGCCGGAGAGATCCCCTATACTTAGGTCCGAAACGTTTCCTTCTCAGATTTTCTTTCCCAATTATATATCATATCATTTCATGCATCATCAGTGTTGACCGCTTGCGGTGCCGTATGAAGTACATACGGGCGTTAAATGATGCTGAAAATTAAAAGTACCACACAAGATGTTTTCACGGCTAATAAAATGTATATCTCGAGTCTTCTCTGAATAGCATGCGAATTCTTCTTCCTCTGATTGAGGAACTAAAATCATAGGAGACAGACAAAAACCTTGCTATAGGAAAAACTTAGAGCTCATTAAAATGCACAATTGGGGTTATTTTTCTAGCGTTACCCGCTTCTGAAGTATTCTATGTTGCATGTTTGCACTTTACCAATTACGTAATCTGCTTGAAAGTCCATGAGTCAGAATGTTGTATTCTAGTGGTAAATTTTAAATTATTTCTAGGTAAAAATATATTATGAAAAACGTAAGATGGCTAAAATCATCACTTTTATAATAATACTACTACAATACGTTACGGATATTTCTGAATTTGTTGTGGATAGGCATAGTCCGTGTGTGTTTTAGCATTGAATTTTTATATTATTAAAATGATATAAGTATTATAGGATTTGTACATTTCGGTGCAAAAAAAAACCTTGCCGATATAATGAACTGCGTGTTTATATGGTAAGGCAGGCATGGCGAGACTGTAAGCCTGCCCCGAAGCACCTTGATGCAACCTGGATAACAAAGCTATGGAAGGGGGAGAATTTGGAAGGCGGGCGGGTTAGTGGTAAAGAACGAACTGATTCAGTGGCGTCCTGTACTCTGTATTTAAAGTAAATTAAGCTTTGCCGATGTTGTTTACAATGAGAGATTCGAAATTGGGAATTATGTTGTTTACAGCTAGACGTAACTGGTCAAGAAAATGTTCGTTCGTCTGTCGGGATCTGCATTTGCTTTTTACTAATTTAATCATGGAAAATAACTATTCACAGACGTACGTTGTACAAAACATTGCTTCCATGGAAATTGCATATAATCGAAGTTTCGGATATTTATTGTCGCATAAGATTTTAAAGCATTCCACTCCTATTAAATCCTTGCATCTGACTTTCATGATTTCGTCAAATTGTAAATGAATCAGCTCCCCTTGCAGATTGATTCTGGCCTTTCTTACGTCTATGTTTAATGGATAGACATACACTGATATATCATATTTAAAAACCCTGAAATAACGAAATTTGTAATCACAAAATTCACTTTTAAGTGTTAAGAGAATACTAATATAGGTGATATCCGAGGAGAAATTTGAAAGGAGATTTAAACATGGAAAATAGTACACCTGCCCCTCTTTCAAGTGATCTACCCAGAGTGAAACTGTGTTTACGAACGTCTGCACTGAACTATACTTATCAACAATATTTTGATTGCGTCGTTGAAATGTAGTATTCAGTTTAATTGCGTACATATATCGCATAAGAAAGCTAAGTCGCGACCCAGACCTCGTTATTTAATTCCTAAATTTCCATTCCTTAAAATAAGGAAACAATATAATTACAATAAAATGACCTTAAAGCATATGAGAAAATGTAAATGTAAAGCTAAAATAAATTGCCTTTTCTTTCATGAATCCGGGGAATGCATCTCTAAGGTCGAAGAACCGACGTAACATTGCAACTCTGCTAAGCCATCTAACATCACACAAATACTTAATATCTTAAATGATTCTCCCATATTTTTAAGTATACATATTTCGAAACTGTCGGTGTTTCAAAGCCTTTCCTTTTATTTCGTTCACAACACAATCCATCACTATTGTAGTGTAACCGACTTGGCACAAAGTGCTTCTTGATGCAACAGACAATGCCAAGCATAAAAATTGCTCGAAATACCTTTATCACTGAAAAAAAATGTTTTAACCTGTCAATCAACCCACTTTTCCTCTAACCATGGTCTTTGCTCCGTCTGATACTAATTTTGACCACTGTAAACAATATCTTTCAATACTAATTTTTAGAGATTTAAATATCACCTCGCCAGTAGTACTGCCTTTTAATGGGACTAAATCGAGCAAATACTCTTCAACATCAGGTTCCTTATCAACACCTCGAATGAAAATGGTCAATTGAGGTGCGAGTTACATCTGTACTCTCGTCCAGTGCAGGAGAAAACTTCACAAAGTCAGCCATTTTCAAATCCATCTGCCTTATTACGTCGGCAGAAAGCACTTCAACTTTCTTTGCAGTGGTTTGTCGGAAAATATGCTAGCATTCGAAATTATGGACGGCTTTTACATAACCTTTTTTCCGTGGTGGCAAATGTGCACCAGAAGCTAGGATACAAGGCAGTTTTAGATTTGTTGAGAAAACAATCAATTGGGTTTTATTAATTGTTCTTTCGTAGGCTGAAAGGTAGAATCAGAATGAAAAAGTATGGGGTATGTTATCTCAAGAGAAGTTAAGGATGCCTTGTTTTACCGGGAAAATTGGAGTCACATGGAGATTTTCATGAGGTGCTCTCATATCGACATCGTAGCTCAGATGTCCTCCGTGGACTAGTGGTACCGTGCTAGCCCCCAGGGTCGCGGGTTCAAACCCGGCGGAGGGCGATGGATTTTTTCGGGCGTAAAAATCGTTAGCATGGCTTCCTTCGGAAGGGAAGTAAAGCCGGTGGTCCCGTGTCGTAAATTTAGGCACGTAAAAGAACCTCAGGCCTGATAAAGAGGCCTCTGAGCAAAATTACGGATGTTTCACGCCCAATATAGAATGGGACGCTAAGGACCATAGTAGTTAAAGAGCGTCCATGAATAAAATAAATAAAAAGTAGCTCAGATAACGGAGCAACGGTACGGAAAGCTGAAAATCGGTGGTTCGAATTGAATTTTTTTATTCCGATTTTACCTTTCCATATTTAATTCGGAATTAGTATTATCTTAAATATGTTTTATTATCAAAGTTTTGCAAGAAAAGGAATATAAGAGAGGTTGCCAACCGTTTTCAAGTAATGCGAAAATGCTATGTTTTGCGACCTTTTTGTAATGTTTTTTTCGTTTCACGTGGTTTATTTCGTGTAACGCAATTCCTTACCATGCCTGTTTGTGATATTTTATAACTAAAAAATCAATGCGTGTTGCTCTTGTTGCTTCGTAAACAATAATCATTAGTATAAGGCAATAATAATAATAATAATAATAATAACTCCATAATACTTTAACCTATTAAATGACTTATTCAATGTAACACACATTATTAAACTGTTTTCTTTACATATCCTTAATTTTGCTTTGGATCCCGTTTTGATATGCTTTTGAAGCTTCCGGTGCCATGCCACTGCATTATGCAATTATAATTAAATACGCCACCTGTTTTGCGTCTCCAGTAACCATATGCGTGGTATTTCTTCCACCAGTTTGAAGCCGTTTTTGGAGTACTCCATAGCTCAACAGCTCTCGCTGTGCTATAAACTTGCTCATTCGGGATAAAAATTTTCGATTTATTATCTACATCCTTTGTTCGTTTCAAATTACATATATAATAGGGAGGAAATTGTTTAAACATCAATTGTATCCAGCCACTTCATGTTGTTAATTACATGTAATTAAAGTGTGCCGTTATGATTTGCATGCATGTTTGTCTTACCCCCTCTCCCGACTTCCTTCACTCTTGAGCAGGAAATCTACCACTGTTCATTTGTTAGGGTTTTACTGTCAGACTTTGACATCAAACCAATAAGAGACGGACAGATTTGGTGAACGTCTAGCGAGTACCTTTCAGGCAAAATCCTCCTATTTCCACCCCGTTCGTCGCTCACTTTGTTCAAAGCAATAAGAGATTAGCACATCCGGGTAGGTGTGGAAGACAACTGATGAGGGGATTCTGCCAACATTAAATAAAGAAAAACGCTATAGAAAACTAAAAGCATCGGAACTTTTTTTTTGCACGGGACTGTACGCATTGTTCTATTTTGTGGAGATGCTACAGTATTTCCAATCATTTGTGCATGTCCGTTCCTTAGCCATCTGGAGCGAATTATATCGCCCAGGATATGAATATTGCCCTTTCGTACGTAGAGCATGCAGTATTCCTTCTTTGTGGCCGTTCACTCATTTTTTATTCATTATTCGGACTGGTAAAGCAGCAGTGCTAGCATTTGTTAATCAAAAAACGCGTTTCGGTGGTGTTTGTTATTAATTTCGAACCGTAATTGCGATTAAAATAGCATTTATACGATGCATGCTCAGCGTTGCCTAACATCGCTCGTTCAAAATATGTATTATGAAATGCTGATTCACCTGACATTGCAATTAAGAGTGTTAATAACGCAGTAGAGGTAATATTAATTACTACTCGATTTTCCATTAATTAATAGCATCGCAAGTAATGCAATCGCTCAGCTATCGTGTCCGCGTATTACACGCTTCATCAATATTTTAGCATCGCTTTAATAGCCATTTTAAAGCTTTCTGTAAAAATAATTACAAATTAACTCTTCTGCACTAAACAGAAATTCTATTATGTACCCAAATGCTTCATTTAATATCCCAGTATAGTTACAAAAGGTTTGATAGTTTAGCATGCAGAGCACCAGTTGATTAATGCTGCTATACTCTTGTTTTTCTGCATCTGCTGAAAAAATTTAATTCTATCTTTTTCAGATACTCTATCTGATTATTCCTTTTAGTATTTAATACTAGTCATATTTTAAACATCCTATGCATTATACAGCGAAAATGAACGCTTGAATAGGAAAGCAGCGAAGAACGACCAAAAAAGGGATATAAACGATTAATAATAATCGATCATCATGTGGCGCTACAGCCCGTTTGGGGAATGGGACTACCAATCCGACTGCCGGTCACACGCACACGTACCCATGGCAGAAGTGGATTATTGTCCAATCGATACGGGACGTGATGTTACCAGCATCACGCATTCACCAGGCGGAATACTGGTTGCCGCCTATCTCAGCTCCTCAGTTTCCTCACATTGATGAGTGGGCACCGGTTCTATACCAGGAACTTACATCCGCATCGTCATGAGTGGGATCGAACCCGGGAGCATTCCGTGGTAATCACAGCTCCACGTTCTAGCTCAGTGTGCCACAGCGCAGGATTTTACAGACATATTCTTAGAGAAAAATTACACCAAGCATAAATTATTAACCAGGAATATTAGGAGATTGTGAAAAAAAACAGTATCAAGTTCAATGAGAAATAGTATCCAATGAAGAAAAAACTGGTTGTTCCGCAGTAAAAGATTTTAGGTAAACAATAAAACTCTAAAGGCTAACTGTTTTAGTTTGCCTTTTTTTGCGTTTCCGGCGGGTTTCCTTTGAAGCATGAATTAATTCCTATGTATTACATAATAAAATACTCGTACATGCATAGTGCGCGTTATCCTCAGAGGCATATTAATACTATTTTATTGAAGTTTCCAAGATTTCTTGTGTAATAAAACCGTCAAAAAATGTATTTTGCTGATGAATTCTACAAGTAAATATTGTATTTTTCTGTTTCATTCATGATCCACTAAAAATTATTAATTATGATAGCTCTCTACATGATTCAATTCAATAGCGACAACGCTTAGTATGTTCTATGGGACGGCAAATTGATAATTTTTAAAAGAGTACCCACGTATTTTCCAGCCACGATATGAGTACGCTTGGAGGAGGGCACCACTGTTTTTGTTCATAATGCAAACTTCACCAGGCTAGAGATCAGAGGGGATGAGGGTCAAGGCGATAGAGGAATATACAGTTTCTCAATGGAAACAGCACTACATTTGCAGGCCACAGCTTCGCTACTAAATGCAAGTCGGAACTGCGGAATTTTGCTTTACCGACTGTCCTTCCGATGCCCCGCCCACTTGTTTCGTAACTTTTAGTTCTTCCCACCGCACGCACTGGTATCGTGGCCGACCTGTAGGGAAAGTATGGTTTGGGTACTGCGGGGCCTCAAAAGGTTGATAACGTTAAGATATGGCGATGGGTGTGCGTTCCACATTTTGTCAAGATATCTCCACCAATCCAACTAAAGCATTAAATTGGACATTAGATTACCAAAGGGTTTCGAACTGTTCACCTCCTGCTTGATTATAAAGTTTACATACGCGTTACAAAGACTAATGCACATGATCAATGTGGTAGTTTACGTAGCATTTCTCACTAGTAGTATTGCCAAACTTCACCGTCGATAGTGCCCAAAACATGACTTTCCGGGCACGAGTTTCCGCTTGAAAAACCCTGAATTTGCCCCTCCCGCACAGCATACTATGCTTATTGGTTCTGTTTAGTCGCACACTGTATACACCTTAACAGCGTGACTCATTTATATGAATAGCTCCAAAGTAATTGAATGGAATATAATAAATTTAAAACGTAGATTTTTCTAGTAATTATCACGGCATGGTGATCGGAAATAACAATACGAATATTTTAATACAATGTACATTGGGCTGGAAATGCATTGTTAAAGGTGTAAAAACAATATTGTCACAGTGGAAGCCACTAAAACCTGCAGTTCACTTCTTTGTATGATAAGCTGTCCTACTTTGTTGGGTCGTCCTCCGTGATGATGTGGTTACCATGCTAGACTCCAGTTCCCGAGGTCGCAGGTTCAAACGTGGCGGAGGGCGATGGATTTTTTCGGGCGTAAAAATCCTTAGCATGGATTCCTTCGGAAGGGAAGTAAAGGCAGTGGTCCCTTGTCGTATATTTACGGCACGTAAAAGAACCTCAAGCCTGATAGAGGCCTCTGAGCAAAACTACCGGTCTTTCACGTTCAATATAGAATGGGACGATAAGGACCACAATAGTTAAAGAGCGTCCATAAATAAAACTCGATTTCTACTTTGATCATGCGTTTATATTCTGACTTAACTCTCATCCTCTTTCCATTAACATGACTTGAAGGGTGAGGGAAGATTCTTCCTACAAGGTTTGTCATCGGAACCTCTTCATTTAGCTGATTCTGAACCTGCCTGTAGGATAGGATTAGGCATCTTCTGTCATTCTTGAAACATATATAGTTTCACGTGGCCAGAACTCGCCGACATGCACCTTGCGTACTGTACTGATGGCACAATGGTTGGAGCTCAAAGGATTTCAGACGTGCTAAGCTGTACAGTCAGATCAGTGGCAAATATTTCCAACAATTGCTATAAAACAATTAACAATTTGTGTTCAACCGTTAGCAATTCATTTTGTGCTTACACCCATAATAATGCAACTTAATTCTATTATAATACTCATATGGATGTTACCTACCAAAACATGAAGATTTTGTCGACACCCTGTATATGGGTTACCCTGAAGCCAAATTGTTAGTTCGTATATGCATATGTGCATGGGTTTTTTGCCTTTAATTCAAAACGCGTTGCACCGATTGGTATGAAACGTAATGTATAACATATCTTAGATCCCACTGAGAAAATAGGTTGTATGGTATAATTACTTTAAACAACATGAATGTAGCACGGAATTAAAATTTCTATATCCGTCACTTAGGGTGGAGTTTTGTGTAAAATATTATTTAGAAACAAAGTTAATAAGTTATAACTAATATGATTTTCCGGGCTGTTATGCCGTGGTCTGCTGAAGAAAGATTTCCCAGACGTTTCGTCCACAACTGCGGTGGACATCTTCAGTGGCGCGGACGAAGTCTTCTCGGTGAAAGTATCGCAGCGTCTGATGCGTTGGCCGTTAGTGCCGCTCTCTTTATAGTGTGGGCGCTCTCTGCTGATTGGCCCGCTGGTATGAGGGGGCTGGCGCCGGCTGTGTTGTTGCTCTCTTCTGATTGGCTCGCAGTGTTTTTCGGTTTTGTATGACCTTTCTTGTTTTTGATGACTAGATGCCAGTTACTGTTGAGTTTCAATGCTTCTTCTTTCCTATTGAAATTATTGGGATGTTTATAAATCTCTATTGCTTCGCGTCTGGGAAATCTTTCTTCAGCAGACCACGGCATAACAGCCCGGAAAATCATATTAGTTATAATTGTGACACCGGCCGTGAAAACCTACGTTCTTACAAAAGTTAATAAGCACAGCCCCGATAGTAGAACAAACGGAAGGAACAGGAAGGACTTGTATGGTACTGAAGTTCTTATTTATGTTATAGTTTCTATTGTTACTTCCAAAAAAAGGAAACAGTATGGATTCTCAAAACACGGTGACACCCGCTGCATAAGAGGAAAAGAGGAGGTGTAGGACGACGGTGGGAGAAGGAATGTGTTAAGAAGAGAAAGTAAGAACAATCCCAGGTAAGTCAATAATGAGAGCGGAGCTGCTGCTTCTATAATTTTAAAAACAAATCTGATGTGCTACATTCGCATGACTTTCTCTGCCCTCCATCATTTATTAGTGGGTATACAAACTATTAACAAAAGCCTTCTAATCCAGATAAACCTCTGCACACATTACACATTTCGTTATAGACACAAAGGGAATAGCGATAGTCAAATGTTTAAGAACTGGACGCTATATGCTAGCCTTAAAATTCCATATTCATTCCATGCAATTGCGAGAAACAACTGAAAATCGACAGGACTGAACATTCGAACCATTAATAACGGTATCTCAGAAATGGTTTACGCAAAAAAAGGTTATGTGAAACAAATTGTGCGTTTTATAGAGATCTACATTTTTGTGTAGTACGTTCTCGTCTATCGCTTAACGTTTAACAATTACGTAAGATTATTCAAAATTCCTTCCGAATGAAGAGGACTTCACAACCTATTCTCATAAAATTCAAGACATACATTTTATTTGTCATCTACATATCTTTAATATATAGTATTTTAGTCAAAATCGTTAGCCATTTTTAGAGAATCAAAACTTTCGAAACATTTTCCAGGTAAAGGATAGTTTGAGGTGGGGGACATTTTTTAAAATCTTCGTGTTGCATCTTTGGAGGTACTGAAGGTACTGAACCCAAGTACCAAGTATGGTATTTATCCGACTTTTCGTTTTTGAGTTACGCTGTTCACACACGCACACACACACACACACACACACACACACACACACACACGTGAACGTTTTTATAAAACAATTTTGGGGGGTTCAGGAGAACTCAAAACATTTTTCCGGTGAAATCTCGATAACGAATTTTTGGGTGGAATACAATACTTCCCCTACTCACTATACGTAGTAGAGAAAGTAAAATGAGTTATAACCTTTGGAATTATAAAGCCTGCATTGAAAGTAAAATCTTAAGTTAAATTAGTTGATACTGCATTAATGTTGTTCTGCAGAGAGAGAGAGAGAGAGAGAGAGAGAGAGAAGAGAAGAGAGACACCATTTTGAGAAACACTGCTTTTCAACCTATATAGAGGCCTGGAGTATCATACTACTTGAACCCATGCTCACGTCATTGATGAATAAATTCTTTAATCACTTTTAGCCTTTTAAATTGCCTTAAACGTTATTTAATATCACAGTGTAGATATATCGATATGGAACAATACTTGAACCTTAAATCCACTATCAAGACCGTCATTATCAGTTCCACCAGAGACAGCTCCTCTTGTATCGATCCAGGCTAAAGAACTCCCGACCCCAAAGCGTAGAGAGCAACAAAAGCTTGAGGAACAATGTATCTTAAGGTATCTTTGTGATCTACATTTCAGCAGATCCTTTTCCCGATTCAAAGCGATGCAGGTCACATGACTAGCAGCATGTCCGTTGACACACAAAGAAGATATATTAGAGTAGAAGCTTTCGTGACAAAGTTTCCGAGACTTGTGACAGAATGGCTACACTTCAGCAGCTCCCTTAATGGATTGGCAGACTAATAGTAAATCCTTCCTTAATTCTGCCATCAAATTTAATTTACTTTACGAGTTCCGCATTTTCCTTGTTCACGCATTTAGAACCAAGATGAATATTAAAGGTGTTAATGTACCATTTTCTATATTCACCATCACTTCATATCAGCATTCGTATAACCGTTTATTACTTCCTTAGCTAAGGGGACACGGTGCACTGACATGGTCAAAAGCCACATTTTTTTTAGCCACCAATAAAATCTCTATTATTTCCAGTTTCATAAAATATATACTTTTTGGGGGTTAAGAGGTTTTCAAGACATTTAAATACAATTTAAATGCCAGTCTGCATTCCTTTAAAGCCGCCATGCAACATACTTTTAGAACACTTTTGTATCTTACAACAACGAACGACTCTTCATGTCCAGCGAGCAGTTCATCAATTAACAAGAGAGGCCAGGACCAAGAGAAGGCAATCAGAAAATCTGAAGCATTCCAGGAATGAAAGTACAGATGATTATGACCCTGGAATGTACTGAAGTGTCAGAATTTTAATGTTCAAACTTTGAATTCAGTTTCCTCAAAATAACATTTTTGGATGCTTATGTACCTTTTTCTCAGAAAGTATGAAAGGTAGAGAGCTGACATTTTCAGTACACGTATACAACATATAGTTAAACTTTCTGAACCACAATCATAATTTTATAATATATATTAACGATATTAAGAAAGCAACAACATTGCAAATTTTCCACATATTTATTCATTCATTCATTATCTGTTTACCCTCCTCTTATGTAGGACTTACACCCCCCAGGACTTACAAGCGGGTGCCTGGGGTCAGAGGCCCGTCGAGGAGCAGACACTCATGGATCAGACAGAACATCCAGGATGGGTGATCAGCCCGATGCCTGGTATGGGATGAAGGAAGTGGATGAAACGAAATGTTGGTGAAATGGATGAAAGGAAAGGTGATGATGGAGCAGTTGGTGGAATGAATGGCGGGGGAAACCGGAGAACCCGGAGAAAACCCGCCCAGACGCCGCTTCGTCCACCACAAATCCCACATGCAGGTCCCTGGGATTGAACCCGGGCTGCTTTGGTGGGAGGCGAGCGGCCTAACCGCTCGGCCACGGCGCCGCCATATTTACTTTTTTGATATTGCAAATAACTTTTTTTTCAATTTCTAGTGAACTGATGTACACAACTAAATACTTGAGGTTCAGAAGATAGTCGAGTATACTAAGAACAAGCATGCAAAAGTGTGATTCTCTATTGCAAGTAGTATCAGAGATAAAGGCACATGAATTCATATGTTTTAGGAGTACATTTTATTATTTTTCTGCTGAATGAAATACTTTTCACGGACTCAACTGCATAAGCTATCAATGCAAACAACCACTTGAAATAATTGTCATGATTTATGGAACAATTCACAAAAATTTCAGGAAAACCACTGAGAACTTTAAGAGCAGTGGTAATTTAACACACTTAAGGTGTAATTTCCATGTGTTCAGACTACCTTGTCCCCTTAACCTAAGTACGTTGAGTCCATTCGACTCGAACGTTTTCTTGTACAGATTTCACCACAAACAGATGTGTCGAGTCCATGTGCGCCTTTAAATGCTCTTCATTCTCATACTGTGTATCGTACCAGGTTTATCGACATGCAGATGATGCTATGCTTTCTTACTTGAAATACATAGTCTCGTCAATTGCAAAGTTATCTAAAGAAGAGGGAGCTCCTTTATTCAATTTTGAAAACCATATTTTAAAATTATTTGCTAATTTAGCATGTATCTATTAAAATATTGCAACGAATTGTTAATTTTGAGTATACGTGTTTTAATGTATTAGGTTAAAATAAACGAACTATGAATAAACGGAACAAAACAAAAGTCTAATCCATTATTACATTTAGATTTTCTCATTTTGCTAATAGTGAGTAAATGGAACGTAGAAAATTTACACCCTCACCTTTTGGAACATTGAAAGAAATTAAAATTCTGTACTGGTCATTCATAATCCTCAGTTCCTTTTTTCTAAATTCTTATACGTTATATTATTTAATCAATATTATTATTATTATAATTACTATTATTATTATTATTATTATTACATTTTTATTCGTGAAAAGGTCAAGATAAAAGTCTGGAGGCCTCCTTGTATTATTACACAAATTTCATGACAATCGCATTTTATAATCAGTAACCTGTAGCATAACCGAAGCGGGATGGCTCAGGCGGTTGCGTCTTTGGCTCGCATTCGGAGGTCGTGGGTTTGATTCCCGCGGCCGGCCTTCCTGCACATGGGCTTTTATTTCGAGGATTTCCTCGGGTCGCTAGGCGAATGCTCTGAAGGCTCATTGATTCCTCAGAATTTCTTCCCTCACATTCCATCTTACTCTTTCACGTTATAGGTTGGCTTCGGGGCGGTGTGTCGAACGAAATGGCGCAGATGGGTTGCATGTTGGAATTTCTTCTTGACCTCGTCAGCTGGAGGTCGCTCCAGTCTTCGCTGCTGGGTTGAGCTTTCTTCGGTCTTCGCTGGAGGGGCTTGGTAGGGCTGCCTTGAGCGGTCTCCGGCTGGGTGGAGCTTTTAAATGATAGGGACCTATGCGCGCCTCTGTCCCCTGCGTCGGCCGGTCCTGCAGCCCATACGTCACCTACGGTTCCTTCATCTCATCCGTGTTCCTCCCGGGAGTGTATGCACAAAAGATCCCTTGTGGGTTGAGGTGCTTGGTGCCCCCTCCGTAGCGTATACCTAACCTATAACATACGTCTGTACGTAAAATTCGTCATGATCTAAATTTTTCTTTTAAATTCTAATATCTGACATTAGTGAAAATGCTTCTTCACCCGCTCACTTAATAAACTTGCAACAAACCCTCCACTAGTTCGGAACTGAGATATCATTCGGTTTGCAAGGTTGGCTGACTGAGGTGGTGTGCTTGGCATGTTGAGCCACTCGGCAGAAACAATGCCTTGCGGCTCCCTAATTGTGGCTTCATCTATTCTTACGATTCGTTTACGCGTCATCTCTCGAATTCTAACGCTCGAGAATGGTTCTAATATAACTTTCGGTCAAAACACTTTCAATTTTTGAGAGGCAAACTACCTCATAAGGCACAAACGAAATCTAAATCTGGATCGAGTGGTGTGTAGCGAGATTCACTGCGTATTTTGAAGAAGTTTTTTTTATAACAGAGGAATAGCAACATTTTTTGACCGAGCGAGGTGTCGCCGAGGTAAAGTGTGGGACTCGCACTCGAAAGGTCCGTGGTTCGTCCCCCTGGGACCACCCACCCTGACCCATGTGTATTTCGTGGTTTCCCCGGGATCGGCAGGCAATACTGGGGTGGCCTCTTCTCTACCACGATTTCCTTTCCATCAATTCCCTTTCATTCCGTTTCCTTCTCATCTTTCAGGTGTATTTCTACGTTTCGTGGTGTATGGCGGATAGCACGGATGCATGCGCAATGGAAACAGTATTCCCTATGGAAATCAAGAGGGCTGCTTGATTGGTGGGTGGTTCGTCGCCCTCTCTCGGCGGCCTCCCGTGGTTCTCCCACCTTATCCCTTCCTCCTAGTGGATGGTAGCTACAATAGATCTGTGCAGGTCGCAGCGCGCGAGGTGTCCCTCTCCGTTCAATCACCTATACCTTTAGCAACATTTTTAATTTGGTCGTTTCTGTTGCTATGTATTTGTCGAGTTTATATGAATAAATAAACTTTCGCTAACGGTATCTACGAGCTTACCTTCTAAGGAAAGTTTTTGTGTGTGTAGAATAGATGCATAGGCTTGAGCTTCATTTCATCTCATCCATACGCGACATCGATTCAAAGCTACATGACAGATATTTTAGACTGGGCGCTAAAGTTATTGAAGTGCCGGTTCTCCAGGGACAAGCGTTTAGTCGTGGAGGGTGCTTTACTATACCGTATCCCTCGTTTCCCCTTAGACAGAAGCGGTGTTGATGACTATGCCTCAAAGAAACTCCTTTTTCGAAAGGCATTTAGGCACTTTTAAACACTGTTAAGCATTTCAAGCGACTGTGTTAAAGACTGTAGACCAATTGACGTTTTTCAGAAACCACGGGCGATAAATTCCCGTCCTTGTATGTGGGACCTCAGCTACATCATGTTCGACATACACGTCTGGAATACTTTTTTAACGGTGCATAAAGAATAATATGTGCTACAACATCTCTATCATAGGCTCTATAATGTAGAAACAATGTTTTAAATATGATACAGAATCATAAAATTTGAAGCTGCTGAAGCAAAACGGAGCATTTTGTAGTGAAAGCTGCTTTAGTGAAAAAGTCTTTTACTTTGGAAATAGTGTTAAGAACACTGCATCACATTTCAGGAGAATGTTCCTAAAAGTAATCCACGTGTATACATAGGAGAAATAAAAATGACACTTTTGATGCATGCAATAAGAGACATGTACTTTTAGTTTTTTCTTCAGCATAAATTCATCACTGCAAATTAATACAACACTATTTTTCCCTGATTTACAGACTAAGATACTTCTAAATTAAGATTACAACTCAATGGCTTAGTAAGCAAACACTGCATCCATTGACGGCCATTTTAGTTAGCATATTTTGTGAGGTTTCTCATTCCATCCTACCTACCTGCAAGAATTATACCATTAAAGTTGAGACTGTACAATATCTCCAAAAATAAGCGTTGTAAAAAGAACTGCCTTTAATAAAAGTTGCTTGATATTATGGGGGAAAGTAAATTCCATTAGTTGTGTTTTATTTGAAGAACCTTGTAATGGTTATTTTAGGGTCAATGGCGACTTACAATGTTGCAAGTACTTTAAGTCCCGGGGTTCATTGTTACGAACACTATTAGGTCAATTAATGGAATTTTTCAGTCGTCTGATTCTACCTTTTCAACCTTGTCTAACACACGGCTTATGTGGAAGAACAATTAATTCCATTAATTGACCTAATAGTGGTTGAAACTATGAAGCCCAGGACTAAAAGTACTTGCAGCATTGTAAGTCGCCACTGGGGTATGCCATCTCAATACAATTTGAGATCTCCTTGTGGTTAACCGGGAAAAATGCGAATCAATTGGAGAATTCAATGTCGTATAATCGGCGCAACAGTTCTAGACATGTGAAAATCTTAATGAGAGCTAAGAAGCGAGTTGCTTACCAGATCAGGAGGTGACCGGTCGTCTGCGTGCTGCAGGAGTGCGTGGGACAGTCATTGTCAAATATCCGCACACCGGTTATGATAAACTTAGTTATATACAGTATATTAAAATCTACGCTGTAAAAAGCGCTTAATATAAAAAACAATGTCAATCATTGCCTCCAATTCTTCCACACCTAACAACCCTTCCTCTTCTGCGGAATCACTCACATTATTGCCGTCATCGCTGCTGTCACTACTTTCTGCACCATTATCTTGGATGAAAATTCTTTCTATTTGATTTTCTGCAATTCCGTATTTTTCGAAATAATGATTCTTAATTTATTCAACATGTCGACATACATTTTCCCACTCCGGCCTTCCAATTTCAACAAATTGCTGGCGTTATAACTGCTCCACATATTTTAATTTAAAAGTGATATTTCTGCATTGCCACCCATTTTTGATATCAGCCCAGATTAATTCGATTGGGTTTAGATCTGGGCGATACGATGGCAGTCTAAGTACATTGTGGCGATGTATTACTATCTGGTCACGTATGTATGACGACTGAAGCTGTTTGTTGGCTTTAATTAAGTTATATAGCTTTGTTTTACTCATGCTTTCATCTAAAGCTATATTATGTCTAAGTAATCAAGCTCTCGTTTCTTCTTTCAAGGAATTTGAGGTAGGTGGTTTGTCAATTGAGTGTTGACGCATTGTGAAGCATTGTCGATGACCAGAACAGACCCAGCAGGCATATTAGGTATCAACATGGCGTTGATTCACTTCATGTACTTTTCTGTATTCATTTCTTGATGAAAATCTCCTGTTGTTTTTGCAACTTGTAAAAGAAGGGCATTTGGAACGAAGCCGATCTTTCCAACAGCATGACCGATAATAAGTATTTGCGCTTTAGCAACAGGAACCTGCAACCTAATTCGCTGTCGTCACTCCAACTTTTAGATGCTGTACGACTGCTATGTATGTATGACTCATCTTCATACACTATAGTATTTTTCTGAAATTTGTAGCACCACGTTAAAAATTGATGCTGATATAAGTACACACTGATATAAGTACATATAAAATTATACTCATTTGGAAAGGTAGAATCAGACTGAAAAATTCAATGCCATAGCCGGGATTTGAACCACGGATCTTAGGCTTGCCGTGCCGTTGGTCTAACCGACTAAGCTATCATGGCAACATTTACTTTTTATTTTTTTATTATTTTTTTATTTTATTTATTTATTTTGCTTTTCTGTTAGAGCTCTTCTATTTGATTTCGGTTTCTTCCACTTGAACCCTAAATCTTTAATAATTTTTCTGAGATTTGTAGCACCACCTTGTAAGTTTCTGCTGTCTTTCAGCTTGATGAGCAATCTGCTTATTGTTTGCACAGTTTTTTCTTCCACATAGGAATTGAATCGTGCGCCGAATGACGCATTCGAAATCGTCTATTTCTGTAATACGTTTAGGGACCTTATGTTTCTTTCTATCCAGATGTGTCAAATGGTACTCTTTCATCCATATGTTTTTTCTCTCTTATCTTTGAGAACTCTGGAAACGAAACTCGGTGAAACACCAGTTGCTTTGACTACTCTTTCTTTCACTCTCTTAAGGCTTTTGTGGAACTCGGATGAACATATATTTTCTTCCTTCATCTCTGCTTCTTGCTTCATGAAGTCGAGGACATTTGCAATTATTTCCCTACTTTGACTACGTAACACCTTACCACTTAACTTTGAAAACATAGGAGCCATGGTTATAAATATAACAAATATAAAGTAAGTACTATTTAGATACTGCTCTCTTTAAAATTACAACCAGATGCAGACACTTTCTATGCGGACTGTATGTGTTACGCACTGTGAGTAAGCAAAGGTGTTATATCGCTTTCGTTGATTAAGCTAAACATAAACCATTCCTAGGCTCGGCAGCTGGGGTAGCAATCAAGGTCACGATTCCAGAAGTTTTGCGCGAGTAATACCGGGATGTTACCATGGTAGCTCAGTGGTTAGAACAACCAGACGAATACAGGGAGATCCGTGGTTCAGATCCCGGCTATCAGTCGTCTGATTCCACCTTTCCAACTTTCATATACTTTATTAGTGAAATGTTGCTCTAAATTTCTAGAAGTTTCCTAATCTCTAGCTTTAGGACTCCACCCTATTTTGCAGTAAGAATCGAAGCCAAGAAAAAATAAAGAAACAAAAACAAGACGCTATAGATATTACTCTATCTTCTTTTTGCCCCCAAGGCTTTCCAATAAGCTAGTAAATGCATAACGCATACCATTTGATTTAGATGGTTGTGAATAATTAAAAATACTGCTTATATCAAAATGAAGATTTTTGTACTTGTATCAGAATACTTCAATATTCATCCTTAAAAGCAGTACTTATATGCGTATGAAAATTGAAACAATATTACACTATCACTGATGAGGTTCCTGGAGCATTCAAATTATTTTTCTTAGAACTGTGCAAACTATTTTCCAACAAAATATTCACAAACTGAGAACGGTTCGAACAATGAATTACTCTCGCCATATAGATAATGGGGAACCATTTCTAGCAATTCTGCGAAGCAGAGATAAATGAACAACACGACTATTCTCATAATACTGTAATGGATAACTAAATCATAAAATATCAGGAGGTAAAATACAGAGGATTAACTGAAATGGTAAAATTTAACTAACAAATTTGATTACATTACATGTCTGTAATACCGGAGAGTGGCAAAAGCTTAAAGCAGTGATACGTCATTCCAATGGAGCTAAAACAGGCGAGTGGTTAGGTTGCTGGCTCTAAATGTAGGAAACTTTGTTGCGTAACAGACAAAGCTGTGAAGCCACGAAAGACCCCATTGTTAAAAAATAAACACTGAGAATATAGTTAGATTCTCTAAGTAACAAAGTAGGTAGCCGAAAAATTGCGTT
Organism: Deroplatys truncata; assembly: GCA_030765065.1. Taxonomy (NCBI): domain Eukaryota; kingdom Metazoa; phylum Arthropoda; class Insecta; order Mantodea; family Mantidae; genus Deroplatys; species Deroplatys truncata. The sequence continues at coordinate 604,728,283 of CM060990.1, read as the reverse complement.
TCCTCTCTAACAAGAAAAGGCCATATATTGGTTAACTGCCACCAAGTATCTCGGGGTCCTGCTCGACTGCGACCTCATATTCACTCCCCATGTCAAGGCTAAAGTAGGCTTGGGTCACGCTGTACTTCGGCAGTTGTATCCCGTGTTCTGTTCAACCATCCATGCCTGCCTGCCTATCCTCAAACTGCGCCTGTATCGCTCGATCATTCCGCCTCTGATACTGTACGGTTGCGAGGTCTGGGGTTCGGTGGCTCCGTCCACCATCCGCAGATTGCAAGTGGTGCAGCACAGAATGGGGCTCAGACCGCAGATTCCAGTCACATATACTTCACACCATCGGGTCTCCCTTACCTAGTGGATGCCCTGCGAGAGAGAGAGAGAGAGAGCTCACACAATCTACACTAAGCTTGCTCCTCATCCCAACCGCCTGGTTAATATACTTGGGCAATACGATCATCGTCAACCCAGACGACGCAAGAGCTGCCGCCTGGCCAAGGATGCCCTGGGCTGGTAAACACTGCCGCTTTCTCCAACCGACATCACACTCCCCAACTTAAGCAGCATTGGGCGGATCACGGCTGGGCGAGTGGCCACTGAGCCGCACCCCCCCCCCACTGCTTTCCCTGGCACTCATTTACCACATGCAACCACTCCTTCTGGTTCTCTCGCTAGATGGCACTGCTGGACCGTTAAGTTAAGCAGCATTGGCTCGGTCACCGCTTGACGAGGACCGCCCAGGCGGTACCACCGACCCGCGCCAATAGCACTACGAATAGCTAACATCTAAGACCCACCACATCAGTTCGGCTTCCGTCCTGGGCACTCGACCTCCCAGCAATTGCTGCGCGTGGTGGAAGCGGCTGCCCTGGGCTTCCAGGACAGGGCTTACACCGCCGCGGTTTCACTGGATGTCGAGAAGGCCTTCTCGACGACCTGGCATGCGGGTCTCCTCAAGAAGCTCATCCAACTGGAGCTTCCCACACACTTGATACACCTGTTACACACATATCTAAAACACCGCACATTTGTAGTTTCGGTTGCGGGACACAAATCTACACTAAGGCCAATACGAGGCGGAGTCCCCGAAGGTTCTGTGTTATCCCCCACACTCTTTAGTGTATATGTGGCCGACCTACCCACAGAGCAGCAAGTCAACATGGCACAGTACGCTGACGACGTGCTCCTGTATTGTACAAGCAAACACCCAAACAGAGCCTTCAACCCCATTCAGAGACACCTCCGCCTCCTCCAAGAGTGGTGCAGGCGTTGGCGATTATCCATCAATCCGGCAAAAAGCCACGCCATTCTCTTCACCAAGCGCCGCTTTCCCGCAATCTTCCCCACATTCAGCTATCTCGGAAGAAGGATAGAATGGACAAATGCCATCTCCTACCTGGGGGTTAAGTTAGACAAGGGTCTAACTTTTCGGGGACACGTCGGGGACGTCGCGCGTCGGGGACATGGGGCTGCGGCTTCATTGTACCCGATGCTGGGGTCTGAGATGCCTGTCCCTTTAAAGTTACACCTTTTTCGGGCGCTGATGATCCCCTTCCTGCTTTATGCCTGCGAGATCTGGGGCATGGCCGCAGATTCCAACCTGCTGCTCCTGCAACGGGTACAGAATAGGTGCCTTCGGGCCATCTATTGTGTAAACCGCTCCTTTCCCGTGAGACTGCTCCACGAAGCCTCATCTCTTCCTTACGTGGAGGATGAAATTAGGCGCCGGGCCGCAAAATTTTACGACCAGTTGCCATACCATCAGAGCGCCCTAGTTAGGTCTCTTGGGGATTATGACCCCAGAACACGCCGCTTGAGGCATCACCGGCTTCCCCGCATGGCTTGCGGGCATATCCGGTAACAGCGGAGTAATTCCAACAGCAGCTAAAGCTGAACTCCAATTCAATCCATTCAAGAGTAGCTTGGACTTCAAAATTAAAATCCCAACATGTTTATAATTACAAAATTCATACCACCAGCGGTGCACAAGGGTAGTTGCACCATGACCGGCTACCGTTGAGGAACAAACTTTGTTACCTCCTTTCACTCCCCCTACCTAAAGAACAACCGCCATCCTGTAACCCCCATATCCCGTCACTACGTGGTAAAGCCCTAATTAGGGAAGGTACACGCCTAAGCACACCATCGGGTTGCCCTCAACCTGCCATTGACGCACAGCACACAGCACAGCACAGCACATCTAAGACTAAGCCATAGAAATTTAGAAAATTATAAACAAAATGTTAAATTTCTCCTGTAAGCCAGGTCCCATGTACTGGCCCCAGGTATTTTATCACTTAATAAATAAACCTTGAACCTTGAACCTTGCCCTTCAAGGTAACCACGACACATGCGCTTGCTACTAGACTCAAATCTATAATATTGCACGGATAAATCCGTAACTAAACGGATAGGCAAGGACTCGAGCGACCTGTTCTTGCTCCTAACCAGCCGTTACGCATATCTAGTTACTGCATGCTTTCCCTTCCTCCTGTTTCTTTCAAGGCTACGGAACTCGTAGGTCCCCTACCAATTGCCCCTGACATAATTGGGCATGCAGTAATATACACCTGTACATGCTCAGAATTTAGTTTCTTCTGGCTTCTTGTCCCAAATACGTAATGTAAAAGAAGAGCCTCCTTGCATCGGTAGGCTAGAACATAAGCAAAGTTTACTAAATTCAATATTTTCTTTTCAGCGAAGCTTTGCGACGTCTGTCCACATGATATGTATGTTTCTCAGCATAAATACATAAGGTTACTTGGTACTGAAGTTGCCAATTTCTATAATTTTTTTTAAAATTAAGCTTAAATTTTTCTGGGAGACTTTTTCAATAGAATTATAATAGACATATGAATCCTTAAACAGATGGCTTCAAATCTACAATCTAACCACAGACCAATACAAAGAAGGTAAACAACAGCGGCCAAGGGTCATGGACAACAGGTAAACACGCTCTGGCGAGTTCTCTGCAAACACTAATAGACTGTAAGAGGGATCGGGGTGGTTTGTTACCTGCAACGCCCCGTCTAAAGTCCAGTAACAGTTCAACTTTATTTCGTATAGTCCGGATTATATATTTTTTTTTTGGATTACACATTACTATGCCTGATAAGGAAACAATTTACATGATTATACATACATAAATTTCCAATAAAATAACATTAAAACATAAAACTCGAGCCATATGCGAAATTCTTAGTGAAAATGTAAAAGCTTTAAACTAAATTTTGTATTTTACTTCTCGAATATGGTTGATTACAATTAAATATGTGCAACATTAAAATTTATCCTGGATAAAAATAAGTATAGGTATATATTTTAATGTTTAGAAAGCAATCATATTAAATTATTAACACCCTACATTCGAGACTATGTTTGATATCAACTGAATAAAAGTTGCATCATGAAGAACATTTAGATTTGTAGATTCGAGAAAAGAAGCTTACGATAAAACTGAGTATTAAAACCTCAAGTACTATTTGCGCTCACTTACGCAGCTCCATTTAAATACCTCAAAATATTGTCTGATTCTACAGCGTCTGACAATTTTTTAATATAAAATTCAAAAAGCTATTTTTTTCCATTATTTAATAGAACATTCAATATCGAGTACCCTTATTGCAGTAACTGGGAGATTTATAACCGTTATATGAACGTAAGAGTTTGTCACACCCCCTATATCACACACATTTTTCTCGATAGGTATCTGTTAAATTTTCCACAGTGAACCTGAGGGAGAATTTAAATGTGTCCGAGCAACGGGTTAAGGAAGCACATAGTGAGAGAGGGTTTTGCTCAAATCATTGTTTCCTCACAGGCGTCCGTGCGATACAAACTCAAATTGAGCCGATTCTGGTACAATAAACAGTAACACAGAGGAAGCCAAGGGGCAGTGGCGGAGAATTCCTGCGCTACTTCACAGCTAATTTCATGCATGCTGCTTTACTTTGGCGCCTCGAATAATCAACCACATGCGTCAACACAATTTCCTGGCTATACAAAGACCTGTATTTATTGTACATTTTGCTCCCCATCCTGATAAAGCCTGGGTATCTTGCTGTGACAGAAGCAACATAATACAGCAAGCTCGCATTTTACAGTAACCGCCTAGAGTTTATTAGCTGGGACAAAATTCGCTTAAACATCGTTCTTAGCTTCAGGGCTTTTGTTGGAAAGCCTGAATTATTCACGCAGATAAATGTTGAGGGTGTTGCATGTACATACAGATGGTAGGAACCTGGGGAGGAAATTGAGATATCTGGATCCTTCATCATAATAAAGCTAAGACTGAGAAAACTCATAAATCCACAGTTTATTCAAATATCTTTGTTTTTATATAATCAGGACATAAAACATATAGTCCACAGAGAATTTTAAGGACACTTAGTGGAGATATGGGCTCAAAAAATTAATTTTTTGCTTTTGTTGTAATGGATTATAAATGGTATAAGGAAGATACCTATGTATTTGTTGTTGTTTGGGCCTTTAAAGGGCTCTTATGGTCCAGAGATGCTATAGTATATTGGTATGTAACAACGTGCCCGCCTTGTTTTTTGCTATTTCCCTTAATTTTTATTTTTTAAACTTCAGGTACACTTCTCTCGAAATCTATTTAACTTGGAGGTTTGTAATTTTTGCGGTAGTAAATAATGTTTAGCTGCATTTAGTAGCTTAAAGATTTTGAACCTAAATTACATGGTTTCCACGAAAAAAATTATAAATGTAACAAAACCTACTTTATTGTGACTATTTTTTTTAAATTAAATTAGTCCCTCAAATTTACAAATAGTTACGGGATATCTTAAGCTACTTATAAAGAGTTATAATAAAAATGGGGGAGTTCTAATTTTTATTTTCAGAGAAACGTGTACCTATAAACGAAAGTAGAATCTTTTGGAAATTATTTTACGATATTTAAATATATTTATAATTTAAAGATTTAAAGTTAGCTAAAACATCTTGAATCCAGTATATTTAGAAAACTACCTTTAATAAGCAATAAAAAGTTCATTGTCCTAGATGGTATAATTCTAGAGAAAACTGGCTTTCTTTCAATTCCGAAAACGCGTAAAAATACCGTGCGATCTCTACCAAATGTCCTTAACAATCTATGTTAAACTGCTCTTAACATATTCATTTTTTATTCAAAACTAATAATTTTGATATGGTAATACGTATGCTAATTGGACCCTAAAGTTTCATATCGCTCTCAAATAGTTTCAAATATGAATATCGTTTTTCAGACATTTCTTAGTTTTAATTAAAGAGAAAAAAAATGTATGCATTTTATTGAATTTTTCAAACTTTCTGTGTGAGTCATGGTAAATAATTTCAACTGAAGCACTTCATATTTTTTTTTTAACTAGTGCACAGCAATTTCTAAATCCGTTAATTCCTGAATCTCGCCAGAAAATTTAAGACAACTGTGATCCGAGAAGCATTCCGAATAATGCTCGTACAAGTATAATAAAATTGCATAGAACAAAAAATAGAAATTTTTCACATTCTGTTGTCAAATTTCAAATATAAGTACACCCGTGGACAAAAAAAAATTAGTTGTCCCCAGATTCCATGCGACGATCGGAAGGCTTAGTGTATCTCCGTAACAGTTGTGTTCACAACCATGTGCAGGAACTGTAGAATGCTCTCTGCCCTGTGAGCGCAATGGTCACTTGTTCCCTTGTTTTACCCAGTTCATGATTACTGTCTTTTTTTTACTGTTTTCGTTACCGCTTATTACGCAATTATACAACACACACAAACACCCATGCCCATGGCGGGACTCGAACCCGCGACCCTCAACTTGGCGGAGCGCCGGAGCTATACACTCCAGCGACCACGACTACGAGGGCCGGCAACCTTTAAACGGTGTTTCTCTGTGGTGAAGCTACTGAAAACAGAGCACGGGAAAACGTTTCGTTGGCCGAGAGATTAAGAAGGCACTGCTTATGCTCAAGTTACTCGGTTCAAATATCGCATTAGTTATTGTTATTTTTATATTGTTAATTTTATGACTGGATGGTTAGAACATAATATTGCATTAATACAACTTTAGCATTTTAAGTTTTAGGCATATCTATGCACACAAAAACACAATTCTACTAAAACCCGTTTTAAATAACTAAAGAAATAAATGCAAATAAACTATTATTTTCTAAAACTAAAACACACAAGAAATAAACAAAATTAATATCGGGTGTATGGACCCTGAGCACGTATTAACTGCTCTCATTTTCGAGTTATAGATGAAATTAAATTCCTGTAGTAACATGGATGAGAAGCTACAACATGCCAGGCTTCTTGAATTTATGCCCAGAAGCCATCTTTTGTCCGCGCATCTGCAGGGAAATTCGAGCGCAGCTTTCTTTTCGCCTCACCCTACACATTTTCAATAGGGTTCAAATCTAGTGAACAGGGAGGCAGTCTATCACTCCGATATCCTGCCTCTACGAGAACCAATTTGAAACCTTTCGGCGTATGCGGACAGGATGATTATCCTGTACCAATTCAACAATTCCATTAGGATATCTCATCTTCACAAAAGTAATTAAGGTATTGTCAAGTATTACCGTGTATTGCGTACCGCTTGGTGTATCGTCAAGCTGCCGCAACACACCTAGACGTTACTTGATATCCAACATGATATGCGATCATGATGAAATTGTGAAGCCACGTATTTTGCATCGTAATAGCTATTATGAACTTTACCAAATACCGTGTATGGAATGCAGTATATCGAAAATAAATAGTCGCTACGCGTTGATTAAACATTATTAACAGAAGGAAAAACAAATGTGATTTCTACATAAGAGAAGCGAACCTGTGGTCTTAACCAAAGATTCTACGCTTTACCCTAGCGCTAAGACAAGACACGTGAAGGTAACATGTTCAATAATGCCGTACAACAACTTGCTGCAGCAGCCACACAATTGCACTGCGTATGGTGTAAACAAGGCGCTGTGCCGTGTAGGACGTAGAAAAATTTGGCATGCAAGACATAACTCATTTTTTTGTCCACAAGTGTACAGTGCCTTTAAAGGGGAGCATACATACAAACAAAGGACTGAACTTTGCACTACTGAAGCTAGAGTTACGTTTTGTCAGCATGGTGGAATACACAGGCGTTTTAACACACTTCAATTTTACGTGTGCATCTTTTACGGTGTAGCATTAATGACCTTTTTACCATATTTTTATTCGTTTGCTTTCAAAATGTTCGGTTCCTTTCCTTTTATAGAGATCGATTCGATTCTTTACCGCCAATTCATTATATTACTAAACATTTGTATTACTGTATGTTTAAAAACTTAAAAAAAGAAAAAAGAAAAATGTAACAAATATAAAAAATTGTATTAAAGGCTAAATTCTCATGAACACACTTTAATTCTACAGCAAGTAAATTAGTTCAAGCTTGTTTTCAACTTCTCTGCGCTACTTTATAGTAGGAAAGTATGTTATGATTTGAAGAAAGTGCAACTTAAGCTTTGCTGGTATAACTGGCGCAATATCCTCGACGACAGGAGGTCTGATTTGTTTTCAAATTTGTGGGAACAACTTTTTAGTTTTTTCTGCATAATGGATGCACTACGTGAACAATTAGAGTGCTTAAACCCAGTTCACAGAACGCTTGGTTAAAACGCATCTTAACACGCTTGTTAATTGTCTTTAATTCATTTCAGTTGAGAAGTTGTGGTCGAACACCTAGCTGCTTAGTTGCTAGCTTCCAAAGGCACGGCGGACATTTACTACAGTCTACTTGCGGCACCGTATTTTAGTAATACATAACGCAAGAACAGAAAACGAGATGATACCAGAGCAAAAGCGCCTCGAAAGTGAACTAAGCGCTGAAGATAAACTGCATTAACATGGTAATAAACGGTATAAAGAACGTGCTGAAATAAATTTAATGTATATCCATAAAATACAGGTGATCCGAGTGTTAAACTTAAATTTGCCATACAAGTTTTATACCCATCAATGACATTTTGTTAATACACCCCTTAAACATGGCAGAAAAATATGCTATTAAAGAGGGCAAGAAAGATTGTTACTTAATTATGTTCCAAGGGTTTAAATCAATTAAAATCGGAATACTACTGTAGAAGGTGCCAGGTTGATGCGGAGCAGAGACCAATATGTTCATTAGAGGGCATTGTAAGGTTCAGTTGCAACATTGTGAATTTGTCCAATTTTTAACTATCACTTCTCCAAGTTCTCACTATCATTATCATTTCACCTTATTCGTGGCGTAGCGGCGTAATGAAATACACAAAACGTAGGTTCTCTTCTAGACGGTTCACCCACTGGGGAGTGAACACAAGACTTCTCCAATATCTCGCGAAAGCAGCACACTCGCTCACGACAGTGTCGCAAACTCGCTAGAAGAACAACACTTTCGTTGCTTCAGAAACGCACTCGCTAACTCGCTCACTAACTCGCTGACCAACCAACTCTATTGCGAGAGCGCTCGCTTAATATGGGCGTTGAAAATTTCCAGAGTTCTAGAACGTTCGGGAAGGAGAAACATCCAGAAGATTTCGGCTATCTGACGATAGTTCTTCCTGTGTTTATGCTGGCGAGTGCCACTTATCTTTGTTTATCTCCGACTGCCCGGCACCAACCTCCCGATAACAATGGCCCTTAGTCGCTGCGACAGTATATAACAACCCTCACGGGAACTGGAGATATTGTGTTTTCAAGAAGGAAAATGTTAAACTATCACAGCGACTCATTTTTATTATCTACACTTACTTCAGTTAAGAACTAAGGCATGGAAATTAGCTAATAGGAAATTTTGGGAAAGGCTGACTAAATGGAAAATGAGATACAAAATCTGAAGATTATTTATGTAAGCCGAAACAGTTTTCAAAAGAATTACAAAACTAGTAAAATGAAGAAACTGAGAAAAATGCTAGAACACGTAAACTAATTTTGTTTGTACACTCTACACATTAAAAAAATCAGAATTTTCACTCCGTTAATTTGGCTACTAGAGGTTTTTAAGTTAGAGACGAATATTTTCTGCAGTCATTGTATTTAAAATGCGTCAGTGTTTCTAATTTTCCTATGGGATTGCGTGTATAAATAAAGGTAAAGAAAAATGCATATACTTCCTATCGAAACAACTTGTCCTATACATTATGTATTATAAAGGTGTTATTGATTTATTTCACGCCCTGTTAGAATCCCTCTTCCAATTTGGTGGAATTTATTAAGATACTACCGAGCGAGATGGTTCCAGGGTAACGTGTCAGGCCCGCATTTGGAGGTCCCGGGTTCGATTCCCGTCTACCGCCCAGTCTGACCTCGGGCTTTTCGTGATTTTCTCTGGTCGTTAGGCGAATGCTGGGTTGGTTTCTCAACTACCACGATTTCCTTTTTGTCATTTCCCTTTCATTCTTCTTTCAAATGCGCTTCTAGGTTTCACGACGTATGCGGTGCCGGACAAATGGCGCGGGTGCTTGCTCAAAGGAAAGAGTAATCCCGTGGACACTAGAGGGTGCTTGGTCCACAGGTCGTTCATCGCCCTCTATAGGCAGCTCCAGCAGTGGGACGGGTCTTCGAGCTTGGAATGGTGAGACAATTCCGCGCGTTTCTGCGACTGTCTGCCTGCTGCCTCTAGCCTCTTGTGGTTCTTTCACTTTATCCAAGGCCTAAGTGCACAAGGTGTCCCCCTTTGTTGTATAACCTATAATTAAGATACCACATAGCCTATTATCCAAGTGAGAAGTATGTATGTTTTCTACAGCAAGTTGCATAGCAATAGGTTGATTCATTCTTGGGCGAAAAGATAATATAAACATGCAAACAATTCCAAATATATGATTTCTGTCTTCTGGATAGCTCGTTATAGACGTTAGTATCAGGGATTCTTCCAAAATCCTAAATTCGGAATAAAATTCCTTTAAAGTTTTATTATACGTACAGATAACTTCTATCAGTTCACCTTTCATTACTGTTTCTGGTGGTTGCTTTGTGCTCATTTTTGGCAGGATGTGTTACGAAATTCGACATTTTTTATTCCTTCACTGGCAATTTTGAAGTTTACAATAGCCCTACTAATGCAATTTCTTGCCAACGTGTCTCCTCCATGGTGTAGTGATTACCTCTGTTTCCCGAGGTCGCGGGTTCAAACCCGGCGGAGTGCGTTGGATTTTTTCAGGCACGTAAAAATCCCTAGCATGGCTTCCTTCGGAAGGGAAGTAAAGTCTGTAATGTCCACAGCAGTTAAAGAGCGTGTATAAATAAAACTCAATTTAATTTCTTGCCAATGTCTATAGACTAATGTCCAAAATTATTTTTGTTGCGATGCATCAGGAAGAGGGTATAGTAAATAAAATAGCATGGCGCACATTTCGCTCCAACATTGGAAATCAGATACCCTCGCCACATGACCACGTGGCGACATTAAAGACCGGCACCGGTAGAGTTAACGTGATGCGCGAGTGTAGGTGCTCACAAGGATATCCTGTAGATAAACACAGAGTAGTAACCTGACATCACCACGTAGTTACTAAAACCTGTACTGAAATTCCAAGTTTATAGAACCGGTAAAGCAAAGGGACATTTAAATTAAGGGGTGTTCTCGCTGCGCCAGGGCAACAATGCAGCACACTTTGCATCCTTGGCTTATGTTAGACTCCATTCACGAGTACACAACATTAACATAACGCAACATATGAGCAGGCGTGAGGTAAGAACAGTCACTATGCAGCTGTAGCGTAACGCAATTTGGTGCGGGTTCTAGATCCGTAAATTACATGCGTACCGCAAATTTCAAATTGAATAAGGTAATATCCAATATAAAAATCCATCCAGTCTTTACAAACAAATGGGACAAAGTGTTGAACGAAACAAACTACAGGGCACCGCCTAGTGTCAGCTTTTAAAGTGGCGTGGCAGGTCAAATGGAAGCGATCATGACTGTACAGTAAATGGGGTAAAACCTCGATATAGCATGCTGTTCAGAAGCTGGCAATGCATAGACAAAAGAAAAACAGAACGCACGCAAGCATAAAGTTTGCGTTACGTGGCGCATTATGGAAGTATGAATGCTTCCATTACATAGCAACGGTGCAAATTCCTGCTTTTATGTTGCGTGTGTTCCTGCATTTCATTGTGAACGGAGCTCTTAGTTTTTCAGTATCATCGAAACCTGTGTTCACATACGTAAACTGGATTATGTTTTATAATAATGCGACGAGATATTCCATACTACAGCCGACTATTTGCGAACGATTTGTATGTGATTGCATCTTGCAAGGAACATAGAAAGCAATTTTAAAATAATCCTCTAAGAGAGAAACCGTAAGAAAACTGTAAATCAATTTAAGGAAACGATTTCGATTTTCAATGATGGATCTGGTGTCATGGTAACTTTAAATATAATATGTATAATTCAAATCTCCACAAATCAGAAGAGCATCCAGAAAATATCTGGAGAGAAATTTACTATTTCGAAAGCTGAATTGATGCGCCTGAAAAAAAATTCTTCAAAAAGGTGCCAGAGTTGTTTGGATGAAGAACATTTGCGATGGCATAGGCGCTTATTTTATTGTAATTTTAACTGAAATTGCAATCAACATTGTCAGTGGTTTAATTTTCGGAGATACTTAATCCTGTTGCTTGGGAGTACGAGCTTTGGCTGCCGCAGTCAGATCCGCCGCGAAGCCGGCCAACCCATACGAGAAAGAGACTGCATTAACATAACAGCAATAATAAAGTTTATTTTTAAAATGAGAACAATTTCATGCTTAAGAGTAGCTGTAAGAGGTCTACAGATTCTACTTCAAGCTTTCTCACAACAACAATGATAACTCTAGCTCGTCTGTAAGGCAGAGTTGGCGCGCATTTGGCGCTAAATTGGCTACCAAACCTATTTATTGCCTTAAGCACGCCAAGTTTCGCGGGACACTATTGAAGTGTACGTACAAGTGCTATCCATGCGACTGAATGCCTTTTTTATGTATTTATATTTTGTGTGCGAACTACAGAAATCTGATTAACCAAAAACTGAATGAGATCTGAGAAGAAATTAAGAAGTGGGGAATATAAATTTGTAACGAGGACGCAAGTCCAGCATGTGAAACATTTTCATTCATTTATAGGTGCTTACAACATAAGCCAATGGGTTACATAAATATGTTTTCCACTTTTTTGAAGGGGAAAATGTTTTAAGCGCTTATCGCATTTAAAAGTTAGATATTCAACTTAACCTCTTGTAAAGTAATGTCTACTTTGTAATGCTTTCGTTTGCGATTTATGCTGCTCAATAATAGACAGATAAGAACATTTCTAAAATTGCTATTTTTGGGTACAGGGGACCTCCTCCAAACCTGTACTTGATGGAATCTCAATATGAAATCCCTGGATGAAATGCAATACTTACAATAGAGAGAGAGAGAGTAAACAATCCTTCAATTAAATAATACACCTAACATAGCTTGAAATGTATGTTTATTGAGAGCAAATTTCACAAGCCGTCATAAAATTTCAGAAATATCTATACCAATGTTACAAAAAAAGAAAAGTGTGTGTGTGTGTGTGTGTGTGTGTGTGTGTGTGTGTGTGTGTGTGGAGGGGTAGGTAGTTTCGGAAACCACTCAACCGATTTCGATAATTCCCTTCATACTGGAAAGCACAATTGTTTCGGACGGACATTGCCTATAAAGTATTTCTAAAGTTTTAAAATTGGGTTTTGATATTAATGTCACACAATTTCAATTTCTTTTGTGATATATTTGTACATTATTGCGAATATGTTAGATAGAACTTCTAGCTGAAAGGGGTAAATGGGGAGGCTTAAAATCTTTTAATATTCGGTGATTAGAAAGGGTTGCATATCTTGTCCATATCATCAGATTTCGCTCTCATTTCAATGAGCTTTGTTACTAAGGAGTATTTTTGGCACCATTTTGACAGAATTTGCTACACTTGGGTTTTACAGTTTGGAAAAAATTCCAAGCTACCATACAATCTTCAAAAGTCATATACAATTTAACTCCTTGTGTAGAAGGCAACACTGTTTGGCCAATCTAAGCAAAACTATGTACAGTTACACCATAGGTTAAGTTATGGTAAATTATGGTTTACATTAGAACACAAACTATTCCTACCATATTTTCTATCCTTATGTAGATGTCTGCAATGTTGAATCCATCTCGTAAAAATATTGTACAACGATACTATAAAACGTGGCAAAGATCATGGGTTATCTTAAAATTTCCAAAAATTACCCTACTTTATTTTTATTCATATAGTTCGCAATTTTCAAACACTACCCTTATCGGGTAATTAATTGTTCTTTCACACAAGACGTGTTTAAGACAAGGTTGGAAAGGTAGAACCAGACTGAAAAATTGAATTGATGACTTAACAGTTTGTTGAACTATGAAGTCCGGGACTTAAAGTTCCTACTAGTGGTACCGTGCTAGCCTCTAGTTCCCAAGGTCGCGGGTTCAAACCCGGCGGAGGGCGATGGATTTTTTTCGGGCGTAAAAATCCTTAGCATGGCTTCCTTCGAAGGGAAGTAAAGCCGGTGGTCCCGTGTCGTAGATTTTCGGAACGTAAAAGAACCTCAAGCCTGATAAAGAGGCCTCTGAGCAAAATTACCGGTCTTTCACTCCCAATATGAAAGGGGACGCTAAGAAGCAGTTAAAGAGCGTCCATAAATAAAACTCAATTCCATTTTTTTAAGTACATACGACAATGTAAGTCGCCATTCGTGAATGTCATCTCCAAATGGATTTGAGATCTCTCTGTGGTTTACTGTTACCTTTCCAGCCACCCTTAGCTTTTATTTTCAAATCTATGTGGACAAATCTATACTGCCCCACCTATCAGAGGACTTCAGCTATAGGGCGTGACGAAAATTATAGGATATCTCAGAACTTCGGAAGAACATAATCGTACACATATTTACAACCTCTTATGTGCACATTTACATCATTTGACCAATCTGGACAAAACTTTGGACACTTACCCATTAGGTACGAGCAAAAATTAGTTACTTACGAGTATCAAAATCCGGGTGTGGGTAGATTGCGACTTAAAATTATTGCCTCCGACTAGCTCGTTACTAGAAGAGGTAGACTGTAAACTGCGACTGTGGATGTTACAAGTACACTGCTACGCCTAAATGTTTACAAACCAAACAATGACACCAGTTCTCTCTCTCTCTGTCTCTCTCTCTCTCCCTAAGGTTAAATCTAGAAACGATAGGACTCCGTGATTTCAATAGCGGCCCACTACGGCCTGACGGCTTCCGCTCACCTCCTACTCGTTTAGCGCACACGAAGAACACAGATTGCATCCGAGGGGTTCCGCCTGCCATCAGAGATTTTTGGCAAGGGCGTGTGTGCGTCAGTCTAATTGGGATACATAATTATATTAACACGAGTTCATATGAAACATTGTACAAGTGAATATAGCATTTTTAACACATTGGATGCTTTAATCTGCCACTTAAGTCTAGAAGAGGCGGAAAGGAACTTATTAATGTTGCCTCTCCACTAGAAACGGTGCGAAGTGTTTAGGTCACAATTTACCTATCTTATTTTATCTAATCTAAGATTAGGAAGCAATTTACAAAGCCCGGAAAACCCCCTAATCCTCACTTTCAACCTTAATTAGGAATTGAAACTCTGCAATGCCAGGTAGGCTAGCTAGTAGCTTATAAAGTACTACATTTCTGATTTTTAGAAATGCTTCCACTTTAAATCATTTTTAACTGAACACGTTATTGTTTTAGCTCTACATACATTTGCAGTTTTACTAGAGCGTGCCTTCTCTAAGAATTAAAGTTACAACTCGTTAGGTAGTATTGCTTTATGTATTTTGCGTCAGTCTACGCATTGCCAAAGAGGTTCTAAAATGCCTTGACAATTTCTGTTTTAACTTTTGAAATCGCAGAAAGTAACTAACACGTTAAAGAGTTTATCAGAGGAAATAAAACGCAGTTTATGCACACCTCTTTATGCAAATGTCAATACTAGTGACAGAGCAATCAGATTATGCGTGTTGATTTCAAACATTGCGTTTGTGAGCAACTATTCGTAATGAATACCCGAAGTACAATAGCTCTGTCAAAAGCATCACCCGATTTGTGTCCGCAATTGCTATTCAGCACAAATTGGCTATTTGCAAAGCTTTCAGTTCATACTCACGTCACCTGCAGCCTCATGTATGCCATGTTCCTAATATCTCCAATTTCAGTCTATTCACTAACTTTCCACGTACAAAACTAACAAATGTAGCAATAATATATACAAAGTATAAAACATACTACAGACAAAAAGCTGGCGTGCGTCGTCTCAAATTCCGACTGCGCATGTCATTAGCTTAAGTTTCCTTCACGTGGTTCCGTATTTAGAGAGCATCTATTGCTCTATTCTTTACTTTCTCTACCAGGTACCTATTAAGTAGAGAAAATGTTCAATTCCACCCAATAATTAGATACCAGATTTCAGAGAAAATACATGTTTTGAGGCCCTTCGATAGAAAAAGCATTTTTAGAAAAAGGTAAATGTATGTGTAAACAGCGTAACTCAAAAACGAAAAGCTGTTAAATACCAAACTTGGTATTGAAGTTCAGCATCTTGCAAAGATGCGAGACAAAAACTTTTCAACAAAATCCCTACAACCAAAACCACCCCTTAAGGGGACAAGGTGGTCTAACACATGGAAATTACACCTTAAGCGTGTTAAATTATCACTACTCAGTTCTCTATAGTTTTTCCTGAAATTTCTATTAATTATTCTATAAATCATGGCAATTATTTGAAGTTGTTGTTTGCATTGATAGCTTTTGTAGTCGATTCCGTAAGAATTATTTGATTCAGCAGAAAAATAATAAAATTTACTCTTAAAACATGTGAATTCGTGTACCTTTTTCTCTGATACTACTTGCAATAGAGAATCACACTTTTGCGTGCTTGTTCTTAGTATAACCAGCTATCTTCTGAACCTCAATTATTTAGATATGTATATTAGTTCAATAGAAATTGAAAAAAAAATGTTATTTGCAAAGTACAAAATTTGCAATGTTGTTGCTTTCTTAATATCACTAATATACATTATAAAATTATAATTGTGGTTCAGAACGTTTAACTATGTATTGTATACATGTACTGAAAATCTCAGCTCTCTACCTCTCATACTTTGAGAAAAAGGTACATAAGTATCCAAAAATGTTGTTTTGAGAAAACTGAATTTAAAGGTTGAACATTATAATTCTGACACACTTCAGTACATTCCAGGGTCATACTCGTCTGCACCTGCATTCCTGGATTTCTTCAGCTTTTCCGATTGCCTTCTCTTGGTCCTGGCCTCTTTTGTTAATTGAACTGCTCGCTGGGCATGATAGTCGTTCGTTGTTGAGATACAAAAGTGTTCTAAAAAGGAGCACCTTCAAAGGAATGCAGACTAGCATTTAATGGAATTTAAATGTCTTAAAAACCTCTTAACCCCCAAAAAGTAAATATTTTCTGAAACTATAAATAGATTTTACTACTGCCTAAAACAAAAAAATGTGATTTTTGGCCATTTCAGAGTAGATGCATTGTCCCTTAACATTTAAAACATTTCGTTAGTTTTCGATTTTGTTAAAATTTACTCGCTTTTGATTAAAATATGTAAATATCTTAAACATATAATGACAAACAAAATGTACCGGGTGAGCGATCCTTGGCGGGATCGGTTTCGCGCCGCAGCCGCTCGGCGAGGCTGTTTGCTGTGTCGGTAATTTATTTCTAAACACACACAACAAACACTTAAAAGGAAAATTATTCATGTATATCAAGCAAGGAAATGTTGGAACTGCCTCCCTTGGTTGTTCAAGCATTTCTGACACCTGCTTAGGAAATTGTCCATTGCACTCTGCAATTCCCTTTGAGAAATTGCAGTAATTTCTTGACGAATGTTATTTTTAAGTTCATCTAAAGTGTGTGAATTTGTTTCGTAAACTTCCTGTTTTAATTCCCCCTCATTCCCCTGATTTAACCCCTTCCAATTTTTTCTTTGGGAGACGTTAAAAGAGAAAGTTTACAAAACAAACCCTCACACTTTAGATGAACTTAAAAATAACATTCGTCGAGAAATTGCTTCCATCCCCTGATTTAAACCCCTCCGATTTTTATCTCCGGGGGCATTAGAAGAGAAAGTTTACAAAACAAACTTTAGATAAACTTAAAAATAATATCCGTCAAGTAATTGCTGCCATTTCTCAGGGGAACTGCAGAGTGTAATGGCGATTTCCTAAGCAGGTGCCAGAAATGCTTTAACAACGAAGGGAGGCACCCCATCACCATCTTGCTTGGTATATGCGAGTAATTTACTTTTATTTTTACGTTTATATGTTGTGTGTGTCAGAAATAACTTGCCTGACAAACTGTACTACATTTACTGCGGATTTCCGGCCACCCGCGCCGCCGTCACACAACCAACCTCGCCGGCCTGCCGCACGCCGGGAAACCGGTCCCGCCAAGGATTGTTTACACCGTATATCTTGAATTGGAAATAGCCTGTGAAGTCCTTCATTAAGGACTTTTGTATAATTGCTCAACTATATGAGATAGATAAAATCTTGCTACACAAAAAATTTAGATCTCGTTACAAACTTACATATATCAATTACATAATCTTTTGTGGAGTTAACCATTTCCGATATATTCTTAGTTATTGGTTTGAATTTTCAAATACGTATACTTTTCTCAAATGGGAAGTCGCTATTCGTTATTTTACTTTCTCTACCACGTATATAGTAGGTAGAGAAGACATCGCATTCCACACAAAATTCGATACCGAGATTTCACCGGAAATACATGTTTCGAGGCCCCTGGAATAAAAATTTATTTTTAGAAGAAGGTCCGTGTGTATGGGAATAGCATAACTCAAAAACGAAAAGTCGGATAAATACCAAACTTGGAATTTAGATCCAGTACCTTCCAAAGATTCAACAGGAACATTAAAAAAAATCTTCCACCCCGTGGAACATTTCTCGGAACTTTTGATTTTCTAAGCAATGGATCTAACGATTTTGATTAAAATAATTTGATTAAATATATTTACACGACAAAATGTATATTTTGAATTTTCTGGGAATAATCTGTGAAGTCCTCTTTATTCGGAAGGAATTGAGTATAACTGTAAACTGTATAATATCTTGTATAACTGGTAAACGTTAAGCAATAGACGAAAACGTACCACACAAAAAGAGCAGATTTCTTTGAAACACAACATTTATTTCAAATAAATTTTTGTAGCATCACTCATTTACGAGATATCAGTTATTTGAGGTTCGATTTGTTCAATACTTTAGTTGTTCATTTTAAGTCCCATCGATTTTCAGCTGTTTCCCCGACTTCATGGATACAGTGTGGAATTTTAAGGCCAGCGCATAGCTTCCAGTTCTTAAACAATTTACTATCGCTGTTCTCTTTGTAACCTAACTGTGTAATGTAGCTATTTCTGCAAAGGTTTATCTGGATTAAAATGAAGTAGACAGAAATATAAACTTTCGTAAGAATAATTTGTATACCCACTAATAAACGAGAGGGTAGAGAAAGTTTGTAGAGGAGTAGAAAACGTAATCTAAATTTTTGGACAAAAAATGTGTTATAAGTATACAACTTTTTCTACTCATATTTATATTCATATCTTTTCAACATAATATTCACACAAAACCTTGTATTTTTATCCACATCCAATTATTTGTGTAGTGTGTGCCCAGTAGCAAGATGACCGGATTAGTGGACGATCCGTCAAGATATTTCGTCAACGAAAGGTTTTGGCTTTTAGTGAAATTGTCGTCTTGATGCGTTTGACAACTTAGAAACTCAACAAGGAGAATAAATATTCTGTCTATTTACGGCATCCGTCAATACTACGGGTATACAAAATGAAACAAAAATTGACGAGAATGAATGGAAATAGTGAAGTGTAAAAGTAATTTTCTATTTGAACTGTTTATTCCCGGTCATTGCTTCCCAATCCGTTCTTCCTAAACCGAATTTCCTAAACAGTTTTTCTCAATCCCCTTTCATTCAATCATTTTTCCTAGTCCACATTTCGTAATATTCTTATTTATTGTTTCAATATTGGAAAAATTGAGCAGTTGAAAATTGTTTTTACAAAATTGCTGGTAGGACTCGGAATGTTAGAGTGTGTTCAGTTGATAGGAGGAGTAGGGCAAATGGGAGTAATATGATACTAACTAAAGTAAGAGAGTTCATATATACACACGAAACCTAAGGCTAACCTCGAGTTAAATCTAGAAACGACAGAACCCCGTGGTTTCGCTGCGGTTAACTACGACTCGACTCGTTTTTGCAAGCACGCGTAAGGTAGAACTTGCATGCAATATTATTGTACGGACGAAATTTGTGTTGACCAAAATTCTAATGTGAATTTTCCTCTTGACTAAAATAAATGTAGGCGAAAAGAAATGTCCATAGTCATGCCCTCCGTTGGCCACAAAATGTAGACGAATTGCCTGCTGACATATTGCTATTGATGAAAGGTCCTATAAGTGATAACCACTGTGTTAAAGACTAACGGGACCAATAGAATAGCCACTGACACGCAAAGGGGGTTACCACATATACTTAGTTAATAAGAGCTGCTTCATTTAATAATTAGACTAATGTGCAAGAAGGTTATTAAACTGCATACTAATATGTACGTATGTATGTAGAAGGAATCTATATATCTGTATCTATTTTCAGTTAAGAGGGCGCATCATTGAACACCTCTTCAAGGTTTCCAGTCAATTTGGCTGAAAATGTAATCCTAAATTTGTTTTGCGAGCGGTTCCAATAGCTTTAAAATTGGATTTCGAATTACCTTGATTATTGAAATCAAAAAGCGAATTTTGTTTTGCAACAAATGTTCCACATAATCACTTTCCTTTAAATATCTGACCACAGATCACCTAAATTGTAGTGTAATCTTTTGTGCTAGTTTGAGTTAAAGAGAAGCTATTTTTAAAAATTTTCCAAGTTAGTTTTCTAGATTTTTTGGATTTCATTTGTGCTTTAAAAATTAATACACAGAACCACACGTTAAACACGCAAATTTATGACGGCTATAATTTTTTACTTGCAGAATGTAATTTGAAGCTTTCACAAACGGTTCATCATATGGAAAATTTGAATGAGGGAAAGCACCGAGTGAAATTGTCTTCAAATACTTAGAAATTTAAAACAAAAAATGTTTTGTTCCAAGTTTCATCCTATTATATGTAAAGAGAAGCTTCCACAATATCAGAAGAGAAAATTCATTTATACATACTAGTATTTTATTTGGACGCGCAATTCAAGTGGCTATTTTCCCGAAATGTTCACCAGTTTCCCCTTTCATACAAAATAATAAATAATAATAATATTACTAATAATCAGCAGAAATGGTTTCAATACAGATTTTGTAGAAGCAACACAGGATCGTATCTTCCTGCCTTGATATTACATGATATTTGCATAAATTACACAGAAACGAAAGACCATTTGAATACTATGCGATTGCTTAAAATACTGGAGAGTGTAAACAAACAATAGCAAACACCTTGAAAATGGCTAAAGCTGTGATACAAACCCATTCATAATCTTGACGAGTCTATACCGTTTCTTAGCAAGTTGTTATCTATGTCTTAAGTTTCCAAGTTGTTTCAAGGCGATGATTTTTTTTCGGGCGTAAAAATCCTCAGCATGGCTTCCTTGGGAAGGGAAGTAAAGCCGGTGGTCCCGTGTCGTAGATTTACGGCACGTAAAAGAACGTCAAGCCTGATAAAGAGGCTTCCGAGAAAACTTCCCGGTCTTCCGCGCCCAATATAAAATGGGACGCTAAGAACCGTAGAAGTTGAAGAGCGTCCATAAATAAACCTCAATTTAATTTAATTTGTTTCCAAATTGTATCAAACTTGCTAACAATGAGGATTTCACAGGTATTTACAGAAAACTCTTAACTATACATTTAATTTGACGCGTTTGTATCTGAAACAAATTTAATCAGGATCTTTGCACATATTGATCTTTTACATTAACTTTAACATAAAACAGAGAATAGATGTTTTGCAGTATCTGTTTTCCAATATTTAGTTATTGTATAGATTGCTTAACAAACACTTCTCTAATTACATAAATAGTTGGTGCTCACAAGAGAAAAAACGGTGTGTACAATTATGAGACAAATCATTTTTTTCAACAGTAACACTGACACCTTATTCCGATTCTCCTAAATGAACCCTCTAATGCATAGCGTTAGCATTTGTCAACAAAGATGTTTATGCAAATTATTAGAATATCTTAAGTGCTTTTTGTTAATTTCATAGCATACTAACCTTTAGCAACAAAACTAAGCTATTTATAGCTTTTTTATATTGTAAAAATATTAATTTTTTTCAGTAAAAGCTCTTGTTCCTTTTTTAACGTAAAGATACAAGATCCATGCGACTGCAATCAAATGTAACCCTGTCAGCATCCAAAGCGTGCTATTACACTGGTTATTTTACTTGGGCCCTCCCCGTCCTTTACCACAGGCACATTTGATTGCAGTCGCTGGCACTCGAACTCGCTACGTTTTGCTTTGGATGGGTGACCAATCCATTTCGTATCACTAACGATTATGGCTATACGAATCGCTTCCGTTGTGGTGTCGGTGAAAGGGATATAAAAGCATATTTGAGAATTAGAGGGAGAGCGGCATATGTAGCAAAATGATTCATGCATTAGAGGGTTAAGTCAACCCAAGCTATATAAACATACTCTAAAAGAAAGAAATCTTTATAAAATGTTTCTTTTCCCCTGTTTAATACAGGAAGCGTGACATGCGCTGGGGTTGACCCCCTACCTGCCCATTCTTACGCTTGGATACACTCTACCCCTCTCTGTGTGACGTAATATATGAACGCTCCCTAAGTAATTGCTTTGGACTCTAGTTGATATATTGTGGATGGATTGTGGCCTGAGTTATTGTACCAAGCATGCCAGTTACCAGCATGTTATTGATTTTTCTTCAATTAAAAGAGCAGAACTTAAAATTATTTAACTTCTATTTAACGATCTTCTTTGCAAGGTACTAAATTATTAGTGCATCAATTATGTTTGGTTTCAATAATTTTCAAAGCAGCAAATTGACGTTTGAATTCCGGCTTGAAACGTTATGTTCATTTATTGTAACTTTTTCTCGTTTGCTTTTCTTGTTCTACTTTTACTTTTCGAACAAACACAGACACACAGGTTTGCATAAACAAAACCTGTCATATGGCTGCGGACATGGAGCACCAAAACCAAGCGTTCAAAAGACCATGGCCAAGAGAAACGGCAGACCTAAGTTACCCAAATTTTGAGTCTGAATATGCTCCAAATATATGGTTCAGAACAGAAACTAAAACCGTTTTCAAACATTCCTTACTACACCTAACCATTAATGTTTTGTCCTATATACAAAATCAGTTTAACCAGCATTAACGCCCATGTCGTAACTAAAGGTGGCACAGATTATGCTAAACCACCGTAAGAAATCACTGCAGTGCTAGAAATTAGTGTAAAGGCACCTTGGTTTTGCATTAAAACCCAAAATTATGTATTTGTATATCGCATTTCTGACAAAAATTAAATAGAGTTAGGAATATAACACCGCACTAACTTTCCCATTGTATAGAAACAAGCAAAAACAGCGGAAATTGGTATAAATACACTTCTGCTGTAACCGGGGTAATGTTTTGTCTCAGTGGCTCAAAAACAACTCGCTGCAGCTGTATTGGCGGCAAATGTCTGACAGTCTTGCATCAGTTTACTACACTACCACGTAGAACGCCTCTATCGGCTACAGAAAACTCTAGCATTAATGCTTATGGAAAATTGGGTCTTTCCAACCGTTAAGAAATTAGGACGCTCAAGTTGTGTTTATGATAATTGTGTGAAATTGGGTAGACAGTATGGCAAAAATGGCAAATATGGTTGCCCAGGAAAGATGTCTCAGCATTCAAAATGATTTTTTTCTACCTAAAGCACAAGTCCACAACACGTTCTCTTCTCAAATAGTCACTGATATTAAGTTACCAGTCACTCCAGACGAGTAAGGCAAATTCTGGCTTTGACAATGACTGAATAAACCACCTCTAAATGAAGACCATAGATAGCCAGAATGCCTTTCGCTGAAAACTCATGTCCAGGAGTTCAAGTGATTTTCAGCGAGGAGTAGTAGTTTGATTTGGGTTGACCAGATGGATTTCAGTTTTTACTGTCATGTAATTTGCACAGAGGACCAAGTTCGAATAAGTAGAAATTTTGCAAAAATAAGTGTTAAGATTTGGGCAACGATTTGTGCTCAGTGCACACCTGTGAAAAAAAGAAACGAGTCATGTCTTGAATGCCAAATTTTTCTAAGCCCTACACGGACCAGCGCCTTGTTTACACCAAACGCAATACAGTAGTATAGCCGCTGCAGCAACTTGTTGCACCGCGTTATTAAACATGCTAACTTCCATGTGTATCTGTGTAGCGCTGTGGCAAAGCGTAGGGTACTTCTGTGGTTTAGATCGCAGGCTCGCTTCTCGCATGTAACAAACACTTTTATTCCATCTCTTAATAATGTTTAATCAACACATAGCGACTATTTATTTTCGAAATACTGCATTTCATACAAGACATTTGGTAAAGTTTTTCCATCATGGTCGCATATCTGTATGTTATTGGATATCAAGGGACGGTCCAGGTGTGTTGTGGCAGCTTGACGACACACTGAACACTGCGAAATACATGGTGATACTTGAGAATATTTTTATTCCCTCTGTGAGGACGTGATATCCTAATGGAATTGTTGAAATGGTACAAGAAAAATATCCTATCTACATATGTCGAAAAGTTTCAAATTTATCTCGGAGAGACAGGATATCAAAGTGATAGACTGGCCTCCCTGTTCACCAGATTTGAACCCTAATGAGAAGGTGTGAGCCGAGGTGAAAAGAGAGCTGGCGCTCGAATTTTCCTGCAGATGCGGGAAGGACAAAAGATAGCCTCTGGGCCCAAATTCAAGAAGCCTGGGATGTTGGAGCTTCTCGTCCACGTTACTACAAGGATTTAATTTCAACTATAACCCGAAAATTGAGGGCAGTATGTGCTCAGGGTTCATATACCCGATAATAATTTTGTTTATTTTTAATCTCTCTTAGTTTTTTTAAGATAAGTTTATTTGCATTTATTTCTTTACTTATTGAAAAGGAGTGTTTTACAGGATTATATTTGTATGTGTATAGATTTGCCTAAAACTGAAAATGCTATATTTATATTAATGCAATATTATGTTGTATACATCGTCATAAAATTAACAAAGAATAACGTCAACTAATGTGAGATTTGTACCTAGGAGCTTATGAGCGCAAGCAGTGTCTTAACCTCTCGGTCAACGAAATATTGCTCCGTGCTCTGTTTTCAATAGCTTATAAGCGTCACCACCGAGAAATACCGATATGAGGTTATCATTGCCCTCGCGGCCACAGACCGTTCTACAGCTCCTGCATGTGCGCTGTAAACACGTTGTTACGAAGGTACACGAAGCCCTCCCGATCTCACATGGAATGTGGGGACGACTCATTTTTTCTCCACGGTGTACATAAAATATGGAATGAGTGCGCACGAGTATGAATTCGGAGAATCACAGATATTCTCAAAAAAAATCGAATTAGTTGTATTTATTGACGCTCTTTAATTGCTGTCCTTAGCGTGCCATTCTATATTGGGCGTGAAAGACCGCAAATTTAGCTCAGAGGCCTTTTTATAAGGCTTGAGGTTCTTTTACTTGCCGTAAATCTACGACACGGGACCACCGGCTTTACTTCCCTTCCGAAGGAAGCCATGCTAAGGATTTTTACGCCTGAAAAAGCTCCATCGCCCTCCGCCGGGTTTGAACCCGCGACCTCAGGAACTACAGGCTAGCAAGGTAACAGATATTCTCGAACCTGGATTGGTACGGATGTATGGAAAATTTAGTGATTGCCTAATTGTTCAACAAGTTAATGCTACCATTCATGGGCTTGCCATACTTGAGAAGTGGTTTCTACACTTATGATCTGGCCATCAAGCAGCCAAATTAAGACCCAATTAAAAATCTACGCGGGGATACCGGAAGGTTAAGTTTTCACAACACAACAGTTGCGTACTGCGAGTCGGCTGAAAAATGCGTTTCGTGCAAGCTGAGCTGCAATTTAGTTGGAGGTATTTAATAGCTTGTTCAATCAATGTGAGAGAATTTACATAGTTATTACGAATACTGAAAGAGGAATCATCAGTTGAACTCTACTGTGACGTGTTTGTTTTTCTTTTACTCTGTAAAATCTAAAAATGCACTTATACTAATTTCGAGCTAATATAGTGGGTTTTCACATTTAATGTATTCCACTTTCAAAGCAAAACGAGAGAATTTTGGAATGAAGGCTTTATAAAGTTGCCCTAAAACCCTATAAAAGCTGTGGAAGAAATATGCAGGAAAACAAAAAAGGAAAACTTTAAATTAAACCCTAACTGCCTTTATATAATTTTTCACTGCTGTAATTGCAGAGACAGCTGCACTGGTACTGTATTTGGCTGTCTATGCTTGGAGAACCCAAAAGGTGTTGCTGTGCAGTGAAAAATTTAGTTTTATTTATGGACGCGCTTTAACTGCGGTCCTTAGCCTGCCATTCTATATTGGGCGTCAAAGACCGCAAATTTTGCTCAGAGGCCTCTTAATAAGGCTTGAGGTTCTTTTACTTGCCGTAAATCTACGACACGAGACCACCGGCTTTACTTCCCTTCCGAAGGAAGCCATGCTAAGGATTTTTACGCCTGAAAAAGCTCCATCGCCCTCCGCCGGGTTTGAAACCGCGACCTCGGGAACTAGAGGTTAGAATGGTATCCATAGACCACAGAAGACGACGCTGTGTAGCGAGATAGGGTTGTCCATTCCGTTGTCATTTTCAGAAATCATTTTCCTTTTCCCCCCAAGCTAATAAACTACACAAGCTTAATGATGACTGCGTGGGTAATATTTTCAAAGACAGGGTTTTGGTAACCGGTATTGTGGAAGTTAAACGCTCTAAAAGAGCTAAATCAATTCCCGTGTTTATTCAGTTATTATTCCTATAGAAAAAATAGAAAAATGTGTGTTCCCACCTTTGAGAGCGATGATGCACACTCTGGTTTGGGTGGCTACATATAAGATTGGAAAAAGAGACAGATAGAGATCGAAGTTACCTCTCCAGGCGTTTGTTTTGTACACCAAAATGTATCCGCCACATTGTTTAAATTAGAAACATTCATCGGACTACCGTTGATGTGGCAACCGTCCTTAGGTTGGTTAACCTGAAATAAGCGGCAAAAGGCGCTTTAACCGTTTGTCCTTTGTCTTGCGAGTTTTTGCACTGTACTTTGTTGATGTGAAACAAATGTGTGGGGAAAAATGATATATTTCATAGTTTTCATTTCGAAATCATACCAGAATACCCAAAACGTCATAATGCGGCACTGTCCTGACACAAACCGTGATCCCCACAAGTGAAGGTATGGGATAAGGCAACGGCTTTGTTAGTGTTGCATGGATAAATGGAAAATGAAATGTTGCTGAAATGCTGAATGTTCGAACGTTTGATTTTTAATAATTCCAAACACAGAAATCCTTCTTCAAAGGTTTTAAAATAATTTTATGCTTGTGCACCTCGCTACAGAATATTTTGAACTAAACCATTATCTTAACGAAGCTGTCTTTACGTGTAATACGCCAGAAACTTTTCAAGCATGAAACATGAGGATTCTTAGGGAATTTCCGCAAATAAAACTGCTAAATGCAATATTGCTACTTTGATGCTCTCAAAGGGGATTTTTGTTTTATTGAAACAGAGCTCGAGACAACATATCAAATAGCATAGATTTTAATGTTACTAAAATGCCTGTTAAATATATTCTATACTTCCGAAATTTCATAAAAGTATAACAAATATGGTAGTTACATGAATATATTTATCTTCCTAAAATTTTCGATATCAAATCATTTCCAAAACGTTCTTTCTTGAAAATTTGTAGGTTTACATTTCCACAAGTTTACCTCTTATTTTTGTAAGTTTCCCGAAACGATTTTTTTTATTTCGGCTATTTTATCATTAAGTAACGACTTGTTTTATATTAATTGAATACTTTCCGATATTTTACCGTATAGTAAAAGCGCGCATTATTTAAATGAAACCAATATTATTGAAGTATTTATATGGTTAATTAAGTACTGCAAAGGAAAACGCCTCGTTTGTATTATCTGTAAGGGAGCCAAGACAATCATGAGACGGTTAAACATTAAGATTTTTGCCTGTAACACACGCTTAAAAGTATGGATTACAAGAATGTAACCTTTGATGAAGTGCTTTCCACGACGACGGAAAATCTCAATAGATTAAATCCCATAGTGAAAAACAGCCAATATGCTTGGGAAGAATAAAGAAAATAAAGATGAATATATCCTTAGTAACTATCCGCTAATATTAAGCTTTATTTAAAAAGTCTAACATTTACTTTCACATGTCTTATAAAAGCAATTAACAGACGCAGACAGAGAATCGAGTATTTTTTATTCGTGATAAATGCGGCAGAAGTGATAGCAACACACATTTGCTCTAGCTAAGTTGGCATTTATACGGTGCACTAGCGCCGTTTCAGAGGTGCTAGTGCAAAATATAGCGATAATAAGTAAACATGAAGAGAAGCAAACAAGGGTCTAACAGTTCACCACTTATAGGAAATATTCTCCCCCTCCCTCTCTCTCTCTCTCTCTCTCTCTCTCTCTCTCTGGTTGTAGCCCGCTAAAGCAGTAACGGTTTTAATTAATTTATCTATCACAGCACTCAAGTGAAAGCGGAAACAGCCAAACAAGCTCCAGTCAACACGGTCTGCAAATTAAGTGTTTGAGATAGCTGTTCCCTATGAGGTTTTTACAAAGTTCATACCTCAAATGTAAAGGTTTGTGATCGAGCATGGACAGAGTTTTGAACTGCTGTTAAGTCAGAAAATGTTCATCACCCGGGCGACAGTTAAATCGTGAACCATTGTTTATTAAATTTTTGGGATGTGCTTCTATTAGTCGACTTTTGCAGCACCACAGAAATGTGATTCAAGCACACACATTGTTGCTCGAGCAACAGTGAGGTTTGTGGATAAATAAAGTACAGCACATATGAACATGTTAAATGAAGAGTTAATTAATGGACCATGTTTCACAGGATGTAGTAGTCAGACGGAGGGGTTCCTGCAACTGGAGCTCAGCACAGCACCGCACCTAGGCATAGTGGGCCCTTTATACTTCCAGCGTGACCTTTGGGAAGGAGAGACCCGACGGGCGACCAGCAAGGATTCCTAACGATTCCAATTCCGCTAGCCCTGTCTTAGCCACCCGCAACCTTGGGGTCCAGGGAATAGACGGGACACTTCCAGGAAGGAAGGGGGTCCCAGCAGAACCGTAAAGTCCCAAGAAGTCTTTCCATAGCGCAAATTCCACCGTTCTGCCGCAACACACAAACCGCCGTCACCTGGTCCTAAAACCCTGAAACAGATGAAGTGAAACGGATGAATGGAAATTATGGGGGTACTAAATGGGCAGGAAATTCCTAGCAGAAGGGCAACCACCCCAGCATTCGTTTATCGACCCGTGAAAACCACGAAAAACCCCATGGTCAGAGTGGCCAGTCCGACGGAAATCGAAAACGGAACCTTCTAAATCAAGCCTCTCACGTTACCGTAGAACCATCTCGTTTGGTTTTACAGATTATTGCATTTTGGTTTTCTTATTGTAAACAGTATTCATTCTATTATTGCTTTTGTTACTTTCTTATGGAATTATATTCAGCGCTGAATTCGAAACCTTTCACTGTTTTATCTGATGTAGCTGACGTTGAAATTGCAGGACTATAATATAACATATATACACCTTATATAACTTTTTAAATAGAGGTGTTATAAACTTCCCTTGTGTGTAGGTTTAACATTCTTCTTTAAATGTTATATCGTATACCTTACCAACGTGCAAAAACGTTTTTCCTCATATTTTGCGCACCCATTTGTTGCTATTAGTTGCGTCCACTAGTAAACAGTTCCACGCTGAGCTTGTATTTTATTTAATATCAACACTGTGTATAATTTAGGACATCGAGTGAATGGAAGTGGTCATGAAATACAGTGTGGACTACGTTAAACGGAAAACAAATTGAGTTTTATTTATGGACGCTCTTTAACTGCTCTGGTCCTTAGCGTCCCATTCTATATTGGGGTGAAAGACCGGTAATTTTGCTCAAAGGCCACTTTATCAGGCTTGAGGTTCTTTTACGTGCCGTAAATCTACGACACGGGACCACCGGCTTTACTTCCTTTCCGAAGGAAGCCATGCTAAGGATTTTTACGCCCGAAAACAACCCATCACCCTCCGCCGGGTTTGAACCCACGACCTCGGGAACTAGAGGCTAGCGTGGTAACCCCTACACCACGGAGGATGATACCTTATGCGGAGATTATGAGGCTAGTATAATTGCATAGCCATAAACTAACAGACTGAGGGAAAGAAACAAATATTTTAAATGATGAATTAGGTCAGCGCCGTGGCCGAGTGGTTAGACCGCTCACCTCCTACCGAGGCGGCCCGGGTTCAATCCCAGGGACCTGCATGTGGGATTTGTGGTAGACGAAGCGGCGTCTGGGCGGGTTTTCTCCGGGTTCTTCGGTTTCCCCCGCCATTCATTCCACCAACTGCTCCATCACCACCTTTCCTTTCATCCAGTTCACCAACATTTCGTTTCATCTACTTCCTTCATCCCATACCAGGCATCGGGCTGATCACCCATCCTGGATGCTCTGTCTGATCCATGAGTGTCTGCTCCTCGACGGACCTCTGACCCCAGGCACCCGCTTGTAAGTCCTGGGGGGTGTAAGTCCTAAATAAGAGGAGGGTAAACAGATACTGAATTAATTAAATGATGAATTATCTGACTCAGAAGTTCCGATACATTTCTGCTGGATTTCCGATTTGATCTCTATATAAGAGTGTTAAAGGATGAGAATGAGTCAATTACCAAGCCAGGAACTGAAGAACCAATTTAGTGCAGTGCAGTGTAGTAGTGCGTCAGATAAATGAGCTTCATCCACCATTGGTTCAACGCTGCAGGTTACAGGAGTAGCTTTCCCCGTTATTTTTGTGTTTCTGTTTAGATGAGTCGTTGGAATGTTGCATTGATTCACGTACAAAAAGCACAGTCCAGTGCAGGCGCCTAGAATGATGAATTAAGAAATTCCGTGCTCCTCTTTCTGGGAGACAATCAGCAACTACAGCGTTGTCAGAGCTCGACTCCATTACATCAATAAGACCTACGCAACTGAGCGGGATGGCTCAGGCGGTAACGTATGTGACCAGCATTCGGGAGGTCCTAGGCTTGATCCCCGACGACCGCCCACTCTGACCTATGGGTTTTTTCGGGGTTTTCCCGGGTCATCAGGCAAATGGAGTGATTTCTTTCGTCCCCCGAATTTCCTGTCCCTCCATTTCGTTCAATTACTCATTTCATTCATTTGGTCTTTTCAGGGTTTGGCCTATTTCAGCGTTAAAAGTGTCGACGATGGTTTTTCGGTTCAGCGTGGCAGGGAAAAGGAATGCTGGCTGTGCACTTTCTCCGTTCCTTTGCCTTCGGCTGGTTGCCGGGGTATAAAGATCGCTCCATGGCGGGCGGCGTTTGGCCCTGTGTGCGGCCGAGGTATCCGGTCTGCCTGTCCGACTACCGGAACATCTATATCTGGAAACTGTAGGGACCCTGCCATTCCTGTGCCGTTACTCATGGTTCCAGCCGCCCGGTGTCTTCCTTCACCTCATCCCTCCCTCATGGGGCGTCGGTACAATATCCGGATTCTAGGGATCGGTGCCGAATCCCCTCCGCTTCACAATCCAATCCAAGCCTATGCATATTATAGACAGCATACTCACTTGTGCCTCTAACGTTGAATACAAGATGTACCCAAGTCTAACATATGTCTTATTGTAGATATTAGAACGATTCTTGATATCACCCGCTTCCTTGTTTGTGGTCCTCGTTCCCACCCGGACTGTAGGTGCACTTAGGTAGATTTTCCTGAGTGAAGGGCAGAACTTTAGCAGCATATACTAGGCAACCATGTGGAGCCCCAAACGCACCCTACTCAGCTCGTCCTTGTCTAGCGCAAAGTGATAAATGCCAATAAAAATGTCTAGAATAGTCATGCAAAAATTAAAAATGTACAAGTATAAAAGGAGTATCGAAGACTTATATCAAAAGTGTTATACCCGTACAACCTTTCAAAACGCCAAGTTAGGTTTCTATTTTGTTTTTCATATCCACCTCCCAAACATAAGACTGCACGAGCCCTTTTTTGATAAAATAAGAACGCAACGAATAGTTATCCGTATAAATCGTGATTTCGTTTGCAGGAACTTCGTGAAAATCGTATTGCATCCTTCAAGATCACCTTCTTTCTCCGTTTACCATCGCCGTTAGGACTTACACCCCCAGGACTTACAAGCGGGAGCCTGGGGTCAGTCGTCTGTCGGAGAGTAGATGGATTAATTGGATCGGAAAGAACAGCCAGAATGGATGATCTGCCGAAGCCTGGCATGAGAACGGGGAAGGAGATGAGATGTTATCAAATGACGGAGAAATGAAAGGTGATGATGGAGCAGTTGGAGTGAATGGCGGAGTAAACCGGAGAACTCTGAGAAAATCGGCCCAGACACCGCTTTGTTCACCACAAATCCCACATACGGTTCCCTGGGATCGAACCCGGGCTGTCTTGGAGAGAGACGAGGGGTTTACCCACTCGTCAACGGCGCCGCCTCCTTCAAAGACGCTAAATTGTTGAATTTTCTCCATCCGAATTTGGACTTTCAATTATATTCCTCACAGAGAGAGAAACATTGGTTTTTTTTTCTAAAAAGAGTTCTTGGGATTCAAGGGACCTCAAAAATGCATTTTCGGTGAAACGTCGGTATTGAATTGTTAGGTATAATATACGTCATCTAGGTAACACTGCTAAGAGGCAGAGATAGCAAAAAAAATTATTGTAACTTTGAGAAGATGAATTACACATTGCAATTGATCGTATACGAGTTTTCCACTGATGACATTTCCCTTTTTTTTTTTTTGTTTTTAGCGTCAGTTATTGCCCCAAAACTCAGTAGGGCACGAAACGCGGTTAGTTGCGACCGCTCTCTGGTCCAAATTGCGTTTTGTTTAATAAAGACGTTATTTTAATACTCTATCATACACCGCGTTTGCTAAATGAGAAATTAAAACAATGTAGCAGAGGTTACGTCAGCACCCCTACCTGCGGTCAGCCATAGAGGCGTTGTAATTTAATTTAGCATTCGCAGCGAAATAAAGCTGATAAAGTTACATTCGCCTGTAGCGTGACAGGTGCAGAAAATATAGCCGTTTCAACACAATGCTGTATTCTTTGCAATTCGGGCTCCCTGTTTCGGAAATAATTACGTAAAATGCCTGAAAATAAAAGGAAATGTTCGTATGTCTGTGAAAAGCACATAGGATGAAGGTTTTTGTGTATACAAAATGTTTTACCGGCATTGCACGGATGCATTCTCCGAGTATGGGTTTGTTAAAAAAAAAAAAGGATCGGAGTAGTTTTTGAAAGTCACCCCCCTTTAACTCTAGCAAACATTATGATAACACGAATACAACAACAAATTCAACTCAATGCAGTTGCACTATGTATATTGTCCGGCACCGGTGGCTGTTGCACCGAGAAGCAAGTGACAATTTCTAGAATCTATTTTGATATTTTTTATTCATACAAAACTTGAAAACTTTCATTTTGAATTTGAGTGAAGCAAATTCCGAGTTTAATTCATGGTATCCATTAGCTCCAAAAGTACTTGATACTCTAAGATGTTATTCATTTTCAACGTTTAATACTAAATATTCATATCGTGTAAACATTTGTGGTTATGTAACTGCCACACATGGAAAAGCCTTTTTGGTCCAGATGGTGGAAATGTGTACATAGAAGGTTGAAGGTACCGAGAATTGTCTCTAAGTTCTATAGCTCAAGTACAAAAATGTGTGCTCTGATTGACAAAACAGTATATTTTTGTAATAGGGGATTGGAAATCAAGGGTTAATAATTTCGGGGTACTACGATTGAAAACAAGATTTTTTTCAGATTCAATAATATAAGTCTATACTATTTTGACCAGATGGCTTAATCAGTGCAGATTTTTACTGAAGCGTTATTTATTATCACACAAATTATGGTGAATCAATTATTAAAATGCTTGATATAAATAATGACTATGTAGATATCAAGTAAATTACTGTATGTGCAAGACATAACGCTATACAGGATGTTTCAGGGCCTCTGCGACAAACTGAGGAACGATAAATCTCGCAGAGGGGGGGGGACATCTTTTGTCAAGCAACCACCATCCTCCGAAGCATCGTTACGGAGTTATTTACCCCTGTTTAAAGCGTATCCGGTAGGATAGGCTTGAGAGGCACAGCCAGTACACTGACTCTCGGTTTGTTTACAATCGTTGAATCAAGTGACATCGCCTCTTTCTTGACCCTTAGCACTGGTTGGGTTGGGTAGGGTTGTCCGAGACTCACAGCCGAATTTAACTCTGTATTTGTGAACAACTGCTCCACGCATACCATCTCCAGAAAGTGCAGGGACTGGGGCCGGACGACATCACACCTCGTGCTCAGTTTGGCCAGTGGTTTCTGCAACGAAGTATCACAGATTCTACATTTCCCGTGCACGTCTTGTCTACCGACAAGGCCTGCTTCACACGAGACGGATACTTCAACAGCAAGATCAGCACATCTGGATGTTGAGAACCCACATGTAGTGTTCGTTAGACATCACCAAAAAAATTATTTCTAAACTTCTGGGCTGGAATCGTTGATCATTTGCTGGGACCTTTCGTTTTGCCACCCAGTTTGACTTAAATTGGGCTGTGCGTTTCAGACCTACCGGATACACTTCAAACAGGGATGACTAACTCCGTAACGATGCGTCGGAGGATAGTGGTTGCTTGACAAGAAACGTTCCCCTTTGCGAGATCTATCGTTCTTCAAAGTTTGTCGCAGAGGTCCTGAAACATTCTGTATATGAAGAAAGAGAAACAGGAGTAGAAAAGATAAGGTTTTATGTATGTATATTTCATGTAATGTAGTAGCCAGATGTCTTGGCTGGTGAATTTTCCATTGACGAACGAAAGTGCTTCCACTGAGGTAAAGACCGTAAAAGAAAAACCAGAGGGGCAATGACAGGTTAATGGTACCAATCTTTTGTGTCAGTCCAGAGCCAATCGTTGCTAGCCACCCTCGCTTGATTTCATATTTCAAGCAACAGATCGCATAGATAATAACCAATAATGCAATACTAAAGAATTTTAAAGTGTTCGAGAAACTTCGACGCGTCAGTGGATAGCCAATAAAAATTAAGGAAAGAAAGTGTTCGCGCGAAGTTAAGAAAATATACAAAGTTGGGAAATGCTGTTAGTTCACGCGGTTTGTTAAAATCATTCAACTTGTCTCCACGTTTCTTCGCGAGGCAAATTCCGCCAAGAAAACAAGCGAGACAATGTAGCGCTATAAAATTCAGTAAATAACTTTGTCTATAAGAAATAATATAAAAATTAAAGTGATCAACGTGCTTTTACTTGCAAATTCTCGCGAAACCATACATTTCGGTAAACCGCGAAATCTGAATTAAAACTCAATGCATGTTCGCGCATTACGAGTGATAATTTCAGTGGAACAGTCGTCGTCGTCGTCGTCGTCGTCGATGATTGAAATAAATAAGACAAGTGTGAACATTGTTGGTGAAAGTAACTGTTGAAATATTACACCATTTAATACATCATTATATTTCATATTGTCTCTCGTCTCATTGCTCCGAGATCTCCATACATAATCACGATCTACCACATGTGCAACAGCTGGCTAGCAGAGGAAGAAGAATAAGGACCACGATGATAAAAAATCCAGCACTATTTGACACTATCGCCGAAAAACACATTAATTTTTATATACAACAAAACACTAAATAATTGCATTTTTAATCATCAACAATCAGAACCACAGCCGGATTACATAAAGGGGATAGAAATATCGTATCGATAGCATTTGAGTGTTTTAAGGTAACCTACAATTTGCGTTGGGTCCTGTAACTGAAGTGCTGAAAGATCTGTCCAAATAGGCCAAGGAATGTAGTTAAAATATAGTTACTCCACTTATTGTAAATAACTAAAAGAAGGCAATAGCTAAGGATAATGGTGCTTAAAAAGCAAATTAAACAACTGCTATTTCATAGCCGAGGCCACGCCATATAAGAAGAAATAAATTAATTTCTGAAACATTTCAGATTTATAGATAATGTATTTCTCCTGGAACAAGTAACTTGTGTAAACAACGAATGGAAAACAAAAATTAAATCTTGATTTTATCATTTTATCATGTAGTAATAACTTGGCTGCAAAAGAACTGTAAATGTGTTTATTACTGCGCCTTATAAGGTGAAAAATTTGGAATAAAAAGTATGACCATATGCTGGGTTTCGAACCGTGCACACTCGGTACAGTAGAAACAGCGTGCGCTTTACCAATGAGCTACGGCAACAGATGCTATCATATGGGTTATATATAACATAGATGTTGGTTCTATTAAAATCGTCATTCCACGTGTTTTCCGTTTTCTTGCCAATGCCATGTAGTTAATAGCTCAGCAACAAGAGAATTGCAACTTGTTTTGTGATATTTAGTCCATGTTTCGCCATACTGGATTAATAGCCACAGAAATCCTCGAAGTGAGTGACAGACTAAAATGGCGACCACGACAGTATACATCTACGTCCACGGTCGATTTAGTTTTGATACTCACGGAACGCCTGAATGATACTGACCCGCGAAAAGTGTTCATTTACTTTCTTGAAAGATAGTACACTGGCGTGCAAAGAGCGACACATTAACAGAGGGATTTTTGCTGTGACGCAGCAGGTATGGCCTAAGCTTATTGGGAGATTAGCACCGGGCAGTCGGAGAGACGTGGAAGCGCTCTCACACAGCGCGAACACCAGAAGCCCTATTGACGGATAACCATAATCTTCTAAAATGTTCTGTGGAAAATTAAATTGGCTATATAAGCGAGCGTTCTCGCAAGTGCGTTTGTGACGACAGGTGTGACATACAATGAGTGCTACTACTGCGAGGAGGTTATGCCACTGATGGAATCTTTCAATTGTAGGGCTAAATATTCCAAGCGATTACTTGCTTCTGAAAGCTCAGATAAATGTCTTGCGGAAGGCTAGGATAGCATTTTGTTACCGCACAGTAGCGATTTTGCCGTTACGATTGAGGCAGTATCATTCATGTCGAAAGCGTCCACAAGTCCTTTAAAGTTACTAAACCGCTGTGCATAATTATAACTGCACACAACCAGACTCCCCAGCGTGACAGCACTAGCTCCATTTCCTTCAACATTTTGAATCCGTTTCGGAGCTTTTAAGAAAACCATCTTCGCAGAGGAAATAAATTTGGCATCTGGGAAAAAGCCCTCTAATCTCCTCCGCCACACGATGGAGACCATGCGCCACACACGTGACACGAAGCATCTTGGGATACAACGCTCTCAGTACCTTCCGCCTTAAGCATGTATGCAGCACTGCCTGTTAATAAAAGTAGGAACTTGTCATCTCGGACCTCCCCAGGCCACAGTACCCGTAATGAGTCATTTATTGCAAGCTATAGTACTATGGGTGGTTTTATCTAAACACTTGCATGAAATAAGATGGGGTTTCTTTGGTGCAGCAGGGTCCTACTTCCCCACAAGAACATTGGCGATGAAACGGCCGCAACTATCAGTATCCTCATCCAATGGGAGCCAACTGTAGCCGTCGGCTAGATTCTCTCAGTTTTCTTCTGAAATATTCAGTCCAGATAATTCTTACGTAAACTCGATTCGTCAGGAACCTTCTTGCCGCCGAAGACTTAAATGTTTTACATTCTAGAACATGAAACGGTACGTTGGCAGAAACAAGTGCCTCATACAAACGACGTTGAAATTATCTGGTTCGTTTCCAATGTCAGCTATGGATAATATGAGTTTCCTTCCTTCCTTCCTTCCTTCCTTCCTGCAGTTGTTATGCATGCTAACCGCATATTAGATCAACTAGAGACGAAGAAAAGTATTTATTGCATCTTAAAACTCATCCCCCCTTTTGCAGAAAGGTAAATAATGCTTAGACGTTTCTGCAAGGCTTGATAAAATATTACTTGGCCATCTGGAGTAAAGTTCAAGTCGTCACGAACACACTGACGTAATAAATGCGATTTCACTTGTTTCGGCAAATTCAACCCTTAAAAACTCTTAGTTTGACCACTCGATATGAATATCAGGGCAATACTGAGAGCAAACCACCACTTCAAAACACGGAAACCGATAGATAAAACAAATGGTCAACTTATCCAACTCGCAGACAATGGGCTTAACAATACAGTTTAAAGAGAGCACTACCCGCGCTGGTAGTGATGCTTTCACACCTCCTCTCTTGCCTTGTCCATTCCAGACAGCAATATGTTGGAACGATATCTGAAAAAAAGAATACACCGGTAGCATTACTTTCAACCAGTGAAAACGACTTTTGTACCTCCCTGCAAAAGATAGATTTCTCAAGTAGAAAAGGATAATGAATTAAAATCACGAAAGCATATGTTAGCAGTAAATTAGATATTTTAAGTTTTTATATGCCATTTAGGTGTTTTTAGGTACCTCAGATTTGATGTGTGCGAATCCTATGGACATGAAACGAGAAGGTGTATGACCGCTCCTGGTTTCGGTAGTTGAGGAAATCTGGTGTTACAGTCACATGACTTTCTCTACCCTCTATCATTTATTAATGGGCATAAAAACTTTTCTTAAGAAAGCTTATTTTTGTACGTGTTCGTCTATCCCTTAACGTTTACCAGGAGTGTACAAAATTCCTTCCGAATGAGGAGAACTTCACAAGATCTTCCCAGAAAATTCAAGATATACATTTTATTTGCCATGTAAATATCTTTAATATATGGTGCTTCTATCAAAATCGCTAGAGCCATTTTTTAATAAAATAAAGAAACTTTGAAAACTGTTCCATTTAAACGGTAGTTGGGAGTGGGGAATTTTCTTTGTGTTGCAACTTTTGGAAGCTGTTGAACTTGATTACCAAGTATGGTGTTATGCTGTTCACAGGCAGGCAGGCAGACAGGCAGGCACGTACGCACGCACGCACGCATGCACGCATGCTCTTTTGGGTTCAATGGGCCCTCAAAACATGTACTTCTGGTGAAATGTCGGTATCGAATTTTTGGGTAAAATGCGATATCTTTCTCTACCAACTAGGCACGTGGTAGGGAAAGTAATGCAGCTCTGGTTTTAAATGATGTCAGAACTCCAGCTACCGGTCACCAAATTCTTCTGTGTAGTTCGTGTTCACTTTCTCCACGAGCAGTTTGCAGGTGCAGCGACTATACGCGATACACACCCCTCTGGCCCATACGGTCCGCGAGTAATCCGATTCCTTCCTGAGCAGCAGGAAACCTTTCAAGGGACCCCGCTTTGACCCGTGACTTCGTCTTCTATCGCCGAAAAAGAATAACCCACAAGCAACACAAACACGCTTTAGGTGCCATGTAATACAGTGGAGGTTTCTGTTACA
The DNA here is from genome assembly GCA_030765065.1 of Deroplatys truncata. Classification (NCBI taxonomy): domain Eukaryota; kingdom Metazoa; phylum Arthropoda; class Insecta; order Mantodea; family Mantidae; genus Deroplatys; species Deroplatys truncata. The sequence continues at coordinate 604,689,551 of CM060990.1, read as the reverse complement.
CTGTCAATGTGGAAAATATCAACACCAGGTACAAACGTTGCCTAAGAAGTACAGAAGGAAGGGAACAAGAGCCCTTTAGGATTTAAGGACTTTATTTACTATGGTTTGACATACATAGGATTTAAGGATTTTATTTACTATGGTTTGACACATGCAATATATTTGCTCTGAGCTTCGTTTATTTTTAATGGGGTTACATTTCGTTTAAATAATAACAGAAAAGGTTTAATAACCTGTTAAATTAAAATTTACAGGTAATGTTACTTTTTTCCTCTTCTTTGGGAACCCTAAGCAAACAAGCGAATGTGAAGTATGTAACTTATTCTAATTATTTCCTTGCGGTTTTAGAATCTTGTTTGTTCTGTCCGCTGGGACTTAAAACGTGAAATAAGTAGGTAATACTGGTCGTCAAAGTTTACTGGCACTGCTGATGGCTTTCTAAAACAGCAGGCATTGCCAGTTTACGCAAACCCGCTAAACTTCTGTTTCTCCAAACGCGCTCTGGTCGCTGCAGTCCAATCAAGTTTTATGGCGTACGTCTTAATTGGGCACTTGTTTTTGTTTTACTACTTGAAGGTTAGGTTATCTATAACGGAAGAGCACACCTCGCGTACTGTGACCTACATATATCTGTACCACACCCCAGGAGGAAGGAAAGAAGCGAAAGAACCATGAGAGGCTACAGGTCGTAGGCAGACCAGGCCACCGAGACGCGCGGAAGTCGCGAACAGTTCCTGTCCCATTGCTGGTGCTCCCTAGAGATGGCGAAGAACGACCCGTCGACCAAGCAGCCGTCTAGTGTCAAAGGGGAGCATTCTTTCCGTTGAGCAAACATCCGCGCCATCTGTCCAGCACCTCCATACGCCACGAAACGTGGAGGCACGCCTGAAATACGAGTAGGAACGAAATGAAAGGGAAATTATGGAAAGGAAATTGTGGTGAATGAGAAACCACCCCAGAACTCGCCTACCGATCTGGATAAACTACGAAAAACCCAAGGTCAGAGTGTGCTGGCGGGAACCGAACCCGGGACATCCCCAGTGCGAGCCTCATACATTACCGCAGAGCCATCGCGGTCGGTACTTGAAATAACTTCAGAGAAAGTGTTTGGATATTTTGGTACTAATCTAGCAACTTTGTTAATCAATGTGCCATCAAACTTTCAGTAGGTTTATCGCATAAACAAAATAAATGTCTGATATTTGTTGATACCGTGTGTAGGCTTAAGTAGGAAAGGTAGCATCAAACTGAAGAATTCAATACCGTAGCCGGGATTTAAACCACGGATCTTCAGCTCTCCGTGCGGTTGCTCTAACGGATCTACAGTGGCAACATGCTGGTATCGCAAAACATTTTTCATTCCAAATATAGCCCACACACGCCACGTGTAGAACAATTTATCATTACATATTACTTCTAATAGTGGTTAACTATATATCTCAAGTACTTACGATATTTTAAGTCACCACTGGGGCGTATTATCTAAAAATTAAAGTTGAGAACACCTTGCGATTTAACGGGAAAAATGTGGGTCAGTTGGGGAATTTAATGTCGTAAATGTATGCTGCCATGGTAGCTCAGTTGGTTAGAGCAACGTCAAGGAAAGTCGAAGACCAGCGGTTCAAAGCTGGGCTATGGTATTGATTTTTCAGTGTGATTCTAACTTTCCAAAATAAATCCCGACTTGGGTATTATGTGCAATGCATTGGTGGGTATTAATACTACTGCATTTTTAAAAACATATGTTACAATTTTAAGATTTTGATTTAAAATGTTCAAACCCAGAAGAGGGTAATGGATTTTTTTCGGACGTAAAAATTCCTAGAATGGTTTCCTTCGGAAGGGAAGTAAATACTGTGATCCCGTGTCGTACACTTACGGCACGTAAAAGAACCCCAAGCCTGATAAACAGGCCCCTGAGCAAAATTACCGGTCTTTCACGCCCAATATAGAATGGGACGCTAAGGACCACAGCAGTTAAAGAGCGTCCATAAATAAAACTCAACTTAATTTGGTAGAAAAAAGTTGTGCGCAAAATCAGAATCTTATGAAAAATGTGGATTCCTAGAAAAATTAAATTGAACTTTATGACCTTATAACCTACACTTTGGCCAAAACAATAACGAATGTGACTGTTTCCACTTCAAACAAGGAAACGTTTATTCAAGTTTGTTTTTTCTGGCAAACGCCTTGTTTTCAGAATAAGCAGCTGAGTCCTGCATTTCGCTTAACCTGAATGATGTTCCCACTCTTGAAAAAGAAGGAAAGAGGTACGTTCCTTTGCTAATTTTTTTTTATTATTGTTTCGTTGAAGATACAATTCAGTGATCCATTCTGTACAGTAGGTGTTATTTAAAATAATAATAATAATAATAATAATAATAATAATAATAATAATAATAATAATAATAATAATAATAATAATGAACATACAATAATCGCTAAGATATTCAATCGGGTGCGTAAACTCCTGTATACTTTTTTCATATAAAAGTGTTTGTGAAAGCATAAAAGCATGAAATATTTGGATATAGTAAAATTAATTAGTATCTACAAGCACTGAAATTTATTTGTCGATCCCATAAGTGTTTATTATTTATAGTTGCTTTAATAGGTTTTATTAATTCTGAATTTCACTGCTGTAACCGAGCAGGATGGCTCAGGCGGTAACATCTGTGGCCCGCATTCGGGAGGTCCTGGATTCAAAACCCCCCAGGGCCGAATCAATCTGACCGAAGGTTTTATTCGCCGTTTTCCTTGTTCGTTACGCGAATGCTGGGTTGTATATTTTGAATCGTCAATTTTCCTATCATCCCTTCGATTCATTTCCATCTTCACCGCCATACCAGACATTGGGTTGATCACCAATCCTGGGTATGTTATAATCCAGAGTTTGCTTGCTCCTCGATAGGTTACTTACCCAAGGAATTGGCTTTTAAGTCCTTGGGGGCTTAAGTCCTACAAACAGGAGGGTAATCCGTTGACGATTTCACTGTTGTAAACGCTTCAGTCAATAAGCATACTGCAATTAGTATGCAGGCTTATACAAGCATAAACGACAAAAAACCAAGAAATGTTATGCAGCCCTGTTATAGCACATATCTAAATTGGATACTTTAGTAAACTCCTATCAGACCTTAAAAATAAGCAAAAACGTACAGTAAAATAACTTTCCTAAATTAAGTTTGTGTATGTAGAGTTATTGCTCAGTCTGTATAATGCAAGCCAGGTACACTGTCTACTTCCGTAACTACTGGCGAAGTAGCGAAGTTTTAGCTACTGTGGTTGACTCAGGAGAATGGCTTTGTCCTTGGACTGCAAGCGTGCAGTGGACTAGAAAGCTTCTTGCCCACGATGCAAATAGTGCAACACCAGCAGTTCAAAGGTATTGTCAACAAGTGCAGTTTCACGTGTGTATGGTCATAATAGAGCGAGAGGGAAGAAAAATACAGCGCAGGCTCAATTCGCTTACGTCAACCACAAGGTCATAGCTAAACTCCTGAATCAAACACAGTACCTACTTTTCCGCATCATGGTAACTCGAATGCAGCTTATTTCTCCTGACACCATGAGTTTCCAAGACTGTCAACACGGCTTTGCCTACCATAACCTACGTATTTATTTGTTAAATAGCAGAACCCACATTTCTACTCGCGTTATTGTTTTAAACGTGAATATCTCTCTCCCTTTCTGCCGCTTTCTCAAATGTTTCACTTCCCTCTTTTCCCCTCTCTTGTAACGGGGACTTATAAATTTCAAACGGTCTCACTACTTGTTCTTAAATTGTACGCTGTGGTGTAATGCAAAAATGACAATGCAATTTATGTACAGCAAATAAAGTTACTGTTTTGCATCAAATTTCATATTTACAACGTTATAGCGAGTACCTGTAGCAGTAAGTATTGTTTTGCACGGAGTATAATAAACAATGACCCTTGTCACTATATAACTCGCCTCTGTTGTTATAGGTATAGAAGCGTAGGGTGCTGGTGCCATTAATTCTGATATTATCTGGATGAGGGAAACCAGCAGTTCTGTGAGAGATGCAGTTTGCTGCACATCACATCGTTGAAATACGCAGCTCTAAGATAGCCATATAGTAACACGTCATGATAAATTATAACTATTATCTCCATTTCTCCCTCATTATTTCGGATGTTCTACAATGAATCTGTAAATGGTAGAAAGCAGTTAAGTTTTTATTGGATAGAAGTATGGGAATAACAACAAGGTCTATATATTAAATACAGATGATGTTTAAGTTTAAATGCACAATAACACGCAAGTGTTATCCACTTGCCTGTTATATACAGGGCTTTCATTTGAAACCCTCTTAGTCAGAACTACCAAACTGATTTTCAAACAATATCAGTTTAAGTACTGAGTAAATTAAACCTAATATTAATTGCATTCTAAACTCTGTTTCATATAAGATAGCACCGTATCTCTTAACTGCCGCGTATAGTAGTAGTCTCTCATTGGCTGCTGTTGTGAAATAGGTTGTTTTACGATATAAACTATTTCCTCATTTAACATAATCTTTCTTATCATATTCGAAGAGAATTTTGAAATACGCATTTTCATAATCGTAAGAGTCAAATATATAGCGTAACGGAGTTAATTTATTTAGAATGCACGTAAATCCTTATCAACAAATAGTTAGGAAGATCCTTTAGTTTAAACCTGCTTCTCAGGATGACGAAAGGACGTGCATCTATCATGATAGTGTCTGTCGCCTGACCTTTGCATTGCTCTTGTTTGTCATATATCACCAAAAACATTAAACAATCAGCGAAAAGGGGAAGGGAAGAGAGCGCGGAAGAATAAATGCCAGCAGGCCAAGGTATAAAAGGCAGGGTTTAGACTAACTCTCGCCCCACCTCTCCGTGCTTCATTCAAAGGCCATATAATTATGTGTGGAGTATAGAAAGTAATTTAGTAGCATTATATTTTAACCCTTTTAGATTTATACAACTTTTACCATTCTAAAAATGATAAAGCTCTGTAATGCTGAAAAAACGCATACGATCTTCACAATGCATTGCAGCCAATTGAAATAAACCTTTCTAATGTATCAAAATAGATGCGTCTATTTTCAGTTAAAATAAGTTTGTATCTACCTCACATTACGTTGCACTGAACCAAGAAACAGAAACTCGTCGAATGAAATCAAATTTATATCTATATAAACTTGTTGTATACCGCTAAATTACAAGAAACATATGAACCAACCGCAAAACACTTATTTTCACTCGTACAATACTTGTAACCGGAAAATGTATTTCCATGTCATACGACGTAATAGGTGCATTACAACAAATCAAATATCACAATGGTTTTGAAAAAAAATTGTTTTTTAGTTCTATGTATACCCCGCATTTAATTGCATTTGTTTTATCGGCGGCCTTTCCTTTGGAATTTATTTCCTTTTGGCAATGGTGTTAACTCGTATTCTCTGATGGTCGAGTTTTTTGCACTGTTTGGGCTTTTAGCATTAGATCTCACTCACTCTCACACACACACACACACAAGCTCCCAGACTCTAGGGAACACAGGGAATAATCTTGGCTAGAGAAAAATTCCCACACACCTACAGGGAATCGAACCCGGGACCCCCGCATAGCAGGTAAGTCTACCGACTGAGCTAAGGGGCCCGCTCAAAAAAAATCTTATTTAAGAAAAAAACACTTTGAAAAGTAGAGAAGTTTGGCAACAGCGCCGCCTACTTTGCAGGTGGGTGCTAAAATCAAACTAGGTGGGTAAGGGGGCCTCTGATAAAATTACCGTTCTTTCACGCCCAATATAGAATGGGACGCTAAGAACCACAGCAGTTAAAGAGCGTCCATAAATATTAAATAAAAAAAATAGGCGGGTAAGATCAGGTCCGCCGCAGTCTGTCTCAGCCATTGCGGATTGCATTATGGAAAGATTTAGCTTTGCTAAAGAAACTTAATTCCCAAATTAGATCGTTTGTGTATTTTCAGTAAGCTCTTTAATGTAAGCAACTAAAAAACACAACTTTCATCCTTCTAAAATATTAAAGTCCCTTTTCTTAATTTGAACGAACATGTAAACGAAAAGAAATGCTCAGGCTAAACAATTTATTACGCGAACGAGCGGAATGACTCACGCGGCTGCGTCTGTGGTCCGCATTCGGGAGGTTGTGGGTTTGATTCCCGCGGCCGACCTTCCTAACCCAGGGTTTTTTTTCGGAAGCTTCCAGGGTCGCTAGGCGAAAGTTGCTTACGTTCATTACATCCCCCGAATTTCCTGTCCCTCCATTTCATCTCCATTCTCATTTCACTTTCTGCTTGGCTGTTTCAGGGTTGCAAGTATCGGTGAGAGTCTCAGCGATGCACGATAGGGAAAAGGATGCTTTATGTAACACTTCGTCCACCAGAATGGGGGCGGTCTGCGAGTTCCGGGCCCCCATGTGGGATGTTCAAGCCTGCAGGAGGAGAGGAGCAGGTTGTACCAGCTGCCATACGGGGAGTTTATATCTGGTAAGGTAGGGAACCTGCCCTGCCGTGCCCCTGGTCCGGTCGCCCTGTCTCCTCTCACCTCCCTACCTGGGCACCCCGTCAGGAGCCTAGGTACAAAACATCTTCGTAGATTGAGGTGATAGTCCCCTTCCTCTCCTAGTCCTAGTCTTACTTATTACTTACTTACATAAAACCAAATATGCGCGATACGTTATAGCTATCAATACACAAAGTTCAGATGCTTATTGATACATTCCGGGAGAACATAAAGTAAAATTGGTGTTCTAATTAGAACATTTATAGGAATGAAGTAAAACAGCTAATTATTATATGTGAACATTAGTAATTTGAAGTAGTGTATTTAGCTGCTGTTTTGAGTTAGGCCCACGTATGTGCGCCAATTTGAAGAAGTATTTTATTTACGCTGTTTGCAGGTGTTTGCCCCACGTATGGGCGCTAATTTGAAGATGTTGGTAGTTGGAAAATGCTTTATTGATGCTGGTTACGTAATAAATACGTAATTTAAGATGATTTTTCTACTGTTGTTGCGCAATAAATGTTTACGCAAACTTTAAGAGTTGTTATGTATTAATAGTTGTTATGAGCGTCGGTTTGAATTTAATGCTTGCGTAATATTACTGTTTGAATATGCCTCGGCTTCGTCAGTCTTAATTTAGAGTCAGGATTCTTATACAGAGTGTGGTAATGACAATTATTGTAGACGTAACAGAATTAAACTTTTAAATTTTTCACTTTTATTTTAACTTCTTGCACATATTTATAAACCACTACACTTTTAAAAGAACTGTGAGAAATTTTTATACACTCACTTAATGCGTATATCTGTTTTTACTAAACGCCCGTATAGAACACATTCTTCCATCTACACACTACCACATCTTGCCAGGAACTCAATAACCTCAACGGTTAAAAACCTTAAGCTTTGGTAATGCGAGTCTCTGATTGGCCAATTCTTGTCCAATAGAATTTCTGTATTTAACTTAAAACTTTTCTTTGCTGTTGATTGGCTAATTTTAAAACTCACTGAAACTACGTCATCATCGCTTTAATCATGACTAGTACATTTTAAAATTCCAAACACATTATTGCCACAATTATCTCATTATTACTCATTGTTAGCAACCTAAAATTTACTATTCTCACAGTTCTTGCATTATTAGAGTATATAAAGTATTCATATAACATTAATAAAACATATTTACAATAAAATAAGCATTTGAAATGACTGTTACATACAATTTAAATAATTATTACATACATATTGTTTCAAGGCGGGCTGTTATTGAATTTACCTATTATAAATAACAATTGAAATTATTCAGGTATTAAAATACTGCCTCAAAATGAGACTAACAAGCAAACAATCTTAGTTTTGTTTGAACAGTAATAAAACGAGATACAAACAACATACAACATCAATAATGATGCTTATAACAAAAATGTGAAAGCGAGCGGGCGAGAGATTGTCGCTTGAAATAATGCATCTGTGAGCTGAAGTGCTTTGGGTATTTATATTTCACAACTGCAAATGATAAATCATATAGGAACACCTTCAAAATCCCTCTTCAAAAATAACTAGATCATAAATTGTTCTGAAGCAAGAATTTCTAAGGCAAGTTAAATTATTCTCTTTAAGACTAAACAGTTTTGTTACACACAATACTTTTTAGACTTAAAGTGTCACTAAGTCAATGTTACATTCGACATTTTGATATTTCCTGATTCCTATGGAGCTTTTCAATCCATTTTTCTGACCCTCTTAATGCCTTCTGGAGCTGCAGCAAGTCTAACAGGCGCATAAACCCAAACCAATTAGTGAGAAGAGGGTAATTATTTTTTATTTTCCGAAACCACATGCACTCACGTGCTGTTAGCCACATCCTCTGATTATGATACTCTCTTTGGTGTAAACCTACTAGTCAACAACGATATGTGTGTGGTGGGAAGAGAAACTAAACGGTTACGAAACAAGTGGGCGGGGCATCGGAAGGACAGCCAGGTAGAGAAAACTTCTGCAGTTCCCAGTTGCATTTACTAGCGAGGCCGAGGCCTGCACAGTAATACCGTTTTCATTGTGCGACTGTATATTCCCCTATCGCCTTGCCTCTCTCCCCTCTGATCCCTAGCCTTGATTGTCAACAAAACACAGTGGTGTCCTCCACCAAGCGCATTCATATCGTGGCAGATTAGTAACTTTAATCGAAAAATTGGGTGACCCAATCCGACCACCGGATATTACTTAACTGTTCGCGTATGTTCATATTAGGACTGCGAAACAGATTCTACGTTATACACATAACACATGCAGTTCAATAAACTTATTTAATAACTACGTCAGCACAACGCAATATAAACAAAGACGGACTTAGGATTTAATTTGTAAAACAAGAAAGCAAACATCTGTCAGTCTCAGGCTTCATTTGTTACACAGTTTTGCGAATTCCTTACACAGAGTGGTATTCGGTACCATATTTGAATGAAAAATCCATAAAGGTTAAATGAAGCGAAACGGAAAAATTCGTTTTTCAAAATGCTTTAATTGTAAATAAAAACTGAATATTCAAGATATGTGCAGTAATTTTGTGGCGGTTGCAAGGGTTGAAAATTGCAAGCAAATATTGGGAATCAAATTAAAGAGAGACAAAGCTTTTAGAGTAGAATATGGCATTGAAACTGCATTTTCTAGAATACAGTTGAATTTCTTTCCGTGTACAATCAGTAATAAGTATGCGACTGTTTTATTTACTACATTGCTCACATGGAAAATTTATACAACAGCGGAAAATGGACACACAGCGTGTTAGTTGAAAAACTTCGTTTGGTAATGAATATTACCTAACCCAGAGAAGATGCGAGTGTTGAAGCACAGCTCCCTTCAGAGCCATCTGTTCACAAACTTATAGGATCTGTAATCTCTCTCCCTTTATAAAAATTACTCTCACATTATGAAGAACTCGTGGGCGATCGTTCCGCCAATAGCGCAAAGAGAGCAATCCTCCGTCTGAATTGCGGTCTCTACGCCACGGGCATAATTATGTAGTTCCAAGAATTTGCATTAACACATCAAATAAGGGTTATAATTTCAGGTTCTATAGAATACTGTATTAATTTATTCTCTTCGAAAAGGCTTATTCAGTCATTCCCCTCCTTAGTACAAAAACTCTGAAGAGCTTGTTCTTGAAGATTATCTCCCTTTTTTGATAAATCGGTATAAGCACCATTTCAAGGAAATACGATAAATTTATTTTCCGTTTTATTACGGCTCACAGAATTTTAGCTTAAACACATATTTATTATAGTTTTTCACAACTATTAGATGGCACTTTAACTGTTCAAAATATACAAGTGTTTTTGGGTATCTTTCCAATATTGATCCATTCCAGTGTTACTCAAAATTGTATTCAAGATAACCGGGCGGGATGGCTCAGGCAGTTACGTCTGTGGTCCACATTCGGGAGGTCGTGAGCTCGATTCCCGTGGTGTAACTTCCTGACCCATGGGTTTTTCAGGGTTTTCCCGAGTCGTCAGGCGAATGCTGGAGTGGTTTCTTTCATTCCCCGAATTTCCTGTCCCTCCATTTCGTTCCATTCTTCATTTCATTCATATTTCATCCCGTTTGTCTCTTTCAGGGTCGGAAGTATCGGCGATGATGTTTCGGTGCAGCGTGACACAGGGGAAAAGGATTCTCTTTGTGACTCCGTCCCTCAGCTTTCGGCTGGCAGTCGGGGTATCCGAACCCCCTCCCTCTGTGTGAGGTGCGGTTCCGGTCTGCCTGTCCCTCCGCCGGGGCGTCTATTTGGAAACGTAGGGACCTTGGCATTGCTGTGCCGTCGCTCCTGGTTCCGGCCGCCCGGCGTCTCCTCTCGCCTCATCATTCCTCGTGGGACGTGAGTACAATATCCGCTCTGGATCGGTGCCGAGTCCCCTCCGTCGTCAATCCAATATTTTATAAACGCGTTTTACCTTATTTTTACTGCGTTCATAAAAATTCCATTTCATATTTTCCTTAGCTTTTGGCGACTCAAACTTATTCCTGGAAGGGTAGGTACCTTTTCCCACTTCTAGAAGAGTGAAACGAAACACTCGTGGATGCATTGAATATTGTAAAAGACATTATACAGAACATTCACTCGGTTCTAGGTGTTGTAGGCCGAACTGAACGTGAAAAATGTGACCAGGTTCTTGTTGACAATCGGGACTTTAAAGAGGTGAAAGACATTGGAATGATTCTCCGAGATGAAAACCAAGTTTCAATTCACACTAATCCAAACACAGCAGCACTGTTCAAATATGCTCCAGCAACGTCTGCAGGTGTGGCAAGATCATTTTCTGCTCTGAAAAATGTGTTATCTGACAGAGGACAAAACTTAGGGTGTAAGAAATTGCAAAAATATCCTGTCATGTGCAACCAATGACATTTTATTTTCTTAATGACTGTCAAGGTCTATAGTGTACTGATAGTATTTTGTGTTGCATTGAAACTGTCAACACACAATTATGTTCTCATCTGTATTTACCGTATATACCCAGGTATGTTGATTTATTAAAGGAAGCACGATTTAAAGGTTTATTTCATTTGGTAGCAAGTAGTATGCGACTTATGATCGCTCCAATAATTGCATCCGTAGGCCTATATTGTATAATTTAAGCACATACTTTAAAAGCTAGCACACTGAATTTAAAAATAAGTCCCTATTTTGGTGCCTATTTTCACGATTTTTAGTGGCTTTATGCCTGCCTATTTCGAAAAATCTTAGTGCCTAACATCCGGTCTCTAATGATAAGTGCATGTGACTGTTAAGAGATACGGGGCAAAGTTATGTGAAACAGACCTTAGGAGGTAGCTTTTGCGAGTCCACTTTTAGATGTTCACACGGTTAATTTGTCCATGGTGGTCATCTTCACTTGTTCTGGCCTTGTAAATAAGAACATATTTAGAAATACATTTACACTACCCGCATGAACTGTTCCCTCCATTGGTGCTGATTTATTTCTTCTTATTTTACTAGTGCTTCCCGAATGCTTGCATTCTTGCACTATTTACAAGTGAAGCAGTATCAGCTATAAATTAGTAATTTAGCGTAAGTAACAGTTTAAATTGGCAATATTAAGCAAAACAGCGATAGCAGTCGTATATATAAACTCCCGTATGAGATTAATGTGAAGTCTCTCCATCCTCCTGAGACCTAAGCTGGTAGATAATAAGTTTCAAGAATAGGTATGGTATAGGTATAGGTTATATAGTGGAGGGGGATACCTCGCGAATTGCGACCTACATAGATCTGTTGCCGTTACTACCCCCCCAGGAGGAAGGGATGAAGTGAAGGAATCACAGGAGGCTACAGGGCGTAGGGAGACAGGCCAAAAAGAAGCGCTGAAATCCCTAACAGTTCCAGACTCGAATACCCATCTTACTACTGGAGCTGCCTAGAGAGCTATGAACGTCTCGTCGACCAAGCAGCTCTCTAGTGTCCTCTTTCATTTGAGCAAGCATCCGCACCATCTGTCCGGCACTGCCATACGCCACGAAATTTAGAATTACACCTGAAAGATAAGGAAACCGAATGAAAGGGAAATGAAAGAAAAGGAAATCGTGAAAGATGAGAAGCCACACAAGCAATTGCCTACCAACCAGCGAAAACCACGAAAAATCCAGGTCAGAGTGGGCTGGGCATTCCTATGCCCACATTGAAAACACTCAAATATTTTTAACAGCGATTTCTGAGGAAACAAATAATAGGACAAAATGTTTATTAGAAGGAATGTTTTAAACCGGTTTTGACTAAGATACACTTAGTAGTAATTGTCCAATTTTCATGCGCTTTTAAATATGGAGAATATATTTATGATTGGATTTAAATTTATGATCGTAAATATTTTCATACGGCCAAATAGTGGACATATTTTTCTTCAGTTTAACGTGACGAATGTCGCGCACAAAGGAACGTGCTCTTAATCCATTCTAGCTTGCTTATGAGCAACCTATCTGATGTTTTCTGCGTCTTTTGTTGACCTGAACTGTGTTTCACAGATATAAACTGATCTTCAAAGAGACGCACCACTTTGTAGCGATTTAAGAACCACCAGACGTCACGGCACAGGTAATTATCCGAAAGCCTCTTCAAAGAAAGGACAGCTAAAGCATGTTAATGTGTTACACCCGTTAATCAAAACACTACTAAACTCAAAGACAGTCTCCGAGGTAGTCAAAGGACTTCCTGCCGAAGCCCTGCAGAATACAAGCCATTGTCATCGTCTGTGAAACCGGAAGAATAACACCAATGGTTCTTTTAGTTTCCTTCCGTGTTCTCGACTTTATAGCTCAAGTTATACTTTACTGTGCAGGACTTTTATTCAAATGTTCTTGTGGAAAGATTTAAATTGAGTTGAAAAGTAATTGTCCCGTCCTTATTAACATTATACCTACAGTGACTCTAGAAAGTATTTGTCCGCACTTTGAAAGATTCTAGCACTCAAATGAAAACAAAAAGAAAAAAAAACATTAGTTTATACTGTACAGAAAAAGCAAGCCATTTACGTGTTCTGGCTTCTTTTTACGATTTTTCATTATATTAGTTTTATAATTTATTGAAAATTACTAATTATTTTACACGCATTTAATTGAGGAGTTAGTTTGTTTCTATTAATAACCGAAATTGCAATTAAAATTGGACTTAACTTAACGGAGAAAAACTTATTAAAGACAGGAGTTATCAACATTAACTTCATTAACGCTTCCATTTTTACGAATTCATAAATTTGTGTCTCCGCCTGTATAAATACTATTTCTTTGACGTTGTAAGGTATTAAATCAAACAAAATTGTTCCTAAAATGCATATAAAATATTCCGTTTATTAAAAACAAACAAATCATGGCCATATTCATAAACTGTTCTATAAACAGACATTTTGCTAGTGGCAGGTTCGGTAAAAATGTCCAATTAGCCTTTTTGTGCTTTCACTTAACTTTGCAGTAAAATGGAAACACATCATATAATAATGCATGTAACAATATTTATATGAGTTAAGAAAAATAAATTGAGTTTTATTTATGGACGCTCCTTAACTACTATGGTTCTTAGCGTCCCATTCTATATTCGGCGTGAAAGGCCGGAAATTTTGCTCAGAGGCCTCTTTACGACTTTAGGTTCTTTCACGTGCCGTAAATCTACGACACGGGACCACCGGCTTTACTTGCCTTCCGAAGGATTGAACCCGCTAGCTTAAACCCTTCCAACTGAGATAAATGAGAAAGTAACGCTTATACAGAGCAACTGAAATAATTTCATGCTTTAAATCCATGACGCTAGACTCAATTGTGTAAGTTTCGTTAACAATTTCGTCCTCCTTTAAAATTAATAAATCTAAGTTCTCAGGTTGAAAAGCTGGAAAACTTAAGTCGCTCCGCTGGCAGAAATTGTATGTTTCTTGATACTTTGACTAAGGTTATCAGGTAAACAAGCATGCAGGTCGCTTGTGACAAAGTGGGGAATGGTTGTTTGCATTATGACTTAACTCAGGATAACAAGCAGGGACAATAATTGATAGCCGCATAAGGACTCGGATTTGGCTACTGTTCAATATAAAAATATACTATTTTATTAATATAGCTTTACAGTTATATAAAAGTTTTATTAAAAAAAAGAGCCGTGCAGTACCATCGGTTTAAAGTTGAGCTTTATTTCAATTGCATCCAGTTTACTGGATGGAAGGGACACAAATCCCATAGCTCAACTGGTGATTATACAGGATACACTGAATGAAATGCTATAGTCACTTCCCCTTCCTCCTCCCACCTCCGTTGAGCACTATATTGACCGTAAAAGGTGGTGTATATGACATTTATCATGGCACTATCCTGTGATACAATGTCGAAGAGAGAAAACTTAGCATACGCGGCTCAACCCTGACCTTCATTACACTGCTTGTGTTGTAGTTCAGTAGATAACACCGGTTGCACTTTGCATCGAGGGAAACTCAGTCACAGCACAGTGTAGAAGGATCAACTTCGTAGTCTTTCACAGATCATTTATAGAAATTATCCTGTAGAATCGACATTTAGACAGAACTTATCAATTTAAACTGTGTTTCAAAAATTGTTTTAGAAGCTCTCAATTCAAAAACGTAAATACGAAACGTCATATCAGAAGACAGGACCGCAAACACCACTCAGATATTCTTGAAGTATTGGGTTATATGAATAAAAATGAGTATATAGTATATGCTTCACTTTTTCAAGTAAATACTCGGTTTCGTAAGAATACAATCATTTGAGTATCTACTTCATTTTGAGAACATGCTCAAGTAATGGAAGCAGAGTAGAACATACTCAGGCATCCATCTTACAAGAGCATGTACTCCTATTTGGTATGAATAAAAACTAGTATATTCTCAGTTTTATGAGTTCATTCTCCTCCCATGCTGAGCATAGATAGAAGCATGCTCACTTCTGAGTATATGTTGATTTTTTTTTTACTTAAAACTAAATATGAAGAAGAGCTATATAGTACTCATGGAAAAGTTACAAACATAGCCATATGTATTAAAGAAGTTTCAAAATCTTGCATTGTTTCAGAAAAACATAACCTAGAAATAACATTAAAGTCAATTTTATTAATTAACCTTGCTATGTAGAGTGTTAACTTCAAAATCCACATACCTACTCATAATTTTACAAGAAAACTGTTTTATAGTATACTTAAATAGTATAAATATCCTGAGATTCTAAAAGCAGTCGGATGAGTTCATGCAGCACCTCATGAGGTATGACTTTCCAATCGACAACGTTTCCTTTAATTTTGCTTATAACCATTTCATTTATTGGTTTTTTAGCTTTATCATGAACATTCAAGGAGTTTCAAAATCCTGTATTGCTGCATGAAAACATAACCTAGAAGTATTATTGAAAGTCAGATTTATTAATTAAGCTTACTATGTAAAATCCTAACCCCAAAATTCAGTTGCATATGAAGTTAGGTTACTTATAACAAAGCTGTTTTGTAGAAAAATAGCGTAAACATCCCGAATTTTGAAACAGTCTGATTTTAATTTGCATCTGGCACCTTATAATCATGGCTTAAGAATCCGTAAATATTTTCTTTTTGCCTAATTTATTGATAATAGAATTTTGCCTATTTCATTTTATTTGTTATTTTGCTAATTTACAGCTATGCTTTTGTGTATGTTGCTTCAATTAATTTTACATTCCTTGAAGGACATAATACTCCTCTAAAATTTCTGCTGAAACTTGTTATAAAACACAGGATAATTCTTGAGCAGTTTAGATAGGATAGAACCAAATATAACAAAATCTACTCTTCTAATTCATGATGCCAAATAACACAACACCACACACTCAACGAAGCTAGTATATGGTCAAAGAGTGTAGATGACATGAGTATATACTTACATTTAAGTGAACAAGATGGCTGTGGGGATGAGTATATACTCGCATGAGGTAGTAGGTTTTATTCTTATGGAAACGAGCATGTTCTGATTGAGCTGAGTATATAATCACAGAAAGTGTTCATACTCATGAGTATAAACTTTGAGTAAGTACTTGCTTTTTATTCATATAACCCATTGTCTGTTCAGAGACTTTTGAGACAGTGGAAACGGGAGATAAGGAATTCGCGTGGCCGCGCGATAGCTAGTCCCGTCAGACGAAGCAGACCTTGTCGCGACTAACCGGTTTTCTACCTGCGCCTATCGCTGTCTCAAAAGACTCTGAACAGACAATAAAATGTGTTCTGTTCCTAAGAGTAACATCTCGAAACGAATAATAGCTTGGATAGGTAAATTACGCAATTATTTTACGGACATATACATATGATGGAAACAAGTAAAGCTAACAGTATGGACTACGGAAAGGATTTATTAAAGACTACCACAACAAAACTGAAAATTTGTCCATAGATACTAGTGTTAGATAAAGCGCGACGTGCAAAACAGTGTATTCATACATATGTCTAAAGGTAAGTACATTTTTAGAATGTTTTGCCAACATTATGTCAACATTTAATTTCGTTTTCTCGTGTAAAGTACATATTAATACCTAACTTTAGTTTGCTTTACAACATATTTTTGGCATATACCTTTTTTCAGTTATTTGTGATAAAATAAGCCGTTTAAAACAAACGCCTCATTCTTACCACACTGTCCTCCGAACGAGACCGGCGTTTCTTACTTCACATGACTGCTGGTCTGTCACGGCAGGCATGCAACCAGTACTTCGGTGGTACTGTGTTGCCAAATATTGCTTTGCAAATTACTTATTTTTGGAGAAATGCTTCAAGGTGGACCAAAGGTAGCAAACCGTTCTCGTTTCATGCCTTATATTCGCCGTTTAAAAGGTGGATATCTATAGAGGAAAGTCCCCTATTTTTGGGGAGGTTACCCAATTTGGGGAGATCATGTTTTTCTGTCAAGGAGGTGAGGCCGTCACGTGATGGACATTGGAACTAGAAGACAGTCATGCGACTGACCCTAGAAGTAGTAGTTTTCAATAGAGTGACATTATCTTGTGTTGTTACAAGCAGGAAAAAGTACAGGGTTACTCAAAAAGAAGGAACACACTTTAAAAATTTTATTTCCAATGGACAATAAATGGCGACATTCGATACATTACTGAATAGAGAAAACTTCAAAATTTTATTTTGTGTGTTAAAAATGAGCACCATTTGTTATGCGAGGACGACCAGTGCTTTTCCGTTTGCATAGGCAACCATATTCTAAGAATTTATTGTACCAATTGTAAATTTTTTATGACGAGGCGGCTCGTTGTTGAACTTAGAACGAAATGCATGCTGCAATGAAACAATGGACACTGAACGGAACTAATGGGTGGGGCTTATAACTCTGAACTTTCCTCTATTCAATGATGTGTCGTATGTGTCGCAATCTATTGTCGTTCATTATAAATTAATATTTAAAATCTGTTCCTTCTTTTTGAATAACCCTGTATTTCTCGTTTCTGAAAATTTTGTTCATTGTTAGAAAGCTACAAATATATTAAAAGGGATGAGAACCTGATTAAATAATTATACATATTTTAAATATAGGCTGCTTCAGCTTATAAATTACAGAAGAAGTTTTGTCATTCATTAACTTTGAAGGCAATGTTTTAACAAGTTTCGTTAACACATGCAGATGCCTCAATTTGGCGCCCATGAAATTGAAAACAAAAATTATTCGTTGTGATTTTAAGTTTTATTTCGCTATTAATTATGAAATACAGTACTTTTACTCTATTACTATTAAAATACCTTCTATGGTGTGGCATTCATGGGTGTTCTAAACATCACAATGCAGTGAAGTAGATTCGATGCTCAAAATGCATCAAATACACACATACAGCATGTGTTGGCTTTCCAAGTAATAGATATAATTGAATAGGTGCCGTTAGAGATGCTCAAGATGTTAAACAACTGAATACATGGTTTGTATATAATGGACAAGACCTCCCCAAATTAGGAACCTACTTTCAAAAGATACGGTTTTGCAACATTGTTCTTTTTCTAGAATATCTAAAGTAAGTATAAAAAGAAAAGAAAATGAGCATGCGCATCATTATACAGTATTAAGTAAAGGTTATTTAGTTTTTGCGTTAACAGAATATATTTTAATTTTCTTGTACAACCCCCTAAAAATACCTCCCCAAACTAGGCGACTTTCCCCTACCCCTTCCACCCTGTATACCGATATGTATGTCAATCGCACGTTGAAAAAAGAAAAAAAATCGGCAAATGTCAGGGGATGTTGCGTCAAATACTTCTCAAACCACTTTATTACGGTATCTGGCTATCTCTTACACCTCTCTAAGTACGCTGCTATTGGTATGTGTGTAGAGATGGCTCTTTAAGAATACCCAACTAAGAAAACAGGCCAAAAATTGCTAAAATTTATAAACAAGGATTTTAATGTTATTAAACCCTACAAACCTACTTCAGTTGTATGTAGCTTTCATAGCTGTACGATCTTTTAAAGCCTGTCATGTGGCGATTTAAATATCTGACTATAAGCCAGGCATTTGTATACAACCATGCCTATAAGCCAGGAATTTTAGTCAGAAAATTCTTAAGAAATTGTAGTAAAAACGATAAGTTTTGCCTATATAAAGATGAACAAATCATTCAAGAGATAGCCTCAGGAATCCCAAATTAGCTGCAGAGGAGAGAGAGAGAGAGAGAGAGAGAGAGAAGGAGGGCCTGTATGTACATCAAGCGTTTTTTAAACAGCATAAAGTCAGAAAAAGTGTTATTTTAGCGTTGCAACTTTTAAACTCTTCTATGTGGATTTCATTGTAATTTTAAAATTTCTTCATACTAAGTACTTTTCGGCACAGATGAAAGAAATTTTAGTACCTCCTTGTTATTAATAGAATAAAAAACTGAGATGAAGTTTTAACATGCTTAACTGTGACGTTAATAAATAATATTTTTTAACTTTTTAAGCAAAATATTGAAGTCCAACATTTAACACTTATTTTCTCAAAACTAATACAATAATAATTCATCTCTACAGTTTATTAATATACTATTAAAGTGTGTAATTTCAAAATACCTATTAAGCTTTACAAAAATTATTGCATCGTGTGGAGCAATTTTGAAAACTAAAAGAAACAACAATTAATATATCTGGAATTAGTTTTAAAATATACGTCATAAAATCTGATCTATATTTTTTTTAACTAAACCCTGACTGCTGCATTAGTATTTCAAATGATTCGACCTGAAATTGTGTATTTTTGAAATTTCATAGATGGGTCTCTTTAAAGTAGTAGTTAAGTCACGGAGGCGCTCAAGTTTCTGGATAGCATCTTGTGTATTGACGACGTCAATAGACGTATATGGATAAATGCAAAGCTCGCTAGACGTGAAAATTAAATGCAGCATCCCAGGATGTCAAAGTGAAAACCACATCACTAGGGTCTCGTAACAGCTAAATACATATACACATATACTAGTCCTTGGTACGAATTGAGAGTAGACTGGCTAAAACAGTTCATTGGTTCCATTCACAAGGTATAGCACTATTTAATAAACTGTGAAGGACGTCACATTGGCTGGAGCAGAGTTCGCTGCTACCCCGAATCCATCCAGTAGGAATCCATTCATATCTAACTTTAGCCAATCAAAGGCATCAGAATCTCTTCCCCAAGTGGAGTAAATCACGTGGTAGTAGCTGGTTCCGCTTTACTGCTGTGAAAACCTTAGTTGTGATGTCAGTCTAATTATAAAATGGATTATACTTCCAGTTAACAGAGCTATGGTTTTAGATGCATAAAGTTATTTAAACTTGAATGCAAATTATTTATTACGATTTAAAGGGGAATACAAAGGTTTATAGTTTAAGTGGTGGACTATCTAAATGACTCAAAGGACGAGACCATTGCATACGTAAGCATATTAATATCAGGATCGCATGCAACTTCTGTGATAGCAGGCCATGATTGGATTTTTAGCCTTGCAGCATATACACATTTGGGGAAGCATTTGATTATATTACATGCTAAACTTTAGCTATAATAATGTTGGGGGTACTGCAAGGTTATTTAAATGTAATTTAAGTGGCATCAATACAGAGCCGTGTAAAAACTGAATTTAGTTCTGATAGTAAATCTCGAGGAAGGAGCTTCTCGTTTCACTTTAAGCTTTTATTGCCGGAATTATTTTGCTACATATGCCGGTCTTCCTCTTAATTCCTAAACCGGCTTTCATATCCCCTTCACAGGCACCACAACGAAACGATTCGAATAGCCGTGATCGTTAAAGCGAAATGTGCTGGTCATCCATTCAAAGCCAAACGTCGCGAGTTCGAGTCTTAGCGACTGCAGTAGTATGCGCCTGTGATAAAGGACGGGGAGGGCCCAAGTAAAATAACCGGTATGATGGTACGCCTGGAAGCTTACGATGTTAGATTGACTGCAGTTAAATGGAGTTTGCTTCTTATTCTTATTTGCACTCCACGACTCTCTACTCTTGTACAAACTATGTTTACAAACGCTTGTTCTCCACGTACTTCATCTTAATCGAAATATCGAGATGTTAATCTTATTCCTAATTTTCTAGTGGGTGCAATGGAATATGGTAGGCTTTAAGCGATAGTCAAATCATTTAAGAGCTGGTTGCTATGTGGACATTTCATTCTCTTTGCATGTCCAGGACATTAAAAAAAAAACAACGAACACCGAATTCGCATTGGAGAAAAAGTATAAGTACTGGAAAATTGAAACAAATACGGAATTTCTCGCAAATAGTTCACTGTGCAAAAAAAAAAAATGTAGGTATATGACAAATTGTGTTTTAAGAAATCTACATTTTTTGTGTACAAAATTTTTATTTATTTCTTACGGTTTACCAGCTATGCAAAAGACATTCATAATGAAGAGGACTTTCGGGGACATTCCCAGAAAATTCAAGATATACATCTCCATTTGTCATGAAAATATCTTAAACATACGATATTTTAATTAAAATCGTTAAGAGCCATTTTTGAGAAAATCAAAATTTTCGAAAAATGTTTCATGTAAAGGGTAGTCTGGGGGTGAGGGGATTTTCTTGAAAATCATCGTGTCGCATCTTTGAAAGGTTCTGAACCTAAATACCGAGTTTGGTATTTATCCGACTTTTGAGTTACGCTCTTCACAGATGCACACAAACACATCCACACAGACCTTTTTCTAAAAATGCTTTTTTTGGATTCAGAGACCTCAAAACATATATTTCCGGTGAAATCTCGGTATTGAATTTGTGGGTGGAATGCAATACTTCCCGTACTTACTATACGTAGTAGAGAAAGTAAAAATTAATATTTTTACGAAATAAAACCATCTATGAACTTCTGCATTTTATTGTTGAAGGTTAGTATAACATAAAATTAGAAAAAGCCATTAAATAACTAAAACCTTAAAAATACCTTTGTTTCAAATATGGTACACCAGGCTATAAGGGGATTAACACAGAAAAATTTTGGTGCGTAATAAAAGAATAGTTGAGTGTCTGGATTATTATAATTACCCTCCTGAAACTGAAGTTTGCGGAATAAACGATGTCACACTGATTTTAGGCCTTTAATTTGACACACAAACACATGTAAGATCTCCGGTTAAAGCATATACGCAAATCATAAAAATATTCGGTCATTTTACATTATCTAGTCTGTCAAGTGTTATGTCACATTGACAACTAATGTACGCCTAGTAATTTGGCGATGTGAATATAGGCCATATATTGTTTACAAATGCTTGTTTTCTTGAACGCTACATAAAGGGGATCCAGAAGGTATACACTTTCGTCAGCAGAAGCAACAGAGAGAAGAGTCTAATGTTTAATACAGAAAGAAAGGTGTTTGTTTACGGATTCTGGCGCTTTTCAATTTTTTTCACTTTTTTTTTTTTTTTTTTTTTTTTTTTTTAGTTTTATAGTCGTGTAAAACTGCACCGATTTTATAACTTCTTGTTGGTGTTTACAAATTTATTTTACATCCATATAGTAGAGGTTTTTCATTTATGTAGTACTAAAATGATGGTGAAAATAAGTTTTGATCTGACGGAGGAAAACATCATTAAAGTTGAGAACATCAACTTTTCACTCAACTTCATTAACGCCTCAGTTTTAACGACTTCAGAAATTTCTCCGCCAGTTGAAATCATATTTCATCGACTTTGTCGGGTATTAAACCATAAATTTCTCTATAAAAAGTTTAAATTCTCTATACTCTCTATTAATACAACGTCTATACATGTGTGTACCTTTTCCTTATTATTCTTGTACACATACAAAAACACAGAACTATACCATGTTCAATTACTGACCTTAACGAGGCGTATTAAAGCAGAAAGCTTACGCTGACGTGTTCATAACTTTGACGTGTAAAATAGAATTCCTACAGTTGCAGTTTACATAACACGAAGACTGTTGCGTATAGGGTTGGGCGCTACTAGAGTTGTGAAAAAAATGTTATTTTTCAGCAACAGTTTCCAGCTGTCTGGTTCCAAAATAATGCTAGCACCTAAATAACTGTTACAAAACAGATCAACTAAGTACGTCGACAAGTATTTTATTATTTATGCATAATCCTAACAGCAAGATAACCTTGCTCCATTCTCGTTTGGCCGACTCGGGTTCATACATGCAAAAATGTGTAATGAACTGATAATAGGGGAAAGTTCCCTATATTGAACCACTTGAGCCTAATTAGCAAATAATAATTATATTTTCAAATCAAAATTTTCAGAAACACAAGCGTTAAAGTGACAAATTCTTGCGCTATAAATATCCTTAACACAATTTAAAATTAATACAATTATCAAGTAAATAACATTTAAAAAGTGAGATGGTGTAAATCGGTTCAAATTAGGAACGTGGTCCTTAAATTGAACCACCCGTGTCTTAAAATGAACCACATACTTTTAAGTTTAAAAGTTTTTTGTATTAATACAAAACACACATTTTATTGTACATTCAAAACAAATGTGCTATCAGCAACGAAAGTAGAGTCCAAAATTGTGATAAGAATAGCAATTTCCTTGAACATTTTGAATTTTTATATAATGACAATCACTTGGTTTTTGGAATAGGTATTATTTGCAAATATAGAGTTTTTACTCTCATACAGAAGAGTCCAATTACACACAGTCTTCACAATAAAACATTTTCTTCCTGTCACCAACTTTTGCACACTTTTGGTAAAGCCATATCCTACAACTCATACACTGGATCATGTCCATCACTTCAGACAATTCACATATTCAAGTCATCCACTGTTTAACATGATTTTTTTTAACTTAGCATATTATGTGGATATTTATTCACACGATATACTATTCGCAATTGAGCAATCCTAGAACTTCAATAGGTTTCCTAAATTGGACCAGTTCAATATATGGTTCAAACAGTGGTTCAACTTACGAGCCACGCCATTTTGGAAGCTTTAGCATCTATGTGACAAGGAGAGGCGCTGCTTGAAAAAACGTATGCATGAATATTGTTGCTAAATAAACACTTCATAACATGCAATATATATAGATCATCTCGTATTTATCTAATTGGTCCTATAAGCTTAGCTAGATGCGTCAAATATTACTTCTGAAGCACCAAAAACACATTTCCTACAACTGAAACCACAGCTCAGAATGCAGTCAGCAACTCCAACAATTCATAGCTGTACACGCTACGCTTCTGCTAGGATTATGGTGCCGTCTTTCGAACAGTTTGGAAAATATCGGAGCGGTTCAATTTAAGAGGCGGTTCAAATTAGGGACCTTTCCCCTACATATGGCGCTACGTCTACTTATTCATTATTATAATTATTGCTCACTTGGCTCACGTTAACAGAATTCACATCCATCACCATCAGGCATAGCAATTCCTAAGCATTAAATCCAAGACGGTAAGGAAATAGATTGAACTTTCACTGGACTATAAGCAGGGAGGTCGCAGATGACGAGCCACTCCCCATCCCTCGTACAGTCTTCTGGCGTTTGTAGGCATCACTTGTAACGGCTTTTGTCCTACTAGTTTCCTCAGAAATCAATGTTAAAAATTTTGAATCACTATTCCTTGGCCTCTGTTGTTTTGCAGTTTTTGGTTCGAGTTTGGTAACTGAAGCCAACTGCTTAAGAATTCCAATGCCTGATCATCATTAACAACGTCGTTGCAGTAGTAATAAATGTCTTTTATATTTTCTATGACGTCAATGATTATTTGTTTTCCAAAAGGGCACCTCTGGTAACTGCTTTTCTCATGTGTATAGGAACAGCTCAATAGCGTAATCAAATCTAACTGGCCGAAATACTATTTCAGGCGGATGTTGCCCTCTATTAGAGCTTAAAAGCAGGTACGGTTTCATTGTCTTGCATCGTTTACACACCTTTAACTGTTGTAACGTAACGTACTGTTTAAGATCAGAGCGTTACTTTTAAAAGTCGTTATAAAATCCTGGAGAGTTAAATTAATTGAACTTGTTTTGGAACCATATACGCTTATTTTGGAAGGCTTCCATTCTCGGAACCGTTCCAAAATAACAGGCTATTCTCGTTAGTACCTTCAAAAAGAAACGTGCGACCTTTAGTTACTCACATTCAAATAATGTTACAGCATTTCAAGGCATTTTCCTATTTAACACCGTTGAAATCATCTGCGAAGCTAGTCGCTGCATGCTGGCCTGGTTTCACTACGGTTAAAAGGTGGCAGCGAAACTTGTGGCATGCATCCAGAAGCCGTCGGATTCCGAGGAACGTGCAAAATGATTCAAGATGTTTCATAGTTTCTTAAGCAAATGGTGGACCTTCTTACATTTCTACCACCTTTTATTTAATTCGTTTCATGTCCATAATATGCCTTATGCTTCCTCGTCGCTTGTTGGGACACTGTCGCGAATCGAGTATGTCAGAGCACACGCACTTTCCCAGGGGCGACGTAATACTGAACAGTGTGGCAATAGTTTTTTTGATCTGGAACTGTTGGAGGCAACTACCACCACCTGTAGTAGGCTTTAAGTACTCTGCCTTCAGGCGCTCTCTCTCTCTCTCTCTCCCTCCCTCTCTGTCTCTCCCTGGAGTAGTGGCATAGATCAATGGTAGCCAGAAGATCGAGTTCTACTACTTTTCCTTAATCTTAATTTTTAGGATGGGGAACAAGATGTAAATTCCCTCCTGGATTATGTGGGAGATTATTCTGAAGCCGAAATTATAAAGGCAATAATTATCATAATAATCTGAGAAGGATAGCGATATATAATAAGTAATAATATATTTAAAATCAGTGTATGTATAAAAAGGAGAAGCATTGTGAAAATTGTTGACTGTAAAAGCGACAGAAAGAACAGACAGGCACAGTTTTGTTAATTAGGGACCAGCCTCAGGTAGAAAGGGTAGTTTTTTCTGGTAAACAGCCGAGTACAGCTGCAGTTAGCTGTTGAAGGCCACTCTAGGCATCATGACGCTAAGTTTGCGGATAGCGTTTGAGGGGAGAGAGGAGAAGTTAGAAGTTCTTCCTCCTTGTGCAGCGTGGGTAAAGTCAGTCTGTCCTGAGTGCCTGCCGAGGACGGGACGCTATTCTCGTCGAGTTGTGAACATTGGCGGCGAACATGCTAGAGGGAAGAACGCCTAGCCGTAGTTAAGAATTCTTCGGTCTTGGCAAAGACAAAGTAACTTCGTATGCATTTAATAGTGATCGGCAAACCTAAAGTATTATTTTAAATAGTGAATAAAAGTGTTCCAAGACAGCGTTTGTGTGTGTTTCTCTGTACACACCCACGCATACCCTGAGGTTAAGATTTCATGCTGGAGCAGCCGTGGCAAAAGAAGAACCAACTGGGAGGAGACAAGCAGCAACCGTGAGGCAAAGGTAGGGCTTCAGTATTGGAGGCGTAGTGTGGCTGCGTCATATTGCGCCTAAACGTGGGGGGAAAGAAGTACCTGCGTCAATTCTGCAATAGAGTTGACACACTTGTGCTATTTAAGGGAACTAACCGCTGCGTACATATAATACAACGACTTAAGTTTACACAAAAAGAAACATAATCAAAAATAACAATGATACTTCTTAAGGTCGTGTAGTGTGTATCGAGCGTTTCTGAAGAGATACCAAGCCCAAACATTCAGGAAGTACAGTGAACGTCTTTCTCTTTATTTCTTTCTGCTGTAGCTATAGTCTTTTCTGATTACTACTTTTATCAACATAAATCCTTTTGGAAGTTGGAACGTACATGCTCTCAAGATTTTATACGAGGTGCTTACTACTTCTCTAGGTCAAGCAGTGCGTTCTCTATGCTTACAGTAAAACTCTCAATGACCTCAGCGCACAATGCTTACTTCATATATAAAATTCTCACTTAGGTGTCGCATGTCCTTTATCCCTTGTCAGCAACCGTCTAATAAATGGGGAAAAGTCCGCAACAGACACCTTTAAGGTCAATCCTGTGCCTTAAAACAGAGGAAAGTTGCATTTATTGAAATCCCTTTCACGAGGTCGTTCCGTAAATCTGGCAAGAGACTACCAGTATCTAGTCTAGTCAAATATTTGTTGCCTTAAGTTTAAATTCACTTGTGACCCCGTTTTCTATGACGATGTGACTGAATGCGGGTAGCATAAGCGTAGCAGGGGTTAATCGTTCTCCGGCAGTCGTTGCGTATATCGTTTGTTGTTGCTCAAAATATACTTTCCCCTCGTTCTCCCTCCAAAATTCCTTGGTTCATAGCTTCCTGTATTATTTATTATTATTATTATTATTATTATTATTATTTTATTATTATTATTAAATATGTGTATTACATTTTCCATGCGCAATAGTTCGCGCGAGTAAGAGGCCAAGCTTATCAGAGCCTTCGTTTCTGCCCGTGACCATATTACGTGGGATTGCTTGCCCTGCACTGCGCTGTTTCGAACCGGTTCTGTTCTCCCTCCATTTTGGCTCCTCTCCGTATGCCGGCTACTCAATTGACGCGACGTTCATGCTGTACACAGGTTGGTATGTTGCGAGACCACGTGTTCAGTGTTGTAGGGTGTTAATGCTGTTATAATGCCAACATTCTGTATACTTCAGCACATAGAATCTCCATGCATGATTCTTATGGGAGAGAAACCTCTTTACAGAAAAGCGAGACGCCGATTTATATACAGATCTCCAACTGTTCGCGAGTCTCTCAAAAAAGCGGTTACTAATTTTGTGAATATATTTAAGGAGACGGTGTATATTCTTGATACGAAACTGAAATTAAATCGCTGTGTTTTTACAGAGCAAAAACTCCATGACATCGAACAAAAGTTGGAACGAAGTCCAAGAAATTTCTAAGCAAGCTTGCACAGGAATCAAGAATTTTGTAAATCTCAGCTTGGAATGCCACTAAACTTCTAAAATTAAAACCCTATAAGACACTATTGTTCAGGAATTGCAACCACGTGATAATGTATTTAATTTCTGCAACTGAGTATTGGATAACTATAAATGGCTCTATTAATCCGCGTTTAATTAGGTTTAACTTGCATGGCCTTAAAAAATTGAGGAGTGTTAATGCAAATTTTCTTAAAAATGTATCAGATGTGTGGCGGTAGAAGGACATCATTTGCAACATCTACGACAAAGGTATATGGTTATTGTAGTAACGCTTAAATTTAAGCGACTATGAATATTAGACCACGCCGGCAAACAGCACGTTTTCGTGCCCGAATAATTCCCGTTCGGCCGGCCACGCGTCCAAACGAAGGCTCTGTAGTATACAACATGCAAGACATTATCTTTGTTTTAACAAGGTCGATCCTAATAAGAACTTCTAAGCAACCTATAGCTTTAAAGCTATATGTTAGTACTCACAACCTGTAGTCTGCACCAATACCAATGAAGCAAATACAGAATAATCTGTAACCGTAAACGCGGGTGGTCATAATTGCTTATATGAAATTACCTGTAGTTATTTAATTAAAATGATACTTTTAAATATTTTAAGTTAACAAACTTTGCAAAAATACATTAGAACAAAATTAGCACCGACTGTCGTAATTAACCAGAATGTTTCCTGAAATTTGAGGGCAATTATTGCCATTTTCTTACTAAACCTAAAATTATAAATTGTACAATTTTAAGTTCTTTATCAGAGGCATGTGTGTTTATTAAAGTTCTAAAGGCAATGATTAGGGAGTGGTTTTCAAAATAATAATAATAATAATAATAATAATAGATTATACTCAATTTTGTGTGTGTGTGTGTGTGTGTGTAATCGTATATTCATGTTCATAATTTATTTCTAACAGCTTTAATTTGTATCTGCGGGAAAGTGTCCCTGGGTTTAACCCAGTAAAATATTTTAAGGATGACTAACCTTCGTTATTAACTTGGCTCAGATAACGCCAGTTGTGCACTCTGGGGCAGAAAGCCTTCATTAAAGCCCTAGAGGTAAATATCAGCAGCAACATGTAACATAGCACAGGGTTTCAAATGAATAAATGTATTTTTTTCTTCTTTCTTTCAATGTACATTATTTAATAAGTCGTGCGAATTTCTAATTGAAATCTGGGGGTTTCAGAGGACAGTTGGAGCTAACTTGATTATTACACGCACCGCAGAAATAAGACCTCCTTTGACATTTTTGGGGGTCGGTCTGGGAATTACGAACAATGGCGCAGCAGTTTATTAGTGGGGGCAACAAAGGGTCGTCTGGTATTGTTATGAAAGGGGTGGCAGAAGCAGGATAGGATAGATTAGCATTCCAACAATGGGAAAGGGGTGGCAGGCCGTATCTCATTACACCGTGCGATGTGTCCCAAAGGGCCACCTGGACCCCCACTACTCCCGCATTCTCTGCTCTGATCAAGTAATTCCGAATCAAGAGCATGTGTCTGTTTACTGTGTACACGTGGACAAATGTCGTTCAACCATTCAAACTGAAAGGCAACCAACGGAATAAAAAAGGGCTACACACAAGAGTGGCTTGGTTTTATGGAAGAAAGTTGTTCACAGCTGGAAAACAGAGTTAAATCTCAAGTTTATAGTTACACAGATAAGCTACAGGATCTTTATTTCAATCTTCAAGATGTGGCATTAGACACAGAGTTTAAGCAATCGCGGTTTTCGAGAAGGTTTTAGTTCATTTCGTCAGAATTAGTTGCCTGTGTTGGAACATTGATTCAGGAAAACTTAGGTGATGCTTTCAGCATGTGGCAAAACATGTTGCATGCTCATTAAAAAAATCTCTGAAGGATTACGTATTTTGTGTGCTATTTACCGCATAATACACCAGATGAAAAAGACATAGATGACATCCTCTTAGGTGATTCTATGGAAGAACACAAATGAGAAATTATAATTCCATTTTAGTCTCTGAACTCTCAATTCAGCAAACAGCATGTTTCCGTCGCATAATGTTGCAAATACCACACGATTAAAAGAAGGTATTATTGAAGTATGTCATAGGAGAGAGAGAGGGAGGGAGAAAAGAAAATACCTAACATTTTTGTTGTGTTCACTATCTTCCAGAAAGGAAAAAAAAAACTTCTTTCGTAACATTTTGCATTTTTGTTTTGTAAAAATTCTAATTTACGCTGGAGTTAACGTCGCAACAGCGTCTAAATAACTGGTCCCACACACGCACAACTACTATGGTTTCTTTCACCCGCTCGCTTATCACGCGATTTTATCTCCGGTATAAGCATGTTTACCAACCTTGAGCAGGACAAGCCGACGTCTGGTTTTGTTTACATTGAACCACAGCAGTAAAGATGACGGTATACATGTGTATAGCTTTGGATAGAACGCCCGATGACGCACACGATAGAAAAACAGAAAAGTTGAAATTGGTACCTTACTCTTGGGTCTTTGCTGTTAGGTATTGTGTAATTTATTTGCTTTGAAATTATGGATTCGCTCTCACTGTGACCCATTCCTATCTCGCTGAAATGCAATGAACGATTTTCATAAATAACTGCGCAACACAATACTACGCTAAAATATCTATCAGTACAATTCCACTAGGAAGAAGTTTCACAGTTAGGACACTGGATCAAAAACCATTCATCATTCGAAAATGACTGAAACGTCAATGATATGATGTACATTTATCACAGCTGACCGTGTTGAAATATAGCACTTAACATCACAGAAGAAGAATGGGTGTCTAGGGAAGACAAAAACACTTACGTTGCTACCCACTTATACCCACAAATACAAAAGCCATCTGCGTCAATCGGATTTTCTTCAGGGTTAAAAAAGAAAACTTTGTTTCAAGATGGACTTTTCAGTTTAGTTACTAAAATCTACTAAAGCAAACGATTCATGATGTGACTATTTAAATAGCTACTATGAGTTAAACTTTTATTCTAGTTAATCCAAATTAAAGTTGTGCGAGGCGAATTTTATTTCAAACGGTTAGCCGAAAACAACGTATAAGTAGCCACATAACCTTAATTCAAATCTTAATTCACTTTACCATTTATCAGCATAATTTGAATCTGATAAAGGAGCACAGTAACTTACATGTATAAATCCGCGTTTATCTGTATTAACCGTTTGCCAATGAATACCCTCTTGAAAATCCGATAAAATGCGTAATAAGTGTTTCGAGTGAACCAGAAATCTAAAGAATATTCAACAGAATCGAATTATCCAGGAAGTATGAAGCAACATTCAAATACAACTCGTGGATAGTGATGGATAGTTTCCTAAAGCGGTGCCAAAAATGTATGAACGACGGTGGCCAGTTTCAGCATTTCCATTCATAAAGTTGGAAAGTAAAGCCTTTAAAACTAGTTTTTAAAATCTTGTATGGTTCCATCCGCGCCGTTCTACGATAGCGGCAGGCGGCAACACGGACAGGAAAAACACCGCGCAGGCGGTTCGTAGTTTTTTGGTTCACCCTGTATACAAATTCTAAGGGCAAGCAATTCATCTCGTAATAGTCAATGTTGTGCACGATTAAAGAGAAACAATGAAAACGATACGCTTTTAATATTGAATCAAAATTGCAAAATGGTATTCTCTAAAGCTTGGTCTAAAGTGTGGGTGATTTTTCAGTTTGTTATATTTGCAGTGAATGTAGGTCGCACACGCACAAGCAAAGCCCGAAACGTTTTGAGCATCCTCCTAAACCGATTAGCCGAGAGGTTAACGAGTAGCGTGTGTTGTTCAGAAGGTTTACGATTCGCGTCCTGATGGAGCTTTAATTGCTTTATTCGTATTATTTGATGTAAAATTAACAGCGAATGCTTCAGCTATTTATACGAATAGTGGATAACAACTGGATTAATGTCTTTCTTATCATCTTAAACATATTAAAACAGTAGAGGTAAAAACACCGTGAACAATCAAGATTCAACCTCCACCATTTACAACAACCGAACAGGTGTTTAATTAAATGCCACTTATTGCCTAATAAATGCGGCCGGTTCCCCATAGATCGCAATATTGCTCTTCATTCGCTAAGACTTAATTATCCTTTTAAACGTCGGACTCCATCCAGCCCTTATAACTTCTCTTTATTTCTCGCAACACATTCTAAAACTCAATGAGACACGGGCTTTGGAAATAGCCTCCCTAAAGGCATTATACTCTGACCGGTGTAAATAAGAAAAGGTGGCGTACAAATTCACACCAGCTAGAGTTTCTATTTCTAACGTTTCTTGTGAAAAAGACAGCTGTAATTAACCGTAGACTCGGCCCAAAAACGTGATTGGCTAGCGGGTTTTTCTCAAGGCCGTTACTAGTTATGGGGTTAATCTCAGGTGTTAATTTTTTTCTGAAGGCCACTCTTAAAAACATTCAAAGTCTGAATATGGGAATAATGAAATACCATTTAGAGGACAAACATCATATCGTCCTGTTTATATTTCCCATAGCTAATGGCTGCATCCTGCGACATACCTCGAGGTAATAGAACAATTATGCATATAAAGGACTTAAACAGGGAAAGGAATTTAAATGTATTTGTATGCTTCAACAACCGACTTGGGTCCATAAGCATTTAGGTACTATTACCACCTTCGTTAAATAAAATGACGATTATAATCAATTATTAAGCGTACCAATAGCTGAAATTTGGTGAAAATTAAAAAAAAAAATGAGTTGTGATATCCAAAAAACACTTTGAACCTTTAGCTTCGATTATATACATCATTTGCTCTCAGGGCCCTTTAAAGCTTCAACATGCGACCTTAAATGCCCAAGAAAACACGGTTCGATGGCCAGCATTTACTCCCAAAGCGTCTTACTCAACTTTGATTTTTCTTACACCTGTGTGTTCCATACAACATAATTTGTAAACAATCTCGTTTAAATCCTCAGCAGAACTTAGGAGAGAATGAACTAAAAAAAACTGGCATATGGTTTTTGCTACACTTTCAAATTACTCAAGACGACATAATTAATTCGAACACCGAGTATAAGGTGCTATAAAAACTATAGTTAAATATTCAAAAAAATGTTCTGAAATAACCAGAAGAGTGCAAAAACTCCTCTTGAGCATTAGTATATAATCAATATACTAGTATACTCATTTTCTTAAATAATGATTTCTGTATCGTGTGGAACTCCTGATTAATTAATAAAATAAAAGTAAAATATTGTCTTCTAAAACAGCTAGCAGTAGTAGTAATACTTTTATTGTGAACAGTTTCAGTCTACCCTTGTAAAATACAACAATCACATGGGCCTCATGGTCGTACATGCTTTTTCTTTCCTAGAATCTTACAATAAGTGTATAATACTAAATATATACTTTTGGTAACTACATACTGACATAATGAAAGAAAAAAAGAAAAAAAACTTAAAAGATATCTCTATGAAATTTAAAACACATTATTATTATTATTATTATTATTATTACTATTATTATTATTATTATTATTATAGAGCAGCATGCGACAAAACTTTGAAAACAATTAGATATTATAGATTTAGAAGCTTTACGTATGGATATCCTGCGTACCGTCATGAATAAGATTGCCAATTTGTACATTCTGTCAATTTAAAACTGGCCGGCGTCTGAGAGACTTAGCACAAATCGGGTACTTCCGTGAGCGCTCGGAACTACCAGGCTTTGTTCACAATACTGCGTACATTCTTGTGGTAGTTATAATGGGGAACACAACTAGAATCACAAAACCCTTCCGAGAAAATTCATACACATTTTAAACAGACAGATGTTTCAATGTGTTTCAACACTGTAACCAAAAGATACTTTATTGATTTATGGTTCTTAAGTGGAGTATGAGGATTACTCTGCAGCACTCTTAGCTCAGTGGTAGAGAGTTTGTTTACTGTTGCAGCGTTTGCAAGTTCACATCTTCGTGGAGCTACTCAAAAATTTTTCCTCCTTTCATTTTAAATAAATAAGTAAAAATATAACAGTTTTTTTTAACGTATATCTAGTAGTCCGTCTACCGGCAGATGGCAACCAAGACATCAATTTATCGGTCGTAAGGAGGATTTACATTCAATTTAATTTTATAACCATAAATTTAACCACTACTATAGTTATATTTGTAAGCAAAATGAAGTAACATAAGGTATATCATTTAACTATATTACAGTAAAGCTAGCTGTAAAAAATTAAAAGATAACAATCCACTACGGGGAGTCGAACTCAAGCTACCTGCTTAGAAGTAGCTTAAACACTACTCTACGCCAAGCATTGTATGGAGGCAAGTGTGGCTTGCATTACAGAGTTAGCCAAAGAGGTGCACAGAAGTTGACGGTTGTGAACACCGCGCGCTCATTCGAAGGGACTTTGAAAAAAATTAAGTGCTCAAGAAACCGGCCACTTTTAGTTTGACCAAGTGTACAGTTCTTCCCGGAACAGTACGGTATTTTCTAAATTTGTTTTGCGTATGATGTGGCCTTCAAACCGTACGCCGAGTATTCCACTTTTCTATTTTACAATCTCGCACACTCGCGTGTTTTAATTCTTAAAAGTGAATGGTTTTAATCAAAAGTATAAACTATTGAACAGGCCTTAGTTATGAAGTAGAACCATTATTATCGGCTCCAGTTAGTAAAGCCTTGCTCTTGTGTTGCATCTGTTGGGAGCAGCGCCTCTGGCATCATATTGACGTGCATGTAGCATGAGTTTTGTCCATTTTGCTCTTTGTTTTCGGTCCCAGTGATTGATTCAAGCATCAAATAAATTTAAAGAAATGTTGCCTGGAGAACCAAGGCTTCTGAACCTTGTAACTTCAGAAAACTCGCCACAGTTCAGCTAATTAGTGAAATAGTCAACCTTTTTCATATAGAGTAAAGTGAAAAAGGATAGTAACCTACTGGAAATCAGTGAACTTGATAGAGAAGAGTTGGTAGTGTAACAGAACATTTTAATACCATGCAGTTCAATTTTCGTTGATCATATTTCCATGCAATGTATTCAAAGAAAGAATACAACTGTAATGATTAAAGACCACATATGCTTAAGATTCAATTTATGAAAATATTTTTTGTATGCCTCACCTAAGAAAGTTTCATAAGAAATTTTTACCGAACAAGAAAATTAAGTGTCGCATTTTAAAATTAAGAATACAACAATTTAAACACACACTATACCTTTATTAATCTGATATTTTTCGATGAAATTTTATTTAACTTCAGTTAACTGATCATTTCTCACATTCGTGATGCTGAAAATTGCATTAGAAAATAAAGTTTTCAAACTTCAATGACATTATCCTTAAAATTGAATTTGAAGTGTATAAAGTTTTGTGGAATAAAAATACTAAATTGCCATAAGACAGCGAATATTGGTATTTATATGTGGTATCATTTATTACAATATTCAAATCCTTATAGAAAACTAGTTTCACAACAAGTCCTTTTTATGCTCTTTAAAGTGTGAAAATGGTTGGCACATTAAAATAGCTGTTAAACTTGCAAAATTCCAAAAATTACTCTATTTGCAGACTAAATTGAGACTCAATATTTAACAACGCGTAATATTTGCGCCATATCCCAAAAAGTATTTCCAATAATATTTATACGGAATTTCAGCATAAACGAAAGCGTTACTATTTACGATTTGGAAATCTGGTAACCACAGGCATAACTGTTATTAAACGTAAGTAATCAACCAGCAAGAACAGAGGACTCGTTAACCTTTTGCCCATATTTTAGGTTAGACTTTTGGGTTGGGTCGAGTTAAGGACCTTCAATCTGAAGGGAAGGGGGTTGACAGATAGAAGGCGGAACTACACATTTCATCACCAACCTAAATCATCGCGTTCCTGTGTGGACTTAAACCTGCTGAATCGCTGATAAATACTGTGACGCAGCGGTTATGGCCCGAGCTTATCAGAAGGTTGGCGCCGGGCTGCCGGCGAGAGAAATACAGATAAGTAGACGCGGTAGCGCTCTCGCCCATCATAAACACCAGAAACGCTATCGACAGATAACCAAAATCTTCTGGAGCTATTAGAAAGGAAACGTCCAGAACATTCTAGAATGTTCTGCGGAAAATCCTAGCGACAAGATAAGCCAGCGTCTCGCGAGTGCGTTTCTGGTGCGACAAAAAGTGCTGTTCTCCGAGCGAGTTTGTGAAAACTGCTGTGACGTTCAGCAAGTGCTGCTTCTGCAAGAGATTAGAGAATCGTTGTGTTCGACTCCCCAGCGGGTGCACTCCGGAAGAGGAGGCTAAGTCGTGGTACTTCATTGCGCCACTAATTGAAGTGAAGTGACAGTGAAACTGGATAAAGTCACAATACTCGTACAATGTGCCGAGGTACACTCGTGCAGCTAACAAGCTTTCTGATGAACTGTGTAATGTAACGCTTGCAGTTTTTTTTCGAGTGGAGGAGAAAATGATTTAATCGCTAGCCCCAGTCCCGATGGAAGTCGTGACCGAGAGTGTGGGACTCGCCAATAATTGGCATACCCACTAAAAGCTCTTCCACCGGAAGGAATTCAGGAGTGAAAGTGAGGCTGTACCGCTGTTGCACTAGCGCAGTCAAGGTAGGGATGTATATTGGCCGGCCACTAGGGCCTAAGCCATGTAAAGGTGAGGTGCCAGGACGCAAACATAACCGAGGCCCTACTTGCGCCCATGGGAATTCAGGGTGAGACGGTGTAGGAAGTTTGTGTGAATGGATGTTAGGATTGAAGTTTGGTTACTTGTGCTTCCGACGTCCTCGGTAGTGAGTAGTCTGAGCATCCTGTGTGGGCCCCCATGGGGGCTCGTCTTGATGCTGTGATAGTCTGTTGTGTAGAACGGCATCCAGCGTCGTCTGGAGGGCTGATATCTCCTCCCTGATGAGCCTTCTGACGTTCAAGCAATGCTCGTCGAAGTAGTTTGGCATTGTAATTCGGCTAGGAAGTGTTGGTATTAGTTTTGCTGCGATGACTATGGAACCGTGGTCCTCTTGAAGCTCCTCCAGGAGGGCCAGTTTAGTAGTGATGTTTAGTAACTCTGCCTGCATATCCTCCAGCTTCTGCAGGATCTCAGGCGAGGGTTCAGTTGTGGTATTGTTGCTTGCGACGTTTTCAGGCGTGTCTGCTACTGCAGGAGACCGTTCTGCTCGACGCGGTCATGCAGTTGTCACTGCAGGAACCTTGACCTTCTGCTGCGACGGTGTGGAGCGGCTGCGAGGATGTAGTGGATAACAACCTTGCCCGGTGAAGTGGTCGTGTCTCCAGCAGGTTGCACAGAAGCGGCGGCGACGCATTAAATCGTGCTGCTGGCAGACGGACATCAAATTAGGTGCCCCACAGTAGTGGCACCGTGGCTGAGCAGTACATCCTACCTCACTGTGCCCGTAAAGGCAGCAGTCACGGCAGGGTGAGGTCCATGTCGAGTGGCTCGGTTCGATTCTTAAGCTCTTGCCCAAGAATTGCAGGCAGTCAGAGAGGGCAGCGTCGTAGTGAGCCTTTTCCCGAAAGAAAAGGCGCACCAGCGGTGGAGGACCCTTCCGTGATTGGATCCTCGTAGCCTTCAAGGCTGATGGCCAAAGCTGTTGTACACAGCTTAGGATGGTCTGCGTCGGTAGTTGCTGGTGAACGCCAACAACCACAGCGCTGAAGTTACCATAGCGCTGGGTTTGGCCGTCACCAGGCGAAGCGGCGTCGAGAGTGCTCTGTCGTCCGGGACTTCAGAGTGAAGCGGCGTTGGCGGCTGCAACGGTGGATTCGTCGATTGCCCTATCTGATTCGTCGGCGGAAGTCTCTGCTGCTACTGCAGCTCTGCGATGTCTTCTAGCCATGGTGAGAGAAGATCCTGTCTGCTCGGAGGTTCCAGGCGAAGTGCTTGCATTCTGAGGGTGAAACGGTTATACTTGCCTTAATTGAACTCGACACACCGCTCTATCTATTTAAGATATCGTTGACTCAAATGCGAGAGGCGCAGTTAAATATTCGTGCTGAAAATTCGGATAAATATTAATGGAAGTTATTTTTTTTTTGGTGCAATGCAAAATATCTCGCGCGTCATTCAATGAAGAACGTAAAACATAGTCTGCAAATAGAGTAAGTTTCGGAATGTTATAATATTGCACATTTAATAGCTATTTTAACGCACTTATCGCTTTCAACCTTTCAAGAACATAAAGGGACTATGTTGCGTTACTTAGTTTTCTATAAGGAGTTAAATATTATAATACACAATATCATTTATAAATCCAAACATTTCATTTTTATGGCAATTTAGTATTTTATTTCAGGAAGCTTTAACGATTTCAAACTAAAATATAAGGGGAATGCCACTGAAACTTTTAAACTTCCATTATGTCTTCTCTTGTAATGCTTTTTTTCGCATAATATATTATATTCTTAACAATAATTACTTTTGTATAAAGTTCAATTTTAATTTTTGAAAAATGAAAGTACCGTGTTTTCCAAAAGTATTTGATGTCGATTACCTTTTGAAGCTCTGAATGATACAAGATATTCCCCAGAAAACAATACAAATAGTGGTTTAGGACTTCGTAAAATAAAGGACTTAGCAATCGAAAATTAAAATTAACAGCGAATATCTCGCAAATGGTCAACTTCTCAAACACAACAAAAATTGTATTTTAACGCGAGCTGTATTTTTATATTAACTTCGTGTGTGTCTCTTGCTGTTTCACAGTTATATCAAATTATGCAACATTGAATAATATGAAAAGGATTTCATTCAAGTTTTACAGAGTGTTAAAGATAAACATGTTTATTGTTCATGTGGGTTTCCTAAACATGCGATATTTTATAAAATTCTTTATAGCCGTTTTTCAGAAAATATAGAAAATATTTCCCTATTAAGAGTAGTTTGAAGCGAAGGAAAATTTCTGACAATCCTTTGCAATATACCTAAACTATATTTAACTTGATAAGAGGTTCAGTATTGTCGCAGCCATGGTTGGCCCCTCACCTCGCGTCACCTCTTCTGTTATTTTTCGTTTTTTTTTTAAACTTTCTCTACTACGTATAGTAAGTAGGGAAGCATTGTATTCCACCCAAAAATTCGATACCGAGATTTCAACGGAAATGTGTGTTGAGACCCCCTTAATAAAAAAACAATTTTTGGAATCATTGGCCGTGTGTGTGTGTGTGTGTGTGTGTGTGTGTGTGTGTGTGTGAACAGCATAACTCAGAAACCAACAGTAGGATAAACATCCAACTTGGTATTTAGGTTCATTATCTTGAGATGCTACACGAAGGTTTTCAAGAAAATCCCCCCACCACAGATTACCCTTTACATGGAACATTTTTCGAAAATTTTAATTTTCTCAAAAATGGCTAACGATTTTGATTAAAATATCATATGTTTTAAGATATTTTCATGACAAAATGTATATCTTGATTTTTCTGGGAATGTCTCCAAAAGTATTCTTCAGTGTGAACGACTTCTGCATAACTGGTAAACCATAAGAGATAGACAAAAATTTACTACACAAAAAATGTAGATCGCGTTAAAATACACAATTTATGTCATAGATTTTTTTGTTGAGTGAACCATTTTCGAGATATTGCTCATTATTCCCTTAAATTTTTCAATACTTACTTTCTCAAATGGGAATTCGTTATTCATTTTTTTGTCTTGAATATGCAAAGAGTATTAATCTGTGGCAAAGAGAATGGTGC
Organism: Deroplatys truncata; assembly: GCA_030765065.1. Taxonomy (NCBI): domain Eukaryota; kingdom Metazoa; phylum Arthropoda; class Insecta; order Mantodea; family Mantidae; genus Deroplatys; species Deroplatys truncata. Next base: position 604,650,525 of record CM060990.1, on the reverse strand, counting down.
TGCACATAGCAAACAACTATTAAGAGATATGTCTGTGCTTAAAGGCTACTGTATTTCTATATTGCCCTTGCAAATACAAAACAAGGGGAACATATTAGGCCTTAAGCGATAGTCAAAATATTTTTAGAACTGGTCGCTATGTGTAAAATGTAATTCTCTTTGCATGTCAAAAGATCGTTTCTGCAAATGTTTATCTGGATTAATATTAAACAGATGGGGAGTAAGAGTTTGTAAAAATAGTTTATACAAGAGTAGAGAAAGTCATGTGAGTGTAACATCAGATTTTTTTTATTTTCCCTACTATGTATAGTAAGGAGCGGAAGTATTGCATTCCACTAAAAAATTCGATACCGAGATTTCACCGAAAATACATGTTTTGAGGCCCCCTGAGTCCAGAAAAAGCATTTTTGGAAACATGTCCGCGCGCGTGTGTGTGTGTGTGTGCGCGCGCGCGTGTCTGAACAGCATAACTCAGAAACGAACAGCCGGATAAACATCAAACTTGGTATTTAGGTTCAGTATCTTCCAGAGATGCGACACGAAGGTTTTCAAGAAAATCCCCCCACACCAGATTGCCCTTTACATGGAACATTTTTCGGAAATTTTAATTTTTTCAAAAAGGGCTCTAACGATTTTGATTAAAATATCATATGTTTAGGATATTTCATGATAAATGAAATGTATGTCTCGAATTTTCTGGGAATGCCTCCAAAAGTATTCTTCATTGTGAACGATTTTTGCCTAACTGGTAAACCATAAGAGATACACAAAAGTTTATTACACAAAAAACGCAGATCGCGTTAAAATACACAACTTATGTCATATACATTTGTTTTGTTGAGTGAACCATTTTTGAGACATTGCTTGTTATTCCCTTAAACTTTCCAATACTTATGCTTTTTCTCAAATGGGAATTCGTTATTCATTTTTTTGTCCTGGTAATGCAAAGAGAATGGAATACTCCAGATAGCAACCAGCTCTTAAAAAATTTGACTATCGCTTAAAGCCTACCAATTCTCCTTGCATCTACAAGAAATTTAGCAATAAGATTAACATTTCGATATCTCGACTAACGTGAAGCATATGGAGAATAAGCGTTTGCAAAAATAGTTTGTACAAGAGTAGAGAAAGTCATGTGAGTGTAACACATCGGAATTTTCTTTTGTGCTTGATCTAAACAGCCATTAGATTTCAGCATATAATAGGAAACTGATGCGAGTCGAACTGGTAAATCCATCCGATAATCTCTTCAATAATTAACCAATGCGCCGAGAGAAAATGCTTTTTTTTTATTTCAACTCTGTATCGAAACAATGACACGTGGATTAATTGGTCATATATTTACCAGGAAGGATGCTGGTATTAGCTCCATTTATTTCAGTCAATAAAAGGAAAATATGATATAGAATATTAAAACAAAAAGATAAAAATTTCAAGATAGGTATCCTAGTAAGGCAAATTTAAAATCGAATTTTCTGTACATGATATATTGTTGCCTTAGGTTTTTCTTCAAGCTTATCGTATACGCAGTCTTTCCTATAATGTACTGGTACTTTCTTAGAAATTCTCCGTTTTGCTATCAGTGAGCATTCAGTTCAGTTTTAGGGAAGATATTAATTTTCAAATAAATTCTTGCCTCTGGCGAGCTCTTTTCTTTCGATTTGTGCATTTCCCTTATAAATTCATTCAAAAGTAGCGACGTTTATCTTCATTTATTTTTATTCACAAATTGTGTAATGGAATTATGTGTCAAAAAGCTTGCCTCCACGCAAAGAGGAGAGATCCTTAATTTTCAATGAAATATTTATTAACAGACTTGTAAACTTAGGGACCGATAGAGTGGAATGAGAAACGAGATAGGTGGTCATGCTACTTTTGCACTACAAGAGCAAGACACTAGAATATTATCGGGTCACGAGGTGTAGCGCGTGCCTTTTCTGCCAATAGCAAACCGGTTTTACGTGCCGTCCCGACTTCATACCCTCGGTTCCCATCTCTAGCACGTTCAGGTTATCTCTTCCCTAGACGCAATGGGTGTGTATGTACCTAGATAGTCCCGTAGGCAGGAGAACACATTATATATATATATATATATATATATATATATATATATATATATATATATATATATATACATACTATACTGTGTCAGTTTGCATTATCGATCCTTAAGATCACAATCTTATGTATCCACACTGATGTTATAAACGTGTGTGTGTGTGTGTGTGTGTGTGTGTGTGTGTGTGTGTGTGTGTGTGTGTGTCGAACATAGACTTAGGTACCTTGTAATTTCAATCCTGAATGAATAAATTACAACGGATTTACAATGCCTGTATACTAGAATACGAACACATTGGGGTCATAAAGGAACATTCTTCAGGTGAAGGTTTTGACTTTTCATTGAGAATGCCATAATGTAGAAAATATTTTTTGTTATTCCATAGAAAATAGGCGTAAAATAGCACAAAAGCTGCGGATATTTCATTCAAAACGATATATAAATGAGAGTGTGAATGTGTGTGATCTAATGAATAAAACCCAAAGTTTACCAGAACGCCAACGATAAGCTGATACGAGTTAACACCATTTCCTATAGGCAATAATAGGCTCCAAAGGAAAGGCCAGGGGTAGTATTCCATATGTTTTTTACTTACTGTACCACGTACCTAGCAGTTAGAGAAGGTAATGCATTTCACTCGAAATTTCAATACCAAGATTTCATTTGAAATACAAGTTTTGAAGCCCCCTGAATCCAAAAAGAAGTATTTTTAGAAAAACGTCCGTGTGCGTGCTTTTGTGCCTGTGAACAGCGCAACTCAAAAACGAGATCTCAGATAATTACTACACTAGATATTTAAGTTCAGTACCTTTCAAAAATGTGACACGAAAATTTTCAAGAAAATTCTCCACCCCAAAATTACCTTTACATGAACATGTTTTAGCTTTTAAAAATTAAGAATCGCTTTGCGCCACTGCTCAGATACAGGGGTAGCTACGTTACATCACAGCACCCCTCCCTCCTAGCCCATACCTGATCTAGTTCATTACCGAGTGATGAGTAACAGTATAAAGAGAACATTTTGTCCAACGTAACATCGGATATTATTCAAACGTTAGTTTATAATTAATAACTTATCTATGTGTCATTTCTAAATTGCTTAACTTGGTGGCCTCTGAGCGAGGAATTTTCATATTCAGCATTACCGCCCGTGTCCCTATATATGATGTTAGGGGTTCTGTATCAAATTTGTAAGCTTTGCGTTATTTTAATTATTAAGGGACCAAATGGAAGGTACAAAGGTATTAAAATTTCATTTTCCATTGCGTAAAAAAAAGAATATGCGATTGTTTCGCCCCAACAACCGAGCGGGATAGCTCAGGCGGTGACGTCTGTGGCCCGCATTCGGGAGGTCTCGGGATCGATCCCTGGAAACCGACCACACTGGCCCCATGAGTTTTTCCTGGTTTCCCCGGATCGCCAGGCGAATGCTGGGGTGGTTCATCTTCTATCACGACTCTCCTTCCTGTCATTTCCTGTGCCCACCATCTTCCTTGTCATATGTTTCAGGGTTGTAGGACCAGGCGACGATGTTCGGCGTGTTGCGACTGGGCGGTGGCTTGCGCCCTGTAAAGGTTTCTTCCCTGGCGTCGTTGCGGTACCACCCAGTTAGGTCTCACCTCAGCGTGGGGCTCCGCTCCGGGTACCCTGGAGGTTGGAGGCTTGTGGGCAGGGACCGTGCGGCGTCGGATGCGTTCTATCTTGAAACGTTGTGGACCCCGTCCATGCTTGCGCCCGTCGGCATCCGGATCTGGTGGCCCTTCTGGTCTCTCCCCCTCATCCTTAACCCGAAAGGTCACGTTGGAATCACAATGGGCCGACTGGCCTGCGTGTGGTTCTGTGCCTCGGTTCCGGAGGCCCCTCTGTGATACGTACCTTTACCTTTCGCCCCAAAAAACACTTGCAAACAATACATAATTTCCATAACTTAGAAAGTTGTCGGGCACAGGTTAAGAAAATCGAAATACATCATTCACCAATATTCCACAACCATTTACCTGAATACCAGGAGACTATTGTTCTTCTATTTAGAACATAATGGGACTTTACAACATTACAATAATAACGTATAAAGGGGCGCATCGCCGTAAATATCTAGGTCACTATACAATGTTTTCATGAAGAATATGGGGAAAGATAATCCCGTTCATCAACTAGTCAGTCGAGGTTTTAAAAGGAACCTGTGTAACACTGGGTAATCCAGGTACTTGATAATGATTAGGGAATAAAGGTTAAAACTTCTATTCAACAACTTCATTTATTGTTATAACAGAGTGATGCCACAACCGTCAAAAGGGAATGCAATACGGTAACACATTTTAAATTATTTTGGTGCAGCAGCGCTACTTGATTTGGTTTTACAATTCAATAAATGGATATTTCAAAATCAAATTAAGATTTAAAAAAAATATGTTACATTCACATAACTTTCTCTACCATATATCGCTATGTATGTGTATAGAAGTTATTCTTACGAAAGCTTATTTTCCTATTTACTTCATTTATTTGAGACAAACCTTTCCGGAAATAGCTGCATTACATATTTTGTTATAGATACGAAGGGAATACCGACAGTCAAATGTTTTAGAACTGGAGCTATACTCTGGGCTTGAAATTCCACTCTTACCATGACATCGCGAGAAACAGCTGAAAATCAGCAGGACTTTAAAAGAATGGCTAAGTGTTGAACAATGCGAATCATTAATAACGGATATCTCGGCTGATGCTCTTTTAAAAAAAGCTGTGGCCCGAGTTAGATCCCAGAGGCCTGAATGTGGGATTTAAGGTGGGCGAAGCGGCGTCTGGGCGGATTTTCTCCGGGTTCTCCGGTTTCCCACGCCGTTCATTCCAATTGCTCCATCATCATCTTTCGTTTCATCCATTTCGCCTTCATTTCATTATATCTTACTCCTCACTCTCATACTTGGCTACAGGCCGATTCCCCGTTCCGGGTTCTTCATTCTCTGATTCATGTTCATCTGCTCCTCGACAGGTCTCTGACCCTAGGCACGGTTTTAAGGCGTAGAGGGTGTAAGCCTTACATACGAGGAGGGTAAGCCAAGTGAGTAAGTAAGATCCACATTTGTTGTGTAGCACGTTTTAGTCTAACTTAATGTTTACCAGTTATACAAGATTATGTACATTTCCTTCCTAATAAAGACTTTACATGCTATTCCCAGAAAATTCAAGATATACATTTTACCTGTCATGTAAATATTTTCAGTATACATTGTATTTTAATCAAAATCGTTAGCGTAAAAATCCTAAGTGAAGTAAAGCGGGTGGTCCCGTCTAGTAGATTTATAGCATATTGTCGCAGTAATCGGCTCGTGTTATCTTATTTGCTGGGCGCCTGTTATTGTTTTATTATTTTAAAATTTGGGTTCTTTGTCCTCCGGCTAGCTATTATTACTCAGTTAAGCAAGTATCTCTGAGCAGGGTGTGTAAACGGAAAGGAGTTGTTACTAAAAGATAAGACTGATAAAATAATTTTTTTCTACACTTTTATTGCCGTCACACTTAATTAATAATTCACATATTTAATCTTTATACACGCCTGACAAACTGTTATATTTCCGAATGTAATTATATCATATTAGTTGCCGCGTACTTCACATTTTGTAACTAAATTTACGACGTGCGCCCCACGAGAGATTCCTTAGAACTGCGCGAAACATGCTTATGGCTCGAGAATATATACTCCTTCACCTCGAAATGCCTAAATATTATAATAGAGCTGCTATTGGTTACCAAATCGCGCCAACATTAGCGTCTGTTTTGTCAGCCAATCACTACTACTAACATATATGCTCTAGGAAAGATATTCCTCCATTTCTAAAGAAAGGCACGCTACCCTGACGTCATTTGTTTGTCTTTTCTTAGTGATAAATTCGCCCCCTCGGTTTATTGTTACCCACTTCTTATGTCAGTTTCAGCGAGGCCGTGTAAACTTATTTCCTAACAATACTTATGGCTAACAAACATCTAAAATCCTGTACATACAATAATATTAATTTACACTACAATCACTTTGGCATTCACAGCATGTTATGATATAAAATATTGCCTCAATGTCTAACAATCTCAAGCCAGATAAAGAGGCCTTTGAGCAAAATTTCCCGTCTTTCACGCCGATATGGAAGGAATGCTAAGAACTATAACAGTTAAAGAGCGACCATAAACAAAACCCAGCTTCATTTAAAATCGTTAGAACCACTTTTCGGAAAATCAAAAAATTCGACAAATGTTCCATGTAAAGGCTAGTTTGGGGTGGGGAGAGTTTCTTAAAAATCTTCATGTCTCCTCTTTGGTAGGTACTGACATTTCGGTTTTGAGTTATGCTGTTCACACACGTGTATTTCCGTTGAAATCTCGATATAGATTTTTGGATGGAACGCAATACATTCCCTAACTACCATGTACGTGGTAGAAAGAAAAAATTAGCAGATATGCTGAAAGATAACTTCAAGATTTTCTTCTCAAGAAGTAAATGGAACGTAATTTAAGATATTTTATAATTAGGTGAAGTGTTAATATTATGCAACCCTCAAAAATCACCAGCTTTAAAACGCCAAATTATTGAACTAACGCAGCGATGTATTTAGTCTTCAATAATTGGGGATTTGTTTTTGCATTAGAGTGTACACAACGGAGAGGAAAATAATCTGCTTACATAAAAGCTGTCGCGGAATTGAGAGGCGAGAGAAGCGAGTTTGGATTTGAGGTAATACTAGGCGGCACGATATCTCCTTTCCGTTATCTTAGGTGCTGGATTGCGAGGCAGAAAGGTACTTTACCTTCTTTAACAAATTATATACTTTCACTTTACTAATTAGAAAATAGCGTTTAACTGCTTTCTACCTTTACGTACTGCTATTAGCATCACCACTGCTGCTCACAGACTGCTATTTCTCCACTTAATTGCTCTATTTCTAAGAAACTTCCCTTCTATTATTAGCATTAGTGTTTTCTTTTTATATTCCGCCAATTCCATTTGAAATTCTAACAGGCGTAAATTGCATTATAACCCTTCAAACGTCTTTCAACATATACTGTTCACCTATACGCTATGTAAGTAGTGGAGGAGTGTGGAAAGTTATCCAAATCTTGGGCATTTATATTAAAACCTGTTTCGCTACCCTTACGCTAATTTAGCTGTTGTTTTTGTCATATTGAAATCTTTGGTTCATCATCGTATAGATCAGGCTTATCGTTTGTCGTAAGATTTAACTCTAAATATGGTGCCACATTTGTATTCCGCCGGTCATTTTCCATTAGCAACTCGGCTAATGCGGGTAATTAGGAAGCAGCTGTCAATCAATGCGGTTTACGGAAAAGCCACTGGGTTAGACATGTTTGATACCTGGTACAAGATAGGAAAGAAAGAAATAAGCAAATCTTTAGAAAACATTAATATATTTGTGTGAAGTAATAATGTTGTGCTATATTAGCTATACACATATAAGCACATACATACCAACATATAAAAAGGCATACAAGGGGACATTGGGGAAAATAGTACAAAATACCACTTTTGGGGAAGTATTGTATTCCACCCAAAAAATCGATACCGAGATTTCACCGGAAATACATGCTTTGAGACCCCCTGAATCCAAAAAAAAGCATTTTTGAAAACATGTCCGCGCGCGCGCGTGTGTGTGTGTGTGTGTGTGTCTGTGTCTGTGAACAGCATAACTCAGAAACGAACAGTCGGATAAACATCAAACTTGGTATTTAGGTTCAGTATCTTCCAGAGATGCGACATGAAGGTTTTCAAGAAAATCCTCTCACCCCAGATTACCCTTTACATGGAACATTTTTCGAAAATTTTAATTTTCTCAAAAATAGCTAAGGATTTTGATTAAAATATCATATGTTTAAGATATTTCATGATAAATCAAATGTATATCTCGAATTTTCTGGGAATGGCTCCAAAAGTATTCATTGTGAACGACTTTTGCATAATTGATAAACCATAAGAGATAGACAAAATTTTACTAAACAGAAAACGTAGATCGCGTTAAAATACACAATTTATATCATATACATTTTTTTGTTGGGTGAACAATTTTCGAGATATTCCTTGTTATTCCCTTAAATTGTCCAATAATTATACTTTTTCTCAAACTCGTTATTCATTTTTTTTTTGTCCTGGTAATGCAAAGAGAATGGAATACTCCACATAGCAACCACCTCTTAAAGTATATGACTATCGCTTAAATCCTAGCAATTCCCCTTGCATCTACAAGAAAATTAGCAATAAGATTAACATCTCGATATCTCGATTAACATGAAGCATATGGAGAATAAACGTTTGTAAAAATAGTTTGTACAAGAGTAGAGAAAGTTATGTGAGTGTAACACATCAGACTTTTTTTAGCTAATATTATTATTTAGGAACACTTTGTATGAAACAATCTCCGTGTATTCGTACTGCGCTGATAGCCACTTTCCATTAGAGTCCCGGCTAATGAGGGTCATTAGGAAGGAGCTGTCAATCAATTATGGTTTAAGGAAAAATTACCCCGTTAGACAACTAAGATCAGGGGTACAAGGAGGGATGGGAGGGAGGGAGGAAGGAAGGGAGGGTGGGGAGGGAGGGATTACCATTTAAGTTAAGACTGTACAATATCTCCAAAACTAAGCGTTGTAGAAAGAAATGTCTTGAATAAAAGTTGCTTGATATTATGAGGGAAAGTAAATGCCATTAGTCGTGTTTTATTTGGAGGACATCCTGATGGTCATTTTAGGGTAAATTTCATTTTGTTTAAATGGCGTATAACTTGCGATGAAGTTGTTCCCAAACCGGAGTTCCCCGTATCAAATTCATGCATTTTTTGTCCCTAATCTTCCCTGAAAGCTTATATCGTCACGGAAACATCCTGTATAAATCGTTTAAGAGGAAATTCCGATTTACAAGATTGAATAAAAAAGTAAACATGTCATTTTGGAGTAATATTTGCCATTTAGTCTCCTCTTAAAATCACCTAAGAGTATAACATCTACACCCTCTCAAGACTTCTAGCAGCCAAATTAATGGAGGGAAAAATCTGATTTTTTTGGACATAAAGATCAAATGATAGTGTTTTGGCGGTTCTTCAGATTGTTTATTTTCAGTTTTATAAGTTTTTGAAGAATACGCCAAAATTGCTACACTTTTGTACGTGGTGTTTTCAAAATTATCTTACATTAATTTTTTTTTTTTGTGTATTACTTGATTTTGCGTTGAAAATATGATTTTGTTTGACGGAAGAATAAAATGTCAATGTTGTGAATTTTCAAAGTTTTTGCCTTAATTCCTCGTTTTCGGCTCACTTTTTACGACTTCACGAATTTATTTCACCACCAGTTTAAATCACATGTCGATGAAAGAGAGTGGATGTATGCACATGTTTGAGCTTATCATATAAGCTAAGCCTATCCCACATATTTCCTATGTTGCAAAATGTCGCTTTCGCGAGCGCAATTACACGAAATACCACCAGACGCAAAATTCTTCTGACCGGTAGCTCAGTCGGTAGAGCACCTGCCTGCTGTGTGAAGGGCGCCGTGTCGATTCCCGGCTAGGGGGATGGGAATTTTTCTCTAGCAAAGATTATTCCCTATTATTCAGAGCGTCTGGAAGTATGGATGAGTGTGTGAAAGTGCGAGTGATCTAATGTATAAAACCCAAAAGAAAAACCAGAAATACAATAAGAACTGTATGCGAGTTAATACAGGGTTATTCAAAAAGAATAATGAACGACAATAGATAGTGACACATACGACACATCATTGAATAGAGGAAAGTTCAAAGTTGTAAGCCCCACCTATTAGTTTCATTCAGTGCCTACAGCGGCGCTGCGTTTACGAGAAAATGGTACGCCACAGGAAAAGTCGTTTTGTGTGCTGAATTATGCAAAGAGTGAATCCATTGTTTCATTGCAGTGTGCATTTCGTTGAAGTTCAACAGCGAGGCGCCTCATCCAAAAAAAAAAATTACAATTGATACAATAAATTCGTAGAAGATGGTTGCGTATGCAAACGGAAAAGCACTGGTTGTCCTCGCATAACAAATGGTGCTTATTTTGAACACACAAAATAAAATTTTGAACTTTTCTCTATTCAGTGATGTATCGTATATGTCGCCATCTATTGTCGTTCATTAGAAATAAATATATAAAGTATGTTCCTTCTTTTTGAATAACCTTGTACAATTGCCTATAGGTAATATGCTCCAAAAGTAAAAAGCCGCAGATATAACCACTGCGGTTAAAAGCAAAAGTTGTAAGTGGAACAAAAATATCCTTTCTGTAGTTCTATTATGAAGTACAATTAACGCCGATATTTAGACATTACAGTTTATAAATGTTCCAACTTCGAATTATAAAATTTTTGAAAAATAAAGCAATTAAGAATAATATCAAACTTATTTTGGTATATAGCTAATACTTAACCAGAACGCCGCGACCAAGTTACTTAAGTCGCAACCCTGTTACTATGTACAGGTAATGCAAGTCCCATATTGTTACAGTAAGAGGTATCAACGTCTGCGACCTGATAACCGTTCGGGCTTGTCCTCCATGGACTAGTGGTACCGTGCTAGCCTCTAGTTCCCAAGGTCGCGGGTTCAAACCCGGCGGAGGGCGATGGATAAGGGATAAGGGCGTAAAAATACTTGGCATGGCTTCCTTCGGAAGGGAAGTAAAGCCGGTGGTCCCGTGTCTCGTAGATTTACGGCACGTAAAAGAATCTCAAGCCTGATAAAGAGGCCTCTGAGCAAAATTACCGATCTTTCACGTCCAATATAGAATGGGACGCTAAAGACCATAGTAGTTAAACAGCGTCCATAAATAAAACTCAATTTACTTATTTACCATGTGTTTGTTTAGCGTTTCGGTCTTTTAGAGCAAGATTTATCTAACAACCTGCCTCGGTTCACATATCTAACATAATAGCAGGGCAGAGTGGTAGTGGGTAGGAAAAATTCTGCTAGTTTTCCAATATTATGATTTGCATCCTATAGTTGGGAGTAAGGCACTATAAGTACTAATCGTTTTATCTGTCCATTTTAATCTACAAAAAGCCTAGATAGCCAGAAAGGACATATTTAAGATTCATCACTGTGTAGTTGTCTTGTTGAAAACAATCCGTTTCTCTTACTAGCCAACACATCACGGAGCAGGTCATTGTGGTGATAACAAGCAGTAAACAACCAATTGCTAGTCGGTACCCTTTGTGCTGATCTGTCAGCTCATTTGGAACCCATGCTAATTGCTTCATTACTGACGAGCAGCATTTCCACCCATTGTTGATAGGTCAACTTCCTATCAGTCCTGCTCGCAAGCAAAATGATACCAGAACCTTCCAATTGTTTAATTCTCTTTGCTGTTTTACCTATATTTAACACGAAGAATAAACTCGTGGCCTTTAATTCCAATCTTTATCAAGCTCGGATTCTTGAGCTAAGAGGCAAATGGGCTCACATTACTTCTCCAATGGCTTTAGTTTTCTTAATTTCACGTTATAAACCTTTATCTGTAAGGAAAATAGCAGACTGGGTACCGTTGCTATTCTATTTCGATTCTTTCATGACAACTTACCATATATCAGTCATTTCAGCAAAAGTTGAACATTTTCTACAGGCAGCATTAATAAATCGTCATACTTGTAACAATGGCTTCTGGAAAAAAAAAGAACTACTTAGCCTTTATGTACCATTTCTTACGGTTTTAGCATTAAATACAATCCTTTAATTTCCAATTGTCTTCACGCTTGCTCTCATATTGTTCCAGACTCTGCAGATAGCAAGAAATGTTCTAACGAGAGGGAGATAGAGCTGCAATTTCAGGACTTCGGTCAAAACCCTATTATTCATAATCACAAATTACCCAAAAGTTTCATATTTGATGCAACGCCATTATTTTGCCATTTGGTCATTTCATATCTTAGGAGTAGCATTTACAGTTGGCTACATTTTACTTTTACTTGGCTGTTCATCCATTGCTTAAAAGAGAATGAATGACCAAAGCATACCATAATAACCCGAAAATTACTAAACGTTTCAGGAGGAGATGAAAGGGATAGGAAGGTGTTGCATGCATGCTATGCTGAGATTAGCAAACAATATTAAATCTCTAAATGCTGTTCTTTCGATTTCGCTTTCTCTTCTATTTTCAAGTTTATAAAATTATCCTTGTGGCATTGTTTTTCCTATACTTTTGAAGCCTATGTTTCTAACGTTAAAATACTGATTTTTCACATGGTAGCATGAAAATAAGGCATGCATTTTGGTAAAATCAAAAGCTTAAAACTGTAAAGTTTCCATATTTAGCTTCACTAGTTTATTTAAAATATCTTCCAAATTTGAAGGCTTGTACACATTTCTACCACCTGATTTATTTGTTTCTTCCTGCTCCATAATTTTCATATTACTGTTAAAATGCATGTCTTTTTCATGTTTTCAAGGTGTTTATACAGTGTACAGATTATCGTTTTGCATCTATTATGTGCCTAAAAACGATTTAATCCGGGTTTTTTTTTCTGTGGTACAATGGCACGTCGAAGAGAATGCTTTTATACCTTGTTTTTTATACCTTCATTCCCTTCTAGAGCTCTCAAATTATATTAAAAACATCCTGAAAAATATCTAAACTGAAAAAAGTTGTAAGATACTTAGCGAAAGAGGAAGGGAAGAACAGAAATGGACAATTAAAATGAAAGTACTGCCAAAAATACGAAAGATTAATACGGTAATGAAGGTATATAACCGTTATTAGCTCATGTATTCATGAAGTAATTCCCGGCTTTTGAAGGATGGAATGCTTATTACCTCCATATTATTGCATAGCATATATGGGATTGTTTAAACAAGGCAGTCGTTTTGGAACGCTGTGCAACCCACATTCGTTGTCTAGCTTTTAATTGAATGTGCACAATCTTCGCTCGTAATATCCCGAGAATAAAAGCACGAGTGCAGTAATTTTGCAGAGTTTTGGACTAAATCCGCGTGCGAACACAAATTAGTAAGCTTGAGAATGGTCCTCTTCAAACTCGTAGGAAGATAAGTGGAACAGAGAGATTAAAAGATACAGCTAAGCGAAAACCTGCATAAAGCACAGGTACAACGCGAGGGTGTTTGGCATTTGTCTCTCGACACCAGCGTGTAAGCACACGTTCATTTCATACATTTCTCTAGTTACAACAAGCGTCTGTGAAGTTTAGACCCACAGTTCTGAGTACAGGGTTTATAAAACGCCCAGGTAATCATCTAAAACAGTATTTTGCTATCTTTTACCAAATGCTTGTCTAGGAGAAAGACTGAGCTATTTAAATATACAGCGCACATATTTGGTTTTGGGATACCTAATACTACCAGGACGTTTACAAGTCGCAGTTTCAATAAAAAAAGTGTTCACACATTTAGTTTCTCCGAAATAATTAAGAATTAATGCGATATTCACGCGAATTTCGCTATCCTATAGGGTTCTGTACTAGACTTTGTTTATAATAAATGATCAATGATATCGTATATAATGTACCACCTTGTATGGTGACATCTTTTTCAAGTACTCAATGATTTTGATGTATTAAACGCATATTGTAAAGAAATCGTGAAAGCTGCGAAACATTGGTTTGCAAACAATGGGATTTTAACTAATAAAAATAAAACAAGATATGATTTTTACCCTTAGAAATCAAACAGTGAGCATTGAATAACACTTTCTCACATGTTAAACTTTTCGTCTTTTAGATCCAAAGGATCTTGGACTGCCCATGTCGAGAATATTTGTTCAAAGTGACTAAGAGTGTTTTAAGTTTTACGTGTATGTCTGGAAGTCTTAAAGAATGTGTATTTTGGGTCATTCCACTCTCATCTATTGCATGGTATCCATACTTGGAGTCGCTCTTCAAATAGTACAAGATTTTTGTATTGCAGATGAAGTCAATGCGTATCATGGCCAGAAATATCAATTACATCATTGTAGGGGTATTTTATCGATTTAAAATTTCCACTTTTCCTGCAGTTTATATATGCCTGTATAGTCTTTATTAAAGAAAAAAATAATAATTACATTCCAAATTCTGTGACATAAAATTGCAAAACTAGGACACATGATTAAAATCTAAATATTGTGGAGCATTTAACAGGTGGGAAACATTTGGCACTGAATATTTAATATTTTACCTGACAATGCCTATAGCGCATTTTAACTCTGCTTATTTTTATTTTCAACTAGAGAGAGAGACATTACAGGAATTTAATATTTCCTCCAGCATTATACCTTACTGGTTTAATAAAACGTCCTAGTAAGATAAATTGAAACCAACTTTGCACTTTGTAAGATAATAGGATGATTTATTCAGGTTTTCTCAAAAGTCGATAAATGCACGTTTACGTACGAGAAAAAAATTGATCTAAATATGTATTACAGTTTCCTTTTTGTTCTTTATTTGAATGCAACTGCTTATTTATTATTACAATAATGTCTATGCATACATAAGTTTTAAGTTTAATATTGGCTGCATTATTACTTATTACACACTAATTATTTAAGTTGAGTTGGCTATGACAACCCGAAGTGATACACTGATATATTTTCACTATTATATTACATACTTGTGAATCCTTTGGCTCATTTATGACAGCTTTTCATAGTACAACCAGACTGGAACTTTAGGTAATATTAGAAAATCTTTCGTAAACTTATAAACATACTTATTTGAATTATCCTTTCTTGCATTTGGCTTGAAGATTGATTTTGTTACATAAAAACGCAATGTCACACAATGCATAGCAGTATCGTAACGTACAATATTAATGACCTCTAAATCTGAAAATATAGAGCTTTCTAGTTCTCTTCATAATTCTGGCAGTTTTGTTACCACCAAAACGTGGTAGAAAATAGGCATATACTATAGACATAGCTACACTATCTGCCCTTAAAGCATGCAAAAACAGAGTTTCTTGGAAACAAACCATAAATCGGAGTGAAGCTTGGATAACTCAATGTATCAAAACTTTGCAGCCGAATAATATTATGCAAGTGTAAATAATGCAATTCTGGAAATAATTGCTCTTTCACACAAGCCGTGTGTTGGAAAGTTAGAATCAGACGACTGAAAAATTCAATGCCATAGCCGGGATTTGAACCACGGATCTCCCGGTCTCCGTCCGGTTGCTCTAACCACTGAGCTACCATGGCAACATGACCCAATAGTGGTTGAAACTAAAAGCCCGGGACTTAAGTACTTACAAAGAATGTAAGTCGCCATTGGGGTATGACATCTCAATACATTTGAGATCTCCTTGTGGTTTACCGGGAAAAATTCGAGTCAGCTGGAGAATTTAATGGCGTGCCGGCATGTTACCATGGTAGCTCAGTGGTTACAGCAACCGGACGGAGACCGTGAGATCCGTGGTTCAAATCCCGGCTATGGCATTGAATTTTTCAGTCGTCTGATTCTACCTTTCCAATCCAATTCTGTTTGGGTTTAAATAGTTTTGGTGCCGACTGCTGCACCAACTAGCTACAATAAGTTTTTTAAACCCCGTCAACTATCAAGATGAGTGAATGTATGGAAAATAGCGCCAGGGATGCGAAGTGACCAAAAGCAAAGGCTCCGGTCTGCACTACCACGAGTTAATGCAACTGAAAGTCACGGATACTTTAATCAGATATTACCTATTGCATTAGCTGTGAAAGGTTTTAACTGAAATGACATTATCATTATCCTCCAATATAAAATGTTAAAAGCTTTTGTGTTCCCGAAAGCGGTCGTAATAAGTAAAAACCATCACAGATTCGCTGCCCGTAATAAAAGAAATGGTTCAAAGAGGTACTTTTTGAGTTCAGTTAATATAGGAGCATGCAATATTACATGCAGGATTAGGGATTTCAGGCAAATGCATATTCTAAATGTAACCAATTGTACGTAAAAATTAGTTAATTGTCATAACAGAAGGTATTAGGACATATTTTAAAATTCTCTAAGCGAAATTAAAGGGAAGAAGAATTCTCATTTTAAGTACAAAGAGCAAGCGAGAACACAGGCGGTTTTCAGTATTTCTCATACTATGGATTTTATATTTTTTTAAAAATTGCATACATTTTTCGACTTCATGTGCGGCAATTTCTAAATTAACTTGCATGTGTCTAGTGGAGCGGAGCATCAACAAAAACAATTTTTCCACCATCTCATGAATTCGTCCCCGTCAATTTAAATGATATTCCTTTTTTATACATGTTACTGAATAAAATCTTAATTCTTTTGCACACATTTTTCACTAATTGAATAGAAGTTTTGTACCTACCTCTTGCTTTTGGGTTCAAACTCCGTAAGCGCTAGCTCTACTTCTTCCATAAAATTTGAAAATAAATGCTTGTCCTGCGATACATTTTTCTATCTCCTATACCTAAGCTACCTATGGGATTACCTTTCACATATAATTTCTTTACATTTCTTCCACCATATCAGCGTTCTTAACGATTCCGTTATTCATTGCAGTTTTAATTTTCCATAAACAACGTGGTTTGTGAAGTCCAGACATTTTACCTCGTTACGCCTTAAAATACACTTTCCTTTGTTTCTTTGGAGCCGCCATTTATTCCCATCTACTTTATCCATTCCTCTTTCACTTTGTTCGTTATTCAGTCTCTTGTAGCTTCATCTGCCTACTACGGTGTGTATGTTTTTCTGTTTTCTTGTCTTCTATTCTCTCCTACACTTCTCTTGGGTCCAGGTTTTCCTATTGCTTTGTATTTTGTCACATTTCAGATATTACAAGAACATTTGTATATTTTCTCATATGTCATCCTTTGCATATTTCATAGTGGAGGACTTGACGGAAGTACGTGACATTTGCAGCGAAATTTCCCCTCAACCGATTCCTGACAACATACGATAAACATTAGAGAAGTGATATCAGAAATGGCTTTAGTGGCAAGTTGTGATATTTTCTCTGATTTCAAGAGGATACCACCTCTCCCCTTCCTTAAGCCTTCAGTCATAATTATACTTGATGTAGCCATTTTTGGTGAGAGTTGTTTTCCATGTTTCTCCAATTTACTCGGACGAATTTTAAAACGTTTAATGTCGTATACCAGTCGAAGCACCGTCCCTAAGTTAATGTAAGTATAGAGCCCGAAGATTACAATCTTACTTAAAAATATCGCACCTTTTGCTATAAAAATACGTTCTTCTGCAATTATGCTTTCTGAAATTCGTTCCTGCGCCTAACCAGCATTAGTTATTAAACGTAGCATAATGCAAGTAGAAAAAAACTACATACAGGATGTTTAAAAAAAATAGAGGGCATAATTTAAGGTATGCATTCCCCATATGTAGACAATAAAAATTTGTATTACAACATGTGTCCGGAAATGCTTCGTTTCTGAGCTATGGCCTTCAAAACAGTGATATTCACCGGAACGTATTTCTTACAGCAGGTAGTTTTCTTTAAAGATGATGTTCAAAGTGTCCACCTCCTGCTTGAATATAGGCCTCACATCGACGTCTCTAGTTGTGCGAACACGGCCTCAAATTGCAGGAGTATTGCGTATTTACTCAACAATTTGATTCTGAAGGGATCCATGCCAGGCATCAGAGACGAATACACTAAAGCTTTTAAATGGTCTCGAGTAGAAATCGACAGGGATCAAAGGTGAGCTTGGTGGCCAAGCAGTTGGGCCACATCTACCTATCCATCGATCAGGAAACCTTCGATCCATCTAAGTGTTCAGGAGTGTCATCATTCAAGAAGTGAGCTTGTTGACGAATACTCGGTGGTGCGTCTTCATACACATGAGGTACAGTGTTTACCAGGAAGTTTGTGTACGCCTGCCCTGTAAGTCTGTTTACAAGTACATGGGGTCCAACCAACCAACTGATCACCAATGGTACCGGCCCACACGTTGAGAGTGAACCGCACTTGGTGATGAGATGGAACAATCGCATGTGGGTTTTCATATGCCCATACATGCTGATTGTAGAAATGTGTAATGCCATCTCGTGTGAACTGTGCTTCATTCGTAAATACTAAAGCAAGAAAGTTCGGATTTGTAGCACACTGCTGCACGAACCACTGGCAGAACATCAATCGAGCAGAGCAATCTGCTGGTGATAGGGCCTCTACACGTTCCAAATGATAAGGAGACAGTCGTATGAGGAACATTCACTTGCAACGCTAACCTTCGTGTACTGATAGGAGAAATCGTGTGCAGAGAATCCAGAATCTCCTCCTCTACATGTAGAGTTGTAGATCTTGGTCGTCCCCTCCCCAAACCAGGAGAGGTAAAGTTCCCAGGATCGCACAGACAGCGATGGAGACGTTCAAATGTCTTCCGATCTGGACATCTTCGCTGTGGGTGCCTCTCTTGGTACAAGCGACGAGCCAGCGCAGCATTCCGTCCGCCTTACCGTACATGAAGGGCATTTCTGCCAGCTCCTGATTTGAGTACATGTCGTTCAGTTGAACGCCAAACACAACAATCGATGTATCCTTCGCCTGGGAATAACTGTCAGAGTGACCTGTTAATATATCCTGTCACGGCAACTACCTGCGGGAAGAAAAACGTTCCGCTGAATATTACTGTTGTGAAGGACATAACTCAGAAACCAAGCATTTCCGGACACATGTTGTAATGGACTTTTTTCTGTCTACATATGGGGAATGCATGCCTGAATTTATGCCCTCTATTTTTGAAACATTCTGTATATTATATCGTAAATCAGAGCACGAATTACAACCTATCTCAGAAATGGTTCTCTGCGTTGAGTGGATTATCGCTCGAAACAAGGCTATGTTCGAATAATCATGTTTCCAATCTCGAGCTATGTTGGGCTTTTATTTCATTTATGCATTAACTGTTAATTTGAACCAAGAGTTTAAAATCATTACTAATTTTGTGGTGCAGAATGGTTTTCATTCATTTAATGGAATTTCCTTACAAAACACGGAAGATAATACTACAAGTATTACTTATAATTCCTTATAAAGCCTTTTAATTGGGTAAATTTTATACCATTTATAATTGTCATACAAAATGTAAAAAAAAAAAAAAAAATATCTGAATGCCCAAAAGAAACAAAGAAATAGGACAAAATAAGCGAAGTCTTTCTGCGAGATTTCAAACAATGCTGACCCTGCGAAACTCTTAACCAAAGGCTGTTACTACTGAGCTACTCTGAATTCTGAAGTAGAGGTGTTTTTAAATTCTAGCTAGCTAGCTAGCTATGTATGTCACAATAACTGGAATATCACCCCATAATGTATAGGCTTTTAATACGGCATGAACTCTCTAAGAGACATCAAGCTTATTAATCATATAACTTATTCAATATGCTATATCAAACATGCGTGCTGTAATTTAGGTCAGGATTGCAATATTAAACATCCATCTGATGTGACTAAGCTAAAAGCTTTTTGGTTATAGGTGATTTGATTCCTTTCCACCTTGGCACACACACTTTCAAGGGCACTACACCCATGTAGTCTTAGCCCGTACAAAATGAACAGTAAATACCGCTTTCGGCATTTATCACTTCAAAATATAAATGAACAAGAGAGGAAGCAAAACTCCATTTTGCAATGTTTCCCAAATGTCAAATGGAGCAAGTGCATTTCCTTGATAAACGCTTCTGTATGGGCGGTTTTAGTACTCGTCGAACACTCCGCATTTTCAAATTGTTCAGTCATTCAAGCATCGCACCATCTGCACATCGACGGTTGCTTAGCGTACGTGAGGTAATGTACTTGCACTAGCAACTTCACAATTTGAAAAAAGACATACATTCTAGCATCAGTTTATACTGTGACACTGCAACGCATCAAGGATGTACCGTACAGTACAGTAACACTAATCAACTATGGCTTACAGCACAGCTGAATACTGCGATATGCACTTATTAAAATAAAGTGGAAATTGTCCTCTAGTTTGCCGCACATGGAACGTTATCCACAGCGTAGTTACCTAGTCAACATGTTTTTAAAGGGCTAGCTCAACAGATGTACCTACTTTTGTACAAGAATTCAAACCTTTCCGGGTATATGTACATGCCACATTAGATCGTTTGTTTTCTCTTGACATTTTACACAATTACTCTGCGTTATGGATCAAATCAATATTTATCCCATTATGGCTTCCGGATATACTTGCATCTATCTTCAAAATTAACGGAAATGCCATAATTCCTATATCGAATCTCATTGCTACAATATTCTTATTATAACTCCATTTTCGAAGACCGTATTTAACAATCGTTTTGTGTGCACACGAATTCGCGCAGATGGAATGACACTACTACAAACTGAACTGTCCAGAACTTAATTTTCGTCAGGTTTCTCAGATTTTTCCGAGTCTATACCGTCCCAAATTGTCTTAGATTATATACAGTGCCTTTCCCTCACACTGAGGCTACTACTCGGCGGTTCACGCACCGACCGCCGAAAGAGATATAATATCCCCGCAACCGCTTCACGTTCTCATAGTTCTAGTTACAATTACGATGATAATAAGCGCATATCTGGTCCAAAGAAATGTTGAAGTTGCCCTCCACTATCCACACATTTCTGCCATCTAGTCAGGAAATTTGCATTCACACTCGAGAATTCAATATTTGAAATTGAGAGTGAATTTCTCGCCTAATATGTTCTTTTAGTCCTTCCAATGTATGGGGCTTTGTTGCATACGCTTTGTTTTTCAAGTTCTCCCATAGATAAAATTCGTATGCATTGTAATCGGGGATCTATCTACCTTCAAAGTTTTCTGAATTAAATTTAACGGCTCATCAACGGTATGCGCGGTAGCAGAGTCTTGTTGGAAAAATCCGGGTTGACATTCAACGCGGTCGGCTGTTCAAAAAAAGGTGAGAGTAGATATTTCTGTATCTCTCTGCATTTATAGTTTGTCCAAACAAAATATAGGCGCTATTATTCTGCATGCATTTACTGCACACCAATTTCGCGCACTGTAAGGGAATCGCATGTGTAAAATCGGGTTTCTCTGTACTCCAATATCTTATTTTGCGACGAAACATAGCCATATAAATGGAACCATGCTTTGTTAAAGATTAAGCACGGATCAATTACTGTATCACTGACATTTTGCAAAATCCTATTACAGAAATTTCCCCATCTGATTGTACGTGAAAAAATAAAAGTGTGTACAACAAACCCTATACATTAGAAGAACTAAAAGAAAACTCATGCGAGAAGTTTAATCAATTTCGGATATTGACCTCTCGAGTGTGGATGAAAGTTTCCTTAGAAGATGCCAGAACTGTGTGGATAGAGAACAGCACTTCCAACATTTCTTATGATAAGGCATGTGCTTATTGTCATTGTAATTGTAAGTACGAGAACGTCATTCCAGGCACAACATTTCTAACTAGCGAAGTAGAATACCATTTGTGGGGTGCCCTACTATCCTACCTCCCGCAGCGAAGTTTTGTATAATGAAAGTAATCTTAAATATTTTATTAGCTCCACGTATGGACGCAAATTTGAAGAAAGATAATTATCTTTACGTTATTTTTTAGCACCACGCTTTGGGCGTCAAATTTGATGAAGGTATTTTGTTGTATTATAGTTCAACTGTTGGGGAGCCGAACTTATAGTAGTTGCAACAGCACGTATTGTAAACAGTTTCCGGTAGCCTTCACCCCAAATGTATTTTCAGGTGGCCTTTGCCCCAAGTTTAAAAATAATAGATTTGTAATTTGAATGTTTCTTTAGATATTAAATATTAATGTTTGCCTCGGCTGCGTCAGTATTATTGTTAGAGACATGGAAGTCTTGGCAGGGTTTTGGTAAGTGTAAGAATGTAGGCTTACGCAGATTTTAAGTTTTAATTCACTCCTTTTTATTAATCCTTGACACAAATTAAATAGCATTTCAGTGATATCGAGATCTGTGAGATTCTGTTATTTAATACTTGCACTTTTTAACACTTTTATACTATTTTCGTCTCACACGAATACGTAATTAATTTCTCGAGGACACATCTCGCGTCTGGTTATGAACACTGTTTGCAGGCAACACGTCTGGCTATGAGCACTATTTGGAGGCAACTGAACTGTTTTCCACTGCATAAATTTGTAGATTTCTGTATTTCAAGTCTATGATTGGCTAATCCTAGTCCAATAGAATACCTTCATTTAACTAAAGCTTTTTCTGATTGTTGATTGGATATTTTTAAACTGTCTCAAAATTTACATTATTGTTGCTCCAATAATGACTAGTAGCATTTAAACTTTAAAATTTATTATTGCCTCAAGGTTACCTCATTGTTAGCAACTTTAAACCTATGTTTCTCACAGCTCCTACATTATTAAATTACGTAATATATTCACATAACATTATTACGCATGGATACAATAATATAAGCATATGCAATGACTGTTACATACATTTTACAAATTATTACACACACATACTGCTTCAAGGCGGGCTGTTATTGAATTAACTTATTATATAATTTGACTAAAATCGTTTAAGAGTTAAAAATACTGCCTCAATCTTATTTAGAAATAATTTTATCAGAGTTCTGATTTCTGCAGCTACTTGCATTCTGCTGTTAAATTTAACTTTGAAAAACAAACCTCTTCTTGTATCTATATACCATGTTTTTCAATACGTTCCAAATATCCATTTTCCAACAGAGCTTTACCTTCGGTTTTGAAATCCGGCTATACGCATCAGCACCTGGGGCCAGAAATTTCATCGTTTCCCCCGTCATTATTCAATTTTTTCGCATATCCTCGAGCTAAGTAGCGTGCGGTACGTTTGATCTCGGTACAACGGGGCAGAGATTGATACACAGTCACATATACTACTACTGACTGTAATACAACTGCAGTTAAAACAAACATCAGAAAAGAAATTAACTTTGCAATGCTGCAGTCTAAGGGCAGACCTGTGGAAAATTGCGGGTCTGTTTAAACTAGTGTTTTCAAGTCCACGGGGCTTTACAATTATATTTAGCCTATTGAAATAATAACACGTTGAGTATTAGTATGTTATATTTTATATACATTTTGCGGCAAACCCGCTACAATATCGCAAACGAATATTTGGAATTTTAGAGCTCTGTGTTCAGACTGCTTATGGTAGTGCTTTCATGCGACTATTTCCCTTTCACATAGCTAGATGTGGGATTAGTCTGTTAGTTGTATGTCTTCAGCTCTAAATCCAGTGATCCAAGCCGTGTCTAATCCTTGTTCCCTGCGCATGTGTTTCTTAACCACAGATTAAGCCACAAGGCTTTATTTTTTTTCTTTCAGATATACGTATTTATACAGGGTGAATAACACCGAACAGTTTTCAAGCAAAACTTAATTCCACAAAGCAAGTAAAAGCAAACTAAATTTGCATTTGTATACAAATCCGATGTCTAGCGGTAACAAAGGAATGGGCATGAATTGTTTATCTGTGTTTCGATAACTATTAGCAAAATTCCGTAAGTAAGCTTTGCTTAACTTGTACGCTTTCCACTCAAATTTAAAGTGTGCTTTTGTGCTTTTTATACAGGATGGAAAATTAAATTGAGACTGTAAAATATCTCCAAAATTAAGCATTGTAGAAAGAAATGTCATTAATAAAAGTTGCTTGATATTATGAGTGAAGTAAATGCCATTAGTCACGTTTTATTTGAGGACATTGTAGTGGTCATTTTGGGGTAAATTTAATTTGACCCTAATTGTAGGTTCCGTTTAAAAAAATTAAATAGACCCTAAAATTACTATCATAACGTCCTCCAAACAAAAACACAACTAATGGCATTTACTTTCTCCCATAATATCAAGCAACTTGTATTAAAGAAATTTTTTTCTACAACGATATTGTACAGTCTCAACTTAAATGGTCCACCTAGTATAACTTGTCGCAGCAATCTTTTAAGGCCGGAACAGGCATGGATGCCTAATCGCTGACTGTAGACGAGACGACGCTTTATACACAACTCAGCTGTATTTAGTCAGAAGCGCTTTGTAGAACGAGTCAAAAACCCTGAAATGATCCCTGCTTTGACACTGCAGTCGCAGGGTTCAGGACGGCAGGACGGCACGACAGTCCAGCAAGACACCTAAACAGATTTGGCACCTACGATAGCTCATTCTGTAGTTTCTGCTATCAGAATTAGATGCGAACATCTGAAGGCCTGTATTTACCTCACAACGACAATACATGGGAAAAACACTGGGAAATTAAAGAGGCCACCTTCGGTTCAAACATTGAGTTGATTAGCTTTGATTTGTTTGTTTCTATTGGTTTGGTCAATCCTTTTGGCTATGCGTCCTGAAAGTTTCCAGTTGTAAATGATATGGTTATGTTCCCATTTTATGACAGATATACAGTGTTGAGGCAATGCTGCACTGACAATTGACAAGGTCTTTTAAATGTCGCCCTTTTCCGCCTTTAACTAAAAAAAAAAAAATTACTTGTAAATTCATAATGTAATTAATCTTCGTCCTCCATATTTAAATGCCCCTCAGCGCGATTTAAAAGTCTGTCCTGGTAAGATGGTAGCTAGTTAACAGCCAATAATTGCGTTTTTCTGGCGATCTATTTTTCAGCAATTTTGATTACAAATGTTGCACTCGATGGAGTTTTCATCCAATGTGTTTCAGATACCCAGCCTTAGTATTTGAAAGGTCAACAAAGAAATTGAGGTATAATTTTCTTTCGAACTTCAAACAGTTCTATGGTCATAACTTTACTTAAAAATACAATTAAATTTTTTAAAGGGTTTTATGGTTTATAGTTTTTCTGGAAAACAATAACAATCCTCTGTTTTGAAGAAGGGATATTTAAAAATATATTCTATATTTAAAATTAAAGTTCTCCATCGTAAGGGCTATTTCCAATAGATCCCAAAAGGCTTGATTTAAACATTAGTATGTCGAAAAGATACTGAACTGAAATTTAAGAACATCTTATATGTACACCGTTAAACCAAAACCGTAAAGGTACTCAACTATGGTCTACATTTTGGGATTTTGTAATTATTTTTTATTTTAATTACTTGCCTAATTGAAGTAGAATATTTTTCAACAACCCCCGTTTGTGTTTCTAAGCACTGCAGGTAGTTGCTTTTAAAGTATATTAGTTATAACGGGTGTAAGTTAAGCATTTAAATATGTTTGTTGTTAAACATTGAACCATTCTGTATATGGCGTTGACATCTTTAATCTAGTATTGATTTAGTATGGGATCTTCAACACGGACCATAGTTGAGCGACTTTATTGCGAGTAAATGACTGCCACACATGGTAAATGGTAGAGCCATGGAACCAACAGCTTCACATAATAACTTATCTAAATGTAATTGACAAGCATTAGAGGGCACCAGGGCTGGATTAAATTTATTTTGAAGGTGCATTTGGACCATAGTTGCGTAATTTTACTGTATATAATTCATTAAAATTTGTAAAGCTGGCATTTTCGTTGCACAATTTACTACTAAGTAAATACAATGCAGCCGAATGATCTACTGGACGTGGTACTTGCGATATCGACAAGCAGCGTAATGTTCTCAAGAACAGTTCATCTATTCATAGCTGAAGTAAATATATGAACTAGGAATTCAATTTATAACGCAACACAACTGAGCGATATGTATCTGTAGCACACTGTTCATATTTACGACTAATAAATAGAATAGGAGACGTCACAGGCATTTTGTAGTGGTCTGCGTTTTCTCTTCATGTAATCGCATATATTTCAGACAAAGAACAGCATTCTTATAGTTATCTCATAGTTATTATATATATAAATATACACTTTTTAACAGAATGTGCACAAACAGCATATTTCCTCAATTAACTTTTATAAATATTTTTAACGTACACTTTAATCTGGCGTTTATGTTTTCAAATGTAAACGTAGCACAAGTTAGTCTCCTAATTATTTGCTGTATACAGAATAAATCAACAGTACATAGCATGCAAGGGTACTTTTTGACAACGTCCTTTTTCATGCGGAAAGTCTCGAACGGAAAACAAAAACAAGAGACTACAGTTGGTATACACTACATCCTACTTGGAAATTTCCGCTTTCAAATACTCATAACTGATAACTTAACCTCAACAAGTTATAGTTCAAAGCCAGTGGAGCACAACGAATTGATTCGTAAGCATATATGTGCAACTTTTACAAAAGATCTTCATTGATCGTTTAATGACCTATGAATATGATAGAACTTTCGCGAGTTTTCACGCACTGTTTGGGAATTTTTAATGCCACGTTCAAGTTGACGTAATAGATGAGAGAAGTATATTGTTTTAAGCTATATACATCCTCCTATCAAACTAACAAAAGAAGCTCTGATGCGTTATGCCCAGTATCATTTTTTGTATCTCCTCTACAAATTATTATAAAAGAATGTTTTTTCTAACTACATAGTCATGTTAATCAAGATAAACGTTTGCAGAAAAGGCTTCATTACACATTTAGTTGGAAGTAAAAGAGGCATACAGGAGGCTGAAGCAATAGTCAGATCTTTAAAATGTGGGTTGCTATTAGGGATGAGAATCGAGACGAGTCAAATCGGGACGGCAGCTAAAACCGGTTCGCTATTGGCTGGAAAGGCACGCGCTACACCTCGCAACCCGACAATATTCTGGTGTCTCGCTCTTATACTGCAAAAGTAGCATAACTATCTATCTCGACTCCCGTCTCTAGTTGCTAAATACTGAGATTTAAATTAAACCCTTAGCACGAAATCACTAGAAACAAAACGCCGGTTCAAACCCGGCGGAGGGCGATGGATCTTTTTGGGCGTAAAAATCCTTAGCATGGCTTCTTTTGGAAGGGAAGTAAAGCCGGTGGTCCCGTGTCGTATGTTTACGGCACGTAAAAGAACCTCGAGCCTGGTAAAGAGGCTTCTGAGCAAAATTACCGGTCTTTCACACCAATATAGATTGGGACGCTAAGGACCACAGCAGTTGAGAGCGTCCATAAATAAAACTAAATTTCGTTTCGATTTTCTGGAAACGAAAGAATGATGACCTGGCACTGCAAAAACATAGTGTTGTAAAACTGAAACGAATAAAAATTAATATCTACCGTTAATACCACAAACAATATGGCATAAAGTTTGTTTTAAATAGTTTTACATGTTTTGTGTAACTAGTTTGTCTGTCTCTTATGGCTTACTTGATGTACGAAACTCATTCATAATGAATTGAAGATTTCGCTGTCAATTCAAGAAAATTCAGTACTTAAATGTCATTAGTTATGTAAAGATCTTAAAAATATGGCATTTAAATCAGAATCATTAGAGCCATTAATTAGAAACTGAAAAGAATGACTAAAAATGTTTCATGCAAAGGTTAATTTGCGGTGGGGGATTATTTTTGTCTCCGCATCGCTTACTTGGAAAATGCGGAATTTAAAATACAATTTTGGTACTTAACAGACATTTTCTTTCGGAGTTATTCACACGCACGCACGCAAATATACCTTAACATTTTCTTTTTATTCCGAAGACCTCAAAGTATGCGTTTCCTGTGTAATATCGATATCCAAATTTTGGATGGAATACAGTATTTTAAATTGCTTCCTATAAGGTAGACCCATTTTCACTGTTAAAACACTGAGAATGTTACATTTTATGGTAGTAATTTTAATTATACTAACCATCCTGGTTTAGGAGCAAGCGAAAATAATGTTTTATTATTATATTATTATCATCATCGTCATATACTGCGTTTTACTGTGAAACGCACCATTCTACATGACCACTGGAAGTATAATTGTTAAACCGTTAATTCACGGTTGAATTAAAAATTAAATTGGGGTTTATCTATGGACGCTCTTTTAACTACTTTGTCTTTCAGCGTCCCATTCTACTATATATTAGGCGTGAAAGACCGAAAATTTGGCTGAAAGACCTCCATCATGCTTTAGGTTCTTTTCCAAAAGAAGCCACGCTGAGGATTTTTACGCCCGAAAAAAGTCCATCGCCCTCCGCCGGGTTTGAAACCGCAATTCGCAGTTGCATATATGTTTTCTTAATAGGAAGACTGAGCTACAGTGGCATTGGGTGTAAAATCTATATGGGTTTTAGTAATTTTAGGTTTTAGTTACATAACAAATATTAACGTGTGTAATTCGCTATCTGGAGGCCAAAAATCACCTTTATTAGAATTCTTATTTATTACAGACTTTTTTAAACATCTGTATAAAATGTTTTATCTGGATTAGCGTTCTCACAAGTTTAGTTATCTGTGAAACTTCGAAATAATATTCGACAAACTATACAAATTTCGAGATAACTGCGGAACATATATTCCACACCAAAATTTTATGGAGTATTCCGAAATGGCAATTTACATGGCTGTCTATTCCTTGTTGAAGAAAATTTTAATAGCTTTTAAACCTTTGTCAGATATCATTGGAAATATTTTTCAAAATAAGCGGATGAGAATGCCTATATTACCAACGTAAAATTAAACACTTAAGTACCATTCTCTCAGTATCCACTGTTGGTAGTTTATTGAAATTTTAACCTCATGATCAGGGAACATTAGTAATGAAGCAGACACAATGATGTATTAAGCCGAAATTATGAAAGTATTTTGCAGGAAAAATCTCTTCTAATTTATGGCAATCTGGCGTTAAATATAGCAAAATTGTTTAATTGAAATATTTTCCAAGTTTCATTGTTTAAGTTCAGTAGTTCCTGAGAAAATAAGACTACAGAACATCTTTAGTTACGAGAAAAATACTATAGCTCGCCAAACTTTTACTGAAACGTATCTGCGTATTTACTGGCAGTGAGCAAACATTTGCAGAACCAAATGACTTCCAATACCAACATAAAGGAAACAATGTCTAACACAGCATTTATAATGTAGTAGTTTTCTTCTAGAAACAAAAAAGGATTTTATTCAGCATAGCACCTATTTAATGTTTTTGCGGTCCTTTTATGAAAACGGCTGCTTTAAAAATAACTTAACTAACGAACTATTTTACGTATAATATATAATTTTAAAGTTAGTACTATGAAGATAAATGAACAAAAAAACAAATCCCCAGTTGCAATACGGACCGATTAATGAAATGGTAAATTCTTCATTACTTTAGATCAATGTTTACAGTGTGGGATTCCATTCTCTGCCCTCTCGGGAAAGATGTTTCGAGGCCTGCAGCATTCAAAGTTATTGGGACTGCTAGGTCACGTGATATAACAACGGGCAGTGACTTTTGGGCTCGAGAATTAATCTTGCTAAAAGCCTCGCGATGGGTAATAGATTTAGGATACCTACACCACACATATGTAACACATGTGTATTCGATTCTCCGAGCAGTATCATGATAACCAAGCGTTCATAATCCTGGACAGGTGCACCTGAACCCGCAGCCATCTTAGTACAAAGTAGGTGATGGGCCATTAATTGTTTCTTCCCTGACACTGTGATATAGTTAAAGCGTAACTAAGGCGTAAGAATACTTTTATTTGTACACAAAATAAATAAGTATTATTTAGGCCTAAGAAACTAAGTAATAGGAGGATACCACAACAATTTATTTCATATGGTGTTAAACTTCTTTAAAATATTTTCACTTGTTTCCAAATAATTCGGTTCAGAATTTAATATTAACGTCCCGTTAATGTTAACTACAAACTAACTTTGCATGAAAAAATATAATTTTTTTCCATTTTCTCAAAAAGCGGCCCTATCAACCTTGATGAAATTATATTTAATATATTCATATTGTGACTTTGTTCAGTTTTCACTGTCACGCTAATGTGATAAGTGCAATTTCACCTGTTACTTCCCTTTTCTTCGTGACGTAACCGCGTAATGAAATACGCACAAAGTAGTCTCTTCTTCAGAGGTTTAACTCGCTGGGGAATTGAACACAAGTCTTCCCTAATCTCTCGCGGAAGCAGCACTCGCTGTACGTAACAAACTCGCTTGTAGAACAGTAATTATTGATGTCACACTAGAAACGCACTCGCCAGCTCGTGAACACGCTGCGTAGCCGCTCGAATTTTCCCACAGAGTTCTAGAAAGTTCTGGAGGCGGGGGAAAGAAAATTCGAGAACACTTCCATTATCTCTTAATAACACTTCTGGCGTTTACGCTGGGTGAGAGCGTTATCCCGTCGGTTTATATCTTCCGAGGCCAGTCGGTCAGCCCTTATACCTATAATGGAGGCACACGGCTGCAGCACAATATGAGAAATAAGGTTTACATTATATCTCGAAGTTTCTGCGAATAGGCTGAGAAGTTCCGTTATTGTGATTGACATTCTTCTAATTTTGTATAACTAGGAAAGCGTAAGAAATGCACGAACACGAAACGAACAATAACAATTGCATAAATTACTGGCCTTGAAATTTGAGGGATAGGTTGATGAAGCTCGTCAACGGTGTAGCGCCTGTTTTCACGAGTCTTCTCACCAACTTTGTGTGAACTCTTCACTGATGACAGTAGGCCGTCCAGATCGATCTTCATCATTAACGTTAGTCCTTCCTTTATCGAACAGTCTGCACGACTTACGCACATTTCCATCATTCATCACACCTTCCCCACACACTGCAATTGTTACTGACAAACTTCAATACAAAAGGTGTGTGCAAGATGGACGGCGGCAGTACGGTATTCAGAAGTTTCTACCACCACTGAACACGTGTTTAGACATTAATGTCGACTATGTAGAAAAATAAAATAATGTTCGCATTTTCATTTCCTATAAAAATTATGTCCACAGATAAAATATTCCGTGTGCTATAACAAAACCGTTCTTACTAAAAATGCAACCCTCGTAGATTCGTTGAGAATCATCATTCAGTTTTACTAATTGTTCTTCCGCAGGCTGGAAAGGTAGAATCAGAATAAAAAGGTATGTATTCATAACTCTACATGAAGTATGTTATCTCAAGAGAAGTTACGGATGCCTTGTATTATACCGGAAAATTGGAGTCGCATGGAGAATTTCATGACGTGTTATCATATCGATATCGTAGCTCAGACACATGCGTACGAGAAGCTGAAGTTCGATTGCTCGAATCCCGGCTATGGCATTGAATTTTTTATTCCTATATTACCTTTCCATAGTTAATTAGGAATTAGTATTATCTTAAACAAATTTTATTAACAGTCTTTTGCAGAAAAGGAATATAAGGAAGCTTGCCAATTCCTTTCAAGTAGTGCAAAAATGAGACTTTTGCGACTTTTTCGTAATGTTTTTAACGTGCTTCATTTCGTATAATTCAGTTCCTTACAATGGTTGTTTGTGATATTTTATAATTTAAAATCAATATGCATGTTGTTTTTGTTGCGCTGCAAACTATTATTAGAAGGCAATAATGATAATTAATAATAATAATAATAATGATAATAATAATAATAATAATAACAACCTCCTAATTCTCTAACCTATTAAATGAATTATTCAAAGTAAAATGCTTTTTAACTCTTCTGAAAACTATTTATCAAACTGTTTTCTTCATATGTCCTTTAATTTTGGATTGTATCTTGTTGTGATATATTTTTGAAGCTTCTGGTGCAAGGTGGACTGCATTATGCATTTATAATTAAATACGCCACCTGGTTTGCATGTCCAGTAACCACATTCCTGATATTACTTCCACCAGTTTGACGCTGTTCTTTGAGTACTCCATAGCTCCGCAGCGTTTCCTGCGCTGTAACCTTGCTCATTAAGGGCAATAATTTTCCGTTTGTTGTCCATGTCCTTTGCTCCTTTCAAATGACATGCATAATAAAGAGGACATGGTTTTATAGGGCATTTCATCCAACTACTTCACTTAATTAATGTCTTGCAATTAAAATGTGCCTTTATGATTTGCATGCACTTAAGTTATAATTTAAATGACTTATCTTACGGCTTGTAAGCTTTACAAGATAAAAATAATTATGCATCACATAAATGTTTGTTTTACCCCCTCCCCCCGGCTTCCTTTGTTCCTGAGCCGGAAATGGACCATTGTTCATTGCTTAGGATTTGAGTGGCAGACTTTTGACATCAAACCAATAAGTGATGGACGAGTTTCTGGCGAATACCTTGCAGCCATTCAGGTAAAATGCTTCCGTTTCCGCCCCTTTCGCCGCTCACTTTGTTCAAGCCAGTAAGAAATTAGCATATAGTAGGGGGGTAGGTGTGGAACACAACTCGTATGGGGATTCTGCCAACATTAAATAAAGAAAAACACTATAGGCAACCAAAGGTATCGGCGCCTTTATTTTTTTTTATCTGACTGTAACTAAGTGAACGCTTATTGCAAAAATATATGGTCAATAAGTCAGCTTGGATGTAGTAACCTTTTAGTGAATTCTATAATATGAGGTGTGTGTGCGAATTTGTAAAGGGAGGAAAATTAGCTAGTCTGTATCAAGAGTTTTAATGAGAGGGAGAGGGGTGTGTGTGTGTGTGTGTGTGTGTGTGTGTGTGGGGGGGGGGCATAACTCAAAATGTAAACTTCACATGTACGAGTATAGTAAACTTCGTATTTAAATCCAGTAACTTTCAAAAGTGGAACACGAAATATTTTCACGAAACTCTACGACCTCAAACGAAGCTTTACATGGGAAATTGTTTGTTTTGCCAAGAATTGGCTCTGAAAACCTTTGAAATACGGACAATCCATATTTTGAATTACCTATAAATACACTCCGATGTCTCCTATATTCTGATAGAATTTTGTGCATTTTGGTATAACTGGTAAAATACAGAATAGACAAAAACTTACTACACCAAAATGTAAGGCTCGCTAAAGTAAATTACTATCAAATATAGCTTTCTAGCGAGCGTTAGGCTACTTAAAATTATACCATGTCATATGTTTACATTTTCATAAGTAACTGCGTCATGTGATGCAATGAGTGAAAATTTACGATCCTTATTATTTTTTGTTTCTTTGTTTCCCTTCTCAAAAGCTAGTTACGACTTCTTGAGCTTATTTTTCAATGCTTACGCTTAAGCACTATAATGCTATTTGCGCATACTGTATTTGAAAGTAATTTCGAGTTTTCTAAAACCCGAAGTATTTTACTAAGTGTTTGGAGGTTTTAGCTCATTTTGTGTCTGTAGAAGGAAGTGCGTTTGTAAAGTTATGTGCATATATGCCGAGTCGTTCCTGGATTATGCGTTTTAAAGCACAATTTTAAGCTGTTTTACAAAAAAATGCTTCTTATGATACAGTTGTCATAGTTTTTAAATAACATTTCAAATTTATGTTTCTTATTGAGCTAGAAAGTAGCTTTTCTAAGAAATGTACTTTTAAGTCAATTGATTTAAAAACAACTTTTGTTCAATTTAGAGATTCGACTTCTGTAGAAAATACTTAACGAACCTTAATGAGTCTAACACATTTACCTTTATTAGTAACTGCATAGACGTTTTAGTTAGCATATGTTGGGGAAACTATTACCGAATTTTAATTCTGATAACTTAAAAATTGCATCGTAAGGAGCATTTTAAATAATAAAATATGCTAAAATATTACAACCCAGAAAAATGGACAAGAAAATTTACTCAGAATAAACGGCCTGAAACTCTGCTCATTTATTTTTTATACATTGGGTATATTTTTACTTAAAGTACATAATTTGTAGACATATTTGAAGTTAGTTTTGCAAACAAGACTTCTAGAATGTTTGAAAAAAAATTAAGAAATGTCGGATAAAGCCTCAAATGCGCAACCACGTCCTACGTTCAGGTTTATTTAAATCGTCTGGTAACGATAATTTTCATTTTAATAAATATTGCTACACGGAAACTTTCCTAGATAACGGGACGTAATCAGTTAAACTGCCTACATTTTAATTTTTGTACATTTTAATCAATTTTCACCGATCGGTCCCCTTAACCAAACACTTACTGCTGCATTTGACACCCTTTCTAGGCAAAAATGTACCGTGAATAACATAAAAGTGATGCTTCTAACCACGTTATCATCAAGTGTATGTGTGAATTTCTAATGGGTAGATGAGGCCTCGCGTATCGTGTCACTAAAAAAGCTATTAGTGAAAAATACGGTCCGTGAAAAAAAGCGGTCAACATTCTGGAGCAGGTACACAACGAGGGATGTGGGGCGATTTAGAAATTCCAATATGTGAAATAAGCAATCAGTCTCATTTAATTTAGGCTTACTGCTGTACGTTAGCAATTGTAATGAATACTGAAGTTAAGTTTAATTGAAACGTGACTTGATTAAGAATACCGAATCCCATCACACTGCTCCCAGTTTGGACTGGAAAAATTTTATATTAGCGATTATTTTGGCCTGTTTAAAATCAGCTTAATACCCTTGTGCGAAGATAGGCTTCTTCTTCCAAGCTCTCAAGATATCATTCCTCTTAGTTTTTAAACTGCCGCCACATTTCTTGTATCTATGTTATAAAACCACCGAAAGCTTCTCTACATTTTCGGTATACGTAACATGGCTTTCCCTAATCAGTAGCTGTCACTTCCATCACAAGTACTAAATCACGCTCAGTGCAACACAAGCAGACAACTCTGTGGTCACAGTAGTATGCGACTTCATGCACGTGCTACCTGACTTGCAGATCGGCTTTTTCACATTGTTGGATTTTCCTTAAATCCAAACCAGTCAGGTACCAAGCAATCACCAAACCTCTTATCTGGCAACATTCCTTTAGACCGTTTACTTCGCTGACAGGTTTTTTTCATATATTCTGGAGTACCTATACATTTGATTTTTAGGTGTATTAATATTGGTTAAGCAGTGTAATGTGACATGCAATGAACAGATAACAGCAACAGTTCAATACAGTGCTGTGAAACAAATATAAAATTTCACAAAATATATTTATTCACAGTAGTCATTACAATTTGGTAGAAAGTAATGCAGAGTGAAGACATTTAAAAACAGTTTATCTTACTCTCAGATTATCAAAATACGAGGTGCTATACTGTACTGTATTCTCTCATTTTGGCTATTCTGTGAATATGTGCTTCATGGGTAAGGTTTGTTAGCACTACACCAGCTTTAGTTTAAGAGAGAAGCATATTTACATTTCTCCATTACAAATATGAGGTATTCTTTGTTCAACCAACAATTCCAATATTTATTTATGAAGATTTGATCATATAACTAACTTTTTGGTATACCAGAATGCACGAAAAAATCTTCAAAGAATCTGTAAGCTTTATTTTGAACCAATATAATACTGATAATAGTAATGAGAAAAAGATTAACATTAAACGCCATAAACTGGACTATTTTAATTGCAGATTCTGAAAACTCGTATTTATGGCATTCCACTCAATGAGAAATTTCGTTTTATTTTCTAGGTGGGCCAGAAACAATCTTAAGTGTAAATGACTACAGCTTCTGGTATACAAATTAAATTAATGGTATGGATCGTGGGTTGTGTGACCAGTTCATGTGATCTAATGGCTAACGACGAGAAAACAAGTGGAACTGGGTTTAAATTTCCTTATAGCGTGTAGTAAGTACATTTTTAGATCTGTATGATTACATGTGTTAAGATATGCAAAAATTTATATTAAAATTGTTTATTTTTATCGCAGTTATATTATCTGTTCACTGCCGAAAATACTAAGCATCTATATCACCACGATATGGCTCTGCCAGCATTTGCTATAGGTTGGTGTGTTTATAGAAGCATTTCAAAGGAATTTTTAACCACAAATTAGCCTCCGCAGCAGTATAAACTTTACATTTCTGCCTTTTTGTTCTAGTTTCTTCTCAGCCCGGTATCATTTACCCCTTCATTTCATGCATTATCAGTGCTCTCCGTTACCAAGCTCATTCTCTTCTAAGTTCCCATCAGTTCCCGGTGCAGTCCTATTTTCTCTTGGCCGTCGGACCACCGTTCCCACCAGAATCCGTAGTCGCCCCCGCAAGACCTATGCTATTGTCTCCTGACAACCCGATGGCAGTTTATAACTTTGCTTGGACTCTTGTAATCACGGTCATTACAGAGGGGCGAGACTGGGGTTGTCCTCATTTTGTCATTTTCTATTTCTTTGTACTTTTGTGTCACCTTATGTATCTTGTATTCTGCCTGGTTTGTAAACCGGGAAGCTGCTGATCCGCCTTTAATAATAGAAAGATACGAAATCATCAGGCCCGGATTCTGATGATATGTAATGTTTTAATTATTGCATCATAGTCGTCGCCAACTTATACACAAATCGTTATTATGGGTCTCAAGTTCTGAAATTGCATGTTTATTAGGTGATGTTTGTTAGTTTATACTATTTTAAATTTTAGGGCCTATTCACTTTTACGACAATATTTTGTAATTTTCTTGCCCTTTGCATCTTCATTTAGTATTTCTCTTGCATTTACATTGGGTAAGTATATAAATATTTATATACCGTTAACATTGTACATAAGGATAACTTTTCAAACATCAACTGAGAAATAAGAGTAACGTTCTAATGGTTACTCTGGAAACGGTTGGTTAAGGGTGTAGGGATGGCTTTTGTCAGGGAAGCAGCGACGGTTGCTTTTGTCCTTATCCTTATGTGGTGTCATAGGCTGTGATGTCCTCTAAGTGGATATAAATTATTTACACTAAATTTAATAGATTAAACAAATCTTAGTTTTAAGCAGTTTTATAATTATTATATAATGTTCTAAAGTTACAGAATCTCTTTATCGCTCATTTTTCAAACGTTTTAGGTCATGAACATTCTGCGGCCTGATTATTATATATGTGTTTGGCCACGAAATAGGCTTCCTGTAGCTGCAGGATGCAACGATTCTGCATGGTGCACCTCAAAGCATTCGAGGGCCTTCAGTGCTAGAGTAAACCACATATAAATCGCCTCCCAGCTGCGTTATTTATGAGCACAATGGTGTACAAAATCTAAGTGGTATGACGGATAACATAACAATTATTTCTGCCTGCAATCCCTTCATGTCAATATATTGCTTAAAAACACAATCGGTCTGAAATGCTGACACTTCAGTAATAGAAATGTACAAATACTGAAGTTTTTAAGCGGAAATGTACATCACAAACACTTATTTCTTCATTAAACATATGCAAAAAAATAATTTTATTCCGAGGTACACAACGTGACTTTAGTATACTCTAAATTAAATACACTAAATAGAATTTCTCTGCTACAGCATTATTTGTGGAGATATTAAAGGCAAAATCAAGTCGTAAGACTCTCGGAAGTGGATGCTCTTTCATTATTTCCCATACTGATTTAAACACACAAATGAAGTGTGTTTAAATCAATAATAACACTAAATTATTGTTTTACATAACTTTAAACCTCTATATAGCTATTAATAGCAGAAGGAAATATTAACAGTGATCGGGAGTGATAATCATTTATAGGCGGGTTAAATCAAGAAGGAATTGTGATGAACTAAGCAAAACTATCTGTCGTGTTTGTTAGCGTTAATAAAAGGGGAAATAAACTCCTGGAAACACTGTTTGGATAGAATTTTTTTCCAGTATAAACTTTGGATGCCAAAACCTTGTACTTGTTGGATGCTTTGTGTCTTATTTCATAACAAATGCCTAAACTTTAATTACATTTACTAAAAAATTCTACTTCCTTACCCACTGTATAGGGTACACAGAGGATCACAACCTCCCTAACTGCGACCTATGCGAGATCTATTTCGGCTACTCAGAAGGAAGGAAAGAAGTGAAGGAACCACTGGAGGCTACAGGCCACAGGACAGAGATGCGGTGAAGAAACCAATAAACAAGATAACCCAGGAAAAAAGCTATCTGGTGTTGTGTTATAAAGCAACGTAGTGCTGCGAACTCCCGAAAGGATGCTTTACTTGTCAAACAATTTACTGTCTTTCAGTACCCAAGCCTGTAGATTAAGATCAAGTACTTGGCTGAGAGTTTTGCTAATTACCGTTAACCTGCAGAAAATTACAAAGGTTATTTTAATGCATAACCCAAGCTGTGGTTTGCACAAATGTCAACATATATATGATGCATATTTCATGACTATGAATGTCAAACAGAATACGGCGGAGAAAATAAAAGCATGGCAGTCGACAAAACGGGGCAAACAATTATAAAAGCGACGCAAGAAAGATATAAGTGGAAACGCAATCAGTTTTCGCAATTAGAAGAAATAATTAAATGTTATGTATTCAGAATGCTGAAGGTACTTGCAAGCTCTGCTACCCTGGCAGCAATCAAAGTGAACAGGAACAATTAATGACCGGGTTACAAAAACTGCTTGAAGCCATTTTTGTATTCTACTTTTCGTATTCCATGCTCGGAACAGTATTTTTTTTTATTTGGGATTGTCGATATTCAGGCCTTTTCAATCGTTGTCAGCAGCAAACAAACTCATTCTGAGGGGTCACAAACATTTAACATCAATTATCTTCAAACGTTATCAATATCTTTGACGTATCTATTGTAGGTTACCTATACCAGGTGAAAGGCGCAGAGATATTTCCTTAAGTAACGAGTATGTGTAGAGATGAACGGAAAAATTTTACATTATCTTAGTCTTTGTGCACTTATTTCAAACCTTAAATTTTTGCAAGAGTTACTAGGTTGCAACTACGACAAGAAGGCTTGTGCTGCCATTACGTTGGACTTCAACCAAGACACTTTTGTTATCACTCTATTGATCTGATTTATTACAGTACGTTGCGTCGTTGTTTTCTGTAATTTTAGGTTCAAATAAAAAAACTGTTTTATTTAAATAACCTCTCACATTACTAAATAAAATTGACATTTTATTTTTATTTGTTATCGTTTAATACTTGGTTAACCCCTGAACATCATAGTTTCTGTATATGAGAGTTAAAAAGTGCTGTACCTATTTATCCTCTGTACTGTGTATTAAGTAAATGCATTTAAGTTCAAATATAATATGTATTCTTTCGTTCCTCCTTTTAAAATTAAAGTGTCGCCTTTGCTTTATTTCGTTAATTCGTTTCAAATGCACAAAACAACTGTCTTGAAAATAGAAGTTAATATAATTCCGCAATGTCGTTCCAACAGCTTTCGGAAACTAGCGCAGATTTTGCTGTGAGACAAGCGTGACCTACCCCTCCAATGCGAATTCTCACTTCCCTGGAAGCGAAGCGTGGGGTTGCCAAATGTTTTCTCTTTTTGAAGAGTTTTCCTTAAATTTGGTTAAATGAAATAAAACACACAAATTTTATCAATATCTCTCTCTTCCTCTCGTTTTAAAGGATGACATTTTTCCCCTTCTATCCGGATTAACAAAGCTGTCCATTTCTCTGGTGATTTTGGCTCAATTATCATGTTAACATAAATCGTAGGTTACCCTAAAGAAACACATTTTTAATCATTTATTTGTATATTTACTTTTAACATGAACAGCCAAAGCGATTACTATGAAACTATGGATACTTATACTCTGACCGTGCCCGGCGCTACCTGCGGCCGGCCGGCTGGTAGTGCCTCCCGGCGATACCGAGTAGGGCCTGCGGCGGGTTGTCGGAACAATAGCGAGTGTGGAATAAAAAGCCCTTTGTTTGCCGTTTCTGTTCTGGAGCGTTCGTTTCGGCATGTATTCATGGGTTCCTTTTCTCGAAGGTTCAACTTTGCATGCGGGGCCTATATAAGGGGCCAATGCTAGAACGAGCAGTGTTGAATTCAGTGCTGTTAGAAGCGCCGAAGTCAAGTGTACAGAGCAGTGTGCGAGTCGGGCAGTTCAGTAGTTCCAATTGTGATTCTACGGATCAGCTGTGGTTTGTTGTCTTAGAGTGTGTGTCAAAGAGTCAAGTGTTACGTTTGTGTTACATTGAGTGCCTTGTGGTAAATAAAGTGCGCTTTCGCAGTAACTGGTGTTCTCATTTGCTACATTGGTGTCAGAAGTGGGACACAAATGCCGCAATGGAGCAACTACTTAAAAAAATTATGGCCATGAAATCCGGAATGCAGAAGATGGAGACGAAAATATAATCCGGGATGGAGAAGATGGACATAATGGGAAGTGAAATAACGTCAGTGATTTCCGCAATGGAGAAGATGCAGACATAAATGTCCAAGATGAAGACGGAGATATCGGACAAAATTACCCGCGACTGACCGGCGTGGAGAAAGGCATGGAAGAGCTCGGCCGAAAGTTACAAGACCTTGGCAAACGTGTTGACGCATTGGAGGATTTCGGCGAACGGCTCGGCGCTATGGAGGCCTTCGGCGAATGGCTTAACTTTCTGGAACGAAGAGTCGACGACAGCGCCAAGGAACTGAATGCCATTGTGGAAGAAATGCTTGGCGGAAGACTTTAAGGTCGAGACGTCAGGATGAGACACGACATCCGCGCGCGTCAAGACACCCATATACGACGGTATATAAGCTTCCGAAGTCTTCCGCCAACAATTTGCATACGTTGCCGCCCACAACCAATGGACAGTAGAGAAGGTAGCACACAGCTAACATCCAGCCTCCAGGGACCGGCAGCAGAAATTCAGAACGCGATTCCAACGTCGGCGAAGTCCGGAGACATCTGGGAGGCCCTCGAAAACTGGTTCAGGAACCATCGCTTGGCCTCAGCCTATCTTCGTCAAGACAAAGCTGCAACAGCCAGGGGAGATGCTGCAGGAGTTCACCCTGTCAGTTGAACAGCTAGTGAATTAAGCTTTTGTGGACCTCCTGCCTAATTTCGTATCCAAGGAAGCTGCCTACTGCTTTGTTGACAGGGTGCGTAACCACGAGATACGAGGGCGTTTGACGCTCGGCAATTACAAGACCATAAACCAGGCGCTAACGGCCGCGTTGAAGATGGAGGCGACCAAGGTAACAGCGGCACCTACCTCGAAGACCAGGAGTATTCGATACGGCGGGGATGGTGTGCCTTGGGCAGAAGAATGGATGATAGCCTCGTAGGAGACGGCTGCATACAAGAGAAACGGTGCCGGGCACTAGTCGATACAGGTGCAGCCATAGCTAATCACACCTGACGTGGCGAAGGGCTTGCCTGCGAGGAAACCGAATCGGTCCTACCAACTAGCGACGGCATCGGACGATACCTTGCCTGTGGACGAGGCGGCCCTGCTGGAGTTGTCCCTAGGGCAGAGCATCGTAAGGCTGTGAGTGTTCTTCGCGGGGGTACCTGAAGATATAATACTGGGACTAGATGACCTCAGGAGCCACGAGGCGACGGTCGACAACGGCAGGAGGATCTCGAGCCGCGGCCAAGACGAGGTGACGTTCTGGAGCCCCAAGAACACTCGGCGATCCGCAGGGTAATCCTAAGAGAGGATGTGGTTGTGCCCGCAAGAAGCGAGGTGATGGTGAAGGTGCGTGTGGAAGGTCAGCTCTCAGGGCACCTAGTTTTGAACCCGAAGACGCCATTCGATGGATTATGCCCAGGGCATTGTTGCTCTGCCGGGAGGAAGTGCCAATGAGACTGCTCAATCCATCGGACCCTGATCAGGACATATAGTCCCAA
Organism: Deroplatys truncata; assembly: GCA_030765065.1. Lineage (NCBI taxonomy): Eukaryota > Metazoa > Arthropoda > Insecta > Mantodea > Mantidae > Deroplatys > Deroplatys truncata. The sequence goes on along the minus strand of CM060990.1, from coordinate 604,609,099 downwards.
AAGAAGAGTTGCGTGAATGTGAGCCAGCTGCGTGTGTATCACCGTGCGACGGACCCGAGGAACCAGCACCGCCTCAAGATCTGGGGCCCCGGTTGGAATATTGTTGAAGAGGGTAGCCGACCATCTGATGGAGGCACAGGTGAAGGAGGTCCGGCTCTTCAAACAATATAAGTCCGCTTTCAGCCAAGGTAACGGCGATTATGGCTTCACCGACCGAGTACGCCACCACGTCGATACCGGAGATGTGCGGCCTATCCGGCAATCACCAAGTCGCGTTCCTCTGGCGAAAGCAAGCAGAGGTACGAGACATGCTCGAGGACATGAGATCAAGGTGCATCTTCGAGGAGTCCGATAGTCCTTGGTGTTCCCATGTGGTCTTGGTGAAGAGGAACGGCAAGCTACACTTCTGCGTGGACTATAGGAATTTTAACGCTGTCACCCGAAAGAGCTGATTTCCCTTACCGGAATTGACGATATTCTGGACAATCTTACTGGTGCCCAGCGGTTCTTTAACTTCGGCTTGAAATCGGGATACTGGCAAGTCTCTCTGGGATCCCAAAACAAGGAAAAAAGAGCATTCTCGACAGGCCAAGGCCTTTGGCAGCTATGTTATGCCCTTTGGCATCTGAAACGCCTCAGCAACCTTTCATCGCCTGATGGAATCCGTGATGAGAGGATTCACTTGCAACGCCTGCCTGTTGTACATTGACATCGTCATCGGCAGCACCTTCGAAGACCGTTTAGAGAACCTGACCAAGGTATTAGAGAGACTGCGAGCAGATAACCTGAAACTGATCGCAAAGAAGTGCCAACTCTTCTGCAAAGAGGTTAACTGCTTGGGCTACATAGTGTCGTCAACTGGAGTGGCCACGGACCCGGAGAAGGCTCGGGCTGAGAGAGATTGGCCTCGCTCGAAAGATAATCGAGGGTTGTGCAGATTTCTGGGCCTATGCAGCTACTAACGCCCGTTCGTTAAAGACTTCTTCAACATCGCGAAACCCTTCACCCATCTGAGGGAAGAACACTGACCTTACATATGGACAGAAGAGGCCGAGAACGTGTTCCAGGCACTTAAGTCAGCACTCTGCAGTGCTTCCGTTTTGCGTTTGCCACAACCGGGCGGCGGTATTATCGTAGACACGGATGTCAGTGGCAGTGGTATTGGAGACCTACTATCCCAAGCCCAGGATGGGCAGGAACGGGTAATATCTTACTACAGGAAGACTACAGCACGGTCGAGCGGTATATCAAGATCCAACAAAAGCACCCGAGGGAGGTCGTGGAAATCACTAAAGGGATGCCGCTTTTCTTGCTGGCCTACCGCTCGTCGATTCACGACACCGCCGGGCAGACACCAGCCAGCTTGGTCTTCGGCAGGGAGCTGCGTCATCTATGCGATCTTATGTTTGGGAGCTCTCCTGGGGCGGGGCCGCCAGCAAGCGACTATGTGGCAAAACTCTTGAACAGTCTTCACGGCGTGCACGAAGTGGCCCGTCAACACATCCAGGTAGCGAGGGACCAAATGTAAACCCGCTACGACTGCCAGTCCAACAACCAAGGTTTCCAGCAAGATGATTTGGTATGGCTGTATCGCCCTACCCGGGCCAAGGAGAGTTAACCGAAGCTCCAACAACCACGACAAGAACCTACCGCGAGGTGGAGATGATCAATGATTTAGTGTGCCACATCCAGAGGCTGCACCGATGCTGGTGGTATACCTACACCGTCTAGTCCGGGACGACCAGCCTTGAGGATGGAGCAGTTTGAACGCGAGCGCAGGGATACCTGCGGCCGGCCGGCAGTGCCTCCCGGCCGATACCTGTGTGGGGTCTGCGGCGGGTTGTTGGAACGATACTGAGTGTGGGGAATAAGGAACCCTTTGTTTGCCGCTTACCTGTTCTGGAGAGTACGTTTCGGCATATTCTAGTGGGTTCCTTTTCTCGAAGTTTCCGCTTAGTATGCGGTCAGCGTTGAATTGAGTCAGTATTGAGTTCAGTGCTGTTAAAAGTGACGAAGTGAAAAGTGGAACAGTGCAGTTTAATTGTGAATCGTTCAGTTCAGCAGTTCAATTGTGATTTTATGGATCAGCTGTAGTTGTGTTGTATTCAGAGTGTGTACCAAAGTGACTCAAGCGTAACGTTTGTGTTACGTCGAGTCCTTTGGTAAATAGTCTGTTTTCACAGTAACTGGTGTTCTCATTTGTTACAATACTAAACCTTAGGTTCCACTTAGTTCAAAGGTTATAAGGTATCTTAAATAGCTCCCTCTTCCACAAGGAGAGATTATGAGGCGAAGGAGGACATTACAAACATTTTTTATTTAAGATTTTTCACAAAACTAAATAAGCAAAATATGTTAAGCATAAATTTTCTTAAAAGCTTTTGTTCGAAATGTTTTCATGTTTCGATTTTTGCCAAGGTTTTATTTTTTGGGGTACACAGACTGGTTTGATAAACATATTCCTGTGATTATGGTGATGTTGAAAAACTAACTCTCATGCTTCATGCCTACTAACGTTCTAATCTGGTCAAGCCGATTTCCCTCTCTCTCTCTCTCTCTCTCTCTCTCTCCCATATTATGTATGCATTAATTTCGTACTTTCATTCATTTTCTCACGTGATCCGTTTGGTTAAAGGAACCCAAAGGTACAACAGAGGGAGGGAGAGAGGGTGGGTGCTGTGGTGCGAGAGAGTATGTGCAAATTTGTGTTAAATGAAGTTTAAGTTACGAAAAATGCTTTAATTTGAAAATGCTCTTACCTTATCAAGATTAAAACATCTCTTGCACACTAAAGCATTCTGCGTATCTACATGGGTGACGGAAGCCATTAAAATAGGGACACAAAGGGGAGGTCCAAGGCTCGAATGCTGCCAGAATTGCCCTAACTATCTGGAGATTTTGGCAGTTTTTTTTAGTCCTCTTAACTGTAATATGATGGGAAGATACTCTATACCTTTGGCCTGGAATGTTATTTCTCTGAATTATAATTTAATTTAAAGTATTATCAATTACCTCTGCTGTGGTGTTGTATGCTGCCAAACTGGTCGTTTATTAAAAATTTGTATGCTGCGAGATTAATAATAGGTTTTTCTTCGTTCACTTCACTGAACATTCAATTGAATATTAAATATATTAGTTGCGTACTATGTCAAAAGAAACCATGTTATGAACTTTTGAAATACGATTTTAACAGAGAACGATTCAAAAGATGAAGACAAAGATAAAGACAATGAAAAACCAAATGAAGATCTCAGTAGACAAGAGGATAATTCAAGCATAGCTACCGGTTGTGCTAGTTTGAAATAAACCGTGATTTAACCGAAAATCACTTGTTTTTTACACTAAATATGCGTAGTGCTTCTAAAGAATTGAATAAGCTCCTGCAGCGGAGATATAATTTGTCTTACTCTATACAACCGCATTTCTTCCCCTTCTGCAAATTGGCAGTCCTGACAGCTTCAAAGTGTATTTAACAGGTTATACAGTGCGGACCATTTCAGAACTAGGCGTTCTAGCGGGCCGTACGACACGCGTTTACTGTTGTGAAGCGACCGCTCCCTCAAGGGAAGAAAATCAATCGCCACGCAAGCCGTACCGGCTGGCCGCTCAGTGTCTTTCTAAAGTCTTGTTGAAAACAAGCCAGTTACAGTAACCCCTTGTTTATAATTTCAATGGTGCGGCACAGTGTTGAGCAATGAATAATGCGATTTTTATCTGTGGGGGATTTAAACCAGAAAGAATATGTAAACTTCAACACACACTTCAAAAAACATATGAATGAAATCAGGCTAGTGCTCACGGAAATTACGGACAGAGAATTGCTGATGGCGTTAATACTTTTCTAGGCCATTGTGATCTTTGCATCGAGATAGAGATTTTCAGCTTATGCTTTAATAAAATGTAAGGTCAACATTAGGTTTTCTTATTACCGCCTACTGGCGCATTATTTGTATCTCCTCCATTCACCGCAAATAGGTGTTCGTAACGTGCGAGAGCGCGCTCTCATCTCCCCCAGCAAACACGCGCCGTACGGCCCGCTGAAACACCGGGTGGTTTAAAATGGTCCGCGCTGTACAAACAAGAGATGTAGCCGATAGGCAAGTCCAAGTACGCTGTCATGGTTACTTTCCAGTTAGCGATGAATAAAGTCAAAGCTTTACCGTAAAGACTGAGAAAGTGTTCAGCATTTACAAAGCTACGGTTGGCGCCTCAGTTCAGCTTTCCCTAAACAAATCTGATGGAATCCTGTCGTCACTCATTGAGGCGAGGCCGAAAATCCTGTGCCCTCAACCTTCACTCCTCCTCTCCCAACTCCCTTCATGCCGACAAGGGCATGAAGCCGAAACAAATTTTAATTGTGGATACTGTTTCAAGAATATTGCTACGCAGTACATGTTTCTTTTTAGGCTTTTGTTGCACCACAAGAAGAGTTCCAATCTGCAAATTTATTCCTGTTTATTTATTTTCGACGAGTCTGATATCATATTTGGAGGTCATTTGTTTATATAATATTTACACCCTTAATGCAGTATTCAAATCGCACTGAAGCCGTAGAGCGTATACTTACCTGGCCTCTCCTGAAAGTCTTTGCAGCGCGATGTTCACAACCAAAACGTAGGCTTCATTTCTGTGTAACCTTACAGGCCTTGTTCATCAAACCTGCTGTCCATATCTCATTAGTACCTAATAAACGAATGCAATAAATGAAACACCGTGTTCCGAGGCATTTTTTTCCGCCTCGCCGGGCATCGCCAACTGGCCAGTAGCTTAGCTCACAGCTGTGCGGTCATTTTGTGCAGTTGCGCAGACACAGCTTATACATTGCTCTGCACATTAGTATTTCGCTGATAAATGTTTTAACATTCCACTTGGTTAAGAAGGGAGATTACTTATGCTTAAAATGATGCTGTAGTACAAAAAGATGCTTGCAAAGATGCATTTTCATTTGGCACGTTTTTATTACACCACAATTTTTTGGGGGGGGGATTACAATTACTGTACAGAAGCAGCATTTTACTTCAGCTTAAATTATTCGTCTTAACTTTAAAAAATTCCAGCATTAAATTAAGAGAGAAAACTCACGTTTTTAATAAGCAGAAAGAATAAACGATGTTCCCGTTGGCGTTTTCTGACGTATTTATGGATTTATATTTCGTTGCGTTCATATTTTTTGATAAAAGCAACCATTTCAGGTTTTTCTTTTACGCTTGATATGTAGAAAATTATTTCATATGAATTTAGTGGAACTACTACTTTTATATAATACCTGACACTATACGCACGATTTGAACCATTGTGAAATAAATTTACGAAGTCGTAAAAATTGAGGCATTTATAAGGAAGCCGAGTAAAAACGTCGATAATTCCTAATATTTTCTTGCTTCGTCAGATAAATCTTCAGTTTACTACAATTTCAGGTTCATATCCACAGAGCTGCATTACTGAAAGTGTTAAATAATTTGTAAAGCTACACACGAAAAATTGGTAAATCAGTGCAATTTTCAAAAAATTATGAAACTAATAAATTAAAACACCATTTGTTCTACATATTGCGACCGCGCGCAAAGTTCCCTACGGGCGCCGGTGTGAGCGCATGCCGACCCGTTTACCTGGCCGCCTGAGTGGGTTTATCGGCCGACCCTTCAGAACAACGGCCTGCGCAACAAATTCATTATGTGCAGCCTCCCTGCAGTTGTGCAATTTGTGCTCCAGAAGGTTCCTTTCTGGAGGTTCGAGTACCTTCCCATTCGAGAACGTTCCGTTTTGTGTGTGAGGCCTACACAAGGGGCTGCTAGCGCCCGGTAGGACAGTTAAGTGAAGATAGTCGAGAGGGTGAGAGTTTGGACAGTCAAGGGTGACAGTACAAAGTGCGGTTCAGTTGTGATTCGACGGTTCAGTTGTGTTCCGTTCTGAGAGTGCTAACAGTGACTCGAGTGTTAACATGTTGTGTTGCACTAAGTGTCTAAGTGATAAAGTGTGTTTCGCAGCAATTGGTGTTCTCATTTGTTACAGTATTACCAATTAGAATTCTCTTTGTTAATTTGGCTACTAGAATCGTGTTAAGCTGCAGAGGAATATTTTCTGGAGTCACTATCTTAAAAGAATGAAGGCGCAATGTCATCAGGTTTCTTATGTCGTTTCCGTTAAGGAGGGGGACCTAAGAAAAGCACGTTTTCTTATGTTATCTATAAGGTATTTTAATATAATACCATGTTAAAACAGTATCCCAAACAATAATAAACACTGAATTTATTTTCAGTACCACCAAGTAAACCCAAGAAAACTTAAAGAGTGCAGATTCAAAATAAAATAACTTCCGTATTCTTTCGCTTAAAGGCTTACACTTTTACATAAATGAAAGCTCACAAGCACCCTAAAATGTACTAGAAGAATTTCTGAAACTGCATTTCTTATTTAAAAACGATATGATTTTCACATTTTGTGACCGAAACATAAAGATATTTAAAAACAATATTTTGTAAATATATGTAAATATCGTGAATTCCTCTGCTATGATTATTATTCAGTAGAATAAAAAGACCTTCTGTTAATCTCATACTATATCCAACAGTGTCCAGTTACTTTACATTGAGGACTGAAAAATATAAAATGGTAACCTTCGGCAAATGCAAAATAATTTCACTATGATACTGATAAAGGAGGATCTTCGGTTCGAACAGGGATTTTTATTCAAGGTTTATACGCGGACTCACCTTAGAACACTGAGGAAGAAGGCAGGCGAGACGTTTGACCATGTAAAAATTGATAGTTACGTGTCATTGTTTTGTCTTCATAAATGTAGTTGGGATCCTCCACAAAGTGATGGAAACAGAAGAACGTGTCGCAATAGACACACAGGACAACAGAAGCTTCACAGCAACCTTCAGAAGAATATTTCATGTGCCATATGTCAAATGCCACTTCAATTACACTCTTGAAACTGGACATATGCATATATCCAGGCGACTGCCATGCATACTGCAGCATTGGGGAATAGACAGTAGTAGACAACTTACTGTGGAATACCGAATGTATTTTGATAAGGACACTATTTCCAAGTTCGGATTCTGGATTTATGACCAGACTTAGAACAAATCCGTCGTTCTCCTTGCATATACATTATATTGTAAAATGAAATAAACGTCCAGGGGTTGGATGCATTTCGTTTTTGGTGGTATGATTATATCTGCAACATCCTTGCCATTAAATTATTCGTCTATCAATTTGTATCCTAGTGAGAACTCCACGAATCGCTGAAATTCCAAGACTCCATCGATTGCTTGCGAGAGAACGCTGCAGAGAAATGTTCTAAAATGGGTACTGGACGTATATACAGGATGGACCATCTAAGTTGAGACTGTACAATATCTCCAAAACTAAGCGTTGTAGAAAGAAATGTCTTACATAAAAGCTGCTTGATATTAAGGGGGAAAGCAAATGCCATTAGTCGTGTTTTATTTGGAGGACATTGCGATGGTCATTTTATAGCCAATGTAATTTTTTTAAATGGGAATCTACCCTTTTTATGTTGTTTTCTCACTCCTCATAAAGAACTACACAACATTTGTATAAAGCACATTGCAATTGTTCTCACATCAGGTAAATAAAAACGAAAATTTGGAATGGCTATGTACGAAGAGCGCATGAATGGTTGGACCATCCATGGATGGTCATTTAAGGGTCAAGTTACGTTTCGCAATTATGAACCAACATTTTGTATTTTGTTTTTATTCATCATAAAATAAACAGCTTTTTATAAGCCATTTTCTAATGAGAAAACAACATACAAAATGTAGTTTCCCACTTAAACTTAATTGGTCCTAAAAATGACTACCATAATGTCCTTAAAAAAAAGGACCACACGACGGCATTTCCTTTCCCCCATAATATCAAGCAACTTTTATCAAAGCCATTTCCTTCTACAAAGCTTAGTTTTGCAGATATTGTGCAGTCTCAACTTAAATGGTCCATCCTGTGAATATCTGACAGTTTTTTTTAATTTGCGGGAGACAAACCCGCGGCCGGCCCGACTTTTTTGGAAACTAAGGTGCTCTAGCTTTGCATAGTCGAATGGTTTTACAGTCTTCAGTGTTCCAAGATTAAGGCGCTATATAAATTTTGAACAAACATTCCTGTTCGAATCGAGGCCCTTCTGTGAAAGTATACGTATTTCAAGAAGGCTACCCCATCAGCTGATAGGCGTCGTTTTATGATATAGTTTTTCAAATCAATTCTACATTGATTAAATGACTTTTGGGGTGAGAAACTGAAAGTGAATTTCTAGACCTTCATTGTTTTCATAAAAATAGAATCTGTTTTCTGCTGACGACACTGATTCAACTATCGATCGTATAATAGTAGGCCACTGTGTCACCTGGTTTCTTTTCGCCTTCCCTTTTGCCGCTGGATTCACTGGTTTTGGCCCTGGAGGAAGTTAGTGTGAAGGTTTAGAGAAAGTTACTTCCCAAGCCATGCGACAAGAGAAACGTTGCGATGTGGTGCGTCACTAAAAGCCCGTTAACAATTGCCAAGGAACGGAAACAAAAATGAGAACCGGAATAAGAAAAGTTAAAATGTTAACTTTAAAATGTGAGCATGCTCAATCAATTGGCAAGATTTCTGGAGCCCGGGAACACGAAAGGGAAAGCTGTTTAAGCTTGTTTCCCGCTCCCGTTCATAGTCTACTATATGTTTATTGCGAGGTTTTCATTGCAGATCGGATTAGATTGCTAAGCGGAGGGGATTCGGCACCGATCCACTGAATCCGGATATTCTACCTTCGCCCCCGGGAGGAAAGGATGAGGTGAAGAGAGAGACCAGGTGGCCGGAACTAGGAGCGTTGGCACCACAGCAAAGACAGGATCCCTACAGTTTCCAGATATGACCGCTCTGGCAGACGGAGAGGCAGACCGGGAACCAAACTACATGGGGTTCAAGCCCCGTTGGGGGCGGTCTTTATATCCCGGCAACCAGCCGAAGGCCGAGGGACGGCGAAAGTTCAGAGAGAGCATCCTTTTTCCCTGCCACGCTACAACGAAACTCCATCACCGACATTTCCGACCCTGAAACAGACCAAACGGGGTGAAGGATGAATGAAACGACAAATGCACGAAATGGAGGGACAAGAAATTCGGGAGGGTAATCGAAACCACTCCAGCATTCGCCGACGACCTGGGAAAACCCCGAAAAACCCATGGGTCAGAGTGGGTGGTTACCGGGTATCGATCCCGGGACCTCCCGAATGCGGGTCACAGACGTTTTCACCTGAGTTTCATTGCAGAAGTCAAGGAAACAAACAGCAAGCAATAACCGTTATAACTCTAGTCTCAGGCTTTTAAAAATACAACCGGGATGACACTCTGTAGTTGCACGTACTTCCAATCTCAGTTTTGTTTATGCTGTTGACAGTTTCATTTAGTTTAAAAATTACAAATATAATAGAACCGCTGTTTAGAGATGTTAACCTATTGAATTTTAGAGTTGGTGAATCTGCATTCAGATAAAAACATATCAATGCTCGGTGCGAAACAAATTACATCGAAAGCGCCAAACCTGGTTTTCCCTGTTATTGTATGTTATACAACATGCTTTCCCGTTTCCATATACGTTCTTTGTGAATTAAAACCGTAAACGCACTTTATGATTCGCATTTTCGATTTATTGCGGAATAACCTTAGAAATCCATGAATTTCAATCCTACTGAAGTCGGTTTGTCGTTATAGTTCTCGACTGACTGCATGGCGTAATCGCTTATTGTTCCGTTCCAATAGTTCTGGTTCTCGTTCCTGGATAATTGTGCACCAGGCATACGGTATCATTCATAACAAAACAACCCTATGTACACCAGTTGCTCTTCCCTTCCCCCTTGTTTTACAAGTTTTATTTATACACAGGTGTCAATGGAATGTTACAATGAATCACCTGCAGGATCAGTAGTCAAGGATGAAGGAGATGAACAGATTCTTTGGCTGTAGAACATATATTGTGCATGACTGGGGACATATGCACAACAGTCACACTAGATGTCTGATAAATGTTTCCATATAGGAAAGTTGATACTCATTCAGAGTTTTTACAGGTAGATTAGTGATCAGATTTCTCATAGATAAAACCTAAACTAATATTAAAATAATTAACCTGAGCCCTAATAACGGCCTCGTCATTAGTTTTGCCAGTCTATCTTCTTCACATGCCTATGTATGTGCATTATCAATATGGTACGTAATTTAATAGCTGTTCATTATCACGCGAAGGTTTCCGATGCTCTGTTGGACTGAAAATAACGACGTAATGGATTCGCCTCGTTTCTTTCCATTTTAACTAATGCAAGTATATCGATCTGTAGGTTAGGCAAGGTCGTCCTTTCCACCAGCAAACATGTACATACTCAACACAACCAAATGCTGCAAGATAACACAGAACAGTAAATAACCGGCGGTGTGCTTATATCACTTACGTTGGCACCTCCATACAAAGCTAAAGGGTATAGGATAGGCTTTTTAAAGCATTCATTGTTTCAGTATAAACATAAAAAAAATGTCTTTAGAGCAATTATTAGGATTGCTTTTATTCATTTATACGAGGGCGGATCGAAAAGTAACGCACAATAATTTTTCCTACAAAAAAGTTTAATGGTTGAAACAACAACAAAAATCACAAATGAACTTACACCATTTACCTACTTTTCGACATAGTCATCAGGTTTCTCAACACATTTCTCCCATCGTGATACCAGTTTCAATATGCCCTGTTCGTAGAAGTCAATTTCCTATGAGTATAGCCATTTGCGGACTGCTGATTTCACTTCCGCATCTGTCGCAAAGCGTTGACCGGACAGGAATTTCTTCATGGGAACAAACAGATGAAAGTCCGACGGTGCAAGGTTCGGACTGTATGGTGGATGCTGGTGCACCTCCCAACCAAATTTGGCGATTTTCTGACAAACAACATTCATGTTGTGGCGTTTGTTACGAAGGGCACGACGCACCTTTACCGAAGTTTTCATACAGGTTGCAGCATTGACAGTGGTCCCGTGTTCAGCAAAGTCCACCAAGACAACATCATGCGTATCCCAGAACACCGTCAAAAGCACTTTCCTACCAGATTTAGTCACTTAGAATTTTTTCTTCACTGGGGAACCAGCATGTTTCCACTCCATACTTGCCTGCTTGGTTTCGGGCGTGTAGTGGTATGCACACGACTCCTCGATTCCTTTCAGAAAGTCACGCTCTGCTGCGTTGTACCGCGTTAGATGATCTAAGCTCATCATTCGCTGGCCCTTGTGGTTGTCTGTCAGGTTCTTAGGCACCCAGCGAGCACTAACTTTACGAAATTTCAACGTGTCATGAACAAAATCGTACACTGCACCATAGGAAACATTGAACTGTTGCGATAAGATTCGAAGTTGCACACGCCGGTCACTCAAGATTGCCGCCTCAATGCCTCTGACATTCTGTGGCGTTGCAGCTGTTACCGGCCTCCCGGAGCGTGGCGAATCACTAAGGTTCACACGGCCCTCTAGAAAGAATGCACACCACCTGAGACATTGCTACGGCCCATACAATCATCCCCATACACGTCACGCATGTCCCTGTGAATATCACTCGGTTTATGCCCTTTGGCCCACAAATATCGAACCTCACCTCTCTGCTCTTCACAGGTGGATGACAGTAACATGCGCGCCATCTTTGTTACGTAGTTCACGCTTCTCTCGCTAGAGCTTCACATAAAACAAAAAAATACCCTCGGTATTGAAACTTCAAACTATATCTGTGTGAAATTGCAACATTCCAGCTACAATACCAAGGCAGAAAAAAAAATTGTGCGTTACTTTTCGATCCTCCCTCGTACTTTCTGAATTATGGACGCTAAAGTACACTTCATAATACTTATAACCTTCATTTATAAACCAACCACAAATCAAGGTTGCATTCCTTGTAGCAAAAAAGAAAATCCATCGTCAATTCAATTCTCCACTCATGTCGTGTTAAATATATTAATTACTTTTAACAATTACACGTTTCAAGAATACTTTATAATTTGGTTTCACGCAGCCCACAGTTTTAGACATCCTACAAATCAGGATTAACTGGAGAACATACTTGAGCTAAGGTTACCCGATACTGAATTTCGATAGAAGTTCAGTAAATAACCACTTTTTAAATGTTCACAAAAAAAAAATCCCAAGCACAGGATGCAGCTGCGGTTTTGCCCTTCTAAGACATTTAAGTGGCTAAAAGCGACGTTTAAATGGTCACGCGTAGGCGTGTACAAACAGCGCGTGAAACCTTGAAACTTTAATTTCTTGTAATCTTTCTTTCTTCAATTCTTTTCCGTTTATATGCCCTCTTTAACATCTTAAGGCCATATCGGCCGCTTTGCATTTGGCAATAGTGCTCAGTCATTTACTGCCGTGTTAATCTTGGGTTTGATTTCTTTGTATTTATTTTTAACATTAAATACACACACACATACACACACACATTTGTCTTTCACTCATACTTGCAGATTCTAAGGAGAATGGGGAATAATCCCGAATAAAGAGAAATTCTCATCCTCCAGTGGAATGGCACCCGGGACCTCTGGATTTGGAAATTAGCATGCTAACCACCAGATCACAAAGAACAGTCTTTCTCGTAAGTTTATTTTCTTATGCTTTTCTCTCTTTAAAATGTGCAAAGATAGACAATTTCTGTTCACTATCGTTTAAACCTTCAATAGAAAGCTATTTGCAGGTTTATGAAAATATGCATTCTGTTCTTGATATCTAGTTTTGGATTTAGGGATTTAATAATTCAATACCCGATTTCATTATCTAAATATCAAAGTATTACATAATTTGCTATATTTCTCCATGAAAAGTTCTAATGCTGCACAAAATTTAATACTTCTATTTGACTGTAAATATCTATATTCGAAGAATATACAAATTTTGAAAGTTGAAACTTTCCAAGTATTCGTCGTTAGCCTATAAACAAAACGTAAATTGAAAATCTAAAAGAAATTGAACAAAATATTTAAGCTGGTAAAAACGCAAATAAATAAGATCACAAGAAAACCACGTTTCAAAATGTCGTGCAGTATTTGCACACACCTGCGCAGGTCTATTTAAACGTCGCGTTCTGAAATTTAATGGCCTAAAAAGGCAAACAACATAAGGATTTTTTTTCATTACAATTCAAAGCAAGTGAGTTTTTTGAAATTTTGTCAAGTACTCTTAAATCTTATACGAGGTATTGTGCATTCTGTGATTGTTCAAAACGAACTGTTTAATACAAAGTCCCGCCGACTCTAATATGAGGCATTGGATTTTTTAATGCCTGGATGTTGAAACCTGCAGAAATTTACAGTCAACTAAATGAAGCGTATTGTGATACAGTAATGAACGAAAGAAATTTGAGAAAGTGGTGTTAAATATTCAACAATGGACGAAGAAATGTTCATGATGAAACTCGACTCGGAGGTCTGACAATCATCACAGAGAAGTCAGCAAAATCGTACAAGACAGATGGGTAACCCTAGATGTGTTGCAGATTTATCAAATATTTCTTGTCCTTTGCCTTTTTTAAATTGCGTCCGAACATCTTGGCTTAAAGGATTGGCGGCAACCAACTATAACATGGATAAATTTGGCAAATGCTTAAATAAAGGGGGTGATTATGTGGAGAAATAAAGTAAGCTTTACTTTTGAAACTGACATTTTTCTTTAATAATCTTTTTCTTAATACATTAAAGTCAAACGGCCTTTAGTTCCTGGATGACCCTCGTACATATACGGGGAAGGAAGGATCTAAAGGAGCTGTCCTATCGATTAGATTAATGGCAGTAAATTTCAGTAGTACTGAAAAACATTTACACTCCTAGAATTAAGTGAACAGTCTAGCCGTGCTCCACGGCGCTCATAATTTTAATAATGGTAGCGATACAGTACCACTATTGCAATACCGAACTCTGTGAGGCACTTAATCTTTGTGCTTAAGTACCTTAAATTAATACCTGGTATTAAGTGTGAGTAAAATTCAGTTAATATAATAGAAGTCAGACGAATTTCAGAAATTTCTGAAATTGTTAGGATGCGCGAGTTTTGACTAACAATTAAGGCTTATACGCAAAATATTAATATACACATTTAAGGACAAATGAGATGAATGTTCGTCCCGATGCTATTTATAAATAGCACTACAAGTGTAAACATTTGCATAGTTTTAGTAGTTTATTAGTTTAGGAAACTGAATTTTCTCCTCAGTGTTCACTTCATTTCAAAATTAAACTTTATTTTTACTCTCCAGGTACTCCATATTCGAACATTCACTCAGTTGCTTCAAGTTATCCAGGTGGATTCTAAGCGTCCAATTACTGTTACTCGTTACTGAAATAATTATAGTATACCTAACTTTCTAAGAAATTGTTTTTAAAATGCGAGAATGAGCCATATGTGAAATGTACCTTTGATGAACATTTGAAAAATTTGAAATAAAACGCTTAGTTAATAGTTTTTAATGTCGAATATAGAATACGTTACAATCAAGGATTATATCTTTAAAATAAATCTCTTTAGAAAAGCTAATGAAAATGTAACCGTTATTATTTATAAAAATTAATCACGTATTTACGTATTAAAATCTTGAGCCGAAAACTATATTTGATACCAAGGTAAGGCTCTATAGATCTCTTCATAAACTTAAAAACGCATTGAGAAAATCTGAAAAAAAAATTGAATAAATGTTGAATCAGGAAAAGTTTAAAGTGGCAAAAATGTAGGAAAATAAGATTACAGGAGAGTAAAGTTTTAAAAGCCCTCGTGCCTTTATCTGCTCACTTCTATTTAAACTCGCTTTTGGACAGTAAAGTGGCTATAAGCCCAACCCGTAACTGGATGCTCGTCCTGCAATGTTGAATGTTTTCTTTTTACGGCATTGTAAAACAATTTCCAGTATCGAGTACCCTTAAACTGCCAAACATTCTACCATGCAGATTTGGAGTTAAATCGGCAAGAAGTGTTATAATATATAAACAGAAAACTATAATTCCTGTTAATAACACTAATAAAAGTATCAAAGCTATCATGGCATGGATATGTAAAGTTACCTTTCTCGAAGTTCCTATGAAATAGTCCGCAAAATCTTCAGTTTCTCACATTGAAATAAACATTGTAAAGGTGGGCTTAATATTGATTCCAGTGTTCATGTTTGTACTTATAACGGTAATTAAGTGCTTAGTGTGAAATATGTGGGAAGTAAAACTGACTATCAAAGTTGTAGCGAACGATTTCGTGCTAATTACACACATTGTAAATGCAACCGAAATACAGTGCACCGCAGGATGAATCTTCACCTACTCAAGCTCGGTGAAAGATCCATGGCATATTCCTAAGTACAGGTACAAGTAAAGGCACGGAAAAACGCAGGAGCCCCCGAAACCAGGGCAGAGCAACACAAGTAGACCACAACGGCCCCATTTTGCTTCTACCGTGACCCTTGGGAGGGAGGGACGAGGGGAGAGGGGAGAGGCCCGAAGGGTGACCAGATCTGGAAGACGACGGGCACAAGCATATACGGGTCTCTAACATTTCCAGATAGAATGCATCCGATGCCGCCCGGACCCACCCGCAAGCCCCTAATTCCCGGAGATGCCCCGAAGGGGTGCCCACCCAAGAGCACCCGGCGGCGGGTCCCAACTGAGCAGTTCCGCAACGATGCCAGGGCAGAAACCTCTAAAGAGGCCACATCCATCGCCCATCCACAACCCGCCGAACGCCGTCGCCTGGTCCTACAACCCTGAAAAAGATGATGGTACAGCATTCACCTGCCCACTCGGGGAAACCACGAAAAACCCACAGATCAGAGTGGACGTTCTCCTGGGATCGAACTTGGGACCTCCCAAATGCGAGTCGCATATGTTACCGAGGCGCAATCTCGCTCGGTACGAAGTACAGGAGTGCAAATTCTTGTGAAAGCTATAACAGCTCTAAACCTACTTCATGGTGCTGAGATGCACAGCCTTCGCGCTGCTTAAACGTTTGGATTCGTATAGAAATGCATTTCGTTAGCCACCACATCCCAGTTAGGGAGCATGTCCAAACATTTTTAAATATATAATTCTATATTTGAGCCACTGGGTTTATCAAGTAATAAAATACCAATATTTCTTATTCACCCAACAGCAAGACTAGTCTTCGAAACATGTGTTAGCTTTTCGATTTTATCGCAAACAGCTCCTTACTATTCCAGGACTTTTGAATGTAAAAATGTAACAGTTTGTCTCACACTGCTCGGTATAAAATGCTGAATTGCGCTGAATATATTCTGCTGCTTTTAAGTAGAGTATCAAAACGTTTCTGTCAACAACTAAACGCGTTTGGCTGAATTAGCTTTGCTTGCAATATAGACACGCAACATTTGTCTGATATAAGGCGGGTGGACTATAGAATTATAATTAAATTATCCACTATGAATATGCCTTTTGAAGAAAATTGGTATGGATTTGGCAAAGAGGGTGTTTCTAAGCAATAGTTACCCATACGAAGGAACTAACAAGTCGGAATAAATTTCGAACGAAGTAAAATACGAAGCGGGTGCAACAGGGATATACTTTATTTCCTACATACATTTCCTCGTATATTTGGAGGCTTTGGTTAGTGTTTTCCTGAACAATAACTGGCAGTGGAAGGAAGAAGAATACAATGCATAGCTTTTGATGTATTGGCATTGTTAGTAAAAAGGAAAGTATCCGAGAAAGACTATATGCAGAAAAACGACAACGGTGAGGAATACTAAACTAAAATTATGAAACTGAATAAAAGGAAAGATAAGATAGTGGTTATTGTAAGAAAAGTAAAGGAATGAATCTTGCAAGTTCGAGATCAAACCATGGAACAAGTGGACAGCATTGGTTACTCGGGATGTATTCTAAGTATAGTAAAAGAAGTGTTACAAGAAGGAAAACAAGGCAAAACTTGCATAGAAGCTTTTAATAATAAATGTGTTTAAATATTTTCTGTGAAGTGAGGCAATATGTAGCGAGAAACAACTAAACTGGACTCTTCGAAGAAGTGAACAAAAACTACTGGAAACATTGCGAATGAGTATATTAAGAAGAATGAAGCTTATGAAATGAGCATATAAAGTAAGTCATTACGTTTTTGCTAACGGGCAAAAGAAGACTAGGAAGAGGAAAAGAAATTGTTTGGGATCTTGGGCGAGAAGAAACCGCTTTCTAAGAGATCCACTGGAAGGAATACTAAATGATAGAAAGTTAAGAGGCATGCTAAATGATAGTAGAATGGAAGCGAAATGCCTCAACTTGGCCGAAGACCTGTTACTAATTTATTGACTACTTCAACTTCCAAGAAAACCCTATACCTGAAAATTGCTTCTGGAATATCCCAGTTCATAAGAAACCTCAAAACAGTTCTTCTGTAGACATAACTTGGATTCCTCCGGAGTCCACTGCGTATTACTTGGTGTATGACCAGTACTAACACAGTAAAATAAATTGTATCTATTGCACATTATTGTACGAAATACCCTCTTCCAGATTTCAGAATATAAATTCAGGTTCATAACCTCATTGCAGTATTTGGGCTTCAGTTAGGCTCGGCCACAGCAAGCTACAGTTCCTATGTGCTGAGGTATTCGATCATTAAAGAGAAGTGGGTAAGTAGTTTTGTCCACTTGATGACATCTGTCAGTGAGAATTTAATTGGGCACAATAGAGGCTGCATCACCTGCAGGCACTGGTCATGATTAAGCCTGCAAAGGGGATTGCGAACCTAGCCACTTTGTACCCCAATAGGTCGATTATGAGTGTGCATGAAATATCGATGGAAGATAGCTCTCAGTTTTTACTTACTGTCACTGCAAATGAGTTAATTTACGCAGAACACTTGGAAATGCTGCCAACCCTTGTTTAAACATGTGTACTTAAACACTAGTGGAACCACCAGATTGATGTGAAGTGCTTGCTGCCTGCAGTTGTGCTACTATTTGGAATTGAACGTGTAGTGCTCTTGTTGATGGAGTGAAGCATCCCCTCCTCCACGTCTCGTCAACTCCGAGAGGTTTAGTCCACTTTGATGCTTTGGTTTGCATCCCAGTTGGCGACCACTGCAATTTGACTACGACAAAACCAGTCAAGTCAATCGCTTTGGGGATCGTCATCGATTTGCAAATGGCTGTGGTCTTGCGTGTGCGGCTCTTGAAAATGGCTGTGATACATCTTCAGGCCTTTCTGTAGAAAGGTTACACAAAGGGAACCTTGTTTTGAGTGATGCGGTGAACATTGACCGACAAAGGAAAGCTCTTAACAAAGGCTGGTGTTCAGGTTAAGGGAGACTAACGATGACTGAAGCAGAAAGTAGAATTTTATGGCTGTATGTGAAACTATTCTGAATTTGTTGGATCTTTTGTCTCTGAATTACGGCCAAGAGATGATGCTCACAACGCATGGAATATTTGTTTTTCTTAAAAGAGGAAAAAAATGGCCGTACCTGATTTTTTTATCTTTTAGTATACCACGAGAATTATCTATAGTATCGACTTTTACATTTGAAGTATGAATGTGCCATCCTTGAAGTCAGACGTGCAAAAACCATTTTACAACCACGATAACCTTGCCTTAGACTAGCTGATTCAAGTAATAAATAAAAATGATTAATTTTCACAAGAATAAATCATTTTGTGCATCAGTTGCCTGTAAGTTGCCAATGTTATGTATAGCGTTGTCCAAAATGGGCATTATAAATGATTAGGACTGGTACTATCGCCTCATACAAAAGAAGTGTTATCTACTTTTCCAAATCTCAATAAAGTTTTAACTTCAACATAAATTACTACATCAAGGAATTGTAATGAAACTTACATGGGTGAGTGATGCATTGAAACATTTCAGCAAGGTAGTCATGCCGATAAGTAGATCTGGTTCGCGAACCAGGAGCAGCTTGTGAACCTCAAATTCTCCCGGCCTTGTTTCTGCGCAATACGTCTTTTGATTCGCTCTCTGCTGATCCATCACTTTTTCATCTCGAGTCCAATATTAGTGCACTTTTAACAGATTTATATATTTTCTCGAAATTACAAAATCACTATGGTATTTCAAAGTGATTTGTAGAAATGACCACCTGATCCGCTGCGTTGCCTTTCGTCCTCTTCGCATCCAAGGTTTACTATTATTTCCTCAGCACGCATTCACTGCATCAACTTTGATTACCGGAAATTATGCATATTTTTATTTACCCAGTACGAATAGTCACAAAACCCGTATTTAGTTTTGTTTAAATATGTGCACTTTGTCAGAAATAGGACTTCTTAAAAATTCACAAGAACTTATATTTACTTAGATGCAGTTTTTATACGGTACATAATCAAGCTATTATTAAGTTGTATCTCGTAATGTAGGATTGAGGAAATGATAAACATATAATAATTCTTTCATTTAAAGTCTGTTCAGCAAACGCGAGTGTAGTTAACCCACAAAGGAAAAGTGCTTAAACCACACACTAATGACTGTCAAATCAGTCCTCACGCCCCGGAGTAAGTAAACTGGTATTTCTTCTCCTTGAAGACCATTCACAACGCTTATTTCATGAAAATGACAACTACTTTTCAATATTTTTGCCAAAGTTTTGTATTCCATTTTCTGGTTTTGTTAGAGGTCGTTTAGTTTTCAACAGTTTAGAGAAATGCACACCTTCTGAGGAAGACAGATTTTTCTTATTTCACCTGTTTAGACATAAGAGACTCAGTCTAGTGAAAGATATTAAAATGATTGAAACTGCAAATATGAGCACGGGAAGGGCGATCCTATTCTAACATTCTTGTCTATATTTGGAACTGCGTCTGAGGTTTGCAAAATCTTCGTTTAGGTTTCTACATTTTAGGCTTTTATTTTATAAAATTTAAGAAAGTAATGAATCGAAAATTTGTGCCTTAAAATTTTATGTAAGCTACTAAGAATATTTTGAAATCTGGGGATGAAAGCAGCAAAACAATAATGGACGCTGTGGCAAGAATAATTTTAGTAACCATTACGGAGTTTTAATAAATCGCGGATTATGTTATGTTAGCCAAGGAACCTAAGAGGTTATTTCAAGGAATAACAGTACTTTGAATAAAGCAAAATGTGCAAACTATATAAATAGAGAAAAATAGTTTCATGGTCTATGATAAGATCATGCATGCTGTAAAATATAGCTGTCGAAATAGTTGATTGCAGGTGCATACCATTATAAAAATAGTGGACACCTTAAAACTAAACATTATCAAGCTCAAAAATGTTATTTCTGTGAAACACTAGCACAACCCACAGCTCTTCTTGCTTATTACGTTAAATACGGATATTTTTCTGTTTCAGTTTCTCACCGCCTTTCACTCTTTCTTTCCCTTCTTCCTGTCTCTCCATCTCTGCTCTCCCTTTCCTTCTCTCTGTATAACGAATGTTATGATGTTTTGGCTATCGGTATTAAACCTACTTTTCTGGGGTGTTGATAAACACTAAAATAGCAGTAAGAAGAATAGTATTTCGAAACTTGCTCAACTTTGTTTAGCTGCTATATAAGTGGCTTTGCTATCGCTCATGTTTAATACAAAAAATCAGATGTGTTACATTCACATGACTTTTCCTACCTTGGACACGCTTATTACTGGGCATACAAACCATTCTCACTAAATTTTAGTTTTCTATCTACTTCATTTTAATCCAAATAAACCCTTGCAGAAATAACTACATAACAGACTTCGTTATAGATACAAAGGGAATAGCGATAGTCAAAATGTTTAAGAACTGGACGCTATACGCCGCCTTAAAACTCCATATTGTTTCCATGCAATCGCGAGAAACAGCTGAAAGTTGAGATGACTTTAAAGAATGACCAAGTAATGAACAATTCGAAACAGTAATAACGAATATCTCGAAAATGGCTTATGCGACAAAAAAGTTATTTGAAATAAATTGTGTTTTCACGAGAGATACATTT
This sequence comes from Deroplatys truncata, assembly GCA_030765065.1. Classification (NCBI taxonomy): domain Eukaryota; kingdom Metazoa; phylum Arthropoda; class Insecta; order Mantodea; family Mantidae; genus Deroplatys; species Deroplatys truncata. Next base: position 604,588,128 of record CM060990.1, on the reverse strand, counting down.
TTTGTGTAGTACGTTTTCGTCTATCAGTTGATGTTTACTAGTTATACAAGATTATACAAAATTCCTTCCGAATGAAGAGGACTTAAAAGGCTAATCCCAGAAAATTCAAGATATAATTTTGTTTTTCATGTAAGTATCATTAACATTTGGTATCTTAATCAAAATCATCACAGCCAGTTTTTTTAAAAAATTAAAAAATTCGAAAAATGTTCCATATAAAGGCGGGAATTTTCTTGAAAATCGTCGTGTCACAACTTTAGAAGGTACTGAACCTAAATACCAGGTTTGGGTTTATGCGACTTTTCGTTTTTACGTTATGCAGCGCGCGCACGCGCACACGCACACACCCCTTATGCTACAAATGCTTTTTGGATTCAGGGGGTCTCAAAACCTGTACATCCGGTGAAATCTCGGTATCGAATTTTTTGGGTGGAATGCAATACCTTCTCTACCTACTATGCATGTGATAGAGAAAGTAAAAATATAAGAAAAGGAGAACAATGCTGTAAGGCGGCGTCGTGGCCGAGTGGTTAGACCGCTCGCCTCTCACCGAGGCGGCCCGAGTTCAATCCCAGGGTTTGTGGTGGACAAAGCGGCGTCTGGGCGGGTTTCCCCCGCCATTCATTCCACCAACTGCTACATCATCACCTTTCCTTTCATCCATTTCACCATCATTTCGTTTCATCTACTTCCTTCCTCCCATCCTGGATATTCTGATTCAAGAGTGTCTGCTCCTCGACGGGCCTCTGATCCCAGGCATCCCGGTAGGTGTAAGTCCTACATAAGAGGAGGTTAAACAGAGAAACAAGAACATGTGTGAATTAAAATGACACACAAGGATTCAATCGTATAATTTATACAGAAACTAATATCCAACATTCCTAGGACGATCGCCGCATGTATCGATATTAACTGCGACGTCTTACATTGGCAATGTTTTGAGGTTGGGGGCATGGTATCGCAGATCTATAATAACCGGAGCAGTGCATGAACAATTTATGAAATATCTTTACTTGCCAATCAAGTGTGTACGTACTGTTTCAACTATCGAGTTCGATTAACTATTACAAGTGTATACTGTGCTGAATTAGACGAGCATTCGGCATTACCGTACCATCCAGGCTTACATCTGACATTCCACAAACAGACTTTACAATCGGAGACTAACATTACGTATTTAATGTTGACATATGTAACAGTTAAAAGCTTCTGCGACGCTTATTTCCATTCTCAAAATGCTTACCTTGGTATTGCCTCTCTACTCTAAAACGTTTTGCAAATTGTTTTTCCGCACCACCCCATATATACAGGGTGTCATAAGTCCACCGACAAACTTCAGGGGTAGATTCCTGACTGGAAATGGAGCACAAAATGTCATATCACCTTGTGTCCGGAAATGCATAGCTTTCATGGTAGATGCCACTGACGACATTCTCTCATAACTTACAGTGGGCGTTGTGTGTGTTGCAGAGAGTGTGACTTAGGCAGCGTAGAAGCACAATGGTCCGGCATTCATTCCAGGAACAAGCCGAGATGGTGTTCGTGTATGGCCAAGCAGGTGGAGACGGTGGAGACGCAGCACGGATGTACCAAGCAACGTATCCTGACAGACACCACCACCCACATCACACATTTGGAGCCATTTTTCGGCGTTTGTGTGAACGTAGGTCCTTTGAGACAGACGAACGTTCAAGGCGGCCGCGGACTGTGCGTGCACAGATGTGGAGGAATATGTTCTCCATGGTATTGAGAACAAACCTGGTACAAGCTCCAGGCAATTGGACCGCCAACATGGTGTAAGCCAAAGGACGGTTATCTGTATCCTACATGACAACCACTATTGTCCTTATCAAGTCCAATGTGTGGAGGGATTATCACCGACGGATTTCCCTCCACTTGAAAGATTCTGTGGCTGGTTTGTGCAAAAGATCAAGTCCAATGTGTGGAGGGATTATCACCGACGGATTTCCCTCCACTTGAAAGATTCTGTGGCTGGTTTGTGCAAAAGACCATCACCATTATGGAATTTCTGTATTCAGTCCTCATCATCTCTAACCAAAGCTCTCTTCATCGGTGAAATCATAACCTGCATAATCGTCATCTGTGGGCCACAGAAAATCCTCACGGAATGGTTGAAGCGTCGCGTAAGCAGCGTTTCAGCATCAATGTTTGGGCAGGGATTATTGGCGACCGCCTACTTGGACCAGTTCTTCCACAATGCCTGAACGGAGACTGCCTCTGTTGGAGAATGTGCCTTTGGCAATACGACCGGAAATGTGGCTGCAGCACGATGGAGTGCCAGTCCACTTCCGCATTAAACTCTCTGGATTTTTACTTGTGGGGTCGTCTGAAAAGATTGTGTACGGGAGTCTGTTCCTGATGTGCAGACCCTTCAACAGCGTGTCCACGTAGCCTGTGACGATATTCAGACATAGCCCGGAACATTCGAACGAGTAAGGCGCAATCCATGATGCGACGTGTGAACGCGTCCATTGCAGGCCACGGAGGCCGCTTCGAGCATTTGTTGTGATTCAGGCCATGTACTGTGTGCCAGGGCTCTCTGTTTAATGGAGCTCTTCAGTGCCATCTACCGTGAAAACTATGCAATTCCGGACACAGGGTGATATGAACTTTTGAACTCCATTTCCCCTGAAGTTTGTCGGTGGACTTCAAACTCATCCTGTAAGTTGCTTTGCTTTCTTTCATACTCAACCCCTCGCATACAAAGCTGGTTCGGTTATTTCGTAATGTACCTATTTCATTAATACCCATAGCGGTTAGAAAAGAGGTAATTATGTTTCAAACCTTGTGAAAGTGCTGAACACAGTATGAAATAATAAAAATGTAATTTCGTAAGCTAATACGTATACGAAGTTTAACAACTGAAACACTACCTGAAGTGCTGAGGCGATTCCTTTTGAGTTTCGTGTCACAAGAAAGTACTTATATACTTTATAGCAAGTTATGTTGGTAAAACTGTGAATGCAGTGTTATTATCACCCCGCACAAAGACAGTGATTACTATGTTAGAATTCTGCTAAATTACTAATAAACTTCTGTGTAAGCCACAAAATCTATAACAGGGACTTGGAAGCCGCATGCGAAGGAGAATAATGCAAAAGTTGGACTGCCTTCAAAAAGCTAAAATAAACGTAGTAATTACATAGTGAATATTGGTGTCGCATTCAGCTTCATTGGAACCCCACAAAGGAATGACTACGAGTTAGATCATACATAAAAATAAAGAAATAAAGAAACAAACAAAGAAAGAACACCACGAGTGTAAAACATCTAAATAAAATTTCGTTTGTGTAGTGATCATTAAAGACCATGCTAATTAATCCCGTATCCATGGTAGCACTCACCAAAGTGCCTAGCTTTGGCATTTCCTGGCGCAACGGATTGCGGGTTTGACTCCCGGCTCGGGCATGGCCGTTTGCGTGCTCGTAAATGTGTGAGAGTAAACAAAACGCAAAACAATCAGGAAAATGACAGGAACGTAGAAATAAATGAAGAAGGTACATTTTAGCTTTTGGGTACTCTACCACCACACTTTGTATTCCGGTACTGTTTTTAGCTTATTTGTTGAAGATTAATGCAAGAAGAAAAAAGGAGGCAAGACGCGACATCAAATTCTAAGATGACAGTCGTCTTCGCCTTGTATCAAAGGCTACGTGCCCAAAATTTGATCATAATTAGTATAGTGGCGTGAGTGGGTATTCAATACAAACAACTAACCAAATAAATCTGCAGACTTTCATATTACATAGATATATCACACAGATGACTTAAAGTTTGCTTCATTGTTCTGTTTAACACATTTCTTTTGCAATTTCATATTCTGGTGAACTTCGATGTATGATGTACGTCCACCAGTATCGAAACTACAAAGACGTAATCCAAAAGCTCATTCTCATTTTAAAAAAATAAATCAATCAATAAAGGTTCGATTAGATTTCAGCGTTTCACGTTTCCTTAAAAGTACAACGTTAGAAGAATGGCAAGTGAATGTTTTCACCGAATTCCCCGACTACATTGATCCTTCGAGAATAAATTTTAAAGAAAGGTGCAGTAAACCGCGGATTGGAAGGAGTCAAGGTGCGCTACCTTAAGGAAAAGTTGACGACTTGAGTTACAGTAGGGCGGTTCGACGCAAGTACATCCGCCGTGTTTAATCGCATGAAGATTTTAATGAGCTCTGGCTCAAAACACCGCACCACAGCTGCCAAGTTTGTCGTGATGCGAGCTCCCATTTATATGCAAACAGCATTCTGCTTAACTCATCCCAAACTTTTGCAGAAGGAATACTGCTCGCCAAATCGCGCCATATTTGTTTACTGCTAGACATGCACCAGCGGTGGAAATGATCATGACTTTTCGGTGCATTAACCTGCAAAAGTATTTTTGTAGAAAACTAAAACATAATGGCACAGAGGGAACTCTGTATAGAACCCACGATATCGTTAAAATCCTTCACGTGTTTCCTAGAGCTTGACTAACAAAGAATGCGCATCAGCTTAGCTTAGAAACTAACAAAATTTTAGTGGATCAGAGAAATATCAAAGTCACCTTAAATGAAAGGTGTTGCTCGATTCCAGCACGATTAGAATCCGGGACTGTAGCACGAGAGACAATATGTTACCAGGCTGAATATCTCCAAGATCAATTGTTATAACTGACTAGCTGTATTGTCCGAATTGCAATGATGCATTCTACATTTAAGGGACTGAATAAGGATAGGGTGGCTTTTGGAGTCATGAAGGGTCTATATTTTTTACTCGTATCTAAAGTGTAAGTTTCCAAAGTTTTGTTCAGATTCTTCAAATAGTGCAAAGAGGTGGTAAACCATGAGTAAGGTAGGGTTTTCTGGAATTTTAGGATATCCTGTAACTTTCAACGTGACCTACAACTCAATTAAAAGTAAGAAAATAATTGTGCCCTGATTAGATCATAGCGGTTTTGTTTATAAGGGGTTGGAAATAAAGCTGAGGCTAGTTTTAAATCTTTCAAGCTAACATATGATTTAAATTAATGGTTGGGTAGCATTTGCAATTAAGCTAACCTATGAGCTTTTCCAGGTTTTATAATAATAATAATAATAATAATAAATTTGAACCAAATGGTTAAACACAACACACTTTTCATAAGGTATTGAAAATATGGTAGGGCTAGTTTTTGAGAATCATAAGGTAGCCAATAATTTTCATAGTCATTGAGTGTAACTGTACCAGGATCTGTACAGACAGGCCGAAGAGTATTGGTTTGTATGTTAGAGGTTAAAAATATGGATTAAAAGTAAAGGGTAGCGAAACCTTTTGAAAATGCAGTGCACCTTATTTTTAGCAGACACGGAGGGAAATTTGGCGATGTGAACACAATATACATCTCCCCCTCTCTAATAAATTTTAAGTACACCTATGGGCTGAAAATAATTAAGTACCTAGCATGTTCACAATTAAATTCCAAAAAGGTCATATTAAACCAAACAGGGGTGAAACTGGTTGACGTGAATATGGTTTTTGGAGGTATTCTATAGCTTATTGCTTCCGGAAGAACGGTGCTTTTAAATGGTAGAAGGAATTATCAAAATTGATTGAGTGGTTTAGAGATGATCCTATACATACAGACAGCTTCTCTTTTTATAATATTAGTATAGCCCTGTTATAGTGGAGCATGTTTGCGGATATAATATTCAATGGTTGCTTACAAAACGTGCGTCATAAAGGAACCGAAGTCCCATGGTGCTAGCCTGCCTGTTTCCTAACGATCTGCAAAGAAAATTACCGATGACACTCTTAAAATTGCTTTGTGTGTTTATTATATAAAGCTTTTCCTTCTTTTTATACTTGTTTGTGTAGATTAAGAAGTACATTTTGCATACTATGTTGTTTTGTTACATTTACTATTTATTTTTCTAAGTTACAGTAAGGCTTGTTTTCCCTTTTATAAAGCAAACAACACGATATTAGAGGGAGGGGGGAAAGTTTCCAGTAACAGTTCTGACCGTTCGAGTTTATATATAGGGTAGTTAAATTATATTCGAACCCACTCGCGGCCTCTCTCTAATACGCGACACAGCCGGCAGTCGCCGAGAAAATTACGCCGGCAGAGGCGGACTAAAATCCTTACCTTATAATAGATGCTGGAAATGTTGACCTTCTGCTCTCAAACAGGCAGCATATCTCGTGTAAATATTATCGCTCACTCACCGAAGCTCAGCAGCAGGAATTCTTGTGATAAAACGCCTCATTATGATAAAAAAAAATTGATGTGTGGTGAGCGATAAGTGCTGGAAGAATAATAGGGCCCATATTCTTTAATGAAACAACAAATGCAGAGCGATATCAGAGGTTAATTCCGAGGCCATTTTGCAATCTCTTGACAGAAGAAGAGAAATCCTATGGTTGGTTCCAGCAAGATTCTGCAACAGCACATACGGCTGCCGAATCGTTACGTGCAATAAGAGAGGTGTTTGATGACAGAATAATTAGTGTTGATTTGTGGCCCCCTCGTTCTCCTGACCTAACGAATTGCGATTTTTATTTATGGGGTTCTTTAAAAGACAAAGTGTATCGTTCCAATCCTCGATAACTACAGGAAGTTAGAGAAAACATTGTGCAAGAAATCACAAGAATTCTTGCTGCTGAGCTTCGGAGAGTGAGCGAGAATATTTGCACGAGATATGCTGTCTCTTTGAGAGCAGAAGGTCAAATTTCCAGCATCTATTTAAGGTAAGGATTTTAGTTCGCCTCTGTCGGCGTAATTTCCCCGGCGACTGCCGCCTGTCTCGCGCAGTAGAGAGAGGCCGCGAGTGGGTTCGAAAATAACTTAACTACCCTATATGTATAAAGAATACTAATCGTTCCAAAATTACATCCAAGCACGTCCATGAGTATTTAATATGTACATTCGGTCAATTTAAAACTGGCCGGCGTCTAAGAGACGGAGCTCGAATCGGGTACTTCCGTAAGCGCTTGGGACAGCCGGGCTTTGTTCACAGGACTGCGCACATTCTTGTAATAGTTATAATGCGGAACTACAATCATAAAACTCTTCCGAGAAAATTATTCATATACGAGATTGAAAGCAGACAGATGTTTTAACGTGCTTTAACACTGAATATTTGTAACCAACACGAACTTTATTAATGCATGTTTCTCAAGTGGAGTATTACTAAAACTCGTTATGTCATGCTTACTGCAGCATCTTAGCTCAGTAGTAGAGAGCTTACTGTTCCGGGTTTGCACATTCAAATCTGCGTGTAGCGACTCAAACATTTTGTTTCCCCTTTCATTTAAACATACGCGTAAATATGTAACAGGCTTTCTCCATTTTCATGTATGTGATGTTTATTTAGTAGTCCGTCATACCCGTACATGCAACCATGAAATTAATTTATCGGTCGAGAGGAGCTTTCATACGCAGTCAATTTAATTTTACAACCACAAATTCCAAAATGATTGTAATGTATTTGAAGTAAAATGTAGTAACACAAGCAATATTACTTAACTACATTACAGTAAAATGAATTGTAAAAAATAAAAGATGCTAATCCACCAAGGAGAATCGAACTCGAGCTCCCCAGATAGAAGTTAAGTAACTTTACCACTACTCTACGTCAAGCACGGTGTGGATGTAGTCCAGGTCAGTGTCTTATGGCTTGTATTAGTGTGTTAGCCAAAGCCGCGCACAGAAGTTGACGGTTGTAATCCGCGCGCTCACTGAAAGGGACTATGAAAAAGCTAACTGCTCAAGAGTCCGGTCACTTTTAGTTTGACGAGTGTACCCATAACCGTAACAGCAAGATACCCTTGGTCAGCTATTATTTGTCTGGCTCGGATTCTATTGCATCCAGTTGTGATTCTTTGTTCCGCAAGAGGATGCTCCCCTTCTTACATTCAGCCATGCACGCCGCGCGAATTTGCAACGCACTGTTAAAAAGTCCATATGTTCACTTCTAAATATTTCTAAAACCTGCTGCTCATATATCTCGCGTTAAAAGAATTCGTATATTTGAATATGGTATCAGTTTCCACGATTCTAGCAATTATATTTTCCAAAATGTTATCTGAGGTGATTAATAGCCTTTCGCAAGTCCATCGCAAGAGTTCAGTAAGACAAATAAATCAGACTGACCGAAAGATGTTTGGTGTAGCTGCTTCCTATTGCATCTCGGAAGCAATATAACGGACGATTTTAAGGCATGTCATATACAAGTAACCATTATGTTGCAACACAATGCACCTCTACGATAAGAGCGTTGCTTTTGGAAACCATTATAGAATTACTCGAAAGATCGTGTTAGTGCAAAATTTGAGAACTGTTACTTTGGAAAAGTAAAACTGGATATATCTCGGAACCGTTCCTAAATAACTTACGTTATTGTTTACTATGTCTATATGTCATCAGTAACACGCTCTTAGAGGCAGGAAAGTTCCCTTCTATAAATTTTGATTTCCGAAAAGAATACTTTATAATTTGAACAGACATATACAAGGAATGAGAGGCGTTTTGTAACAAACACTAATCAAGAGAGAGATACTCCATTCTCTACACTAGAGGTGGCGAAAACGGGATTCGCGAGTCATTTTGACTCTCAGGCATCGTTCCCTCTCTTGCCACATTCCATTTGCTTTTCACATGCTGCCGAGTGATGCAGTGCGTGTTGCATATTTGGTGACTCACGGAAGGAAGGCGTTTTCGCTACCCTTGCTCTACACGATACATTAAGAGACGATGGTAACACTTCTGCGGCTCACGTTTCCGATACGTCTGCTACCTCTGCTGAATGTTAACATGACTCCTGTAAATGCAGAGCAGAACTACCAAGCCCTGCACAGCTAACAAATCTATCCGCATATGTAAAATAAAAATCAATACTTCCTTTGTCTACTGTTCTGCCTGACTCATGTTTTGGTAATACAATTCTTTCTCTCATTTGTATAAGCCCTTAAAAAGGTACGCATTCTAACGTTTTCTAGCCTGTATATTAAGAATATATAAAACATTAAAACTCTGTATTACCTAGGTGAAACCGCGAAAATTCAGGCCTTCATTCTAATGTTTAACATTCCAGAAGGTGCAAATTTTTCAGAATTTTAAGTGAGAATCTCACGTTCATCTGTTGTGCTGTAATCATGCTTCGGTTTATTTCAGATTATAAGCAAAAGTAAGATCTAGGGTTAAATACCTATTAAATTGCTACATTTACGCTGCCTTACAACAGTCGTCCTCTGTGGTTTAGGGGCACCATGTTCGAGGTCGTGGGTTCAAACCCGGCAGAGAGCGATGGATTTTTTCGGGTGTAAAGATTCTTAGCATGACTTCCTTTGGAAGGGAAATAAAGCCGGTGGTCCCGTGTCGTAGATTTAAGGAACGTAAATGAACCTCAAACCCGATAACGAGGCCTCTGAGAAAAATTCCCGATCTGTCACTATCAATATAGAATGGGACGCTAAGAGCCATAGCAATTAAAGATCGTCTATAAATAAAACTCAATTTAATTTTAATTTTTGGCTTACAACAAACTGTACACACTTATTTTATTACTAATTGGGAATTTTTTGCGTTTGCGATTTTACGGTGCTGTAATTTTATTCGTACTTTATACAAAAACAACTGCAAAATAACAATAATTGAGCAAAATGTTTCGTTTGAAACGCTGTAGTGCACGAACAGCATACGAAAAAGTCAGTAGTATTATTAGTTGCCGTCATATGCACCTATAATGGAATTCAGTAAACAAAGTGATTTTAATGTAATATAAGAACAGGAATATGCTTCTCAAAACAAAACCATGTATTCAGTTAGCAACAAAATCATCTATTCATCATTTTTATCAACATCTTTTTCTTTTGGGTGGAAAAATCTACAACTAGTGCTTCTCTCTACGAGTAGAGACGGAGATAAGAGAGGGATAGGGATGGGTGGATGGATGGTCTTCATTGCAAGAAACTATTACAGTATAGCAACGTCAATAAAATAAAAACCTAAAAAAATTACATAAAAGTCATATGGATTATATAATGGATTAATTACCAATGCATGGCGTATAGTCCTCTTAAAACTTAGGGAGTTTTCTTAATCTTTGGAGTAGAGCATTAAACTTAACCGAAAAGAGCTAAATAACTGTTCTAAATTTTGGTATACTTAAATTTAATATATAAAGTTAGACTTTTAAAACTGTTTAAAGTCTCTTTAACGTATAAGAGGCAACTCAGCACATACATCGATGGGAAAGTCAAAATACCTGTCAATAAAAAGTGGCTTACGGTGGTATTTAGAATGAACTCAGCAAATTAATCTAACAACCTTCTTTTGCAAAATAAAAATCCTAAGTGATAAAGCATAATTACACTAAAATAATACCGTAATTAAGATGCGAATAGACATGAGCATAAGAGAGTTTCATTAGTACACTTGGGTGCAAAAGAACATGCCAATATAATGAAATGCTTGTTTAAGTTGGTACGGGATTAGTAAAGCATCTCCTCTCCATTCATGGCTCCACTGCACCTCTTACCTAGTTGTAGTAACCCAAGTTGATTGACGGTTTTTGCAGAGCCTTTTTTCGCGATGACGGATGTGCACCAGAGGCTAGGATCCAATGCAGCTTTAGATTCGTGAGAAAAAGTAATCAATTCAGTTTTATTAATTGTTCATCCGTAGGCTGGAAAGGTAAAATTGGAATGAAAAAGTATGGAAGCCGACATTGGGATATGTTATCCCAAGAGAAGTTAAGGATACTGTGTGTTTTACCGTGAATATTGGAGTCGCATGGAGAATTTCATGACGTGTTACATCGACATCGTGGCTCAGACGGCGAAGCAGCGGTACGGGAAGTTGAAGATCGGTGGTTCGAATTCCGAGTATGACATTGAATTTTTTATTTTGGTTTTACCTTTCCATAGTTAATTCGAAATTAGCATTATCTTAAATAAATGTTAAGAGTTTTGCAAAAAAAGGAATATAAAGAAGGTTGCCACATGTTTCAAGTAACGAAAATGCTATGTTTTGCATCTTTTTTGTAACGCTTTTTCGTTTTACGTAGTTCATTTAATATAACTCAGTTCCCTACCATGATTGTTTGTGATATTTTATGATTAAAAATCAGTATATCAGTTGCTCTTGACGATTTGCATATATTATTAGTAGAAGATAATAATGATGCTAATAATAATAATAATAATAATAATAATAATAATAATAATCCCTTTACACCCTAATCTATTAAATGAGTCATTCAAAGTAAAATGCTTTCTATCTCCTGAAAATCTGATTAAACACGTGTTTTCTTCACATGTCCTTTAATTTTGTTTTGTATCCCGTTTGATATGTTTTAGAAGCTTGTGGTGACATGCGGAATGCATTATGCATTTATAATTAAATACGCCTTCTGGTTTGCGTGTCCAGCAACCACGCTCGTGGTATTTCCTTCACCAGTTTGACGCTGTTCTTGGAGATACTCCGTAGCCCACGCTGCGCTATAACCCTGCTCATAAGGGAACTAATTTTTGGCTCGTTGTACATATCCTTTGATCCCTTCAAATGACATAATAAAGAGGAGACTGTTTACAAGATAATTTCATCCAAACACTTCACTTTATTGACATGTCATTAATTTTAAATTGCATTTTTATGACTTATGACTTGTAAGCTCTACAAGATAAAAATAAATATCTATCTATCACATAATGTTTGTCTTACCCCCCCCCCGCCGGCTTCCTCCGCACCTGAGCCGGAAATCGACCACTGTTCATTGGTTTCAACACCAAACGAATAAGAGACGGGCAGATTTGCCGAGTGCCTTGCAGCCATTCAGGTAAATTGCTTCCGCTTCCCGTCCCTTTCGACGCTCACTTTGTTCAAACCAATAAGAGATTAGCATATCGGGATAGGTGTGGAACACAGATAAGGGCATTCTGCCAACATTAAATAAAGTAAGACACTATAGGAAACCAAATGCGTTGGCACGTTTTCTTTTTGCATGGGACTGTACATCCTTAGAAACACTATGGTTTAAAATTCTTAACATAAATAATCTCGGGTAATTTTTTTAAAAATGCGATTAGTATGAATTGATCATCCTAGATCTGAATCAATGTGAATACCTAAAAATTTTGCAGAAGAATATAGATTCAGTATTAAATTTATATTGACTATCAGTAGCTTTTCCATTGTTAATACTTGAATTGTTGACATTACACCAATGTTTAATAATGCATAAAATTAAATTGAGTTTATTTATGGACACTCTTTAACTACTATGACTCTTACCGTCCCATTCTATATTAGGCGTGAAAGACCGGATATTTTACTCAGAGGCCTCATTACTAGGTTTGAGGTTCTTTTACGTGCGGTAAATCTACGACACGAGACCGCCGGCTTTACTTCCCTTCCAAAGGAAGCCGTGCTAAGGATACGTATATCGTAGAACTTGATATCACTATCAGTGAGTAAGAGTCTGATGTATTTCATGATAAAGCTTAATTGTCTTTGAATTTATAACACTATACACACGTCTGATAGCCATTTTATTTAAGTTAAGTTTTTGGGATATATTAGTGAGAACCAATTGTTTATGCTTCTTGCGATATAAGAAGCAAAATAAAACGTTCAGGCAACTGTGCAGAGGAAAAGCTCTGATATAGTATTAGGTTAATAGCGGTAAACACGCACACAATAAATTTAAGTACACACACACACATTTAAAAATCAGCAACAGACCGTGCTCAGTTTTATAATACTCAGGATAATAAAAGGGGAAACAAAAGGAAAATCTAGCTGCAAGGAAGCACCTCTGCAATTAAAATTAAGCTCAACCTAGCAAGTACTGCAGTTTAAATAGCGCAAGACCTTATTACGATGCATTTACATTATAGTACCTAAAGAACACTCGAGAAAGGTAATACCCGAATAACATAAAATAGCACAAATGCACTAATATCCAGCAGTCGTTTAGCTTCATTTACTCCCCCCCCCCGTAATATCAACCTTCTCAAAACTCGAATTCTCACCTTAAGCAGAAGTTTACGTATACTATCCTTGTCCTCCCTCCCCGCCCGCCAGAAGCGACCAGTATGCCCTTAACCCTTCTATTGGAGACGATATAGTTCGTGGTAAATATTTTCCCCTTAGTTCCTCCGTAACCATTGAACATGCCAGAATATGAACCTAAGACTCCTGTTCTTCCTCATAAATGGGGCCGATTCTAGTATCATCGTCTTTATCATCTGCCGGGCACCAAGTCTAAGCCACGCGAACCCCTGTCTAATGCGTTCGGCCCCTCTTTTGATTTATTACTCTGTGCTCCACTACGAGTTTAGGCCAGACTGTACGTCCAAAAATTATCTTTTGTGCATTGTATGTTGTTTGTTGACTACCAATATTACCACAGATGTTCTTCACACTCGCTCTATTTCCCTGCCCCGCCATCCAAATATAGATCATCCCAAAGGTTTCCAAACCTTTCTTTATTTTTTTATGTTCATGTCGGATTTCCTCTCATTCTCAGCTGTTCATGTTAGCAGACCGACCTAATTAGTGATTGGTCTCCTTGAACAATTCTCGTTCAATATTTAACTGCTCTGATTTTGCACTCGTGCCTTCTCACTGTGGGTCCCGAATGTCCTCATTATTCCGTAGTTGGGCGGACCCCTCCATAACTCCAGGATTCCTTCTAAAAATTGGATCCGCATTTGATACAAATCTCCTGTTGTTCCCATATCCATTTCTGCCTCGTGTATCATTATGGATCTAACGATTGCTCCATATATAATCTATAGACACATCTAGAATTGTGCTTCTCAGTATTATAATCTACATATTTTCGATAATGAACCCTACAACAATAAATAGATTTCCTAATTTCTGCTATTTCCTTCAAACGATTTAGGTATTTAGTTTCAACCTTTTGATACAGTAGTGCAAATTTACGTTTTTGTATTTTGTAGGAGAGTTTTAGTGCAGCTCTCTCTAGTGATTCAGTTATGTCTGCAGAATGTATGCTATGCACTTGGTGCATGTACGTGCGTGCGGAATCCTTAACTAAGCTTTCGTGCACATATGGGCAAGAGTGTGCATTTCACTGCTTCCTGTTTTACACCTACATCCGCTCAACTTTGCTTAACACGACGGCTAAAATTAGTTTAGCGTTTTTGTGTGACATAACTACACAAAATATTTAACTGCCAGCAATTCCAACGTTTGTATGTCGTTATGAAGGTCTCGCATTCAGCATACTTATTATGTTCATATGCAGATGTGACTATAGTAATGGAGACGAGGCAATAAAATATCTGAGACTTTTATTACAAGGTTGGCAACTGTTGTGTTCAGAAAAGTAGTAGACAAGAATTGATTTTCTGTTACTTCTGGTGAAACTACATCATTGATTACCGTCAGCAGGATTAGTAACTGATAAAACTATGATAAAACAAAGAAATGTTGATTGTTGAAGCAAATTAACAATCATGAACGTTACAGTTATCGATGATTTATCTAAAGTTTCTAATCTGATAATAGTCCAACTTCACTCACGTATCTCAATAGTGGCGTTGCTACGCTTTGTTAAGGTGGGTCAATGGCTCACGTCTCTAATCATGTATATTGTATGTATAGGCACCGTCAGCGATGGTGGCACGATATAAACAAACACAGGGTTTTCGGTCTGCTACGGCGGGGGTGGTATTTCCTGGAACAGCGTTTTCGCATACTCGTTTAGTAGTGGACAAAGTGAGTTCCGTTCCTAGATGCCGAAATGAAGTAAAGCAGTTGCATTTCAAATGTATTGATGTCCCATAATAACTATGTTTACATAATAAAAGTTTTACTTTCCATTAATGTTATTTAAATAGGAGTGGTTGCTTCCTTGTTTGGTTTTCTATTATATATTTTAAAGTTGTATACACCTGCATTAAATTACAGTTCATGTTTTGATATGTTTTAGGCAAGATTCAGATATATATTTATTCTGAAGTTCTTAAGTATTTATAAATGTTGAAGTTTCAAAAGCGTTGAAAGCGGTCTAATCATAGCCGTGTGTTTTATTAGAATCTTACTTCGTTAAAGTATTTTCGTTTGAATGACCGAAGTTCCTAAAACTTTATACTCGTTTTACAACATACATGCTGTAAGAATCAAAATCCTACAAAGCTTATTAAAGACGTAGTCTTGTAATTTAATCTGCATTGTTTTAACAAAGGAATCTTATAATTGTGGCTTAAATATCCTATCTGCAGTTACGGAGGGGACTCGGCACCGATCTAGAGTGGATGTTGTACCCACGCCCCACGAGGTGGTGTCCCCGGGATAAAGGATGAGGCAAGAGGAGACACCGGGCGGCCGAATCCAGGAGCGACGGTACAGCAATGACGGTGTTCTTAAGTTTCCAGATGTAGATACCCCGGCAGACGGACGGATAGACCAAGGAACCCGTCTCCACACAGAGGGGGTTGGTTTGGTATACCCCGGCAGCCAGCCGAAAGCCGAGAGAGAGTTCACACAGAGCATCCTCTTCGCCTGCCACGCTGCACCGAAACACCATAGCACACACTTCCACCCTGAAGGAGAGAAACCGGATGAAGAATGAATGAACTGATGAATTGAACGAAATGGAGGGACAGGATATTCGGAGCTGAAAGAAACCACTCCAGCATTCGTCTGACAACCCAGGAAAACCGCTTAACAACCCATGGGCCAGAGTGGACGGACGCCAGGGATCGAACCCGGGACTTCCCGAATGCGTATAACAGACGTTGCCGCCTGAAGGTTCGCAATAAGAAACTTCAACCCACCTGATTCCCTTCGAACCCAGGCATCGAGAAAGATAAGCGGACCTCCGACACCATTCTTAATATATTCTACCAGTAAAAATAATGTAGAGAAAATTCTCAATTTTAGTACTTCCAAAAAGTTATTGTGCATTCTACAAATTAAGATGATTTTCAGTATGCTGCATTTGAAGTGTTTTTATCATTTTTGAAAAACTACGCTGAGTGTTTCCATTTCTGTGTCGCATTTCCAAAATAAACTTGCAAGCATTTACGAGCCATCTAAATATCAATTTAAAGTGACTGAGAAATAAATTCTTGAAGTCGTGAAGTAAAAATCGAGATTTTGGAAAAAAAGTTAGAAAACGCGTATCTTATTCACGACTACATAAATTTATTTCTCTGCCTCTTTAAATGGCATTTCGATGTAATTTTAAGGCATTGTACACAGAATGATTTGAATTGAGTTTTATTTATGGACGCTCTTTAACCGCTGTGGTCCTTAGCATCCCATTCTATATTGAGCGTGAAAAACCGGTAATTTTGCTCAGAGGCCTCTTTATAAGGCTTGAGGTTCTTTTACGTGCCGTAAATCCACGACACGGGACCACCGGCTTGGCTTTATTTCCCTTCCGAAGGAAGCCATGCTAAGTATTTTTACACCCGAAAAAATCCATCGCCCTCCGCCGGGTTTGAACCCGCGACCTCGGGAACTAGAGGCTAACATGGTAAACACTACACCACGGAGGACGAGATTAAAATTAAATGAGTTTTATTTATGGACGCTCTTTAACTGCTGTGGTCCTAAACTATGCTTTAATGAATGCATGTAAGTCAAGTTTTAAAACACTGGATTTGAAATTTTGTGCAAATTTTCAAACATTACAAACCCGTAAGATGCAAAATATTGAAAATTGCCAAAGCACGTAAACCGTATTATTGCTTCTTCTTTCCACACATTAAATACGATATATTTTCTCCTTTATTGTGACTACTATTGGTTCTGAAAGTAGGGTAGGATACTTTGTGTATGTGTACAACAATCATCTCATTGCAAGTGTTGTAACGTCTCTGCAATAAGGCGAACAAAGCTCGGGGATCAACAACAGCTTGCCAGCACATTTATTGAAATCGATCAGCCCAGAGGGCGCAATACATATCTGCAGTTATGAAGCTCACATTTCATGTTTTCATCGCACAATATTGGTGCTATCGTCGACCATATTATTATTATTATTAACAGTAATGATTTTGTTACTAGAGAGGGATGGCTCAGACGGTAGTGTGGCTCGCATTCGGAGGTTCCGACTTTGATTCCCGTTGGACCGGCCACCCTGATCTTAGGCTTTTCCGTGGCTTTAGGTGGATTATATACTATAACGAATTTTCTTCTCACTTCCTTGTATTGCAGAGTCATATGCGGAGGAATGTTCTTCGAGGAAAGCACCGTTTATCCCCTGTCATGTAACCTACCTGTACCTGAGGATAGGGCCATCAAAGGGGCGACCTGGGATGTTATATCTGGAAATGTGAGTGACCCCACTACTCTGCGCCTGCTGTCGTCAGATCTGGCTGCCTTTCGTACTCTCCCCTCTCGTCCCTTCCTCCCAGAGGTTTAGTAGGCACAATCGGCATAGCCTCGAACGCAATTCTCCTTCATTTCTAATCTCTATCTTCAGCCCTAACATTGTTCGTATCAGAAAACAAGCAGAATATTGTGGTGTATTAATAATTTGGGGGTTTCATTGTCATTACCAGACATATTATTGTTGACTGAGATGAAGTCACTCCTGGCTGAGAGTTTTTGCTAGTCACGAGTGGTGGGGATATTGCGTGTCTTTCTGAGTATTCCGAGAGAAGCGGATCGCGCGTGCAAGTCGGGTTTTGGATCGGTGGACATCTCCCCTCACCTTTCATATTTAACAATGTAGGAACCCCAAACGGTTGGGAAATAAATCTAGGAAGGTGCATGTAGATGTGTGTTATGGAATTTGTACAGTGAAAACCCCACGCCTTCCTCTTAACCTCCACACCACGTTTCGATCCTCTGCAGCCAAGTGAGTATACGTCCCCCAATGTACATGCTGGGTACTAAAAATTAATTTAATTTTTCATGTGAACCTTTAGGCCTCTACCCAGCATATAACAATATACGGATGTCTTCTAGTATAAGCATATGTTTAAAACTCTCTTCCGCCCCCCCCCTCACCTATATTGTACAAACACAAGCCTGTATAACCATCAACAATTTGCTTTCAATGGCAACATTTTCTGTAATATAATGCCCTGAAACCTACGTTCAAGTCAACATTTGCAATACAAAATTACATGCACTTATTCACTAGATGCAGTAGATCAGCGACTCTTCCCTAAATGGAGCACAGAAAATGCTACGTTTTCAATGACGTCACTATGTGGGTTCCCAATTTTAGCCCATAGACTGACCAGTACTAGAATATAGTTCTTAAACCATTTGTATCCCCTAGTACTTTGTTTGGTGCTCTGTACATGAAAACTTAAAGCAAATATTTTCGAGAGCTAAC
The DNA here is from genome assembly GCA_030765065.1 of Deroplatys truncata. Classification (NCBI taxonomy): domain Eukaryota; kingdom Metazoa; phylum Arthropoda; class Insecta; order Mantodea; family Mantidae; genus Deroplatys; species Deroplatys truncata. The sequence goes on along the minus strand of CM060990.1, from coordinate 604,569,815 downwards.
ATCGTTTTAACACAAAGTAACGTGCCAATATAACAACATTAAGTACTTTTCCAGCATAAGATGGTCTTCTCTATTGCGATGTTTAATGCATCTTGTTTTCATACCCTCTAAGGAAGAAGCCGCGTTTGTTTTTCTTGTATTCTCTTATTCCCCAGATGTTGCCAATATATTAAGTCAAAACCAAAGCAAACACATGTTCGACTATAAAAGTTGCAGAATCCATACTCGAATACATTTACAGCTATATTATCTCAATACAGGGGCTATAATCATCTCTGCAATAAGGCGAACAAAGCTAAACGTTACAAACTTATTAATTTGTAACAGTAAACTACATTTAAGTTATCAGGTATACCTTGTTGAATTGGTTCTAACTACAGACATTGTTTTGCGCTGTTTGCAAACATCCTTAGACTAAGCTATGTCTATTTTAAATGTTTATTGAAATACCTACTTTACGTTTCTAGTATTTAATGAGAAATTAACTAAACACGCCTGCTAAACAATACATAAAAATACTAAGTTGTTGAGAAGAAAGCGCAACACTTCTGTATCTAGGATGCTGCACTAAAGCTATCAAAGGATGTCCATAGCACTTTCTCTATCACGTACATAGTACGTAGAGAAGGTATTGCATTCCATCCAAAAATTCGATTAAGAGATTTCACTGAAAATGTATATTTTGAGACCCTTTTAATATAAAAAAGCATTTTTAGGAAAAGACCCGTGTATATATATGTATGCATGTGTCAGCATAACTCAAAACCGGTAAGTCGGATATACCAGACTTAGTATTTAGGTTCAGTATCTTCCAAAGATGCGACACGAAGATTTTCAAGAAAATCCCCCCACTCCAAACTACGTTTTACATGGAACATTTTTCGAAATTTTGTTTTCTAAAAAACCGCTCTGACGATTTTTATTAAAATAACATTTGCTAAAGAAATTTCCATGACAAAATTTATATCTTGAATTTTCTGGGAATAGCCTATTTTACATAACCTTGTATAACTGTTAAACGTTAAGCAATAGACGAAAACGTACTCTACAAAAAATGTGGATCTGTTTAAAAAAAATTATTTCAGTTTGTTGTGGCACCAACCATTTCGAAATTATTAATGCTTCGGTCTGTTCGCTACTTTGTCATTCTTGTCGATTTTCAGTCGTTTCTCGCGATTGCATGGAAACGGAATGGGATTTTAAGGCCAGCATAAAGCGTCCAGTACTGAACATTTGACCATCGCTGTTCCCTTTATATCCCAAATAAAGGTGTAATGTTGCTGTTTCTGCAAAGGCTTATCTGGATTAAAACGCAGTAGATAAAGAAGTAAACCTTCGTAAGAATGATTTGTGTATCCACCAATAAATGATACAGGAACGAGAAAGTTATGTGAATGTAACACACCAGGTTTCTGTTTAAAGCATTGCTATTACTTTGATTTTTATAAATGGAAATCAGAGGGTAAGAGCGAGTGGAACACCCGCTGTAGAGACTTGCAGGTTTAATATATTATGACAGGCTTATAATCGGCATCCCCCTGGTGTTTGAGATATAGCATGCTTTGACATCAAAGAAAACTTAACACACACGTTGCACATTTCCAAATCTGAAAAAAATGTGACAGGAAGTTTTTCTTAGCGTTTTAAGTTTGTGACAGCTCTCACATGACTTTGTGGTAAATATCATATCCAAAACTGACCCAGTCAGTTTGTGCCTGTGTTGTCAGTACTTGTGTGTAAACAGCTCTTTAGTGATATGAAAACCAACAAACATGTATGGATTCGAATTCCTGATTTAACTATGTTTTGTACCCTAAAAGTATGAACAAATTTTATTCTTATGTAGAAATATGTACTTAATCCATTTGATCAAATTATTATACAACTAAACTGTGTGACCTGGTAACTTCCAAAGACCACTCCGTCATTTTCAAACCTATAATATATTTTAAACGCTATTCTTACTCTAATTTACAACCCCCAATTATAAAAATGCACCAATTGGCCAACCAGGGCTGGACTAAGCAACAATTATATGCTACCTTAAACGTACCACCCATACTGATATTTTTAAACCCTTTTGTATAAATTTCGACCATTTGACCAATCTGGACAGAATGTGGACACTCTTATTTTAGGTATAATGCAAAAATAAATAGAATTGAATTCCGAAGAGAGAGAAAGAGAAAATTTCACAGAGGGTAATAACATTTACTTATTAAATTTGCATGAATTGTAGCAGTTGACTTCTGAATGTGTGGCCACGGCCAAATTTCAGTAGACAAACCATTTGCAATTTTTTCTTAGCACTTTACCTCAAAGATTTTAGATCTCGGCGAAAATCCTAGCCACCCACATGTCTGTTAAAATCTGGCCCTGTTCTTTGTTTTCAACCCCATTTTACAGAATACATCACTGCAAGGCCAGGTAAGACAGTTAGGAATAAAGGAACATTCCTAAGCACAATACAAGTTCAACATTTCTTTAAAACAATTTACACAATTTGAGATTCTTTAGAAATGTGCTACATTTGAAGAATTCCTACAGTTACGTACATACATACCGAGCAAGATGGTTTTATGACGTCTAAGGGGGAGTTTCCGGGTTCGTTTCCCGTTGGATCGGACGCGCTAAACTTTCAGCTTTTTGCGGTTTTCCCCAGGTCGGTAGGCGAATGCTGGGTCGTTTCTCTTAAGTCGCGAATTTTCCCATTTCCTTGTCATATTTCACAACAGGAGGATCAGGCGAGTGGACGGCGTAACGAGGCGTGTGGTGGTGGACTTTGCTTTGAGTAACTGTCTCCCTGGCGTTCGGCGAGTGACGAATCCCAGCGAAACCTCTGCTTGGGAAGGGATGCTTGTGTAGGTAGTCCTGCGAACGTCGGGATCTCACAATTATAGGTATATGTTAAAGATCCCGCCTGCTGCCCCCTCTGTAGGTATCTTTCGTTTCACCTCTTCCTCCCGAACGTTCAGTAGATACAACAGACTTTCTATGTATAGGGTAGTTAAATTATATTGGAACCCGCTCGCGGCCTCTCTACTACGCGAGACAGCGGCAATACCTTATAATAGATGCTGGAAATTTTGACCTTCTGCTCTCAAACAGGCAGCATATCTCGTGTAAATATTCTCGCTCACTCTCCGAAGCTCAGCAGCAGGAAATCTTGTGATTTCTTGCACAATGTCTTCTCCAAGTTCCTGTAGTGTGGGAGGATTGGAACGATACACTTTGTCTTTTAAAGAACCCCATAAATAAAAATGACAACTCCTTAGGTCAGGAGAACGAGGGGGCCACAAATCAACACTAATTATTCTGTCAACAAACACCTCTCTAATTGCATGTAATGATTCGGCAGCCGTATGTACTGTTACAGAATCTTGCTGGAACCAACCATACGATTTCTCTTCTGTCAAGCGATTGCAAAATGGCCTGGATTAACTTCTGATATCGCTCTGCATTTATTGTTTCATCAAAAAATATGGGCCCTATTATTCTTCTAGCACTTATCGCACACCACACTCCAATTTTCTGATCATAATGAGGCGTTTCATCCAGTAGCACAGGTTTTTCTGAAGCCCAGTATCGACTGTTGTGAGTATTCACACGTCCACTTAGATGAAACCAAGATTCATCAGTGAAGCTGCGGTCAATGAAACCCCTTTCTACAGATTGCAAAAACCAGTTACAATAAGTCACACGTTTAGCGGGATTATTTGGCTTTAACGCTTGCACTCGCGTGTTGCGATAGGGCTTCAGTTTGAACAGACGTGTACATTTTTTGCAGAAGATCGAGATACACCTGTTTGCTGCGCTAGGTTTTTCAGCGATTTTCGAGCCGAACGCTCCAAAGCGGCATCAATAACAATAATTCCTGCTGCTGAGCTTCGGAGAGTGAGCGAGTATATTTACACGAGATATGCTGCCTCTTTGAGAGCAGAAGGTCAACATTTCAAGCATCTATTATAATGTAAGGATTTTAGTCCGCCTCAGCCGGCGTAATTTCCCCGGTGACTGCCGGCTGTCTCGCACAGTAGAGGGGCCGCGAGTGGGTTCGAATATAATTTAACTACCCTATACTTCGTGCCCAAATCCTCCCCCGCACCTAAGCTACTCTACATGCGTAAACCTGCCGAAGTAGCAGTGCGGCAGGTTCAGTTGGTATTGAGGCATCAAATATCAGCTCCTTCCAATGTGAGCCTTTGTGTCTCCTTCCTTTCGCACCTTTAAATTAGATATAACGAATTTAACTCAGACATGTAACGTACTTTTTAAAATTAATTACACAACGGTACTGAAGTAAGCTTTCAGAAGATGCTATCTACATTTAAATTATTCTCTCGTCTAATTACATAAACTTGATAAATTCCTTTATAGCCGAACGTCGCTGATGTGACGTAACTGAAGTGAATTGTTATGGCTTCCATAATACTTCGACTCATGATCTTACTCGGCAGCACGCGCATCCCATGCCTTTTAACGCCCTCAAAGTAGCAGTCCACTTGGATCCATTCCCCAGATAAACAATGAAATATATGTAATTAAAAAATATCCTGTTCATAGCAATTTTAACATTCTAATAAATTCGAGTTCGTTTCCTTTACTTCAACATGAGTTACTTTCACGTTACCTGCAAAAGAAAAAAAGAATCGATAAATACGGCGTGTACTCCACACTCCTTCCATCTGTTGCATTACTTGCAAACAATCCCGCCATAAGTGCTGATTTTTTTTTTTGCCTTTCTTTCTTTTATGCTCGCTCTTTAACTGCTATGGTTCTTAGCGTCCCATTCTATATTGGGCATGAAGGACCTGAAATGTTGTTCAGAGGTCTATCAGGCTTGAGGTTCTTTTACGTGCCGTAAATCCACGACACGGGACCAACGGCTTCCTTTCGAAGGAGGTCATGTTAAGGATTTTTACGCCCGAAAAAAGCCATCGCCCTCCGCCGAGCTTGAACCCGCGACCTCGGTAACTATAAGCTAGCATGGTAACCACTACACCACGAAGGACTGCCGTCAGTACTACCATCGGATTAGCATTTAATTACACACAATTAACAAGATAAGATCTTAAAAACTCAAAGCTTTGAAATTATAGTGTGGTCCCAAAAGCAGTCTTATGCAACTTTACTATAATGGTAATTAAGACGCCAGTGTGAAAATGATTAAACGCGCTACCGCTCGTTTCATAAACATACTCGCGTCTAAATTACTACCATTATAGTCTTAATGCATAATACACTATTTCGTTTCTGCGATGTTTGCCATTTGGTTAACATTTATTTCCCGAGGTTTATGCCAGGTCAATCAGATAAAGGGGCACGAGTTAGCGGGGAGTGGAACATATTTGGGCAATTGTAGCCACTTTACATCCTGTATCATGGCTGTACACTTTCAAATGTTATAAAATGAGACCTACAATATACAACACGTTTTGCACGTAGCTGTATAATATTTTAGCTATAATCTTGCATTCCGACAACGGAATAAACTCCTTTATGAAAAAAAATGGTTTCATTCATTACAAAACTCGCGGATTTCTTTAACTCAGAGTAAGTAAGGAACGAACTGTAAACACCGCGTCGGTATCACGTTATCAAAGACTCTAACCCTTTTGAAAACTGAGATGAGCGAACATCATTACTACACAAACCAACATATCTCGCTCTAATCAACACACAGCGTTGGTTTGATTTTCGTTTTGACACTTGAGCAAGACCTTTCTGTAGTTTCCCATTCGGGAAATGTTTGAAGAGGAGTAGAAGACCACGCTTTTGTTTGGAACAGCATTTTATTACTCTTTCCAAATGCTACAGAGAACATTTTTGTATAACTAGTCTTACACTTTGATGTTTTAAGTAGTCGCAAACAGGCTTCCTCTATACAGGGTGATTCACACGATTCTGGGGTTTATCTGCGTTTTAAGCATGGAACTAACGTTTAAGCAAAATTTATATCTTCACAGTCTAGCTCTATATCTAGATTTATGAAAACTAATTCGCTAAATATACATTCATTCTGAATAAATTAAGACTTTTAAGGGATACATTAAGTGCCAGTAGACAAACTATACCAAGTGGAAGAGGTGTAGATGTCATCCCTTAGGTGTGCCTAGTTTATCGCAATTCATCTTTTTTACCGATTTACGCTGATGTTGCGACGTCGCAACAGCGGCTGAATAACTGAGCACACCTTGCTCTACATGACTGTTTTATCTCTTGTCGGCTCACTCACGAGTCCATATCTTCGGTATGAAAACAGTTACCAACGTGTACGTCATTTTATTTGTTTTATGCAATGTTTAAACAAAATAATACGCTTTAGTTGTTAATCCCACTTATTAAAAGTTAAATAAAATAATTTACATTCTTTTCCTTTTTTGCATAAACTTAAAACTCTTAAGTAAAATTATAAATTTCTACTTTGTTTTCAATTAATACTTTCATAAGCAACTTAAACTGTTTCTCTCATAGTTATAGGGTACGATACCTATTTGGTTATTACTTTAAGGAGACGAACCTATTAAGATAGTAAAAAAATCTCAAAAACAATTATAGATTTTGCGTAGTAATACATTTTACTGCTTTCAAGAGGGACACTGATATCATTTAAGTGCCAGCAAACACAATAGTGCAGTTTTGAATTCTAAAACCACCTCTCCACTCTTAAAACGGAATTTTATTTTCTTCCTTATTCTGTTAGTGTTCGTTGTCACTATTTATTTATTTGTTTATTTATGGACGCTCTTTAGCTACTATAGTCCTTAGCGTCCTATTCTATATTGGGCGTGAAGGACCGAAGTTTTTCTCAGATGTATCTTTATCAGGCTTGAGGTTCTTTTACGTGGCGTGAATCTACGACACGGGACCACCGGCTTTACTTCCCTTCCGAAGGAAGCCATGCTAACGATTTTTACACCCGAAAAAAATCCATCGCCCTCCGCCGGGTTTGTACCCGCTACCTCGGGAACTAGAGGCTAGCATGGTAACCACTACACCACGGAGGACGACTTCGTTGTCACTCACATCGCTCCTCGTGAGCATACTTTTACCAATTCCTTTGAAAATTTCAGTGTGTCTTAAGATGAGTATCGGCTGGAATTTTCATGAAAGCAATAATTACGAGGTACATGGCTTTAGAAATATTCTTTTTAATTAAAAGGCATAGAAAGCAAGAAGTATACACATAGGAGTTTGTGCCTGGAACAATTCACGTGTTATTTTCAAACCACATTAAGTTTGTAAGCCAGGCATATTTGGAACACAAAAATATATATTTGTCATAGCTCTGAAAGCTGCACCGGAAGGAGATTTTCCTGTAGATCATTAAATAAAACAATATTTATTTTTCTTAGGAGCAACTCAAGGAGCTAGTGTGGAAATTTGGGGGTTTATTGTAGAGTATATCACAACTTATGGTAGAAACATCGAACTAATTGCTTAAGAAAGGCTGAAATTCCGAATTTCACAGTCTATCCCCTTAATTGTCTAACTTAAACATGTTATTTTATTATTTTGTTCATAGCTATACACGATTCTGTTTTGTGTTTTCATTAACCCTACGCATTTCGCTGAAATAGCCCCAAGGAGATGGTAATTAAACACTTAATATGGTTCACCTAAAACAGTAATCAATTGCCAGCAGCAGTGGAGGAGCGCGGATTCCCCGCTGCGGTCTACCTGACTTTACCCATCAAGTGAGATTTTCTCCCTCACCTGCAAATGAAAGTGCGCTGTTGTATATATGTATATACAGGGTGGACCATTTAAATTAAGACTGTACAACATCTCCAAAACTAAGCGTTGTAGAAAGACATGTCTTTAATAAAAGTTGTTTGATATTATGGGGGAAAGTAAATGCCATTAGTCGTGTTTTGTTTGGAGGATGTTATGAAGGCCATTTTAGGGTCAATTTAATTCTTTTAAGTGGGAACTTACATTTTGTATGTTGCTTTCTCATTATAAAATGGTTTATAAAAAGCTGTTTATTTTGTGATGAGGAATAAGGAAACAAAATAAAAAATGTTGGTTTCCAATTACGAAACTTAACTTGAACCTCAAATGACCATCCACGGATGGTGCAACCGTTCATTGCGCTCTTCGTACACAGCCATTCAGAATTTTCGATGTTATTTACGTTGGTGTAAGAAAAATTGCCAAGTGCTTTATACAAAAGTTGTATATTTTTTTGTGAGTGAGAAAGCATAAAAAAGGTAGGTTCCCATTTTAAAAAAATGAATTGACCCTAAAATGACCATCACAGCGTCCTCCAAATAAAACATGACTAACATCATGCAACATCGTAACATCAAGCAACTTTTATCCAAGACATTTTTTTCTAAACGCTTAGTTTTGGAGATATTGTACAGTCTCAACTTAAATGGTCCACACTGTATACATTTTAAAGCGTTTTTTTTTCCACACATTATAAAAGATAGAACAAAGGTGTTCAGAAATGTTTTGGAATATACTAAACAAGAACCAGTTTGTGGTTTAAAGGATGATCATTTTTTACCCCTTTCACGCTGTATAATTAATAAACCGTCTGCAAATTTGTAAGCTTGCTAATTACTTTCTCTACCACGCAATTAGTACATAAAGAAGTTATTGCACTCCACCCAAAAATTCTATGTCGAGATTTCACCGGAAATGCATGTTTTGAGGTCTCCTGAATAAAAGAGGCATTTTTAGAAAAACCTCCGTGTATGTCTGAACAGCGTAACTGAAAAACTAAAAGTCGGATAAATACCAAATTTGGTATTTCATTTCAGTACCTTCCAAAGATGCGACACACAGATTTCCAAGGAAATTTCCCTCACCCTAAACTACCCTTTACATGAAACATTTTTCAATTTTTTTTATTTTCTAAAAAATGGCTAACAATTTTGATTACAATACCACATTTTAAAGATATTTACATGACAAAATGTATATCTTGAATTTTCTGGGAATAGCCTGTGAAGACTTCATACGGAAGGAATTTTATATTATCTCGTATAACTGATAAGCTTTAAGCGAGAGATGAAAACACACTCCACAACAGATTTAGATCTCTGAAACACATTTCAATTAGCATTTTTGTGGCATCAGTAATTCCCAATATATTCGTTATTAATTGTTCGAATTTTTCAATATTTAGCCATTCTGTTTAAGTCCTGTCGATTTTCAGTTGTTTCTCGCAATGTCATTGAAAGTATGGAATTTTAAGGCCAGTGTGTAGCGTCCAGTCTAAAACATTTGACTATCGCTATTCCCTTTGTATCTATAATGAAGTGTAATGCAGCTATTTCCGGAAAGGTTTGTCTGGATTAAAATGAAGTAGATAGGAAAATACACTTTCGTAAGAATAATTTTATACCCACTAATAAACGATAGAGGGTAGAGAAAATTATGTGAGTATAACTCATCAGAATTTTTATTGTGTGTTATTTCTGGTTTATTCCCGCCAGTTTAGACTAATGGGAATTTTACGCCGTCACAGAATTAGCAGTTGTAATTCCTTGGGCACTAGGTAAACCGAACAAAAATGGGGAATACGTAAATGCATTGCTTAGCAGGAAATCTGTAATGCTGCGAGTTAACTATCGTCCCTACAAAAGATTAAACACATTGCATATGATTTATAATGGTTTTTACGGTTATTTCGCTTCCTAGTATTTCATGTTTTTTCACATCTAGATATTGATTTTATTTCAGTTTAATGTCTTGGCCACAGCGGATGCCTCAGGCTAAGAAATAGTGATGTTCAATAACTTGGTCTATAATTATCCCTGATGAGAAGCAGTGAGGTGAAATTTAATTAGAAACCGTGCTCAAAGCTGTCATTTTCCTTTCTCTTGGAGGTGTTGATCTAAACTCTTGTCTATTTCAGTACATTGCCTCTTCACACTTTCATGGCATCATATACCTATACATAAGGCGTCCGTCAATTCATGTCGTTACTCTGCAAAATCTTATTTTGTGGAGAAATCGGAGACAGACATGTGTTCTCTTCTGCCCAGTTTTTGCTTGGTTACATGACTAGTGCTGAAACAGCTTTCATCAGACCAAAGAAAGACCGGATGATGTTCCCGGAATTGCAATAGGCGACTCGTGTGAAAAATAAATTTCGGTTAACTCTTGCACCAAATGAGGTTAGTAAATATGTCACTTACCGAGCAACATGGCTCCGCGGTAACGTGAGAGTTTAGCATTCGGGAAGTCCCAAGTTCGATTCCCATTGGGCGGACCAAGCGAGGTGGCGCCGCGATAATGTGTGCGTCTCGCATTCGGGGGTCTCGACTTCGGTCCTCGGCGACCGCCCACTCTGACCCATGGATTTTTCGTGGTTTCATCGGTCGGCAGGCGAATGCTGGGGTCGTTTCTTCTCTACCACGATTTCCTTTCCATAATTTCGCTTTCATTCCGTTTCCTTCTCATCTTTCAGGTGTGCTTCTACTCCCTTTGGACACCAGGGGGCTGAGTGGTTGATGGGCCGTTCTCTCTAGGCAGCTCCAGCAGTGGGACGGGTCTGCGAGCTTGGAAATGTTAGGGACTTCCGCGCGTCTCTGTGACCTGTCTGCCTGCGGCCTCTTGTGGTTCCTTCCTCCTGCTGAGTGGTAGCCCTATTAATCTATGAAGTTCTCAGTGCGGAAGGTGTCCCCCCTCGTTGAAAACTCTGTACCGCTGGGCGGGCGACTCTGACCTTAGGTACTTTCGCGATTTTCCCTGGTTGTAGGCCAATGCATAATGCCGCAAATTTTTCTGCTCTCAAGCTCATTTAATTTCCTTACGTTTCAGGGACGAAGTGCCAGACGAGTGTAACGCGGGCGAGGCATATGGCGGTGGAGTTTGCTTTGTGGAAACGTCTGCCCTGGCGTTCGGTGTGTCGGAACCTCAGAGATACATCTCCGTGGGGAGAGGTGGGCCTGTGGGCGAGGGGTCCCGCTGGCGTTGGAGACGTTACAGACACAGCCTGTGTTCGAGCCTGCCACCTGGTGGTTTCCTGAAGCATAATAGGCCACTATACGCTTAAGAGCCGAAATCTTCCTCCGCTTCCTGGCAAACAAAGATGCCACTTAATTCCTAGCAGGAAACTGAGGCCTGCCTACGTAATGCTCAAATACACACAGAACACCTCCTCCCTTCATCTGAATAGGTATACGCAATGTTCTTGGAGTATGGTGTTTCTCTACCCTGCTCAAGGTACACTGCTCTTGCACCAAATATGCTTTTTCAACCTTGCCAGCTCTCAGCACCATGGTCTTACATTCTTCGTCAATACTGGCAAATGAGCTGTGCTTGTCCCCTAGGTCCCAAGTTTTTGTAACTTTCTAGAACCATCTACCTATGTACAACCTTCAGGGCGGAGAACATGCTTCTAGAAACTCCCAGAAATACATTTAAGATTTGAAAACTACGATTGCTCAAGAATGGATCTCAAAATGTAGTGTGCAGAGTTACCACTTGATAAATCAGGTACAGCTGTAGAAATAAGCCAAATTAAGACATCTGCGCGCTCGTCATCAGCTACTGCCGCTGCTGAAGCCACGAAGCCGCGCTGTTACCACAACTAGTGCTAGAGATTGCGGTTATAACAATTTATGCCATGGGTCTTATCGAAATACTGTCCAAAAGAAACTACTCTGAAAATAGATATAAATTTATCTGTGCCAAGTGTTCAATAGTGAGGGTTTACGGCTGCAAAATAGCTATTCTTTAGCTAGAACGTATGACCTGATATGCGTTATTTATTCCGGAAAATTTAACGACGATTTTGGGACACGGTGTGTATCAACTTTCTTCAGAAAGGATGCACTATTGCTATCGTATTACCCAATTGGAATCATTCACATCCATATATGAATAACGATTAACAAAGTACTTAGAAAAATAAATTAGGCATAGAGTAAGCGTCAAATGTTTAACTGTTTACATGTCAGAAGAATGTAGTAGATGTTAATAGCAAAAACAAAACGTTCAGTTACCTAACATGAATACTTAATCACAAAGCTCGCAAAAACCCCATAGTAAAACCGTATGAAGCAATTGCAATAGCAAACCTTACATAGCATGAGAAACGTGAACAGTACACAAGAAACACGCTTGTAGATTACAGTTCACAGAAATTAACTTTCTAAGAGCTATAGCAAGTTTTACCATATTAGAAAAAAATACCGAGGTTCAAGGAGAATTTGAAATAGAAGTAAATTAAACTATGAATACATATACGAAAACGTATCATAAACATGATTCAAAAATGAAGAATACTGATATCCTAAAATAGCTCTCCAGGACCAACCTACAGAAGAAAAAAAAGTCACGGAAAACTGATGAAAAGATGATCTAAAACAACTTGGGGGCCCGAAGAGACTAAGAAGCCCACGTCATGAAGAAGAATATCAATTGCAATTGCTGTGAAAATTAATAAGTAGAAAGTAGCACGAGTGTAACAAATATTTGAGTAATATAAACGTATAGGTTTCTTTAAACATGTCGCTCCTATCTGCAATAGGACCAAATCTGGTTCTCTTACTAAGGTGGCGGTCATAGATAACTGGACATCCCTTCCTCTCCCCCCCCCCTCTCTCTCTCTCTCTCTCTCTCTCTCTCCAGTACAGCGATGAAGCACACACCGGATCGGCAATATGTCATTTCCTGACATCAAACATCATCGTTCAGAGAGATTTCTCAATCTCCAGTTTTATCTGCAGGATTGTACATCTGAATGTCAGCGAGATATATCTTTATCCAAATCCAAAAACAAGGTCAAGCGTACGTAATTACAGAGTGTTTTATGTCCTTAGGTTTACAATTTTATAACAGCTTCTTCAAATATCTTTGTACTCTAACTTTCAATCCACAAGCTCCGTTAATTCAATTGCTAGGTCTGACAGTCTCTCTTGCATACATTTTGATTTTGCTACCAACATCCATATACTATTTTGTCATGTCCCGAAAATATCACAAATTTTGCTCTTTCATAGCTGTTAGCCTAACTTCTTTCAAAATACAGCATTTACATGAATACACTGTTTCTGAGGTTTTGAATTTCCACCAGCTTCAAGCATTTTCTTCCAAGATAAAACTTATTGGCTCCTTTTTAAAACTATATACAGGGTGGACCATTAAGTTGGGACTGTACAACACCTCTAAAACTAAGCGTTGTAGAAAAAAAGGTCTTGAATAAAAGTTTCTTGATATTATGGGAGAAAGTAAATGCCATTAGCCGTGTTCTATTTGAAGGACGTTGCGATGGTCATTTTAGGGTCAGTTTAATTTTTTAAATGGGAACCTACTCTTTTTTATGTTTGCAATTGTTTCTACAACAACGTAAATAAGGAAAACTCTGAATGGCTATGTACGAAGAGCACAATGAATAGCTGGACCATCCATGGATGGTTATTTGAGGGGTCAAGTTACGTTTCGCAATTGGGAACCAACACTTTTTCCCCCTTATTCCTCATCACAAAATAAACAGCTTTTTATAAACCATTTTATAATGAGAAAGCAATATACAAAATGTAGGTTCCCACTTAAGAGAGTTAAATTGACCCTAAAATGGCCTTCATAACGTCCTCCAAACAAATGGCATTTACTTTTCCCCATAATATCAAGCAACTTTTATTAAAGACATTTCTTTCTACAACGCTTAGTTTTGGAGATATTGTAGAGTCTCGACTTAAATAGTCCACCCTGTATATTTCTCCCATTGAGACCACCCTATAATATTGCTTTGCTTTTCCTCAGTATGCTAAAAGAGCTGCCTAATGTGCAAAACACGGCATCTTTAATTATTTTCAACTTTATAACTTCCAATGCACTATGTATTATCTCGTATTGTAATATTAAAATAATGAACCGTCTTTCTTCCTATGCTTAATGATAAAGGAAATGTATCATTTACCTAATAAGGGAAGAAATCGGAGTTATTATCCGAAAACCTGCCTCAGAATTCAAATATACTTGCATACTTAAACCACTTAAGAATACCCATCTGTGAAATTTTAAGTGGAGTCATTTGAAATTGTAATACAGCAATGAGGGTTTAATATACAATGTTAAACCATATTTCTAAATTAGTTAGAGATATTTAATTTCTTAATTCTTTTTTTACTGTTTTGAAAAACTGCTCTACACGATGCAATTTTTTTTTGAAAAAATTAATATTTTGTAGTTAAATTCTTATAGTATGTAAATAAATTGTAGATATTGATATTAATTTTAATTATCCTATTACTTTGGGAGAAAATAAATATTAAATACGATAATTTAAATGTTTGCATAAAAGTTCACACAATATTAATATAATTGTTTAATAACATCACCACTAAGCATGTAAACAAAAATTCATTTCATTTTTATGCTGTTAACAACAAGGATGTACACAAAATTTTATCGCTTGATACCGTAAACTACGCCGTGTGGAACAATTTGAAAATGGGAATGTGCCGAGAAATGAAAACCCGAGAACAGAGTTTAAAAATGATAACGCTAAAATAACACCGTTTCATACTCAATGCTGTTTAAAAAGCATTAGTGCATATATAGACCCTCCTTTGTTTTTTTTTCTACCCCTCTGCAACTAATTTAGTATCTTAAGGTTTCTTAGGCCTCTCTTGAATGGTTTGTTCACCTTTACCTACATAGGTAAAAGTTATCCTTTTTTACTACAATTATATAGGAAGTTAGGCTTAGAGGTAAACATTTAAATCGTTGTATGACATGCTTTTAAACATCGTAGACTTGTAGTGTTTAATAGCTCTAAAATAAATATTTCTGAATTTTGGCAATTTTTGGACTATTTTCACAGATGAGTATCCTTAAAGTATACTCTCAACATATCCAACATTAAAGCACTTCTATTTAAAGCACAGATCTGTTTCTTGCGTTGTTAGGAGACCCAAATCAAGCCCCGCCTACTGCGCTCGCAGTCCACTGCGACTAAGGGCCGTTATTATAAACGAGGTTTAAGGCCTTGGTTAGGTTTAAGCTATAACCTTTAGTTTTAGTGCGTATCAGAAGCTTTAATCTTCAGATGAACTTAGCTTAACTGGAACTCGTTTTCCGTTTAATTACAGTTTAATGCTATGATGCAAGATGGCGGTCCCAGCTGTACAAGTGGATATTGGGGAGGTATTTGAGAAATTGCCGAGTGATGAAGTTATCCGGACAACTCAAAGACCTCGAAGACCCAGGATTTTCCTAAATAGACCTCATTTTTAAGATGCGGAACGACCATGAGTTAAACGCATTCAGGTTCAAGAAGCGTAGAGTCCTAACCTTATTTGGTGAAACTCGAAACCGGATACACCACTCATGGAGAAGGTATGAACTGTAAAACCACGTGTTTTATTATTGGCTTCTATTAAAATAACTATGCATGCGCGAAAATTAACCGTCAACATATAAACTAGGGACCACGCAATGCAATTCGCCCATGCATCACGTAAACATAAGGGACATCATGCTTTATAAACATTTTCCTGTCGCCTGGCCTCTGTATGTTCTGCATACTTACGTGAAAATGTTCAATGTGGAAAAGTTGACACATATTTTCGTTTCGTTTTCGTTCATTTCAGCCATTTTGGCTTGAACTGCATAAACAAGCATTATCTGTAATCTATTTTTCTAATTTGGTAAGTTTACGAACAGCATTTAACTGTATGTACGAAGAAGAGCGATAGTCTTCTTTTCTCAGCCTTCGGGTATACCCACACCATTGCACTGCGGTTTAGTTTAACCAGAAGGGTATACAAGGCACCTACAGTTAAACTTCTGGTTTGATTTAACTAAACCTCCAGTCAAACTATGTTTGTAATATTGGGCCTAAGATGTAATCATCGGCCCAAGTACACTGCTTCTCACGTAAAAGTTTCCTGAAGGTTCGTTTGGAGTATTTAATATACTCTCATATACCGACCGATCAGACAGCTCGTAGTCGAGAACCACAAGCTTGATTGTGGTATCATGCAGTCTTCTTACTTTAAAAGGATAAAATTAAATTTAGTTTTATTTCTGGGCGCTCTTTAATTACTATGGTCCTTAGCGTCCCATTCTATATTGGGCGTGAAAGACCGGAAATTTTTCTCAGGAACCTCTTTATGAGACTTGAGGCTCTTTTACATGCCGTAAATCTACGATACGGGACCACCGGCTTTACTCGACTTCCGAAGGAAGCCATGCTAAGGATTTTTACGCCCGAAAAAAATTCATCGCCCTCCGCCTGGTTTGAACATGGTACCCCCTAAGACCACGAAGGACGACATTTTACAAAGGTGTTACACATATAGCTTGTAAATGATGCATTTTTGAGAAAAAACACCAGATTGGAACCAATATGCTAAATAAGAGTCCTGTAGCAGATTATCAGTAGCAGATAATCCATGACAGTTCTCTTAGTCACCTACCGTATGACCACCATACAGTTCCAAAAACACCAAGCGCCGCAACGCAGCACGAAATAAGCACTGCCTGCCGAATAGTTTCAATTATATGGGCAATGAAATGACAATTAGATATGCTGGCGCGTTTCCTAAATCACCACTGGAGCACGGTGGCATCTTGGAAACGGTGGTCTGCTAAAAGGATGCACGTACTGTTCTTGATCACTTTTCAATACCAACCGAACGGGATGTCTCAGACGATAGTATCTGGGGTTGGCAATCGTGAGGCCCCATGTTCGATTACCATTGGAGGGTCATCCTGGCCTGGGGTATTGTGGTTTTCAGAAGTCAGTAAGCGGGCTGGATTATTTCCTACAACCAATTTTCCTGTACCCCATATCTCTCATTTACTTTTCTTTCATCTTTCAGTGCTGCAGGGTTAGGCGCGACGGACTGTGATACGCGGCGGATGTGCTTTGAAGAGAAAGCTATTTCTTCTGTTCTGCCGTGGCATGAAACCTTCTCCTTCTATCTTCTGTCCGTGAGAATAAGGGTACATCAAGGGGAGGTATACATGAAACTGCTGGGGAAGTTTAATGTAGAAACATTAGGGACCCACTACTCTGGCTCAATGAGCTCTGGCCGCCTTTCGTACTCTTGCATCATCCCTTTCTGGCGGAGGAATAAATGGCCTATCCTTGGCCGCAGTGCTGAAACCTTCCTTCGTTCCTACCCTATACTTGTCACATTTCCACTGATGTGGACAAGTCACAACACATTTGGGCTCCACGTTTTCTGTATCTCATAACCCTGAATCCTTTTGCACGGGGATGACAATCTGCTCAAGATCAACTGCAATGCCCATATAAAGGGAAGCATTCCGTCCAACAATGCTCAACATCTCACTTGTAATGCTAGGAAAGGTGTTTCGTGCAGGGCTACTTTGCTGAGAGATGTGTGGCTATACATGCCAAAAAATTAAAATTAAATTGAGTTTTATTTATGGACGCTCTTTAACTGCTGTGTCCTTAGCGTCCCATTCTATGTTGGGGGTGAAAGAGCGGTAATTTTGCTCAGAGGCCTCTTTATCAGAGTTGAGGTTCTTTTACGTGCCGTAAATCTACGACACGGGACCACCGGCTTTACTTCCCTTCCGAAGGAAGCCATGCTAAGGATTTTTACGCCCGAAAAAATCCATCGACCTCCGCCGGGTTTGAACCCGCGACCTCGGGAACTAGAGGCCAGTATGGTAACCACTACACCACGGAGGATGACTGGAGACTATTTGTCAAGGATTTCACTTATGATTTTGTTATGTTAATCCTTTTTATAGTTTCTTTAAGCTAAAGACATATCACGACTTTACAATTATTTGTACAATATGAACATTGGAATTAGAACAAAACATTGTATACTTTTATACATATTTACTCTAGAAGAAATGAATTAACTTAACAGTTAGGGGAGGAGTCTGATAGAAGCTCACTGGGTATTTGGTAGTAGTGTCGCCATCGGTAGTGAAGTTGGCACTCTGTAATAATGTACTTAATGGTCAGTTGTACGTTGCACTGCTGACAGATCGGAGGTTGGCGCTGTTTTAGAAGATAGCTGTGCCTAATCTTGCAGTGGCCTATTTTTAATCTGGATATTAAAACTTGTTCCTCACTAGATAGATTTTCTCACAGGCAGTTGGCTTACAGTATTGGACATTATATTTGGCAGTTTGGATTGCGAGATGTCAAGCTATTTCGTCTTCCAATCCTGAAGTATCTTTCTTTTCACATATGTGATAATGTCAGTGCACGGTGTAGCGATTGTTGAATCGCTTAAGGGGATTCTCGTAGCTTCTTTTGCTGCCTGGTCGGCCGATTCGTTACCTTCAATTCCGGAATGTGAAGGTACCCTCATTGAAGTTACATGTTTACCTTCATTGTTAACTATGTGGAGAAGCAGCTGCATTTCCTTTAGAGAATATTGGACGATGGATTACGAACTGCAAGCAGTGAACTTTTGGAGTCGGAAGAGATCAAAATGACTGGAGAATCGGTTTCCAGAATGTACAATACAGCTTGTTTGATTGCAGAGTTCACTTGAAAAAGCAGTGTAGCAATCAGGTAATCTGAATAGCATACTGTGATCTGGGTAGATTACAACACAACCAGTGTTACCATTACACATCGAGCCATCCGAAAAAATTAGTATGAGTTGTGGACATTTATTACATATTTCATCGAATAATTGGCGATAAATTGTTCTGTGTCTATTCTTTGGCGACAGTATTTAGTTCTGTGTCAATTATGGGGGAAGTGATTGTCCAAGGTGGAATGGCAAAGGATGGGTTGATTTGTACCATAGGAGGAACGCTTAAGTTCAATTCATTAAGGAATTCTTCTATCCTGAGATGGAAAGGCAGTTATGATTTTACAGCATTTTGCTTCCGTGTATTAGGAAATACATACGTTGAGAGCATATGTTAAGAGTTGTTTTCTTCTAATGGCGAGTGGTGGTTCATTTATTTCAAACTGTACACTGGTGGTTGGGCTGGAACAAAAAGCGCCAAGTGCTATCCGAAGGGATATTGTTTGTATTGCATCCATCATTTTAAGTGAAGCTGTTCTTGCAGCATTGTAAACGATGGTACCGTAGTAAAGTTTTGGTCTGAAGTAGGTTTTGCAAGTATTTAACAACACATGGTAGTCTACTCCTCAGTTTTTTGCCGCTAGAACTTTAATCTTCTGCGGCAATCATCTTTGAGATATTTAAGATGAGGGATCCAGTTTAATCTGTTATCGAAACATACACCTAAGAGTTTTTTGTGATTTCCTAGATAAACCTTCGATTTTTTTTCTGAAAGAAATACACTTAGGTTTGGTTTCAGAAAGTTTCAAACATCTAACTTCCGTCCACATTTGAATACATCAAATTAATTCTTGCAGCAACTCCTAGCGTTGTGTGTTGTGCTAGCGTTCTTTCCTGCACAAAATATTGTTAAATTGTCTGCAAAAATACAGGCTTTAACTGGTGAACTGGTGGAGTGATGCTAGAAACAATACTATTTATGGTTATCAAAAGCTAGGTTACACTGATTTGTTTCGAATTTAACAGTTTTTTTTTAAAATAACTGCATCAAAGCCTTAAAACCATCCTGTATATATCAATAAAAACGTGAACTACTCCTACACCAAGCGTATGGTTATTTTAATAACACTCCATCTCGCTCACACCAGTATAGTATCTGTCAAGCATAAAGGAGTAGAGTTTGAAGCCTTCATACCATCTAATGCTTAATTTATTACTGCAACATTAATACAAGCATTTGCTACTGGATATAACGTTCCAGGCTGAGTATCCAACAGTACCATGCATAGACAGCTTCGGAAAAACAGCCGTAGATTGCCTCCACCTTGCTTTTCCTAACTTGGCTTATAATTTATATTAATTCATACGTGATATAAATTGGAAACATTTAATTAAAAGAACATCTGCCAAAATGGTACATAAGATTTTAAAGAATAGTGCTGTAATATGCTAGTGCCATTTATTCAGAATTCGAAATGACTGGTGTAAAGTAAAAGTTGAGCCATAACAGGAACTAAGGAAACGAAGGTTACACTTTAAGCCCTACATCATAACAGAATAAATTCCTTTAAAAGATGTTTTATAAATTCATAATTTATGAAATATACAGTTAATAACACATTATTAGTATCCCCTTTCCTTAACTTCTGCAAATATATTGCAGAGTCCGAAGATTTTCCAAAAACTTAGCGAACACCCTGTGTCAGTCAGCTTATTTAGTGACACTAAGTAGTTCATTGCACTCACAAGGTCAGTCTCGCACTTTAAACTACTTTCACTCTAAGAGATCCTTGCAGTATGCAAAAGCATTGCTTTACCTTAGAATTTCACTTGTTTTAGCGAACTGTTCTGTAGCGGAAGGTTAAAGGGTAAAAGGTTATAAATTATGAACGTACGGCCTGTGACCCTATAAAGGTCAACCTTCTCTCGAGACCACAATTAAGTCGCCGTTAACTCCAGTCTCAGTCCTGCTTTTAGGTCTTGATAACCAAACAAAATTACAGTCACGTCGCAACTATTACGCTAATACTATTACGAATCTAAACTTGAGCATATTTCTTCGGTCCAAAGCGTTTAGCTTCTTAATTCTGAACAGAAAGGAAACTCTTTAAAGTTATTTAGTTTCCATGGTTGGTGTCGTACAATAGAGTAAATCGTATGGAACTTCTATTAAAGAAATGAATGCACAAATTAACTCTAAGTTTAAAATGCCAAAGGTTTATGAAATTCAAGGACCGAGAATAAACTTGAATAAAAGTTCAACCAGGCAACTCCACAAAACTGGGTTTTGAACTGGGGCCCGAAACATAAGAACCAAGAAACTTGCCGATACATCCCCACAGTGTCTTATTAACTACGTTGAATAAAAATAGTGGATTTATCTGTGAGAAGTATATAAATGACTACTCCAAATCCTGCGAATCAGTCAAATTATTTTACTCAAAATGGTTACATTATGTTTAATGGTACTTGATACAGAATTTGTGATAACATTTTGAAAAAGGAATCTTATTCTTCAACGGATTACCCTCCTGTAGGACTTACAAGCCAATGCCTTGGGTCAGTAGCCTATCGAGGAGCAAGCTCTGGATCATAACATATTCAGTACGGGTGATCAGCCCAATGTCTGGTATGGCGGCAGAGGAGGAATGAAATGTAGTGATAAAAGTGGCAATAGGAAAATTCGCGGATCAAATTATACAACTCAGCATTCGCATAGCGACCGAGAAAAGCCGCGATAAAAACCTTCAGTCAGATTGGTCAGCTGGGGGTTTGAACCCGGAACCTCCCGAATTCGGGCCACAGACGTTACCGCCTGCGCCATCCCGCTCGATTAAAAAAAAGGAATCAATTTAAAAAAACTGTTTCTATAGAAAAATTCCTCTAGTATTTTAGAATCAAAATTCTATTGTGGTTATGCACTTGTAACTACATAAATGCCAAAACATAACGTTTAAATGGACGTGTACAGGTGTATGCAAAGAGCGCATGAAATATTAAAACTTAATTTCCTTGCAGTCTTGTTTTCTAAAACGTTAAACTCTTTAAAACGTTCCTTTGAAGCAATTTTTGTTCAATTTGTTTGAAATTTTCAAAATACGATTCTTCAAGGTTGGCGAAGCGATACTTATTATATCAAGTGTACAAGTCGTATTATTAAAGTAAATACCGTTTTAATATTCTACCGCTGCAGCGCTGCATTCGCGATTTTGAGGATGTATCACTTCCTCCATTCATTAGGAAGCCAGATGCAGTTGCGAGCGATCGTAACTTTGTGTTTTCCTGTTATTAGAAAGTTTCGAAATCTTCAAAACAATCGAACGACCCGGCTATTGTGAAGTCAGATCAATGATTCGTTTTTTTGAATGCGAGAAATGTTACCCAGCAAATATTCATCACCAATTTGAGAGGTTTATGGGAAACAACAATAAGTGACAATGCCCGGCCACACACATCCAAAACAAACTCGAGATCTGATCCCATTATTTGGTTGGGAAGAATTCGACCATCCTCCCTACAGTCCGGATTTGGCACGACGCGGTTTTCATCTGAAGAAATTCTTGGTGGAAAATATTTCAACGAGGATGAGTGAAACAAGAAGTGCAGACTTGGCTTTCACCATAGGCGGCATCATTCTTTGACGAAGGCATACAAAAACTGTTTTTTCCGTTACATGTGCCTGAATAACGGCGGTGGCTATGTGAAGAAGTACTGTAAGGTAATGAATGATAATAAACTATTTGGAAAAGAATTTATTTTTAAAAAGTTATTGGTATTTAACTTAAAAGCACGCCTCTAGTTTTGGATTTGGGATTTTAATACTTTTAACATGATTATTTTTAAAACATTAATAGTGACAAATATTTTACTATTTTTGCAAGGAAAAGCCTTAATGTTGCACCAAATCTAAGCTTTCATGTAAACAACTATATTAAAACTTTCAAACGTTCATCGCTTGAATTATTTCGCATATTTTAACTTTTTTTTTTTAATTTTCTTGTCAAGTATATCGGATCGTGGAAATTAATTTTCTATGGTAATTTATGTTGAACAGGGCTGTGTTAAGAATGTCAACTAAATTGGTTGAAATTTATAGGTATTAGGAATTTAACTGCCAAGTACCCTTATAAGCCAAGTACGTTGAATAATGAAGACCTTTAAAGAGTTTAACACATCAGATTATATTCCTTATCTCTAGAAAATATATACAGGATTGAGAAATATTTTAGCTTCAGCCCGGCTTTGTCAGCTCTATCCGTTACCAAATAGACGTACATCTCTGACTTTATTCCTGTCTATTGTTATACCGTTCCCTCATTCGACCTATATGCTGCTCTTATCCGGGTTAGGCTTGTAAATCGCACCTACGTCGTTTGCGGGTAGTTCAGAAGGTGCTGCGGCTCGCCACCAATGCTGCCTGGTCCGTGCTACACCATGAAACGGCAACTCTAGGCCGAGCCCAAGAACTGTAATTACAGATAATTTATTAATTAACTTATATTGATGTTAAATCGTACTATGTAAATATCTTTTTCTCATACTGCTTGTATATTTTAAGAAGGGTGATTTAACATTATGTATCTATCTAGGTTACTAATATTAGTAGAGTTATAAATGGTTTAATGTAAATAATTTAAGCGCTATGTTAAAATACTGTCCACGATGGAATGTTTTAGCTACAGGAATAGTGCTTTCGAAGGCAGAAAACCTAGTTTTATTACCTCTCTTCGGTCGCAGTGCTATTATTCCTACAGCGAGGGTGTAGAGCCTTTGTCCCATTATTTGATAATTCGCCGTGACCAAGTGAGTGAGACAGACAACCTAACGGTAAATGTAGGAAAAGCCGCGATTTATATTAAAATTGGACCAATGAGATCCCTGGAAGTTTATTCGAAATAGTTAGACGCGTCGAGTCGCGCTAAAAATGGACCAATAGGAAAGGAAGCAGCCTCCGAAGCCTGAGACTATAAATGGATCTGTTTAGGGAAAATTCGGGACAGTTTATGTCATGTGTGGTCAGGGAGAGATGCTGCAGGATGTGTGAGATATCGCGCCAAAAAGGGAATCAAGTCAATTTTGTCATGTCAGCTTAGTATTGCATTTTATTCGAGAGTTTTCGTAATGTGTGGTCAGGGAGAGATGCTGCAGGATGTGTGAGATATCGCGCCAAAACAGGGAAAATCAAGATAGTTCTAGCAACACACCTAAGATCTGCTACTCTTAAAGCGACAACAAGAATATTTAAACTTCGTGTCTTATCCGCGCCATAGTTTAACAGCGGTGGACAGTATTTTACAGCGGCAATACTAGTTTTGTATACTACGAGTGTTAATTAAATAAAAAGAAACGGCAGTGTCATCTTTTCATAAACAAAGCAAGTCTATGTCTTCCTATATCACCACCCGAGATCTACGTTTTCCTTTACCGAGGATAAGTCCATGCTCCTATATAGTTTAAGGAAAATTACTGCAGCTAGCCGAGGATAAATTGAAGAGAACCAACCCACTGAGAACTTCTGGAACCAACGGGAGAAGCATCAAGGTAAGCCTAACAGCAACGGATGAGGAGGTGATCTCCGCAAACTGGCGCCATAACGTGGAGCTCGAAGGGAAGACCAGCTCGAAGCTCAAACGGAGGACTAGGAAACAACAAATAGAGGAAGAATCTTCAGAGGAAAGGGGCACAGCAGAACAAAATTACAACGCGAACTTCTAGTCTACCTACGTGGAACACAAAACAGCTGAGAACATCGCTTCTAGAACTTCACCAGGATTCGAACCCGGAACGCATCAGTTAACATTGAAAAAAATACAGGTTAGAACATTTATTCAAAAACAAACAAAAAGGCATGCAGAGTAGTGATTCAGTTTTGTGAACACATGTTATTGAGAGGGGGTAAAGTCATTACTAGGGAGGTAGAACTTACTAACGGAACCATGAGTAGGTCAAGGGAAGATTTGAAAGAACTGGATGGGGAGGCTATTGTCAGCATAACAACAGATGGAAAAAATATGGGTGCAGCAGAGGTAGAAGTTAGGCTAGAAAGGCAATCACCGATTGAGCAGGTCATTGACGCAGGTCAAAACCAGCTGCTAATATTGCTTCAACAGTTGAGCGCAAAGATAGATGAGCAGAGTAAGGAGTCAAAAAGAAGTTTAAATGAACATAGTAAGAACTTAGAAAGAATCATAGATGAGCAGAGTAAAAACTTAAAAAATTTAAGTGAACAAAATAAAAACTTAGAAAGAATCTTAGATGAGCGGGGTAAGATCTTAAGTGAACATAGTAAGAACTTAGAAAGAATCGTAAGTGAACAAGGTAAGAATTTCGAAGGGAAATTAAAGGAGCAGAGTAAGGGCTTAGAAAGAGTCGTAAGTGAACTAGATAAGAATTTAGAAGGGGAATCAAATGAGCATAATATGGACGTAGAAAGAATCGTAAAGGAGCAGAGTAAGGGCTTAGAAAGAGTCGTAAGTGAACTAGATAAGAATTTAGAAGGCGAATCAAATGAGCATAATATGGACGTAGAAAGAATCGTAAGTAAGCAGAGTAAGGGCTTAGAAAGAGTCGTAAGGGAACAAGATAAGAATTTAGAAGGGGAATTAAATGAGCAGAGTAAAGACTTAGAAAGAATCATAAGGGAACAAGATAAGAATCTAGAAGGGAAATCAAATGAGCAGAGTAAGGACTTAGAAAGAATCGTAAATAAGCAGAGTAAAGACTTAGAAAGAATCATAAGGGAACAAGATAAGAATTTAGAAGGGAAATCAAATAAGCAGAGTAAAGACTTAGAAAGAATCGTAAATGAGCAGAGTAAAGACTTAGAAAGAATCGTAAGGGAACAAGATAAGAATCTAGAAGGGAAATCAAATGAGCATAATAAGAAGTTAGAAAGAATCGTAAATAAGCAGAGTAAGGGCTTAGAAAGAAACTTAAGTGAACAAGATAAGAATGTAGAGGGGAAATTAGTTGAGCTGATGAAGGGGAAGTTAATAGAAACACTTGAAGGGAAATTACCACAGACACTAGAAACTAAAGATCCGAAAACACTAACGGGAGAAGAGACGTTAAAGAAAGCTTTTGAAAGAATGTCAAAAAGGGCGCAGAAAAGAAAGGAGGAATTTAAAACAAAGAAGCGAAAGAAATGGTTGATCGAACTTGGAGAATTAGTATGGGTATAAAAAAAAAAAGAAAAGAAAAAGAAAGACATAATATCATTGATCCTGACTCTACAGTGCCTGGAAAGGAGAGCTTTCACATGTGAATTAATGAATTATCTTAAGCAGTTGTGCAGAACATTTTTTTTCATTACTAAAGAGACTTGAGTATTAAATGCTCATTAGTGATAGTGAAGAAGAACAAGAAACACCTTTGCCATTAATATGTTTCAGTTTCTTCCTGCTTGAATAAGTTTGTCTTAAGGTTGAAACAGCTTTTATTGTCAGAATATTTATTATTTTTTTTGATATTTAGAAATATTTGTAAATTATTAATTGGTTGGTATGCTAGCAATATGCTGACAGTTTTCTTTAAACATATAAATTAGTTTTATTAATTATAAAAAAAGAGGTATCATAGAATGGAAAATGTATTTAAAGGTCCATACCGGGTGATTAACATTTTTGGCTCGGATACATTTGAGTTACAAGAAATAAAGAATTCCAAGATCGTAGGGAGATACCATAAACAGTTGCTCAAACCGTACAAATGTTTAGAGAATGAGAAGGGTGAAGAATGTAATGAAAATAGTCAGGTTAGTTTTACTCGAAATGAGGTAGCAACCCTATGAACAAATAGTAAATGTAATACACCCGATAAATAAGGATGTAAAGAAATAAATAAATGCATAATAATTATGTACCAATATGTATGTAAATATATTTAATTTTAGAACTTAATTTGGGTATTAGCGTATTTGTTTGCGTTACAAGTTATTCGTGTGCGCGAAGTGCATTGTGCATAAGAATGCCTCTCAGAAAATCTGTTTTTAAATGGTAAGAGGGGGTCAACCATAACAAAGTGTAGAGTGAATGACCCAAATATAAACACCACTGGTTTGTCAGAACCCTTGTGAAGGAACAGGTATAGCGAAGGGTCTGTCAACAAAACAAACCTACAAAGGCCATAATCAGAGGAATTATTCTGGAAAAGAAAATTGTATCAAGTGCTGAAAAATTTATTCTTTTCCAGAACAGGGCAATTTGAAACGGCAACTCTAGGCCGAGCCCAAGAACTGTAATTACAGATAATTTATTAATTAACTTATATTGATGTTAAATCGTACTATGTAAATATCTTTTTCTCATACTGCTTGTATATTTTAAGAAGGGTGATTTAACATTATGTATCTATCTAGGTTACTAATATTAGTAGAGTTATAAATGGTTTAATGTAAATAATTTAAGCGCTATGTTAAAATACTGTCCACGATGGAATGTTTTAGCTACAGGAATAGTGCTTTCGAAGGCAGAAAACCTAGTTTTATTACCTCTCTTCGGTCGCAGTGCTATTATTCCTACAGCGAGGGTGTAGAGCCTTTGTCCCATTATTTGATAATTCGCCGTGACCAAGTGAGTGAGACAGACAACCTAACGGTAAATGTAGGAAAAGCCGCGATTTATATTAAAATTGGACCAATGAGATCCCTGGAAGTTTATTCGAAATAGTTAGACGCGTCGAGTCGCGCTAAAAATGGACCAATAGGAAAGGAAGCAGCCTCCGAAGCCTGAGACTATAAATGGATCTGTTTAGGGAAAATTCGGGACAGTTTATGTCATGTGTGGTCAGGGAGAGATGCTGCAGGATGTGTGAGATATCGCGCCAAAAAGGGAATCAAGTCAATTTTGTCATGTCAGCTTAGTATTGCATTTTATTCGAGAGTTTTCGTAATGTGTGGTCAGGGAGAGATGCTGCAGGATGTGTGAGATATCGCGCCAAAACAGGGAAAATCAAGATAGTTCTAGCAACACACCTAAGATCTGCTACTCTTAAAGCGACAACAAGAATATTTAAACTTCGTGTCTTATCCGCGCCATAGTTTAACAGCGGTGGACAGTATTTTACAGCGGCAATACTAGTTTTGTATACTACGAGTGTTAATTAAATAAAAAGAAACGGCAGTGTCATCTTTTCATAAACAAAGCAGGTCTATGTCTTCCTATATCACCACCCAAGATCTACGTTTTCCTTTACCGAGGATAAGTCCATGCTCCCATATAGTTTAAGGAAAATTACTGCAGCTAGCCGAGGATAAATTGAAGAGAACCAACACACTGAGAACTTCTGGAACCAACGGGAGAAGCATCAAGGTAAGCCTAACAGCAACGGATGAGGAGGTGATCGCCGCAACCAGGAACTCTGATTTCTCCTTATACAGCAGATCATTCGCTAAACAGCACAACGTATCTTCTTCCGCGTACAGAGGTTCCTGGAGCTGTGGAGCACCATCTATCTAGGCGTCAGAAAACGCCTGCCAATGCACATCAGGAAACGCCTGTCTCAAGATATCTTGCTTCCTTCTACCTCAAGCTCCGAAGGCTCCGACCTTTAGTTTCTTATGGACTGTTCCGTTCCACAGTTGCAACGTATTTGCTATCTACTGTGCTATTTCCTCTTCTGAGAGACATACTGTTTGCTGCATTCGAGGAGATACATTGATGTAGTCGGCCTCTGCACCTTTATAGCTGTTGTCTTCTTTCTATACAGGATGTTCGGAAATTCCACTTACAAACTTTTAAGACTTGTAGAGGGAACTGAATAGGTCATGTTTTCAATAGGAACTCGTGTCCGCAAACGTACCACTTCTGTGCTTTAACAATTTCAAGTCGCTTGCCTGGTATTCAACCAGCTAGTCACGACGAGCGGTGTTTACGTCACACGAGCAGCAGATGCCATTTGACCTCTACCCTAACATTCTATTCTGGTTTGAGCCCTATAGAGACAGATCCTGTAAAGTCAAAAGAAGACATTTTGGCATGAATTGTAGTCGCTGCACAGCAAATTGCAGAGATAACAGGAGTGATGGCGAGACTTCACCAGAAGATCATTCGTACGTACAATATGTGCAACAACTTAGTGGTGGTCACATTGAGGCAGTATTTTTAACATTTAAATGATATTTAGTCAAATTATATAATAAAAAAATATAATAACAGCCCGCCTTAAAGCAATATGTGTATGTAACAATATCTAAAAAGTGTATATTACAGTCATTGTATATGTTTATATTATTGTATACATGTAATAATGTTATCTGAATGTATTACGTAATTTAATAATGTAGGAGCTGTGAGAATAAGAGATCAAAAGTTGCTAACAATGAGGTAACCTTCAGGCAATAATGAGTAAGAAAGTGAAATAATGCTACTAGTCATTTTTGGAGCAACAATAATGTAATTTTTTTGAGACAGTTTATAAAATAGCCAATCAACAACCAGAAAAAAGCTTAAGTTAAATAAAAGTATTCTATTGGATTAGGAATAGCCAATCAGAGACTTGAAATACAGAAATTTACAAATTTAGGCGGTAGAAATCAAGTCAGTTGCTTGTAGACAGCGCTCATAACTGGACAGGTTGCTTGTAGACAGTGTTCCTAACCGGACGCGAGATGTGTCCTCGAGAAGATTAATACGTATTCAGTGTGAGACGAAAATAGTTTACGCGTTAAAAAGTGCAAGTAATTAACAAAGAATCTCACAGCTCTCTCTCTCTATATCAGTGAAGTGTTATGTAAATTGTGTCAAGGATTAATAAATGTAGTGAAGTAAAAATTATAATTGTGTAAGCCTACATTCTTCAGTCGCATCACTCCCTGCTAAGACATTCATGTCTAAAAATAAATCCTGACGCAGCCGAGGCAAACATAAATATATAATATTTAAAAAGACAGTCAAAATTACAAAGTTAATTTTTTTTAAACATTTTTGGGGCAAAGGCCACCGGAAAGTACATTTTGGGGCAAAGGCAACCGGAAACCTTTTACCATACGTGCGGTTGCAACTACATCAAGTTCGGCTCCCAACAGTCAAAAAATAATACATCTTCAAACTGTCTTTCCATACGTAGCAGCAATCACCTATCTCAACATCGAACCCGAGTTGAAGCGGATCAGAATGCCAACCAGCCTGTGACGAAGAGTAATACAGATTGTTCAGTTTAACTGTAAACAAAAACATTTGTAAAACATCATTAAATTTGCTTTTTAGGGACTATTTCCTAATGGGCCGTAGTGAATAAAAATGGTAACCATCCTGGGAGTATGACAGAAACAGATTAAGTTTAACAGTAAACAAAAGTGTTAGTGTGAATTACCTAATGAGTTCAATTGTAAGAAAAGTGATGTACTGAAGCACAACTAACTAAAGTACTTAAACAAATGTGGTCGCGTAAAACACCTGTTTTCAAATAGGCGTTTCCGTAAATGAGCTCCTATTCAAAACGTGGTCTATTCAGTCTCCTCTACAAGCCCTAAAAGTTTGTAACGGGAATTTCCGAACATTCTGTTTATTGTCCTCCCAGGCCTGTAAAGCATTGTTGCTGATCGTTCTTAAAAATCTCATCTCCTCAGTTATTCGTAGCAATATTATACGAAAAGTATAGACAAGAGTGGCGAAGAGGTGACTCGCGGTGACTTTTGGATTCCCTCCGTCAGGACGTCAGCCAACTCGACTTCCTTTGTTTTCTACGTGTGCTAGATAGTGTCAAAGCAGGTTGCGTATTCCTAGGACTTTGGGAAGGTGGACTATTTCGCCACGCTTACTCTAAACGATATTTATACTTCGTTCAGTCATCATTTGAGACAGTGGAGATAAGAAGGTAAAAAACCGGTTGCACGCGCCCATGTCGCGCCTCTTTGTGCTAGCTGCTGCACCGTCCGCGCGAATTCCTTAACTTCCCCTTCCACTGCATCAAAAGACGTAAAGGTTTGATACGTTGCCATTATATTTATTTAGTTAACTTCTATCGCCGTAGCGCAGTGGGCTGTAGCGCGGTGTAACGTTTATGAATTACGGTAAATACCTGGGTTCAATAACAACCCTGGGGGGGGGGGGTACGGATTTTCGTATAGCACCGGTACCGTCTCAGCAGCTTCAGTAATATGAGAAGCTACGACTGCTAGCAATCTGGGGTCACAGAAACCAACATTCTGACTAGGGCACGAGTGGTGCTGACAGCAACACTTCGCCATATAGGTTGGACAATCGCCAGCCGATTTGT
The DNA here is from genome assembly GCA_030765065.1 of Deroplatys truncata. NCBI lineage: Eukaryota > Metazoa > Arthropoda > Insecta > Mantodea > Mantidae > Deroplatys > Deroplatys truncata. Next base: position 604,539,156 of record CM060990.1, on the reverse strand, counting down.
AGGCCTTCTCCCTTCATGGGGTTTTCCCGAAGATTATTATTGATATTAACCTAGAACGGAAGAAAACGATGTTTGAACTTTTATATTTAGAATCCCTTAAAACATCTACAGAGACAAGGAAGCATTAAAGCTACATAAATTAGACCGGGTATAGAGAGCTCATTTCCCCCCAATATACAGCGACTTCAGAAAGCATCAGTCTGCACTATAAAGACATTCTCGCAGACAAATTAATGTGAAAAGGTTCTAATTTAATATGCAGATAAACCAAACAATTTTAGTCTTTTTCGTTTTATTACGTTTGGATACTACATGGATTTTTTTCAAATTCTACGAGTGCTGCGCTTATAGTTTATTTTACGTGCATTTAGTACAGAAAAGTTTCGATGAAAATGGGAATTTGTAGTGACGAGGGAAAAGTTGTTAGTCAGAAATTATCAAGATTTTTGCTGAACTTTAGCCCTTACGACTTTAAAAGTTTATTATTCCGTCAGATAAATTACATGTCGATGGTGTTGCCAAGATTACATAAAATGCTTTACTAAATGCCAATCAAATAATTATTTTTAAATATTACATAGAATAGTTTTAAAATGCCTACAGTTTTAAAAAACTATGAACTAAAAATTGAAAAATACGGAAAAGTCATCGAAAATTCTAATATAGAATATACTCTGCGTTAATTCGATTGCTAGTTTTTTTAATACATTTTGCGGTGTCGCCGTATACCTTTTCAGGATAAAGCAGAACTTAAAAGAAAAAAAACTTACCCTGACAAGTCGAACCAACAGATTCCATTTTGAGTCCCCGAATTAGTAGGCAGACAGGCTAAACATCTGATCACATACGGCAACTTTATTATGTGGCGTTGTGAACAGATAAGGAACAAACGAAATCTTATCACCCATTTACAGGTAGTATTATTCCATTATCTACGTAAATTAACATTACCTGAATAATAGTATCCTACATATTTCGGTGAAGAGGTATACTGATGTGCATAAAAATTGGCCCATAATGGAGCGCAGCTGTTTATGCTGGTACTAACAAATCTAGCCCCACGCTCAGCCAGCGCGATCACCTCTGTTTGAGCAAAATTCTAGCCACCGGATAGGCAGGGTACTTTGCCTCCCCTAAAACATGGCCCAACTGCCGAAGGGCAACATTACAAGCTAGTTGTCCATATTACCACTAGCAGAGTGCAGTTAAGGGGACAAGGTACTCTGAAATAGTAAACAATCACATTTTTTTTTGTTTTAGGCACCAATAAAATCTCTTATTTCCAGTTTCAGAAAATATATACCTTTTGGGGATTAAGAGGTTTTTCAGACATTTATATAACATTTAAGTGCTAGTCTGCATTCCTTTAAAGCTGTCGTGCAACGCTCCTTTCAAAACATTTTTGTATCTTTCAACAACCAACGACTATATCGTCCCCAGCGAGCAGTTCAGCAATTAACAAGAGGGTCCAGGACCAAGAGAAGGCAACCAAAAAAGCTGCAGTAATCCAGGAATGAAGGTGAAGATGATTATGACCGTGGAATGTACTGAAGTGGGTCAGAAATTTAACGTTCAAACCTTATATTCAGTTTTCTCAAAACAACATTTTTGGATACTTATGTACCTTTTTCTCAAAAAGTATGAAAGGTACAGAGCTGAAATGTTCAGTAGATGTATACAACACATAGTAAAACTTTCTGAACCACAATTATAATTTTATGATGCATATTAGTGAAATTAAGAAAGCAACAACATTGCATATTTTCCACATTTTTACTTTGCAATTAATTTTTTTTTCAATTTCTTTGAACTGATATACATAACTAAATTGAGATTCAGAAGATAGCTGATTATACTAAGAACAAGAATGCAAAAGTGTGATTCTGTATTGCAAGTAGTATCAGAGAAAAAGGTACATGAATTCATACGTTTTAAGAGTAAATTTTATTATTTTCCTGCTGAATGAAACAATTTTTACGGATTTAACTACATAAGCCAACAATGCAAACAACCACTTGAAATAGTTGTCCTGATTTATAGAGTAATTCATAAAAATGTCAGAAATAAACATTAAGAACCTTAAGAGCAGTGGTAATTTAGCACACTTAAGGTGTAATTTCTATGTGTTCGGACTACCTTGTCTCCTTAAGCCAATGCTTTATTGTGCAAAAATATAGTGTAATAAAAACGTAGAGAAGAAGAAAGTTATGAACTTTATTTACTTATTTTGTTTTAATATGCTTAAACTTTGTATATTCATGAAACACTACCGTTTTCTTAATGTCGGTTTTGTCCCTGTCATTGGATAGGAGTAATAATTCTAACCTTCGTCTCAATGTCACCTACGAAATGTCGTAACTGTCCTCCACTTTAACGACACATGCAAATAATTGTTCACCTCTTCCTCTAGAAGACCGAATTATGTTGAATGGTTTAGTCTTTCCTTGTGCACTAACCAACAATAGTAATCTTTCATACAGGCTGCATCCAAAAGACCCCTTTTTTACACACCGATAACGCCCTTCATTGACTCGTTCCTATGTGCATGAATTGTATTCCAGGCCAGTCACATAGAGAACTCATACAGTGTGGAGTCAAAGGTTGGTTACCTGGAAGTAGAAACCTTACGAAGGGAAAAGCACTATTACGATCTAGAGGAATGGGCCAACTTTTATGCACGCCAGTGTACATATCTAATGCTACAGTTTAACTGGCCGATTATTTTTGGTGTTCCTTTTGCGAAATATTGAAATTGTTGATGAAGATTTATATGGAAATGCTACGTTTCCTCTCTGTGATATATTATTATAGAGCCCGACGATATAATGTATGTCTTGTGGTGACATGCTTAACCCATCGCCCTTGATGTCAAGCGATTATTATTGAAATGTCAGCCACAGTCCTCTCAATTTGGTAACGTTTCCAACAATATCATTGCACCTCATTCCATTTAATAGCATCATGATATTAGATATTCAACAAGAGGAATTAAGAATCTATACTACGAAAATTAACAGAAATAAAATTGACATACAGACTGAAGTAGTTTAAGTGCATCAGTTTACTGGTAATTACTAGTATCTACAAATTTCTCCAATTTAGTAGAAATTTCATCTATGAATTCAATAAAATATAAAACTAATTTCGTGGTAAAGTGTACCTAACACTCCAAAAAAAAACACCCAAGATATCAAATTCCCCACTTTGCCAAAAATTAAAAATGTTAATTTTTGAAATCGTGTATATTATTCCTCGGCTATAGTTCCTTACAATCAACGATTCAACTTGGTACAGTAAATCCTTTCCTAGAAAATACTATGAAGAATGAAACACTTACGTTTATAAAAATCAATTGTTTAACAATTTATTAAAACTTATGTTTATACTTATATTATGAAAAATATATATTATATATTTCATAATATTATGCAAAATACTAGAGACACCACTCATTAATCTAGCATTAGGAAAAGTAATACAGAGAACTCCAATTAACACAGGAGGAACCACAATGAACAGATCTGTAACTAATAGTGTATGTAGATTACGTAGAAATTATTGACAAGTCTATAGACGCTGGAGGAAAGCTTTTCCAACAGAAACTCCACCCCACCTTGCTGTATATGTAAACACAATTAAAACAAAATACATGAAAGCAAAAGGTACAGAAGGTATAGTGAGCAGCAGGTGAATATGGAGGGTGAAAAGGAAATGTAGCCTCCACTCGCTAATCTGCATATAATATATGTCCATTGTGGACACAGTTCCTGATTCAATCGGCGTACCACCCAGGCTCGGTATAAGTACGCTTGAAAGATTGCTCCTTGGCTTTGCTAGGACTGCTGGCGGACCCACCTTCTGGAGCAGCATCCCTGGACTTAGGGGCCCCCGGATGGGTCGGGGCTTGTGGCACGGCTGACCGGGATCGGGTGCGTTCCATCTGGAATAGCTAGGGACCCCGCTCATGTTTGCAACATCGTCAAACGTATCTGGTCCCCTTCGGGTTTGCCCCTCATCCCTCCCAGGGGTCACGTTAGTAGCACGAAGGACCGCACTAACCTACGTGCGGTGCTCTGCCCCGGTTTCGGGGCCCCACTGTGATGTGTATACTGACGCACATCAAATGTGGCCCATAATGAAAGAGCTGGTTTTGCTGGTATTGATAAAATCTAGCTTCACCTCTATTAGTATAACCTCTGGTTTTCCGAGTATAATTCTAGGCAATGTATTGCCAGAGGAATACACCTCTTCACATTTTACCTACTTTTCGACATAGTCGCCAAGTTTCTCAACACATTTCTCCCATCGTGATACCAGTTTCAATATGCGCTGTTCGTAGAAGTCCGTTTCCTTGGAGTATAGCCATCTGCGGACTGCTGATTTCACTTCCGCATCTGTCGCAAAGCGTTGGCCGGCCAGGAATTTCTTCATGGGACCAAACAGATGAAAGTCCAACGGTGCAAGCTCCGGACTGTATGGTGGATACTGGAGCACCTCCCAACCAAATTTGGCAATTTTCTGATGAACAGCAGCAGCAACATGGGGGCAAGGATTCTCATGAAGAATTTTGACATCGTCAGCATTCATGTTGTGGCGTTTGTCACGAAGGGCAAGACGCAACTTCACCAAAGTTGTCATGTAGGCTGCAGCATTCACAGTGGTCCCGTGTTCAACAAAGTCCACCAACACAACATCATGCATATCCCAGAACACCGTGAAAAGCACTTTCCTACCAGATTGAGTCACTGAATTTTTTCTTCACTGGGGAATAAGAATGTCCCCACTCATACTTGCCTGCTTGGTTTCGGGCGTGCAGTGGTATGCCCACGACTCATCATGATTCCTTTCAGAAACTCATGCCCTTCTGCGTTGTACCGCGTTAGTTGATATAAGCTCATCATTCGTTGGCCGTTGTGGTTGTCTGTCAAGTTCTCAGGCACCCAGCGAGCACTAACTTTACGAAATTTCAACGTATCATGAACAATATCGTACACTGCACCATAGCAAATGTTGAACTGTTGCGATAAGGTTCGCAGTTGCACACGCCGGTCGTTCAAAATTGCCGCCTCAATGCCCCTGGCATTCTGCGGGGTTGCAGCTGTTACCGGCCTCCAGGAACGTGGCGAATCACGAAGGTTCACACGGCCCTCTAGGAAGAATGTACACCACCTGGAGACATTGCTATGGTCCATACAATCATCCCCATACACGCTACGCATGTCCCTGTGATTATCACCCGTTTTATGACCTTTGGCACACAAATATCGAACCACACCTCTCTGCTCTTCACACGTGGACGACAGTAACATGCGCGCCATCTTTGTTACGTAGTTCACGCTTCTCTCGCTAGAGCTGCATGTGAAAACAAAATACTCCCTGTAGTGAAAGCTTCAAACTATCTCTGTGTGAAATTGCAACATTCCAGCTGCAGTACCAAGGCAGAAAAAAATTATTGTGCATTACTCTTCGATCCACCCTAGTATATTGCGATGCCGAAATGTTGAAAACAACCAACAGTAACACGAGCTCACGAGCTCGCTCGCTCACTCACTCACACCCCCCCTCGTGTGTTTCTTTAACCTCGGCTTAAAAGCTAGAAGCAAATGGATCGTTTTGCTGTGGCTAGAAACGACTGACGGTCTTCCTTTGGCCTCCTACTTACTTTTAGGGCACACGGAAGGTTCAAGTCGCATCCAAGGGTAGATCGGAGGTTTTTTTTGGCGAGGTCTAGGTCTACTTCAGCCTTGTTCGGCTATATGGGTCTTCAGATTTATTTGGTTGTCTGCACATGACGTCAATAGTTCGAAATGAGTTTATCACCAATGCCTTCTTGCAGAGGACTGGCGAAATAGGAGTCGAAGGGGTTGTTGTTAAGTTTCGCGGTCACGTTAGAGAAATGTGTATTGTATCTTACCTTTCCAGTATTTACATTTGGAACTTCTTTCGCTTGCGTCTCGTAATCCCGCAATCTCAGCATGTAAGCTGATAGGTAACTCAAATAATTGGACGGTTTTTGTAGTGTAGAGTCTCTCGGCTTTAATGGTACAATTATCTTTTTAATAAACAATTGAATAAACCTTTATAAACATTTTAAACATCTTTGAATAGTTTAGTCGTTTCTCCCACTTTTTTGCTGGTTAATAGAAAACTCTTTTTCGTTTTTTTTTAATAATATTTTGTCTCAGGACTTGATGAAATTCTGGGCAAGAATGATGAAATCATGCACACATTGGCCAATAACGTAACGACAGATTCCCCCTCGTATCCTTTCAGTTCGGAAGTAGCACACAATCACGCAAATTCTGTGATCGGTGGTCACTTCCATCTTGCGTGTAAAGAACACACATGTCCTAGTGAAAAGCAGTTCTGTAACGCCGCAGTACATCAACCTGTTTATGAAGACGGAAACACATGCACTCCGAGGTCAATTCCGCATCTCCCCTTTGAGACAAGGGACTCGCTGAACTAATGACGTCAATCATTTAAACCGACCGGCGGTAAAGGCCGAATAAACCTAAAGACCCGTTATGATTACGACAGCACGAGTACATATACACCATCATAAAAGAGAATATGTGATTTTTAACATCAGATTTTTTAAATCGCTAGTCCTAAGTGTGAGAAAGTGGGAAGTAACCTGCTCATTTTATCAATGTATCCATAAATCGCAATTTACAAATCTGATTTTATCTAATGTAGGATTATGTCGCAATTTAGGCAACCTGCATGGAACTGAAAGCAGTTTCAAAAACGGCTAGCCACATCTGCAATAAACTAAGGGTATCAATACAATAAGAACGCGTTGTGCCTGCTGTAGTTCAGAACCCTTAAATGAATTCGTAAAGAGCATACCGGAACAGAACTCAGTCCAACTTGGATCAAAACACACGCCGCGTTAGTTGCTTTGTATTAGCTGCCATAAAAAAAGCTCGAAGACTGCAGAAGAAAGTGGAACGTTCCTTCACAAATCAACGTTACGCAACAAACGAAGATAAGCCAAACATGAAAACATCGATGGGCTACACAGGCATATGTATGTGTATGAAACCAATGGAACTACAAGAAGCGATAAGGAAAGGAAGGCGAGGGCAGAGCTAAAAGTGTTGTGGGACGAAGAAATTTACGTTAAGGTGAGGAGAGCTTTTGAGATATATATTTTGTAAATTCCAGTCGCCAATCGATAACTTCAACATGCTTGGGAAATATTCCAGATGGCAATATAATCTCTCAGAGTCAAGTCTTATATCAGGGATCTTAAGAACCCAGTACTAAATAAAAATTAGAAAGAAAACTGGCGTTGGATGGAGAGAAATGTGTCAAATACGAGGGCGGATCGAAAAGTAACGCACAATATTTCTTTACAGAAAAGTTTAATAGTTACAACAACTAAAAATCACAAAATGAACTTGCACCTTTTATCTCTTATCGACATAGTCACCAAGTTGATGAACACATTTTTCTCATCGTGATACTAGTTTCAATATGCCCTGTTCGTAGAAGTCCGTTTCCTTGGGGTATAGCAGTCTGCGGACTGCTGATTTCACTTCCGCATCTGTCGCAAAGTGTTGGTCGGCCAGGAATTTGTTCCTGGGATCAAACAGATGAAAGTCCGACGGTGCAAGCTCCGGACTGTATGGTGGATGCTGGAGCACCTCCCAACCAAATTTGGTGATTTTTCTGACGAACAGCCAGCAACAACATGGGGGCGAGCATTGTCATGAAGATTTTGACATCGTCAGCACTCATGTTGTGGCGTTTGTCACGAAGGGCACGACGCAACTTCACCAAAGTTTTCATGTAGGCTGCAGCATTCACAGTGGTCCCGTGTTCAGCAAAGTCACCAATACAACACCATGCATATCCCAGAACACCGTCACAAGCACATTCCTAGCAGATTGAGTCACTTTGAATTTTTTTTCACTGGGGAACCAGCATGTTGCATTCTTGCCTGCTTGGTTTCGGGCGTGCAATGGTATGTCCACGACTCATCACCAGTGACGATTCCTTTCAGAAAGTCATGCCCTTCTGCGGTGTACCGCGTTAGGCGATCCAAGCTCGTCGACATTCGCTGGTCCTTGTGGTTGTCTGTCAGGTTCTTAGACATCCAGCGAGCACTAACTTTACGAAATTTCAACGTGTCATGAACAATATCGTACACTGCACCATAGGAAATGTTGAACTGTTGCGATAAGGTTCGCAGTTGCACACGCCGGTCGTTCAAAATTACCGCCTCAATGCCTCTGACATTCTGTGGCGTTGCAGCTGTTACCGGCCTCCCGCAGCGTGGCTAATCACTAAGGTTCACACGGAAGAATGCACACCACCTGGAGACATTGCTACGGTCCATACAATCATCCCCATACACGCAACGCATGTCCCTGTGAATATCACTCGGTTTATGCCCTTTGGCATACAAATATCGAACCACACCTCTCTGCTCTTCACACGTGGACGACAGTAACATGCGCGCCATCTGTTGCGTAGTTTACGCTTCTCTCGCTAGAGTTGCACATAAAACAAGAAATATCCTCTATAGTAAAAACTTCAAACTATATCTGTGTGCAATTGGAACATTCCAGCTACAATACCAAGGCAGAAAAAAATTATTGTGCGTTTCTTTTCGATCCGCCCTCGAATTAAGAAATTTTATGTTTGCTACTGCCAGAGGAGTCCTTGTGTATTTTGTGAGCGATATCATGCAGACTTCGCTTGTATAATTAGCGCTGCGAGCGTGAAATATAGACATCTTAGTGTATTTTGGAAATATATATAGTTATGAGGCATAAAAATGGATCTAGTCTCGCTTTCTATTGATATTTTAAACCAGAAATTCTTATCTCGGAATATCAGATACCATGCTGTGCATTAATATTTCATTTCCTCCCAAAATTTGTTTTCCAGCTGAACGCCTATATCTTCTATACATTTAGTCTTACGAATGTAAACATTTACGAATAAACATTTTCAGATACTCAGTTCACAAATGGATCCATTATACTGATAGATGCCGTAATTGACGGGAAGATATAAATAATTGAATAAAGTAATGATCGTAAGATAAAGAAATAATTACAATAAATAATCCCCTATATTAAAATCAATGTATAATGTAATAAGCTTGAGATGAAAGATTTGTCCTGAAACTAAAAGGTCATTAGCGAGTAATATTAAGCTAAGTCATTAGCGACAGCCGAAATCGCGAAAGCGTTAGTGTAAAAGTTCCTGGAATGCAGTTAAGAGGTGAATTTAATATGTTTGAACAGTCACGTAGACAGAAATTCTGCAAAAGAGAAAGAGAGGCAACAGACACATACTTAGGATTGCAAGACTTGCTCCGCGCAAGAGGGAAAGTTGGTGGGATAGTTCTAAAGTAGGCGAACCTTAGGTAACATAGGGGCGTGTAATCTAATCAGAGAGGCACTGATCGACATTCGTTCATGCACACATTCGTGCATACATCCGTCACTGGATACTTGTGATGACTCGTGTGCTATTTTAAGCGCTCAGTGACGCGCTTGTGTGAATAAGATTTAGTGGTAGCCGCGAGGAGTTTTCCCGGTAAGCATTTTAGCTAATCACGGCAAATTACCCTTTTATTTCAAACCGTAAAATTGATGCTGCAGAAGTTAGCAAGTATAAGTTAATTGTTATAGTTTCGAGTGCTACGATTCATAATCAGTTTCATTATTTATTTTCAAACAGTTGGTAACTAACTTCAATAGCTCAAGTATTAGATCACATTAAACTTCTCTTTCAATTTTAACTGGTGTTATTCTTTAAATTATAGTCACGCATGCCTCGAGAAAGTACTCTTAGCTCTATGGGACACGAGGCAACAGAACGAGCTACGAGATAACGACATCAGAAGTAGGTAAATAACACTGAATCAAAATTGTCGCACCATCACGTGGCTTTAAAAATCACGTTATTACGTTATCATGATTTTTTTCAACTATTTCAGGTAGAGCTCTTAGATTAAATGTATTAACTGTCGTTAAGAGTTGGTAACATACAAAGGACAAGATGACGCCACTGTAATATACAACATTGAATGTCTGTCAAGGGGAGTAGTAACATTAATTGTACTCTTTTTTATTACTTCTATTATTCCGAAACAATTAATAGTATCCATGAGATCAAGCTAAATAGGTAACAGAAAGCTTACTCTTATGTAACATTTAACTCTGCACAAGCGATAAAGATATCCTTAGACCATGCATGATGTTTCTGTGTAACATAATGAAAATAAATGGGTGTGTGGTGAGGGGTGTGACATCATCCTTTAAACCAGATATAGATTTCGATAGCTACACTGGAAAAGCTTATGAAAACTTTTCTTCTATGATACAGTTGCAAAAAATCGCTTTGAAATGCAGAAGTGTTTGGCAATTGGTGGAGAAATTAACCTGAGAGGTAAAGACAGGGTCGTGCCAGAGTAGAATGTGTGCTCTGTTTCCGAAGTCGGCGGCGAAAGTTTTACTGCTTAAGGGAACGATATTAACTTCTGAATTTAAGACATTTTCTTCATTTCCTTACATGGATATGCTTAATGTTTAACGAAAGTAAATAATATATTAAAACACTTGACTGATTTTGAATGAAAGAATAAAAGTAAATGAATGTGTAACTTACAATTACTTATGCGCCTAAAGCAAAAATCTAATTTTTACAGTAGTTTATAACCATAAAATTAACGTTCAGATGCTTATCGAAAACTACAAGAAAACAGAAGGAAAATGGATACATTAACACTTTTAGAAGTGCAACAAAACAAACTATTTTATTTAAAAAATGTAATAAATGAGACTAACAACTATTTAACTTATAACTATTAAACGTATAAACAAGGAACACCAATCTACGCACGATGTTGATAACTATATTTATAATGAACATACGTACACACGATTCCTAGTGGACGAGTGACTCCACATTGTCCGTGGAAGACCGCTTTTGCGACGTCTTAACACGAACGTAATCTAAGATTTGTAAAAAACAAAATAATGCTGAAGTATGGCAAATTGAGAAGTTTAAGGAAAAACAAAGGTAACCCGAAATGTTGATTCCCTGCTGTTCTATGATTGATATCGATAAAATTCGCATCAAGCATTTCATATGTGAATTTAGATGCCATTGAAAGAGATTTCTTCCTGAAATACACGTTAACAGAATAAGATGGTTTTTTTGCATTCGTTTCTGTGCATGGAATTACTACCTAAGGAGATGACCATCTATACACCTACCACAGATATATAACCTTAATTTCAACAGACCCTTCATTCTTGCCTCCTTTCTGGTTTTCAGTTCGTCAATATAATGAACCATTTATAATATTGCCTATCATCTGGTGTCTTATTCCACACCGAACCTTTTTCCTATTTACTACATATTCCACTCTATCGCTTAACAAGCGATTCCTTCGCCAATTTCCAACCAATATCCAGCACTCCTCTTCAGATCGGTTTCTGCCTTTGCCCAGAGCTTCTAAAACTGCTTCATTTTTTAATTTGCTTTTTTGCTTTTACGACTAGATTATTCTCAACATCAACTTTTCAAATGTTTCTAATATTTTTATCACCTCATCGCAGATGTGTAATGCCCTATTCCACACAACCCTCTGTTAATTTCTTTTTAGACCTTTATTTAAAGGTATCTATACAAAAAACATTTCCTTGTCTATTACTTATTGACGACATTGCTTTACTACTTATAATACACTGAATATTTTAATATGCCCACTTGCTTCATTACTTCTAGAAGCTTTAAATGTGTCTTACTTCCCTCCTTCAATCTGTACCCCTCATCACGGTAACCTCCATTACTGTGCTCCTTAGAATCCTTTCCAGTCCTGGTAGAAGTTTCGTATAAACCATTTATTCTTCATATTCCTCCTCCTACCACCGCACCATTGTGCTGTAAACAGCTCTTCAAAATTCTCCAAGTAAATGTTGACATTCTGTGTCTTCATGTAATACATTTTCTGCTGTATTTACAAACTTAAGCAAACCAACTGCAGAAACTTGCATGGCGAAATAGTGCTAATGCCATTAATATGCCATAAACTGTTATTTGATGTGAATAATTTAAGGTGAAAAAACTACAAAAACAACGTACTAATGGAAGTTACGCGATAAATAACTTAGCAGTTTTCCTACAAATTCAAATTCTAATAGATCATGAAAGCAAAAGGATATCACTTACGTTGCATTCTGCCCCCATTTTCTTTTGCGCTACAAAACGCAAGCTTTTCTGTGAAACAGGGAATCTCGAGGTGGATATACGAGCAGGTAAGGAAAACGGAATACAGATGGGACATCTAGCATGAATAAAACATGGCTTCTGCAAACTCCTACGTACCAACACTGAAGTTGCCCTATGTTCAAGTCACCTTCCTTACACCGGTATTGATTTGTTTTATATTGTGTTGCAGTAGAAGTAAACAACACCGCTGTAAATACAAGCAATATTTCAAAGGAAAAAGAAAATGATGAGTTTATAGTTTCAATATTTGCAGAAACTAAATCAAAACTGTAGAGTACTGGCTAATAAGGAGAGAAAGGAATCGCCTAACAAATAAAATCGACTTTCTAAACTATATTATTTTTCTTGCGGCTAAAAGCGCACAGCGAAATCTCAACAAGCTATTTCAAACCTGGAATTGCACAAGATCCAGATGATCGCAGTAGTGCATTTTACTGAGAGAAACGTAGAAGTTTTCTGTGATTGGGTGTAAATGAATGGCATTATCTTACGAGCGAGGTGAAAGACCAGATGAAAAAAAGCTAATTCAAGTTATATCTTGTAAGGTAATACCAGTGCGGAGACGTCGAAAGACTGCTCGTTCCCAGCCTCAGGCTTTGGCTATAGGACGTGCCCGTTCAGAGTGAACTTTGCAGAGATCGAAATTCAACCAGCGAGTACTGCTCAACTTTTCCCTACACTTCATTCTTCAAAATGTTGTGTTTATACCGAAGCAATCGCAATCCAGCAATCGAGAACAGGTCGCCCAGGTTCACCTGGGCGGAATGTGATCGCCACAGTACCTAGCCGCTTACGCGGCTTTACCTGTGCGATATAGAAGGTTTTACAGAATTTACACAAGCTTTTGATAATTGTCAATTTGTCTCGGGCGGCGTTTAGCTTCCTGCGCTACCATTGGCTGGGTCTCGGTGTTCCCACATGGGCGGAATAGCGACCACGTGGTGACCAAACCCAATACTGCTTAACTTGGGCGACCGCTTGGGCGACCGCCGGCATGGCAGCAAGCGTGAAGGGAAAACTTGGAGTGGTATGGGGGTATCCAAGTTGGCAGCAGGGCGGGTCGTTGCTAGATGGTCATTCATCCAGCTAGCGACCAAGCCCATTGCTGCTTAACTTGGGGAAGCTTTGGATGTGAGGGATTGGCAGACCTCAGCCTCGGGGGCCCAAGCCGTCCTTCTGCAACCGGTAACACTTTCTCCGCCTTGGCGCCTTATGGTCATAGCGGCCCAAAGAGTTCACCAGCTGGTTGGTGTGGTAAGTGAGTTTAGTGTACATGGTACGGGTTCTCTCCCGCACCACGTCCACAATGTATGGGAGACCGGAATGGGTGTGTGGGACGTGTGACGGGAATCTACGCCCGGTATCATAGATCATCCGAAGCGCCCTGTTCTGGACGGTCTGTAGCCTGCGGATGGTGGATTTATACCGAAGGAGAGCGCTAACGCCTGAGGTTCACATTCTGGAGGTTCCGGATTCGATTTTCGTTGAATCAGTCGTTTTCCCAGGACGGCAAGTGAATGCTGGGGTGGATTACATACAAACCAGTATTTTCCTGTCTCTCATTTCCTCTCTTCTGGTTTCCTTTCATCTTGCAGGCAGTAGGATTAGGCGCGATGGACGGTTGCGAGCGGTGAATGCGCTTTGAGGAGAAAACTTTCTCCTCTGGCACAGAACTTTCCGTCCGAACCTGTCCGTGTGGATAGGGGTTGCTAAATCTGGAAGCGATAGGGACCCAACTGCGCTGTGCCTGTAAACATCAGATCTTCCGGCCTTTCACACCCTCTCGCTTCATCCCTCCCTCTGAGGATTTATAGGCCCAGTGGGGCTAACCTTAACTGTAGTGCTGAAAACCTCCTCCATTTTAATTTAAAATCCCAAGCTTTATATGTTTTCTGACAAGCATGAAAATAAGAAACGAATAGTATCCGTATTATTCAAAATGTGCCACATTAGAAAAGCCATCTACTTTTATACTTAATACCAAGATACACAAACGATTTTAATTAGACGATTTCGTGCCTAAAAGTAACATAAATAGATGCATGCCTTCATTGAGATCATTAGAAGAACTATGAATGCATATAATGCTTTAAAATATGATTGCAAATATTACAAATATGGTATACAACGCTTGGAATTTGATTCTAATAACTATTAAGCATTCTTTTTTTCTTTTTAGACAGACCATATTTCAGAAACATGTGTGCCTTTGTGTAATCTAGTAAAGCCCAATCTGTTCTTTTAAGAACTAAGGTCCAAAGCCCATAGTGTACCTCATCTACTATATTTGTAGAGATTGGCAAGCTAAAACAATCAAGTTTCAGTCCTTGACAGCACAAGTGGAAATGAGTGGGAAAGGAAACTCCCTTCACCCCCTCTCTATAAGGTTGGGTATCCCTGATGTAACCTCTCCATTTCCACTCCGGCCTATGAAAGCGTAAGTGTAAACCTAAAACCAAATACAACTAGGTATAAAATTTTTATTCACTGCAACACCTTCAACCACACCTGAAACGCTGAAAACCTACAAATGAAGCTTAATTTAAATATTTAGTATATTTGGACATTACTTCTAGCGCTTATAAGCACGTCCAGATGGAAGAGTGATCAGTGACTCAATAATACTATCAAAGTGATATTTTCCAGGAAAAATTAGCTATATTCGATCCAGTGATATTTTCAAATGGCATGATGGTATGTAAGAATCCACAAAGTTCGGGGATTTAAGAAAGTATTTGGATAACACTCTTCAATTGCCCGCTGTGTCTAGTGGACCTAAATAGTAGGAGAGATGGCGTTTTCAAAAGCTTATATGGCAACATCGCATGTTCTTTAAATTGTGACAGGTTGTGCTGAGTTGCATGAATGCACCTGATGGAACATAACGTTAGCTTCCAGTTAACATGAAATACTACTGTCTATAACAGTGCACACAAATACTCCTTCAGTGTCTTGAAAGCACATTTAGGAGTCCTTTAAAAATATTATCAGTAGAAAATAAATGGCGACTCCAGCGCAAAGGATTTGCCGCCATCTGATAAGGTTCTTTGATCTATGCCGCTAGCCCCGCCCCCTCCCTTTGTGCGCTACTATTTGCCGCCCGGTCGCGTGGCGCTAGCTCCGCCCCCTCTCGCTTTGTGTGCTCACCTAATGCCGACAGTGTCTGTGCTAACAGGTCCTACCCCCTCTCCCATGCGTTCTACTGTGGCGTCATGACTTGATGGAATTGTTTTCTCGAGTCCTGCCGCCCCTCGGCAAATTAATTAGGTAATGTTCGTCAAACATTTTTTTTATGACTACTAAGGTCTGCAGATTGCATCCTCGAGCAATTAAGTTTTTTGATTAATGAATTGTTGACTGGAGCTTGAGTATAAGTAGTCTGCTCACGGGAACAGTCTGTCATGTAATGAAACACTGCAGCCTTCTTGTATCTGGGGAAATCGCTTGTCCATTAGCTGAACATGTTAGACGCTTTCAACACATTAATAGGCTTTTAAGTTTACATTCCGGATCTGTTTACATACATTAGCGAACGACCGACTTCCGCCTGGATGTAACGGTGACCTCTATTAGCTGAGACGCTTTCACTCCATTAGCGAACAATGTCAGTAATTGTTTTCCTAAGTGCTCTGCCCAACACTCAACACTTCAGATTTTAGCGATGGAACTGATATAAAAAGCAGCAGCTTCTCCAACGAGTTCCAAGTTGACCAGGATGGCCGGGTTCGAATTACAAATTCAGCTTCTAATAACTCAGAGACTAATTACGATAAAGACGTCAAATAAAATTTATTACATTAATGTCATTAGATAGTTTCTTGTGAATGTATATTTGGGTACATGGTGTCCAGGGTTCGAATACCCATAAAATGTAATTTAATTATAAATTTAATAACTCCTAAACTAATTAAGATAGAGACGTCAAATAAACTTTATTGCCTTTATGTTATTAGGTAGTATCTTGTGAAGATGTAATTAGATACCTGACGTTCTGGGTTCGAGCCTGATGCTTAAATCGTCATTATCTCAGAAACTAAGAGAGGTAGAGGAATTGACCAAAGCATGATTGATAGCTCCTATGATGGGTAAATAATACTGTATATAATTTTTAATCAGTTGTCCTTATTTCGAATCCCGATCTTTCAATCACTTACTTATTTTTTCTCTATACTCTAGAATATGTCACTTAGATTGATGCTGTAACTGCATACACAACCTTTAAACATATCAAACTAATATTGTAAATAATTTTGTTTCTGGTGTCCAGGGTTCGAATACCGATAAAATGTAATTTAATTATAAATTTAATAACTTCTAAACTAATTAAGATAAAGACGCCAAATAAACTTTATTGTCTTTATGTTATTAGGTACTATCTTGTGGATGTGTAATTAGATACCTGACGTTCTGGGTTCGATCCTAATTTTAAATCGTCATTATCTCAGAAACTAAGAGAGGTAGACGAGTGAACCAAAGCATGATTGATAGCTCCTATGAGGGGTAATTAATACTGTATATAATTTTCAATCAGTTGTCCTTACTTCGAATCCCGATCTTTCAATCACTTACTTATTTTTCTCTATACTCTAGAATATATCACTTAGATTGATGCTGTAACTGCATACAGCACCTTTAAACATATCAAACTAATATTGTAAATAATTTTGTTTCTGGTGTCCAGGGTTCGAATACCGATAAAATATAGTTTAATTATAAATTTAATAACTTCTAAACTAATTAAGATAAAGACGCCAAATAAACTTTATTGCCTTTATGTTATTAGGTATTATCTTGTGGATGTGTAATTAGATACCTGACGTTCTGGGTTCGAGCCTAATTTTAAATCGTCATTATCTCAGAAACTAAGAGAGGTAGACGAGTGAACCAAAGCATGATTGATAGCTCCTATGAGGGGTAATTAATACTGTATATAATTTTCAATCAGTTGTCCTTACTTCGAATCCCGATCTTTCAATCACTTACTTATTTTCCTCTATACTCTAGAATATATCACTTAGATTGATGCTGTAACTGCATACAGCACCTTTAAACATATCAAACTAATATTGTAAATAATTTTGTTTCTGGTGTTCAGGGTTCGAATACCGATAAAATGTAATTTAATTATAAATTTAATAACTCCTAAACTAATTAAGATAAAGACGCCAAATAAACTTTATTGCGTTTATGTTACTATGTAGTATCTTGTGGATGTGTAATTAGATACCTGACGTTCTGGGTTCGAGCCTAATTTTAAATCGTCATTATCTCAGAAACTAAGAGAGGTAGAGGAATTGACCAAAGCATGATTGATAGCTCCTATGATGGGTAAATAATACTGTATATAATTTTCAATCAGCTGTCCTTACTTCGAATCCCGATCTTTCAATCACTTACTTATTTTTCTCTATACTCTAGAATATATCACTTAGATTGATGCTGTAAATGCATACAGCACCCTTAAACATATCAAACTAATATTGTAAATAATATTGGTTCTGGTGTCCAGGGTTCGAATACCGATAAAATGTAATTTAATTATAAATTTAATAACTCCTAAACTAATTAAGATAAAGACACCAAATAAACTTTTATAGGGGAAAGGATGCTCTCCTGAAACATTAGGTCTCTAGATAGAAGTATTTATAGGGGAGAGATAGGGAATACCAGGGCTGATGCTAGGCTAGTCAGATGCTAAAGGAGGGAGGGATATGCTTTATACGAGAGAGATAGGGAACACAAGGAAAGATGCTATACTAAACAGGACTTGAAGGGTAGAATATGAGCGATATAGCAAACCGAGGAGAGGTATTAGGATAGGAGTTTTGAATGATGGAGTAGGCGTTTATATGCGAGAGATAGGGAATACGAGGGTCGATGCTAGGCTAGACGGTGTTGAATGAGGGAATGCATCTTATATGAGAGAGGTAGGGGAATATGAGGAGAAGTGCTAGGCTAGTCGGGAAGGTCTGAATGAGAGAGTATACGTCTATATGGGAAAATATAGGGAAAACGAAGGTAGGTGCTAGGTTGAGAGAGTCTTCAAGGAGGAAAATGCATTTATATGAGAGCCGTAGGGTATACGAGGAGAGGTGCTAGTCTAGACATGGTTTGAGGATTAGAGTATACGTTTATATGGGAGAAATATGGAAAACAGGAGAGATACAAGGATAGACAGAGATTGAAGGAGGAGGAATGTAGGTTTATACTGTAATATAGAGAGTAATTCGATTATAAAACTTTTCTCATCCAGCCTTACAACACTTTTTATATACTTAATTTCTAAACCTTACAAACTTTATATTTGTTAAACAGTAGTGCGCGAGACGGAGAGGGACAAACAGTATATCGGTTTACAGTGAAGTATACGTCCTAACCTATTCCCACCTTGTTTGTTCTGGATCTTCTCATTGTCTGTCATCTAACGTAACCACGTAACAAGACGTAACACAGGAAATCATACATATGGCACATTAAAAAAAATAAAGGTATATATAATGAAACATAAACAAGTAGACAGAGGGTCGTCGATACATAGAAAACCAGGAGTTGTATGTACTGAGACCATAGATTAGTATAGGCAAACAACAAAGAAGTGAATTTATAGTGTAAATAGCCTAATATTTTCAAATATTATTATAGTCTAAAAGTATATAACTTAATTATGTATCGAGTATTGAGAAATAAACGTTATTCATTATTCACTAATCTCAGATCACTGCAATTGTATTGAATCAATTCACATTTGCTAATGCCATTCAACTTTCATTTGTCTCTGATACATAAACAAATTGCAAAATGGAGAAGGACGAAAGTAATAAAAAAACTCAGGCAGCAAATTTTAAGAAAGAAGAGAAAGATATATGACCGACATTGTTTTAGAACACAAATTAGTGTTGAAAATAAAATGACTGATAGCTCTGCTAAGCGTAAGGAAGAGACATGGAAATAAATTGCAAATGAATACAATTCTAGGTTAGAAAAAGAAGATAAACAACATTCATGTAAACCAATTTTTAAAAATCAGTTTAACTGAATACATGTAAAAAAACATATCACTTTACAAAAGTAATGCAAACAACATTTATTTTTTATAAACATTATCCTATTACATTCCTTTACAAAAAACCATACATATTTCCTAAAGGCAAAGGTGATAGTCTAGACATTCTAAACACTCAGTTATATAATCATATACATCACACAGAAAGAGACCATCATTATCAGTAAAAAAACTAAACATCTCAACAATGTCTGAATGATGTATTTTATAAGTACAAGTTTTTTGATATTTCAAAGTTCCTGTTAACCATGGCAGTAATTGATTAACACAATTTCTAGATCCTGTCATGCTATAACTTTAGATGCTTTCAGCTTACTTATAATTTCCTCAATCTCTTGTGTGTGTCTATTATTACCAGCATCCCTCGACGCAATTAGTAACCTCAATATATTTACTAGTCTATTCGGATTTTCAAGCGTTGATATCACTGAATCATCATCATATGAAGATTTCATATTCTCGCAACTTCCGATGTATCCAGATTTTTCACCAACAGTAGTCTCCAGTGAAGGACAGAGGCTTGATACGGTATAACATTCCCCTCTATACATCTTCGAATCTTCAAGTGCAGGTGAGAGAGTCGATTCAGTATAACATGTTGCTCTATGAAACTTAAATCTTGACAAAGAACGATTCTTAAAAATCCGCCCGCATACACAGCATCTAATAACGCGTTTTCCTCCATGTGTAATGTATGAAAAATCGAGTTTCTCATTCGTCAGTTGCACAGATTTTCTCTGGCAGTAGCTCATGCTAAAACTAAAAGAAATTAAATGAATACGTGAATGCTAACGCTCGAAGGAATTAAAAGCGAATGAATGAATTCATAACACGCACCTATGTATATATCCACGATGAGGACGACGGAGGGAATTGCGATCAATGCATAGCAGGGAGAAAGGATACTCTCTTGAAACATTAGTCATCTAGACAGCTATTGTTCACGGAGCCTGTAGACGTCAGGTTGAATGGGACAGACCACAGGTTCAAATCTTTAAGGGCACGGACCCCGCCTTTTGCCTGTCATGTATACTAAACCATCCTAACAGCGTAACATTACGTTACAACGACACGTAACCAGAACATGGCGAGTGCGAGCATGGAAAAAGGATGCTCTCTGGGAACATTACTGGAAAAGGATGCTCTCTGGAAACACTAGTCATCCACACAACGGGTTGTCCCTATCATTTCCAGATTTCGGGTCGTTCAACATCGTGACGCGTCCCTGTCATCTTCATTTCGACGAAATTTTACCTCCTGAATTAAAGTTTGGTGATCTGTATAGACCTGTACAACATGCATTACGCTATGTAACAGACTCATCACGTTATGTAACAACACGATCACGCTAGGTAACAACATGTTCACGCTATGTAACAACATGATCACGCTATGAAACAACATGATCACGCTATGTAACAACATGATCACGCCATGTAACAACATGATCACGCTATGTAACAACATGACCACGCTATGTAACAACATGACCACGCTATGTAACAAAACGATCAAGCTATGTAACAACTGATCACGCTATGTAACAACATGATCATGCTATGTAACAACCTGAGCACGCTATGTAACAACCTGAGCACGCTATGTAACATGATCACGCTATGTAACAAACTGAGTACGCTATGTAACAACATGATCACGCCATGTAACAACTGATCACGCTATGTAACAACATACTCAAGCTATGTAACAACTGATCACGCTATGTAACAACATGATCACGCTATGTAACAACATGATCACGCTATGTAACAATCTGATCACGCTATGTAACAACTGATCACGCTATGTAACAACATGATCACGCTATGTAACAACATGTTCACGCTATGTAACAACATGTTCACGCTATGTAACAACATGATCACGCTATGTAACAACATGATCACGCTATGTAACAACATGTTCACGCTATGTAACAACATGACCACGCTATGTAACAAAACGATCATGCTATGTAACAACACGATCACGCTATGTAACAACACGATAACGCAATGTAACAACTGATCACGCTATGTAGCAACCTGATCAAGCTATGTAACAACTGATCACGCTATGTAACAACATGATCACGCTATGTAACAACCTGAGCACGCTATGTAACAACATGATCACGCTATGTAACAACATGATCACGCTATGTAACAACATGATCACGCTATGTAACAACATGATCACGCTATGTAACAACATGAGTACGCTATGTAACAACTGATCACGCTATGTAACAACTGATCACGCTATGTAACAACATGCTCAAGCTATGTAACAACTGATCACGCTATGTAACAACACGATCACGCTATGTAACAACCCGATCAAGCTATGTAACAACCTGATCACGCTATGTAACAACCTGATCACGCTATGTAACATCCTGAGTACGCTATGTAACAAAATGATCACGCCATGTAACAACTGATCACGCTATGTAACAACTGATCACGCTATGTAACAACATGCTCAAGCTATGTAACAACATGCTCAAGCTATGTAACAACATGCTCAAGCTATGTAACAACATGCTCAAGCTATGTAACAACATGTTCACGCTATGTAACAACATGATCACGCTATGTAACAACATGTTCACGCTATGTAACAACATGTTCACGCTATGTAACAACATGATCACGCTATGTAACAACATGACCACACTATGTAACAAAACGATCAAGCTATGTAACAACACGATCAAGCTATGTAACAACCTGATCAAGCTATGTAACAACTGATCACGCTATGTAACAACTGATCACGCTATGTAACAACCTGATCACGCTATGTAACAACTGATCACGCTATGTAACAACATGCTCAAGCTATGTAACAACATGATCACGCTATGTAACAACATGTTCACGCTATGTAACAACATGTTCACGCTATGTAACAACATGATCAAGCTATGTAACAACATGACCACACTATGTAACAACATGATCATGCTATGTAACAAAACGATCAAGCTATGTAACAAAACGATCAAGCTATGTAACAAAACGATCACGCTATGTAACAAAACGATCAAGCTATGTAACAAAACGATCAAGCTATGTAACAACCTGAGCACGCTATGTAACAACATGTTCACGCTATGTAACAACATGTTCACGCTATGTAACAACATGATCACGTTATGTAACAACATGATCACGCTATGTAACAAAACGATCAAGCTATGTAACAAAACGATCAAGCTATGTAACAACATGTTCACGCTATGTGACAACATGAACACGCTATGTAACAATACGATCACGCTATGTAACAATACGATCACGCTATGTAACAACTGATCACGCTATGTAACAACATGGTCACGCTATGTAACAACATGATCACGCTATGTAACAACCTGAGCACGTTATGTAACAAAACGATCACGCTATGTAACAACTGATCACGCTATGTAAGAACTGATCACGCTATGTAACAACTGATCACGCTATGTAACAACCTGAGCACGCTATGTAACAACATGACCACGCTATGTAACAAAACGATCACGCTATGTAACAAAACGATCACGCTATGTAACAACCTGAGCACGCTATGTAACAATACGATCATGCTATGTAACAACCTGATCACGCTATGTAACAACCTGATTACGCTATGTAACAACCTGATTACGCTATGTAACAACTGATCAAGCTATGTAACAACCTGAGCACGCTATGTAACAACTGATCACGCTATGTAACAACCTGAGCACGCTATGTAACAACCTGAGCACGCTATGTAACAATACGATCATGCTATGTAACAACCTGATCACGCTATGTAACAACCTGATTACGCTATGTAACAACTGATCACGCTATGTAACAACATGATCACGCCATGTAACAACCTGAGCACGCTATGTAACAACATGATCACGCTATGTAACAACATGAACACGCTATGTAACAACGGATCACGCTATGTAACAACGGATCACGCTATGTAACAACATGATCACGCTATGTAACAACATGATCACGCTATGTAACAACCTGAGCACGCTATGTAACATCATGATCACGCTATGTAACAACCTGATCACGCTATGTAACAACATGCTCACGCTATGTAACAACTGATGACGCTATGTAACAACATGATCACGCTATGTAACAACCTGAGCACGCTATGTAACAACATGATCACGCTATGTAACAACACGATCACGCTATGTAACAACACGATCACGCTATGTAACAACATGGACACGCTATGTAACAACATGAACACGCTATGTAACAATACGATCAAGCTATGTAACAACCTGAGCACGCTATGTAACAACATGATCACGCTATGTAACAACATGAACACTCTATGTAACAACCTGAGCATGCTATGTAACAACATGATCACGCTATGTAACAACCTAATCACGCTATGTAACATGATCACGCTATGTAACAACATGATCACGCTATGTAAATAGGGTGGAACATTTAAGTTGAGGCTATACAATATATCCAAAACTAAGCGTTGTAGAAAGAAATGTCTTTAATAAAACTTGACTGATATTATGACGAAAGTAAATCCCGCTAGTCGTGTTTCGTTTGGAGGCCGTTATGAGGGTCATTTTGGGTCAATTTATTTTTTTTAAATGGGAACCTACAATTAGGGTCCCATTTAAAAAGACCCTGAAATGACCCTCACTACGTCCTCCAAACGTAATACGACTAGCAGCATTTACTTTCGCCATAATATCAATCAAGTTTTATTAAAGACATTTCTTTCTACAACGCTTAGTTTTGGATATATTGTATAGCCTCAACTTAAATGTTCCACCCTATTTACATAGCGTGATCATGTTGTTACATAGCGTGATCATGTTACATAGCGTGATTAGGTTGTTACATAGCGTGATCATGTTGTTACATAGCATGCTCAGGTTGTTACATAGAGTGTTCATGTTGTTACATAGCGTGATCATGTTGTTACATAGCGTGCTCAGGTTGTTACATAGCGTGCTCAGGTTGTTACATAGCGTGCTCAGGTTGTTACATAGCGTGATCATGTTGTTACATAGCGTGATCATGTTGTTACATAGCGTGATCAGTTGTTACATAGCGTGATCAGGTTGTTACATAGCGTGATCATGATGTTACATAGCGTGCTCAGGTTGTTACATAGCGTGATCATGTTGTTACATAGCGTGATCGTATTGTTACATAGCGTGATCGTATTGTTACATAGCGTGTTCATGTTGTTACATAGCGTGATCATGTTGTTACATAGCGTGCTCAGGTTGTTACATGGCGTGATCATGTTACATAGCGTGATCAGTTGTTACATAGCGTAATCAGGTTGTTACATAGCGTGATCAGGTTGTTACATAGCATGATCGTATTGTTACATAGCGTGCTCAGGTTGTTACATAGCGTGCTCAGGTTGTTACATAGCGTGATCAGGTTGTTACATAGCGTGATCAGTTGTTACATAGCTTGATCAGTTGTTACATAGCGTAATCAGGTTGTTACATAGCGTAATCAGGTTGTTACATAGCGTAATCAGGTTGTTACATAGCGTGATCAGGTTGTTACATAGCATGATCAGGTTGTTACATAGCATGATCGTATTGTTACATAGCGTGCTCAGGTTGTTACATAGCGTGATCAGTTGTTACATAGCGTGATCGTTTTGTTACATAGCGTGGTCATGTTGTTACATAGCGTGCTCAGGTTGTTACATAGCGTGATCAGTTGTTACATAGCGTGATCGTTTTGTTACATAACGTGCTCAGGTTGTTACATAGCGTGATCATGTTGTTACATAGCGTGACCATGTTGTTACATAGCGTGATCAGTTGTTACATAGCGTGATCGTATTGTTACATAGCGTGATCGTATTGTTACATAGCGTGTTCATGTTGTTACATAGCGTGAACATGTTGTTACATAGCTTGATCGTTTTGTTACATAGCTTGATCGTTTTGTTACATAGCGTGATCATGTTGTTACATAACGTGATCATGTTGTTACATAGTGTGAACATGTTGTTACATAGCGTGCTCAGGTTGTTACATAGCTTGATCGTTTTGTTACATAGCTTGATCGTTTTGTTACATAGCGTGATCGTTTTGTTACATAGCTTGATCGTTTTGTTACATAGCATGATCATGTTGTTACATAGTGTGGTCATGTTGTTACATAGCTTGATCATGTTGTTACATAGCGTGAACATGTTGTTACATAGCGTGAACATGTTGTTACATAGCGTGATCATGTTGTTACATAGCTTGAGCATGTTGTTACATAGCGTGATCAGTTGTTACATAGCGTGATCAGGTTGTTACATAGCGTGATCAGTTGTTACATAGCGTGATCAGTTGTTACATAGCTTGATCAGGTTGTTACATAGCTTGATCGTGTTGTTACATAGCTTGATCGTTTTGTTACATAGTGTGGTCATGTTGTTACATAGCGTGATCATGTTGTTACATAGCGTGAACATGTTGTTACATAGCGTGATCATGTTGTTACATAGCGTGAACATGTTGTTACATAGCTTGAGCATGTTGTTACATAGCTTGAGCATGTTGTTACATGGCGTGATCAGTTGTTACATGGCGTGATCATGTTGTTACATAGCGTACTCAGGTTGTTACATAGCGTGATCAGGTTGTTACATAGCTTGATCAGGTTGTTACATAGCGTGATCGTGTTGTTACATAGCGTGATCAGTTGTTACATAGCTTGAGCATGTTGTTACATAGCGTGATCAGTTGTTACATAGCGTACTCATGTTGTTACATAGCGTGATCATGTTGTTACATAGCGTGATCATGTTGTTACATAGCGTGCTCAGGTTGTTACATAGCGTGATCATGTTGTTACATAGCGTGATCAGTTGTTACATAGCTTGATCAGGTTGTTACATAGCGTGATCAGTTGTTACATTGCGTTATCGTGTTGTTACATAGCGTGATCGTGTTGTTACATAGCATGATCGTTTTGTTACATAGCGTGGTCATGTTGTTACATAGCGTGAACATGTTGTTACATAGCGTGATCATGTTGTTACATAGCGTGATCATGTTGTTACATAGCGTGAACATTTTGTTACATAGCGTGATCATGTTGTTACATAGCGTGATCATGTTGTTACATAGCGTGATCATGTTGTTACATAGCGTGATCAGTTGTTACATAACGTGATCAGATTGTTACATAGCGTGCTCAGGTTGTTACATAGCGTGATCATGTTGTTACATAGCGTGATCAGTTGTTACATAGCTTGAGTATGTTGTTACATAGCGTGATCAGCTGTTACATGGCGTGATCATGTTGTTACATAGCGTACTCAGTTTGTTACATAGCGTGATCATGTTGTTACATAGCGTGCTCAGGTTGTTACATAGCATGATCATGTTGTTACATAGCGTGATCAGTTGTTACATAGCTTGATCGTTTTGTTACATAGCGTGGTCATGTTGTTACATAGCGTGATCATGTTGTTACATAGCGTGATCATGTTGTTACATGGCGTGATCATGTTGTTTCATAGCGTGATCATGTTGTTACATAGCGTGATCATGTTGTTACATAGCGTGAACATGTTGTTACCTAGCGTGATCGTGTTGTTACATAACGTGATGAGTCTGTTACATAGCGTAATGCATGTTGTACAGGTCTATACAGATCACCAAACTTTAATTCAGGAGGTAAAATTTCGTCGAAATGAAGATGACAGGGACGCGTCACGATGTTGAACGACCCGAAATCTGGAAATGATAGGGACAACCCGTTGTGTGGATGACTAGTGTTTCCAGAGAGCATCCTTTTCCAGTAATGTTCCCAGAGAGCATCCTTTTTCCATGCTCGCACTCGCCATGTTCTGGTTACGTGTCGTTGTAACGTAATGTTACGCTGTTAGGATGGTTTAGTATACATGACAGGCAAAAGGCGGGGTCCGTGCCCTTAAAGATTTGAACCTGTGGTCTGTCCCATTCAACCTGACGTCTACAGGCTCCGTGAACAATAGCTGTCTAGATGACTAATGTTTCAAGAGAGTATCCTTTCTCCCTGCTATGCATTGATCGCAATTCCCTCCGTCGTCCTCATCGTGGATATATACATAGGTGCGTGTTATGAATTCATTCATTCGCTTTTAATTCCTTCGAGCGTTAGCATTCACGTATTCATTTAATTTCTTTTAGTTTTAGCATGAGCTACTGCCAGAGAAAATCTGTGCAACTGACGAATGAGAAACTCGATTTTTCATACATTACACATGGAGGAAAACGCGTTATTAGATGCTGTGTATGCGGGCGGATTTTTAAGAATCGTTCTTTGTCAAGATTTAAGTTTCATAGAGCAACATGTTATACTGAATCGACTCTCTCACCTGCACTTGAAGATTCGAAGATGTATAGAGGGGAATGTTATACCGTATCAAGCCTCTGTCCTTCACTGGAGACTACTGTTGGTGAAAAATCTGGATACATCGGAAGTTGCGAGAATATGAAATCTTCATATGATGATGATTCAGTGATATCAACGCTTGAAAATCCGAATAGACTAGTAAATATATTGAGGTTACTAATTGCGTCGAGGGATGCTGGTAATAATAGACACACACAAGAGATTGAGGAAATTATAAGTAAGCTGAAAGCATCTAAAGTTATAGCATGACAGGATCTAGAAATTGTGTTAATCAATTACTGCCATGGTTAACAGGAACTTTGAAATATCAAAAAACTTGTACTTATAAAATACATCATTCAGACATTGTTGAGATGTTTAGTTTTTTTACTGATAATGATGGTCTCTTTCTGTGTGATGTATATGATTATATAACTGAGTGTTTAGAATGTCTAGACTATCACCTTTGCCTTTAGGAAATATGTATGGTTTTTTGTAAAGGAATGTAATAGGATAATGTTTATAAAAAATAAATGTTGTTTGCATTACTTTTGTAAAGTGATATGTTTTTTTACATGTATTCAGTTAAACTGATTTTTAAAAATTGGTTTACATGAATGTTGTTTATCTTCTTTTTCTAACCTAGAATTGTATTCATTTGCAATTTATTTCCATGTCTCTTCCTTACGCTTAGCAGAGCTATCAGTCATTTTATTTTCAACACTAATTTGTGTTCTAAAACAATGTCGGTCATATATCTTTCTCTTCTTTCTTAAAATTTGCTACCTGAGTTTTTTTATTACTTTCGTCCTTCTCCATTTTGCAATTTGTTTATGTATCAGAGACAAATGAAAGTTGAATGGCATTAGCAAATGTGAATTGATTCAATACAATTGCAGTGATCTGAGATTAGTGAATAATGAATAACGTTTATTTCTCAATACTCGATACATAATTAAGTTATATACTTTTAGACTATAATAATATTTGAAAATATTAGGCTATTTACACTATAAATTCACTTCTTTGTTGTTTGCCTATACTAATCTATGGTCTCAGTACATACAACTCCTGGTTTTCTATGTATCGACGACCCTCTGTCTACTTGTTTATGTTTCATTATATATACCTTTATTTTTTTTAATGTGCCATATGTATGATTTCCTGTGTTACGTCTTGTTACGTGGTTACGTTAGATGACAGACAATGAGAAGATCCAGAACAAACAAGGTGGGAATAGGTTAGGACGTATACTTCACTGTAAACCGATATACTGTTTGTCCCTCTCCGTCTCGCGCACTACTGTTTAACAAATATAAAGTTTGTAAGGTTTAGAAATTAAGTATATAAAAAGTGTTGTAAGGCTGGATGAGAAAAGTTTTATAATCGAATTACTCTCTATATTACAGTATAAACCTACATTCCTCCTCCTTCAATCTCTGTCTATCCTTGTATCTCTCCTGTTTTCCATATTTCTCCCATATAAACGTATACTCTAATCCTCAAACCATGTCTAGACTAGCACCTCTCCTCGTATACCCTACGGCTCTCATATAAATGCATTTTCCTCCTTGAAGACTCTCTCAACCTAGCACCTACCTTCGTTTTCCCTATATTTTCCCATATAGACGTATACTCTCTCATTCAGACCTTCCCGACTAGCCTAGCACTTCTCCTCATATTCCCCTACCTCTCTCATATAAGATGCATTCCCTCATTCAACACCGTCTAGCCTAGCATCGACCCTCGTATTCCCTATCTCTCGCATATAAACGCCTACTCCATCATTCAAAACTCCTATCCTAATACCTCTCCTCGGTTTGCTATATCGCTCATATTCTACCCTTCAAGTCCTGTTTAGTATAGCATCTTTCCTTGTGTTCCCTATCTCTCTCGTATAAAGCATATCCCTCCCTCCTTTAGCATCTGACTAGCCTAGCATCAGCCCTGGTATTCCCTATCTCTCCCCTATAAATACTTCTATCTAGAGACCTAATGTTTCAGGAGAGCATCCTTTCCCCTATAAAAGTTTATTTGGTGTCTTTATCTTAATTAGTTTAGGAGTTATTAAATTTATAATTAAATTACATTTTATCGGTATTCGAACCCTGGACACCAGAACCAATATTATTTACAATATTAGTTTGATATGTTTAAGGGTGCTGTATGCATTTACAGCATCAATCTAAGTGATATATTCTAGAGTATAGAGAAAAATAAGTAAGTGATTGAAAGATCGGGATTCGAAGTAAGGACAGCTGATTGAAAATTATATACAGTATTAATTGCCCCTCATAGGAGCTATCAATCATGCTTTGGTCAATTCCTCTACCTCTCTTAGTTTCTGAGATAATGACGATTTAAAATTAGGCTCGAACCCAGAACGTCAGGTATCTAATTACACATCCACAAGATACTACCTAGTAACATAAACGCAATAAAGTTTATTTGGCGTCTTTATCTTAATTAGTTTAGGAGTTATTAAATTTATAATTAAATTACATTTTATCGGTATTCGAACCCTGGACACCAGAAACAAAATTATTTACAATATTAGTTTGATATGTTTAAAGGTGCTGTATGCAGTTACAGCATCAATCTAAGTGATATATTCTAGAGTATAGAGGAAAATAAGTAAGTGATTGAAAGATCGGGATTCGAAGTAAGGACAACTGATTGAAAATTATATACAGTATTAATTACCCCTGATAGGAGCTATCAATCATGCTTTGGTTCACTCGTCTACCTCTCTTAGTTTCTGAGATAATGACGATTTAAAATTAGGCTCGAACCCAGAACGTCAGGTATCTAATTACACATCCACAAGATAATACCTAATAACATAAAGGCAATAAAGTTTATTTGGCGTCTTTATCTTAATTAGTTTAGAAGTTATTAAATTTATAATTAAACTATATTTTATCGGTATTCGAACCCTGGACACCAGAAACAAAATTATTTACAATATTAGTTTGATATGTTTAAAGGTGCTGTATGCAGTTACAGCATCAATCTAAGTGATATATTCTAGAGTATAGAGAAAAATAAGTAAGTGATTGAAAGATCGGGATTCGAAGTAAGGACAACTGATTGAAAATTATATACAGTATTAATTACCCCTCATAGGAGCTATCAATCATGCTTTGGTTCACTCGTCTACCTCTCTTAGTTTCTGAGATAATGACGATTTAAAATTAGGCTCGAACCCAGAACGTCAGGTATCTAATTACACATCCACAAGATAATACCTAATAACATAAAGGCAATAAAGTTTATTTGGCGTCTTTATCTTAATTAGTTTAGAAGTTATTAAATTTATAATTAAACTACATTTTATCGGTATTCGAACCCTGGACACCAGAAACGAAATTATTTACAATATTAGTTTGATATGTTTAAAGGTGCTGTATACAGTTACAGCATCAATCTAAGTGATATATTCTAGAGTATAGAGAAAAATAAGTAAGTGATTGAAAGATCGGGATTCGAAGTAAGGACAACTGATTGAAAATTATATACAGTATTAATTACCCCTTATAGGAGCTATCAATCATGCTTTGGTTCACTCGTCTACCTCTCTTAGTGTCTGAGATAATGACGATTTAAAATTAGGATCGAACCCAGAACGTCAGGTATCTAATTACACATCCACAAGATAGTACCTAATAACATAAAGGCAATAAAGTTTATTTGGCGTCTTTATCTTAATTAGTTTAGAAGTTATTAAATTTATAATTAAACTACATTTTATCGGTATTCGAACCCTGGACACCAGAAACGAAATTATTTACAATATTAGTTTGATATGTTTAAAGGTTGTGTATGCAGTTACAGCATCAATCTAAGTGATATATTCTAGAGTATAGAGAAAAAATAAGTAAGTGATTGAAAGATCGGGATTCGAAATAAGGACAACTGATTAAAAATTATATACAGTATTAATTACCCCTTATAGGAGCTATCAATCATGCTTTGGTTCACTCGTCTACCTCTCTTAGTTTCTGAGATAATGACGATTTAAAATTAGGATCGAACCCAGAACGTCAGGTATCTAATTACACATCCACAAGATAGTACCTAATAACATAAAGACAATAAAGTTTATTTGGCGTCTTTATCTTAATTAGTTTAGAAGTTATTAAATTTATAATTAAATTACATTTTATCGGTATTCGAACCCTGGACACCATGTACCCAAATATACATTCACAAGAAACTATCTAATGACATTAATGTAATAAACTTTATTTGATGTCTTAATCGTAATTAGTCTCTGAGTTATTAGAAGCTGAATTTGTAATTCGAACCCGGCCATCCTGGTCAACTTGGAACTCGTTGGAGAAGCTGCTGCTTTTTATATCATTTCCATCGCTAAAATCTAAAGTGTTGAGTGTTGGGCAGAGCACTTAGGAAAACAATTACTGACAATGTTCGCTAATGTGGTGAAAGCGTCTAACGGGTTAGCTAATGTGGGTCACCGTTACCTCCAGACGGAAGTATGTCGTTGATCGCTAATGTATGTAAACAGATCCAGAATGTAAACTTAAAAGCCTATTAATGTGTTGAAAGCGTCTAACATGTTCAGCTAATGGACAAGCGATTTCCCCAGATACAAGAAGGCTGCAGTGTTTCATTACATGACAGACTGTTACCGTGAGCAGACTACTTATACTCAAGCTCCAGTCAACAATTCAATAATCAAAAAACTTAATTGCTCGAGGATGCAATCTGCAGACCTTAGTAATCATAAAAAAAATGTTTGACGAACATTACCTAATTAATTTGCCGAGGGGCGGCAGGACTCGAGAAAACAATTCCATCAAGTCATGACGCCACAGTAGAACGCATGGGGGAGGGGGTAGAACCTGTTAGCACAGATACTGCCGGCATTAGGTGAGCACACAAAGCGAGAGGGGGCGGAGCTAGCGCCACGCGACCGGGCGGCAAATAGTAGCGCACAAAGGGAGGGGGCGGGGCTAGCGGCATAGATCAAAGAACCTTATCAGATGGCGGCAAATCCTTTGTGCTGGAGTCGCCATTTATTTTCTACTATTATCAAAAGTTTACATTTATAAAAAGCGATAGTCGCTACAACTATAATGGGCTACTCAAAAAGTTTAAGTTGTATTTTTACAAGCGTAAAATTACAACTACTTTAGTAACATACTTGAAGCCATCCTGAGTCAGCGCAAGCTTGGTAATGTTAAGAACTACAGTTTATTTTGCACACAAGTTTAGGTTAAACAACAATCGTGCTTACTCAACAATTTTGTTTCACAAATGACATTCAAATTGACGACAATCAATACCCGTAACATCGCCGTAGAAAATACTGGTGCACTCTTCCAAGTAGATCACGCATCTCACTAACCTCAACAGACGCTCAAGTATCCTGTAGAGAAGCGTTTCTCGGTCGGGAAGTGGGTCACGTACACAAGACTTTTGATATGCCCCAACAAGAAGAAATCAAAAAGGCCTAAGATCAAGAGAACGTAATGGCTACACAATTTGAACCTCCCTTCCGATTCAGCCTACGGGAAATGGGTGGTTAATATGTTACGTACTCTAAGGGAAAGTGTGCAGGCACTCCTTGTAGTTGCATCCATATCTGACGACGCAGGATGAGTGTTGCGTCCTCTTAACAGTTCCAAAAGAACTTGTTGCGCAAGGACCTTGTACCTCACCCCATGCAAACGTGGTACTAGGTGGTACGGTCCGATCACGTGACCACCGATAATACCCGCTCATCTTTAACTGAAAACGTGGTGATGGTGGTCGAATACTGCTTGGGCAATGTGCCGCATCCAAACATGCCTCTTACAACAATAAAGAATCCGCCTCTGCTGAACTGTATCTGTGAATAACACGTTGCTTAGAAAATTTGACTCCTCACAACAGTCAATTCACAAGATTGAACTGAATGTGGTAAGCTCATCCAAACTCAAGGGTTTACCACTCTGTGAATGAGAGTTACAACTGGTTGTCATGCAAGACATGCCACATACTACTTGGGAAGTTCCCATGGATAAGCGTTCTTACACGTGTGCGAGTACCTCCTCTTTCATAGCGACTGTTCGAGTCCCACGTGGCCAGCCCATAAATGCACTGGACGTAGGGAACCTGTCTCTCCCCGAATCGACGGAGAATGTTTTT
Source organism: Deroplatys truncata (assembly GCA_030765065.1). NCBI lineage: Eukaryota > Metazoa > Arthropoda > Insecta > Mantodea > Mantidae > Deroplatys > Deroplatys truncata. Next base: position 604,505,292 of record CM060990.1, on the reverse strand, counting down.
AAACGCTTGGGATTGTGGTAGGAGTCTGCTCGGATATTGGGGGCTGTACAGCTTTGTGTGCATTACTATCGGTTCTGCCACACATGAAATGCATGTCTCGCGATTCTAAAAGCCTGCATTGTTCAATTACATGAATATTACAAACGTAGCACTTAGCTTCAAATGCCAGAGCCTACACTACAGATACAGTGTTGCAGTGCAAACAACCCACTTGTCTCAAGAGCGCACGAATGACAAGCAGATGTAAATAGAAAATGTTACACAAGTACTGACTGTACCTAAATAGCGTGACAACAGACTGGGAGTCTGCATCAATCCAACCCAGTGTCTTAGAGCAAAGTAAGCTTACAGCCGCAATGTAGGAGTTTGATATTCCCAAGGTTGCATTGACTTAGGATTACTTCCTACACCATAAGGTCCTTTTCAAAAGTAGTTGTATTTCGGCACCCTTAAGTTTGTGCGTCACCTTTTGAATAACAATATAACTTATGGAGTCAATACATATACATGTAATAGAACATTATAAAATAAACTAAAAGGCGGAAACAGCCCAACTGTGCCAGAAACGTCCCTACTTAACGCCCACCCGAACCGAGGACTCTCACTCCCGAGAGGGTATGACAACGCCTGGGGTATACGACTGACGGGAAGCAGAGGGCCTAGGATCAGAGAGCGAGAGATCAGGGTGGGTGATGAGTCACACGCCCGGGATGAGACCGAGCAAGTGGCTGATAGATGCAGATGAAAAGTGAATGATAGGAAAGGTGATGGAGCACCGGTAGAATGAAACATGAGGGATACCGGAGAAAACCCGCCCAGACGCCACTTTGCCCACCACAAATTCCACATGCGGGTATCTGGGATTGAACCCGGACCAATTTGGTGAGAGACGGGCGTTCTAACCACTCGGTCATCACGCCGCCGACCCAATAAAATACGCTTATATAATAATTTCAGATTTAGAGTATTTCTTTAAGCTGAATGAAGGATATTTTATAAGTTAGTGTTAAAATTATTGATAGTCATTGTTTTAAGCATATTTGCTTTAGATAAAACCTAGAAATCTTGCCCATTGAACTTCCATTGAGGAAATCCATTCCAGATATATTCTTGCTTTTACCTGATGGATCAACTAAGTTGAGAATGTACATCATCTCCAAAACTAAGCGTACGATACTGTTTTAATACAATCTAACCATATTTCTGACATGTAAACACAAAATAACTAGATCGTAAAGCCCTTATTGGACGCTGAAGGTATTCCTTACATTTTACACTGCTCTAGTGTAGGTCAATAGCATGGCAGTTGTACTCGTTATTTTGTCATTACATCACCTTTTTGTCGTCTTTGTTTGGATTAAGGGATATGTGAAAAGCCAAACCCCTAGTCACCCTTCACATAAAGGAGAGGAGTGAGGTAGATTGTGTTTTGTTTACGTCCAGAAACCCCTTCAGTTTGCGTGATCTACCTCGACCTATTTGCAATGTCGCCGAATTCTACAGCCGCATTGCATCTACGACAAAGGTGTTTGGAATATCCTCTTAAGTGATTAGTTGTTTAAAAACCCTGTGTGATATGACAGTTACTACCGAAACTATGTCAAAATAGGTCGCTCTACTCATCTTAGGAGTAACGAACTACTCCCTTCATGTATTCTCGTTGGATTAAACATTTAATTTAGAGCAAAAACTATTTGTTTTTTCGAAAACGGCTGATCAAAGAACAAAATACCATTAATCTTTACTTCTATGAAGCTCATATTAGAAGGAATGTAACAAGTTTCCAACCACCCGGTATACATATAGGTTTCTGTTAAACGTTATGGTTTCTTAGTAAGGTCGAGAACTGTTGGAACGTCCCTAGTAAACGTATAGCATAGTGCTGAACGGCCTACAAACAGAAATACATGCATAAATTTCTTCTAAATACAGTATACTTTAGATCGCTTGCGGTTTTTTATGGTACTAGAATATTTCTTATGCGGTTATTTATGACACGTGATTTTTCCTAACATTTTTGTCAGACATATTTTGTACTTTAAGAATGGTTAGAAAATGTATGCAGTTTTAACGATTAATTCGTTGTTAATTAATGAATCGCTTTTACATGATTTGATTAATTTAATTCTTATATCCATATAAATAATATTTTGTTGGGAATTCTCTTTAGTTTGGCTAGGTCAGAAAGTAAAATATTTAAGCTAACTTCATTAGAAACAAATCTGAAATTAATAAAATATTTTATGCTCAAAACATTGAGCGTTTGGAAGCTATAAAATTTTACTGCCAGTAATGCAGTGTTACCTACGCTTTCATTTAAAAATCGACATTTTTAAGGAGTGTAAAATATAAACATCTCAGAAAAACAACTAAAATTTAACATCAGGATTTAAAAATAGTGTAAGTTTTCATTAATAGGGACGTAACTCAACCACAAAATATAAATATGATATGCACTATATTTGTAGAAAAACAATGGCATAAAATGAAGACTTAATTACATAAATCTTAAATCCAAAATTTTGACCTAATTCACCATTTAGTTGTAGACTAGTGCCTTTGAAGGCAATCATTTGTTTATATGGCTATGGCCCAAAGTTATTGGGAGGTCGGCGCCGAGCGGTGCAAGTAAACACCGGGCGCGCTATCGGGATATAACTAGAACTTTCTGGAAGCTTTATATGCCCCCTCCTCCAGAAAGTGTGTCGAAATAGTTCTAGAAGTTTCGAGAACCTTCTTTAGAAGATTCTACTGTCTATATAAGCGAGCGCTCTCGCGAGCAGTGAGGCAGTCGCGAGTTGAAAACTAGTCGAGTGCGACAGAGGGGATTCAATAGAGTGACTTGAGATGAGCCAGTGCGAGGTGAAGAGACCTGTTGAGACAGCGCGAGGTGTCGAGTAGCGACAGTAGTGTGACTCGCGTCCGACAGTCGGCGAGCGAGCGAGTTGGCGGGCGAGTTTCCCGTGCGATTCTCCAAGCGAGTTAGTGGCGTCTTCTGCGACGTGCAGCGAGTGCTACCGCGGAGCGACGGTTGTGGAGGTCTTGTGTTTGACGACTCCCGGATGAACTGAATCGTTCGGCGTGAAGAGGCTGCGTCACGAAGGAAGTGAACTGACGGAGAATTGAACTAGTACACCTTAGTGAAGTGACCTCCCAGTGAAGGTGAACTACATAAAACCGAAACAATGACATAAGAACGTAAAACAGCAACAGTGAGAACTGAGAAAGTGTAAACACTGGACAAAGTCTAAATATTTTATTCAGTTTCAAATTCTGGAAAAATTAACGTTTGTATTTAACTAAAGCTCTTATATATATATATATATATATATATATATATATATATATATATAACACATCTTAATTGCAATTGTGACATCCTATATACAATTAATACCATATGTGGTATTAGGGTGGAATAAACCAAGTCAGAACCTGCATGAGTAAGATATGAACCATTGCTTTATCTTACAATAATTTCCAAATGTCAAATGGGTCAAATATTTTCATGACTGTACTTCTGTTTAAAGAATTTTAAACTCGGGTTGATTTTGTCACTCCAAGCACCATCACAGGTTTACTAAGGTACAAGTCCAAGCCGAACAACGGGTGGGTGGAGCAGCACGCTTTGAAAACCTGCTCCGTGTAAACATCAGGTGCTTACATAACTTCACAATTCGAAACGGATGCGCATTCTATTATCAGTTTGAACTGTGACACTACAGAGAACTTCTCGTTGTCGCCACTATGTTGTACATGTAGGCAACGTTATCGACAGCAACATCACTCTGATTCAGGTGTTTTCAAACTACACAAAGAAAATCGACCTTTTCAGGACAACTACATGTCAAACTTCAGATTGTTATTTTCTCGATGTCTAATTTACTTTACTGCGTTTTATGGATAGAAAAACAAGAAAACCATCACCCCTATTGCATATTTGTATAATTTTATCTCCATTAATAGTCATAGAAAGCAGTCCTATATTGTTGATTATTAAAATATCCTCCACCACGGCGTCGCCTATCAATGTACTTAAAACACGCACATTAAAGTATATTAATTAGAAAAGAGTACCCGGTACTCGTTACTAATTTCTGAAAATTTCTGCTAACAGAAAGCAAAAGCAATGGGCGTCTAGGAAATGTTGGTGTCACGAAAAAGTTATACGAAACAATTTGCATGTCTTAAAGATATCTACATTTTGTGTGCAGTACTATTTTTTCATCTCTTATGTATTACAAGTTGCACAAAATTATATAAAATCCCTCCCTAATGAAGTGTGTTTCACAGGTTATTCCCAGAAAATTCAAAATCTTGTTTGTAACGCAAATATCTTATATGCTTGGCATTTAATCAAAATCGTTAGGAGCTATGTTTTGGTAAATCATGATGGAAGATAGTGAAGTAATACCAAGTGTAGTACTTATCCAATATTTCGTTGTGCTAATTAAGGTAGCCTGAAAACCTGTATTTCTAGCGAAATACCCGTAGTGAATTTTTAGGTGGAACGCAATACTTTTACTTACCGGGTACCAGGTGAAGAAAGTTAAAAACAAAAAATTCAAATACAATTCTTAGGAGCAGAGAATGAAACCCATTTAAATACTTCTTACCATGCGTCAGCTTTATGTTCTCCAATACTGAAGTCATATTTGTCCGGAAGAGAAATCAAATTCGATAAAAACGGTTTTGAAACTATTTATATAATGCGCATCATCATGTGTGAACGTATGTTTAGAAAGCCACAGGGTGCGATTTAAAAAAAAACACACTCGCAAATAAAAGCAAACAAATTGCCGAAGTAATAACAAAAGTTAACGGTTTATATATATATAAAAAAAAGCCATTTAACAACTTTGGTCATTTTTCACTGTTTTAACCTGCGGTTTCTTTAGCGGTTTATATCCGTGTTTGCATGTTTCACTCTTTAAGAGGTGGGTAGAAACGTATACTGTTTTGAAAAAGTTCGTAAAATTCGGCTATAAAACTGATTTATCGCTAGCATAAAGGTCTAATTCCTAATGTTTCCGAGAACCTCAACTCAGGGCACTTTGTGTCCCTTAAACCCCTATTCCACAGCATTTCCTTAAATCTTGCAAAAAAAAAAAGTGTTACATTCACGTGACTTTCTGTACCTACTGCAGTTGGTTTTTATATGGCTTCTACAAACTATCTTAGGAAGGCTTATTTTCTATCTACTTCATGTTAACGAGATAAACCTTTGAAGAAACAGTTTCAATACACATTTAGTTAAAGGTAAAAGGGATCCAGAGGAAACCGAATCGATAGTCCGAAGTTTAAGAACCGGATCGCTATATGCTGGCCTAGAAATTCCTTACTCTTTCCATGACCCCGCAAGAAAGAACTGATAACGACAGTACTTTAAATAAATGCCGAATTGTTGAAAATTCAATCCAATAATAAATATCTCGGAAAGTGCTAATGGCACAGAAAGGTTATTTAAAATATCTTGCGTTTAAAAGACATCCACATTTTGTTGTGCAGTACGTTTTCATCAATCAAGGTTTACCAATTATAGAAAACTCATTCCGAATGACGAGGGCTTCAGAGGCAATTCACAGAAAATTCAAAATATACATTTTATTTATCAAAAAAATGTCTTAAATATACGGTATTTTCATTAAAATCCTCAAGAGCCATTTCCGAGGGAATCGGAAGCTTCAAAAAAGTTTTCCATCTAAATGTTAGTCTGGGATGGGGGATTTTCTTGAAAAATCTTTTATTGCAGCTTTGGAAGTTGCTGAACCTAAATACCAAGTTATGCTGTTCACAATCACGCGCAAATATTTTTACTAAAAATAGTTCCTTTGGTTTCAGGGGACCTTAAAATGTGTATTTCGGTGAAATCTTGATATCCAATGTTTGAGTGGAATATAATACCTATCTTCTCTACCTAGTAGGTGCACCCGTGTACAAAAAAGTGAGTCATCCCCAGACTCCACGAGGTAGCATGTTTAATAATATCGTACAACAAACTGCTGCAGCGGCTACACAACTGTATTGCGTATGGTGTTAACAAGGCGCTGTGCCGTGTAGCACTTAGAAAAATTCGGCGTTTCAGACATGACATTTTTTGGGGGGTGTCCACAGGTGTACGTGTTAAATAAAGTAAGAATGTCACCTCTTTACCCTTGAACTTCAGCGCAACAGAACTGTTCAAACATACATGAACACTAACACGATGGACAGGATGTACTGTAGCGCTGACTTGGTAGAGGATCTCCAGACTATTTTTTATATCTCCCCAAGTAGATACGTGCTTATGTTCGTTTGAACTAAGTATACAGTGAGCAAGTTCTTAGTTGCCGATCTTGAGAGATACTAACTAAAACGCTATTTTCTCCAAGTGCTACTTCTCGAGTGCTGTGAATCCTTTAAGCTGAAGTGGAAGTTTTAAGTGTTTCTGCACGATGCGTATGCAAAAATAGAACTGCAGCGAAAACTAAGGAGGCGAATTTTAATACAGTATACAGAAAATACACTTCTAGGAGTAACAGGCAAGATCGATGTAAAAACGAAACACTTGGATGCCCAATGTTATCGAAAGGAACAAATGTAAGATTCATACCTAAAAATTCAACATTGTGTTACATTATGTTCACAAAACAGTGATATTAAGATCTACAGCAAGAATTTATCTTAGTATTAGAGCTAAATTGGTTTTGCAGTTAAGAGTTGCTGCTTCACTATCATGGAAGTTCACGTTTGCTAAATGCTGTAGGTGGTGTGTATTTCAGCTGAAGATTCCAAATTTGATTTTCTTTTCTGCAATCTACTGAAGCAGTCGACGAAAGAATAAAGAGACATTTAATTAAATATGCCGTTTACTTTCTCTAACACGTAAACAATGCCGTGCATAAGAAGTGGCCCATTTCCGTAGATCATTTTTTTTCCTCCATATGCTTTCCACCTTCGGGTAACCAACATTTGACTCCACCCAGTCGGTATCATGTTCTCTATGTGACTGGCCTAAAAAAACAGTACAGGAACATATTAAACAATGAACGACGCTTATAGTCTATGTGAAATGAAGGGGTGGTTCGGATACCACCTCTATGAAGGAGTTTCGCTACGATTGGCACACAAGACTAAACCAATTACAAATAACACTGCCTTCTAGAGGAAGGCGTAAAGAATTATTTGCAGGCGTGGTTAAACTGAACGACAGCTACGACATTTACATGTATGAGAGCTTTCATCAGCGACATGCAGACGAAGGTTAAAGCTATTGCTGCTACTAAACGGCAATAAGAAAACCAGTATTAAGAAGACGCTGATGTAACAGGCAAAGGTAAGGTTTAAGTTGTAATTTTAACCTTCGGAAGTTCGATCATACTTTGGGGGAAATAAAGTATCCTGCAAATTTAGTGGCCAGAATTATGTTCGAAATACAGAGGTGATCGCGCTGGTAGGTGATGGGGCTAAATTTTGTCAGTACCCACATAAACAGCTCCGTTTCACTATGGTCCATATTTTATGCACGCTAGTATACCTAGTAGATAGGAAGTACTGTATTCCGACTAAAACTTTGATTTCGAGGTTTCAGCAGAAAGAAATGTTCTTACAAGAAGGTCCTTGTGTGTGTGAACATCGCTATTCAAAAACGAAACGTCGGATAAATATATGTTCAGTATCTTCCAAAGTAGCATCGTAAAGATTTAAGAAATTCCCCACCCCGAACTACTTTTGCATGTAAATTTTTCGCCGTTTTTTCAAAAATGACTAAGTTTTAATCATAGTTTATATTACGATATTTACATGTCAAAAAAGATATCTTGGATTTTCTGGAAATAGCCCACGAAGTCGTTATTCGGAAGGAATTTCGTATAATGTATTAAATCCTAAGAAATAAGTGACAAACTTACTTTACAGGAGTTGTAGATCACTTTAAAACAGAATTTCTTTAGCACGAGTTGTTTTGTGGCATCAGCCATATCCAAGATATCAGTTATTATTGAATTTTTATATATGTTTTATGACCTGTCATTCATTTGTTTCTCGTGAAGTTATGGAAAGAGTATGGAATTTCAAGGTTGTAATATAGGAACCGCTTTTGAACATTTGATTATGGCTTTGTTCTTCTGTAGGTATCCCTCTTTTATGTATTAGATGGCTTGTATAAATACTGAGCAGCAAATTGGGCGGCCTACTTGTGCAAGGGCTTTATGTCCTCGGGAGTGGATATTACTGTACTGATGCAGCACACAGCTTTCTGACGGACAAATGCTGAAGCTTGGTAATCATGTGGCTCGCGCCCCGTTAGCCATTATTGTGATTAGTTCTTCACTCGTGTTATGGAGCGGCCACGATACGGAAATAATGAATTAGTTGATATTATTATTTTGTTCATGTTTAAACGGTGCCAACGTAATGACAGACAAGTAAGAGAGCTTTAAAGTCAAAAGATTTCCAGTTAGACGACTGGACTAGTTTTTTTTTTTTTCATCAATTGAGACAACTGTGGAATCCTGGCCCGCTACATGCGTCAAATCTGACACCATGCGTGCGACAGAATAACCCTACGAATGTAAATGCCGTAAGAGATGCTACTGCCGCAAATTATCATGCCAGCTGCACAGCTGTTGCGTATGGGCAGCACAAATCTTACTTTGAACATCATTTTTTAATTCCAGTACATCATAATAGAAGCACCTGCAGCGACCGGAGTGTAGGCCACCCAACCTACTGCTCAGCATCCGAGCCGCCCAGTACCAACGACGAAATGTGTAATGAAGCTATTTCTACAAGGGGATGCCCTTTGTTAACTCGAGTAAATGAAGTAGACAGAAAAATAAGCTTTTTGCGGAAATAGTTTGCATAAGATGTATAAACGATAATGGTTAGAGAAACTCATGTAGGTAAATGTAAAGCCAGATTATTTATCTTAGTAGAATCCAATTTATCCCATGTCATTGCGAGATGTTTTTACGATTTAACTCCGGACAGATACAAGTGACGTCATGGCAATGGTCTCGCAATATATTAAACCTAGAGCGAGCTCCATCTGCGTGAAGTCTTAATTCACGTAGTATCATAAAACACCAAAGTAGCGTCGTGATTTATTTAATCAACAATGTTTTTAAAACTATAATAGACTAAAAAGAAGATATATCTTAAGGAAATAAACAGATGAAGATTACAAATTTAGCTTTAAGCGTATTAGAATCCCGTATTCACTTTGATTTTTCTATCTATTTCCATACTGTTTTTTTTACTTTGCAGCCATTTAATTGCCAAAAAATGTAATTTAAATACACGAGGGTGCATCACCCACAACCAGAATTCTCTCTGCGCGCACGCACGCGCGCGTGTGCGTGTATCTTCATAGTGCATTCTGAAACGGATGTCCAAAAGAAACATTCCTTACTAAGAAAATGCTTGAAGTGGCTGCCTGAGCAAAGTTAGCATTTTCAGTGCGAGATGCGATGCTTTCCATACACAAATGTGTATAATATTTAACGCATGCATTTTTTAAATTTAAAATTATCAGCATTTTTTCTACACAAAAAGCTCCCCAGCTCCCCATAAGAAGAGTTATAATCATCTTGTAATCTTATTTTCAGGATATTCTTAGTAATATATATATATATATATATATATGAAATTTTGGGATTAAGGCAAAACCTACCCTTTGGAAGCAATGGGCATTTAGTTTTAAATAATGTATTAAACATTAGAAAAAAAATAACGTAAAATCAAAATGCTTGTATCTTGCCTGTCTCCAAGTAATTCAGTTAAGTCCTTGCGTAAATTTGCAGACACTATATTCATGAACAGACAAAGGCCTTATAAATTCTATGCGTGAAATGGAATTACACGATTTGCATATCGTATGTCCTTTTTGAGAACTAAATTTTAGGTACCAAAAACTTTACGTACGAGATGTAATTTCGTACATCTTAGATAGGGGAATGTTATATAAAGCTAAAAACAATTTGAAGAAAATGGAATTTAGAAGCCTCAGCTGCACATTGTTTTAAAACAGCTAAATGGTTTTTAGGTTTTCTTCCCTTATTCGGAAGCGACACAAAACGGCAGACCTTGAGGATAGGCTCCATAGTATTCTTGCAATCTCTAGAGAAGTGTGCCACAAACATTCAAGTATGTCAGAGAAATGAATAAAATACGTAGCAGTTAATCTAGAACAGATGTGTGTTCCGAAGATTTGTATGGTTCTGAACAATTAATTGTATGTTTGAGAGAAAACAGAGCGTTTATGAAATTAAGGAAAACAATGGTTAGTTCACGTTTCCGAAGTAGTCTCCTTATGCATGCTAGATAATGGAGATACAACAGATCCATTGTAGCTAGCACCTCCAGGAGGAAGAGATGAAGTGAAGTAATCATAGGAGACTACAGGCCACAGGCAGATATGCCACAGAGATGCGCGGAAGTCTCCAAACATCTGCAGGCTCGAAGACCCGTCCCACTGCTGGAGCTACCTTGAGAGGACGATGAACGACCCGTCGACCAAGCAGCCCTCTACTGTCCACGGAAAGTACTCTTTCCTTTGAGCAAGCATCCGCACCATCTGTCCGGCACTGCCATACGGCACGAAACATAGGAGCACCCAAAAGATGAGAAGGAAGCGGAATGAAAGGAAGACTATGGAAAGGAAATCGTGGTAAATGAGAAATAATCCCAGCATTCGCCTACCAACCAGATAAAACTGCGAAGAGCCCAAGGTCAGAATGGATGGTCGCATGGCTTCCTTCGGAAGGGAAGTAAAGCCGGTGGTCCCGTGTCGTAGATTTATGGTTACGTAAAAGAACCTCAAGCCTGATAAAGAGGCCTCTGAACAAAATTACCGGACTTTCACGCCCAATGTAGAATGGGACGCTGAGGACCACAGCAGTTAAACAGCGTCCATAAATGAAACACTATATTTTGATGGGAGTCGAACCCGGGACCTCCGAATGCGAGCCTCACACGTCACCGTTGAACCATCTCACTCATTAGTGTCTCCCTAAGAGAGTTCTGAATATAGCGCTATTTTCCCTATAAACGAACAAAATCGCTCAAGAAGCAATAGTTTTAACGAGGTTTTGAACCACCGTGGTGCTATTGCAGGCGTACGAACTTTGTCATGCAGTAGTTCGACCTTTCAGTGAGCCTAGACCGTGTAGTATTTGAAGGAACGAAATGCTAAGAATTATGTAACGAATACGAAGGGGTTAACCAAAAGCTTGTTTATGCAATCTCTTCACAGAGGAAAGAAAATATTAACTATCATTTATTTTTATATACTTTCTATAAACTACTCTGAATACTTCACTTTAATACAGAAACTTTTGCAGAAATAGTTTCATTACACATATCACTGCAGGTAAAAGGATCAGGAAAAGAATCTATAGTCGACGTTTAAAAGCGAGTCTATAAGTAGCCTTGAAATGCCATACTTCTCCAGCGCATTGAAAAAAAATGAATAGAACAAAACATAGAAAAATGACAGAATTATTGAAAAATTAAACCAATAACGAGTGATATCTCGGAAATGGCTAATACTGCAAAAAATATCTTAAAATGTGTTTTGTGCATTAAACAGGTTTACATTTTTTGTATAGTATGTTTTTGTCTATCTCTTAACATTTAATAGATAACAAAATTATACAAAATTCCTGCTGTATGAAGAGTAGGTACTTCACAGGCTATTACCAGAAAGTTCAAAGTATACATTTTATTTGCCACAAGTATATTAAATGTTTCAGTAACCGACAAAGAAGAAAGTAACATTTTGTTATTATTACATATAAATTAATTATACTTTTTACAGACCTTAGCCTGGTCTTGGCAAGTTTTTAATATAGAGCCAACTAAAAAATTCAACGCCGCAGCCGGGATTTGAACACGGTTCTCACGCTCTCCGTGCGGTTGCTCTAACCATTGAGCTACTGGGACATTGAATTCCCCAACTGATTCAAGTTGTTTCCCAGACAGACCACTAAGGCATCTCACTGGAGATGACAATCTTAGCAGCAACAAAAAGTAAAACCTTAAAAAACCCATTTACCCAGCGCTGAAGTACTTGCGATAGCAGGTCGCTGCTAAGAATTGTCATCTCTAGTGAGATGCCTTAGTGGTCTGTCTGGGAAACAACTTGAATCAGTTGGGGGAATTCAATGTCCCAGTAGCTCAATGGTTAGAGCAAGCGCACGGAGAGCGGGAGAACCGTGTTCAAATCCCGGCTGCGGCGTTAAATTTTTCAGTTGACTCTACATTAAAAATAAGAAAGTTTAATTTTAGAAATTTTATTATTGATCAAGGCATTGTGTGATCTAGTGATAATAAATAATAATTATTATTCCCTAAATTTAAATGCACGCACAAATACAAAAACAAGTAGAAGAAAAGAAAATCGTGCAAAAATGCCAGTTTAATGACAGTGTAGTTTTGTGATAGCATAAAACTTTGTCAAGCTACCACGTTTATCACACCTCTACCTACTGGCTTGTGACTGCCTGAATACCCGATGTATACTCGGGAACATTTCCGCGAGGACTAGAATGTACTAGTCGGCCACGATATGAATGCGCTTGGAGGAGGGCGCCACTGTTTTAGTTGACAATCAAGTCTAGGGATGAAAGGGGGGTGAGAGGCAAAGCGATAGGGAAATGTACAGTCGCACAATAAAAACAGTAGTACATTTGCAGGCCTCAGCTTCGCTAGTAAATATAACTCAGAACTGCGGATGCCTTCTTTACCCGACTGCCCTTCCAATGCCCCGCTCACTTGTTTCGCAACCATTTAGTTCCTCTTTCCAACAGCTACTCATATCATAGCCGACTAGTAGTAGGTACCAAAGGATTTCTGAACTCATCCGTACGCCATTCGCACTGGAATATGCAGCTGTCACAAACACGACCTGACATTACACCATTACATTTTGGAAATGAATCGAATAAGTGGAACGACACTGACAAGATATTCCTCCTCTGATAGCTTCAAGAGCCGTTTTAAGATTAGGTTATGTCCATGGTAGCCTTCTAAGAAAAGTGCGTTTGATAAGGTAGTGGTCGCCGCACGGCTGGCCCTTGCCTATCGACAGCAATGGGAAGTAATGGCCCAGTATCTACAGAACCATGACACTTTATTCTCCCATAAGCAATTTCTATGTTATTTACCTTTAAGCTCTCCCATAAGCAATTTCTATGTTATTTACCTTTAAGCTGTGAAGGAAGAAGTACCGCATTTAACCAAAAACCCGATATCGGTAGTTCTCCAGAAGAACGTGCTTTAAGGCCCCGTAAAGAAAAAGATCCATGAATAGATATTTGTTTGCACTTGCCTGCACGTGTGAATAGGAAAAAGAAAATAAAGCCCAAAAACTTAGTGTTTAACACATTATCGAGAATGTGTGAACACTTTTAGTAAACTTTAATTTATATAACTGCAATCGCGTTAAATGATTAAAAAAAATACTACTAGAAACAAGGCAAATTACCATGATCTAAAAACAGTCCTTCAGACAATTCATCTGGGATAGAGGAATTAGCACTGCATTCCAATCGTAAATTATAAGTGTGAAGGCCTGTATCTCTAAAAAAAAAGTTACAACCACAAAGGCACAAAGGTCGTAAAAATACACACTTTTGCCTGAGCCACTCAGCTTTTTTATAATCTATAGGTACTCACCCTTACAAAACTACCAATTTATTGGGGAAGGTTTACGATTATGTATGTTCCAAATAATGGTTTTAAAAATATTTTGCTGAAATACTTTAAGTTTGAGATGCTAGCGTGGTAAAAAGTCAAGGTCTTGGAGGAGGAAGGTTTAATGAAATACGTCTGTAAAGCGAGAGTAGTGCAGCTTTGCTCTTAAATTAGAAGACATTAGAAATGAGAATGTAAGTCTTCTGACCCAATTTCTGGATCTAATAAGTAAAGCTCAGGCTCCAGACGTTTCAGCAGTCGGCCTGGCCCTATTTAGTGGGATGATCATCGGCAGGCGTAATTGAAGAGACTATGTTCCGATATGCTAATCCAGGATGAGGGGTGAAGCTGGACCCAAGAGTAATCTTACTTCTGAATGTTAACTTTTTTGTTAAAAAATATAAGAGACCTCGGCGAGGATTACAACTGCCAGTTTCGCTTATTTGACATGTGTCTGTTGCCAGTCTCTGCACTAAACCTATTTTGTGCGTGAAATATGAATGATAATAGAAATAAATTCAGAATAAAATTTTTCTAATTTTAAAATTATAAATGTGATATGTCATGTACCATACACCACAAATACACATTTCTTATATTAAAACTTCATTAACTTCAGATCTAAGCCTAAAAATAAACTCTAAAGACTTAATTTGTGTGCATAGTATATACGATTATGCTATTAAAATGTTTAACACCAAACAGCGATGGCTTTAAGAAATAAACGACGCAATAAAAAGTCCATTCTATTGAAATAGGGAACTTTGTGATACACTACTAATCATCCTTTTTGTACTAAAATAAAAACTCTTACATTCCTCAGAATATCAAATAATTAATCTACACTGGGGATTCAATATATCTATATGAAACGATATTAATTTTGCAGTTATAACATAATAAAGGTTCGATTTTCGTAAAACCGATTCAACGAAAATATTTTCATTTAAAGTTTAGTCCCGCAATAATTTTGTCCCGTTAAGTACGAAGACATTTCGGACGTATTCCTGCTCCTGGTTAGCAACCGAAGGTTTTGATTCCCGGGTGGTGCGGAAAGATTTTCAGTGACTTCTATCCTGGGTTTAAGAGTGGGTTACGTGATTAGTCCATTCCAGTATTGCGGAACGCAATTGCATACCACCACAATATCTGAATAGGCTTCGGGTAGAAAACCACGTATCACACAAAATTGATGACACAATCAGAAACGAGTGAATGTACACGATAGTAGTAGCACTATGCTTCATAAAACATTTATCTGCAAATGCGCTATTTGCTAAGTAATGGCAAACCTATGGCTACGAGTCAATACTGTCTAAGCTGCATAGGTACACTGAATACTGCTGAGAGCTGGAGTTGTAATCAAACAGTAACCATACTTCCTCTACAAAACAGAAATAGTACTGTCTGGGGTACATCAGTGTTGTATAATTATTAAGAATGGAACGAATTCATAGCAACGAAGACTATACTGATGTGTCCACGTTTACATAGTGAATTTAGAGGAGTTTCGTAACCATATAATTGCAATATCTTGCTTCTAGGAGTACTTTCGGTGCCTTCAACCGTTTCAATCTGTGCTATCAATTAAAATAGAGGTATTCTGAAAGTACAAAAATTCGGCTTTCGGATTGAATATAAATAAAATGTTAAAACATGAAGTGCCTGAGATGGTTATTGCAGATTCACTAACGATAAATAACCACACCTAAAAACCTCCTATTATCCCAAACAAGCATCACATACGAAGGAAGGAAACTAAAGCATCCATATTCTCGTGATGAAAAAGAAACGATTTACATTAACATGGAGAAAGCCTGAAGTCATCTCACTAAGGGTAAAGTCTGCTGTAACTATCAGTCCTCTTTGTTACTTCTCTAGATATAATACCTGAACCACTCCGTCGGTTGGTCAATGGGAAAAAAGGAGAAAATTTACCTAATAAACAAGGTTTGACGAAGAAAATCTCAAGCTGTTGTCATATTATAAGTCAAGATTCTAATTGTGCTAACCCACAAAGACACTGAAGTTAATATAAAGGTATTTAATAATATATAATATTAAATTGACAAATTTTGTGGTTAGGCCACTTGTGCTCCCAACTACGCATACATAGAGAGCCTTCGTTTCGACGCGTGGCCGTATTAGGGGGAGTTGTTTGCCCTGCACTGCGGTGTTTCCAGGCGGTTTATCCCTCCTCCACTTTCCCTCCTCTCTTTATGTTGGCAAATCCGTTGACGTGAAGTCTGCTGCACAGAGGTTGATATGTTACGAGACCACATGTTTGTGTTATAGTGTGGTATGTATTGCTGTTAATATGCCAATAAGTCCATATAATTTAGCACACACAATCTTCATGTATGATTTCTGCTTGACAACAAGTTTTTGTAGAGAAGGGAGACGGCGATTTATAGATAGATCCCCTGCTGTTCGTGCGCCGCACAGAGGAATAGTTCGTAATCTTGTGAATAGATATAGGGAAACGGGATCTATTCTTGAAAATCATGCGAAATTAACGATATCGGAGAAAAGTTAGAACGAAGTGCAAATAAATCCCTGCACAGGAATCATGAATTTCGCAAAAACTGACTTGGAATGCCACTAAACTTTTAATATTAAAACCATATAAGATAACTAGTTCAGAAATTGCAATTATGCGATAATATGAGTAGTTAATTTCTGCAATTCGGTGTTTCATAATGCTAATGAACACTATTGACCCACATTTAACTTTTTACGGACGAAGCATGATTTTATTCACATGGCCGAGAAGAATTGTTAATGCAAATTTTCTTAAAAGGTGCGAGATGTGTTGACATTTTTGTCAATTTCAACATCATAATAGAAAAAGTAATTTTCGTGGCCTTATGTACCTAACATTCCAAAAAATATTGTGACCGCGCGCGCGAAGTTACCTACGGACCGGCAGAGCTCATCCCGACTCGCCTACCTGGCCGGCTGGATGCGGCTAATGACCGGTCCTTTGAGAATGATAGCCGCGTAACGATCCTATTATGTGCCACTTCCCCCCAGTGTTTACTGTTCCAGAACATTAATTTTGACATGTTCTAGTAGCCTCCCTTTCTAGAACATTTCTCTTTGTATGGGGGCCGATATAAGGGGCTGCTGTCGTTCGGACAGCAGATTTGAGTTAAGAAGTGAAAAGTGGACTGTGAAAGTGGACAGTTCAGTTCAGTTCAGTTCAGTTCAGTTCAGAGTAGTAACTAGGGACTCAGCAGTTCAGTTGTGATTCGACGGATCAGTTACGTTGTGTTTCGAGTGTGTGCCAAAAGTGATAAGTGCAACGTTTGTGCTACGCTGAGTGTGCCTAAGTGATAAAGTGTGTTTTATAGTAACTGCTGTTCCCATTTTTGTTACAATATATTTCAAATAATAAAAACTTGATTATATATGAAATGCCCCCGTGATCAAAATTTAAACATTCTTACGCATTATTTCTCGAACACAATTCTTTACGAACAAAGATTAAACTTTGTCGTTAAAACTTTTCCTAGTAAATATAATGCAGTACATAAAAGATTAAATAATCATTTATTAGATTATTAAAACCCGAAATCCAAAACAAGGCTTTACATTAAGTAAAGACACACTGGATCTCTCCCATCCATCTTCAAAGGACCTATTACGAGAAATACAGTTTTAAAATCCCTTGCGTTATTTGCGCTCACCTGAGTAGATCAACTTAACCGTCGCGTTTGGGCATTTAAATGACAAAAAGCGCAATCTAGCCTTGATTTTAGGTTTGAAAGTTTATAAAGTTTTTAAACAGTTATTCTTTTCAAATTTCGTGAAACCTCAGTATCGAGTACCCTTAATTTGACTGCCTCAAGGTGATATCTTTTGAACAAGAGAATTCCTGCCTCATTAATTCGTTAATTCTTAAGTTTTACCCTTCCCTAAAATTTGTTCAAAAACTATAAAATTGGATTTAATTGGCATTAAACTCCTTCGACAACTCCTTGACCCGTAGGAGGAAATATCTAAGATTTCAAGTCGCTCATCGCTGGAATAAAGAATTTTCCGGGTTTGATGGTCTGCAAGCTCCGAGAATTAGGGAGCTTCGTTCCTGAACTTCTCGGAAAATATTAGACTGGCTCATTCTATGGCTCTCACAAGCTTAGAAAATGTTATATGGCTTAGAAGATGGTCAGAAATTGCTTTGGAATCATATGCAGGCGATTTTTGAACAGATTAAATTACTTTACTGTATACACATACTGCCAGTACTTTTTACGGCTCTTGTGTGTTTAAAAAAAATAATATTTTTACATTATTTCGCGGAAGAAACAAAAACATACAAATATAAACCTGAAGGAAACAGCACCTCATGGCGGGAATGTTCGCTAACCTTGTTTGTGCGTGTTGCACTGTAACAATACCTTCTGTTATCTCTGGAATTGCCTTATTTTCCAGAAGCTACGCCGAGCAATTTTTACAGCAAATGGAACATCGCACTGTCAGAAAATTGATTTGCTAGCCCCAATGTTTTCACTACAACCGCCATTTGCATGCAAAAACAAAGGCTTCAATACCCATGCATATATACAAGAAAAATGTACGAATGTCAAATTACCATTACAGATTATCGCTTGTCCACTAGCGAAGCCCTTGTTTACAAACGCAACTCGGTGTGTTTAAAATAATTTTACAATAATTTAGGAATTTACTGACGAGTTTTACGCTTGTAAATAATAAGCGCGTTTTGAGTAAATGAGATTGGCGAACATTCAGCATTGATGTCCATATAAGCAACAACAATATTATTAAAGCGTGTATTTTTATGTATAAAGCAGAACACAAATGGGAGTGATAAATGTTTAATTTTACTTTAATTTTAACAACTAAATGAATCAAAGGTATGTTTAATAAATACTAATTGTAACCCAGCGCACGGTTTTTATAATTTAAAATAGAAACATCAAACGTATGTTAACATTTTATATTGAAGGATTAACTTATTAGCACGTTTACAGGTATGTTTAAGGCGTAAGCCACAAGTTTCTAATCACGAAGACAACAGGGGCCGCTAAACGAAATATAGAAACTTAATTACTAAGGAGATCCGCACTGCTTGTAATATATATTGCTACACAACAATACAAGGATCAATTATATTTGAGTTATCCTCCAATTCCCAACTTTTTCAGCAGAGCATAAAGCTTAGCTTTCGCAATAAAATACCATATCTTTCATATACCCGCTTTATATTAGCGGTTTTTGCTTCGTTGGTGCATCTTAGTAATTATTGGAAAAAGTCATTATCCTTTAATTAGTTGAAAATGTACGTTGTCGAAGCTTTCCACGCAGTGTTATAACTGGCCTTGGAACTTTACAGGTTTATAAAGAATTGATACTTTGAGATATAAGACGTAAATATAGCCCAAAACAGTGTGTCCCATTTGGTGGTCCACGAGACCCTTGGGATCCGTGGCATTGTTTGCATCTCAATCTATAACACACTCGATTTTACTAAACCAGCATTTCATAAGCTATGCAATAGTATATGTGAAAGTCTGCCGTCATGGGAAAGGGAACCACTACTGTAATCGCCGAGAAACCTTGGCTAAAAAGAAAATGCCACAATCATTAAATGGTGCTTGATGAGGTAGTTCATATTATAGACCTTTGAACGGCTCTTTAAATCTGCAAGTTCTCCCTATTCCTTATGATTTCTATGTAATTATAAGTTATTGTGATGCAGTGGCTATGGTCCAATGTTATCAAGAGGTCGGCGACAGGCGATCGAAGTAAACAACGATAACTGCCGCTCACCATCATAAACACCAGGCGTGCTATAAGCAGATAACTACAAACTTTTGGAAGCTTCTTCTCACCCCTCCAGAAAGCGTGTAGAAATAGTTTCAGAAGGTTCGAGAACTTGTGAAAACATTTCACTGACTATATAAGCGAGCGCTCTCGCGGGAATTGAGTTCAGTGCGAGTCGAGTGGAGTTGAGTCAGTCAGCGAGTGAGTTAGCGAGTACGCTTCTGGTGCGACATCAAGAGCGATTCTCCGAGCGAGTTGGTGACGACTGCTGTGACTGCTGCTGCAGAAGTGATTGAAGAAGCCTTGTTCGACTCCCCAGCGAGTCAACCATTCGGAAGAAGAGGCTACGTCACGAAGAAGTGAAGTGACGGGAAAGTTGAACTAGTACATATTAGTGAAGTGGTCATAAAAACCACTAAACAGTGGCACTGAAAACGGAGAGAAGTACAGTTGAAAATCTGGAGAAAGTCACATTATGTAAAATTCAATAAAAAAGAAGAGGTCAACAAAGGCTATTCATAAAAAATTAAGACACTGCATTTTATTTGCCTTGCTAAGGATATAAAATATATTTTAATCAAGATACGTTTCATGTAAAGGGCTGTTAGGTGTGAACAGAATTTTGCAAAAACCTGTATCGCATTCTTGAAAGACTCTAGACCTGAGTAAGAAGTTTAGCACTTAACCAAATTAGTACTGTTCTCTCTCTCCCTCTATCTGTCTCGATCCTTTTTTCTGAAAATGCATTTTGCTATTAGGGCCCTCAAAACATGAATTTCTGGCATAATTTTGGGTACTATTACTATATTAAAATGGTAAAAATGATGAACTAAGGAATGAAAATGTACATAATGAGTGGTTTTAAGAGTTGTACTGCTGTAAAGGCCCTCCGTTTCCAAGACAAGTGCTCCATTTCGTTAATAATGCTTATGCTCAAAAATGCCAACCCAACTGTATTAGTGTAATCCGAGAATAACAATGCTTTTACTCCTAAATACACGCGTTAAGAATTAAGAATGGATGCCTCATTAAGTATAATATTTAGGCCAGCGTCTAAAAGTTGCTTCTCGGCTTCTTTACAGCCCATTTTATGATAATGTTATTTGAACACAGTTAATATACAAACACAACAGCCTAAGCTTAACCTCGGGCTAAAATTTCGAAACCACAGGATCCTGTCGTTTCATTGTGGCTCGCTACGGCGCGGCGTGACACCTCCGCTCATCTCATTCCTTCCTTATTTCTCTTTCTTTCGCTTAATGACACTGTTGGATATTGATTATATTCATTTAGTATCCTCCTTCGGCGGCGCCGTGGCCGAGTGGTTACACCGCTCGCCTCTCACCAAGGGTTTAATTCCAGGGACTCTCAAGTGGGATTTGTGGTGGACAAAGCGGCGCCTAGGCGGGTTTTCTCTGGGTTCTCCGGTTTCCCCCGCCATGCTTCATTCCACTACTCCTCCATCACCACTTTTCATCTCTCGTCTACATCTATCATCCACCTCCTCGCTCTCATCCCGGGCGTGTGGCTGATCACCCATCCTGGTCTCTCACTCTCTGATCTGTACGCTCTCTGCCCTCCCCGTCAGGCGTCTGTACCGGGCGTTGTTGTACGTCCTGGGGAGTGAGTCCTCAGTTCGGGTGGGCGTTAAGGAGGGTAGGCTCTGGCCCAGTTAGGCTGTTTCTGCCTTTTAGTTAGTATCCTTCTGTAAGAGCTCAATCTCGCGGTATTTTCGCTCAATGTTGGCGGCTCTTCAGTATGATCTCCATGAATTACAAGAGCCACAAAGGGCCCCACTGCTGGCCAAACCGTGAAGTAATCCGAGAAGGTAAGTAAAGTAGTTTGTCGAAATCTTGGTATAAATCTTCAAAGGAGTGCAATACTTCCTCTACGTAACATATTGTGAGCGTTAGAGGAGATAAAATATTTTTTCGACCAGTGTATTTATATCCACATCCTACTCATGCTGTCATATTGGAAAGTTAAATTTCCTGCATTCAGGGCCGGTAACCTAACTTACCCGCGTGTTTTGCCTCTTTTACTGTATACTGGCGAGCATGAAACGTAGCCCGTAATGAAATGGATGAAATGGAGCTCTTTTATGTTGGTATTAACGAATTCAAGTCCCAACAGCATGACAACCTCTATTTTTCGAGCATAATTCTAGCCACTGGATTGGCAGGGTGCTTCACCTCTGCCAAAGTATGGCCGAACTTAAACCTTATGTTTTGATGTCACACTACCCTTTTCTTAATGGCTGTTTTCTTATAGCGTTTAGTAGCGGCAACAACTTAACCTTGTGCCCATGTCGCTGAAGAAAGCTCTCGTATATGTAAATGTCGTAGCTGCCGTTCAGTTTAACCTCACATGCAAATAACTTTACCGCTTCCTCTAGACGGCCGAATTATTTGTAGTTGCTTTAGTCTTTTCTTGTCTGCCAATCGTAGTGAATCTCTTAGATGTGGTATCCGAACCACCCCTTCATCCCATGATCATAAACATCGTTAACTGGTTAGATTGTATGTTCCTGTATTTTTCTTCAGGCCAGTCACATAAAGAGCTGACACCGGCTGGGTGGAGTCAAGAGTTGATTACCTGAAGATGAAAACCCTACGGAGGGAAAAAAACACTTTACGATCTAAGGGAATGGGCCACCTTTTATGCACGATAGTGTATGTATGTGAACGAAATATATTATATCCTCTAAATGTTATCATTTAAATCTTACCCGAGTCTTTACTTCCTTTTTATTTGTTAATATTTACTTACGATTTAATTCATGCAGCAACTCAGTATGGGCTGCAAGTTACTGATACTTTTAAGGCCGACAACCCGGCGTGGATAATCGATAGTCACTTTGCCACCAAAGTTTAAGCCGGTGACCTTGCTACTGGGACCAGCATATTTAACAGGGTTAGTAATTAATATTATTTCCGCGTTAGTAGTACTAATATTATTCATTGTCGAAAAGCTAGTATCCAACACACGCGTTAAGTGAGGTGGACTATCGGGGACGAGCAAAATGCACAGTATAAGTGAAACATCTTAAACTCTATTTGAGACAGTGAAACCAATTTTGAGCACTTCCTCCATACGAGTCCTTGCGCATATCATATAAATTATGTACAAATTGGTTAGGTAGTGTTCCTGTAACAGTTTTTGTGAGCCACTAAATGTTTTTTTGTTACACTATGTGTACCTTTTTCTTAGGAACTATCAAAAATACCTATGAAAATCGTTATGAAGGCTTGATGTACCACGATGTTATATAAAATTGACGAGGAATGAAAACTGTAGCATTATCAGGTATTTCACGAAAATTTTCAACAGGTAAAACTTTACTCAAGCCAAAACATGATAAATGCTTCACATACAATTTTCATTCACTAACATAAATGATAGGAAAATAAGTTTTCGTCGAATTAATTATGCAATATCACGTCACATTTTTCCACGTTTCATTAAAATTGATCAAGTAGTTCCTGAGAAAAAGGTACATAAAGCTGGAAAAATTTATAGTTTCCAGAAAAAATTCATTAAAAGGGTAAAATACAGCGGAAATTATAATTTAAACTTTTTAATGCACCACAAAAAGTCTCAGGTCCATGGTCATCCTGTTTATCAGCTTCCTCCTAATCATGCTTCTTCCCCTGTAGGTTGCTTTTCTGTATCCTGACTTTCTTTTTGGTCCTCCATGGTCTAGGGGTACCATGCTAACCTCTAGTTCCCGAGGTCACCGGTTCAAACCCGGCGCCCGGCGGAGGGCGTTGGATTTTTTTTCGGGCGTAAGAATCCTTAGCATGGCTTCCTTCGGAAGGGAAGTAAAGCCGGTGGTCCCGTATAGTAGATTTACGGCACGTAAAAGAACCTCAAGCCTGATAAAGAGACCTCTGAGCAAAATTACCGGTCTTTCATGCCCAATATAGAATGGGACGCTAAAAACCATAGCCAAAGAGGGTCCATAAATAAAACTCAATTTAATTTAATTTCTGGCTTAGCTTGTTCCATCCAAAAATGCGACCTCAGCTTCCCTCACTTTTGCTTGGTCCAGCTGATCGCATGTTTTGCCCATAGTCGACATTAATATTGTGAAAAATACTAGCTTTATTACTAGATTATTCAGTGAATGTGAGCACTGCATCTTTTCACCAGGATTTAGAACATGTACATACACAAATACTGTCTTTGGCACTGTCCCGTATTAAATCATTACAACCTTCATTGCAGTTTTGGGTTTATCCATAGACAATTTCTTACTTTCTTTACTGTACTAGTAGGTAGAGAAGGTATTGCGTTCCATCCAAAAATTCTATGTCGAAAATTCACCGGAAATACATGATTTGATGGCCCTGAATCCAAAAAGCTTTTTTAGAAAAAGGTCTGCGTGTGCACGTCATTGAACGGCATAACTCAAAAACGAAAATTCGGATAAGTACAAAACTTAGTATTTATGTTTAGTAACTTCCAAAGGTGAGACACAAAGATCAAGAAAATCCCCCATCTCAAACTACCCTTTACATGGAACATTTTTTGAATTTTTTGGTTTTCTAAGAATGGCTAACGATTCTGATTAACATACCATTTATTACAGATATTTACATGACAAGTAAATGTACACATTGAATTTTCTCCGAATAGCCTGTGAAGTCGTCTTCATTCGGAAGGAATCATATCTTGTATAGCTGATAAACGTTAAACAATAGACAAAAACAGACTACACAAAAAATGCAGATCTTTTTAAAACACATTTCAAATAACTTTTTTGCACATTAGCCATTTCCGAAAAATCCGCCATTAATAGTTCGATTTGTTCCATACTTTGTCATTCTTTAAGTCCTGCCGACATTCGGTTGTTTCTCGCGATTGCATGGAAAGAGTAAGGCTAGCAAACAGCGTCCAGTTCTTAAACATTTGATTGTCGCTATTCTTTATGTATGAATAACTAAGCGTGTAATGCATCTATTTCTGCAAAGGCTATCTCGAATACAATGAAGTAGATAGAAATATAAGCTTTCGTAAGAGTAACTTTTACACCCACTAATAAACGATAGAGGGTAGATAAAGTCATTTAAATGTAACACGTCAGATTTTTTCAGATCCTCTTCAACTAGATCCCTAAACACTGGCTTCTTAACATTCATGACTGATTCTGGCAAGTGTTTGCGTTCATATCCACAACCAGTAGCTTTGTGATGTGATCACTGTCATTTTGGCCTACACTATACACGAGATTTAAAGCAATATCAACACTGCTAGAATAACGAAGTTTCTTTTTAGAAGTACATGGTGCATTGAGGTTGCTTGGATTCACATTCACTTCTTTTTGTCTGGTATGAATGTTTTCCCAGTAAACTTCCTGGGCTTAAACACGGCATTGGAACTAGGCGTATTGCAAATTTCACTTAGATCGCTACAAACCACCAAATAAACAATAACTTTCCAAGTGGCACCAAAGAGACAAATCAAAACAAACACTTCCTTCCACATACTATTCTCGCTGTCAGCATCAATATGTCGAGACGAGGACGAGAGTATAGCCACCATCTAAATCACAATCTACTGTACGGAGTGAAATTTTCCGAAGGTCGCTCCTTATAACTGAAAAACCATAGCTGTGCATACGGCCTACTTTAAATTTATTGGGCGGACAGTGATTTAAAATACATACGCCTTTATTAAATATCCACTCAAGGCTACAGTTTATATAACACAAAATCATATCACTGACATCAGCAGAAAATGCTACATTTAATTTAGTAATAAAAGAATTGCAGTTTTTAACCATTTAGTCGTCCACCTCCCCTTGCATTGGAGAATCTCCAAATAGAAAATACTCAACTTCCTCTCATATTTTTAAATTCTTCCTTGTTCCGCAATGATGCACTTGCCACACTTCGCAATATACAAAGTGTTTGATTTATAGCCGGGACATAGATCGCGTATATGCGTAGCTCGCTAGCACGGTAGTGACCTCGGTATGTTCCACTAGCACACCAGCGATGAATGACCCGTTCAAGGCTAAGTTTATCAGCTGGGTTAATACTATTTCAGTTTATGCCTTCTGTTCGAGCTGTAAAGACAAGTCTGTTCATCGTGCACCTCAAAAGTGAAAGTTTATTCAAGACAGGTGTGTTGTGTGTGAATTACATTAGATTATCCTTATTAGTTCACTGAAATGCACATCGAAAAATTAATGCTTGAACAAGAGCTTTTTTGCACGATACATAGCAGGGGAGGCTTCTGGGGTGGTGCCGCTATGCCGTGGCACCACTATTACAAAATGAAAGAGAAAAGTGTATAGGAATTGCTCATAAAGCACTGTTTCAGAGTATGTATTCTCTCATTTGAATAGGCGCGTTAAGCGGCGCGCGCTCTGCCGGTAGTTTTCTGAAGCTTGGAGCCAATTCCAGGTTGACACAGTCTACGCTCATAAGCACTGTGTATAACGCTGGGTTCCACGTTTCTACACGTATGGGAGAATTGGAGCCAAGATTGCTCCGATTCAGAGCTTACGTTTCACCCGTTAGAGCGCAGAACAGATACGAATGGTAATTACACAAGATGCCGTTTTGGAACATATGATCGTGATACAAGGCAGTTAGTACACTGATTATGGACTTTAATTCCTTTAATGTGAGTTAAGTCAGCAGTACTCATAATGAACAGGCATAGGAATTCCTAACCATTAAGAAGCTCCTAAAAATTACCTTAAAAAGAAGTTTTGAGGTCCTCTGAACCCAAAAACGGGCATTTTATAAAAATATTCGCGCGTGTATGTACAGCTTGGCTAAACGAAAAGTCGGATACATATCTTACATTTAATTCTATGTTTCAAGGATGCAATACGAAGACTTTTAAGAAAATACTTCGCCTCCAAACAACCTTTTACATGAAAAAGAAAATATTTTTTTATTCTACCATTAAAATATTATGTTCGTCTTGCTGACAAGAGGAATAAGATTACTATCCTGAATTTTTTTTGAATACCTGTGAAGTCGTTTTCATTCAGATTGAATTTTGTGTAACTAGAAGACCATAAGGGCCGTCTCTAGCGCGGTGGTAGAGCAGTTGCTTACCAAACAGGAGACCCGGATTCGATTCCCGGTACCTGCGTGGGAATTTTCTCCCACTGGGAGACCTGGCCCGGGGTTCACTCAGCCAATTGATGAGCTACTTGATTGAAAGGTAGCGCCTCCAGGTTAATGAGGCCGCATATACCGGCCGGGAGGGAACCGAGACGCTGATCACGTCCCACCCTCCAATACTGCACCCCTCATGACGCCTGTTGTGAACAGAGGTGGAGGACGCAGCGGCCTGGCGGCAGGCCTTGGGCCGGCAACGGGCTGTTTGGCCACAGAATTTAGTTTTAGTTTAGTTCTTAGATCATAAGAGACAAAAACTTACCGCAAGAAAAATTACAACTCATTAACATATAACATTTGTGTCAAGTTTTTCGTAGCGTCACCGGTTTTTGAAATATTCCATGCTGTGTGAATATCTACATTTTCCCATACTGTAACTGTCATATCATTAAAGATGCTCCAAAGTTTCCGATTCTTCTTTCTTTCGCAAGAGCTTATTTTGTAACTTCTGAACTTATTCCTCCGCGATTCAAATAACGATTTGAAAGTAGTTTCCGCACGTAAATATTTATTGCTTAATTTGAAATAGTTTCTAGGCAAATAAGTATCGTGAATAACATGTATGGAAAAATAACCTTTTAATGAACTACAACGCGTGATTGCACAGTCATAACACTACTATATCGTTATAATATAGTTTTTTCTATAATCGGCTTTATTGTTGCTGGCGGTACTTTGTGTCACGCTTTTTCCTCGATTACTTCACTCTTATATCGAACGACGAATTCGGAACCAATACTTGGAATTTACACCAATCACAGTGTTCTATCCTGCCAGTTGTATGATTTTAAGTGTATCGTTTTGTTCTCTCTTGGTCTCGTCAACTGTGTTATCTCATGAATTGTTTTAATTTTGACCTTCATCTGCTCGGCTGTTAAACTAAAATGCATGACTCCGGACATTTACAACTACATGTCTGTTTTTGTAACTGTTATTCTTTTATAGACATTTTGTGTATTTATTATTTTATTTTTACAATTTTGTCTGTAAAATAGTCAAAATAAATACAACTCGAGCTCCAATTCTTTCAAAATAAATTCATTCACAACTTATGCTTATATTTTATCGATAATCGGAGCTGTTGTGATTCCATTGAATGTCATTCCACGTACAAAGATAGAATGTTTTCTGGATTCTATAGTCTTTATGAGCCTGATTTAACTAGCCGAATATCAAATGAAAGTCGCTATTTATAAACACAAAGATTTTTAAGCCAGATATAGCCATCTTTATTAATAATTTTCATGTAAAAACGCCAGCATGGTTATTTTCTGTGAACAGTCTGTTATGAAGTGTGCGACTATGTATTAGGTCAGCCTTTGGAGACAGTCTCCTGAACAGTTAGTATTACTGGGATCAGACTTCGCAACTCTCTTAAAAAAAATACTACATAATCTCAAAATGAGGATAAAAAACGATTTCAAGAAGTTTTGTTTAAATTTTAAAGTATATTTAAACTGAGGGTAGTACAAAATCAACAGTATTAAACGTGCAGAGTTTAGATTTAGCAGAGTAAACAGCTTTTAACATTACAGTTCAACAAATAGGTAAATACAATATAAATTATGCGTGACCACAATTAACTACCTAGCGAAATAATCGAAACTTAGCGCCAAACCATCACTAAATAAAATGCTTTTAAAATGTGTCTGTTCCGATGTACTCACTATACTATTATCTGCTGCAATAATATGGAGTAACTCAAAGTTATTAATAATGAAAAGTGTATTTCCTAATATGAAACAACTGCATTAGAGATTCCGACATTCAACAATTTTGAATTATAATAAACACCAATGATATCTCGTACAGCAACTGGATGGGTTTTAAGCCTGTTTTTGTGGAAACATTATAAAAAAATCTGAAATAGTTTCTACGTTACCCAACAAAATAAACTGCCGTAGAGCCTCTAAAATTAACGTAGATTTAAATAGCTTGCATTTTCTGAAATTTTAATAAGTTATGGTAAGAGGTTGTTTTCTTTCAGATATAAGAATAAGACGCCGAACCTTCCATATTCCTTCTGCTCTACGATTCCGATGCGTTGAAGAAAACACGGCTATTTTATGGATATATTCAGCTAATTATATGATATTTTATAACAGCATAATTAAAATACAGTTCATATCTGTGTGTTACTAATATCTTGTGTTTGGTGTTCTGGGCTGTAAATTACATCAGCTTATTTTAACACTATCTAGTAATTACGACCTCCAAAGGCAAAAATGCCATTTATATGGCACAGAAATTCTGAGGGACAAGATAGAGTATCTGGTATGATCCAGATTCTGTAAATATCGCATAGTATTAAAACTTATCGTTTTCTGCTATAAAGAATACCACTATTAGTTCGTTTAATTTGCAAATATAATGTTGTAAACTTCAGCTTATAAAAAAGGAAAAGAATCAGCCTTAACTTCCTAGACCATATGTGTTGACCATAACACAGCGACCAAGTTACTTGAGCCGTAGTTATCTTACCTTGAGGCACTCTCAGGGGATGTAAACACACATTGCTACACCTAGCGGGTAACAAATGTATTTCTGATACCGATTGGGTACCTCGTGTTTGTCTCGCACTTCACTCATAGTGCAAAAGTTACCTAACAACGTATTTCGGTTCTCACTAGAGGTGTGAAAAAATAACTATATGTCCACTTATAGCATTTACAAAACAACAGTCCAACCTTGCACTAACGCAATTGTTAGAGTACCAGTTCCGAAATTAACGCCCGATGTGTTACAATGTAACAGAACTATGAACACGATGGAAACCTTAAAAACCTCTTGCTTCCTAGTTCCAATAAAGGGCAAATTCAGTGCAAATCTTCCAGTTAATCAGATTTAAATATGCTGTTATGAAACACATACGAATGGTAATTACACAAGATGCCTTTTTGGAACATATAATCCTTAGCGCTATAGGCACTGATACAAGGCAGTTAATACACTGATTGTGGACTTCAATTCCTTTAACGTGAGCTAAGAGAGCAGTACTCATAATGAACAAGCTTAGGAATTTCTAACCATTTAAAAGCTAGAACGAAAGGAAACGAAGTTGAACTCTTACTGGACTTAACGCAGTTACAAACCACTCCATCCCTCGTACACTCTGTTGGCGTTTGCAGACATCACTCAGTGTTTACTTGCCCTTCAATGACTCATGGTCGCTGTTGTTTACATTCTTTATATTGACAATGGTTTGAATGCAGATAGTTTGAAGCTAATTGCTTAAGAATTCCTATGCCTGATAATCGGCATTTAGATGTGACACACGACATATGCATTGTTCACAGTAAGTTACGAATTCTCACGTGCATGGCTGAAATTAGATGGGAGGAAAGAAAGGAGGGAGACAACTTCGAGTCATCTAAGTAACATGGACCAAGTGTGTAGTTGTCACGGTTATAAGTACATATTAAATACTCGTAAACGTACTTATTTTCCAACGGTTATTTGGAAGTCTCCAGAACAGCGTAACTCAAAAACGAATACTGGATAAATATTAAACTTTTGTATTTCAATTCAGCATCTTTCAAAAATACGACACGAACATTTTCAAGAAAATTCCCCAAAACTAAACCGCTCGTTATATTTTTATTTTCTAAAAATTGGCTAACGTGAAATGCCACGAGTTTATATAACATGGGTATTTCGAGTCTTCTGGGAATAGCTTGCGAATTCCTCTTAATTCGGAAAGGATTTTGTGTAACTGGTAAACGTAGAGAGATAGACAAAAGCGTACTGTACAAAAAAATTAAAACACAATTTAATATAACTGTTTTGTGACATCAGCCATTTCCGAGCCATCCCGTTATTATTGGATTGAATGTTTCAATACGGTCTTTTTTGGCTATTCTGTTGTTTCTCGCGATGTTATGAAAAGATTGTCGAATTACAGCGAGGCGCTTTGAAACATCTGTTTATGGATTCTGTTTCCTCTACCCCACCTTGTACCTGCTACGAAATGTGAGAAAAGTATTTATGCGAATGTTTATCTCCATCAATATGAAGTATGTCGAAGAATAAGTTTTCTTAAGAATATTCTGTAGAAGAAATATAAAAATCTGATGTGTTACACTCACATGACTTTCTCTACTCTTGTACAAACTATTTTTACAAACGCTTATTCCCCATATGCTTCACGTTAATCGAGATGTTAATCTTATTGCTAATTTTCTTGTAGATGCAAGGGGAATATGATAGTATTTAAGCGATAGTCAAATCTTTTAAGAGCTGATTGCTATGCGGCGCATTCCATTCTCTTTGTATGTCCAGGACATAAAAAAATGAATAACGGATTCCCATTTGAGAAAGAGTATTGGAAAATTTAAGGGAATAACAAGCAATCTCGAAAATGGTTCACTCTACAAAAAAAATGTATATTACATAAATTGTGTATTTTAACGCTATCTACATTTTTTGTAGTAAATTTTTGTCTATCTCTTATGGTTTACCAGTTATGCAAAAGCCGTTCACAATGAAGAATACTTTTGGAGACATTTCCAGAAAATTCCAGATATACATTTCATTTGTCATGAAAATATCTTAAACATGTGATATTTTAATCAAAATCGTTAGAGCCATTTTGAGAAAATTAAAATTTTCGAAAAATGTTCCATGTAAAGGGTAATCTGGGGTGGGGGGATTTTCTTGAAAACCTTCGTGTCGCATCTCTGGAAGATACTGAACCTAAATACCAAGTTTGGTGTTTATCAGACTGCTCGTTTCTGAGTTATGCTGTTCACACACACACACACACACACACACACACACACACACACACACACACGGACATGTTTCCAAAAATGCTTTTTTTGGATTCAGGGGGTCTCAAAACATGTATTTCCGGTGAAATCTCAGTATCGAATTTTTGGGTGGAATACAATACTTCCCCTACTTACTGTACGTAGTAGAGAAAGTAAAAATAAATTATAGCGGGTAGAGGAAGTCATGTGAACTTAACATCAGGCTTTTTGGACTTTGTTCATGCATTTATTACTGCCATTGCCTGACAACCTGCAACCGTTTCAACCTAAACATATAATAAAACTGTAAACAAAAATGGGGGTGTATATGTAAGAGAGCGCACGCGCGCGTGTTGCTCTTTCACTTAAGAAAACCCCAAATGACTGCTATGAAATTTTGACTACATAGAATCTTAATTTCCCAAAGGGAGGTTCCAATGGAGTGCAAAATACGAACTAAACCACTTAACTTGTTTTTAAATGTTACATATCAAATTTTATAGCCATAATAAAGATTATTTATAGAATTCAATAGCATTACTCTAATTTAAAGGTTACATAAGTGTTTGCTTATATTCCTGTACATAAACCAATTACCAAGAGAAAAGTGTAGCTATCGCATTGAAACAATAAGGAAGAGGAACAAGTTTGTGTACTGTTACACCTTCGCTTTTACTTTTTATTAACGTACCGGAAAAAGAAGTTATCGGTTTTCGAATCATCAAGTCACATAAATTGCAGAGGGAGAGAGTGGGCGATGAAGACTGAGAAAGAGAGATTGGAAGAGACAAAGGGAGAGGAGAAGGAAAAAATAAAATAAAATCTGTAATACGACATCTTGGCTTCTAGTTCTATACTAGGACGTATATTGCAAAGTTTATAAGTTATTTACTACATTTAGTTTTTATCATACATCATTTTACAGATATAACTTGTATACTAGCAACTAACATCAGTGAAAAACAATAAAAAATAAAATAAATGAAAAAGATAAAGTAAAATACAATATATATAAATAAACGTAAAATATTAATTCACTTGCACTAAGTCAATTACCATTATTTACTGTAATCCAGGAACATAAAAAACTAGTAATTAGTTATTAACATCTATAACTATTTCTAAAATTAACAAAAACTAATAACCTACACTGCTGGTATCCAGCAGAATCTGCCTGCACTGGTAGCCAACAAAGATTTATTTTATGTGTGTTTTCCCAATACTAACTATTCATTATAGTGAATTATAATTAAAATCATCTAGCCCCAATTATTATTTACTCTGATATCCCTTCACCTTCTCTCATATGTATAGCTCATAAAATCCATTATATAAATTAAGTCCTTTAATTGCTTTAACAATACATCATTATTTCATCATAGTAATTCCAATTATATATGCACAATGGTACTTTAACCTCTTACACCAAAGCTATAAATCAACATTTTATCTCCTCTTCCCAATCTGTAACTATTTCTGTTTTAATCTATAACAATCATTCCCTTAATTCCATATTTATACGCTTTACCTTTCATTACGTAATTCACATCTCACTTTTTCTCTTTTTAATCACTTCACATTATCTATTATTCATTAATTTCATTAACACGTGTGGTTTTTATTTAATTAATGCACTTTCACTTTTCACTTATTACCATTAATTCATCACTCACTTTCTTCAACACATTTTTTAATAATTTTAGCACTGGTACATCCTTATTGTACTACATACACTAATCACGCTTCCATTTTCATTTTAACACTATACAACATAGAGGGAAGGTGAGAAATTTTGAGAAGAGAATCTTTGCATTTAATGTAATAACTATGTCTGGCGTTTTTCTGATAAGGAGTAAATCAGTTGAGTATAGGAGAAAACACATTTTGCTTAATTTAATTAAGTATTTTAATAAATTCTATATTCCAAATGTGTTCCCTATTAGACAATAATATAACCTAATTCAGAATTTCATGTGGAACTTTCAAGAGTTTTTGCTGGCTAAAGCGCTTATATTCCTCTTCTTTAACTGATTACCTTTCTCTTTGTAGGATTTACACCCTCATAAGCCAATGCCTTGTGTCGGTAGTCTGTCGAGGAGCAAGCAAACCCTAGATCATAGCATATCCAGGATGGGTGATCAGCCCAATGCTTGGTATGGCGGTGAAGAAGGAAATGTAATGGAGGGATCAAAGGGATGATGTGAAAATTCGCGCATCAAATTATCCAATCCAGCCTTCACCTAGCCACCGAGAAATACTGCGAAAAACTTTCGGTCAGATTGGTCGGCCCCAGGGGTTTGAACCCGGGACCTCCCGAATGCGAGTCATAGACGTTACGCTTATATTATTTTGGACTATATTTTTCAGTTATTTAATACCCTCGCGAGAAGATATAAACTACTTCTTTCTCTTCTGTTTTTAAATTAAATTTCAAAATGATGCTCAACCGAGTAGCTACTACGCCAAAATACTCAGGTCTACTTGGCTTTATTCCGTTCAGTAATGTATATGAACAAATGACAAATATATAAGCAATTAAATATTCTCGGATTAGAAGATAACTAACCTACATATTAGAAGCTATTATTGATAGTGGAGAGAAGAAGTGAAGTTAAATTGCAGTTAAGAGAAATTGTAGCTTCCCCTTAATATCTAAATTACTTTTTCTTTAAATTAGTATGTTTATACCGCAAAGCTAACCACATTGGGTAAGGTCATATAATAAATAAATAAATAAAAATAATAATAATAATAATAATAATAATAATAATAATAATAATAATAATAATAATAATAATAATAATAATAATAATAATAAGGAATAGTCGCACACTGCATTAGTTCATTTTTCCTTTGCATATCCACGTGTTTTTGCTTCCTTTTACACACGATATAATGTGGTAGCGATCGTATCTCTTCATACAGTTCACATACGCATGTT
This sequence comes from Deroplatys truncata, assembly GCA_030765065.1. Lineage (NCBI taxonomy): Eukaryota > Metazoa > Arthropoda > Insecta > Mantodea > Mantidae > Deroplatys > Deroplatys truncata. The sequence continues at coordinate 604,471,000 of CM060990.1, read as the reverse complement.
TCCCAGGCTCGTGGAAAGTCTTGGTGAAGATTCTCTGGCGAAATCCAGTCATATAGGGATTCACAAAAATAAATTTTCCAATCGCCTAAACTATAAAATACAACACAGTAGATGCGCTTCCTTTATCTATTAGTCAATCTACGGTAGAGCAAATATTGCACTCCACCCAACATTGATTGGTCATCAATAGTTTAAAAGTAGTACATATTTAAGGACCAACTGAATTTAAACCTATATGAATTAAGAAGTAGTGAATGCCAAATCAGTGAAAAATGACAAAATATGAAAAAAATGTTGAGTTTGTCTACCTATTTCTTACGATTCTTTGTGAGCATATTGGTATAGTTAGTACTTTTATCATAAAGGTTAAATTGAACCCGCCAATCAATGCAATTCTTTCTTACAATAGATCAACATACGCAGCTTTAGATTCAGTTTTCTCCGTTATACATTTTTAGACATCCGCAAACACTTAAAATGTTCCTTAATGGAAATTAAGTTCAAACACATTCGCAGAATTTTTAAAAAATTATACCAAAGAAAAGTAAAATATAATACGTGTTACTTGTGAGGTATTCACTTAGTTCTTTTGTAAGGCTTTATTATGGATTTAACGTTACATTTCATGGCAAAACATTGCAAATTTAATGATTGGGAGAATTTTTTGTAAATGATTTTGAAACGGTTTCATTTAACACGAAATTTTATACTTGAATCCTATAAACTGGTAAAAGCCAATCAGTATCTTACAAAATTTACATCTTTTAGAATTCACCAATCGGTTTCCGTAATTTGTATTTGGTCTTCAATTAGAAATAAGAAATTAAATAACTGAAATTAGCTTTCAATATTTTATAGCTAAGCAACATGTTTCGAATCAAAATATGTTCGAATTGACCCCTGGGCCAACCTAGCGTACGGTGAATTCACAGTTAATACGAATTGTTTGATAATTACTAAAACCTATTTTAAATTTTATAAATTGTGTATATTACAGGTATCAACTGGAGGATATTGGGCAATTTTTGCGTAATGTGAAATTGTATCAAGGAGTTTATTCCCTTTCCCTCGCAAAAATTTACACTGAACTGGTATCACTGTATTTGGAAATGTTGCAAATGTTAAGTGCTCGACCATAAAGGATTAAAAAATGAAAAGCATAGTTCAAGTAACAGAAATTGGCATAAATTGTAGTATTCAATTATGGATATATCTGTGGATTTAGAGGGAAGATTTTCAATAAAATTCCCTCGCCCTCACCTACGTAAAGTTAACGTTTCCAAAATATCTCAACTGTACGAAAATGCTGGGAGTTAATGATTAACATGCAGAATCCACATCGTGAATTTTATGCAAAAGCTGAGTTATTTTATAATCCTTATTAAATCTCAATACGAAATGATAGGAAATATTTATTTTAATTTTAATATAATTTATTGCTAATGAAGTACTAGGGGCATAGAAATAAATAATGATTAATTTATAGTACTATACCTCACTCCTAGATGAAAAAAATATCGCGTTCAAGAGGAGGGAATTCCCCAAAAGCAAGACTACATAGCATATAAATAAATAGGAAATTTGATAATAACAATAATGAACTAAATTAGTATCGGTGACGATAAAAAAGTTAAGGCATAACGGTTTTTTTATAGAAGTTCTTTAGTAACTAATACAAAAGTTTAAACGAAAAGAAAGAATACTGCGCTAAAGTGTTACTCATAATATTAAACAAATAATACCAGTACAATTATTTTAAACCAAAATAGTTTGTTATATAATTTATTTCCTGATAATGCTTTCAATTTAAATCGTCCTGATAATGCTAAAGTGCTACAAATATGGATACATTTTCATAGTATTCTTTAACCTTCGATCCAATTTGTTACTTTGGTTGAAGGCTGTAGGTATTAAACATTTAGTCTCAGGCATGTAGGTAGAATCAGATCGTTTATTTTGCAATTAGGGCATTACAACAGGAATTTATTCTGAATTTGTGTGTATAAATTAGTATAAACCTGTTTCGATTAATTTGAATTCAGATAAGACTAGTCCTGTTGGATAGTCAATTTTTTCAGAATATTTAAACTAATCTTCTTTGCAACTAATCAACTTTGCATAATAGTAGTGGTAAATGAACTGCCCACCCTACAATATTGCAAGGAAAAACAGGTTGAATCAAAAGTAATAAATATACCAAACGCAAAAACCATTGGGCAACAGGTACATATAAGTGGTTTATTTGACATTGTATATATTATTTTTAATTTTTCTAGCATCTTATTACAGTAGGTAGAGGAAGTATTTCATTCTACCCCCAAAATATAAGTATTTATATAAATTTCACCGCAAATTAAATAGTTTTATTTATGGTTCTTAGCGTTCCATTCTATATTGGACATGAAAGGCCGGAAATTTTGCTCAGGGGCCCTTTTATTAGGTTTGAAGTTATTTTACGTGCCGTAAATCTACAACACGGGGACCACCGGGTTTGCTTCCATTCCGAAGGAAGCCATGCTAAGGATTTTTACGCTTGGAAAAATCCATCACCCTCCGCCGGTTCGAACCCGCGATCTTAGGAACTAGATGCTAGCATGGTACCACTAGGCCACAGAGGACAACAAACTTCACCGGGAATACATATTTTGAGGTAATCCGAATAAACAAAATATTTCTAGAAGAAGGCGCATTCGCGCGCGAGCTTGTGCAACATAGCTCAAAAACGAAAAGTTGGATAAATATAAAACGTGGTATTCAAGTTCAGCATCTTTCAAAGATGCGACAGGAGGATATTAACTCTAAACTGCGTTCTAAATAGATATTTTTTTTCTGAGAAACAGCTATTACCGATTTTGATTAAAATATCATACGTTTAAAATATTTCGATGACTAATCAAATTTATAGCCTGTGAAGTCCTCTTCATCTTGAATGAATTTTGTACGAGTTTGTATAATTAAACGAGATGAGTAAAAAATGTATATCTCGTAAAAACCGCAATTTGTGTAAATTTTTGTGTCGACAGCTGTTTTCGAGATATTCGTTACTATTATTTTGAATATTTACATGCCTTAAGTGCCTGACCACATACCTTTCTCTTTCGGATGTGGAAAGAGTATGCAATTTCAAAATCAGCATAACGACCGGTGCTTAAAGATTTGACTATCGCTTCAAACTCCTTTTTCTCTTCCTTTGTACCCACAACGAAACCTAAACGTGTAATAAATAATTTCTGCAAATGTTCATCTCAATTAAATTGAATTCCATACACAATTAAGTATTTGTAGGAATATTTGCAAAAATATGTCAAAATAAACAATAGTGGGTAGAGAAAGTTACACGAATGTAACCCTTTTTTCCGTTTTTTACTTTCTCTATCACGTACATAGTAGGTAGAGAAGGTATTGCACTCCACATAAAAATTCTATAGCGAGAGTTTACCGAAAATACATATTTTGAGGCCCCTTGAATAAAAAAAAAGCATTTTTAGAAGTGTCCGTTGTGTGTATGTGTCTGTGAACAGCATAACTTAAAAACGAAAAGTCGAATAAACACCAAACTTGTATTTAGGGTCAGTACCTTCCAAAGATGCGACACGAAGATTTTCAAAACTATCCTCCCACTCCTAACTACCCTTTACATACAACATTTTTCAAAATATATTTTCTAAAATATGACTGCAACGATTTTGATTAAAATACCATAGATATATTAATTATATTTGCATGACAAAGTGCATATCTTGAATTTTCTGCAAATAGCCTTTGAAGTCCTCTTCATTCGGGGGGAATTTTGCATAATCTTGTATAACTAGTAAAAGTTAAGCGATAGACTAAAACTTACTACATAAGAAACGCAGAGCTCTTTAAAACATACATTGTATTTTAAATACATTTTTATGGCATCAGCCATTTCGGATATTTTTGTTAGTTAGTTGGTCATTCTTTAATGTACTTTCAACATTCAGTTGTTTCTCGCGATTACATGGAAACTATATGAATTTTAAGGCAGCGTATAGCGTCCAACTGTTAAACATTTGACTATGGCCGTTCCCTTTGTATCTATAACGAACTGTGTAATTTAGCTATTTCTGTAAAGGTTTATTTGGATTAAAATAAAATAGATAGAAAAATAGGATTTAGTAAGAATAGTTTGTATACCCACTAACAAGCTATAGAGGGTAGAGAAGGCCATGTGAATGTAACGCATCAGAATTTTTATTGGCATAACAAACGAATAGTGAATATGTATAGTCTGTAGAAGGATCGTGAAATGGAAATGGTTAGAGAAAATCGTGTGACTGTTACATACGAGGATTTTTCCTCTATTAGTATTGAGGCGATGAATGCAGAGAGGTTGGAATTTTGAACAAGTGAATTTCTCTCATCATTCTTATAAACGAAAACGTAGTGTGTATCAAAAGATCCAAGTGGAAATGTCGGCAAGTTAGCCCCGATTTTCAAAGAAAGCCCTTTTGGGTGCAACATACGGTATTGCTTAGAAAGCGAGGTTCCAGTTTTCGTGCTCTTGCTACCTGGTAAGGATGGAGCACGTTTTAAAGAGGAACTGAGCGCATAATCTCGACATCTTGGTCAATGCTGGACAACAGGACCAAGCGCTTGTTCTTAAGCCAGCAGTCCGAAATCGATCCACCGTCGGGTCAACGTAAGTAGCTACATTCTTTGTTGAATACACCGTCCCTTGCCATGGAAAGAAGCAAATCCGCTTATGTGATTCTCTATTTCTTGTATACACCCTCACATAATGGAGCTAACGGACCGGCTGTTCGCATTTTTAACGTCAAGTTTCTTGAGTCGAGAAAAAACCTGATACAGGACGAATTCAAACAGTGTATGCGTAAATAATACCATTTAAATTGTACTTCTGTACAGTCTTACGGACACAAAATCTGCTCATGTGACTATGAAGCATCAGCTAACAGATTTACGAAAGTATTCCTTTCTTTGGAAAACCATACAATACATTGAGGTGACAGTATTACCTAACAAAATGCGCCAAAATTATGTTTTAGTCTTAAATATTCCTTAATTGAAAACTACATATTAGATATAACTTGAAAATATTTTCAATTATTTCCGCAAATGGGTAAATTTTGCCAATTATGGCAAAATATCAGATGTTTAGTTTAATGGAATTTTCCCCCAAAACTACAAGTTATAGTTTTCCATTTGAAATACTAAAGCAGTTGTGAACGCTTTACTAAGTGTAGAATACAACGTTATGAAACAAATTGAAATCAAGTTCTATTTTTCTAAACGCCTTTTAATTTAATGAAAAAATGACTTCCACAGAACCACAAATATAAAAGATTCCACAAACTTGTAATTTAGTACATCTGATAGGAATAATCAGATTGCTAACTGTGTGTTTTAAACCTCAATTTGAAAGTGTGTGCCCCAAGTTTATCTCAGATTTGTGAAGTTATATGCTGATTTAGAAAAAAATATATACTGAAGAAATCGAAATTTCTAAATACGGGTTCACACTTCAAAGCGAGCATAGTAGCTTAAAATGTCATCCAATCGTTTTTAACAGAACGAGTCTCCATTTATTGTGGTTGTACACGCCTTTTCTAAACTATCCTTAATAACGACGACTAAATCATTTTGCCTGTTTTCACGAGAGTGCATTTTGAGCTTTTAAACGATGTATTTATTGTTTTGTAACAAAAGCAATATTCCATTCTGAGTTAAAGTAACTGTTTATAGTAGAAAACACATTGACCAGCACATCCGCTTTTTCCATGTTGGAGTGCTTCCGTTCCACGGCCGTGCATACACAAGGTTTCGCAAACATCTCCGTTCTTGTGATAGATATTTAAAACACTTTCACCATAGAAGATATTACTACTAGAACACATCGTGTTTGACTCTTCAAGTAAGTAAGTTTCTATATAAATGCATAAAATAGTTAAGCAGGCGTGCTATAAGGGCGCCAATATATAATATTTGACGAAAATATTAGATTCCACAGTCTGGTTTATCTAGTCGCATCATGCATTAATAAACTAAACGCTGATTAGATATTATTTTTAACGTATGCTATATTAAAACTTGTTAATCCAATGAAAAGATCCGATGTTATATCACGTGACATTCTGTACCCATTACCATTTCATAAATACTTCAAGACTGTGCATATAACAATTATTTTTCTTTACTGTTCATTTAACTACTATAATTACCTACACAAATATAGGTTTAATTACATAATAGAAATGTGTTATATCGAGGAGGCTGGGACAACAACCATCTGTTCGTAAAACAGATCTGTATACGTTAATCATGAGTTGGTGGAACATCCAAATTGGAAAAACTTGAATGTACACCAGCTTATAAATTTCCGTTGCAATGAAGTTCCATTGTTTTCATTTCATTTGCTTTTGCAATCGAAATATTTTAATCCAAACCGTTTAACATTATCTTAAAATAAAAATAGTTAATTTTTCTTAATGTAAATGATTAGTTGAGATGAATAAAGAGCTTAAAAATGTTTTACAATGAAGTAGAATATTTTTGTAGTAGGAAGATACTTATGTTTATCTGCCCCACGTATGGGAGCCAATTTGTCGCGGTCACTTCGTGTTATCTTATTTCTGAGCGCCTGTTATTGTATTACTAGTTCGAATTTTGGGTTCTTTGTCCTCCGGCTAGCTATTATTACTACTCAGTCGAGCATATCTCTTGAACAGGGTGTGTAAACGGAAAGGATTTGTTACTGAAAGATAACACTTATAAAAGAATTTGTTTTTACACTTTTATTACCGTCACAATTAATTAATTTCACATATTGACTTTTGATACACGCCCGACTGAAACTGTTATATTTTCTAATATCGTTATAATCACTTATTTGCTGCACATTATTAATTCGCGTATTTCACATTTATAACAAACTTTAAGACGCGAGAGATTCTGTAGAATTGCGCGACGTATAACGCGTGAACGATTCTCTTAAACTGTGCGACGTATAACCTTTGTATGATTCTGTTGGACTGAACGACGACGTATAATGCACGAATGTTTCTGTTGGACTGAACGAAACGAGTCGAGTGCATCTGGTAGGTTCGTGGTGAACCTAAGTGGATTTTTCCATGTACCTACCCTTTGAAGGGCTTAACCATAGGTAGAAAGGAAATTTTTAGGGTGGCGGTTTGGTTTTGATGTAGAAGGTGTGATGGGAGGTAGCGCTAAGTTTTTATAGGCTCCTCATTGGCTGCCTTTTCAGGAACAGAGCCCAATACCCTGCTCCGCTGCTGTTTGTTTTTGTTTTAAAATTTTGTTTGATGATGAAATTTTGATGACCTCTCCCGAAGGAGGGAGGGGGGGGGAGGTACTTGTTGTCAGCATGTTCTTGCTGTTGGCTGGATTAAAGCCTGCGTTACCGGGGATGCCCGCATGCCATGCGAGGAACCCGGTAACTTCTGAACTGGCGTTCTTGAGGTATGTAGTCCCCCAGAGATCTGACAAGGGCGTTCTCATGGTAAATCAACTTTCCGTAAAATTTAGTTGCCCGGTGTCTAATCACCTCCTCCACATATGGTATGGCCGAGGCCTCGTGCAGTAGTCTGATCGGAAAGGCAATACCCACAGAATAGATGGACCGAAGTCCCCTATTCTGTATTCGCTGGAGCCAGAGAAGCCAGCTATCCGCTGCCATGCCCCACACCTCACAGGCGTAGAGCATCAGAGGTAGTATAAGCGCCTTGTAAAGGCGTAACTTTAGGTGAACCGGCATATTGGAAGCCAGAACCGGGTATAAGGCGGCTACCGCCCCCTTAGCCCTGTTCGTTGTTCCCTGCACATGTTCCCGAAAAGTTAGGCCCTTGTCTAGAGTGACACCTAAATAGCGGATAGAATTTCCCCACTCTATCTGTTGGCCTCGATAGGTGAAGTGTGGTCTGTTTGCGGGAATTCTTCTCTTGGTGAGCAGGACAGCTTGGCTTTTGCCCGGATTAACGGACATCCGCCACTGCCTGCACCAGAGTTCAATGAGACGGAGGTGTCGTTGTATGGGGTTGAAGGCTCTGAGAATGTGTCTGTTGGATGTGTATAACAGGACGTCATCAGCATACTGGGCCATTTTGACGTCCTGTGCCACTGGAAAGTCTGCCATGTACAGACTGAACAGTGTGGGGGATAATACAGAGCCTTCGGGGACTCCGCCTCGTAGTGGGATTTTGAACGAAACCTGTCTCTAGCACGGAATTTATACTCCCTCACCACAATATGCCTAAACATTATAACAGAGCTGCTATTGGTTAATAAAACGCGCCAACATTAGCGTGTATTTTTATATCCAATCAAAATTACGAACACATATGCTCTAGGGAAAATATTCCCTCCATTTCTAAGAAAAGCGCGCTACTCTGACGTCATTTGTTTGTCTCTTATAATTGATAAACAACTCACCCCCTCGCTCATTGTTACCCGCTCCTATTGTCAGTTTCAGTGAGGCCGTGTAAACTTATTTCCTAACAATGCTTATAATTAAAAAACATCTCAAATCATTGTCATACAATAATGCTTATTTACACTATAATCACTCTGGCATTTACATTGTTGTGATATAAAATACTGCCACAACATCCTTAAAGGTGTTCCAGATTTAATGCTTTCTACGCTTTTAGCTTCCTAGCTATGCTATTCACAGGCAGGCTTTATCTAAAAGTGCAGGTTAAAAGTCGATAGACTTGGGAGGCGAATGCAGTTATGTAGTACGTGTTGAAGACAATCACATTTGTTATTAAATACTAAAAATGAAACTTCTATATAGGGTTGCCATAACTCTGCAAGCAAAACTATGGACTCTCCGCGGAATCGAAGTGGGAAGAGTGAATAGGCCTAGGATTTTAAAAATTCGATGCAGAAATTGACTAAGTATTGATTGCTAAACCAATATAAAACATGTCTACACATGATCATGTTTTACATACATATCGGTAAATTGATATAGAGATATGGCACAATACACGTATGTTTTATACAATAACCCGATGTGCGGTACTAAGTGCGCATTTTTATGCCAGTTATCTAATAGACTAATAGTGGAGTGAAGATAAATGAAACGACGATAGTGAATTCGAGCACATTACAATCACTCAATTCATTTTAATAAGAAATTGTCGGAATTGGCAACAGAATTAACTTCTCTGCGAAAATGAGTAGGTAAACTTCTTGAACATTAGGTCGTGTTAGTTTATCTAAAAGTAAAGAATTAAAAGATAAAATAAGCTAACATAGGGAAAAGAAAATGCGGACATTTCGTTATTTTGTCAGTGTCATGGTACGGACACGGGCAAGCAAATAAGAAAGCCACATAAGTTAATTCCGCTAAACAAACCATTCTATTTAGCAGGTTCGGGATATGTGCTAACTGTTTCATTAATTAATGTTTCCAGGACGTTGAGCCTCTACATTTTAATGCATTAATAATTCTCAAGCTCCAAGGTCGAGGTTTGTGAATTTATGTACGTGTTTCTACAGACAAGAACGGTGCACTGTGCTAACCATACAGAACATTATACGTTGTTCACTTTTTTCCCTCACCGAGTTGCTCGTCTGTTTTCCAGCGAAATAACTTTGTAGCTAACAGTTGAATGGCGCAAGGTTACCGCGGTTTGTTTATTAACAGAGGTTAATGACAAACCTTAAAACCCGAGCTATTATAAAATAATGTTCGCAAATCAGCTGATGTCTTCCGTACTATGTTTCATTACTTCTCGACATTCTCGCAGTCAACACTTATTTGGCATCAAATTTTCGAAAAGGTACCATTGTTTCTTAGGAAATCAGAGTGTGATTATGTTAAGTATCTGGATATGAATCGCCCTTAGTATCGTTACGTCAATAGTGCGAACAATTGAAATAAACAGGTTATGGATTACGTTAAATTTGTTATACTTTACTATAAGTTATGTCTCAGTTGCATGGTTTCATGTCTACATTTCCAAAACGTCAGATATTATGCACGGTATTAGTAATTTACATAGTCTGGCTTTTTTTAGGTTCGTCGATTTACAGCACTGTAAGGTTTTAGAAATCCTACAAATGTATAGACATGTACTTTCGAACTATATTCGTTTTGATATTTCATCTCAGGGTTTTCGTATAGCCAAGTATAGAGCCTTTATGCCCTAAATATCAGAAGTTATATGAGTTAAATGGTAATAATGCTGTCCAACTAAACTGATTGAAGTTTATTTTTGTAGGTTTTAACGAACTAGAAACGTAATTTAGCATTGTACCACGTAATATACATGTAAGGATATTGAAATTTCGTTTTAATTAGCTTGAGCATATTCTAAATGTTTACTAACTGTCAATGTAATTGCTGTAATTTAGAAAACAAATGTTAGTTCGTCATTGTGTTTTGTTTCCGCAATAGAACTAAAATTTACCACAGTGAAATTTGCAATATCATCCCTGTTCGACGAGGTACACGACTAAAAGACTTCAAAATATCGCATGCTAGAATACGTAATTTAGTTGAAGGGATCGGTTTGGTCTGTTGCCGGAATTAAAGTTTTATGCATTTCTCTCGGCATGTAGAATTATCGTCCTACCAGTTTAACTTTGGTACTATCTAAAACTATTGCATTAATGTATCGTATTTAAATCTTTACCATCTTGTGGTCACTGCCTATAAACGAATTTATTCAATAAAACGAAATAAGTGTAAATTAAGTGCGAATATTCTATGTAATCGTTTCTTTAGTTTCACGACTGTTTATGAACCTTCTAATATACTAAAAATACGCATACTTCAGCATTCTAAAATATTCTCAAAGCAGCCGATTCACGATTGCTACATTATTTAATACACTTCAAACCGCCGCAAACACATCTCTAGAATTATTTAAAGAGTATAATAACTTGCTAATCTTGCACGCACTGTCCTCCACTTCTACACCATTCTATTTCTTCTGCTGGAGTTATAAGATTAAAGCGTAACACGATATCATAAGTGAGCGGTTTGTCACGAAGTCCATATTTGTGATTGCCTAAAATCATAGCTTAGATGTATTTATATTTATTCCCAAGGGAGCACTAAATTGGTCTTAAAACATTATATAAGGTATCATAAAACGCTGGAGTTTATTAAAGGAAACCTTTGGACGATAAAGTTCCTAAATAGTATTCACAAAACTGCCGTGATAAATGAAGAATGAAGGTTTGATGCTTGGTTACTTAAAAAAAAAATCTTTAAGTTAGACCCTAAAGGCACTTGTAATATTGAATTAAAAGAACATCGGTCACTGTTAATTATAAAATGTTCCGAGAATGAGGAAAAGTCACGGCATGTCGTCCTAAATGTGGTTCACTACGAACTCCGTGCATTTCCTTTTTAAAGTAATATAAACAATAACATTTCTCTCACTGCTACAGTGAAGTCTATTTTTAGTGTCGCATTACATAAAGATTTGACGTACGTAGTGATAAAAAAAGATTGTCTTCTTTTAAAAGTATCGGTAAAGAGTAAATACTCACGTAAGCCACTTTTTATAAGTTTCATATATCGTAAGTAAACGAATTTATTTTATAAGTAAATTGGGTAAATCGACTCGTCGTTTAGGCCGTGAAAGCTGAGAGAACAGGACTCACCTCAAGAACGAAGCAGCTAAGCTTATTCCGATGAGACACCGTCAACAGGCTTCAAACCAACGTGCTCGTTACACTGAACCACTGTCTAAGCTAGTCGTCAAATTCACAACTACCGCCGAAGAGGCAAATCGTCGACTGCAGGCCAGCTCGCCACACCGAACTGCTTTGCAAACAGAACTTCGGCGAAAGCGCTACAGATGGCTCCACAAGACCAGTGCGCGCAAACAAGGCTCCTAGAAGCGATAAGAGGAATATTGACTCCACAGCGAGATCGACAGATTAATAAAAGGGCCCGAGCGAGCTATGTTAACGAGCGCTTCTACTTTTGAAGGACTGTTGCCCGCGGCATGGGTGTGTTTTAATTAATTTGTGCTAATGTACCGCCGCATATGCTTAGAAACAAATAGGGCTACTGTCAGACACTGATGTACAAACTGCGCCCTCTTTTTCCCTGTTTACTCGTAATTTACAGCTAAAAGCCGCTTAATTTAGGTTGACGGCTCTCCATAGCAGTTTTGCTATTTTTGTGCTGCATAGCACACTCGTGATAGTATCTCACAGTAGAGCAAAGCAAACATGCAGCATTTAAAGCATGACCGCTTATCTTAAAACAAATTAAATATTTTCACAGGCCGCGCACCATCAGTTTCATTTGGGGTCCACATTCGTCGCCAGTTATTGCAAAATCCTGGCAACTTTGCTTCCTAAGTAACCGATGTGTATCTGAAACACGGTTATAGATTACCAGCTGTCTTATTGCCTTGTACAGATGCATTCAGTAGGTAAGGGGTTATGGTTATCAGGAAAGGGAGGAGGAATTCGGCATTAAAGTGCACAGTCGTCTATTGTGCTTCCGGAAATCTCCAGGAGGAAGGGGTAAAGCGAAGCACACAGGGGGCGACCTGTGACAGGCTCGGACACAGGCGGGGTCCCTAATGTCTCCAGATATTACATCCTGACGCCAGTAGGAGCCCCAACAGACCTACCTCACCCTCTGAGGGCCCGTCATACACCGAACGCCAGTCAAACAGTTCCTCAAAACAAACGCCGCGCCCGTCGTTCACTGGCCTGATCCTTCGATATTGAAACATGTTAGGGAAATAAATGACAGGAAATGGAGGACAGGAAAATTCGCTGTAGTATATAATCCACCCCAGCAATCGCCTACCAACCAGGGAAGCCGAGCTGGATGACTCCGCGGTAACACGTGAGACTCGCATCCGCAAGGTTTCGGGTTCGATTCCCGGCGGCCGCCCACTCTAATCAGGTTTCTCGTGATTTCCCCGGCTTGGTAGGCGAATGCTGGGGGGTTCCTCTTCTAGCACGACTTTCTTCTCCCTCATTTATTGCACCCATCATCTGTTTCAGGGTTGAATGACCAGGCGATGGTATTCAGCATGTTGCGGCTGGGCAGTGGAGGTGCGCTTTGTGAGGGTTTCTCTCTGGGATCGGTCGGACTGCTCAGCTAAGTCCCGCCTCCGGGTGCTCTTGGAGCAGGCTAGTCTTCAGGAGACCCCCGGGAGGTCAGAGGATGTGGGCAAGCTTAACCGGCCTCGAAGGCATTCGAACTGCAAACGTTAGGGTCCTCGCCCATGCATGCGCACATCATCTCCTGGATCGGGTCGCCCTTTGGATCTCCCCATTCATCCTCACTTGTGGTGCTGTACCTTTGTTTCGGGGTCCCCTCCGTAATATATACCTTTACCTTTTACCAACCAGAGAAATCCGCGAAAAAACCCGTCAGAGTGGCAGAGCCAAAGGGAATCGAGCCCGGAAGCTCCCGAATAGCAGCCTCACGCGACTAGGTAAGGAGTTAAAAATAAAGATAAGAGTGGATTTTGAAAGTCGTGAGTAGCCTACAAGTATCTTGTAAGTAAAGTATAAGTGTCCAACGTTTCGTCCCGACTGATCAAATGGTACAAAATTTTACAAAAGTGGTCGAAAATATGAGTAAAGGCAGTTGTATCCAAAAATGTTTCGTAAGTCCTAAATATTAAGTTTATAAATTTCTGCCCTGACTGGCCAAGTAGTATTGTGTTGTCTATAAGGGCTTTAAAATAAATGATAAGCATATGCTTTATGATCGAAAATAAGGGTTGGATAGCGTACAGAAGTTTTTAAATTCGCACAACTGCGCGATTATAATCTGACCGCATACAACATTCAAATGCAATGCAATACAATAAACACTAAAACTTATGTACACAAGATTAAAGAAATCAAGTATCCTTATTTATGTAACAATAACCAGAACCATGTAGAGAACCAGCGAAGTTGGCCATACAATGAAATTTTTGTTAGATAGTTGTTAAGGGGAGAGTAAGAGCCCCATCCTGCCAATGTTAAATCTGCTAAATCCATGACCCATTGTCTCAGAAACTATTTAATATATGGAACCGAATTTGTTACAGAATGTAAATGCATGGCTTCTAAGCTCATTGATCTATTTTTATTCAATAGGTTTGTTTATTAAGGAAGAAAGGATTATTTTCTTAATTATACCACCCTTTGATTAACCGAGCGGATTCGAGAGAACTCGGGTTCGGTTCCCGGCGACCACCCACTCTGATCTATGGATTTTTTCGCGGTTTTCCCGGGTCGTCAGGCGAATGCTGGAGTGGTTTCTTTCATCCCTCGAATATCCTGTCCCTCCATTTCGTTCCATTAGTCATTTCATTCATCCTTCACCTCATTTGGTCTATTTCAGGGTTGGAAGTGTCGGCGATAGTGTTTCGGTGCAGCGTAGCAGGGAAAAGGATGCTGTCTGTTAACTTTCTCCATTCCCGGCTGGTTGCTGGGGTATAAGAACCGCTCCATGTTGGGGACAGTGGGCCCTGTGTGGGGCGGGGTCCCCGATCTGCCTTTCAGACTGCCGGGGCGTCTATATCTGGAAACTGTAGGGACCCTGTCATTGCTGTGCCTTCACTCTTGGTTCCGGCCACCCGGTGTCTCCTTTCATCTCATCCTTCCCTCCCGGGGACGCCCCCTCGCGAGGCGTCAGTATAGTATCCGGATTCACTGGATCGGTGCCGAATCCCCTCCGCTTCACAATGGAATGCAAATCCTTTTATTAAAGTTTTTCAGCAATTACAGTTTTAAAAAATAACTAACCATGTTGTTAACAGCAAAGTGGAACCACAATAGCACTTACCGGATCTTATTTATTTATTGCCATACTAAAGTGTAATTCAGCTAGTTTCAAAAGTTTCTGACAGAAAGTATCATTTATACCAGAGAAGGTCATCAAAATTGGAAAAACAAACTCACATACATTTGCAAAGAAGGAAACCACATTACTTGAATGCACAACAATTGACATACTTAACAGTAGTGTCCATTTCTAGAGCAACATTTCCCCAAAAAGATTGGCTCCGTTTACCAGTCTATTCCTGAGTATACAGAAGTTATGATTTTTTTCTATGAAGTGGTGCAAAATTCACGAATAACATGGTAGAAACGGTATCATTTTTAAAAATGTATTTAAAACATGGATACTGTATATACAATGACAAAATGTATACCAAATTGAAAAGGAAATTCCAAATGATAAGACTGCATAAAAACTAAAAATGCCAGTTTTGGGCAAATTTTGCCACCTGTATACTGCATACTCTAGTGGTTTCTCTCTTGAAAGTAAGCAGGAGTGGGTTAACTTTGTGCGTCCAATTCTTAGTCTTGTTAATATAACCTGGTCTCTTCTTTCCAATTAATTGAGTGTCGCGTAGTTTTGGGAGGTTCGTTTTATTACGACTACGAGATGTTTACTTGGCTGACTGTCAGTCCAGAGCTTCATCCAAAGGTCTTTCACTTTCTTGCTTATTGTTGGAATGTTTTCTTGGTGAGGGAATGCGATTGGAGTGGTAATACAGATACAGGTAACGGTACGTATTACGGAGGAGCCCCCAGAACCGGGGCAGAGCATCGCACGCAGGCTAGTTGTCCCCTTGTGCTTCCAACGTGACCCCTGGGAGGGAAGGATGAAGGGAGAGACCCGAAGGGCGACCAGATTCGTATGCCGACGTGTGCAACCATGGACAGGGTCCCTAACGTTTCCAGATAGAACATCTCAGACGCCGCCCGGTCCCTGCCCACAGGCCACCAACCTCCAAGGTCCTCAGAGCGGAGCCCCACTCTGAGGAGAGATCTACCTGAGCGGTTACACAGCGACACCAGAGCGCAAGCCACCGACCAGCCGCAACCCGCCGAACACCGTCACCTGGTCTTGTCTTACAACCCTGAAATAGATGACAAGGAAGATGATGGGCACAGGAAATGAAAGGAAGGAGAGTCGTGGTAGACGACGAACAACCCCAGCATTCGCCTGGCAACCCGGGGAAACCACGAAAAGCCCATGGGCTAGAGTGGGCAGTGGGATCGATCCTGGGACCCCCCGAACACGGGCCACAGAGGTTGCCACCTGAGCCATCCCACTCAGCTGGAGTGGTAATAGATGGACGTGTACTTTTCTTGGCTGTAACATCAGATTTTTTTTGCCTCCTAAACCACGGTGTTAAGGTATCCAGGTGACGATTACTTCTTTTCCTTTTCTTTGTAGTGCGCCTTAAAACAAGTAACATCCTGTATTAATTTGTCTGTAGGATGTGTTTATCGGAGGGGGACACGTCACACACTGCGACCATCTTCATCTATTGTGGCTACAGCCCCGGGAAGCAGGGATGAGGTGAAGGAACCGAAGGAGCTCCCAGGTCCGCAGGCAGACTGGCCCACAGAGACGTGCGGAAGTCCCTAATATTTCCAGTTTGAACCGACCCTAACTGGCGGGACAGCTCACTCTGGCGTACACGGGGAGAATGTGCAAGCATCCACGCCATCTGCCTGGCACCGCCAGCAGCGCAGGATCTGAAATCACACCTGAAACTTGAAATGGAGATGAAATGAGGGAAAGGAGAGACCATGGTAGAATACATCACCATTCGCCCTGGCGACCAGGGGAAAACCACGAAAAAACCTCATGATGAGAGTGTGCGGTCACCGGGAATCGAACCCAGTAGCTCTGGAATGCGGGTCACATACTTTACTGTCTAAGCCACCCCGCTCGGTTAGTTTGTCTGTAGTCAAGTGTTTGTTGGGGACTCAGAGAAAATGAAGTATGTAATTGTAGTCTTTATTTTAGATGTGCTACAGAGCCTGTTTCTGTGTGTGTAACTGACACGAAAATACAGGTGTGTATCTTTATTGGTGTCATATATTTGGGGGACGTGTTCCTGACATCAAAGCAGTAAAACAAGTTCTATGTACGTGGGTCTGAAAATCAACCGTTTTGTTGTTATAGGTCTAAGAAGATGTATTCCATGAGTGAACAGACGGATATGCACTACACGTATGACCGTGCAGACGGCAATGCAGCACGAGCACGTGAACTTTATGCAGAAAGGTACCCTGACAGGCCGTTACCGTGTGCAAGAACATTCGCACGAATTCACCAACGCTTGAGAGAGAATGGCGCATTTAAGAGGAGTACCAGGGATGTTGGGAGACCAAGAGTGATACGAGGCATTGAGCTTGAAGAACGAATTCTTCGTGCTGTGAATGCAAACCCATCACAAAGCACAAACGTATGGCTGTAAGGGAAAGAGTTAGTCATATGACTATCTGGAGAATTCTGCATGAAAATCTTCTGTACCCGTATCACCTGTGCAAGAATTAAATGAGGCAGACTTTGAGCCAAGAAGACGTTTCTGTCAACGCATGTTATGGCAGTGCGCTGTGTTTATCAATTTCCTAGCCTGTATCTTATTCACGGATGAGCCTGGTTTTACTCGCTACGGCGTCTTCAATTATCATAACATTCATAACTGTGCATTTGAAAATCCTAATGAAGTACGACAGGACAACCATCAACAGAGGTTCTCTCTCAACGCTTGGGGTGGAATCATTCATGATCACCTTATTGGTCCCTACTTTTTCCCTCCGCATCTGAATGGACAAACCTATCTCCAGTTTCTCAGAAATCAGTTGCATCACTTATCTGATAATATGCCTCTGGACATCATCGAACGAATGTGCGTTTTACACGATGGTGCTCCAGCTCATTTCAGTATGATAATTCGTAAGTTTTTGAATGATCGATTTCCGCAAAGATGGATTGGTCGAAGGGGACCCATTGCATGGCCTGTTCGATCGCCTGATTTGAATCCAATGGATTTCTTCGTCTGGGGACATTTGAAGTCCTTGGTTTATGCTATTTCTGTACCTGATGTTGACATTTTGAGAGGACGTATCCAAGCTGGATTTGACCAAGTACGAAACACACCAGTAATTTTCAACAGGGTACGCCAGAGCATGGAACGCAGGCTTACTGTATGCATCGAAGCAAGAGGAAGCCACTTCGAGCAATTTTTGTAACTTTCGATTTTGTGTTGTAACTCTGAAATAAATGATTTTCAGACCCATGTTAATATGAACTTTTTTTACTGTTTTGATGTCAAGAACAGGTCCCCCAAATATATGACACCAATAAAGATATGGCCTGTATAGATAAAGCATCAGCCAGTTTGAAATGTTTTGTCTCATTATCTATTACTAGGCATAGGAATTTCCAAACATTAAAGCCAGGACCAAAGCAAATAGGTTGAACTGTTACCGAACTTCACGCTGTGACGTCGTAGATAACAAACCATCCTGTATCCCTCGTACAGTCTGTTGGCGTGTGCAGACCAATCACGAGACTGCATTTTACCTGACGTCAGTTATTAATGCTTGCTGTTGTGTACGTTTTATGTATTGATGATGGTATGAGTGTAGCTAAATTGAAGCCAACTGCTTAAGAATCTTGCCTATTACTATGACACATCCGTCTACCTTCTCTAGAGATTTTGAACCATGTGTGCAAATTGCTATGTGACTACCGGTGTGTTCTTAATTTCATTGTATAAACAACGGTACCCAAGGTCAGTAATTTCAGCCTTATAATGTTTAGCTAGAGGCAAATTGATCCTGGCTTTTGACAATTTCGAGCGCTGCAAGTTGTGAATGTCCCTTGTCACAACTGAGGGGATTGTAATTCCTAATTACCTATAATATCTGTATAAGTTGTAAGGTAACCAATGATTTCTTCAGGTTCTCTTGCATTGTTATTTGGCCAGATTAAATAGTGTAGAGTGTTACATAAGGAATTGAAATTATCGTAGAAAAGCCTTTTGAGGTTTATATGGTAATCTATAAATTCCGTAGAGTCTTATAGTAAAAGTGTAGAACGTTTTGTGTATATATATATATATATACACACACAAAATATATATAGCCAAAGAGTTGATTTGTCTGCTAGGCGTTAAAATGGGGAATTGAAAAGAAGGATAGCGGAAGTTTTGGAAAGTTGTGGGGTAGCTAATCATTTTTACCAGATACTAAAATCCAAGTGTAACAAAATTATGGCAAAAATACTCCTTGATAACAAAGTTCAGAGAAATCAGAGGAAAATTTGGTATACGATATGTAGTTTCCCCCTCAAATAACTCACCTTTAAGTCTCCTCATTTATTCCTTTGGACTAGGGCTCATAACGCCTGCCATGTTTAAATAAAGTGCCAAAAATATCCTCTGATATTCTTGTTCAATGAAACTTATCTTCGTCTTCTTCCTTATGCGTCTAGTTTTGCCACACTTTAGTACTTCATTTTATTATAAATACTAAGTCACGTTGTAATTACGATGTCACAACAACGGACTGAGTAACTGACGACAAAAACACACACACACACACACACACACACACCTCATTTGGCTGAAGTTATCTCTTGGCTGCTCGCTATCATGTGTTAATTATTCAATACAAATATCGTTACCAACACTCTACGTCATTTTCTTTCCTCTTATTGGCTTATTAAATCAAAATAGGAAAACTTAGTTGATAGTACCATGCAGTATTTTTTAATAAAAGTTTTTATTTTGCTTTATTACACTTCCTTAAATTGTTAAATAAAAGTTTCCAGTTTTTTTACTTGTTTTCAGTGAATACTTCCACAGGTACCTGAATTTTTTGTGGCGATTATTATAAAGTTCTATGTCTATTTGGTTTTTATATTTTAAGTGAAGAAGAGTCTAAATGCTCTATCCATCTTAAATTTGATTTCATTATGTATTATCTCAGAAACTGTTTAAGAAATCACACTGAGAGGTTTACAGGAGTAGATGCATGTCTTCTAAGTTCATTGATCTACTGTTATACAATAAACTGGTTTATTAAGGAAGATAGAATTTGTTCTTAATTGTACATTTTATGATTAAAATTTATCAATAATTCATTGTTTTAAACATAAACAACCAATTAGATTAATAACATCATTGAGGCGTGACTTGACTTGACTTATGTAAAGATGCAGGCGGGTTAGGACTACCCTTAACTCAAAACCTATAAGGTTTATTCTTTTATCTCCTATCTCTATCATTTTAGTTAAATAACTCTGTCTCTTTTATAAGGGACAGTAGGTTATTAACTAAATATTCCTTAGGAAGATGATCTTCAGGATTTATCAATCCCAGTAGTTCATATTTTCCCCACACAACCCGTCGCATTTGAAGATTATATGATAGGAAGTTTCGTCCTCTTCACTACATAACCTGCATACTGGTTCTTCTTTGAAGATTCCCATTTTATGTAGGTGTTCCCCGTAATCTTCAATGTCCCGTCAGAAGCTCGGTTATCAAATGCCATTGAGGCGTTGTATATATCATCTCAAAATATAAGTTAGCTGTTTTTAATAGTTCATGAGAAAATAGGCCATTTCCAACAAAAAATGTCATTAACAGAAAAAGATGTTCAAAGTAAAAATGGAGAAAAAAAGACGCATGACTTAGACATATGGAAACCGCCATAATTTAGGAGTGAAACCAATTTGTAGAGCAAAACTTCCCCTAAAAGATAAGCTAAAATGCACCTCTTTACTCCAAAGGGTATAGAAGCAATAACTTTTTCTCTGCGAAGTGGTGCAGAATTCATATTACAAAATGGCAGATGCAGTACAATTTTTAAGTAGTATATTAAAATACAAGAATTATACCTGCAACGACAAAACATACACCATGATAAAGATAGAATTTCTTTTTAAAAGATTGCACAAATAACTAAACATATAAGTTTTTGGCAATTTTCGCGGATTCTTAAAACATTTATTTTCTTTTATTTGTTTTCTTCAAAATTAAATGGCCACATTCCGGTTTTAGCCGCCCTCACTAAATATAACACGACAGACAAGTCTTGGTAATTAGACACCACTAGTAAGTTAATATCATTCCCGTAAAGCAATGACAAATTCGCAAGAGTATTGGAGACAGCCCGAATTCTAGTCCGCAGCAAACCTGGCCACCGGTCAAGAGGGATTTTCTGACCCACCTTTAAGGGAATGCGAGCTGTTGCCGAACGTCTGTGCATTTCTACAAACCTATCAATTATAGAACACAAGTATTCATAAAGGTTTTACTGGGCGAGTTGGCTCCGCGGCCACGTGTAGGGCTCAAAATACGGAGGTCCTGGATTCAATTTCCGTAGACCGCCCACTCTGACTGGTTTTCGCAGAATTCCCTGAAAGATAATCGAATGCTGGAGTGGTTCCTCATCTACCATTATTTCCTATCCCTCATTTCCTTTTCATTCCGTTTATTTTCCCTCGTATTTTAGCTGTGCTGCCAGATTTCCCGGTGTAAGGCGATGCCGGATAAAGGACGCGGATTCTTTCTCCAAGGAAAGAGTTTTCCCCATAAACACCAGAGGGCTACTGCTTGTAAGGGTTGCTCATGCCCTCTCTGGGCAGCTCCAGTACTGGGTTGGGTCTTCGAGCTGTGGTCTGTCTGCATGAGGCCTGTAGCCTTCTGTGGTTCCTTCACTCCATCCACTCCTACTGAGTGATATCCATAATAGAGGTAGGTAGATCGCGGTGCGTGACGTGTCCCACTCTGTCCCCGTAAGGGGGGGGGTCCGATCCCTTCAGCTGCCGTGGTGCGGGCGCTGCGGGCCTGAGCACTCGTGTTACTTCTGACGTTACTAGAAGTACACCAGGCCGAACATTCGAGCCCCTCCCATCAGGGAATTGTTCGGGTTGGGTTGGACTCGGCGGGGTAGTGGTACCCGATGCCCATGGGAGATTGGGTACGTCTGGGCTGTTTTCCGTCCAGGCGGGGTTGTGAGACGCCTCAAGGTCCTCCGGTACCGCCCTGGATAGCCGGTAGACAGGTGCTAGATCTTGTCGGCCCCACTGAGGTTATTCGGTAGTCTTCCCTTTCAGGGGTTGGCGCGCGTAAGTGGCGTATTCACTTCCACCCTGTAATGGGGAGTCGGATTAGGCAACCAGCTGCCGGCCCTGGAAAAGCTCTCGGGAGTGGGAGTGTCACTGGGCTGACGCCCGCTCCCCTGGGTCAAGTGGGGGTGCAGTCCCTTTGTGTTTTATGTCCCACTCTGTCCTATAACCTGTACCTATAAGTTTTTTCAGTACACTCTTCGAGATCTACCTCTGGTTTAAAGGCTGACATTTATACCCCGTCCCTTTAATATATAATAACTACACTAATCTTTGCAGCTTGGAAGAGTTTAAAAATATGTGTGACTGACTGTATAATTCTACTCATAAAAGTTACTGAATTTACATAAAAACCTACGTTACTGGAATTGCATGTCTCATAGACATTGTCGCATTTAAGAACACTGTTACAAATAAACTGAGATTTCCACAACATTCACCCACACAATTAGTTTGATGATACAGTTTTATCAAACTGTGTGAATAACTTCATCAGTAGCTTAAACAATGCTCTTAATCCAGAAAACCAGAATGCACGGGTATCTACTAGGCAGATACCTCATGTTAAGAATTATTATATAATTGAATACTTCCTTTACTACTGTGTGTGTGTGTGTTTTTGTTTTTTGTTAGCGTTTTATGCTAAATGCCAGACCGAGCTTTACCTCAGGATACTTTCAGAGAACATTCCAGTAGTAGGTTTTAAAAATCTGATGGGTTTCATTCACATGCCTTTCTCTATCCACTCTTCTAAAAATAATCTTATAAAAGAGTATTCTTCTATCTGCTTCTTATTAGATATAAACTTTCAATACACATTCGTACATTTCGTTGTAGGATAAATATAGCACAATAGGCTAAAAGGATAGTCAGATTTTTAAAAAGCTGATATGATGTTGAAGTTCTATGCTCCTTGCATGACCGCGAGAAGAAAACGAATAGCGGCTTATCACTTGAAAAAAGTGTAACTATTTGAAAATACAAACCAATAACAGAGATAATCTTGGAAATGGTTGACAACACAAAAAGAGGTATTTTATTACATAAATTGTGTGTTTTAACAAGATCTACATCTTTTATGTATTTGTTCTTATCTCTTATGGTTTACCAGTTGTTCAAAGTTCAAAATAAACATTTTATTTGTCATGCAAAATATATCTTAAAGTATGATATTTTAACCAAACTCGATAGAGCCAATTTTGAGAGAATCAAACATGATACATTCTTTTTCATATGAAGGTTAGTTTGAGTGGCGGATTTTCTTCATAGTCTTCATGTTACATCCTTGTAACACACTGAACTTAAATACCAAGCTTCTTACATAATCAACTCCCCGTTTTTGAGTTATGCTGTTCACGCATACACACACACACACACACACTTTTTCTCTAAAACGGTTTTCCTTTATTTAATGGACCTCAAAACGTGTATTTCTAGTGAAGTCTCCAAATCCAATTGAAGAGCTAATCTCCAAGGTTTTAAATCCATGATAAGGGAATCTCTAGAAAATATGTTGTTGTTTTTTTTATTTTCGGACAAAGATTTTAAATATGTTACGATTATGAGTAGTTATGATTTATAACTTTATTGTTGATATTGGCACTGACTTAACAAATCCTTCACTGTTAGAAGTAGTCACATGGTCTGTTAAGAATTTTTGGAGGTAAAATTTAATTTATGAATTATTATTATTATTATTATTATTATTATTATTATTATTATTATTATTATTATTATTATTATTATTACTAGATTTTCACAACCATTTAAACAGTGGATATAAACCGACAGGAACATAATATTTTTAGACATGATAGAGGAATATATAAGTTATTTTTTCATAAAAATATAAATATTCAAGAATTTTGAATTTAAGAAACTTTGGAAATAATGTTTTAAATTTTTTGGAGAAATACAATATTTCCTCTATTTACTAAAGTAAGCAGAAGAGAACGTAAAAACCAAACCGCAAGGAATATTTTATGAGGAGTAAACTACAAGAACCCGCTCCCCTTATTACCTTAGCTGTCAAGACTCTTCAGTAGCGTTCATATATTACGTCACGCTATGTTTTGCATTTTAAGCCCCCTTCCCATGTCACGGTCTGTCACGTTCTACCTGATCCTCCCTTCCCCGTGTCACACGTCACGCTTGCATTAATATTTAGCGTTTCTGATTCGTATTTCAAAGTGCGTAATATATATAGTTTTAAGTGTTACATAATTACTAGCACACAATTGTTATAAAGTCCCTTTTATTCTTATAACTCTGAGGTGGCGATATTAAATTTTTAATTGTTTTATTAAAGTATTAATTTCGAAATAAAACCGCAATCCGCGTTGTGAACTAGAGAAGATGGGAACAACTCCGTATCCTATTCTTTATTATTGGATATAATGAGTTAAAAATATAATAAAGCTGGATGAGTAAACCAACTTGGTAGATAATTGACAATGAGGTTTTTTTGGTACTTTCGTTATGCTTAATTTACTTATATGCTATGTTACCAAATCTGATGTGTTGCACTCACATGACTTTCTCTACTCTTGTACTAACTACTTTTACAAACGCTTATTCTCCATCTACTTCACTTTAATCGAGATACAAATTTGCAGAAAATATCTTATTGCTAATTTTCCTGTAGGTGCAAGGGGAATATGGTAGGCTTTAAGCGATAGTCAAATCCTTTTTGAGCTGGTTACTATATGGAACATTCCATTTTCTTTTCTAAAAAATCCGGACATTAAAAAAAACCAATAACGAATTCCCATTTGAGAAAAAATATAAGTATTGGAAAATTCAAACAAATAACAAGGAATATCTTGGAAATGGTTCACTCCACTAAAAAAATCATATGACATAAATTGTGTGTTTTAACGAGATCTATATTTTTATTTTGTGTACGAAACTTTTATCTATCTCTTACGGTTTACCAGTAATGCAAAAGCCATTCACAATGAAGAGGACTTTTGGGGACTTTCACAGAAAATTCAAGATATACACTTTATTTGTCATGGAAATATCTTAAATATGTGATATTTTAATCAAAACCGTTAGAGCCATTTGTGAGAAAAACAAAATTTTTTAAAAATGTTTCATGTAAAGGGTAGCCTGGGGTGGGGGGATTTTTCTGAAAATCCATGAGTCGCATCTTTGAAAGATACTGAACCTAAATACCAAGTTTGGTATTTATGCTACTTTTCGTTTTTGGGTTATGCTGTTCACAGATACACATCCACACACACACACACACAGACCTTTTTCTAAAAATGCTTTTTTGTATTCAGGCGGTCTCAAAACATGTATTTCCTGTGAAATCTCGGTATCGAATTTTTGGGTGGAATGCAATACTTCCCCTACTTACTATACGTAGTAGAGAACGTAAACATCAGTCGCTTAGCATTGCTTGTCTTCCAGGTCCCAACAAAGTGAACTGTGGATAAAGTGAACAAGTGTGTATTGAAATTAAATATTAACTTCTCAGTTTGTGGAAGTCCTATGTAACGACATGCTCACAATGTAATGAATTAATGATCATTTAAATCCGATAAAGCCGCTTGTCAGCAAAGCCAAATAAATGCTGTTAAATATCTGATTCCAATAGAGAAGCCATACATCCACGGATATCATAGAATTGGAAATAGTGATTGAAATAGCCAACAATCGCACCGTTAACAATGCATTTGTTATCGTCAACCATCAATGGATGTGAGCAGATGGAAAATTGAATTCTAAACGTATTTAGAATGTTACATTTCTTTGGTATGTGAGCCATGGAGTTCCTAGTTTTTAAGTTGGCACCAGTACCGTGATAAAATAAACTATATGGTTCTTAATATCTATCAAATAAACACAAAATAACATTAAAATTGTCATCACATGTTATTTAAATTGGAGACAGTTTTGTATCTCCGTACCGAGCGGGATGGCTCAGGCGGTTACGTCCGTGGCCCGCATTCGGGAGGTCCCGGGAGCTATCTTCGGCGACCGCCCACTCTGGCCCATGGGATCGCCAGGCGAATTTTGGGGTGGTTCATCTTCTACCACGACTCTCCTTCCTCTCATTCCCTGTACCCATCACCTTCCTTGTTATCTGTTTCAGGGTTGTAGGACCAGGCGACGGTGTTCGGCGGGTTGCGGCTGGGCGGTAGCTTCCGCTCTATAAAGGTTTCTTCCCTGACGTCGCTGCAGTACCACTTAGCGTGGAGCTCCGCTCCGGGGGACCCCTGGAAGTTGGTAGCTTGTGGGCAGGGACCGTGCGGCGTCGGATGTGTTCTATCTGGAAATGTTAGGGATCCCATCCTAGCTTGCACCCGTCGGCAACCTGATTTGGTCGCCATTCGGGTTTTTCCCCTCATCCTTGCCTCCCAGGGGTCACGTTAAAAGCGTAAAGGGTCGATTGGCCTGCGTGCGGTGCTCTGTCCCGGTTCCGGGGGGCCCCTCCGTGATACGTACTTTTACCTTTACCTTTTTCCATCTCCGTTTTCCAATGTATAGTAATGTGTCGGGTCTCCGAATAAGCATTACTATGTTTATACAAATAATTCGAACTTTTAAGAAAAAAAGTTCGAATATGATGCAATTATCATAGGTAATATCACAAGACATTTAATCTTGTCCCTAGTACGCGACCGCGAGGTGGGAGTGCATTATCAAGAAGATTAAAGCTCGCGTGGCATTTAATAGCGCTTTAACAAATATATTGATAAATAAATGCTTAAATATGTGCAACATACATAGTATAATAATCATGACACTTATATTTAGATTAGTTACGGTAGTATATGTCATTTGATTGCTCTACCGTGTTATTTCACTTTACTATATATTTATACAAATGATCGTATCTTTATGAAAGAAACCGCCATCGCGTATTAACTAAAGAGATAAAAGCTTGTGTGGTATTTAATAAGACTATTTAACAAATGTGCTGATAAATACATGATTAAACTATGCAACAGTCTATACTATCATAATTAAGACATTTGTATTATGATAGTTACTACAGCAGGGGCGCATATAGAATTTTATTATGCGGGGAACCGAAAGTGACTAACCTGAACCAACCTGCATAAAAATAAAATTTTGAAACACCTGCATACAAGACCAGTCAACATTTATTAATATATGCACGCAGTTGTGAAGAGTTAGTATTTCGAACAAGATACTCTTTGGATTCTGAGGAAGAAATATCAACTTTCTGTGTGGCATGTTCATATAAATGTACTGATTCCTGCAAAGTGGATTTTGGAAAATTTTTCACAGATGAATATATTTTCAATTTAACATTGTTTAAGGACAGCGGGAAGTGAATTTCTGCGAAAATATCGATTTTTTGTTTTCCTACTACAAAAAGTACAATTAAATTGGTCATTTAAATATGGCGGCGCAACCTTCCACAACCTCGTGCACAATGAGTTAGATTTCTTTCGCTTAGAATTTCTGAACGAACCCACCGATTGACATGGGGTAAATTTTAGCGCGTGCTTTGAACATTCTGCTATACACTGCAATGTGCTTTCATCTGCAACTTGACTTCGACATCGGGATTTATGGCCATGCGGTCTAAGGCACGATTGGAGTAGCTAACCTATCAAACCAAGGATCGTAGGATCGAAACCCGGTAAAATGCACATTCTGCATTCAATTAAAACTGTGGTAAAGGATGGGGAGGGCCCAACTAAAGCAAGCGGTGTGATGGCATGGTTGGATGCTGACGGGTTTTGATTGGATGCACATTTTAGGTTTCATTACGCAGTTAATGAGGTCAGACAATGCTGCAATTCTCATGTGTTCAGATTGCCAAGCGTTTTAAGGCATTGTGACATGATATAATTGCCTTACATAGTCAGAGGTTCGCGCCCCAAAATAACAAAAAGGTTTTTTTTATTTTTATTCTTACTCCATTGTACTCACGTACTCCGTCATTGGGTATCCTTCAAGGGGTTAATGAAGAATGTAGTGGTAGGCTTAAGGTTATGCAAGAAATGGGTATCAAAACTGGTCAAAATATGAAGACAGCATTTTTAAAAAATGATAGATTTCGACTCTCAGAGGCAAAAAAAGCAGCTCAAATAATTTGTGACAAGGTTAGGCCCAAGAAGAGGAAGAGAGGAGCTCAAAATGACCACAGTGATAAGGAATATGGAGCTGGCTTGCTCTAAAAAAGTGAGTAAATAAGCAAAAACTACACTTTCAACTTTCGACTCAATTTCCCGTAACTTCATTTTTTAACACTTCAGGTACAGTTTTCTCAAAAACTATCTAAACTATTGTCATGAAATGTTTATTGTACATGTATAGTTAGCTAGTGAACTAACCTTTTCTTGGAATATTAAGTTTGAGATGAATAGAAAGAATAGTAACTGGTAAAAAATATAGGTCATTTGTGTCATTAGATATGCAACATTTTCTTTCCCTTCTCATATTTACGGTATACACATTTAATTTAGTTCAGGATCTGGAATTATAATGTTAAGTATCACAGGAAAAAAATGGTGACGGTACAATCAAGCCTAAGGAAGAAAAGTGTACCTGAAGTATGAGGTACAAACTTTTTTGTTAGAAAACATGGTGTGACTTATGCCACTTTTCCATAAACTTTTTTGAATTTATCCCAAATAGAATATATAATTAAATGCAGAAATTCTCGTTCTCTAAGACTCCCAAATTTCATTTTAATCAAGCAAATTTTAGTAACAAAAACTGAAATTGAGTTGTACGCATAACTTGGGTATGGCAGAAATGCAATCACTTCCTGGTGTCCTTAAATATTTTAAACCACAAACATTTTCAAGGTTATCCGGAGGTCAGCGCCGGTCACTGGAGAGGCAAACAGAGATAAGTAGTGTTCTTGCCCAGCGTAAACACCAGACGCGCCAGCGGCACATAACTAGAATCATTTGGTGGTTTCCTTCACTCCGCCTGCAGAATTTGTGTCCAGATAGTTCTAGAATGTTCTGTGGAAGATTCCATTGACTATATAAGCGAGCGTTCTCGAGCGAAGAGCCAGTCAGTCAGTAAGTGAGCAAGTTAGTAGGTGCGACGAAAGCTGCCGTTCTCCGAGAGAGTGTCGTCCTCCATGGTGTAGCGGTTACCATGCTAGTCTCTAGTTCCCGAGGTCGCGTGTTCAAACCCGGCGGAGGGCGATGGATTTTTTTCGGGCGTAAAAATCCTTAGCATTACCTACTTCCTTCGGAAGGGAAGTAAAGCCGGTGGTCCCGTGTCGTAGATTTACGGCACGTAAAAGAACCTCAAGCCTGATAAAGAGGCCTCTCAGCAAACTTTTCCGGTCTTTCACGCTCAATATAGAATGGGACGCTAAGGACCACAGCAGTTAAAGAGCGTCCATAAATAAAACTCCATTTAATTTTTTAATTTTTTTCCGAGCGAGTTTGTGACGACTGCTGTGACGTATAGTGAGTGCTGCTTCTGCGAGATAGTCTTGTGTTCAACTCCCAGGAGTGAACCATCCGGAAGAAGAGACTAAGTCGTACGTATTTTGTTACGTCGCTACGTAGTAATTGTGAAAGTTAAGCGAAGTGACAGGGGGACGAATTAAATTAGTTCACATGAGTGAAGTGACAGTGTGAACTAAGCTGAACTATAAAAAACAGTGAAGTAAATTGAGAACTTAGAGAAGTGGCAGTTGAAATACTGGACACAGCCACAATATCATGGTGAACTGGCTGCAAAGCAAGTCAATTTAATTATGATTCACACATTGAGCTTCTCTAATAGTTCTGACTTAACTGTCTTAGCGCAGAAAAAGTTCTTTCTGCAAAGGTAGTGGAAACTGGAAAAATGGTTAATATCTTGAGACTAACATACACAATCAAAGAAACCATATATTTAAGCTTCCTGTGTTGTTAGATTGTCTTAAGCAAACATTTCTTTTAAAAAAATAAAGATTTATTTCCGATGAAATACTTCCCTTAGGGACAGATTTTCGCTAAAATATTTGTGATTTCCTTTCCCTATCAAATAGTTCTCTTTGCTGTTGTAACAGGATAGAAGAAATTTCGGTGGGGCATGGACCCCCAGACTCCCTTTAAATATGCCCCTGTATTGTAGTATGATATATCGTTTGAGTGCGCTGCCATGTTATTTCACTGCCTTATGAATATTAGGAGTGACATCTAGAGATAGTTTGCTCAACTAACTACAAAGAAAAAACGAGGAAATGTATGTTTCTGAATTATATTGTATTAATTACCTATAAGTGTAATTATGAAATTTGGACCCAGCGCAGGTAAATTTTAGACCCAATGGGTGTATTTAAAGCCGTCGAAGTGCTAGGGTTACCAGTGGCGTATCTAGAATTTGGCTCTGGGGGGAGGTGGTCAAGAATATTTTTGATAGACGAAGTACTAGGGAGTCTAGTAAAACCCTGTCTCCCCACTACGTCGTTTTTAAAATAGCCACAAAACTACATTTTCTAGACGGGTTTGAAGTTTTTAATGATATAAGGATTGTTAATATTTTTAAATATTAATATTGGTAAACATAACAAACTTGATTCATTAACACATTTTAACATTCATGTGAGTTTAATAATAAAAAGAAACAAATTATAAGACAATCAATATATTGTTGGAAAAAAATGCGCAACGTGAAGACAAGTCTACGTGTCAAATAAATTTTAAAAAACTTGAATAAAAACTTATTTTTATTTGCTGAAGTATTTCTTGATTTAATTTTACTTGATATTGCCGATTACTCAGAGCAAATTAAGGTGTTTCAGTTGTTGGTTCATGTGTGTTCTAGTTCCTGTCAAACTACTTAAGGAATTTGTTTGTTTAAAATTTGATTAATTATTTTTAAATGTTAACTTAATGTTTAACGCTTACTCTGCGTTTTAATTATGCGTTCTGTATTGTATCATATATTAATGTCATGCCAGTTATTTCTTATTTACCTAGCAACTGGATTAACATAACTCCTATAATTAAAAGTATGTCTAAGATATCTTATTAATATAAAGAAGTTATATGAAAAATCGGCCGAAGAATCAGCGGTGATAACACATTTCCTGTAAATCGTTTTCCCGTACCTCGGCATAAATAGCGCCAGCTGAAGGAATGACTATCATTTTCCAAAAAAAGGAAAAATGTCATATTTTGGACAATTCTAAAAAACTGGACAAGTACCAGCTACTCGTATTAGATATACCGCAAATTTCAAACGTTTTTTTATCAGTTTTTAACGATAAATGAAGGTCTATTGATTTAAAAATATATAATTTCAATAAGTATGTAGAAATATAATCAAACAAATGTTTTATAAAAGTTTTAAAAATATAAAGTTGCCATGCAAATATTAAAATAGCTAATGAAGTAGGTACTATACTTTGCCCTTAGCTTGATGTCAGGACTGATGGAATGAGATGTGTGTGTTGCTGGAAATGAACCGAAGACGCCGAATCTTTATTCCTCGAAAACCAGCACTTTGATACTGGATTGATCATTTTTAACGGCTTTGACATTTTCTGAAGCTGACCCAGTTGCTTCCCTTTAAAAAAAAAGGACAAAATAGTACCAGTACCTGTATGGTCAGCTTTACGCTTTTTCCCATGCCACCTCAGTTGAACAATGAACAGTCGCAGTAAATTAATTAGCGTAACGGATCAACGAACTAGACGAAACGAACACGGGTCACCATTCACCACCGCAGACTGGCGTTGTTGCGCACGTGGCGAGCATATGGAGGAGGCTGTGACAACCATGCATTAGCAATGGTAAGGCGGCAGTCTGACAATGCAATGTCCTGCTCTTACCGGCAAAAAAGATCATCCACAACGTACCTTCAACATGCAGTTTTTAAGGGATTTTACCACATATAGTGATTCAATCTTCACCAAGCTTTCGTTACATTCGATGCCTTTGTTTTGCAGCCAAGTTATCATTTTTTATCTCCACGATTTGCTTGGGACACGTTCATGGTGCATTGTCGATAATAACGACACGGTTTGGCTCCAATTTAGAAAGACTTTTTTTCCAACCAATATTTCAAAACATCGTCAGTAATTTCTTCATGGTGTCTTCACTTGTTTTGGATGCGAAAACTAACTCCTCATCTTCCAGAAAACCAAATTCGCTACCTATGTGAAGGAAAACCAGTCTCTTCCCTTCCCCACTTGGATTTTTATGACTGGGATTAGTCAACGCAAAAATGCCTGTTTTTTTGTTTTGACAGTATGTAGTTGTATGACCTTCACTGGCCCAGATCCTATCTAAATACATATATTTTATTCCCCTTTTGCCTTAGTTCCATTTTACGTAAATAACGTTCACGCCACAGCACAATATCGTCCCTATATAGCGGTTTCTGCGTAAAAATACAAATCCTATTTCTTTTAAAAGATTATGCAGGGAAAATTGTTTCAAGCTGGCAAATCAGGGTCACTGCTTATAGCTATATACCTTTTTTGCCTTCTCTACCACGTAGGTGACCTACATCTTAGGTAGAGAAGGTATTGGATTCCACCAAAAACTTCGATGCGGAGATTTCACCGGAAAAGCATGTTTTGAGGCCGCTTGAATCCAAAAAAAAAGTATTTTAGAAAAAGGACCGCGCATGTGTGTGTCTGTGGGTGCGTGCTTATGGAAAGCAACACAAAAACGAAAATTCAGATCAATACCAAACTTCATATTTAGGTTCATTACCTTCTAAATATGCCACACATGATTTTAAAGTAAATACCCCAACCCCAAACTACCCTTTGCATAGAAATTTTATGAAAAATTTTACTTTCTAGAAAATGACTAACAATTTTGATTCAAATACCATATATTTAAGACATTTACATTAAAAATAAAATGTATATCTTGAATGATCTGGGAATAGCCTTTGATGTCTACTTCACTCGGAAGGAAATTTGTATAATCTTGTATAACTGGTAAACGTTAAGCGATAGACGAAAACATACGGCACATAAAATGTAGACTTCTTTAAAGCACACGATTTACTTCAAATAACTTTTTTGTGGCATCAGTCATTTAGAGATATCCATTATTAATGGTTCAAATTGTTCTATACTTAGCCATTCCTTTGAAGTCTTGTCAATTTTCAATTGTTTCTCGCGATGTAATGGAGAGAGTATGGAATTTTAAGGCAAGCTTTTGGCATCCAGTTCTAAAACATTTGACTATCGTTATTCTCTTTGCATCTGTAACGAAATGTGTAATGCAACTATATGCGGAAAGTTTTATCTCGATTAAAATGAAGTAGATAGGAAAATAATCTTTCGTAAGAATAATTTGTATACCCACTAATAAGCTATAGAGGGCAGAGAATGTCATATGAATGTAACACATCAGAATGTTTGTTTTATATTAAGTTAAATTTCTTCCTTTCTTACTGTGGTAAAGCAGGAAGCTATTTATGTCAGGATACTTCAGTGTCACCAAAAGTGTTTTAAGTAAAAAAAAAAAAAGCCTTGTATTTAAGGTTTTTGTTTTTTGCTTCTGAGGGAGGGGACAGTCCGGTCCCGTTGGTCCCCCTCGTAAATACGCCTATGAGGGTTACCACTATTTCTTAGTTTGTTAATTATAAGGTTATGGTGTTTCTCGTTTACTCCTAAACAACAGCTATGCTGTTCCCGAGCATGACACACTCAGTTATTACTAGGGCTCGGATTTTTAGATGGAATAAACCTTCATTTTATGTTTCTTATATGCTTAAAGTAGTTTTTTTAGGTTTTTCTTGATTAAAGAATTTTCTTTTATGTTTTGCTTCGTGGATCAATACGAATATCAATAATTTTGCTTTTCTGGTACTTAGTTGTAAGATTTATTTTTTGGCATCGCAGTAGATACATATATTCTCAAATTTTCTGGCTTAAACGATTTCCTATTATCACGTACCACATTCTTGTAGGAAGAAAAGATTCTTTCAACGGAACATGGCGTCATTGGAGCGTAGAACATAGATGCCAGTGCAGCAGGTTCTAGGGGTAGTTCTCCTGTGTACTTTTTTCGCTGCAATACTAAATTGGTGATTTTCATATCTTCAAAAGCAGGATTTCGTTGAATAATCTTCTACAACTTCGAAGAACATGCAACTCCCACTGGTCCAGGTATTTCTTTACTGTAAACATTGCCAATGATATCTAGAGCATTTTTCAGTGGCAAAGTTGTACTTTTCAACCGGAGAGTAGCTTCTGGTACAAAACAAAAATATGTCTTAATGTATGCAAGGGAAGTGGCAAGAGTGGGGCACTCGAGTGGTTTCTTAGCCTTGGCAATGCAGGAAGCTTCTGTTTCATCCAATTCATTAACGACATTTTTAACGTCTTTTAAGTGTTCGGCATAGTAAATAGCAGCAGATAGCCAAGTACGCTCCTCCTGACCTGTCATCTGCATCCAGGTGCCACCACGTCACATGTGCTGCGTTTAATGGTAGTAACTTGAACTATCTACTGGCTATAAGTGGTGGAAATAATTTTACAATGAGTTTCAGCCCGAAAATAACATTCTGCATTTCGAAAAGGGAAAAACAGCTATTTAAGTTATATTAGGTGTCAACCCCTCATTTAGATTTTTTTAGGTGTAATGAAATTCGCATATTCTACTCCAGGAAGTGTGAAACGAGTATATATCTTGAAATGTGTTAATTAGTGAGGAAAAATATAGGTTAAAACCTAAAAATCCGGGTGCTAGTTCTTACAGAGAACAACAAATGCCCTCGATAATATTTTTAACAGATGCTGTTAACTATTATATCCACAATATCACATTGATAGTGCTATAATTGGATGAGAAATGTATACGTTCGTAGCACAATTTACTCGTTGGTACATGTGTTAAATACTCAAAGAAACCTGGTGTATTTGATTTCTGTTCGGTGGTAATAGTGAAGCTATAATCTAAATTTGCTGAATTAAATCAACCGAAGCTAAAACTAAGAACACATAACTCTCGAAGAGCTTAAAAATAATAGGAAATATGTACAAGGTGCTCTAATCCTTCCTTTTAAAAAAACAGAAGAAAATGTGACATCACATTGATGCTGACCTCCCCCTCCCCAACGTCACGCTGTCACGTTTGGACAGATGACTCCCCCTCAGTGCGTGATGTAATATAGGAACGCTGCCTTTGTTTCTCCTTCGTTCTCTCGTTGTCTCTTCCTGCTTTTCTCACCGCTTATACACACATCTCTTTCCCTTCCCCACGCCTTACTCTCTCCTCTTTCTATACCCTCTCCTCCTCCAGGGTACATACCTATCGATAGTAAAGCTTTTTAGTGGAGTATATATAAGAATTAAAACATAAGCAAACGATTTTAAGTACACACACTTCTGCCCATACCTTATGCCCGTTATGATTCTCATTATAAATGTTTTGCGTACAGGATTATTACAAAAACCTGGTAGAACTTCTAAAACATTCATTCCATAGCACTGTTGTAAATAAAAACTGATCTGAATTATTCTAAATCTGTTGTAAAAACCTGGGTAACAATCCAATTACTTAAATTTTTTTGTTTTCGTACCTTTTAGAAGCCTCGAAGGTAATTAAAAGGAGGCATGTGTGAAAAATTAAAACTCTATAAACTTTACATTGGATTTACTTCTATAACATAAAAGGATATAAACATATAAGGAAAAATACAAACTTTCAGCTTTTTAGCGTTAATACTTTTCTCAATATTAATTTGTTATTTCCCACATTTAAACGATTTTAAAAATGTCCCGCACAATGCAATGTTATCAATTAACATATGGGATATAGATTTTTACACTCATCTTAATTCACTAATTACTTGTATTCAGGTGAATTTTTCAAAAGAAAACATACATTTTAATGTAAATAGGCACTTTAATTTCACGGTTATTTTTAAAACTGTGATTAAATTTCAGATAGATTGGTAAAAATTGCATCGTGTGCAACATTTTGCAGTTAGGAAAATGTCGAAAATAGTGAAACCGTGAAAAATAATTTTAAAGATTTGTCAAACAGTGGGTATCTCTATTTTCTGACCTGCTATACAGCAAAATTTGTCTAGGTGTGGTATAACATTCTGAAACGTCACATTACATTCCTTTACATAACATCTGTAGGAAATACAATAAAATTTGAAAATATTAGGGCTTAATTTATGGTAACATTATGGTTTGTTAGCCCCACGTTTGGGAGCCAATTTGAAGTATTTATTTGTTGGTAGTTGGTATAAGATGCTTCATTTTTATCTGCCGCATGTATAAAAGACAGTTTGTCGCGGTCGCTTCGTGTTATCTTTTACTGAGCGCCTGTTATTGTATTTAATTTTGGGTTCACTGTCCTCCGGCTAGCTATGATTTATCGGTCAAGCACTTATCTTGTACAGGTGTGTAAACGGAAAGGAGATTTTATCCAAAGATAACACTGATAAAAGAATTTGTTTTTACACTCTTATTGTCGTAACACATTATTCACTTTCATCTATTAATCATGACACTCGCCAAACTGAAACTGTTATAATAACTTATTTACTGCACATTATTAATTCGCGTACTTCAACTTTTTGTGTAATTAACTTCACGACATGAGAGATTTTTCATAACTTTGCGACGCGTAACCTTGATGAACTTCGTGCGATGCATACTCCATGAATGCCTCCGTTGAACTACGTGAAACTTGATTCTGACACTGAATTTATACTTCCTCGCCCCAATATGCCTAAAGATTATAACCGAGCTGCTATTGGTTAATAAAACGCGCCAACATTAGCGTCTATATTTATATCCAATGAAAATTACGAAAACACATGCTCTAGGGAAAATGTTCCAGCAAATTCTAAGAAAAACCCGCCACTCTGACGTCATTTGCTCGTCTCTAATAATGATAAACAGCTCACCCCCTCGCTACATTATTGCACGCTATTATTGTCAGTTTCAGTAAGGCCGTATAAACCCACTTCTCGACAATAATTACAATCAACAAACATCTCAAATCAATGTCACACAACAATGCATATTCACACTACAATCACTCTGACATTTACATAATTTGTAATACAAATTACTGCGTCAAATTAGGGGTTATTGTATAACTATTATGCCAATTAGAGATTTGTTTTGAGGACTAAGATAATCACCACATTCGTCACGTTACGCATTTTGTATGGGCGCTACACCAAAACAAAGTTCATATTATTGAAGTACAAGGGTGAATTATTTTATAGTACAAAAGACAAATTTGTCATTTTTGTCACTTCTGAGTAGTTTTCACAGATGCCTCACCTTAAGATGTCATATAATCGTTTCTTTAAATGTACCCTAAGATATGTTATACACCATCTTTGCTAACAAATGCTCGACCATGCTTGAATAAAAGGATAATATATTTACACTCATAAATAATGTAAGTCTCTCTAAGTTCTCCACGTTAAGGAAATTTATTTGAAAAATATTATATATGTTTTGTTAGAATTGTAACAATTGGTTATACCCACGTTGATATTATAGATACAAATCATCGAAAATAATTGTCTGGGAGAAAACTTCTACTTTTGAATTTCTAAAGTTTAAAAACATACGGGTTTCAACTAGCGAAGTAAGGAACACGTGTATAACCTATGTTCGCCACTTGTGTATACGTTCGAACTAAATCATAATTTTACATCATTAATTCGCTGATGTACTGTATTTTAATACGGGACAAAAATTATAGCAGAAACGATAGTTCTGTGCCGGTGACCTTGCTTCCTCGCGCACTGAAGCGAGTCTATGTCTAACGCCAGGCAGCTCTCTGTAAATGTGGTGTATGGAAACGCTAAACAAACAGTAAAACAGAAAACCCGGGAAAATAAACCGGCAAAAGAATAACTAAGTAGTATACTATCATGTGACTCGCCGTATTGTTGTTCATTCCTAGAATGACGGCTGCTACGGGCGGGTGAACAATGTATTGCACTCCTCACAGAACACCAAGTTAATATAAACTCGTTCCTGCTGTACATTGAAATGTGCATATTATAGGCACTAAAATTTCGTAGTTATCCTATAAGCAATAATCAGGCATACGAATTCTTAAGCAGTGGCTTCAAGTTTTTTACACTTAAACTATTATCATTTCATAAAAATACAAAACATCAGAGGCCAAATGACACTGTCAGGCTGATAAAAACAGGCCCGCGTGCTGCCTGCAAGCGCCAAAAGACTGTACGAGTGGTGCGGGGTGGTTTGTTGCCAGCGACTTTTCTGTCTATAGTCCATTGACAGTTCAACTTTATTTTCTTCCGTCCTGGTTTTAATGCTTAAGAATTCCTATGCCGGTAATAATTTATCACACTGATAATTTGAACTTTACAATGTAAATCCCATTGATAAAAAACTTAATACCAGTTCAGTTTTCCTCTCTAACTAAAAACCTGGAAGTGGCAAGTAGAAAAACGAAAATTAAGGGAAAAAAACCATAATCTTAACTCAGTTCCAGGTAACATCTAGATTTGAATAACACTTGTTTTGTACTCTCAGTACATAAATAAATATTTCTCCTATTTTCTAAGTCCCACACATTCCTCGTGGATGTAATGGGTTCATAAACTGCAGTATCTCACATCTAGAATACGATCTATCTTACAAATAAAACAGTATCAACTGTCTATTGATTTCCCAGTCACTGGGTTCTTCTTGGGATGTGCAGAAGATGTTTTTTGAGATCATATGTCTTGGGGGTTGATGTGGACACTGGGTTGCTAAGAGTGCTTTAATTGCAGGGAGCAAAATTTGATGTTCTTGGAACAAATCTTTCTGAGTTTATACAGATCGGCTGTTAATTGGTGGACGGTTTCTCTTAGGAAGTCGATTTTTATTTTTCGGCGTGGAAAGAATATCATAGAAGGATACGTTCGTCCTGACAAAAGCTGCATGGCAAAGTTAAGAAAACGTGCAGCATTTAATAAAGCCGTCAGACAGTACTGGGTAATTCTAATAGCACAACTACAAAGTGTATAAAATAGGTTTTAAGATTATACTATACAGGGTGGACCATTTAAGTTGAGACTGCACAGTATCTACAAAACTAAGCATTGTAGAAAGAAATGTCTTGGATAAAAGTTTCTTGATATTATGGGAGCAAGTAAATACCATTAGTCGTGTTTTGTTTGGAGGACGTTATGGTGTTCATTTTAGGGTCAATTTTTTTAAAATGGGAACCTACAATTAGGGTTTATTTAAATTGATCCTAAAATTACCATCACAACGGCCTCCAAATGAAACATGACTAATGGCATTTACTTTCCCCCATAATATCAACGAACTTTTATTTTGGAGATATCGTACAATCTCAACTTAAATGGTCCGCCTGTATAATCGTGTTAGTTATCCCATAGGGTGAAACAGATACTTACGGAGATTAAGTTATGCCGTCAACTCATGCTAATACAATACGGTAAATAGCTCATAGCAAATGAAGCTGCTGGTTAGCTTTCAGCATTCACTGGAGTGCGGAGATACCATGCGTTAAGTAACTGCTTCTCATCTGTCGGCTATCGCTCCTTAAAGAAAATCACTGGTGGCAAACTTACGGTGACTTACCTTATTTAAAATGCGATTTTCGGCTAACGGTTATTTACGTTATCACTTATTTCTTTATCGCAAATAGAAACTTGTCAGGAATATTTCTGTTACAGTTTTATTGCATGTTTAGAAGATATTTAATGCTACAAAGTTATTTTCAAATTATCCATAAATCCTCCTCACGAAGCAATGAGAGGATTTATGTAGAGAATTTTAAAATCACGAGTTACATTTGCTAGAACTGTTTCACGAACAAAAATCTTAGAATAAGATAATATTTCAAATGCAATACATGATAACATGACCTCAAAACAATGGGTACTCCAGTTTCGATTTCATAAATTGCAAAATAATTACTGAACGTGCATCAAAGTTGGGCTATATATTACAATAAAATCTTATAAGCTTCTCCGTTTATCTTATTATCAAGTTAGTTGCCCAGTCTATTATAATATTTGGGATTTTCTGTATTGAGGTTTGCTTTTCCAGTTCGTAATCTTTCCTTTATTTATTTCCTGCTTTGTAGGCACGACCAAACTCTTAGATGCCATTTCGTCGTTTTAATTTAGCACTTGTTTCCACTGCACACACGTTCGTTATACCAGATCGTAAAGGAACCGGGATAATTGCAAGCAATGCAAGAGTATTATCCTGAATTATAGAATAGTGAGTCACGATTAGTTGAAATTCTTACCCTCTGTAGCACATGGTTGGTCTATATCAGATAGCTGACGTAAGAGCGGAATAGACATTAAAATTGTACTTTGTTTACTAAAAAAGAACTTTCGGCGAAAATTTCACGTTTTCCTGGAATGATCCCAGAAACTATATACATAATAAGACGAGTATGTAATAAGTATGTATGTTCATGTTACTACCACGTACGAGACCTAATAGGTAGAGAAGGCACTACATTCCACCCAAAATTTCGATACCGAAATTTCAACGGAAATACATATATTGAAGCCCCCTGAATCCTAAAGAAAGCATTTTTAGAAAAAAGGTCCGCGCACGTGTGTGTGCGTGTATGTGTGTGAACAGTATAACTCAAAAATGAAAAGTCGGATAAATACCAAACTTGGTATTCAGGTTCTCCAAAGATGCGACACGACGATTTTCAAGAAAAACCCCCCACCCAAAATTGCCCTTTACGTGGAACATTCTTTGAAAATTTTTATTTTCTAAAAAATGCCTGTAACAGTTTTGATTAAAATACCTACCACAAATTTTAAAGGTATTTATTTACATGACATATAAAATGTATATCTTAAATTTTCTGGCAATAGCCTGTAAAGCCCTCTTCATTTGGAAGGAATTTTGTATAATCGCGTGTAACTGGTAAGTGTTAAGCGATAGACGAAAACTTACTATACAGAATATGTAGGTATCTTTAAAACACATAATTTACTTCATATAACTTTTTTTTGTGGCATCAATCATTTTCGAGATATCCGTTATTAATAGTTCGATTTGTTCAATACTTTGTCCATTTTAAGTCCCGTCGATTTTCAGTTGTTTCTCGCGATTGCATGGAAAGAGTATGGAATCTTAAGACCAGCATATCCCGTCCAGTTCTAAGACATTCAACTATCGCTGTTCCCTTTGTATTTATAGATAAATATGTAATGCAGCTATTTCTGCAAAGGTTTATCTCGATTAAAATGAAGTAGGTAGAAAAATAAACTTTCTGAAGAATATTTTTATGTCCACTAATAAACTATAAAGAGTAGAGAAAGTTATGTGAATGTAACACATCAGGGTTTTAGTACACGCTCTCTAAAATAGCTGCTTAACGGACTGTTAACACGTCGAAAAATAGCACTTTAACGGCGTAATAAACAAACTACAGATGGCAAAGTGATATGCTTGTGAAACAAATCTAGAGGATCAATAGCATCTCCATCTGCAGCGACGGAAAATATTCGCCTTCCATGTGACTTCGTCTCAGCAAATGTAATGGTTAAGGAGTCACCATTATCTTGAATATCAGGTACTCGCAACCAATGCAACATTCTCTTCTACAAGCCCCAGATATGCCCAAAAGTACAGCTAATTTTACTATGATACACATCAGTATTCGCTTCGCTTAGAAACCTATTCACTACTTCCCTAAAAAGAACCTTCGATTTTTTCCTTCGTTTCCCTAAGAATTACGCTTAAGAAAAGCAATTACTTCAGAAAAATGTTTGATATGAATATTTTCCTTTAAGTAAAAAGTAGTTTCACGCACTGAGTTTCACGGCCGGCCATCGTGAGGAAGCTTCCAGTGTCTTTGATTTTTCATGTAAATAAGTCAGCATCACATCTTCGTTCACAAGAGAAACACTGCTTAGCACTGCTCCGGTCTTTAAATGCAATATATTCTCATACTGTTGCCGAAATTTTGCTCCGATTCAATGTTTCTGGCTCGAATTGAGATTTCCTCGGCATTTCACTCACATTTTCAGTCGCAAGCTTGTTTAGAAACGAGCGCTCAGAATAAGCACTGCTATCTACACCCGCACCTCGTATTGTTACGTTCAAAGCTTCCTAGGAGACGTCGGTGCGGTTCATAGCTTAGGTTTCAGGCGGCTGTGAGAATGTGTCAACGACCGACTGAATATGCGATTTATATTTATACGATACTTATATTACATTTATTTTATTTAGTATTATTTAGAAATTGAGCTTTATTTATGGGCGCTCTTTAACTACCATGGTCCTTAGCGTCTCATTCTGTATTGCGCGTGAAAGACCGGAAATTTTACTCAGAGGCCTCTTTATCAGGCTTGAGATTCTTTTACGTGCCGTAAATCTACGACGTGGGACCACCGGCTTTACTTCCCTTCCAAAGGAAGCCATACTAAGGATTTTTACGTCCTAAAAATCCATTTTCCTCCGCCGGGTTTGAATCCGCGACCTCGGGAACTTAACGCTTACTAGGAGGCGTTGGTACGGTTCATAGCATAGGATTCAGGCGGCTGTGAGGATATATCAACGATCAACTGACTGTGCCATTTATATTTATACGATACTTATATTACATTTATTTTATTTAGTGTTATTTAGAGAGCTTTTACTAAAAAGTATTGTATGCACCAATCATACAAAAGCTTTAGCGGACTCATTAATCCGCTAAAGCCTTATTTTGCGTTCTTGATACATAAATAGCTATTATAGAACAGTATTCATACAAATGCAATTTTAAATTTTTCTCTCAAACTTCAATTAATACATTCTTTATTTCATAAATAAATTAGGAGTGAGGGTTACTCTTTCCATAATTTGCTATAGCTTCTCTTGTAAAAATAGAACGATAATTAGTTAATTGATAACGGTACCGTTAAGTTTTGTTTCTGTTCCAAATATAAATTCCCACACGAAATAAAAATTCCTGAAATACCCAATTCATCCGCTGAAGCCTTATTTTCCATACTTGATACATAATTAGCTATTTTGGACGATAGCGTTGTTTCATACATTTCCTGTTCATGCTGTCATGGTGAAAATATGAACTTCCTACCTATTTTTCTGCTTGTATGTGTATGAGCTAACTTTTGATATACCCGTATTTATTATTGTAGATATGGAATATGATATTTTGTAGTCGTATTTTACCATTTAAACCTTACCTACATTTTTCTTCCCTTTTATTACTTTCTCCACCACGCACATAGTAGGTAAAGAAGGCATTCCATTCCTCCCAAAATTCGATACCGAGATTTCACCGGAAATATGTTTTGAGGTCCCTTGAATACAAAAAATGCATTTTTAGAAAAAGGTCCGTGTGTGTGTCTGTGAACAGCATAACTCAAAAAACAAAAAAATCGAATAAATACCAAACTTGGTATTTAGGTTCAATACCTTCCAAAGATGTGACATCAAGATTTTCAAAAAATTCCCCCATCCCAAACTACACTTTACATGGACTGTCTTTCGAAATTTTTTGGTTTTCTAAAAAATTGCACTAACCAATTTGGTTAAAATAACATATATTTAAGATATTCACATTACAAGTAGAATGTATATCTTAAATTATCTAGAAATAGCCTGTGAAATCCACTTCATTCGGAAGGAAGTTTGTAAAATCTTGTATAACTGGTAAACTTAAGCGATAGACGAAAACGTACTGCACCAAAAAATGTAGATCTCTTTAAAATACACAAATTATTCCAAATAACTTTTTTTGTGGCATTAGCCACTTCCGAGTTACCGTTATTAATGATTCGAATTGTTCAATAATTAGCCACTCTCTTATAGTCCTGTTGATTTTCAGCTGTTTCACGCAAACTCCTGGAAAGAGCATGCAATTTTAAGGCCAGCGTATAGCGTCCAGTTCTAAAAAGTTTGACTATCGCTGTTCTATTTTTATCCATAACGAAATGTGTAATGCAGCTATTTCCGAAAAGGTTTATCAGTATTAAACTGAAGCATATAGGAAAATAAACTGTCGTGAGGTTAATTTTCATACCCACTAATAAGCGATAGAGGATAGAGAATCTCATGTGATGTAACACATGAGTATTTTTGTTTATATGTACTTAAGATTTAATTCATGCAGCACTTAAATATGAGCTATAAGATTTTTATTTTCTTAAAGTCACTAACCCGTTGTGGATAATCATTTTGCCACCAAAGTTAATGTTGGTGATCTTGCTACTTAAACCACCATTTGCAACAGCTGTTTGCAAATTATTAATTTTATTTTCTTGTCCGTACTATTTCTATCATTCACTCATGCAATACTCATGCTTTAATCCATTGGAGATTCTCGGTAGTACGACTCCGTATCATATTTTCAAACTTTTCGTCCTTTCTTAATGATGCACTTAGCAGAGTTGTATCGCAATATACTATTTATTCACTTCCTTCAGGTTGCTTACTGCATTTACGCCAACTATTTGCATGAACGCCTATTGCAGCCTCTAGTATTTTCTAAGACTGAAATACTTTTAGTAACGTTGGAGAAGGGAAGTATCTTCTCTTGAATAACTTTATAACATTATTTTGAAATTTAGAAGTATCGGTGTTTTTCTAAGCTGTAATGATATTTTCCTCTCTAATAATAACTATTGTCCTATTAGTGTGTTATTAAAATGTTTGTTAATGCCATTTAGCACGATAGCAACTTATCACATTGTCAAAATGTGTTATCTGCCTTCTTATGAAACACTTAAATGTAATAAAAAAAGCGTCTGGATG
Organism: Deroplatys truncata; assembly: GCA_030765065.1. Taxonomy (NCBI): domain Eukaryota; kingdom Metazoa; phylum Arthropoda; class Insecta; order Mantodea; family Mantidae; genus Deroplatys; species Deroplatys truncata. Next base: position 604,426,445 of record CM060990.1, on the reverse strand, counting down.
GATTTGGAAAGAATTAGTGGGACTAAAATACAAGTTTGAATAACCACAGAGCTTTTTATTTTTTAAAAAAAACCAAATGTTACCATAGTAGAGTATAACAAGCCGGTACTATTTCAGTGTATGGTTATGGTTATTAGGAATCGGGGGAGGATTTCGGCACTTAATGGCACAGTCATATATTGAATTTCTGTAAACTTCCAGGAGGAAGGGGTGAAGCGAAAAACACAAGAGGGCGAAGAGATCCGGAGCGGCAAGCTCGGACACAGGCGGGGTCTCTAACGTCTGCAGATATCATGAAACGATAGGAAAGGGACGATAGGAAAATTCGCGACATTACATAATCCACCCCAGCATTCGCCTACCAGTCAGGGAAAACCAGGAAATAAATTCAAAGTCAGAGCGGCCGGCTCAACGAATCAAGCCGAATCGAACCCGGGACTTACCGAAAGCGAGTCACACATTACCGCGGAGCCAACTCACTCGGTTATTTGGAAGTATACTAAACAGTAAAACATCATTGCTATCAACTCATACTGCATGGTCTCAAAAATTGAGGGAAAACTAGTATTTCTGCAAACACGTAACTCACAGCTCTTCAGGTGTTATTGAGTTAACTGAGGATATTTTAATCTCAGTCTTTTCCCTTTTACTTTCTCATAGTATCTCAACCCCTTTGTTTCTCTCTTTCTCTTCCTCTCTCTCTCACTCTCTCATTTTCTTGCTTCTCACTATCGCTTTCTGCCCCTGTTTCCCTTTCCATTTACTTTTCATTCTTCACTCTCTCCCCTTCTGTCGCCGCCACCTCTCCATCTCTCCTTCTTTCGGTGCTATGTGTATGTCATGTAATGCTTTCAAAATCGATAATATAACCGATTAGTCAAGGATACCTTCTTCTTCTTTCCCTGTTAATCCTCCTCGTATGTAGGACTTACACGCCCCAGGACTCGCAAGCGGGTCAGAGGCCTGTCGAGGAGCAGACAAAATATACAGGATGGGTGATCAGCCCAATACCTGGTATAAGAGCAGAAGTTAGATGAGATGAAATGATGTTGGAATGGATGCAAGGAAATATGATGATGGAGCAGTTGGTGGAATGAATGGCGGAGGAAACCGGAGAACCCGGAGAAAACCCGCTCAGACGCCGCTTTCTTCACCACAAATCCCACATGACTTGGTAAGAGTTGAGCGGTCTAGCCACTCAGCCACGGTACCACCTGGTTAAAGACATCAACTGGTGAAAATTGTCCAAAATCGATTTTGCACAGTAATAAATGTTAGTGCATTTTAAGAGGGATGAGATGTAACGGTGTAGGTACCAGCCAACACAGGAATGCAATTTTGAAATCTAAAATCTACCTACCTCCCTACCCTTAAAATTAACTTCTTTTCTACGTTATTTTTTTCAATGCTCATTATCAACCAGGTTGCTCCTTACCGTATAACATTTTTGTCAATTAATTTAAAAATTCACCAAGAAAACATACGATGTTGACAAATAAAGACTATAGCTACACATATTTCAGGAAAGTAAAAATAACCAAGTGCAATTCCTTAGAAATGATTTCTACTCACTAAAGAGCATAAAAGCAAGAGGTATATAATTTTGAATTGATTTTTTTAAGGAATTAGTATTTTATGAGAAAATCAGGTGATAAGTTAGTAAGATGTATTGGTAACAGAAAATTGAAATTTGGAACTTGAGTTTTGGAAACCGCACAGCAAGGAGATTTTTCTGTTGGTCATTAAAAGCGCAGAAACTGTTTTCTCTCTCTTCCTACCTCAGGAACCACTCAAGGAATTAATACCGACACTGGTGGTCGAGGTTGTAAAGACTTGGTGCAAATCCCGCCAGCACCTTCCTTTTTTTCGCGTAACTTACTGAATGAAGCAGATACAGCCACGCGCTCAGTTCTATTTTTTTTAATCTCGATTAAAGTTAAGTATATATATATTTAAACAGAGGTGGACGCAGCTTGTTCTTCATTATGTGTATTTTTTAAATATAATTATGTCATTTGTTTTTTTTCTTCCCATGTTTATTCTCCCTTTTGGCTTATAGTTTTTTTCTATTGTTTATTTTAAAGAAAATTGTTGGGCTACACAACGTTTTTTTGCTTCAAGTTTTTCAGCTATTTATTTTATGTTTATAATAGATGTAGAAGGGTTTGTGTAGGTCATCCTCATCAGTGTATAACATAGCCTATGTTCTTTTAATATTGGGATTTCGGTACAACAGCATTAATTAGCGACTTCAAAACGTGAGATACAGGGCTACATTAAGCGGATGAATCCGGACTTTATCAGCTTCCACCGTTCCAGTCTCAAGAAGCCAAACCATTCCGTCCTCTTTGCCACATTGTCGACATTCCGTTTAAAGATCCAGTGTAACGTTCCCGTTACCAACCAAATCACACAGTGTTGGAGAACCATATTCTGAAAGCGAAATTCCAGGCGCTGCAGTTCCTCAAGGCATGGCGGGGCCCCTGATTGGACCATCTTGAGATGTAGTTCCTGAGCACCATCCAGGTGTCATGAATCTGCCGACAGAAGGCAATCCGGTGCTCTAAGGTATCAAGTCCTGAGCAGACTGCGCACTTATTAGATTGTGTAAGTCCATGTCGCCAGAGTTTTTCTGCCGTCGGTAGGGTCTCGTTTAAGACTTCATAAGTCGTCTCTTGCCAATCAGTTGGAACATATTTGCAGAACACATTCTGCCAGATAATCTTCCATCTTCGACTATGCTTCTCTTCAATCCTAGGAGTAAAAGGAAACAAAGTTAACAGGCGATATTGGCTCCGAGTACACTCATGTTGACTGAGGTATTCTCCGGTTTTCCTCAGGCCTCACAACTACTAAATGCCGGGAAGGTACCTTAAACTTAGGCCTGGAATGTTTCCTTCCCAAATTTCCTTTCCCAATTACCACTTCACTTCGTGTATCATCAGTGTCCACCGCCTGTGGTGCCATATACAATAAGTACTGCATACAAGCAAGCTTAAGTACCCAGCTTTCTAAGTAACCTGGATATAGCTTATGACATATTGTAATTTTTGCATACATATGAAGTGATTACACCCTCACCAATTCGAAATACTGAATTTCACATCTCGTTTAGAAAAGTAGGACAGAAATGGACGGGTATTGTTATTCCCAGGCAACACTGGAATGTTAAAATAAATCTGATGTGTCGACTCACACGACTTTTTCTACTCATTACAGCTTCACTGAAACTGTACATTCCGTACAGAACCAAATAATCATAATACATAATAATGTATACTCTTATATTGAGTTAATATTGTTTTAAGAAGCCGATATAGTATACAAGACAGTACGCGTTGAATGTACGTTCAGTGTGAAACATACCTTTAGCGATACAACAGAGAAACATTCTCTGTGGAAACATAATGGCACCAACCTGTCGCCGGTAAAAATCCCTTGTAAACGAAACAGACGTGCTCGTGTCAATAGATCCTAGGATTATGCGCAGAAAGTTAAGGTTTTGAGAATACGTGACTTATCTTGTTATCGCATCAGTTCCCATGAGAACGTTTATACTTCAGATTCATAAAACAATGCTAAGTGGGGGAGTTTCTGCAATATTACTCCACCAGTAGGAAAATTGCAATTATTATAAAGAAATTCCGTCAACGAATAGTATTAAAGGAATATGTCACATGACTTAGCAGGAGAAACGCTAAATTATATGGCCAGATCTTGTATACACAAGAGAACTCACAAACTGGAAGTACGCTAAAATGGAGCTGTGACTCACAAGCTAGAAGTACGGTCGAGTGCAAAAAAACGTGCCGATGCTTTTGGTTACTTCTAGTGTTTTCCGTTCTTGAATGTTGGCAGAATCTCTTCATTTATGCTCCGCGCCCGCCTTAGGTGAGCGAACCTCTAATTGGTTTTAGGTGAAGTCCGATACGCTAGCGTTACCCTATGAAGAAAGGTCAGGCCTAGCTGGGAGATGGAAGGGATGGAGAACAAATATGTCACCTAAATGGTGGAAACAATATGCCCTCCAAAGACTGTCTATACTAGCCCCTGAATGAGCCCGGCTCTTATTGGTTCGGCATTCGAGCATTAACCTCTGTAACCAAATGAGGGATGGAAGGCTGGATTGCTGGAGGGCGTGTTAATTATTGATTGTCAACTTAAACCGCGGTTCCTCGTATCGGCACGTTTTTTTGCACCCGACTGTTAACGAAGACAGTCTAAGGGCGCGATGATATGTAGTGCCGGTGAAAATGGAATGCTTAAGTGACGAGAAGATTACCGCGAAAAACTTGCAGGTTAGGCCGCTGACGTGACAATTGAATGCTTTGCGGTCAGGATCAAACTATGGGAGTGGAACTTACGAGAGTACCTACTTGTGTGCGTGCGAATGAAGTTATAAAACTCATCATTCCATCCACGCACCTCTTGTCTCCTTTCTAACACGAAGACCAATCCTGTCCCATCACAAAATTTCTTATATATGCATTACAGTATTCATATAAAGGTGATTCTTCCGTTCATGTTACGTTAATCTTGGTACACTTTAATTAAAAATAATTTCTGCGTGCTAAATATAGAAAAGAAAACACAACTGTTCACATATCATAAATCAGTTTTTGTTACTAATAAACGCATGTGGGAAAAAAAAAAAAAAAACAATCGCATGTTTTACGACATGACAAACCTTGGAAAGCTTAAAGATGTAACAAGAAATATTTTGAAAAAAAATAAAAATGCAAAAACGGTTATTGTCAAAACTGTATGTTTCCTTAGCTCTGCAGTTTCTTTTCTATTTTTAATTTCTGCATCAAGTTCACCTATATTTCCTATGGTTCGTTGCTAGTTTTACAAAATTATGCAAAATTCGATCTGAATGAGGTGGAATTTCATAGCCTCTATAAGGAAATTCAGGATATATATTTTATTTATATAAATATCTTAAACTTATGGTTCAAATTTCTTTATTGTTTGAAACATGTAAATTCCATGCATCAACACAGTCACTTAATAAATTAAAGTGGATTTAAAGTGGATGGTTTTAATCCAAAATGTTGGAACTACTTTCTGAGAAAGTAAAACATAACGAAAAATGATGCATGTACATTTTAGGTTAAGGTAAGGTAATTTCGTGAAAATATCCGTGTTGCGCCCCTGAAGTTTATCCGACTTTTCATTGTCTGAGCTAAGTTGCTCACACACAAATATACATTTGCAGAGTGCACAAGCCTTATTACAAACATTTGATTTTGATCAAGGGATTTCAAAACGTGTATACCCATGAAATCTCGATACTGGATTTTTTGGGTGAAATACCATACTTCCTCTGCCTACCATAGGTGAGCACTGGAGATTAGTAGTAGTAGTAGTAGTAGTAATAATAATAATAATAATAATAATAATAATAATAATAATAATAATAATACCGGGCGGGATGAGTCAGGTGGCAACGTCTGTGGCCCGCATTCGGGAAGTCCCGGGTTCGATTCCCGGCGATCGCCCACTTTGACGCAGGGTTTCTCGTGGTTTCCCCGGGGTCGATAGGTGAATGCTGAGGTGGTTTCTTCTCTGCCACAATTTTCTTTATGTCATTTCCGTTTCACTCCATTTCCTTCTCACTTTTCAAGTGTGCTTTTAGGTTTCGTGGAGTATGGCGGTGCCGTGCAGATGGCGCAAATGAATGCGCACTGTAAATAATACTCCCCGTGGACACCAGAGGGCTGCTCGACTGGTTGGCCGTTCATCGCCCTCTCTCAGCGGCTCCAGCAGTGGGACGGGTCTGCGAGTTTGGAAACGTTAGGGACCTTCGCGTGTATCTGTGGCCTGTCTGCCTACGGCCTGTGTGGTTCCTTCACTTCATCCCTTCCTCCTGGGGGTGGTAGGTAATAGACTTATCTAGATCTCGGTGAGGAGGTGTCCCCATCAGTTCAACTACCTATACTTAATAATAATAACACGTTCACGTTTAAACTTTAATGTGTAATAATTAGAATGGTGTGTATCTGGATGTGCGTATGTATGTGAATATATAATTTAATTTGACCCTAATTGGAGGTTCCCATTTAAACAAATTAAATTCACCCTAAAATGACTATCATAACGTCCTCCAAACAAAACACGACTAATTACATTTTACTTTCCCCCATAATATCAAGCAACTTTTATTAAAGTCATTTCTTTCTACAACTCTTAGTTTTGGAGATACTGCACAGTCTCAACATAAATGGTCGAGCCTGTATATGTAAGATGTTTTCAACTTTTTCAGCTCATGATGTATTAATTTATTACTTTTTTCATTAATCTAGAAATTCTTTCCAGGTTTGCTATTGGAAACCGGCTAAATGAATTTCAAAACCCGCAATTTTCCGAACACGATCTCCAGATTTAAATACGTAGATATGAAGGGATAATTCTGATGGTCAGAAAATAAACCATCAACCATAATTAATTACTGAGTTATTGGCCATTAATCAAAATAAAGTCTGATAAAATCCTACAGTTTTGATTTCAGGCATATAAAATTAACACCTCATAAAGCTCGTAGAAAGTCATCGGATTCTTACCATTCTTGTAAATATTAGTTAATAAATGACCCCGTAATCACGCAGTGTTACTAGGGGCATTAAAAATTATTGGCACTACAATTTGTTTTTTGTATTCACAGGAACCATTTATTGAAAAAAAGAATACGAATTATATTACAGGTATTCCCCCGAACGTCTATGCATTTTGGCATCGTTCTGGCAGCTTCCGTATTTGCGTAGCAAATCATTCTTTGGGGGTATTCCGGCGCCTTATTCGCATGACCTCTTTCATTGCGTCAATAGGGCAGAGTCGCTAGGAGCCAGATCCGGCGAATATGGAGGATGTGTCCCTAGTTCACGCACGGTGGCAATGGTCTGACGAATGGCATGTAGCCACGCATCGTTGTGTTGGAGAATAACGCCATGGCCCCATTTTCCGTGGCAGCGTTGTTGAATGCGTCGGTAGACTTGATGCAGTGAACTGCAGTACCGATTACTGTTGATGATCGTGTTGGGAGGGAGCCAATCCACCAGAATAATCCCTTCCTGATCCCAGAACACAGTCGCCATTTGTTTGTGCGCGAATAGTGCCGGCCGTGACTTCTTGGGATGAGGACTCCCAGTCTTCCACTCCATATACTGGCATTTCTTTTCTGGAGTCTCGTGGAAGAACCACGACTCGTCGACGGTGACCAGACGCTCAAAGAACTCCGCTGGATCTGCACTGTACTATTGCACCAACTGTTGGCATATCTCCACATGCTTCTGTTTCTGCGCAATGGTGAGGGTGTGGGTGGGGCACCCATTGTGCACACAACTTCTTCATCTTCAAATCCTCATGGATGATAGTGTGAAAGGTTTCCCGGATAGACCTGTTGCCTTCTCTAGTTCATCAAAAGTGATTTGCCCGTCCTCCATTACCAAGTCATTGTTTGATTTGCGTGCAGTTGCTGGATGCCAAGTGCTTTTGCTTTTTTCAGCACAGTTCCTGCCGTCTTTCAACTCTGATACCTAAAGAAACACGGATCTGCGACTTGATGTTGCCTCCACAAATATGCCTACTAACCTCTCGTGGATGTCTGAAGCAGTCACCCCTTTCCTCAGAGAAACCACTCTGTCCACCGTTTCCCATGTTTGTCTGCTTCCATGTTATCTTTATTGATGTCCACAAGTGTACTCGCAAGCCGGAACAATTGCTGCTGCAATTCTCTACCTATGGGTAGCAGCAACATCATCTGGTGGCAGTTGACAGTACTATAGTCTATCTTCACACATACATTGACACATATTTCAAACTGCTACTTTGTAGGAGTTATAGGGGTAGTGCCAATCAATATTGAACGAACTAAATACTTGCAAAATTTTATTTACAAAATAAAGCCTAGGCGACCGTTCATGTCTTTGTTATATAGGGTGATCCATTTGAGATGTCATAAAAGCAAAACGTTATATATAAGAAGTTAATATACACATCTCTGAGGAGTTTGTTGCAAAATAAGCGGAAAGGATGGAAGTTAACAATGAATGATGTTTCAGACCTCATCCGCGTGGCATGGCAGCACTATCGTGCATAGGAGACAAAATGGTGGAAGACCATGGAAGTCACATGGAGGATTGTTAGACAGTACCCTAAGATGTTTCCATTCATATTCAACGAAAGCATGCCCTGACACAGCAAGATTATGAAGCCCATATCTAGTTTGCTGTCATGATGTGTGTGAGGTAGGAAGCGGACAGCAATGGTAAGTCGATGGACAAAGCCACATATCATGTGAGTGGCCGGATTATTTGGGCCGAGAACCCACACGTCTCATATGACACATTTCACATACCATACAACACACTGATTGCACTGTTGTGTCATGACCAACATTTTGTCTCCTATACACAGTAGTGCTTCAATGCCATACGGATGAAATCTGAAACAGCACTCATTGTTAACTTCCATTCTTTCTGCCTATATTACAGCAAACTGCTCAGAGATGTGTGCATTATCCTCTTATATATAACATTTTACTTTTCTGAATCTCAAACGCATCACCCTATATTTTAAACGCCTTGTTGTCATGTAGTCCTGTTGTTTTCGTGAGGGGATTCACCGGGATGTAGCGCAAAAACAGTGTAAGTCTAACATAGTGTAAACCACGGTTGAAATTTGAAAGTTTGAACGTGCGCCAATGAGGGATGACTAAAAGTTAGCAGAAAGAAATCCAACCTATGAAAATGTTATAAAACTTAATTACATGTAGAAATTATGAAGGTTTGCACCTAGTAGTATCTAAGCTTGGTTTGGGGATGAAATAGTCAGTCGGCGTAGAATTTTTCGTGTCACAAGTCAGTCGGCACATAATTCTTAGTGTATAGGATAGGACTAGAACGGGGGGGGGGGAATTAGCACCCCGACCTACGCAGATCTTTTGTGCATGAGCCCCTGACGGGGCGCCCCTGGGAAGGAAGGATGAGGTGAGAGGAGTCAGAGGTCGGCCGGACCAGGAAGCAGGACAGACAGGGATCAGGGTCCCTACCGTTTACAGATTTGAACTCCCACGGTGCTGGCTGATGCAGCCGGCACCCCTCCCCCTTTGGACCCTGGTGAGGCCCGGGACACGGAGACCCCTCGCAGTTCGGGGGACAAAGGTTTCCTTAGAGCATCCTTTTCCCCCGCCATGCACGCGCCGAGACCTCTCGTCTGCACTTGCAACCCTGAAAGAGACCAAGCAGAAGAGAGGTGAAGTGAAATGAGAGTGGAGATGAAATGGAGGGACAGGAAATTCGGGGATGTAATGGATCTTCCCAGCATTCGCCTTGCGAACCCAGGAGGAACCCCCGAAAAAACCCATGGGTCAGGAAGGTCGGCCGCGGAACCGAGCCCACGACCTCCAGAATGCGCGCCACAGACGTAACTGCCTGAATCGGTAATTCTTAGTGTAACAAGTCGACGTGCCGCTCTTGAATATATGAACAGTTATTATTCGCGAGTTGATATGTAAATCCTCGTAGTGCGACAAACAGTGGTAGAAAGAAAAGTGGTATAAATAGTAACTTACTGAAATCAGTTCAGCATTGAGCTTTATTTTCTGAACACCTTACCTAAGAAAGGAAGGAAAAAGTATTGTATTCTATCCATAAAGTCGATATCGTTGTTTCGCCTGAAATACACATTGCATAGTACAGTATATATATATATATATATATATATATATATATATATATATATATATATATGTGTGTGTGTGTGTGTGTGTGTGTGTGAACAGCAGAACCCAAAAACGAAAATTCGGATGAATACCAAACTTGGGATTTAATTTCAGCTCATTCCAAGCATGCGACAAAAGATTTTCAGGAACCCCCCCCCAGCCCAGATTACACTTTAGATGGATTAGGCTTCAATTAAGTTTTTTTCTTCTCAAAACGGCTGTAATGATATTCATTAAAATGTCATATGTTTAATATATTGATATGGAAAATAAAATGTATATCCTGAATTTTATCTTAATAACTCGTGAAGTATCCTTTACTTGATTGAATTTTGTATACATAACAATAAATAATCTGTTGGACTGCAACCCTTGTGGGCCCAGACCTACCAACTCGGCTGCCGACCTCACGCCCATATATGCATTAGAGAAGTGGACGATCATTCACCCAGTACGGGGAGATTGTGCGGTCAGTATCAAGCTTCCTCCAGCCAGAAGGTTCGATTTCGTGACCTGCAGACCGTTACCTATCGTAACTCCTCAGATGCATCACGATGCTCAGTGGACATCGGTCTTGCATATGGGCCGAAAAATCAGCACCCCTAAGGGTGGGCTCGATCACATGTGCATTCTGTGGCTGGGAACCGGAACGACATGCACAAACTCATTACGCTACGTCGCAGGACAATTTTGTATAACAAAGAGATCTTAATGGACAGACAAAAACCTATTCGAGGCAAAATGTAGAGTTCTTATTCTTCTTTCTCTGTTTATTCTGCCCGTTGTTAGGGTTTACACCCCCCAGGACTTACATGTGGATGCCTGGGGTCACGCCTGTCTGGAAGCACAGACTATGGATCAGAGAGAACAGCCAGGATGGGTGATCAGTCCGAAGCCTGATATGAGAGTGAGGAAGGAGATGATATGAAATGGCGCTGAGATAAGTGAAAGGAAAAGTGACGATAGAGCAATTGGTGGAATGAATGGCGGATGAAACCAGAGAACCCGGAGAAAACCATTAAGACGCCGTTTTGTCCACCACAAATCCCACATGTGGTTCTCTGTGATTGAAGTCGGTCCGCCGCCTTGGTGAGGAAAAGCAGGACATTGGGTCAAATAATTAAACAAACAATTCTTTCTATCACCTTGTGTTAATTTGTTTACATTTTTAGCGGGCAATACAAACCAAAGCCTATAAATAATTAATCAAACAATTATTTCCACCAGCATTTGTTAATTCATGTTTACATCTTTAGAAAGAAATACAAACCAAAACCTCTAAATAGTTAACGAAACAATTATCTACACCACCTTTGTTAATTTTTTTTTTACATCTTTAGAAGGAAATACAAACCAAAACGTCTAAATAATTAATCAAGCAATTATTTGCACCACCTTTTGTTAATTTATGTTTACATCTTTAGAGAGAAGTACAAACCAAAAGCTCTAAATAGTTAACCAAACAATTATATTCAGTACCTTTTGTTAATTTGTTTTTACATCTTTAGAGAGAAATACAAACCAAATTCTCTCATTAAAATCCTTGAGTTTACAGCTATTCGTTCACGCGAAGATCTGATATCAATCCTCGAAGCTTCGCGACGATGTTCCGGAGAGCAAGAAACGTTGTATCTGTGATGTTATTCTCGCTCCAGTTGCGCATCTGCAAAAGGCAAATCCTTTAATAGTGCACATCCAGGAAATTGATTACAAATAAACAGAGCAGAATCGACCAAGAACTCAGGATGCACACCATTGAGCAATTCATCAAAAAACTAGCAGCCGACCTGTACACTAACTGCACCAAGAGCACAAACCCCCTCATACAAACACTAGGCAGCTATGAAACCACCATCAACAAACACAAACGCCCACTAGCGCTATTTGACCGCAACCTGTCCGATGAAATACCCATTGAAGATATCCTCGAACACTTAAACCGGCTTATAACTCCATAGCTATGCCACATTCACACACACTATTAATACTCTTAAGTTGCAGGAAACCATGCTGAACTGGAACTTTAAAACAACGGTCTGCCCCTGCCAATGCGCCAACCCATAACGGAACCGTCTATAGGCCACCCACCATCACAGGAACACTACAGCAGCAGCTCGGCAACCAAAGGTAAAATCTCGCCACATCTTTCATTACGATCACTTGCATGATGTTAACACCCGCGCCATACCATTTAATATTTAAGCCGTAGCTCTTAACGCATCCCTGTCACTCCCACCCAACCTAACCCATACTAACCCCCGAGCGCCAGCCAGGGCTTGCCATGGCTGGCGCCGGTAAACCCAACCAGGCACGCTTGCATGTCCTGCATGCTCGCATGAGTAGTTTAACATACTAACCGGGGTGCTTCCGCGGAACCCGACCATGTTTAACTCACATCTTTCTCCACGCGCTAGCACGTCACTACTAACAAAGCACCCCCCCTAGTTGCATGTTAGAACTAACAGCACGGGGAGACGATGTAGCCTCTGAGGATGATCGTCACCGGGGGCGGCGGGTGTGGGGCCGCCCCTTCTATTTAAAAAAAAAAAAAGACGGGTTCAAAAACCAGTAATAACTCTTTAAGTTAATTACTTAATCAAGGAAATGTTACTGCGTTTAATTTTATAATTTATGAAGAGTTATTGAAATATTACTTGGAATTAGAATTTATAGATATATAAAAGTAGGTTTACAAGTTCGTAGGTCAACTGTTGATCATATATTTTGTATTAGACAGACAATTGTGAAGAACGTTGCAAGAAAACAAACTCCACATTTATTATTGAATGTATTGATTCAGAAACGGTTTATGATAATGTGCCATTAAAGAAATTATAATATACAAAATTTCTACTGTTACATTCTCATGACTTCCTCTACCTACTATCGTTAACGAGCGAGTTGGCTCCGCGGTAACGTCTGAGGCTCGCATTCAGGAAGACTTGGGTTCTATTCCCATCGACCACCCACTCTGACACTGGGGTTTTGTGTTTTTTCTGGTCGGTAGGCGAATGTTGGGGTGGTTTCTCATCTACCACGATTTCCTTTCCATCATTTCCATTTCATTTCGCTTCCTTCTCATGTTTCAGGTATGCTTATAGGTATCGTGGCATAGGTATGGCAGTGCCGGACAGATGGCGCGGATTCTGGTTCAAAGGAGCCATTCCCCGTGGTCACTAGAGGCCTGCTTGTTTGACGGGTCGTTCATCGCCCTCTCTGAACAGCTCCACTAGTGGAACGGATCTTCGAACTAGGTGCTGTTAGGGACTCTGTGGCCTGTGTGCCTGCGCTCTTTAGCCGCCTGCGGTTTCTTCACTTCGTCCCTTCCTCCTGGGGGCGCGGTTACAGCAACAGATCCCCCGTAGGTCGCAGTGCACAAGGTGCACCGTTCCGTTGTATACGCTATATCCAATAAAATTTTATTTATTTCTCTAATACGTGCATAATAGGTAGAGGAAGTTTTGCATTCCACCCCAAAATTCTTTTCCGAGGTTTTATGGAAATACATACTTTGAGGTCCCCCAATAAGAAAAAAACATCATTTCCAGAAAAAGGACCGCGCGAGTGTGTATGTGTGTGTGTGTGTCTGTCTGTCTGTCTGTCTGTAAACAGCATAACCCAAAAGAGAAAAGTCGTATAAATACCGAACTTGATATTAAGCCTCAGTATATTCCAAAGATGCGACACGAAGATTTCAAGGAAATCACCCCCTCCGAACCACCCTTTACAAGGAACATTTTTGGAACTTTTTGTTTTCTCAAAAATGGCTCTAGCGATTTTGCTCAAGCACCACATATTAAAGATATTTACACGAAAAATAAAATGCATATCTTGAATTTTCTGGGAATAGACTGTGAAGTCCTCTTCATATGGACAGAATTTTGTATAATATTGTATAACTGGCAAACGTTAAACGATAAACGAAAACGTACTAAACAAAACATTTAGATCTCTTTAAAACACCTAATTCACTTCAAATTAGTTTTTTTGCGGCATGAGCCATTTCTGAGATATCCGTTATTAATGGCTCGAATTGTTTAATACTTTGCCATTATTTTCAAGTCCTGTCGATTTTCAGTTGTTTCTCGCGATTGCATGGCAAGAGTATGGAATTTTCTTATTCTTGCATGTTCCATTTATATTCATTCATTCATTATCTGTTTACCCTCATCTTATGTAGGACTTACACCCCCCAGGACTTACAGGCGGGTGCCTGGGGTCAGAGGCCCGTCGAGGAGCAGACACTCATGGATCAGACAGAATATCCAGGATGGGTGATCAGCCCGATGCCTGGTATGGGATGAAGGAAGTGGATGAAGCGAAATGTTGGTGAAATGGATGAAAGGAAAGATGATGATGGAGCAGTTGGTGGAATGAATGGCGGGGGAAACCGGAGAACCCGGAGAAAACCCGCCCAGACGCCGCTTCGTCCACCACAAATCCCACATGCAGGTCCCTGGGATTCAACCCGGTCCGCCTCGGTGGGAGGCGAGCGGTCTAACCACTCGGCCACGGCGCCGCCTATGTCCATTTATATGCCGCTTTTAATATCTAAGGTGATATCGGCGGCTTTGCCTTTGGAAGAATTGCTCATCGGCAACGTTGGTCACTCGCTTACAGTGGTGTTAATCTTTGGGTTGGTATTACTTTTGGTTATTACATTAAATTCACACACATATTCACACTTCCAGACTCTAGGGTGGATAGGGAATAATCCTGGCTAAAGAAAAATCCCCCCTCCAGCTGGGAATCAAACCCGGCACTTCTGGATTTGTAGGTTAGCATGCTAACCACCAGACCACAAAGGCAATCTGTGGAATTTTAAGGCCAGCATATAGCGTCCAGTTCATCAACATTTAACTATCACTGTTCCCTTTGTATCTATAACGAAATGAGTAATATAGTTATTTCTGCGAAGATTTATTCGATTAAAATGAAGTAGAAAAAAAGAGCTTTCGTAAGGATGTTTTGCATACCCACTAATAAACAGTAGAGGGTAGAGAAGGTCATGTGAATGTAACACTCAAGACCTTTTTACTTTCTCTACCACGTACATAGTAGGTAGAGAAGGCATTGCATTCCACTCAAAAAATTCTATGCCGAGATTTCACCGGAAATACAAGTTTTGAGACCCCCTGAATCAAAAAAAAATTTAGAAAAAGGTTCGTGCCTATGTCTGTGTGTCTGGAAAAGCATAACTCAAAAACGATAGGTAGATAAATACCAAACTTGGTATTTAAGTTCTGTGCCTTCCAAAGATGCGACACGAAGGTGTTTAAGAAAATCCCCCACCCCAAACTACCCATTACGGGGAAGATTTATCGAAAATGTTTAGTTTTTGAGTAATGCTTCTAACGATTTTGATTAAAATACCTATTTATTAAAGATATTTACATGACAAATAAAGGTCTTGTGGGAATAGCCTTGAAGTTCTGTTCATTCGGGAGGAATTTTTATATAACTTGTATAGCTGGTAAATGGTGAGCGATAGACGAAAGCGTACTATCAAAAAATGTAACCTCTTGAAAACACGTAATTTATTTCAGATAATTTTTTTAATAGCACAAGTCACCTCCAAGATATTACCTGTTATTAATGGTTCGCATTATTCAATACTTTGTCATTCTTTTAAAGTTCTATTGACATTCGGTTGTGTTTCGAATTGCATGGAGAGAGGAATGGAATTTTAAAGCCAGTTTTTAAACATTTGATTATTGTGTTCCCTTTGCATCTATCACGAAATGTGTAATGCAGCTATTTGTGGAAAGATTTATCTTGATTAAAACGAAGTAGAATGAAACATAAGTCTTCTTAAGAATAGTTTGTATACCCACTAATAAACGATAGAGGGTGGAGGGTGAAGGAAGTCATGTGAATGAAGCACCTCAGATATTTTTTTCTATCTGTTTAAGAGAATGAAGCATTGAAAATTTCAAATCAATAACAACGTAAATCTCGGAAATGGCGAATGCCACAAAAAAGTAATTAGGACTAGAAGCGAAGGGGTCTTAGCACCGTGACCTATGAAGATCTTTTGTACCTAAGCCCCTGATGGGGTGCCCCCGGGAGGGAGGGGTGAAGTGGGAGAAGACAGAGGGCGGCCGCACCAGCAGGCACGGCAGGGCAGAGAGGAGGGTCCCTACCTTTCTCTAGATTGAAACTCCCCGTATGAAAGCTGGTACAACCGACCACCCTCCTCCCTGCAGGCTTGCAAAAGCCACAGGGGGCCCGGGACTCGGAGACCGCCCCTATTACATAGGGTATTCTTTTCACCTGCAATGTAACGCCGAGACTCTCGCCGACACTTGCAACCCTGAAACAGACCAAGCAGATGAAAGGTGAAGTGAAGTGAGAATGCAGGTGAAATGGAGGGACAGGAAATTCGGGGGATGTAATGAACCTCCCCAGCATTCGCCTAGCGACCCGAAGTAATCCCCGAAACAACCCATGGGTCAGGAAGATCGGTCGCGGAAATCGAACTCACAACCTCCCGAATGCGGGTCACAGACGCTGCAGCTTAAGTATCTTAAGCTGAGGCGGGAACTTCTTCCCGGCACGCTAATATATGATTTAACATTATACATCACATTCTTTAATTCAATACTTAGGTACCATATTTGAAGATTGTATCTTATTAGCTCCACGTATGGACGCCAATTTGAAGAAGTTATTTTGTTGTAGGAGTTTGCACCACGCTATGGGCGTCAATTTGAGGTAGCTTGTATTGAAGGAGTTGTATTGTAGTTCAACTGTTGGGGAGCCGAACTTGAAGTAGTTGCAACCGCACGTATGGTACCCGGTAACCTTTGCCCCAATTTTTAAAAATATTAACTTTGTAATTTAACTGTTTCTTTAAATATTAAATATTTATGTTTGCCTCGGCTGCGTCAGTATTATTGTTAGAGACACGTTTCTCTTAGCAGGGTTGTGGTGCGACTAAGAATGTAGGCTTACACAGATTATAATTTTACCTCACTCCTTTTATTAATGCTTGATACGATTTAAATAACACTTCACTGATATAGAGAGCTGTGAGATTCTTTTTATTAATTAATTACACTTTTTAACACGTAAACTTAATTTTCGTCTCACACGAATATGTATTAAATTTCTTGAGGACACTTTTTGCGTCTGGTTAGTAACGCTTTTTGCAACCAACTGACAAGTGAATTTGTAAATGTTTCTCCTTTTCAGTTTCTGATTGTCTAATCCTACTCCAATAGAATACCTTCATTTAACTAAAGCTTTTTCTGGTTGTTGATTGGCTATTTTATAAACTGTCACAAAATTTACATTACTGTTGCTCCAATAATGACTAGTAGCATTTAAACTTTCAAATTCATTATTGCCTCAAGGTTACCTCATTGTTACCTCATTGTTAGCAACTTTTAACCTATTATTCTCACAGCTCCTACATTATTAAATTACGTAATACATTCACATAACATTATTACACATGGATACAATAATATAAACATATACAATGACTGTAATATACACTTTTTATATATTGTTACATACACATATTGCTTTAAGGCGGGCTGTTATTGAATTTATATTATATAATTAGACTGAAATTATTTAGGTGTTAAAAATACTGTCTCATGTTTTAGCATAGTAAAGTTCTTCCACGTGTAAGTTCTGAAACATTTTTATTTTGTAAGTCTTGTTTATATCTGACTGTTATCTTGCAACATTGTTGTATTGTGGACCTGGGCAGGTTCTTTAGCTCAAGTTACGCCAGAAAATCTTGTTGTCTTATAAGCAACTTTCAGAGGGGTGAGACCATCTTTGTTTAATGTAATGTTGTGGGTGTCTATTGTGTGTTTTCAGATTTCACGTAGCGAGTCAAGATCGAGCGTGGCCGAAGAAAAATGTGGATATTTTTTCACGTTGACATGTGTTACGAAACATTTCAGCTAATGGGAAGTTGACATTTTGTAAATCACTGTGAAGTTTTACATTTAACCGGATGAAACTAGCCAACGGGAAGTAAATTTGAGACGTTGGTGACAATTTATAAAGGCGTAAATATGAATGTCCAGAGAAGCCTAGCGTCATTTCGGTATTCGACATCAGCAGGCAGAGGGTAGTAAGTAAACCACCAAGTTAGGGACGCACCGAGGGTTGGTGGCGAGAGAAAGTGGAAGCGCTTATGACCTTGCAGTTTTTTGCTTTCTCTGCTACGTATAGTAAGTAGGGGAAGTATTGCATTCCACCCAAAAATTCGATACCGAGATTTCACCGTAAATAAGAGATGCCCTGAATGCAAATAAAGCATTTTTAGAAATATGTCCGTGTGTTTGTCAGTCTGTGAACAGCTTAACTCAAAAATGAAAAATTGGATAAATGCCAAACTTGGTATTTCAGCTTTAGTATCATCCAAGGATGCGACACGAAGATTTTGAAGAAATTCCCCCAATCCCAGACTATCCTTTACACGGAACATTTTTCGATTTTTTTTATTTTCTCAAAAATGGCTCTAACGATTTTGATTGAAATATCATATGTTTAAAATATTTTCATGGTAAATGAAATGCATATCATGAATTTTCTGGGAATGTTCCCAAAAGTCCTCTTCATTATGAAGGACTTTTGCATAACTGGTAAACCGTAAGAGATAGACAAAATTTTATTGCACAAAAAATGTAGATCCCAATAAAACACACAATTTATGTCATGTACATCTTTTTTGTCGAGTGAACTATTTCCGAGATATTCTTTGTTATTTTGAATTTTCCAATACTTATACTTTTTCTCAAATGGGAATGCGTTATTCTTTTTGGGGGGGGGGTTCTGAACATGCGAAAGGATGGAATGCTCCACATAGCAACCAGCTCTTAAAAGATTTGACTATCGCTTAAAGCCTAACATATTCCGCTTGCACGTACAAGAAAATTAGCAATAAGATAGTTTCTGCAAACGTTTATCTCGATTAACCTGAAGTAGATGGAGAATAACCGTTTGTAAAATAGTTGTACAAGAGTAGAGAAAATCATGTGGCCCTCAACACATCATATTTTTCTGTAAATAAATACAGTTTGAAGGTACCATGCCCTACTTGGATAGCAGGTAGACCAGAATTAAGGAGTATTAGAAGGGAAAAATAAAACAATGTATGTTTAGCTATTGATAATGCGCAATAAAGCTATCTCATGATATAATTAAAGCAATGTACAGAAATCTAAGTTACGTTGTCTTTTATTTTACATCAAAAGCTGTAAAATTTTTAAAGCAATATTAGCTTTTATTAGTGTACGGCAAGGGTGGTGAAAACGCCTTCCTTCCGCGAGTCACCAAATATGCAACACGCACTGCATCACTCAGCAGCACGTGAAAAGCCAATGGGAATGTGGTAGAGAGGGAACGGTGCCTGCGAGTCAAAATAACTCGCGAGTCACGTTTTCGCCACCTCTGGCGTACGGCATTGATCCTGGAAAATTCTGATCCATAATTTGGGGCTGAGGAGGTTGAAAGTCCACTTTTCTCATTGTTCCTTTCTAATAATGTCTAGTGTCTGGTGTTGCATTGAATTACAGATTGTTTAACATGATGTTTTAAACGTCCTCTGAGCGCTAATGTTACATCTGATGGTTTCGCCATTTGTGCTGAAGTGTTCCGTGCCAAATTTCGGAACTAACGAGGCTTGTTGTGATAATGTTTTTGTGTATGAACTCTTCTTCACTTTAGACATATTGCATAGTTTTCCACAGGTCTACATATGCATCGAATAAATGGAACAGCCGCAACGATTAGTTTTTTTAAATGGGAACCTACAATTAGGGTCAAATTAGATTGGCCCTAAAATGACCATCCCCATAATATCAAGCAACTTTTATTCAAGACATTTCTTTCTACAACGCTTAGTTTTGGAGATATTGTACAGTCTCAATTTAAATGTCCACCCTGTATCAATATCAGTTGTGTGTACTAACGAGATCTAAACCTTTTGTGCAGTAAGATTTTGAGTATATATTACGATTTAGCAATTATACAAGAGCCATTCAGAATGAAGAGGACATCAGAGCCTATTCCCAGAAAATGCAATACATACGTTCTATTTGTTACGAAAATAGCTTAAACATGTGGTATTTAAATCAAAACCCTTAGAGCCATTTTTTAGAAAAGTAAAAATTTCCCATATAAGGAGTAGTTTGAGTTGTGGAAATTTCCTTGAAAATCTTTGTGTGGCATCTTTGGAAAATACAGATCTTAAATATCAAGTTTGGTATTTATCGAACCCTCCTTTTTGAGTTATGCTCTGTTCACACACACACAAATATTTGTTTTCTGAAAATGTCTTTTTAGGTTCAGGAGGCCTCAGAACATGTATTTCTGATAAAATCTCGGTATCCATGTTTTTGGCGTGGAATACAATACTTCCTCTACTTACTTCAAGTACAGAAAGTAAAAAATGAAATGGAGAAGGATGGATTAGGAAAATTCGATAATTAATTCGATCCATTCTCAGCAACCACTTGGTGTGGACATGATCGACGGATGGATAAATGAAAGACAACCGTGACGGATTTTGGAATGGCTATCACAGGCAGAAGAAAGAGGGAAGGACCAAGGGTTACACCGATGGAACAAGTCACCAAAGAAATACGACAGAAAAGGATTAGAAGACACGGAGAAGAGTAATTTGGGCACAGCAGAGTGCACAGCATTGTAAACCTGTTCACCTAAAACAAAAAACTGTAATAATAATATTAATAAAGGAAGGGATCTCGATACTATCGATACCTCGGTACTCTCGATACTCGGTGGAATCGAAGTGTGTCTTATACTTTGAGATAAACCTTCGATACTTTTAAATGTTGAAGTTTTGCATTAAATGAAAGTTGTTGCGTTTAACTTTATGCTAGATATGGAATGAAAGGAGTTATTGCCTCAGATGTGTCTCCAAATAGTTTCTGGAGTATAATTCTTGATAGACCTTGACTTAGGTTCCTGTGGGTGAGTCAATGCAACATTCCGTAGACTATTGTGTCTAAATGGAAATATACCAAACAATGGGGGAAGGAGTAGAGGTGCTCATGTAACACGCAGCGTTAACTGAGTTGTGAATGAAGCTGATTTAGCTGACGCACTGAATCACGTTTCTGCAATAGCCTGGCTTGGTGACTCACTCTCAGCCGATACATTTACCTACTCCGGTGACCAACATCTGCGAATCCAGCAGAAACAAATCAGAACTTAAGACGTGAGATAATACAGTGCATGGGGATATTTGTTCTTTACCTCCATTCGTTAGTTTGTGTTTACGCAAGTCAAGCTGGGATCAGAGCGTAGCCTACAAGTGTACCGTAGGACTAATTTCCATAATATGAATAGAAAATCCTTTAAATTAAGGTTTTCAGCGCAAAATATAGTTGCATAAAAAGGGAAGCAAAAAAATGGTGTTTTATTTATGGACGCTCTTTAACTGCTGTGGTCCTTAGCGTCCCATTGTATACCGGGCGTGAAAGACCGGTATTTTTCTCAGAGGCCTCTTTATCAGGCTTGAGGTTCTTTTACGTGCCGTAAATCTACGACACAGGACCACCGGCTTTACTTCCCTCACGAAGGAAGCCATGCTAAGGATTTTTACTCCCGAAAAAATCCATTGCCCTCAGCCGGGTTTGAACCCGCGACCTCGGGAAATAGAAGCTAGCATGGTAGTCACTACACCCACGAAAACGACAGGGAAGCAAACAAATTATTATTATTATTTATTATTATTATTATTCCTCTTTGCGTACAGATGAAATGGACGTGTCTTAAACTGCGAACTAAGGCTTTCGGTTCAGAGCACGCGGAAATCTTTGATTTAGAAAATGCTCGAGCAGTGGTTATATACACCTACTGTCTCCCAGAATACGATTTTCTCGCCTAATAATGCCAATTATGAAACTCAGCTTACCCAGTAAAGATGTCCATCGTGAGGATAAGCGGCAAGACAGATCCCCACAGTCAACAACAGCAGCAGGAATATACGTCCACGCTTCATCTCTGTCTGAAAACAAAACATCTTTATACATCTAGATTTTTCTCATGATTATTATACAACAACCAATAATATTCCAGAGAAGAGTATTTAGACAAAAAATCTGATGCTTTGCATTCACATGATTTCCTCTGCTGATCCTTCTCTACAAACTATTCTTATAAAAGCTTATTGTTCTTGTTAATCAAGATAAACTTTCATTACGCATTTACACGTCATTTCGTTGTAGATAGGTATAAGGACATAGAAGTCTAAAGCTATAGTCATATTTTTAAAAAGCGAATTGCTATGTGATGGCTTAGAAATTCCATGCTCTTTGCATGACCACGAGAAAAGGCGGCTTACCACTTGAAAAAAAACTTATGTGTAACATTCACATGGCTTTCTTTATCTTTTATAGCTTCTACCAACTATGTATTCCTACGAAAGTTTATTTTTCTATCTACTTCATGTTTGTCGTAATAACATTTTTTAGAAATAGCTTCATTGCACGTTTCGTTGTAGGTGCAACAGGGATAGAGGGAACCGAAGCGATAGTCAGATGTTTAAAACTGAATCGCGATATGCTGGCCTAGAAGTTCCATACTCTTTTCGTTACATAGAGGGAAGTAACTGAATAGTGACAACACTTTTAAAGAATGACAAAGAGCACGCGAGAACCTTTTTCTAAAAGTGCTTTTTTACATCCATGGGACCTCAAAACATGCATTTCCGGTGAAATCTCGATATTGAGTTTCTCGTGAAATACAGTAGGTATCTACGTTTATCATGCTAGCCTCTAGTTCCCGAGGTCGCGGGTTCAAACCCGGCCGAGGGCGTTGGATTTTTCGGGCGTAAAAATCCTTAACATGGCTTCCTTCGGAAGGGAAGTAAAGCCGGAGGTTCCGTGTCGTAGATTTACGGCACGCAAAAGAAACTCAAGCCTGATAAAGAGGCCTCTGAACAAAATTACGGGTCTTCACACCCAATGTAGAATGCGATGCTAAGTTAAAGAGCGTTCATAAATAAAAAAAACGTATGTACTTTTCCTACTGAGGTACTGTATGTAATAGAGAAAGCAAAAGGTAGAAGTATTTGCAAATTGAAAGCAATATCAAAGAATATCTCGGAAATGGTTAATGCCAAAAATAAATATATAAATAAATTTAATTTTATTTATGGACGCTCTTTAACTGCTGTGGTGCTTAGTGTCCCATTCGATACTGGACCTGAAAGACTGACATTTTGCTCAAAGGCCTCTTTATCAGGCTTGAAGTTCTTTTACGTGCCGTAAATCTATGACACAGGACCACCGGCTTTACTTCCCTTCCAAAGGAAGCCATGCTAAGGATTTTTACGCCCGAAAAAAATCCATCGCCCTCCGCCGGGGTTGAACCCGCGACCTCGGGAACTAGAGGCTAGCAGGGTAACCACTACATCATGGAGGACGACTCGCCAAGAAAGGAAGTATTTCACAAGATTAACATTTTTTGTGTGCTAAGAGTTTGTTTATCTCTTACAGCTTCCCAGTTATACGAGTTAATCATGATGAAGACATCAGAGGCTATTTCCGGAAAGTATAAGATGTACATTTCATTTATCATGGAAATATATTAAACATGTGGTATTTTAATGTAAATCATTAGAGCCATTTTTGAGAATACAAAATATAATAAAACTTTCCAATGTAGAGGATAGTTTGGGGTGGCGGACCTTCTTGAAAATCTTCGTGTCATATCCGTGGAAGATGCTGAACTTTAATACCAAGTTTGGTATTTATCGGTTATTTCATTTTAAGTTATGCTGTTCCCTCTCTCTCTCTCTCTCTCTCACGCACACAGAGACGCCCACTCGCGGACCTCTTTCTAAGCTTTTTATTCAGGGGTCTCGAAACGTGTATTTCCAACGAAATCCCGATATCAGTTTCATTGAGCATGAGGTGTTTTAAAAAGCATGATAAGCATGTGATGCCCAAGTTGTAACTAAACCAAATATGAATACACTCACCTAAAACTTACTTCTGCAGAATAAAAGAAAACGTTGCGTAATATCTGTTGTGTAAATATTTCAATTACTAGAGAAGCTTTACTTGACTGCCTCTGTGGTCTGGTGACTAGCATATTAGCTTCCGAATCCAGAGTGTGAATTTAATGTTTAAATAGAAAACCCAAAAAGGTTAACATCATAGTAAAACGAGAGCGAACATCATTACCGGTGAGTAATTGTTTAAGGGCAAAGTCGCCGATATGACCTTCGATGTTAAAAAAATTAAGTATTATTTATGGATGTTCTTTAACTGCTGTTGTCCTTAGCGTGCCATTCTACATTGGGCGTGAAAGACCGGTAATTTTGCTCAGAGGCCTCTTTATTAGGCTTGAGGTTCTTTTACGTGCCATAAATTTACGACACGGAACCACCGGCTTTACTTCCTTTCCGAAGGAAGCCATCGCCCTCCGCTGGGTTTGAACCCGTGACCTCGGAAACTAGAGGCTAGCGTGGTAACCACTACACCACGGAGGGCGACTTTAGATATTAAACGTGGCATATAAATGGAACAAATAAAGAAACAATTTTACTTCAAAACCTCATCAACGCATCTGTAAAGTCGTTTAAATATTATTTTGAAAGAATTGCTCCACAATTTAAAGAAACAGAATCACCGTAATGTTTGTTAGTTAAAACCTTCATTTTGGTAGAGATTTAAATGCTAACAAAAACTGCGAAATATTCAGATGCTATCATTCCAAATGGTAAATAGATGTTATATTCCAATTAGGCAATTTATGTGAGCATTTCCTAAAAAATATATACTTCATGTGTTCCGTAGATAGTTTGGAAGAAATTTATATCACTAGAAAACTTGCTTACCTCTTTTAGTTAGAAATTCCTTTGCCCAAGCGAAGAACTGCCTCTGACAGCAAATGTTCAGTAACAGACGTGCCACGTTATTATACCTTTTTCGATAAGCCATAAACACTTTATGCTACGTCATAAAAGCATAACATTTCATCAGACAATAGTAAGCGATATCCTTGCATCAGATTA
Source organism: Deroplatys truncata (assembly GCA_030765065.1). NCBI lineage: Eukaryota > Metazoa > Arthropoda > Insecta > Mantodea > Mantidae > Deroplatys > Deroplatys truncata. Next base: position 604,401,711 of record CM060990.1, on the reverse strand, counting down.
TGATGCAAACCTCCTTGAGCAACGAAACTTGAGGTTTTGGTAATAAAGTATCCGCTTTAATGTTCACTGATAGTAAAACAATGCTACCTCACATAGGGCTATTTACTAGCTATAGTTATAAAAAGAGATAAGAATAGAAAAATGCAGTTCCCTTCTACAGGGAGAGCCAAAAGACTACGAACCGGCTGCGCAGTGTTTTTCCTGTCCGCGTCCTAGGCGCTCGTTGCTGTCTGCCGCTATCTTAGAAAGACGCGGATGAAACCGTACAACATTTTTAAAACTACTTTTAAAGGCTTCACTTAACAACTTTATGAAACTGTGTTTGAGGACAGAATTATTAGCAGCGATTTGCGGCCACCTCAGTCCCCGACCTAACCCCCTACGATTTCTATCTCTGGGGTAACTGAAAACAAAGTATACAAGACAAACCCACACACCCTGGAAGAATTAAAACAAAATATCTGCCAGGAAATTGCCAGTATTTCTCAACGTGAACTACGGCGAGTAGTGGATAGTTTCCTAAAGAGGTGCCAAAAATGTATGGACAACGACAATGGCCAGTTTCAGCATCTCCTTTCATAACGTTGGTAAGTAAAACCTTTAAAAGTAGTTTTAAAAATGTTGTATGGTTTCATCCGCGCCTTTCTATGATAGCGGCAGACGCCAACGAGCGCCGAGGACGCGGACAGGAAAAACACCGCGCAGTTTTTTGACTCTCTCTGTATATAGGAAGCGCTCGGGGCTATGTAGTAAACACAGGAGCCGGGCTTACAGGGGTAGGTAAACTACAAGCCACTTGCACTTGCACTTTAAACTACAAAGCCAGAGGGATCCACCCCAATTTAGTGAAGGGGTCTGTCCCCTAAAGTTCGCTAGATTTCTCATTAAACACACAAAAATTCCCTTCCCTCTATTGTTTATTTGTGGGTATGTAAGTTCTTTTTACGAAACTTTATTTTCCTATATACTTCATTTTAACTGAGATAAACCTTTCGGAAACTGCTGCATTACACATTTCGTCATAGATACAAAGAGAATTACGATAGTCAAATGTTTTAGAACTGGACGCTATACGCTGGCCTTTAAATTCCATACTCTTTCTATTTCATCCCGGAAAACAATTCAACATCAACAGGACTTCAAAAGAATGGCTAATTATTGAACAATTCGAACCATTAATAACGGATATCTCGGAAATGGCTGATGCCGCAAATATATTTGAAATAAATTATGTGTTTTAAATATATTTACATTTTTTTGTGTAGTACGTTTTCGTCTATGACTTAACGTTCACCAATTATACAAGATTATACAAAATTCCTCCCGAATGAAGAGGATTACACTTGTTGTTCCCAGAACATTCAAGATAAACGTTTTATTTGTCATATGAATATATTTAATATGTGAAAGTTTAATAAAAATCGTTAAGAGATATTTTTGAGAAAATCAAACATTTCAAAAAACGTTCCATGTAAAGGAGAGTTGGGGTACGGGGATTTTCTTGAAAATCTTTGTGTCGTATCTTTGAAAGATAAGGGACTTAAATACCAAGTTTGGTATTTATCCGAAATTTCGTTTTTAAGTTAAGCTATTCAAACTCAGACATACATACGAACCTTTTTCTAAAAATGCTTCTTTTTTTTTATTCAGGAGGCCAGAAACCATGTATTTCCGGTGAAATCCCGGTATAGAATTTTTGAATGGAATGCAATACCTTATCCACTTATTATGTACGTGGTAGAGAAAGAAAAAAATTCTGATTTTTTACATTCACATGACTTTCTTTAGCCTCTGTAGCTTATTAGTGAGTATACAAGTTATTTTTACGAAAGTTTATTTTCTGTATCTTTCATTTAAATGGAGATAAACCTTTACGGAAATAGCTGCATTACACATTTTGTTATAGATACAAAGGGAATAGCGATAGTCAAATATTTAAGAGCTCGACGCTATACCCTGGTCTTAGAATTCCATACTGTTTCCATGACATCGCGAGAAACAATTGAAAATCGAAGCACTTTAAAGGAATGGCTAAGTATTTGAACAATTCGAACCATTAATAATGGCGAAGCAGTATTTTTAACACTTAAATGATTTCAGTCAAATGATATAATATAATAAATAAACGCAACCCGCCTCAAAGCAATATGTGTATAATATAATATATAAAACCTATGTAACAGTCATTGTATTAATGTTTATATTACTATGTAATGTTCAATAATGTTATGTGAATGTATTACGTAATTTAATAATGTAGTAGTTGTGAGAATAATAGGTTAAAAGTTGCTAACAATGAGGTAACAATGAGGTAACCTTGAGGCAATAATGAGTAAGAAAGTTTAATAATACTACTAGTCATTATTGGAGCAACAATAATGTAAATTTTGAGACAGTTTATAAATAGCCAATCAACAACCAGAAAAAAGCTTAAGTTAAATGAAGGTATTCTCTTGGAGTAGGAATAGCCAATCAGAAACTGAAATAGGGCAAATTGTACAAATTCAGAAGTCAGTTGCTAGTAGACAGCGTTACTAACCGGACGCGAAACACGTCATCCAGAAGTTTAATACGTATTCAGTGTAAAAAAATAGTTTAGTGTTAATAAAATGCTAGGAATTAATAAATAATCTCACAGCCGTCTCTCTATATCAGTGAAGTGTGATTTTAATCGTTTAAAGAATTAATAAATGGAGTGAAGTACAAATTATAATCTGTGTAAGCCTACATTCTTAGCCACACTACTCCCTGCAAAGAAATCCATGTCTCTAACAATAATACTGACGCAGCCGAGGCAAACATAAATATACAATATTTAAAGAAACAGTCAAATTACAAACTTAATATTTTTAAACTTGGGGCGAAGGCTACTGGAATTTTTTTTGCCATACGTGCGGTTGCAACTACTTCAAGTGTTAGACTCCCCAACAGTTGAACTACAATACAACTCCTACTTCAATGGAGAACTCGGAAATGGCTGATGCCACAAACAGAGTTATTTGGAATAAATTTTGTGTTTTAAAGAGATTTACATTTATTTAGCACGTTTTTATCTGTCGCTTAACGTTTACCAGTTGCACGAGATTATACAAAATTCCTTCGGAATGAAAAGGACTTCAAAGGCTATTCCCAGAAAATTGAAGATATACGTTTTATTTCTCATGTAAATATCTTTAATATATGGTATTTTAATCAAAACCGTATAGCCATTTTTAGAAAATCTGAAATTTCGAAAAAGGTTCGATTTAAAGCGTAATTTGGTTGAGGGAAATTCAAGATCTTCCTGTCGCATCTTTGAAAAGTGCTGAACATAAATAGGAAGCTTGGTATTTATCCGACTTTTCATTTTTGAGTTAACCTGTTCAAAGGCACAATCATAGGTTTTTTTTTCTAAAAATGCTTTATTTTAATTCTTGGGGCCTCAAAACATTTATTTCCTGTGAAATCTTGATATAGAATTTTTAGGTAGAATGCTGTACCTCCTCTACCTACATGGTGAGCCAAAAGACTCCGAACCGCCTGCGCGATGTTTTTCCTGTCCGCGTCCTCGGCGCTCGTTACCGTCTACCGCTATCATAGAAAGGCGCGGATGAAACCATGCAATATTTTTAAAACTAATTTTAAAGGCTGTACTTACCAACTTTATGAAAGGAAATGCTGAAACTGGCCGCCGTCGTTGTCCATACATTTTTGGCACCTCTTTAGGAAATTATCCATCATGGAATTTTTGGGGGGAATTTTCCAAACGACGACCGACGTCGTCTAATGTTTCTTCGGTAAGAACCGAAGGCCGTCTTTTAGATTTCTTAGCCTGAACATTTCCTGTGACCTGAAATTTACTGTAAAGTTCATGGATTGTTGTACGGCCTGGAACTTTTACACCTGGAAATCTTTCTGCAAATCGTACTTTCACTTGACGAACTGACCGAGTTAACACATACGGATCATAAATAAATATACGCTGTGAAGTAGAAAACATATACTGAGCCATAATATAATTTGTGACTAAGTTCAGGACAAAATAATAAATAACTCGTAATAACTGAGCCACATCACATCACCGTCAACTCAAAACTGCACTTCACACTGCACACAAAACCACAATAGCGTGACTTTGTTTATAGCAGCAGTGCGTTATCATGGTTTTATAATATTTCCACACACCGCGCAGTCGGTAATATTGTTCATAAAATACCCCTCCGGGGTAACTTAAAACATAAAGTGTATAAGACAAACCCACACACCCTGGAAGAATTAAAATAAAATATCCGCCAGGAAATTTCTCAACATGAACTACGGCGAGTGATGGATAGTTTCCTAAAGAGGTGCCAAAAATGTATGGACAACGACGGTGGCCAGTTTCAGCATCTCCTTTCGTAAAGTTGGTAAGTAACGCCTTTAAAAGTAGTTTTAAAAATGTATGGTTTCTTCCGCGCCTTTCTATGATAACGACAGATGGCAACGAGCGCCGAGGACGCGGACAGGAAAAACACCGCGCAGGTGGTTCGGAGTCTTTTGGCTCACTCTGTACTATGTATGTGGTAGAGAAAGTAAAGATTGTTTAAATAAATCGAACGGAGTTCAACTGTTAATCAAAAGCAATGATAACGCAACCTGGGCTACAGATTAATATCGGATCAGAATCGGAGCACACAAGTATTACGTTTGTGTCCCGAGTAGACACATCCGTAGCTTCATCCTCTTTCATAGAAAAATATTTTGCATCTTTAATATCTGCGATCAGTTTTCGAAGTAAAGTGTGGTCCAAAATGCAATTCATTTTGTATGTCGTGAGAAATCGCGTACCATCCTGTTTTCGAATTCGTGACTATCCTAACACATAAGTAGTAGCAAACATTTAAAATTACTTTTCTCGTTTGTGTGGCCACGGATTGGAATCCCTTGTATTCGCCTAAACCCTGTTGCTGTCCTCCATTGTCATTGTGGAGAAGATCTTAATTCAGTGGTACACGAGTTTATAATCAAGAATGAACACATTTTAGTAGTATATAACGCCCGTTTTTGCTGCATGCGGCAGCAATGGTGGTTGGCATTGGTGATACATGAAATGAAATGGTAATTTGGGAAGGAAAAGTTCCAGACCTAAGTTTAAAGTACCTCCCCGGGATTTATCAGTTATAATGACTGAGGAAAACCTGGGAAAACCTGGCGGGATTTGAACCGCAGACTTACCGTTCACGAGTCTATGTCTTAACGACCTCGGCCACCCGTATCGATAAGAGTTAACTGAGACGCAAGGCTTTCGTCGGAAGGCACTAAGTTAAGATTCAAAAGACTAACATTATTCTTCTTTAAACTTTAAATTGGTTATCCATTTATTTAATTCTCAGGCAGTTGAAAGCATTTGTACCATACTATGATTGAATACCTTTTGCTTTAGTAATTGCACTAAATATTTCACTAATACCCGACTTTATTGCACAATCCTGCCTCGCCCCCCAAATATATATCAAGTCGGCGCCTGTGTGTATTTTTCTGTTCACTTCTGGCGGTTGGTACAAACTGTAAAAATGGCGACATTTGGTGGTCTGCGAATTCAAAATATAAAAGAACCGGTACAGGACCTAACGCCGCATGATATGAGATGAAGCAGGTAAGACACTTTAGTAAATGCAAACAAAAAAAGTCATCGTTCTCGCATTGTAATTGTCTTACTGAATCCCCCTGTTGCTTATAAGTTGTACTAAGTAATTTTTTTAGCTTTCAAACCAATGCTTGTTAACCTGAATTAAATTACCAAAAAACCTCAGATCTGTGATATTACTGAAGGTAGTCAAATCTTTGATAAATGGGTCGCTATATGCTAATTTTGAAGTTACACTCTTTCCATAAAATCACTAGAAACAACTGAATGGTGACATCACTTTAAGAATGACAAAAGGATTGAGAAATTCAGACCAACAACAAGTATTTCGGAAATAGCCAATGCCATAAAGAAGTTATTTGAAATGAATTGGGTGTTTTAAAGGGAAATATAGCTTTTATCTCTCTTATGGTTTGCCACGATGCAAAATTGAAGAGTACTTTACAAGCTATTCGCAGAAAATTAAAATATATATACATTTTTTATTAGTCATGTAAATATCTTAAACATGCAGTATTTTAATCAGAATTATTAACCATTATTAGCAAATCAAAATGCGCCATATTTTTAAATGTAAAGACTAGTGGAAGGCAGGGCAAGAGGCAGTGCCGCCCAAGGGGGTTTGCCGATCCGTGCAATAGTATATTTTGCCGCCCCAACCGCGTTCTCGAATATATTTCAACATCTTAAAATCCACAAGTAACTACAGGCTTTTGCATGCCCGATAATTCATTTTAAATTATAGCATTAATGGCCATTAAAACGTAAACAAAAAGTGCCCATAAGAGAGCAAATGCTTACGAGAAAGCCAATGCAAGAAAGAATAAAGAAAATGAAAGTTATGTTACCTGTTAGTTTCGTAGGATGCTGTTCTCAGGTAGAATGAAGAATCTGCTAAATCACATGCACGCAATTGAATATGCAGTATACATATTTCTTTAAATTTAAAATACATATCGGCCCAAATTTAAAATGTGACTTTTCTTGCCTTCATGTCCACAAAATCAGAAATAAGGTCATTGTAGTCCAATTTATGACAGATTTGAAGTTCAATTGAAATCATTGCAAGCCCTTCTAATCGACATTCGGCCATAGAAGATCGCAAATAAGTTGTAATTTACAAAAGCTCCACTCTCCGCAACTGTTATTGGCAAAGATTCTTAAGGATAGAGCTACATTAGGGGCAAAATTGTTTTTAACAATATATCGCAACACTTCAATTGGCGTCCTATTTCATGATACTAAGTGTGAAACCATTTTCAGATCATCACATAGTTCAGTGGCGTCGATGTCTCTATTTTCCCCATGTGTTAAAACACCTTCTTTTTCATTCGTCTTCTCAGATTTTAAGTCAGGGATATTAGGCAATAAAGAAAACTGAGAACTATGGTATTCCAGTTATTCACATCTTTCTTGAATAGAAGTCGTTGCAACGTCATTAATTAAGTTTCTGGATCCAAAATAGTCTCATTTCTTGCTTCATAATCTAGCTGTTTTTTCTGCCTACATACTCTCGTATTTGCAAATACTGTTTTGAAACCAGGGTCAACCTCAAGTTTTTCGACTAACGTTCTAACATCAACTAGAACTAGCCGGTTAACACCAGCCAGCCTTGTCTTCGGCAGGGGTCTGTGTCTTCCATGCGACCTGCTGTTTGAGAGTTCCCCTGGGGCAAGACAGCCAGTAATTGACTACGTGGAGAATATGTGCAATGCGCATGAGGCGGCCCGCCAAGACCCGTTACGACCGACAAGTCAATAGCCAAGGTTTTCAGCAGGGCGATCTGGTGTGGTTGTATCGCCCTACCCGGACCAAGAGCGTTGCCCCGAGCTTCAGCAACCATGGCAAGGATCATACCGTGTGGTGAAAAGAATCAACGATGTAGTCTACCGCATCCAAAGGCTGCCCCAAGGAAAAATGCTGCTGGTACACTAGATCTTCTAGGCCGACATCCCAGTGCTGATCGGGACGACTAGCCCAGAGGGACAGTGTGACCGTTCGCGCGAAGCTACCTGCGGACCGCTGGTAAGAGAATCCCGGCCCGGCACCTGGGTGGGGCCCTCGACCGAACTTCAGAATAGTAGCCGTGTGGAACAATAGCCCATTATGTGCCACTTCCCCGCTACAGAGGATTCCTTTGGGCAGATCGAGTAGGTTTGCTTTCTAGAACATTCATCTTTGTATGCAGGAACTATAGGTATATACGGGAATACTCTTGCTCGTGCTTAGAGTTCAGTTAGTTAAGAAGTTACGAATTTAATTGCTGTCAAGAAGTCGAACAGTTTGGACAGTGCCGAGTGCAGTTCAGTTGTGATTCGATTCGACGGATAAGTTGTGTTCTGTTCTGAGTGTGAGTCAAAAGTTTCTCAAGTGTAAAGTTAGTTCTACGCTGAGCACCTGAGTGACAAATAAAGTGTGTTTAACAATAACTTGCGTTTTCATTTGTTACATTAACGAACAAATTTCCATTTAAACAGTAGTTTGGTGTGGGTTGATTTTCTTAAAAAATTTTGTGTCACATTTTTTAAAGAACTTTAGCCTATATACCAAGTTTGGTGTTTAACCTACTTTTCGATTTTTGAGTTATGCTGTTCACACACGCGCGGACCTTTTCCTAAAAATTCTTTTTTGGATTCAGGGAGTCTCAAAACTTATGTTTCTGGTAAAATCTCAGTATTAAATTTTTAATGGAATACAATACTTCCACTACTTACTATAAATAAGTAGTAGAGAACGTAATAAGCTTTCACAAGAATAGTTTATAGAAAATATATAAAAGTAAACGATAATGTGTAGGGAAAGATGCCTGAATGTAACACATTATATTGTTTTACTTTCTCTACCACATCCCTAATAGAGGGAGTAATGTATTTTACCCCAAAAATTCAATATAGAGATTTATCATGCTCCCTGAACAATTAAAGAAAAAATAACTTTATTTTTAGAAAAAAAGGTTCAGGAGGAGTTATGAATGTCTGCGAACAGCATAACTCCAATAAATGCCAAATAAGAAAATACCAAATAACAACAAATACATATAAATACCAAATAAATGCGAAATTCCATATTTAAATTTTGTACCTTTCAAAGATAGGATAAGAAAAATTTCAAGAAAATCTCCCCTCCCCAAACTATGCTTTACATAGAAAATTGTTCTTTATTTTTGAGTTTTCTATATCACGTTTCACGCTTAAGGGACAATACAGGTTAAATGGGGCGCGCTGTTGTCACATATATGCTCGCAAATTTGGCACCCAACTGCGATGGATCTACCAATTTGATATCTTATCTTGTAAATGGTACATCAAGAAATAGTGAAACATCTGTACCGCTATTTAAGGCAATTGCAAGACATGTAATTTTCATGTGCACTTTGTCTTCTCTTTGTATTTTAATACTTCGAAATATGATTTTACAGGCATAAAAAATATATTATCAAAGAAATGTGGAGATATCAAACGATAAAAACTATAATTTGGTAGGGCATCATCACAAAAATTACATTCCACGTGAGTGGAATGTTTTCAAACTGCAAAGAATGAGCAATGCGCCACACTCCGCTTTGTGCTATTCCATTATATTGCGTTAACCTAGCGTGTTTTTGTTTCCCCCATTCTTTTTACATTCTTTCTTACGAGTCCTCAGAGGTCCTTTCATTCGTTCCATTTTTATCTTATACACTACTGTTTCTGAACACCCGGTTAGACTTAGCTGTTTCTTTTACTGCCTTAACAACACTCGTTTTACTTGAATAATAATCTAACACATTCATTATTACTCTACTTAGTTTAACAACACTTCGTCTCTTCCTAGTTTCTCCCTCAATAACCATAAATATTTACGTAAAATGTTAAATAAATAACCTGCATAGCACTTCACACTATAAACGTACCCACTTCCTTACAACTGATGTTAACCTTTACTGACTTCTACGTCGCGCCTTGCCTGTTAGCTAAGTAGATGGATGACTTTTGTTTGTCATACACAATGAATGCAAAACGTTACAGGATTCCGGCTTCTTTTAAAAACTGTCTCCAACCCTCCTCAGAATTTTCTCTCACTTGGTCCCCGTTGTAAACCCAATAACAAAAAAGTTTATCGCTCACTGACATTTCTACTGCATAGGTATAGAGTTTTCCGAAAATATTTAATTTAAAAAATTATAACGCTCATCTTATTAAAGGTAGAGAATTCAAACCCGGCAGGAATCAGCACACTAGTTTACTGTAGCTAAGAAAAATATATTGTTGCATTCTATCTTTTGGTTTATTGGTTACTGCTGATAAGCAAGAAACAGCAAATATCAGACTTTTACCGAAAAACTCGGTAATTTGTCCCCACACAAATCTATAAAGGCTCGAAATATGGTATAATCCGACAGAAAAAATATTCTGCATAGGATAATGTGCTCAAAGCTGAAATTTATATCAAATGAATACTTACAGCATGTTATTACTTATTAGCAACTTGGCGACAACGCGAGAGTAGAAAAGGATAAAGCTAATGGCAACATGTATGCTTTGGATAGAGACAGAGATATCCCATTTCATACTGTCTTTTAAAGTTGAGGTAATTATAAAAATGGCTCTTAATTTTGATTTAAATACTGCATATTTGAGATACTTGTATGGCAAATAAAAGGTATATTTTGAAGTTTCTGCAAATAGCCTGCGAAGTCCCCTTTACGGAAGAAATTTTGTTTAAGGGGTAAACCACAAGAGATAGCAGCAGTAATAGTAATGGTATTTATTGTGTACTTAGTAATACATTAATTGCGTAACACAGTCGCATGGTTCAAAAGACCGTACTCTTAGAAAAATACCTACATAAACAAAAGCATACTACATAAAACATACACATCCCTTTTCAACATACAGTTTACTTTAAGTAACTTCTTTTGTAGCTTCACCCATTTGGGAGATACCCATTATTATCTGTCTGTATTTTTCAATACGTTTGTCACTTCTTTAAAGTTCTGTCGCTATTCTGCTGTTTCTCACGATGTTGTGGAATGACAATGGAAGCTAGCATACAGCATCCCTTTTTAAAACATCTGCCAATGCAGTTTCCTTATTCCCCTTGTACCTACAACGAAATGTGAATGAAACTATATCTTCAAAGGTTTATCTCGATTAAGTGAAGTGGATAGGAAAAAAAGGCTGTGTTGCATTCACATGACTTCCTCTACTCACTCTTCTAATATTGTTCTTACTTTTTATGTACTTCTTGCAAACAAATATGAACTTAAGTACACACTTAGTGGTAAGAATAAGCAGATTGCAGTAGGCCAAAGCGATAGTCAGACTTTTAAAAAGCGTAGTTTGCAATGTGATGGATTTGAAGTTCCATGCTGCTTGTATGACTAGAGGGAAAAAAAATAACCACTTAGCACTTAAAAAGGGTATAAGTATTTGAAAAATTCAAACCAGTAACAAAGAATATCTTGGAAATTGTTAACACCACAAAATATGTTATTTGATAGAAATTGCGAGCTTTAAGTTGAAACTATTCGTGAATAATTTACCGTGGGTAGAAGAATAACATTTTATATGATTACTGTGAAACACAACTGATGTATGTGAATTGGTTGTTGGTAGCGAAAGTCCTGTGAATGTGCCATATCAGATTTTTAGGTACGATATATTGCATCTTCGATGTTCTATGAGTGAACACGCTTACGGCACTAAGCGTTTACAGCGCTGGCATTGCGTACTCAGGAAGACAGAACAGTCATTAGTGGAGTGGAAATTATATGCACTATCATATAATGCATTGTGCGATGCATTCGATTGTAAAATAGAGTGATGCACTAAATGAATAGCGCATAAACTTTTTGCAGCCATAGATTCGAAAACACAAATGTCGAGTATCACACCGCAGCACTAAATGTGTGTTGCAGTTGGCAAAATGGGGAGTACAGATCGTAGCTGTCCGTCCGTCGTGATTATATTATTGCAACCATATAGTGCTGTAATTATGCAGTGAAGACATAATGTCTCATTACATTCTGTCATTGTTTTAAACCCGGTCTATTAACTCAAAAAATGTCTACACTTACTTAAGAAACATATTTATTATGCGAAATCAACCCTATTAAGCACGCAAATTTTAAATTAGCATACCTAGAAAAAGATCTAGCATGTTACATTCACATTACTTTCTTTACCCACATTTATATATATGTTTTTTCAATTACTGTATATCGTTGTTTCTAACGCTCCCCATATGGGCAATGACCTTCGGGGGATCATTCCACCAAGCGATGACTGGAACCATCTCTGAGGTGTAGCACCCAGTGGGCGGAATCCGTTGCCTCCGGTGGAATGAGAGGACCTACAGCTTTTGCCGTGGACTCCGAACCACATTGGGGATGCTTCAAATGAGAAAGTCAGAGGCGAAGGCGTTGATAGGGCCGACTTAAAATCGCCTTCCCAGTGCCGGGAATAGAACCCCGGAACCTGAGTACGAGAGCCGGAAACGAAGCCACTGAGCTACTCCGCCGTTTAATATAATAGGTTAATAGAGATAAACGGTTGCAGAAATTGTTTCCTTATACTTGTAGGTTCAAGGAGATACTGGAGACTGAAGCAGTAGTCAAATGTTTAAAAGAGGCTCGCTATATTATGGCCTTGAAATTCCATACTCATTCCATGACATCGCGAGAAGCAACTGAATGGTGGAGCGCTTCAAAATATGACAAAATTATCGAAGATTTCAAAACAGTAACAAGGGTATCTCAGAAATGGCTTATATAGCATATGATATATCTTGATATTAGGGATGGGATCCTCGATTCCATCGATACTTCGATATTCGGTAGTATCGAAGTATGTCTAGTACTTTGAGATAAACCTCCAATACTTGTTAGATACTTTTAAATGTTTAAGTTTTGCGTTTTTGAAAGTTGTTGCGTTTAACTTTATGCTAGATAAGGAATGAAAGGAGTCGAGACTTCACGTTATTGCCTCGCATGTATCCCCAAAGTGTTGCTGGACTATACCTCTTGATAGACCTTGACTGCGTTTCCTTTAGGTAAATCAATACCGCATTCCATAGACTCCTATGTCTAAATGAAAACATACAAAGCATTGGGGGAACGAATAGCGGTACTCATGTAACATGCAGTGCTAACCTAGTTGTGAATGAAGCTGATTTAGCTGATGCACTAAATCACGTTTCTGCAATAGCCTCGCTTATTGACTCACTCTCAGCCATTGAATTTGTATACTCCGGTGATCAAAATCTGTGAATCCAGCAGAAACAAATCAGAACTTAAAACGTGAGATAATACAGTGCATGGAAATATTTGTTCCTTCCTTTCATCCGTTAGTTGGTGTTTACGCAAGTCAAAATCGTGTCACGAGTGTAGCTTCAGGTAAATTTCCATAATATGAAGAGAAAATCCTTTAATCCTTTGCAGCAGAGAACTCAAAACTTACAAATTTTAGATGAGTGTTGGTTGCGTCGGCCCTCGCACTCCTTGCTTAGAAGCTGCGCCGGGAAGTTGGTCTAGCTGTATCTATTGGTTACAGTCCCGGGTTCGATGCCCACGCCGGTTATAATCGACCGCGGTGCAGTGGTAGGTACAGGAGAAGAAATGGTATAATGATAAAATTCACTGTACCGGCTTTAGGTCCTCCGTCCGACGTGGCTTCGTCTTCATCAGGCAAATCTCCGTAGAAAGGCAATTAAAATATAATATGGTGTAATTCTCGCTGTTGCCCTGGCTAGTTGGTCTCAGCGGAAATATACGCATGGAGTTTGCCTATTAGGACTGCTAATAAGCTGGTTGACCTCGGTAGTGGAACTCAGGAACTCTGAGGAGAATTTAATTATCATCACAATGTTTGATTTACTGCAATTTATTATCACTTTTTCACTCTAAAACACTGTTCACTCAGAACTCTATATTGAACAATATGTGGCAGTCACACTTACACTTCGGCACAATACGCACACTATTTACGCGCCTGCTTTGAATTACGGAGTAGCGTGGATAACTAATCTGTAACTGCAAAATCAACTCCTGAATTTTGGGGTGAACATTGACTATTTATAGGATACGATCCTCCACTTAGAATTTAAGAATCTGATCTCTCATTGGAGGAATTTTCGCGGCTCTCTCAGCGTGGTTAAATATCACTTCATTTATATATATTCTGATTGTTTAGTTTATATATATCCCATGACTTTTTCCCCTGGCTTCTCTCGGTAATTTTCCGCTCTTTGTTACATTTCCCTCACTCCATACTTCTTGAGCGGAGACAAATAAGGTCATAAAACCTTACCCTCGGTTCTATACAAAGGATCCCAACTTTCTCTGCACTTGGAAACAGCATATTTTCTACAAACCTGCAGAGTTTAAGACATCCTAAAGCTAGTGAAACAGAAACATTACAAATAAGACAAATATTACATTATACAAAAATTGCTATTTACACGGCATACACATTATACACATATATCATTCATATATCAAATTAATCATTAAATTATTTTTTTTCACAGGTAACTGTTGAAAGAGAGGATAATGGTACTTCATCATCACTGCTAAGAAAATAATTATCATCACTGTCACTTTCTGCAATAATTATTCCTGGAATAATATTTTGTTGCTCTTCGGTCTCACTGTCTTCTGCATCACTACTTCCACATTAGCATCTTCATAATTTTCCCAATCTGATTCTGGATAAGATGAGACTTCGTTCCAAATGTTTAGCATTTTTCATCAGTAAGGTTTTTCCTTGTCATTGTGTTTTGAAAGAATGGTAGAGGTTAGGATCCAACTCACATGATGATGCACAGTGGCTTCAAATGAAGACACCATTTTATTTCGCTAATTGGACTCAAGATACATCTTCTAAAACATTATAGCACAGTACACATTATACCTAGTGTATTCTCATGCATAAAACTTAGAAATTTACCTTAAATATGCACAAAAGAAGCCAGATATATAATAAAGTATATAATCAGCTGCACACCAACTCAGAAGCAGCATGAACCCGCTTCCTCTTAACAAGGAAACAAGCTGTAGTGTTGTATGCAAAACTCCTGAAGATGGCAGCAGCATGCAGAACGCAGATAAGCTGGCCTCGACTGAAGCTACTGTGTCAGTGTACAGAAAAAGCAAATGAATTGCTTGGTGGCCTCAAATGAAGCCACTACGCCTGAAAGGTTAAACGAAAGCTTTCAGCACAAAATATATTTATATAAAAAGAGAAACAAAGGAATTATTATTATTATTATTGTTATTATTATTATCATCCTTAACTAACAATAATGAATATGGCATTATCAAGATAAAAAAATTGCTGCTAATTAGAGAATGTCAAACAGGAACAATTTCGTAATTAGCATGCAATACAAAATTGGTTACATGTGTTTATACACAGAAAACTACTAGAACATAATTCAGTGAACAAGCTATCTCCTTTACAGGGTTTTATCAAGTGAATATCGAGTATCGAGTATCGTTGCTCAAAAATCAGTATCGAGTATCGAGAAATAGTGGTCCCATTACTACTTTTTATATATGTGGTATTTTAATGAACGTTGTTAGAGCTATTTTAGAGAAAATAACAAAATTCGGACATCTTCAATGCAAAGGGTAGTTTGGGTGAGGGATCATATTCGTGTCGCATCTTCAGAGGATATTAAACTTAAATACCAGGTTTGGTATTTATCCGACATTTTGTTTTTGAGTCTATTGTCTATTCTCAGACACACTTACACAATGCAAGGACGTTATCAAAAATGCTTTTTTTATTCAGGGGGCCCCAAAACATGTATTTACGGTGGGATTTCGATATGCAATTTTTTTGGATAGAATGCAATGCTTCCTCTACCTACCAGGTACGGGGTAAACATGACAAAAATACTGAAAATTCAAACCAATAACTACGAATAACTTCGAAATGAGGATACTACAAAAAATTATTTGAAATAAGTTCTATGTTGTTTATAGATTTACATTTTTGAGGTAAGTTCTTATCTATCTCTTAGGGTTTATCAGTTTTACAAAATAAAATATAATCTCTTCCGAATGAAGAGTGCTTCACAAGCTATTCACAGACAATCCGAGATATACAAATTATTTATCGTTTAAATATCTTAAAATTAAATCATTTAAATCAAAAATTTTACAGACATTTTAGAGAAAATAAAGAATAATAAGAAGTGCTCCGGCTAAAGGGTAATTTGAGTTGAGGGATTTTCTTGAAAATCTTTGTGTCGCAACCTTGGATAGTTCTGAACTTAAATACCAACTTTGATATTATTTTATCCGTAATTTGGTTTTTGAGTTATGCTGTTCAAAGACACACGCATGCACACTAGGATCTTTGGTTTAAAATAATTTTTATTTACTTCATAACGTGCGTCTCCGATGAATTTTCGATATCCGATTCTTAGTTGAAATACAACACAGCCTCTGCTTAATATAGAGAAAGTACTACACATTCTTTAAAATGCAGCTTTGGCTACAGAATAACTTATTCATCAAAATCGAAAATTACACTGTAAAACAGGCATAGTACGCAACGGAAAACGCAGCTCTGCTCGAATAAGGTGTTGATGCTGAGTTTGCTGAAGTCGCTTGGACTGACAACCAAAAGTGTCGATCCTTTTTAAACTCGAGTTTTGCTACTCAGACCGAGCGAGGTGGCGCCGCGATTACATGTGGGACTCGTATTCGAGAGGACTTGGGTTCGATCCCCGGCGATCGCTCGCTGACCCAGGGTTTTTTCGTGGTTTTCCCGGATCGACAGGTAAATGCTGAGGTGATTCCTCTTCTACAACACTTTCCTATCCCTCATTTCCTTCACTGTCATCTGTTCGGAGTTTTAGGACCAGGCGACGAGTTCGACGGATTGCGGCTGGGCGGTGGATGTGCGCTTTTCAGAGGTTTCTTCCGTGGCGTAGTTGCGTGACTGCTCAGTTAGGACCCACCCCTGAGCGGGCCCCACGAGGGGTACCGCCGGGGGTCTGGAGGATTGTGGGTGGACCCGGGCGGCGTCGGATGTGTTCGATCTGGAAGCGTTGGTGATACCGTCCATGCTTGCGACCGTTGTCATCCGGATCATGTTGGCCTTCGGGTCTCTCTCCTCATACCTTCCTCCAGGGGGTCACGGTAGAAGCGAAAAGGGCAGTTGACCTACTTGCAGTGCTCTGCCCCATTTGCCGGGGGCTCCTCCGTTCGTCCGTAGCTTTTCTACTCAGAGTGCAATTCAGAAAACATCCAAAGCTATCCACATTCAGTTTGAAGATGTACACTAAACAGAAGAAACTACTTTGTGTGTCCAAATGCGCTGTCTAGTAATTAGAGTTATATAGGTTCGAATCCTTGTTGTCTTTATTTTTTGTAAGTAAAATTAATATTTCATCTACAGTGTAGCATATATATTTTAATTGATATATGGGAAACTGGGGCAGAACAGTACACTTAAAGTCTGATGCACTATAAAACAGTAAAGACCTGAAAATGAGCTAGTACATTATTGTATTCATTGACAACACAACTATGGCCCGGTTGCACCAGCTGTCATTCGCGAGTTTCAATCTGTAAAAAGTAGGGACTCTGCCCTCTGCCCTGTCGTGCTTCCTGGTCCGGCGTCTCCTCTCACCTCACCCCTTCCTCCCGGGGACACATCGTCAGGGGCTTAGGCAACAATTTTATACACCATTGTGGTTTTATGAAAACATGCATTGTGGTTACAGAGCTGAACAAGCTATGCATATAATCATAATTAGAACACTGCTAGTAAAATTTAGTGTTGCAAACAAAACTACATTGAGCTAAAAGCTTTACGAAAACTGGTTTGTTTGGATAAAACAATAACCTAAGCATTACCCGAACTTTTCTCTTGTGCCGAGTTCCATTTTGCCCCAAACAGCTAAGGTTATATTATGATCTAGGTTACCGAGCGAGATGGCTCAGGCGGTAACGTCTGTAGCTCGCATTCGGGAGGTCGTGGATTCGATTCCCGCGGCCAACGCTTCTGACACATGGGTTATTTCGGGAGTTTGCCCGGGTCGCTAAGCGAATGCTGGGAAGGTTCATTACATTTCCTGAATTTCTTGTCCCTCCATTTCACCTACATTCTCATTTTACTTCACCTTTCGTCTGCCTGGTCTGTTTCAGGGTTGACAGTGTTGTGGGAGTCTCGGTGCATCATGGCGGGGGAAAAGGATGTTCTATGTAACCCTTCGTCCCGCGGAATGAGGGCGGTCTCCGAGTCCCGGGCCCCCCAGTGGGATGTGCAAACCTGCAGGGGGGATGTGGGCCGGTTGCACCAGCTGTCATTCGCGAGTTTCAATCTGTAAAAAGTAGGGACCCTGCCCTCTGCCCTGCCGTGCTTTCTGGTCCAGCCGCCCTCTGTCTCCTCTCAACTCACCCCTTCCTCCCGGGGACACATCGTCAGGGGCTTAGGCACAAAAGATCTTGTAGATCGGGCTGCTAGGTCCCCCCCCTACTCCTACTATGATCTAGGTTTGAACTAAGTTAACCATCCAATTATATCAAAACGCAGCTTAAAAGCTATTGTGAGGTATGAGGCATTTACCGGAGGGGAATACGTCGCCACTGCGACCAATTAGTCGATTGTGACTACACCTTACGGGAGGCAGGGATGGAGTGAAGGAGCCGCAAGAGGTCCCAGGTCCGAAGGCAGACGGAATTACAGAGATGCATGGAAGTCCCTATGATTTTCAGTACGAAACACCCACTCCTGGCCAGTAGACGCAGAAGTCCCACAAGAGGGCGACAAAGCGGCCCTTGTGTCGTCCTCTGTGGACTAGAGGTATCGTGCTAGCCTCTAGTTCCCAAGTTCGCGGGTTCAAACCCGGCGGAGGGCGATGGATTTTTTCGGGCGTAAAAATTCTTAGCATGGCTTCCTTCGGAAGGGAAATAAAGCCGGTGGTCCCGTATCGTTGATTTACGGCACGTAAAAGAACCTCAAGCCTGATAAAGAGGCCTCTGAGCAAAATTACCGGTCTTTCACGCCCAATATAGGATGGGGCGCTAAGGACCATAGTAGTTAAAGGGTGTCCATAAATAAAACTACATTTTATTTAAGCGGCCCTTGCAGGCAGGCCAACTCGCCCTATCGTTTGCGGGGAGAGAGCTTTCTAAAGCGCAGGAACCATGCACTCTGCCTATCACCAGACGCACTACGAAACCTTGAGACACTGCCTGAAAGATGAAAGGGAGAAATATGAAATGACAGGAAATGAGGGAAAGGAGAAATCGTGGTAGAATACACCACCCCACCATTTGCCTAGGCGGCCAGAGGAAAGCCAATAAACCCTATGGACAAAGTAGGCGGCCACCGGAAATCGAACCATGAAGCTCCCGAATGCGGGCCACAGACGTTACCGCCGGAGCCATCCCGCTCGGTAAGGACACTACTAAAGAAAGTGTTGTGCATATATAATAAAATAATAACTCCTGTTACTTACCGTGATAAAAAGAATGTGAAAATTTACAACACCCTAACGATGCAGCTCATAACACACTTTTCACGAGGTTGTAGTCAACTGACAATGATCTGAGCATTGTTAAATGCGTGGAAAAGAAGCTCTGGGAGTCTCCGATAGTTTGCGCCACCCTACTGATCTTTAAATGCAATGAATTCTATTCTACCCCGGCGTTTTGTAATACTCCAGTTCCCACGGATAATATGGAATTCATGCTTAAACTCAGCTGCTGTTGTGGCGTGTCTGTCTCGCATTCAAGAGATCACAAGTTCGAATCTCGGTTAGGGTTAGCTGCTCGGACAAGATTTTCCCAGGGTTTTCCCTTATCCTGAATAGATGGATGTCGGGTAAAAGGTATACGTATCACCGAGGGGCCCCCGAACCGGGGCAGAGCACCGCAAGCAGGCCAGTCGGCCCATTGTGCTTCCAACGTGACACCTGGGAGGGGAGGATGAAGGGAGAGACCAGAAGGGCGACCAGATCCGAATGTCGAAGGGCGTAAGCATGGTCAGGGTCCCTAACGTTTCCAGATAGAACGCATCATTCCCGGAGCGGAGTCCCACGCTGAGAAGAGACCAACTGAGTGGTACCGCAGGGATGTCAGGGAAGAAACCTTTATAGAGCGCAAGCCGCCGCCCAGCCACAACCTGCCGAACACCGTCGTCTGGTCCTACAACCCTGAAACAGATGACAAGGAAGAGAATGGGTACAGGACATAAAGGAAGGAGGGTCGTGATAGAAGATGAACCACCCTAGCATTCGCTGGCGACACGGGGAAAATACGAAAAACCCATGGGTCAAAGTGGGCGGTCGCCGGGGATAGATCCCGGGACCTCCCGAATGCGGGTCACAGACGTTACCGCCTGAGCCATCCCGCTCGGTGAATGTCGGGTAACTCTAAGCTCTGTGGACCCCGGAATCATTTATGCTCCATTTCACCTATTTCATTTATCGTCCCACATGACCTATCTGGTTAAAGGGCATTAAACTTTAAAAAATCTGATGTGTTACATTCACATGACATTCTCTACCCTTTGCAGCTTATTAGTGACTATACAAATTATTTTTACGAACGTTTATTTTTCTATCTACTTCATTTTAATCGAGCTAAGCATTTCCATAAGTAGCTGCATTACATGTTTCCTTATAGATGCAAAGGGAAAAGCGATAGCCAAATGTTTTAGAACTGGACGCTATATGCTGGCCTATAAATTCTATACTTTTTCTAAAACATCACGAGAAACAACTGAAAATCGACAGGACTACAAAAGAATGGCTAAGTATTGAGCCATTTGAACCACTAATAACGGATATCACGGAAATGGCTGATGCCACAAAAAAGTTGTATGAAATAAATTGTGTCTTAAAGAGATCTACATTTTTTGTGTAGTACGCTTTCGTCTACCGTTACCGTCTACGCTTAACGTTTACCAGTTGTACAAGATTTCAAGATTCCTTCCGAATGAAAGGGACTTCTAAGACTATTCCCAGAACACTCAAGATATACATTTTATTTGGCATGTAAATATATTTAATATTTGGTATTTTATTCGAAATCGTTACTGCCATTTTTTATAGAATCAAATATTTCGAAAAACCTCTATGTAACGGATAGTTTGGGGTAAGGTTGAAAATCTTCGTGTCGCATCTTTGGAAGCTACTGTATCTAAATAACAATTTTTTTTATTATTTATCCGACTTTTCATTTTTGAGTTATGCTGTTCACAGACACACACACACACGAACCTTTTTCCAAAAATGCTTTTTTTTTGGATTCTGAGGCATTAAAACATGCATTTTCGGTGAAATTTCGATATCGAATTTTTAGGTAGAATGTCATACCTTATCTACCTACTAGGCGCGTGGTAGAGAAGGTAATTTACCATGCTAGCCTCTAGTTCCCTAGGTCGTGGGTTCAAACCCGGCGGAGGTCGGTGGATTTTTTCAGGCGTAAAAATCCTTAGCATGGCTTCCTTCGGAAGGGAAGTAAACCCGGTGGTCCCATGTCGTCAATTTACGGCACGTAAAAGAACCTCAAGCCTGATAAAGAGGCCTCTGAGCAAAATTACCGGTCTTTCACGTTCAATGTGGAATGGGACGCTAAGGACCACAGTAGTTAAAGAGCGTCCATAAAAAGAACTCAATTTAATTTTAATTTTAGAGAAAGTAAAGGCTAAATTAATAATCTTCGTTTACGCATTAACCTGTGAAAAATGCAGATGTGCAGTTATCAGTTTTAATGCTTCAAATAGAGATGACTGTATAATGAGACATTGAAATCACCAAACCCAGGAATGCAGTTTTTAGGTCTAAAATCACCTCTCTACCCTTGAAAGTAACTTTTCTTCCTTTTTTTCAGGTCACGTTTGAACTCAAGTTGTCCCTTGCCGTACAAACTTTTGCCAATTAGTTTGCAAACTTTACCAAGAAGCCTTAAGATAATAATGCATAAAGGTTGTGGCTGGAATGTTTTTGAACAGTAAAAATGAGGAAAAATCTGACTAGAAATTATTTTAACTAAAACGCGTGCAAAGCAAGAAGTATACATTTTAAGTTGTTTTCTAAAAAAAATCATCTTCTAATAGCATATCATGTGATTAGTTGTTTGGATAGACATGTTTGGAATACAAAACATAAATTTGTTTCCAAAATTTTGAAAACTGCACCTCAAGGAATTTTCCTATAGATCAACAAAAAGCAGAAAATGTATTTTTCTCGGAACTACCTAAGGAATTGATCTGCTAAATAGAACGTGTAATAGAATATATCACTAGAACTAGGACCACTACCACCCTACCACACTACCACCCTACCACCCTACCTAGCACACGTGACGTACTGAATACACGGATCCAGGATTGCACAGTTGACGGTGAATAGTTCGCTTGCGTTAATGGTATGGTAGAATTGCTCTGTGTGAGCTCTGTGTTTATGTTCAGTTCTACCCCCGACGCTTCTATTTACAGTTTCAGATTACCTATGGCACCCCCTTAAGTCACCATTCCCTTATTCTTCGTGGTCATCCGAACACTACAATTTCAAAGCCAGCATGTTGCGACCCTCGTTTTAACATTTGACCATCGTTTCAGGTTGGTATGTCCCCCCTTGTACCTACCACTAAATGTATAATGAAACCATTTCTGAAAATACTTATCTCGATTAATATGAAGTAGAGGGGAAAATAAACTTTTATAAGAATAGTTTGTAAGGCAGATATAAAAAAATAATAGTGGGTAGAGAAGGTCGTGTGAATATGTCAAATTAAATTTTTCTTTCAGTACTTTTATTTAGAGGGAGGGAAGAAGGGAGGGTTATCGTCCCTTATAATGTATACAGTTTACATAGGTAATGAATTGATAAAAACTAATGATTGCCCAAATGAGCCCGGAGTACAAAGCGCTGAGAATTACCCCAAAAGCGTGTATGCAGAATATTGGTGAACCCCTAAACAAAAAACCTTAAGCAAGCAACCCACTGCAACCGAGATTCGAACTCTAACCCTCTAATGGGGCTGCCTTTTATTTCGAAATTCCCAAACGGAGAAAAAGAAAATGCTGTTTTCTGTTTCCGCTAAATATTTTTGGCAACTTTGGAACCTTTTACTTCAAGTTACAGGCCACAGATGAGGCTGATTATGTTCCAAAGAATAAAATATAACAATCTGCATTTATGATGTTTTCTTCTCTCAGTTTAGCGCCCCCCCCCAAAAAAAAACAAATCGAGGTGCGGGATCTTCCTTTTATAATTTTCGAAAGAAACCTGTATTTCAATTACCTTTTGCCTATCCTACTTAATTTCAAAAGGAGTTCATTCTACATATTTCGCACTTAGAGTATCATCATCAGGCATAGGAATTTCTAAACATTAAAACCAGGACGAAAGGAAATGAAGCTGAACTGTTACCAGACTTAACACAGTGACGTTACAAACACCCCATCCTTCGTACAGTTTGTTGGCATTTGTAGACAGCACTCACCAGACTGTGTTTACCTGTCCGTCGTGACCCCTGGCAGTTGTTGTTTACATTCTTTGTGTTGATAATGGTTTGAATGTATATAACTTGAAGCCATCTGCTTAAGAATTCCTATGCCTATCTTCACAGTGTGTATGATTTTTGGCATACTTTCTAATATGGGCAAAATAAATGAGTATGTGGCGGAAAATGGTCCAGCCTTATTAACGGTTGAACTTGTGTTATTTTGAATGTTTACATACTATGATAAAAATCATAGAATATAAGTCTGTTATTCGCTGATGCCACTACAGTAAATAAGTAACAATTGTTAGTATAATACTACAGTGTGCATGCGTAAAAATGTAACTCTTTCAATCTTAAACATAATCTGGATTATTATAAGGATAGCTAAAGAGTTATGACTAGTGCTTAGGCAAAATTTCAGTCTGAAGCATGTAAATAGTTGATAGTAAAATATGTTATTTCGGTCAAAGACAGTAATGGATCAGTTATTTACAAGCAACGCTTGTTAATTAAATAAGTGAAGTTAAAACTTAAAAAAATTTGAACATTTAGGTGATTAGAGGTGCATTATTTGAGACCCTTGAAAGGTTTTTGGAGGCTAGGGGCCGACCGTTCTGACCAAAGGTTCTTTTTCGCGGTTTTACTCGGTCGCTAGGCGAATGTTTTGTTGGATAATTTGATCCGCGAATTATCCTATCATTCTTTCAACGCTACATTCCATTTCCTTCTTCTTCACCGCCATACCAGGCATTGGGCTGATCACCCATCCTGGATCTGCTATGATCCAGAGTTTGCTTGCTCCTCGACAGGCTATTGACCCAAGGTATTGGCTTGTAAGTCCTTAGGGGTTGAATTTCTACAAAGAGGAGGATAATCCATTGAAGAAGAAGATAGCTTTGTTGAAATCCGAAATATGCGGATCGAATCCGGCTTACTATTCGTTCTTATCACTTTTCCTGTCTCGTACATGGAAAGTGGAGAAGGTATTACATTCCACCCAAAAATTTGAAATCGAGATTTCAGCAAAAATGTACCATCTAAGGCCCCGTGTGTGTCAACAGCATAACT
This sequence comes from Deroplatys truncata, assembly GCA_030765065.1. NCBI lineage: Eukaryota > Metazoa > Arthropoda > Insecta > Mantodea > Mantidae > Deroplatys > Deroplatys truncata. The sequence goes on along the minus strand of CM060990.1, from coordinate 604,377,583 downwards.
CATAAAGGAAGTATTCAATAAGCTTCAAACTTGACATTAAAGTTCACATCTTCCAAAGATGCGATACGAAGATTTTCAAGAATTTCCCCCAACCAAACTACCCTTTACATGAAAACATTTTCGAAAATGTTATTTTCTCAGAAATGGTGCTAATCGTTTTGATTGATATGCAGTATATTAAAGATATTTACATGAAAAATAAAACGTGTATCTTAAATTTTCTGAGAATAGCCCGTGAAATCCTATTCACTCGAAAGGATTTTTTTTATAATTGTATATAACTGGTAAACGTTAAGCGATAGACGAAAACGTACTACACAAAAAAATGAACACCTTTTTAAAACATACAGTTTATCTCCAATAACTTTTTTGTGGCATAAGTCATTTCCGCATCTCCGGTTATTATTGGTTCGAAATGTTCGATACTTTCTTACTTTTTAAAGTGTTGTCGCTATGTAGTTTCTCTCGATTGAATGGAAAGAGTTATGGAATTCTAAGGCCAGCACATAGCATCCAGCTCTTAAATATCTGACTATCGCTATGTCCTTGTATCTATAACGAAATGTGTAGCGTATGTATTTCTGGAAAGGTTTATCTCGAGAAAAATGAAGTAGATAGAAAATAAATTAAGTTTTATTCATGGACGCTCTTTAACTTCTGTGGTCCTTAGCATTCCATTCTATATTGGGCGTGAAAGACTCGCAATTTTGCTCAGAGGCCTCTTTATCAGGCTTGAGGTTCTTTTACGTGCCGCAAATCTACGACACGGGACCACCGGCTTTACTTCCCTTCCGAAGGAAGAAATGCTAAGGATTTTTTATGCCTGGAAAAATCCATCGCCCTCCGCCGGATTTGAACCCACGACCTCGGGAACTAGAGGTACCCACATGGTACCCGTAGAACACGGAGAACGACGAAATAGATAGAAAAAAAAAAGGTTTCGCAAAAATATTTTAGAGAAACTATAGAAAAATAAGCTTTAGTGGTTAGAGAAAGTAATGTGAGTTTATTACATCAGAATAATTTGTTCAGTGTAACCCCATTAGCATTATTAATGCTAGCGTCAATCGATTGCTGAATTAGAGATTTAGGGAACCACACGAATTACCCAAGCATAAGTTCCTAATCCCCCGTTATGCCGGAATTGCGGGTAAACTATGATCAGTCTGCCTTCCAGTGAGGAAAAGCAGAATATGCCGTCATTTGTTTTGAAATCGGGAGTGTGTTCCTTTTCCCTCCACCCCCGTTTTTATTTGCATTACTCTCAGAAATGATGGTTCACTGCCTGCGAACCATTAAACAAATTGACATGGGACACGGATTTTAAAAATTGTGCTAATAACAAAGGCTTTGACAAGAAGTTGAGCACTGCTTGCCTGTGGTTTTTCTACATTTCCAAAAATTGGCTGCAGTGATGTGTGCAGCACAGGAGGAAACATGATTTATTACACAGCGCGAGCTGTAGGCTTGATTTATTCGTTTGTGTCTCTGCGCATGCATACTCGTGTCTAAAACGTATTCATGCAAAAGAGCAGTATATTAGAGAAACGACACTAGTGGCAGAAATAGAAAACGTCATAACTTGAAGAGTCACCATTATGGGTATCCACATACTAATACCCGGGTTACCATATACGCGATTCATGAATGCTACTGGATAGGTGTGTAGAGGGGATCCGTTTAGGATGTGATTCTGTGTATAGAGACAAGGGAAAAATTATAATATTTTGGAATGTGAATGCTTATTTCAGCAGAAAAGAAGCTAGTTTTCCCAATTTCGTCGCATTATAATTAGCACACTGACAAGTCTTATTTCTTATTGAAGTACATGACAGAACAGTAACTAATCTACACTTTGAGTCATGACGCTGCAACAGTGGCTGAATAACTGACCGCAGACACTCTTCATGCAGCTGTACGTATTGCTATCCCAAAATATTAAATTGTATATAGGTAAATACACTGCCGCTTGTGAACATTGCAACACCAAGAAGAAACTTATGAATTCAATGAATTTAATACCACAGGTTAGGTACATGACAAGTAACAAATTATGAACATTTCAAATCTATACATGACCTTTGAGCCCTAATGTTCAATATTTGGTGTGGCCTCTATGCGTTGCAAGTAGAGGTACTATACGCGGTGGCATTGAACCAAAAAGGTTCTGAATAAGTTCCTGAGGGATTTACCTCACGCAGTTTGTAATCGAGCCCACATATCCGTGACACTGGTTACTGGAGGACCGTTACTCACCAGGTGCCGGCCAACCATATCCCAGACATGTTCGATGGGCGAACGTGCAGGCCAGGGAAGCAATTGTACCAATCGCTCTTCGAAGAAGGCTCGTACATTCCTCGCAATATGTGGCCGGGCATTGTCCAGTTGCAATGTGGCCTGTGGAGATGCCTGAAGGTACCGGTTGCTGTTCAAAGTGCCCTCAATTCGTAAGAGGTGAGATCGGTTGTTGTAATCAATGGCGACCCAAACCATCGCACCTGGTGTTTGTCCGCTATGCCGCTCAACACTGTAGCCCTCCAGGTTGCGCTCACAACGGTACCGCCGGAAACGTATGCGGCCATCACTGTAGGACATGTTGAAGCGGGACTCGTCCGAAAAGACTACATTTTGCCACCCAGCACCCCAGTGACGGTATTCACGTGCCCATTGCTGTCGGAGGAGCTTATGGTTTCTGGACACTGGAAGCCGACGTAATGGCATGCATGCAACCAGTCCAAATTGCAGCAGATGGCAACGAACCGTTGATGCAGACAAATTCACACCTGTTGCAGTGCTCCAGCGTCGAGCCAACACTGCGGATGAAGCTGTACGGTCCGTTATGGCCATGCGGACAAGATGACAGTCATTCCGTGCTTTGGTCATGTTCCGTGGTTCAGTACCCGCTCTTCGCTGTGTACGAACTTCATCTTCCACTGCTTCCACACACGCATCACTGTCGTAGCAGCATGCCCTGTACGAGTCGAAATGTCACAGTATGACAAACCCGCTTCCCGGAGACCGATCATTCTGCCCCGTTCGAACTCACTCACTTATGCCGATATGGCTCCCTTTGACGTCGACGAGGCATACTGGCACTCTCTTTATTGTTTCCACCTTGTTTGACAGCTCTGCACTGACTACATTGGGCGCAACACTGACCTTGTCGGACCGACACGAGAGGGCTTTGCTCCGCTTACGTGTACCCTATCTCTTTGAAAATTTAATCACTTATTGCTTGCACACTCTTCTACACTTCCACCAAGTTTGGAGTTATTCGGGAAATTCTATCTTGGTGTTGCAATTTTCACAAACAGCAGTATATATAACTACATAAATGTTAGTTTTGGATATAAGATATAAATTATGTAAAGTGTATATCTACTTTTGGTAACGCTAGCTGGCTTATATAGTAGTGGAAACAAACTAGAGAATATCGAAACGACAGACGTTTACATTAGCCCCAGAGAATCAATCCTCCGTCACAGCGAGAAGGGTAAATTCTATTCATCTACTCCGTATTGTCCGTGTAGTGTACTAGAAGGCCAGGAACGTACCGTTATGTATACCGGAATCAGGTAACCGCTAAAACATCTCCAATATATGATCACGTGAACATGATGCAACCAATACCTAATGTGCATGTATTTTGTATTCGGCGGGATGTCCTGCTAAAGTAAGTCAGCAATAGAAAGTGTTTAGCAAGTCACATGATAAACCTTGAAAATTGTATAAAAGGAAAGAAATTTGGTTAGAAGGTGGCAGATTTCGATACATTCTTTACGTAATTTTTGTCTTGGATATGCAAAGAGTATTAACCTGTGGCAAAGGGAATGGTGCTGCACATAGCAACCAGCTATTAAGAGATATGTATGTGCTTAAAGGCTACTATATTTCCAAATTGCCCTTCTAAATATATATTCCCCTTACATCTACAAGAAAATTAGCAATAAGATAGACTCTGCAAATGTTTATCTCGATTAACATGAAGTAGATGGAGAATAAGCGTTTGTATAAATAGTTTGTACAAGAGTAGAGAGAGTCATGTGAGTGTAACACATCAGATTTTTTTATTAGCGTTGATATTTTGTATTGTTCCACTTCACTAGAGTATTTAATCTTCACTCGCACACATACTAGTAGTTAAGTCCCCTCTTTAAGCAAATGGATTAACGATAATCCTGCCGCTAGGTGGCGTTAGTGTCGCGTTAATCCGCCTTAATCCGCCTTAGGCGGATTAGTGGGATTAGCGGGAAGTTCGAAAAGTTGCCACTAGCGGTGAGGATTAGCGATAACCCTTTTGCTTAAAGAGGGGATATGAGGTAAAGAAGTGTGGGTGGATGGATGATAATCCTGCCACTAGGTGGCGTTGAATTAAGGTGGATTAGTGGGATTAGCGGGAAGTTCGAAAAGTTGCCACTAGCGGTGAGGATTGGAGATAATCCTTTTGCTTAAAGAGGGGATATGAGGTAAAGAAGTGTGGGTGGATGGATTGGTACGTGACTGAAAAGGTTATGGATAAAAGATGATGATTGGAAATGGAGAGGTGGATATTGGATTGATTGGACAAAGAGATATGAAAATGAGCAGGAAATAAAATGTGACGGATTAAGAGGAACGGGGGTCAGCGAAGTGTTGTTCGTGCGGTGTCTGGTAGCTGAAAGAGGGAAAAAAGATGGCGGTTGAGGTATAAAAACTGAGTATAACAGGAAGTGACGTGGCGTGTAGTGATTGGTGAATATAAGGCAAAATGCAATTGGTGGAGGAAGGGGGAATAGATGGTGCGGATTGGAGGAAATAAGCTGTGTTGTGATTGGTTGTAAGAATGACGGGTATTTGAGGGGTTAAAGCAGATGGATGGTAAATCGGAAAACGCGTGTACTGTAGCTGCGGAGGAATTTGGTAATTATCAAACAACTTATGACGAAGACGGAGAAGAGGGAGGTGAGGTAGGTGGAGAAGGGGTACGTGAGGAAGAGGTAGACAAAATGAGAGTTGGAATTGGAGATGAAAATGATGACTTAGCTGAAATATTGTAAATTCATTATATGTTACATTTTCTTGCTATAATTGTATTATTGGTTTTTTTTATTTATATTTTGCTAATATTTTATGACTGCTATGAAAATATGGGAAGCGGGAAAGGAATTCTAGCTAGGTAAAGGAAAATACATAGTGGAATATGGCACAAAAAATTAGTGAATAAAAAATGAACATTATATTTAGCAAAAAAGGAAAGAAAATACAGTGCAAAATAATGTTTTTAAAAAATTTGCGAACAGATATATAGATAAATTGGTTGTTAAAAGCAGAATATAATGAACATTGTAGATAAACCCATTAATAAGAATATAGTGCAAAACATTATACAAAAGATGTATTTTTAAATTGAATAAAATGGTGTAGGCAAAACATTGCTACTAAAAGTGAAAAAACTGTGGCAACACAGATACGTTGTACATATATGAGCACATGATATAAAACTGTATACAGCAATTTTTTTACGGGAGGTAACCTCCGCATCGAGCACAGGGACCATGATGACTGAGACAAATGTTTGTAAGGAATGTCAATATTATTAACAAAGCAAGCATGGCGTGCTTGACACTGTAAGCATGTTGGTGTGTATACATTACGATTTTGGTGCACATGATACCATACGGTGTAAACGGTGTAAAATTTTAATATAGTTTTTAGCACTCTGTCATCGTATCGTTTGGCAATGCACGATGTGCAGTACCCAGATGATTGGTTACAACAGTACATTGTGTGTTATAAATGTATCTATGACAAGTAATGTCTTACGACATGAGACCTACACTTGCAAACAAACGTATGTAAGTGAGCATATGGTATACTAAGATGATGTAATAAGCATATGCGGTAAGCCTGGCAAAACAAGCACAGCGGTTGGTAGACCGTATTGGGAACACCTACGAAGTCTAGCAGTTCTGAATCTGCACCAATGTGAATTAAATGATTTAAAAGTTCGTCGTTGGTAACAAAAGGCAACCGATGTATAATGTATTCTTTAGGTTCTCTTAGTTTGCTAATGTGGCGAAACGGACAACAAGCCATTAAAAGAATTAATGTAAAATAGAATAAGAAAAAAAAAGAAATCACTTTTTTAAACAATTACACTTGTATTTTTTTAAAAAAACACTACACACACTACCATACACACTTACGACAGCAGGCGTCTCTTCTTCAAATGCGCGTAGTGGTGCTATTTCCTTTAGCTTTAGCGCAAGGCGGCTCTTTGCAGCTGCTGTAATGGGTTGCACCAGGGGGATGGCCAGTTGACTTACCCGGTCGTCTTCGTCGTGGTGCAGAGGTTCGAATCCCAGAAAAGGGGCATTATAGCCGTCGTCGCCTTTGCTTTCAGCGTGAATGCGCCAACCAGTGCTGTGCTGCGAAATCGGAGTGGACGTGGCGTTAAACTCGGGTAGAAGGCTGCGTTTGGTGCTGTTGCTGGGGAATTTAGAGGAAAGCAAGGGTACAAGGGTGCTAAATGATGGAGATGGTGGAGGGGGATTCTGTGGGGTTATAGGAGTGAACAGGTATTTGCTGGAAGGGGCGATGGAGAGAGAGGTTGGCCGTCAATGTCCCTTATGGAAATGGGGGTGAATGATTGGATGTTGTTAAAGGAGGGAGAAGAAACAAAACTGGAGAACGGAGGCAGGGAAGAGCAGAAGGAAGAAGCTGGGGTATCGGATGGAGTTGTATGAGATTGGATGTCACTGGCTGACGAGTCTGATGAAATGTCGATGGTGGTGTACGACGGCGACGACGTCTGAGACGCTGCTGGCGGTGATAAAGCTGGAGGCGCCGCTGGAGATGCTGCTGGAGACGCCGCGGGAGACGGGTGCTGTGCACCGCTGAGATCAGACTTTTGGGCCACGCAGTCTGATGTTTTGCTGTCTGAAACCTCAACGATGCTACACGACAACTGCTGACGTTGGCGACGGCGTCAAAGCCGGAGACGGAGTCCACGTAGCTGGAGACGGGTGGTCTGTGATGGACAGTTATGAAATTCTGGCGATGTCGTCAGATTGCACGTTCACGAACAGCGAAGATGGAGGACGGTGGAAGCCGTTAGGCTGTTGGAATGTGTTTTCATACACGAGTGCAGAAGAAACAATATGCTCTGGATGGCTATAGATTGCAGTAGCAGTGCTGGCGGTGTTGGGTTGTTGGTGTTGAAAAACGTTTTCATAGACCGGTACAGAATAATAAATATCCTCTGGATGGCTGTAGATGTTACTAGTAGTGTTGGTGTGGATGTACCGCTCAGTAATGAGTTGCCTGCACGGGCGTCCAGAAGATGGTGAAAAAAAAAAACTCTTCGCTTGTGACGGTGACGGTACACAAGTGTTGTGCTGCATGATGCTGCGTGAAGCTGAACCACAAGACTGGAAGTAGTGGCTGGGATCCGAAGTGGCTAGTTTTAAAGGGCCGGTAATCAGCAGAGGTGATTTGCGTCACAACATGGCTGCCGAGATAAAAATGTTTGAAGAGAACGATAAGTTTAAATATGGGCGTGTGAAGGGAAGTTCAATTAGCCCGAAAATCTTTAAATGTGGTTGTGCGGTCGATGATAGGAAACTTTAAATGTTATCGGAACCGGATGGTGCTGTGGCGCGTTGGTGAGACCGGAAGTGTGCCGGAAAAGTGTCTGATTGGAACTCCGGAAGTTGTGGCGCGATAACAGGCTTGGAATTTTGACAAGGACTTTAACTTATCTCGCAAGCGGAAGTTCCGGTTACGATAAGCAGCGTATAAGAGCAGGCTGCGATAAGCCGCTTGCCGAAGTGAGAATTTAAAAGCAGTGTATTCAAGAAATTATAAGTTTTAAGTCTATAATATTTATACGACTTCATGCGTAACACTTGTGCGTGTCATAACGGTATTGCGAGTAGTGGAGTGAAAAATCTGATGTGTTACACTCACATGACTCTCTACGCTTGTACAAACTATTTTTACAAACGCTTATTCTCCATCTACTTCATATTAATCGAGATAAACATTTGCAGACTCTATCTTATTGCTAATTTTCTTGTAGATGTAAGGGGAAAATATATTTACAAGGGCAATATAGAAAAACAGTAGCCTATAAGCATATACAGATCTCTTAATAGCTGGTTGCTAGGTGCAGAACCATTCCCTTGCCACAGATTATAACTTTTTGCATATCCAAAACAAAAAAATGAACAACGAATTCCCATTTTAGAAAATAAGTATTGAAAAATTTAAGGGAATGGCAAGCAATATCTCGAAAATGGTTACTCAACAAAAAAATGTATATGACACAAATTGTGTATTATAACGCGATCTACATTCTTTGGGTAGTAAAATTTTGTCTATCTCTTATGGTTTACCAGTTATGTAAAAGTTGTTCACAATGGAGAATACTTTTGGAGACATTCCCAGAAAATTCAAGATATACATCTTATTTAATATCTTAAACAATGATATTTTAATCAAAATCGTTAAAAGCCATATTTGAGAAAATTAAAATTTTCGAAAAATGTTTCATGTAAAGGGTACTCTGGGGTGGGGGAATTTTCTTGAAAAACCTTCTTGTCGCATCTCTGGAGGATACTGAACCTAAATACCAAGTTTGGTGTTTATCCGACTGTTCGTTTCTGAGTTCTGCTGTTCACAGACACACGCAGACACACAGACAGACACACACACGGACATGTTTCCAAAAATGCTTTTTTTGGATTCAGGGTGTCTCAAAACATGTATTTCCGGTAAAATCTCGGTATCGAATTTTTGGGTGGAATACAATACTTCCCCTACTTACTGTACGTAGTAGAGAAAGTAAAAAATCTCATGTGTTACACTCACATGACTTTCTCTACTCTTGTACAAACTATTTTTACAAACGCTTATTCTCCATCTACTTCAAGTTAATCGAGATAAACATTTGCAAACTCTATCTTATTGCTAATTTTCTTGTAGATGTAAGGGGAACATATATTTACAAGGGCAATACAGAAATAAAGTAGCCTTTAAGCACATACATATCTCTTAATAGCTGGTTGCTAGGTGAAGCACCATTCCCTTTGCCGCAGATTAATACTCTTTGCATATCCAAGACAAAAAATGAACATCGAATTCCCATTTTAGAAAATAAGTATTTAAAAATTTAACGGAATAACAAGCGATATCTCGATAATGGTTCACTCAATAAAAAAATGTATATGACATAAACAATGTATTTTAAACGCGACCTACATTTTTTGTGTGGTAAAATTTTGTCTATCTCTTATGGTTTACCAGTTATGCAATAGTTGTTCACAATGGAGAATACTTTTGGAGACATTCCCAGAAAATTCAAGATATACATCTTATTTGTCATGAAAATATCTTAAACATATACTATTTTAATGAAAATCGTTAGATCCATTTTTGGGAAAATTAAAATTTTCGAAAAATGTTCCATGTAAAGGGTACTCTGGTGTGGGGGGGGTTTCTTGAAAACCTTCGTGTCGCATCTCTGGAAGATACTGAACCTAAATACCAAGTTTGGTGTTTATCCGACTGATCGTTTCTGAGTTATGTTGTTCACAGACAGACATATGCACACAGACACACAGACAGACACACAGACACACACACGGACATGTTTCCAAAAATGCTTCTTTTTGGATTCAGGGTGTCTCAAATCCTGTACTTCCGGTGAATTCTCGGTATCGAATTTTTGGGTGGAATACAATGCTTCCCCTACTTACTGTACGTAGTAGAGAAAGTAAAAAATCTCATGTGTTACACTCACATGACTTTCTCTACTCTTGTACAAACTATTTTTACAAACGCTTATTCTCCATCTACCTCATGTTAATCGAGATAAACATTTGCAAACTCTATCTTATTGCTAATTTTCTTGTAGATGTAAGGGGAATATATATTTACAAGGGCAATATAGAAATAAAGTAGCCTTTAAGCACATACATATCTCTTAATAGCTGGTTGCTAGCTGTAGCACCATTCCCTTTGCCACAGATTAATACTCTTTGCATATCCAAGACAAAAAACTGAATTACGAATTCCCATTTGAGAAAATAAGTATTGAAAATTTTAAGGGAATAACAAGCGATATCTCGAAAATGGTTCACTCAAAAAAAATGTATATGACATAAATTGTGTATTTTTAACGCGATCTACATTTGTTGTGTAGTAAAATTTTGTCTATCTCTTATGGTTTACCACTTATGCAAAAGTCGTTCACAATGAAGAACACTTTCGAAGACATTCCCAGAAAATTCAAGATATACATTTTATTTGTCATGAAAATATCTTAAACATATGATATTTTAATCAAAATCGTTAGATCCATTTTTGGTATTTAGGTTCAGTATCCTCCAGAGATGCGACAAGAAGGTTTTTCAAGAAAATTCCCCCACCCCAGAGTACCCTTTACATGAAACATTTTTCGAAAATTTTAATTTTCTCAAATATGGCTTTTAACGATTTTGATTAAAATATCATTGTTTAAGATATTAAATAAGATGTATATCTTGAATTTTCTGGGAATGTCTCCAAAAGTATTCTCCATTGTGAACAACTTTTACATAACTGGTAAACCATAAGAGATAGACAAAATTTTACTACCCAAAGAATGTAGATCGCGTTATAATACACAATTTGTGTCATATACATTTTTTTGTTGAGTAACCATTTTCGAGATATTGCTTGTCATTCCCTTAAATTTTTCAATACTTATTTTCTAAAATGGGAATTCGTTGTTCATTTTTTTGTTTTGGATATGCAAAAAGTTATAATCTGTGGCAAGGGAATGGTTCTGCACCTAGCAACCAGCTATTAAGAGATATGTATATGCTTATAGGCTACTGTTTTTCTATATTGCCCTTGTAAATATATTTTCCCCTTACATCTACAAGAAAATTAGCAATAAGATAGAGTCTGCAAATGTTTATCTCGATTAACATGAAGTAGATGGAGAATAAGCGTTTGTAAAAATAGTTTGTACAAGCGTAGAGAGTCATGTGAGTGTAACACATCAGATTTTTCACTCCACTACTCGCAATACCGTTATGACACGCACAAGTGTTACGCATGAAGTCGTATAAATATTATAGACTTAAAACTTATAATTTCTTGAATACACTGCTTTTAAATTCTCACTTCGGCAAGCGGCTTATCGCAGCCTGCTCTTATACGCTGCTTATCGTAACCGGAACTTCCGCTTGCGAGATAAGTTAAAGTCCTTGTCAAAATTCCAAGCCTGTTATCGCGCCACAACTTCCGGAGTTCCAATCAGACACTTTTCCGGCACACTTCCGGTCTCACCAACGCGCCACAGCACCATCCGGTTCCGATAACATTTAAAGTTTCCTATCATCGACCGCACAACCACATTTAAAGATTTTCGGGCTAATTGAACTTCCCTTCACACGCCCATATTTAAACTTATCGTTCTCTTCAAACATTTTTATCTCGGCAGCCATGTTGTGACGCAAATCACCTCTGCTGATTACCGGCCCTTTAAAACTAGCCACTTCGGATCCCAGCCACTACTTCCAGTCTTGTGGTTCAGCTTCACGCAGCATCATGCAGCACAACACTTGTGTACCGTCACCGTCACAAGCGAAGAGTTTTTTTTTTTCACCATCTTCTGGACGCCCGTGCAGGCAACTCATTACTGAGCGGTACATCCACACCAACACTACTAGTAACATCTACAGCCATCCAGAGGATATTTATTATTCTGTACCGGTCTATGAAAACGTTTTTCAACACCAACAACCCAACACCGCCAGCACTGCTACTGCAATCTATAGCCATCCAGAGCATATTGTTTCTTCTGCACTCGTGTATGAAAACACATTCCAACAGCCTAACGGCTTCCACCGTCCTCCATCTTCGCTGTTCGTGAACGTGCAATCTGACGACATCGCCAGAATTTCATAACTGTCCATCACAGACCACCCGTCTCCAGCTACGTGGACTCCGTCTCCGGCTTTGACGCCGTCGCCAACGTCAGCAGTTGTCGTGTAGCATCGTTGAGGTTTCAGACAGCAAAACATCAGACTGCGTGGCCCAAAAGTCTGATCTCAGCGGTGCACAGCACCCGTCTCCCGCGGCGTCTCCAGCAGCATCTCCAGCGGCGCCTCCAGCTTTATCACCGCCAGCAGCGTCTCAGACGTCGTCGCCGTCGTACACCACCATCGACATTTCATCAGACTCGTCAGCCAGTGACATCCAATCTCATACAACTCCATCCGATACCCCAGCTTCTTCCTTCTGCTCTTCCCTGCCTCCGTTCTCCAGTTTTGTTTCTTCTCCCTCCTTTAACAACATCCAATCATTCACCCCCATTTCCATAAGGGACATTGACGGCCAACCTCTCTCTCCATCGCCCCTTCCAGCAAATACCTGTTCACTCCTATAACCCCACAGAATCCCCCTCCACCATCTCCATCATTTAGCACCCTTGTACCCTTGCTTTCCTCTAAATTCCCCAGCAACAGCACCAAACGCAGCCTTCTACCCGAGTTTAACGCCACGTCCACTCCGATTTCGCAGCACAGCACTGGTTGGCGCATTCACGCTGAAAGCAAAGGCGACGACGGCTATAATGCCCCTTTTCTGGGATTCGAACCTCTGCACCACGACGAAGACGACCGGGTAAGTCAACTGGCCATCCCCCTGGTGCAACCCATTACAGCAGCTGCAAAGAGCCGCCTTGCGCTAAAGCTAAAGGAAATAGCACCACTACGCGCATTTGAAGAAGAGACGCCTGCTGTCGTAAGTGTGTATGGTAGTGTGTGTAGTGTTTTTTTAAAAAAATACAAGTGTAATTGTTTAAAAAAGTGATTTCTTTTTTTTTCTTATTCTATTTTACATTAATTCTTTTAATGGCTTGTTGTCCGTTTCGCCACATTAGCAAACTAAGAGAACCTAAAGAATACATTATACATCGGTTGCCTTTTGTTACCAACGACGAACTTTTAAATCATTTAATTCACATTGGTGCAGATTCAGAACTGCTAGACTTCGTAGGTGTTCCCAATACGGTCTACCAACCGCTGTGCTTGTTTTGCCAGGCTTACCGCATATGCTTATTACATCATCTTAGTATACCATATGCTCACTTACATACGTTTGTTTGCAAGTGTAGGTCTCATGTCGTAAGACATTACTTGTCATAGATACATTTATAACACACAATGTACTGTTGTAACCAATCATCTGGGTACTGCACATCGTGCATTGCCAAACGATACGATGACAGAGTGCTAAAAGCTATATTAAAATTTTACACCGTTTACACCGTATGGTATCATGTGCACCAAAATCGTAATGTATACACACCAACATGCTTACAGTGTCAAGCACGCCATGCTTGCTTTGTTAATAATATTGACATTCCTTACAAACATTTGTCTCAGTCATCATGGTCCCTGTGCTCGATGCGGAGGTTACCTCCCGTAAAAAAATTGCTGTATACAGTTTTATATCATGTGCTCATATATGTACAACGTATCTGTGTTGCCACAGTTTTTTCACTTTTAGTAGCAATGTTTTGCCTACACCATTTTATTCAATTTAAAAATACATCTTTTGTATAATGTTTTGCACTATATTCTTATTAATGGGTTTATCTACAATGTTCATTATATTCTGCTTTTAACAACCAATTTATCTATATATCTGTTCGCAAATTTTTTAAAAACATTATTTTGCACTGTATTTTCTTTCCTTTTTTGCTAAATATAATGTTCATTTTTTATTCACTAATTTTTTGTGCCATATTCCACTATGTATTTTCCTTTACCTAGCTAGAATTCCTTTCCCGCTTCCCATATTTTCATAGCAGTCATAAAATATTAGCAAAATATAAATAAAAAAAACCAATAATACAATTATAGCAAGAAAATGTAACATATAATGAATTTACAATATTTCAGCTAAGTCATCATTTTCATCTCCAATTCCAACTCTCATTTTGTCTACCTCTTCCTCACGTACCCCTTCTCCACCTACCTCACCTCCCTCTTCTCCGTCTTCGTCATAAGTTGTTTGATAATTACCAAATTCCTCCGCAGCTACAGTACACGCGTTTTCCGATTTACCATCCATCTGCTTTAACCCCTCAAATACCCGTCATTCTTACAACCAATCACAACACAGCTTATTTCCTCCAATCCGCACCATCTATTCCCCCTTCCTCCACCAATTGCATTTTGCCTTATATTCACCAATCACTACACGCCACGTCACTTCCTGTTATACTCAGTTTTTATACCTCAACCGCCATCTTTTTTCCCTCTTTCAGCTACCAGACACCGCACGAACAACACTTCGCTGACCCCCGTTCCTCTTAATCCGTCACATTTTATTTCCTGCTCATTTTCATATCTCTTTGTCCAATCAATCCAATATCCACCTCTCCATTTCCAATCATCATCTTTTATCCATAACCTTTTCAGTCACGTACCAATCCATCCACCCACACTTCTTTACCTCATATCCCCTCTTTAAGCAAAAGGATTATCTCCAATCCTCACCGCTAGTGGCAACTTTTCGAACTTCCCGCTAATCCCACTAATCCACCTTAATTCAACGCCACCTAGTGGCAGGATTATCATCCATCCACCCACACTTCTTTACCTCATATCCCCTCTTTAAGCAAAAGGGTTATCGCTAATCCTCACCGCTAGTGGCAACTTTTCGAACTTCCCGCTAATCCCACTAATCCGCCTAAGGCGGATTAAGGCGGATTAACGCGACACTAACGCCACCTAGCGGCAGGATTATCGTTAATCCATTTGCTTAAAGAGGGGACTTAACTACTAGTATGTGTGCGAGTGAAGATTAAATACTCTAGTGAAGTGGAACAATACAAAATATCAACGCTAATAAAAAAATCTGATGTGTTACACTCACATGACTTTCTCTACTCTTGTACAAACTATTTTTACAAACGCTTATTCTCCATCTACCTCATGTTAATCGAGATAAACATTTGCAAACTCTATCTTATTGCTAATTTTCTTGTAGATGTAAGGGGAATATATATTTACAAGGGCAATATAGAAATAAAGTAGCCTTTAAGCACATACATATCTCTTAATAGCTGGTTGCTAGCTGTAGCATCATTCCCTTTGCCACAGATTAATACTCTTTGCATATCCAAGACAAAAAACTGAATTACGAATTCCCATTTGAGAAAATAAGTATTGAAAATTTTAAGGGAATAACAAGCGATATCTCGAAAATGGTTCACTCAAAAAAAATGTATATGACATAAATTGTGTATTTTTAACGCGATCTACATTTGTTGTGTAGTAAAATTTTGTCTATCTCTTATGGTTTACCACTTATGCAAAAGTCGTTCACAATGAAGAACACTTTCGAAGACATTCCCAGAAAATTCAAGATATACATTTTATTTGTCATGAAAATATCTTAAACATATGATATTTTAATCAAAATCGTTAGATCCATTTTTGAGAAAATTAAAATTTTCGAAAAATGTTCCATGTAAAGGGTACTCTGGAGTGGAGGGATTTTCTTGAAAACCTTCGTGTCGCATCTCTGGTAGATATTGAACCTAAATACCAAGTTTGGTGTTTATCCGACTGTTCGTTTCTGAGTTATGCTGTTCACAGACAGACACACAGACAGACAGACACACACACGGACATGTTTCCAAAAATGCTTTTTTTGGATCCAGGGGTCTCAAAACATGTATTTCCGGTGAAATATCGGTATCGAATTTTTGGGTGGAATACTATCTACTATACGTAGTAGAGAAAGTAAAAATAGAATTTGGAATACTAAGTAAAATCACGAATAGTAACAAACACTCATACTGAGCTAGGAGATCTACTTTGTATTCACTGCAACGTACGATTAGCAAGGTATAAACAACTTTGGCACACAAACGTATCAAAAGTTGTCTTTCTTGTCACGCCGGAGACCATGGTTAGTCTTACCGGATAAAACCGCTTTATCCCGAAACTCCATTCAAGTAAGCACTCCCACCGACAGCAACACCAGAATAGCATCAGAACAGCAACAACAGCAGTAGTAGCAGACCAACGTTGAGAAATTGCGAGTATATGTAGTTATGACAATCAAAGCAAAAGAACACAGCTTCAGTCTGGTCCGCTCGGTATCACGCACTGTAACCATCGTTGTAAAGTCTTAATAACACTACAGATCGTGTTTATTTCCTTTTATTGAATGCTTTAATAAACCTATGATAGTTTAGTTGTTAATATTGTTTAAAAGGATTTAATTTCTTTCATTATATTTCCTTAAATTCTTAAATAAATATACACATTTTCCTTTTGTTTTCAGTGACTACACCTATATCCATCCGTAGAGTTTTCTATCTCATAGCTGTAGGAAACTATACCTATTATTTTTACCTTAAGTTCATAATATATAAACGTTTAAATAAAAATATTCGTTATCCTTTACTGTTTCACTCAAAATGATACAAGTATTCCGGTTTTGTTGCTTATATTCAACATTAAGCATTTCGCTGTCAATACACAAAAGCCATATCTTTGTAATTGAACAACACTAGCAAAGCGAATATAGCTCCCGTAATGCAGTAACCAATTCGCAGCGTAATCGGAGACAGCGCGCACTCTATTTTGCGGAGACCTGGCCTTAACCATCAAGCTGTATCTCTCCCTCCCGCGTACAAGAGAAAGCGTACTGTATCTAAACGTCTCTGCATTTCAAATCATTTTCCTGCAGATCTAAGAAATGTAGAACAAAAGTGTTCGTCAGTTTTTTTATGGTACTCGCAGAGGCCTATCTCTGGCATAAAGGATGATATCTATGCTCCTTCGACCCGATATACTAATATCTGGATAGTCATTGCCGGTTGTGGTTACACTAATAAATCAATTTAATCACATCGTTGTGTGAAGGGATTTTAGTTATTTCCATACAAATAACTAATGCATACATCGGCTCACTCGAAAAGTTTTGAGAATGGACGCAATGAAATATTAAAAATTTAGATCTGATCATTGCATCTTTTCAAAATATTCTCCATTGCATTCTATATACCGTCACATCCTTTCAAACCATTTTCCAAATGCTGATCGCCATTCTTTTATGAAGTGAGTGCAAATACATCCTTCCTAAGCAGCTACTGTGACTTGAGGTGACTGAAATCGTAGAGAGGATGGGACAAATATCTGACTCCTGTGGAAATTGGATTGTTTCTTGTGTAGTGTGAGCAGAGGCATTGTCATGGGTGTAATAAAATTCCTCGCAGACCAGTCCTAGAACGCTTTTTTCTCAGTTCATTGAACACTTGTGGCAGACATTTTGTGGTGTACCATCTGGCAGTAACAGTCTTTGGCCCCTCAAGCGGAATCGTCACAATGTGGCCACTTGCTGAGAAGAAGGAACAGATCATCTTCTTACCAACACTTCACGTTCCCTTCACTTTTGTTGGGGGATCCTCTCCTGGGAAGACCCAGACCGATGACTGTCATCAAGGAAAACAAAGAAACGTATCTTAAGTATTTTGCATGGTCCTACGTGGGCTCACTCGCAAATATAATTTAATAAATAAAACATCTGGAAAGCTTTGGGCCTGGGTAATCTGGCAATAGACATAACATGTATGTAGGCACATAAATGGCTGTGATGATGCTCAGAATCGTAGCCCATGCCGCTGCTAAAACCCTATCTGAATCAGTACACAAGGACCAGCTGCTTGTAATGCCTCAAGGCCCTGTAGCTTCTCTCATGAAATGCTTTCAGAATGTTATAAATAAAGCTTGTTTTTCGGAAAACTACTTTATAGATAGAGCTGACTTACATCTAAAATGCAATGATTAATAAGACGAGTAATATAAGTAGTTTCTTTTTATTTTTGCTACAGATACCATTCGTGGTCTGTCGTTCTGTTGCTACTAAATGCAGTCACAATATCAACTAATTAAATACAGAGCGCGACAGCGTAATGCCGAAATATTTGTGCGATTTGCAGCTAACATTTATAGTATTTTATATTCCACATTGAAGTGATACGGAGACCTCAGCATCATCAATGCACATGACGAGTTTCAGTAAACCATGTTTGGAAATGACTGAACGATAGTAAACGATTCAGCGGAGTAAAACCAGCTCCCAAGGAATAAGGAATACATTAATGGAACGAACGTGGTGTCCTACTGCTCAGTCCACTCTTAAGATTACGCATGGAGCGAAGTGTTGTGCTCCGTGGTGTAGTGGTTATCATGCTAGCCTCTAGTTCCCAAAGTCGTGGTTCAAACCCGGCGGAGGGCGATGGTTTTTTTCGGGGGTAAAATCCGTAGCATGGCTTCCTTCGGAAGGGAAGTAAAGCCGGTGGTCCCGTGCCGTAGATTTACGGCACGTTAAAGAACCTCAAGCCTGATAAAGAGCCCTCTGAGCAAAACTCCCGTACTTTCACGTCCAATATATGTAGAATGGGACGCTAAGAACCATAGTAGTTAAAGAGCGTCCGTAAATAAAACTCAATTTCATTTCATGCTTCGTCAGAGAAGAATAAGTGTGGATCAATTACTTTTATCATTGACATTTCGCAAAATACGGTTACAGAAATTTACCCGTCTCTGATGATCACGTGAAAAATAAAGTGCATTTAACAAACCCCATACATTGGAAGAACTAAAAGAAAGCATCAGACAAGAATCTACTCAATTTCGGATATTGAACTTCAAGCGTAAATGAAAATTTTCTGAGAAAATGACAGAAATGTGAGGGTAGAAGGGCAACATTCCTTATGATAATGTATGTGTTTATTATTGTAATTGTAACTGTAACTATGAGAATATGACGCGGTTGCGCGGATATTGTAACTATTTCGGCGGGAGTTTGAGCTGCAGTGGCCGCCGCGCTAGCTGACGTGTGGTGGCCACAGTGTGGAAGAAATGCACTGTACTAATATCCCAACAGTTCAGATTTTCAGTCAAATGTTCATCAAAGCAAATACTCTTATGTATGACAAATAAAAAATAAATGGCTTCAAGATGCAGAAATCTACCAGCAATTTACTGAGGGGTCAATTGAGAGCTGAAGCATGATTCAACGCTGCATTCCAAATGTAGTCGATCAAGAAAGGGATGCAGAAAATGAAGAAGAGGTGGTTGAAAATCAGCTTCTAGTCGACGAAAGCGGAAATACTAGGGATGAAACGAACAGCTATGAACAGCACATGCTTACACGCACGTATATTTATTTCGAATGCCAGTGAAAAGAAATACATCTGAAAAAGAGTAGTCTCATGGTTTTGCCTGTCATGTGGCCTGAATTATCATTTGTAAAATATTAACTCTCACAACTAGAACTTTTTTCGTGTTTTTTTTTCTTCTAGTGGAGAAGAGTAACAGATGAGAACAAGCTGGGTGATATAAGCATTGAAGAAACAAAATGTTTCATTGGCATTTTGTTACTCAATGGTTATATTCGGTTCCAAGACGAAGACTTTATTGGGAAAGGAACAAAGACGCTTACAATGAAGCTGTTGCAAGGTGCACTATCTAGAGCTAGATTTTAGTTTATCTTTTCCAACCTTCATTGTTTGGACAATGATGCTATTGACCCCAATGATAGCTTTACAAAGGTTTGTTCCATTTTAACAAGCCCTAAACGACAGTTTTAGAGAAAGATCAAGAAAACCACAGCGTTGAAGCAATGGTGCCGCAATTTGGTCACCATGGGTGCAAACAATTTATAAGAGGAAAGCACATTAAATATGGATACAATTTATGGGTAGGTGCCACTTCAAATGGATATGGATGGAGCCTTATCAAGGAGCAAAAACTAAAATTTAAGAAAGTATAAACGGTTCAAGTTAGGACCATCAATTGCACTGCAGTATACAGATATACTGTGAGAAAATATTGGTCCCTACCCATATAATGTAGTTTTAGATAACTTCCTCACGACTGTACCGCTTCTAGAAGAAATGAAGACTCGCAGTCTACGAGGGGCATGCATTATAAGAGAAAACCGATCATCCAAGTGTCCCCTTATACTAAAAGTGATATGAAAAATAAGCCGAGAGGATTCTATGACTCTCGAGTGACAGAAGATGAGTCCGTTGTGGTGACAAAGTGGAATGGCACCAGCATAGTATCCGTCACTTCAAATGCAGCACCAGTTCAGCTACTGCACATGGTCATTAGGTATTCCAGGAAGGAAAAGAAGAAAATCTCCATCACTCAGCCGCACACAATATATGTATATAACAGGGGAATGATGGGTGGAGTAGACCATTGTGATGAAAATATGCCTTTTCCGCGTTTCAGTTCATGGTGAGAAATGGTATATGCCATTGATTTCCCACTGTAATGATTGCACGATGCAAAATGCGTGGCAGTAGCATTGTTAGAACGGTGGACGATTAGATCAGCTGTCATTTCGTCGAAGAATTGCAATGGCTTTGCTGCAAAGTAATTCATCCAGAGATTGCAATAGAAAGCGAAGCAGACCATCCATCCAGGTAAACGCTGATTCTAGATATGACAGATTGGATCATCTCATAACCACTCAAGAGAAACAACAAGATGTCATCTTTATCATAAGAAGGTTTTCATTAAATGCCAAAAATATCATGTTGCATGCATTGCTGGATACCATACCAAAGAGTAAGCTACTGTAAGAATGTAAGTCGCCATTGAGGTATGACATCTCAATACAATTTGAGATCCCCTTGTGGTTTACCGGGAACAATGCGAATCAGTTGGAGAATTTAATGTGTCGGCATGTTGCCATGGTAGCTCAGTGGTTAGAGCAACCGGACGGAGACTGGGAGATCCGTGGTTCAAATCCCGGCTATGGAATTGAATTTTTCATTCATCTGATTCTACCTTTCCAACCCTGTCCAACATACGACTCGTGTGAAAGAACAATTAATTCCAGTAAGCTACTGTGTTGAATTCCAATAAAAATGTATGTCGAGTTCCCATTTTCCTTTTAAAAGGTCACCTGTTTTTGACAATACTATGCAAAATAAATTAAAAATCGTATAAATGTATTTACTTGTAATTGTCATCCATTCTATATAAAAAGCTTAATATTTTTAATGAAAAGATTTTTCAAGCATATCTTGGATTAAGCAACATAAAATTACCATAAAGTCAGATAAAGTGTATAAAGTAAACTATAAATTCGAAAAATCCTCTACTTTATAGGAGGACAATATCTTCACACTGTCATCAAAACTATTATACATTTTAAACCAGTCTGTTATAAGGTATATATAAATGTGAGTTGTCTCCGGTATTAAGAGTTTAAAATTCATTGGTAGTACCATAACTAATTACAGGCTTTTTAATATAGAATAATTACTAAAACTATACAAATTTATTACAGTAAGATTCCTAATTTTAAGAAATACAGGTCTACAATGTGTATTAAATGGCGAGTTTTGTTTTGTAGAAACAAAACATTGTTAATGTCGCTACCCTTACCCCATAAAATCAAACCACAGTAAAGTATGGAGTGAAAAAAGGCAGAATATGCATTTTGAATGTGTTTTCAGGCACAACACATTTTAAACTTCTAAGCAAACAGCAGGCTCTAGAAAATCTATTAGATACATGATTTATATGTGAATTACAAGGCAACTTATGGTCTATAACAATGCCTAATAAATTAATAAGCTGAGTATTAGACATATTGATTGTCTCTTTGTAACAAAGGCTACAAAGTGAAGCAGGAACTACTATTCCACCCCCTTTCAAAGAATCGATGTAGCAGCTCCTCTTTAGAATGGCATAGTTTAAATGATCTTCAGTGTCTTAAGCTCAAAATGAAGAATAAATGGGATTATCCACGTATTTTAGCTAAAATGATTTATCTCCATAGATTGACATTCTGTGCTTGTGTGCTTGTCATTAAATAGGATATCCCGAGCAGCATATAACTACAGACCCCAAGGATACAGAAACCATGGACGACCAAAAAAGAGATGGACACAACAAGATTTTGGAGCCGGAGCAGGCTAAACGGCCTAAAACCGTGAAGTAGAAGAAGAAGAAGAAGTTTGACGTTCTGGACCATAGTGATTAGGTTCCATCAATGCCTTTTGTCTGGACAATTCTAAGATTTAAACTGCTGTTATTTTCGGACGCCTTCGAGTAGCGAAGTCTATAGTATGTCCAATCCCCATCCATTTGGACAAGGGTGCTGTACATGTTGAGTATTTTCTTGTAGCGGTGTAGTGAAATTGCAACCCATTTAAATAGAAGTTTTGACAATGTTTTTCTAACCGGCAACACTGATAGCACAATGAGTGAGCAAATAATGCTGCAGTGGATTGAGAAAATAATGTAATCCACATAGTTACAAGAATGCATTGTCGAGAGATAAGCGACAGAGGAATTCCTTCCTTCTCGTTTTGCTCCACGAGCCTCTCTCCTGGTTACCCCTATAAACATCGGTGAAATATTTAGATGACAACGCATGGCCACCATAGCTTCAGCCAGACTCTCACACTGTTCCGTATTTCACCGACGGCCACCTTTGGCCCTTGAATGCTCTTTGCTGTTATATACATCTGCGACCCTTGATCACCTATGCAGCTCCTGTATGGGGTGCTGCCAGCAAGACTCATTCATCGCCTTCAGACCATACAAAATAAGCAATTCGCATTATCACAGAAGTCCCATGGTTCATCCAAAATCGACAGCTTCACCGTGAGCTGGGACTTTTCCACTACACACCAGTTCATCCGCACCGCCTCTAAACCTTTCTTCGCCAACCTTAGCAAGTGCAGGGAGCAATAGAATACAACCTCGGTGCAAGAACTCGTGGACCAACTCGGCTGAAGCACAGACCACCACAAGATTTGCTTCTCAGCGATCCCAGTTCTGCCTCAGACACTCACTGATTTGTATGTTCGCTGACTATTTTGTTTTATACTGGGTGCTATTTCTTGTCTTATATTGTTTTCTGTGTCTTCTATTTACTGCATTGTTCACTTATTTTTTAGTTCGAGCAGTCATTTAGGTTAACTTCTGTTATGTCCTGGGTTAAATTTCTATTCTGTTCACTAATATCTGCAAAGCATTACTGCTGAACGAAGTCTTTGTCTTAATAATAATAAAAAAGCGATAGTAGCATTCATTTGCTTTTAGACAGCTGGCACTAAAAGTAGAGCTTTTTACACCAGCCACTCATTCTAGAAAGTGAAGATTATGGCACTCAGTCGAATAAAATCTATAGAACACTCCATTCTAGCCATCCTTGGTTCTTGCGATGGGAAGTAATTGTATCGATTAATGTAATGACGGATTATTTGAATAACTCAGAAATGGATTCTTCCAATGAAATAAACTGTTTTCAATGCAAACAGTGTAATCAGTGATGTTATCAACAGCAATGCTACTTCCTCGTCACAAGGATTTAATATTGCACAATCAGCATCAAAATTACATCAAAGGAATAATAGGGTTAAACATAATATGTATTCATTAACAAAATTGTTGTTACTTATTCAGTTGATTTATTTTTGCCAAAGCGTTCTATTCATTATAGAATGTTATGTTTGTGTAAGTGATCATGTTGTCAGCACTGGTGCTATGGAGGTCAAACAACGACGAAGGCCAAACAATAACAGACTAGGCATCATTGCACATGTCCGAATGTACACTTACTGTTATCTCAACACACATTTTAGCTGGATACGTTGTAATTTAATATTCAGAACCGTCTAAAAATAGTACATGACAACACATTTGATGCGGGTCTATTAATTGATTAGAACTACTTTGATACAGTAATATGTATATATAGGGTAGTTAAATTATATTCGAAACCACTCGCGGCCTCTCTCTACTGCGCGAGACAGCCGGCAGTCATCGGGGAAATTGCGCAGGCAGAGGCCGACTAAAATCCTTACCTTATTAATAGATGCTGGAAATATTGACTTTCTGCTCTCGAACAAGCAGCATATCTCGTGTAAATATTCTCGCTCACTCTCCGAAGCTCAGCAGCAGGAATTCTTGTGATTGGTGCCGCTTTGGAGCGTTCGCCTCGAAAATCACTGAAAAAACTAGCGCAGCAAACAGGTGTATCTCGATCTTCTGCGAGAAATGCTACACGTCTATTGAAATTGAAGCCCTATTGCTACACACGAGTGCAAGCGTTAAAGCGAAATGATCCCGCTCAACGTGTGAATTATTGTAACTGGTTTTCCAATCCGTAGAAAGGGGTTTCACTGATCCACAGCTTGTGTTTTTTTACTGATGAATCTTGGTTTTATCTAAGTGGACGTGTGAATACTCACAACAGTCGATACTGGGCTTCAGAAAAACCTGTTCTACTGGATGAAACGCCTCATTATGATCAGAAAATTGGAGTGTTGTGTGCAATAAGTCCTATAAGAATAATAGGGTCCATATTCTTTGATGAAACAATGAATGCAGAGCGATGTCAGAGGTTAATTCTGAGGCCATTTTGCAATCGCTTGACAGAAGAAGAGAAATCGTATGGTTGGTTCCAGCAAGATTCTGCAACAGCGCATACGGCTGCCGAATCATTACATGCAATAAGAGAGGTGTTTGATGACAGAATAATTAGTGTTGATTTGTGGCCCGCTCATTCTCCTGACCTAACGAGTTGTGATTTTTATTTATGGGGTTGTTTAAAAGACAAAGTGTATCGTTCCAATCCTCGCACACTACAGGAACTTAGAGAAAACATTGTGCAAGAAATCACAAGAATTCCTGCTGCTGAGCTTCGGAGAGTGAGCGAGAATATTTACACGAGATATGCTGCCTGTTTGAGAGCAGAAGGTTAACATTTCCAGCATCTATTACAAGGTAAGGATTTTAGTCCGCCTCTGCCGGCGTAATTCCCCCGGCGATTGCCGGCTGTCTCGCGCAGTAGAGAGAGGCCGCGAGTGGGTTGGAATATAATTTAACTACCCTATATATATATGTAATATTCATAAGATAATATTTCCTTGCTCAGTTCTGCGTAATTATCTTAATTAATAATAAATAACATGATTAAATGTGGTAATTAATATCCTGGGCATAAAGCTGCTTCACACTTTAAAAGTGATTCTATTTTGATTGTAGTATTGCTACGCACTGCTTCCAGCGAACATTCCTGCTCTCACAATAGAATTCCACATTTAACGTTTGTATCATGAATAAATATTTCAGCACCGCAATGCTCCGATCTTTGCTAAGCATTATTTGTCCCTACTTTCTCTTTTCCATTAATTTTAACCTCGTTTTGCCCCACAACACGCATGGTTAACTAGCAAACACTATGTCGAGTTCTGCACATGACACGCGTGTGGCTTGGCAGCAGTGGAATAGCTGTTCCCTCAGATGGGTTAGGTACATTATATTTTAAAAAGAAATCCGCTATAACAAGAACAAAATACCAGCCAAGTTGTACATTACGCAATTCCCTTATTGTCCATAGGTATGTATTAGTTTTTCTTTCAGATAAAACCTAAAATTAAATTCAAAGTTTCACAAAAAGGCGTGTACACGGTAAAACGGTCGCCCATAATCGTTATTCTATTTTCTCAAATTTAGTTGCACCATAGATTGAGGATACATAATACACTATAAACCTATTTAACATTTACAGATCATTGTGCACCAAAAATCCTCAAAATATCCATCAATATGTAAAATTATGCATTTCGATACGCATTTAACACTAAAAGTAAGGACAAATTTTATGTATGAAGCTCCTTAGCACAGTTTCAAACAATAAAATAAATCATTGCCTACATGGAAACAAATGGCTAGAGGAGAAGGAAAAAAATATTAAAATAATCCCAACTAGACTTTTAGTGTGAAAATCTATTTATTTAATCATAATCATATTATTTTAAATAATGCACTATTCATATTACAAACTAAAATAACAGTTTTAAAATTACTATTATTAAGAAATTACATTTATAAATAAGTGCAAGCCTATTTCGAAAGGAAGCTTTCAGCATCGCAGCTTCTGATGGGGAGAAGGAAAGTCAGGAAAAGAAATTTCTCTACGCATAAACCTACATACTTTTATCCTATCTTCCACATCGGAAGTTTTACAAAAATTTCAAATATGTAGAATCGTAGATGGACCCGAATATAGGTTTGAGAAAGAAAGTAAATATTTCACTGCTATAAAGATAACATTCAACGATTCATACTCAGCAGCCATAATGGAGCGAATATTTTTATGGGTAATACACATTATTTTCGCATTACAAAAAGTACAATTTCTTTTTAAAAAATGGAACTAATCATTACCAAGTATTTTTAATGCAAGTGTATGATTTTTTCAGTCTTAAATGCTTTCAAGAAAGGTGCTTCAAGCGACTGAGTTTCTGCACAATTATTGCATTTGCGTATAAAAATTCCCTATATAAAACATATCGTACACTAGATTAGAAATTTATCTTACCTCTAAAGTAACACTTTTCATTTTTCTTAGCGATTTCTTGAAAAAAGAATAGGCTTAAATAAATTTAAAAAGTCAACATAAGCAAGATTACAGTCTATTTAGTTCGTATTTACAAGATAAATGAGCCTGCAAAATTTCATTCCTGTGCCTTTATTAGCTTATGAGTTATTGTGAAAAACATATTTGTAGAAATGAATCGCGGAAAACCAGCTTCGAGTAGCTGGACTTATAATATATTTACTGTTGAATTTTTAGTTATAAAGCTATTAACCTTGACATCTAGAAGTACTATATCTCTGTAGGTTTACAATATAAATATTGTTCATTACATTAAAGAAGAAAATCCAATGTGTAAAGAAACAAAGATAGAAAAGAAATAATACATGCGCACTTCAACGGATGGTATCTGCGTATTGTTTATAGAGTCGCGTTGAATTATCTGTATAATATGTATAATGGTGATTTCTTGACAGGTGGCACCACACGCATGGCTCTTATAACTAAATTGTGAAGTATGGTATTGAATAAAAATGGCCGGAGCACTCTTGACGTTTGAGGAACGGAAACTCATTTTAAAGCAGTGGTTCAAGTTTGAAAATGTCACTGAAGTTCAAGGTGCATGGAGACGCGAGTTTTCAGCACAACCTCCAATACGCTTGACAATTTAACAGCTTTGTGATATTTTGAGACGCATGGTACCACTTGTGATGTGCACAAGGTAAGATCCGGAAGACCTCGTACAGCTACAAGTCCTACTTCTTCGTCTGTGGTCTTAGAAAAGTTTGGAATATTGCCTCGGAAGACTGCTACACAATATGCTCTTGAGATAGTAGTGTATGACGCATTCTGAAAGCCGCTAAGTGGAAAGTGTACTTACTAAGATTATGGAACCCATTAAATGAGGCCGTTTCCTGTCGCCGAATGGAGTTTTGTGAGTGGTTTCAGCAAATGTTAAACAAGGATGAAGAGTCTGTGTCAAAGATTGTTTGGTTTGATGAGGCTCAATTCAAACTAAACGGAACAGTAAATCGTTATAATTGTATTTACTAAGCACCAGAAAATCCAATTCATTTCGACGAGGCAGTCAGTCTACCGGAGATAAATGTCTGGCGTGGATTGTCGTCTGGGGGATTAATAGGATCCTCTTCTTTGAAGGTACAGATACTGGCGTCAGATATCCGGAAATGCTAAGCATATTAAATATTGCCAGCTCTATGTGCACTTCATGGAAACGGCGAGCTATTCTACCAACATGACGGGTAACCCCCACACTATAACCGCGTGGGCTTTCCTGGACGAGAATCTACAGGGAACTGGATAGGAGGGAGGGTTACATTTCAGCTCTCAGCACGTTCACTAGATTTAACAGCTGCGAACTTTAACGTTTGGGGGACCGTATATCGTACGATATCAGCTACGCTGCAAGCCCTTCGTCGAGAAATTAAAACAGCATGTACAGAAATCCTCGCGGAAACATTGACCAATGTTGTTCAAGCAAACTTTCGCCGTTCTGATAAATGTGTATGACCACTAACGGCAACCATTTGAAAAACCAAAAGTAGCTGAATAGGTAGAGGAGTTTGTATTAAAACGGTGATATATAATTAAGCTCGATAGTAAGGCAATAGCGATTTGTGTTAAAGTTTGTACACATTTTTAAATTTTGTTTTTTGTTTGTTTGTTTGCCGGAACCTCTATGTTTCTACTTATATCATCAGGAATTTTATATCTGAGTACCTCAAGAAGCGTTTAATGATACTGACACTAGAAGCATTAATCTTTGGTTGTCTTATACTTCACCGGCAAGGGAATGTAACGTAACAGAAAACATTTATTCATACATCATTAGACATGAAGGTTATATGTCTAGCTAGCTAGCGAGACTATTTCTCCGAAGATATACTGAAGATCTTTAACCATCCTTCCGTGAAACAAACAATTGGACAACATTCCAGTATCTGAAGTTTAACACACATACATTTCGTTTTTAGAAGTGCCGTATATTGTAACGTTCACGAGGCTGGCTCTCTTAACTAAACCAGTATTATCTGCTGTTTCCCTTCAAGATCCTTACTGCATTTTAATTTTGCGTGAGAAGTTTTAAAAGTGCTATAATAAGGTTTATATACTACATTAAATGAGTAGACTACGTTATCCACGCTCTCAAAATACACAACATATAATTGGCCTTCTTTTATTATTTCTTTCTGAGTTCAGAGATACGTAAATATTATATTCAATATGGCTCTTCAATGAAAATGTGCATTTATGTGTATGCAAATCTCGGTTAAGTTATGAAGTTAATGAAACAAAGAATAAAACCAGCTAGCGTTTGAAGTAGACAGCTAAAGGAATCATCCCTTCCGCAGTATTTACGAATGTCAAATAAATAGATCGAGAGGAAAGAGAAACTGTTTTAAACAAAAAAAAAGGTTTACTACGGCCAAGGATGAGGGGCACTGAGAAAGACATTTTGACGTTTAACCTGTTTGTTATTGAATTTGACCGCTGTATTATGACAGCCTGGAATTTCTCCCACAGTGGATAAACCTGTTGTGTTGTTTAGTGATCACTCCTGACAACTTGGACCACAGAAAATCTCGTGACGAGGGATTCCACGCATTCCCAAGGACGAACAGCAAAATTAGAGGAAATTCAATACAGATATTCGGTCGAGACTTGTCTTTCTGTGGATTTAATCAAACTAAATCAATTGAATCGGTCACCATTTTTAAGACAGGCCATAATGTAAGCGTCCATGTGTTAATGGTTGTAGACCCCATTTATGCTCTAGAACAGTAAAATGTCAGACCCCTTTGGCCAAAAGTAAGTCGTTTCCAGGAAACAAAGTGAGTCAAAGCACTATTAACATGTAAAATAACTATATGTAAGATTTTATTTAATTTAATATTTTGAGGTGTCCAATTTATACATAATTGCATCGAATTTACCCTATACTACGAAGTTCTTGCCTTTTTTTTCTAATTCCTATTTGCAGAGAATGGAAAGTAAACTGAAGTCTTAAGTTATGTGATCATATCTAAAAACATTTGCCTGTCAGAATGTTTTATTTACCTAGCACACTCGGCTAAACCAGTTCCTTGGTATATTACTAAACTCTGACGTTTTGGCATATCTGAAATTGCGATGAAAATTAGTTTTGATCTGATGGAGGAAAAATGTCAGTCGGACAATGCTTTTACTGAAGTTCCTCATGAACACCTCAGTTTTTACGGATTCACATACTTGTTTTTCCGAAATTCGGTGCCATTATTAGGTATCACATCAATAAATCTTGCTCTACTAAAAGGTATAAAGTAAGGTTGCAAAAGCGACAATGGAACTTTTGAAAAATTCGTGAGTTGTCGAAAAAATTATAAAACTAATAAGATGAAAATCTGGAAAACTCCAAGACGCTTAAATTGTAATACAGTTTGTTCTATCTGCATAATAAAAATAAGAATTGTCTCTTCTTTGAGTTCGCTGATAAAATTTGTTTCAAGTGGAGACGAATACCTTCTGGACTCACCGTACACTCGGTCAATTTAAAACTGGCCGTCATCTGAGAGACGGAGCTCGAATCGGGTACTTCCGTGACCGTTCGGGGCAGCCAGGCTTTATTCACAAGACTGCATGTATTCTTGTAATGGTTATAATGGGGAACACAACTATAATCACAGAAGTCTTCCGAGAAAATAATTCATATACGAAATTTCAAACATTCAAATGTTTCAGAGTGTTTCAACGATGAATATGTGTAACCAAAACAGACTTAATTGATATGTGGTTCTCAAGGGGAGCATGACTAAAGCTCATTACCATGTCACGCTTACTGCAGTTCTCTTATCTCAGTGGTAGAGAAATAGCTTACTGTCCCTGAGGTTGCAGGTTTAAATCTCCGTGGAGCTATTCAACGTTTTCTTTTCCTTCCTTTTTTTTCTTTCATTTTAAATACAAGAACAAAAATATAACAAATTTTCTTCATTTTTATCTATGTGGCCTTTATTTAGTAGTTCGTCACATCGATAGATGGCAACTATGACATTAATTTATCGGTTGGAAGGAGGCTTATACACTCGGCTAATTTAATTTTGTAACCACAAAATTCACCATTATAGTAATTAGATATTTTTGTAGATACAATTAAGTAACACAAGCAATATTATTTAACTACATTATAGTAAAACGAGTTCCAAAAAATAAAAGATAAAAATTCACTACGAGGAATCGAACTTGAGTACTTGCCTAAAAGTTAAGTAGCTTAACCACTGCTCCCCTCCAAGCACGGCGTGGAGGTAGTCCAAAATCAGTGTCTTTTGGCTTGTATTAGACTTAGCCAAAGCGGCGCACATAAATTCACGATTGTGAACCGCGCGCTTACTCGAAGAGGCTTCGAAAACAAATTTAACTGTCAAAGAGACCGGCCACTCTTAGTTTGATCGAGTAGACATATAATGAACCAAGTAGGTGACAATGATATACCAGATGAGTCAGCTGCGCCTATTTATTATTGAATTTATGCGACTTGCTAAGCGACATTTGTGATTTACACCTTTCTTGAATGCCTTCTAATGGCTGATTTGCATAACACTTTATAGAGGAGGGATAAATAACTCAGTGCATAAGTGTTTTAGAGACAGAATGCAATCGCTTTGTATGTCGATGCAAAAACATCCCACCCTGACACTGAGAGCTACAGGAGCACTTTTAGCCAATTTTACAAGCTTTTATTCTTTAGCATACATTCATGCACCCCTTTAAAAACGCCCCTGAAGGAACAGCCTATCATATGAATCGGTTGACAAAACCAGTTGAAAACAGAATGGCAGATCTACGCAGTGCGACCAATTGGATTTAAGCCGTTAGTCAATGTTGTACAGCCTTGTCAAAGAATGCTAAGTATTAGGTAGATAATTTCTCTTTTGTCAAAAACTATGGCATATTTCAGTTCATACAGTAACTGTAATGACTGATGCAGTTTCTTTATTTGAGTTAAAACTAACAAACCGAGCTCAAAACATTGTATGAAGCTGCAAAAAACGTGTAAGTATTCGAGGTGGGGTCTAATTCTGCTATTACTAATTCGTATAGGAACCTAAGCTCGCAAGGCAGCATTGGCCGAATGGTATTATCATAGTTGCTTTAACACTGTGTCATTTCAGTTCGGGTTCAAATCCTTCGGGCTAAGATCAAACATTATATTACCTTTTATTTTATCTCTTTGGGCCTATAATTTGATATTATGATACAAATAACATTTTTGATAACATAAGTGTATACAAAATAGTATAATCTCCATGTTTTCCACAGCAATGCCCAAATCATCTACGGGCACTCATACGTGAAGAATGCAGGCAGATTACACTGGCATGTTACAGTATGCAAGAAGGTCTCTTCGGCAACGTACACAAATGTGCATTGATGAATGGTGTCGTCATTTTGAACATTTATTTCGTTGATGAAATCCACGCTCTTTAACAATTTATTATTCTGTTTACCCGTGAACTTAGCACATTTAAAACTCCTTTGTAAGTAGAAATGAAACTTCATGTTTAAACATGAAACAAAAATTGTTAGATTTAATATCGTTGATATCCGCCCAAAAGAAGGAAAGCTAACTGCGTAAAACGGTTTACAACACAATACAGATTATTACGGTAAACATGATACATAATTATCTGCTTGTAATTGTTGTCTTTGGCTCACAGGAGAAAAAATAAAAAAAATAAATTAGTATACTATTATACAGAAAATAAACACAAGGGAAAGAAAAAACAAACCAAAACAATTTGATGCTTGTATTCATTTCTAAACTCCGAAGCTAATCTTTGCTTTACTATATTCCGGCAGCTAATCCACTCGGCTGAATCACTCTCTCTCGCTCTT
Source organism: Deroplatys truncata (assembly GCA_030765065.1). NCBI lineage: Eukaryota > Metazoa > Arthropoda > Insecta > Mantodea > Mantidae > Deroplatys > Deroplatys truncata. The sequence goes on along the minus strand of CM060990.1, from coordinate 604,345,279 downwards.
TGGGGGAACACTCTTCTATCTCCTTGCAAGCATTATATGCATGAAGAGTATCGCCTTTTTAAAGCTTTCTGCAGCTCCTTGATTCTCATTCAGGCCTTTAATCATTAATGCTAGTTGCGTATAGTTCCGAATAGAAGAGCAAAGCTACAATAACAGTTTGTTTGCTAAAAGGGTCGATGTTCTCACATTAGACTATAAACTGCGGGTTGCATAGATACGAATACCTAGGGGCAGCTGACTCAGCTGGTATATTTCTGGTGTACAACTTTGCCTAACACGATGTCTCTAGCTTTTTAGCATATACTGTTATTTTATACTGTAGTTGTTTAGAATATATATATATATATACATATATATATATGTAGATTTTTATACATTCTTTGGTGACATTTATTCCATTTCGTTCCATAAATGAATCCCGTTCATCGTATCCATTGTACATACAGTTTCTCCGCAGATGTTGCGTACTACAAGTGCGAGCTTAGAATGGTCTCTTTGCTGCTGCCTTTCATGGTAGAAAAGCAATAACAGTAATAATCATAAAAGTAATAATAGTAATAATAATCTGTTGCACGATAGATCATGAAGGGACATGGCCTACCAACCCAACTACCTGTCTGACGCCCACATGGATACAGCGTAGGCGAGCGATCACTGAGTCGAAAGGGGAGATACCTAATCCAGTCAGCACCATGCATCCCCTATTCGGTATGCTGATTTTCGCGACCACTACCAAACCCAGTTCCTCATATTCCTCACAATTCCCACCTCACCTTCGCCGTGTAAACGAATGGCTATGGTACATAAACATAAGTCAATGTGGAAGAAGAGTCAATGCCCACGCAACCGGAAACTACCGATTCTAAAGTCATGGCAGCATAGTGACACAAAACAATCGAAACTCTCGAATCCTAATCGCTCTTAAAACACCAGTCAAAATAACCTGCACTGCAGAGATACAGCCCAAACTACCTTCACAACCGACAGTGATTGAAGAATATAACAGTGTACGTTTTGGACGCTTTCAGACATATCTGCCGTATAAAATAAAGATGATCTCGCGGAATACTGTGGTGAATGGATGGATGGAACGAAAATCTGCGCAGAATAATGGTCACTTTATTTCGCAAAAGTCTGCAGCGCTGTGCACTGGCATTTACAAAACCTGCATTCTAATTAGCATGCACTAGTTGAGGTCTGGGGATGTAAATAGAATCTAGAGCGCTCTAGGGTTGAGTGGTCTAGGCCGTTTTGACAGTTGACAAGGTAAACAGGAATCCCGCACTCTGCTGTGAAAGCCCTATGTCTATTTGCCATTCCAAATGTACTGAACGCTCGAGCAAATCCGATGCATTGCTTGTTTTTTAGTTTATTGGGCGAGAAAGAATTAAAAAAGAATAAGCTGAAAAAAGTATTGAAAATAGGTGAAGTTATCCTTGTATTTTTTACTGATGCTATGATTACTATACGTCTGTTACGATGCACCTAGATGGGTGATAAAGGCGATAAAGGGGATAAACTATGGTAATAAATTTCCCATAATGTCAGAGTTCCAGTTTGGATATCAAAAAAAAAAAAAAAAAAAAAAAGGAATTCAACTACATTTCAATAAGAGAAATAACATAGGTACTTATTATGGCATTAAATATAAAACAGTTTGTGGTGGAAATTTTACTTGAACTGTGAAAAGCATTTGACTGCGTTGATATTGGAAAAATAATGAGAAAACCTTAAAACTATGGCTTTAAGAGTATTCCATTAGACTTACTAAGATCATATTTATAAACAGAGAGCAATGTATAGTGGTAGTGCATAATATATATGGAAAACTAACCAAAATCCAATCATCATTTAAACATATAACGCACGGTGTGTTCTAGGTTGAAAATTTGGACCTATTTATTAATTTAGTTTATACATAAAAGGAGATTAGCAATTGGATACGCAGATGACATTCTAATGGCTGCAAATCAAACAAACGACAGATGTGCAGTGTAAAGCAAATATATTGTTAAACAGTCAAAATTAGCAGAATCAGGCATGGCGTTGAAAACAATTAAAACAAAAAGAATGCAAATAGGCCTAAGACGTAACAAAAATAAGCTAGCATCTCTTTAGAAATAAATAAAATTAGCAAATTAGGCAAATTAAGCAAATAATTTTTAGGACTATAAAATAAATAAGGTGTGTGTTTTCCTAAAACAGGTCGCACAAATAATGAATGAAGATAGCAGAGCATATTACGCATTCATAAATTCACATTTGGGTTATGGAATTATTTTATGGGGATTAGCAGGGAAGAAACTTATATTAAAGTAGCTACACTACAGAAAAAGCAATAAAAATTGTTAAAAATAATTTCAAAAAAGAAATAACTATAGAATTACTTTAAAAAATGTCAATACTAACAATATCTAAAACATGTTTTTAAAAAACCATAAATAAGATACGTATATGAGTATTCGTAAACATAACCCCGAAAAATGAAAAACTACTTTAGAAACGGATTAAGAGGCTCTTTAGAAACTAAATGTATTGAAAGCAATGCAAATATTTATGCAATTCGTTTCTTCACTGCATTAAAGAAATAGAAGGGGCGAAAATAAAAATAAAAGGAATAAGTCTTATTTTATTAATAATACCTTATATGTAGTAGAAGAGAACAAAATAGCAAAAACAAATAATCAACTGATTAAAAGTTTATACTAAGATTTTACACATGATAGTAGTACATCTCTTCATATTTATAGTTAAAGTATAACTTGTGTTCTTTATTTCATATGACGAAACTTTGTAAAATTGTTACAATTGGCGAATAAATCCCAATTTGAATCTGAAAGCCATATGTGAAACTTAAGTCATATAGAAGTCTATAAAAGGAATACATGTGGTCTTGAAAAGCAACACTAGCTGCAACATAATTTACATAATGTTCTAAGTGCATTAGCATTAATAAGGGCGGTTTCAAGTTAAGGATTACTTACTTTATTTACTTCCCTCAGTTATGGGTTGCATATAATGTATAACAATATAATTCATAAAATTTAAACATTAGAATGAACTCCGAAGAACGCATAACTTACTAACGAAAATACCATACGTATCAAATTTGCTTATAACTAAAATACATAACAAATCCAATTTAAATATTTATATAGTTATAAAGAAGAGGATGAATATAAAAAGCTTCTCAACATGAAAATATATCCCCGAATTACAGCAATTGCTAAGTATGTTATCCAGGCCATAACTTACTCAAAGCTGATGCTGCTTTCTACAATCTCTCCACTCTTAGAAATCAACTTAATGTAAACACATGACGTCATTAACTAGCCACGATATGCAGGAAACCAAAGCACACCAGCATGTAGTACCTTAAAAGTGCGCTATGATCGCAGAATGTTCAAGAAGTGTGTTAATCAAACATAGTTCGAAACGATAAAATATTAAAATCTTCCGGGCTCGAAGGCCGTGGTCCAAGGGTAAAATTACTAGCACCCGACGTTTCGGTCAACTCTGTGGTTGCCATCTTCAAGAGTGTAACACCCAGGACAGCTTGATAACGACTGAAATTTTACCCTTGGACCACGGTCTTCGAGCCCGGAAGATTTTAATATTTTATCGATTAACTCCGGCCGTGAAAGCCTTCGTACTTATAGTTCAAAACCTTTATTTACTATGAAATAGTAAATAGTGAAATAGTAAATAAAACTAACGAAGGTTGTAGTTTCCGTTTAATTATGTGTGCTGTCGTTCATCCCTCTTTATGATGAGCAGTCAGTAAGGCGATAAACATGGATGCTTCTACAAGTGCTGTTAGCTTGGTGAGTGACAATAAAGGTGAATTAGTGAAGTATTCCAAAGGTAAGGTGTTAAAAGCTGCGAGAAACGAATTGTGTTCAATGAACAAAACAACGCAGGAGAATCCAACTAAGGATCAAAGATTCTTTTATTGAGGCTTGGTGGTTTGGTGCCGGCTTACAAACAAATATTGGCATTATATACAGGATTGCGCTTTTGTGCAAACATATTGAGGCTTTTCAACCAGCCCATACAAAGTCCCCTTTTTGGGGCCAGCGAGAACAGCTGGATTGTGTTGTTTTGTTCTCTAATTTGTGTAATTGGGGATGCGTACTTGACATCCGTTTTTTCTCTCTTAAATACATATATGTACACTTATGTACAAATCACTCTTACGCTTTCCATGCACGCACACAGATACACACACCAACACACTGGAAGATACGCTATGTACATATGTACAACACACGAAAAATTAAACATTGAAAAGCACTACAATGTTATGCGCTTATCTACAAGGGCCCCTGCCAGGGCGCGTTTGTGTTAGCTCCGGGGTGGGCCCGTGGTGAGCAGCGGCGAGTTAATCTAAAAGACCTTCACTCCACGATGTTTACGGTGCTCTGGCTGCCTGCTGCCGATGTTGCGTAGCAGCGTATTTGTGTGATGTCTGATTCGCGCCTACGTCGGTGTAGCTCTGTGGGCAATTGCCTCCTCCAGAGTTGGCATGTCAAGTGTTAAGTGCAGTTTCTATGGAGAGGTTGGGTGTAAAAAGTGGTACGCGCAGAATTTTCCGAAGTGAGATATTATGTAAAGTATTTATTTTGAGCATCGCTAATTTGGAGGCGATGGTCCAGACCACACACGCGTACAGGACTACCTACAAAATGAAGAACTTATATTACACAAGCTTAGTTTTTAGTTTTACTTGCTTGTTGTGCAAGATGGGAGCATAACTTTAGCCGCTGCCACCCTTTGTTGGCAATATCTTGTAGATGGGTATAACTTCCTATCCATAGTGACGCCTAAGTGTTTGGCATGATGGCAACACCGCAACCTTTATCCTTCCATCTTTAGCTTCATAGCTGGAAAGCGCAGCCGCTTAGAAAAATACTCCGGCTGACCTTTTGTAGGGTTTACTTTAATTTTACAGTCGTGTTGCCACGAAAGGAAGCGGTCAACATACCGCCGCATTCCAAGTAGGCCGAAAAGTGGATTTTTGCTGTGGCTGTAGATTGCAGTGTCGTCGGCATACAAAGTGGCCTTGCACCTGTCGTTCACAGGAAAGTCGTTGGAGAAGAGAATATAAAGGAACGGCGAGAGGATACACCTTGAGGTACACCAGCTTGCATAGGCCGCTCAGCTGAAGAACGACCGTCCGAGATGGCGAAGAGGAAACATCGCAGAGTCGCCGAGACTACTAAGGCAGGAACCTCCTCTTCTTCCCCGGCATCCGTCGAGGGGAACCCGACATAGCCACCGAAGCAGCCCGGGGCAACATACCCTCGGCTGCCGCGACTGCGCCCGCAGTCTCCGCCACACTCACCGGCATCAACGGCGCCGATTCTGGGAGCTTCCCAGCCACCGCAGAGCCAGCCTGTGTCTCAAGGGAGGTGCAATGCTGTCATCAGAGGGGTTCCGAGGGACCTACCAGCCAGGTTCCTCATCACCGCAGTTCACCAGCAGTAGCCTTCAGAAATGAGGGTCACCAGGATCATCGGAGCCCAGGGACGCACGTCGCTCGTCAGGATGGAGTTTGCAGACCTTGGCGACTACGAAGCGGCCTTGTTAGGGCGGTGCTTACGCATTGAGGCCAGCCGAGTGGAACGCCAGGTGCCCTGCCGGCGCTGCTGTGCCTATGGGCACAACGAGACGTCCTGCACAGTAGAACCGAGGTGCCACTACTGTGGTGCCTCCAGCACCACTGCTTCGTGCAAGCAGTACGACCTGCGCCACCGCCACCGTTACTGTACAACTTGTGGAGGAATGACTCACTTCGCCGGTCAAGCGCTCTGCCCCTGCATCCTCGCAGGAAGGCATCGCCGAAAAAGCCTGCTCCTTCCACGCCACCGCAGATGTCACCACAACCACTACAGTCTACATCTACAGTCACCTTGGGTTCATCACCAGCAAATTCAACGAGAGCGGCGACGCGGGAAGCCATTCAGAATCTTCATGCTGTGTTCCCGCTTAGCCGCTCTGGAAGAGGCCATAGCAGACATCACTCTGAAACTCCAAGAACTTAAATATCTCCAAACCATCGTTGACCTCAATCATTGGACGATCACCACTGAATTTCCAGACCGACTAAGAAAGTCTACAACCGTCTCTACGCCGTAGAGAGAGCTTGGCAGCAACCTTCAACACGCCGCCGAACAGAAGAACTCTCCATCACTAACCCTTACAATTACCACCAGGAATTCTTTCTTATCCTCACCTAAACTCCGCTGAGGGGGCAGGCTGGGCCCTGGTCAAGCCTGTCTCTCAGCACACATTCCTTACTCCCCTGGTGACCGCACTGCGGCCCAGTTACACCATTACCTTGGAATGCGCGGATGCTTTAGGTGGTACCGCAGCAAACCTTCTCATTTTCAATCCGGTGGAGGAGTCCACACTCCCAATCCCGACTCCATCGCGGCTGGGGTTAGAGATCAAATCATATTCTCCTCCACTCGAAAAAAAGACCTGCAGATGCAGTCTCGGAGTGCACGAGGAAGAATCTACGAGGAGCGAGCCCAGCCGAGACCATCCGAGTGACTCCGAGTCAGCGGCGAAGAAGCTCTCCGCAGCAAAGAAACTGCCACCGCTGGATCGACCCGTCATTGCCGAGGCCTAGCGCCAAAGACATACAGGCTTACCTGTGACTAACAGTATAACTGGGTAGAAAAGCACGTCCGCTGCCAACAGTCTTCTGACTGGAATATTGGCAACTTAGGCTAGGACCTCTGCTTTTCGGGCTTTTTAGCGCCCTCTAGCTGTTTTTCTGTCTTACTGTCCTATCTTTTCCTCTTTTTCTAGGCTTTAAGCTCCCTGATAGGTAGTTTTTAAGCTTTTTCTACTCTTCTCCCTTCAAGCGCTCTTTTTTTCCTTGTGTTTACCCTACCCGACACTTCCAATGGCCAAACGTAAGCTCAAGAAGCACTCTCCACCGGAGGTGTGAGTCACGAGACAAGCGGATGTCAAGACTCAGCTACGGTTTGGTCAATCCTCTGCTTCCTCTCCTACTGTCCCTTCTTGTCTTCCCTTATCCTGCTCCTTCTTCCCCGCCCCTTTCTCCGTTCCTTCGGCTCACCCGTCCACTCCTTGCCCACCCAAACCTGCAGGCCAGGATAACAGCTCTGCTGTGACCCCGTGTCTTTCCATTGGAACCTCTCCTCTCTCCGTGGCTACCCTTGACACTCCTCTTCCTGCTTCCCGTTCATCCTCTTCCTGTTCCATCCGCTCCAGTGTCCCTCACCGCACCCCACCCCCTCACTCTGTTTCCCCTATCCCTGGCCAGTCCTCTCTTATCCCTGCCCTTCTTTCCACTCACATCTACCCTCCCACTGGTCCCCATCACCTCCAGGCCTCCTCTTCCTACCCTTCTCCGAACTCCAACCCCGTCCCCACCTGCCCTCCTTCCTCTTACGCCCAAGCCTAACCTCCTGACTCCAGGCTCCCATATATGTAACCAAACGCTACGTTACCTTGTTTCAGACACTCCGTGAATTCGACGCCCTGCATCCCAATGATGACTATGTCGTTTCCAGGGCCCCTGGAGCTCATCAGGTGTGCGGGCGACTACTCGCTTCTGACTGGCTTTCTGAGGGATCGCAGGGTCCAGTTCCATCTGACGAGGACGGACAACGACCAGGCTTTCCGTGCTGTGGTGAAGTACATGACCAGGCCCGAACACCTCTACCGGTTTACCTGTTGGACCTGGCAACGGCTGATGGCTTGGATTGGCTGCGGCTGATTGAGTATGTGCTCCACTTTCGGGTGCAGGTGAAGGTGTATCGATGCCCGGTGATCTCGGTGCAGTGCAGCAGATGCTAGCAGCTTAGGCACACCGAGGCGAGGTGTACCGCGACCGCTGTCGTGTGCTCCCGCATGACTCGCGAACTTACAATGTTTCCCCACCCAAAGGATGTGCGCCCTTTGTCTCTGTGTCAGCCACGGGGCCAGGTATTGGGCTTGTCCCGATTACAAGAGGCAAGTTTCCGCGGCGCGCAACCTCTTGGTGGCTGGGGAGTGCAGACGAGTGGGTGAATGGATGTCGTGTGTGAGGGGGCGCTCCGGCTCGTGTGCCGCCCGCCTCAGGAGTGCCTGTGACGCAGGCAGAGGCGCCTGTGAGAGAAAGCGGGCCCAAGACTCAGAGGCCTAGCCAACCACCGGGTAGGCCACGTCAACCAGCGAGGGAGCGACGTTCACGACCAGAAAACATCGCAGATCCACGACTAGAGCACCAACGACAGATGTGCCGCAGATCCATGACTATCAGATGGTCTGATGCGGAGATCAGGGATGCCTGCGGGCATATTGTCGAGCTGCTGGATACTTCGAGGGAGTCGGAGACCCGAAGCATCCTGGTCACCTACCGAGACTTTTTCCAACTCCTTACCACTCCGGGCTTCCTATGAACACTACACCGCCACTCCTTAACCTCATAACCTGGAACGCACGCGGACTGCGAAGACGCAAAACAGAACTTAAAGACTTTCTTGTAAAAAATAACACACACATAGCCCTAATTATCGAAACTCATTTCAGCGACAAGGATGGATTTAACATACAAGGTTACACTACACACCGTAACGATAGAAATAGGCGCGGAGGCGGAACTGCTATAATAAAACAAAATATAGTTCATGACTTAGCATCACAACCACAACTGCGAACATTAGAAGCAACTAGCATCTATATCACATTAGATAATAACCGCGTACAAGTAACGGTGGCATATGGCCCCCCAGGTGTACTAAACACAACTGGCATAAACACACTCATGCAATTAAACCAGAGAGTACTCTTAGCTGGTGATCTTAATGCAAAACACCAAATTTGGGACTGCAACTAAACCAATCCCGAAGGCACAGCTCTACTAAACTTAGAAAACAATACAGATTACATAACCCACACTCCAACGGAACACACATACATCTCCTTTAGCAGAAATCAACGACCTGAAATTATGGACTTAGCAATCACTCGCAACCTATCTCGCAGGATTAACCTACAAGTAAAGAACGAGCTGTCCTCTGATCATTTACCGGTATTAATAACCCTCGAGTGCTTAGTTGCCCAAGACCCATCAGTTCAGCGCCGCAACTACAACAAAGTGGACTGGGAAAAGTTTGCAACGACAGTAAACCAAAACCTACCCACAATGCAACTAAGCACGATCAAAAACATGAATTGGTCCTGTAATAGAACTCAACAAGCTATCAAGAACAACCGCCCCGGCGGTACCGTTAAGTAAACCGTGACCAACCCAACCACTACTGCCACAAGACATACATATGCTAGCAGAAGAAAGAAACAGAGCTAGACGAAAATGGCAGAAATCACATCACATCGCGGACCAAGAATACTTTAGATACCTAAACGCCTTAGTATGGGAAAGAACAACGAACTTTATCTCCCAGCAATGGCAGCACACACTGGAGGACCTCAACTACGAACAACACTCTGTGTGGAGAATAGCTCGTTGCCTAACGCGCAACAAAACTCAAATTTCACACCTACACTACAATCAAACAATTGCCTCAACCGATCAGCAAAAAGCGGATACTCTAGCCGATGCGCTACAGCAACTACTTACACCAAATCCCACTCTATCCTGTCCACACTTCACGGCAGAAACGCAAACCGAAAACTACAAAGGACAGGTAACCCACAACCTACTGCGAAAAACCTGCCCAAGTGAAATCAAATGACTAATAATACATCTACCAAGAAGAAAGGCCCCAGAGCAGTCCTCATGCATCTGACGGAGGATGCCATAAATCTACTCTCCAAAATATTAAATCATGTGCTAACAAGCGGGCACTACCTAGACAGGTAGAAGCTGGCCATTGTGGCTCACTTCCCCAAAAAGGGGAAATTTTGTCAAACCCGCACAACTGCAGACCAATTAGTCTACTGTACGTACTAGGGAAAGTTCTCGAAAAAGTAATACTTAAACGACTCATCACTCAGCTAATTAAACAAAATATCCTAATTCCGGAACAGTTTGGGTTCAGAGCAAAACATTTAACACCCTTACAATTAATCAGTGCAACAGAAAGCATCACCTACGGTTTTAACATCAGAAAATCAAAATCACTAATGCTCGACGTTGAACGAGCATTCGCCCGAGTATGGCACGCGAGTCTACTAAAGAAACTCAAAACAATAAACATACACGACTCGCTAATCAAACTCATAGCGAACTACTTAAACAACAGAAAATTCCAATCCAGGGTGAACAATCACCTCTCGACGGAGCGCCCAATGAAGGCAGCAGTACCACAAGGCAATCTGCTCGGTCCAACGCTTTTTAATATATATATATATATATATATATATATATATATATATGTTGATGACACAGCAATAATGACGCAATCAGGCAAGGCAAAACCGAATACATACACAGAAGTCTACAAAGTGCCCTCAATAATCTTGAGGATTGGGTTACGAAATGGCGCATAAAGGTGAATGCACCAAAAACACAAGCCATAATATTCACAAAACACATCAACCACAGATTACACAAACATCAGCTACCGCCGCTCAACATATTTGGTGAAAACATTGAGTGGAAAGACACGGTAACCTGGTTAGGTTTAAAAATGGATCGGATTAGCTTGGAAAAAGCACATACAACAAATACGGAGAAAAGCCAAAGCCCATTTAGCCAAACTCTACCCACTCATCAACATGAATTTCCAATTAAATCTAAATATGGGACTCGCGCTGTACAAAACACTAATACGTCCAATATTCACTTATGCTGCACCAGTATGGGGATATGCCGCCAAAACCTACATTAAAAGATTACAAAGATTCCAAAACAAGATCTTGCGCATGATAGCCAAAGTACCTTACATAGCTCCATCCGATTTACTGCATGAAGAGCTTAAAATGCACACAGTTGAAGATTCTATTAAGAAACTAACATACGACATGTACGAAAACTTACACCAGCATCATAACCCACTAATAACAGCATTAGGAAACCACGATGCATAAAATAACAAACATAACAGACCCCTATCACCATTCGATAGAACATTATCCAGCGATCACACTGAAGAAATACAACACTTCCTGGACAATCTCATCCAATCATGGCAAAGACACTGACGCAGGACTACTCGTCACCAAATTCCCTACATTAACCTTTTTCTTCTTCTTCTTTCTTTTGTTTCAGACCTAGACCGTTGCAGTGCCCTCAGGCCCTCAGCAACTGCTGAGGCGGACAGGCAGAAAGGGCCTCCCACCGTGATCGACGTGGGCAGCGAATTTCGGTCCTCTGCATTATGGAGCCGATCACAAAGGCGACATTGGCAGCCCACTGGACAACGAGACTAACGAACTGCGAGAGTGCTGGATGCAAACAAAAGGGCTACTGTGCACAACAACGGGCAGGGGTCACCTGCCAAGACTGGCATAGGAAGCAACAACATACATCCATATATTAATCACTAACGTTTAACACTATTACCATAGAATAGACTTAAGATCTGACTAAAAACTATTCTACAGTAACACTTAGCTTAAGCTAAAATTATGACAAGCAGGCACTCCCTGCACTCAGTTATAAGTAACATACACATTAGCTTAACACCATGACTAGCAGGAGCTCCCTGCACACGCAACATTAAGATGTAAGCAACTCCAACATATACAATTTTTAACGCATGAATTCCCAATGATATTGTTCAGGTTTCATGGACAATCCCAGTAATCAACAATGAACGCGCTCGCATGCAATGCATGCCAACAGCTTAGCTATTCACATACTAATCGGGGTGCTATGCGGGACCCGACCTGCATGAATGCACGCAAACACAGCAATACTCCATTAACACGTGGAGGGGTTTTTAGTGGGTATTCCGCGACTGAGCGGCAAGCCCCACATGTCCCCCCAGCCATTGCACATCGGTTGGAGGTTTTCCCCCACGGAAAAAAAAAAAAAGAGCTGCTGTTGTGAATAACGTTGTTGAACTAATTGCAGATGATACCGGTGCTTTGAAATGGCGCGTTGCATGTGGTCGTACAGAACTAAAGGAAACTGGAGCATTATTAACAGCAAGGAAGAAAAGAAACAGATGTAAGCCAGACTTAGAAAAAGTAGGTGACTTTACCAAATGTGCTATTGGTAGGAAAGTGCTCGAGCGTTTTTGATGGCGAACCACCTACGTTAGAGTAAGGCTTAGGTTCGTTGACAGAATTTAAGCTGCCCTCTTTTAAGCGATCCATCTTTAGTATAAATTATTCTTAAAATTGAATATAGGTTTGTGAAGAGAAATAAAAACTAGCATAATTATTGACAGAGACGATATTGGGTTATGGAGGTTCAAACTTTACACATTTTCCCGATAGTGATGCAGCTACAGATTAATGAGAGTTTTATTTTAATTATCCTAATTTCAACTCAGTTTTTCTTTCAGTGCTTATTATTATTATTATTATTATTATTAGTAGTAGTAGTAGTAGTAGTAGTAGTAGTAGTAGTAGTAGTAGTAGTAGTAGTAGTAGTAGTAGTAGTAGTAGTAGCACTAGTACTCTTCTTATTGTCAATTATTCGAACAGTCCATAGTTTTATAGGGTGTATAAACACGAGACACAAGTTCACGTGGCAATTGTAAATGATTCTTCCTCACATCTGATACGAACTCGTGACTAATGCGGAGGAATACAGAATTATTTGTTTACACCAATTCCGGTTCTAATGCTGTATCTGTTATAGACATTTTACCTCTAGCTCCTATCATTAATCCAGTAACCCAAATGTTATTCCGCTAATATGTTTTATCACAATATAAAATATCCTATTAATAAACAGATATTTTTGCATACTTCTTCAAACCGCTCAAAATAAGTCTAAATAAGATAGTAATGCTACGGATCAATTCCCTATAATCGGATATCCTAAAGGTAATGATGTCAATGCGTCTACCACAGTTGGACAACTCATGTACCTCTGCCTAGACCTGGAAACCTCTCTCCTTCATACCCGCTGCAATCAAATTCTGATTTCCTGGTGTCTGCTGTTTTGCAATATTTCTACATACGGGCAAGCGCTCAGAACATGTTCTACTGGAACGCTGCTTCTCTGAAAAGCATTTAATCGAAAATCCAACATTTTTAAATTCTCTAAACACTTTTGAGCTGAGATTCTGCAGGCCTGCAAATCAGAGTAGTACGCCCCTTATTGTGTTTCCCAAATAAATTTCAAGGAAAGCCCAGCTGGAGCTATCAACTGCAGCTTAACGATATCAGAAACAATTGATCATTTATAATGTGCACTTCAACTAAGAAGCCATTGCAAATGTAGTTTTATTATTTTTATTCTTATTTGATTATGTGGTTTTATCCACCTTAAAGAAAGCTGTCTAAAAAAACTAATATAAACCTTAAACCATCAGGTGTCAAGCTTTTATATAGGGTTTGTCTAATAAGTACGGGAAGTATAACCACCTGCATCAATACATCGCTGCAAGAGTTTTACCGGTCTTCGTTTGACCCGCGAAGTCGGCAACAGCAGGACTATACGGTACTCCGTCGAAGCCACTTGGACCGCCTCCGTCGTCTTGAAATGATGTCCTTTCAGTTTTTTTGATCTGAGGGAACAAAACGAAGCCTGGGGGAGACATATCCGGACTATACGGCGGATGGGAGTGATCTTTCCAGTTTCTGTTTGGCCAGTGCCTCCCTTATAACTGGCGTCGTGTGACCGGGCTCATTGTCTTGACGAATGCTCCAGGAATCGGCAATCAGTTTGCGTCGATGTCGGACGTTTACCGCGTTGTTCGCCTTCGGCGTCTCCCCGCAATATTTTGAATTTCTTATGCCAACCAAAAAGACGCTTCGCTCTTGTAACCCTCACATCAAAAGTCTCCGGAGCAGATTTATTCAATTTAACGCAAAATTTGAAGGCACAGTGCTGCTCGATGGTTCGCTGCATCTTGACTCTTTAAGCGTACACTAAGCACCCTTCACTTCAGGCGCGATCAACACACTTCAGAGTCTCGGAGGCAACTGAACCGGATAGCCTATCTTACGTGGTACCCCCACCATCAATCCGGCCCAAAGAGATCTCCCTCTACCTCTTCGCATTGGCCGGAAAAAATCAGTCTTGATACTTAGTTGGACAAACCCTGTATATATAAAGTATGTTTCAAAAGTAGAGAGCATAATTTCAGGTACGCATTCCCCATATATAGATAGTAAAAAAGTCCAAAACAGCATGTGTCCGCAAATGCTTCGTTTCTGATTTGTGACCTTCAAAACAGTGATATTCACCGAAATGTATTTCATACCGCAGGTAGTTTTCTTTACAGAAGATGTCCAAAGTGTTCAACGCCTCCTTGAATACAGGCCTCACATCAACGACCTATAGCCGTGCGAACGCGACCCCAAATTCCAGGACTGATACTCCAGGAAAAGCTAGACGAATACAAAATAATTCAGCTTTCTAGAGAAGGATATGAAGAACTATTTGCATGTCTCGTTAAACTGAAAGACGGTTAAAACATTTATATGGAGCTTTCATCAGTGACGTAGAGATGAAAGTTAAATCTATTGTCACCATCGAATGATACAATAAGAAAACCATCAATAGGAAAGCCGTAGATAGCACTAAAATACAAAGTTTTTAAGTGTATTAAAGGTAGAAAAACAAAGTTCGCAGCTTTCGTTTTAATTTCTCAGTTTTTATTATATTACATTCTTTTTTTGTGCCAAAACACAACGAAACATTGCCTTAACGGTAGTCGGCTAGTAAGAACGTGGATTACTATCTTGTAATGTTATTCTTTGGCAGCTCGACCACATTTTGGTGGAGGTAAAGCACTCTGACAATTAATTCAGTGGCTAGAATTATGCTCAAGGAACAGAGGTATTGGGTGTGCTAAATTTGTCAGCATCAACACAAACAATGAAGTTTCATCTTGGATCACTTTTTATTCAGTTAGTTCTCGTACTTGTTGCTCAGTAGGTAAGTGTACATTCTCCCTGGAATGTGGGCCACAGCACGTGTGAAATTTGTTTCTCTTTTCATCCATAAAGATACATGTAGCGATTCCAGAGTATTTGTCTGCCAGTCCAAAAATTGTAGGAGTAAACCTTATGTACAAGGAGCAAACGACAATTCAGTTTACTTGTTCTGCAGTTTTCAATACCTTTATTGAACTTTACGTTGGAGGATGCGTGATGCTGGCCACTTTATCTCTCTGTATGGGCTGGATGATCGCCCACCTCTGGCTTGCATAAGTGGGCGTGAGGCCGGTAGTCGTTTAGGAGGCCCAGGCCCCATGCGGTGTGTAGCGCTACGGGAGGATTTCAATTAATTAAAAAGAAAAACGGAGGCTGTGAATAAACATTTGAATAATATGTGCAAGTTTCATAAAGTATAAAACTAATAAACACCATTGAAAAATGCCAGAACACCTAGAGTTTAAAATAGTTTGCTCCTTGTACACATTTAAATAAAAATTTTCTGTAAACCGGTTTGATGCCAGAACGCTTAAAGAACTTAAATGTTTATACTGAATACAGTAAGTTGTACTGAATACATTTAATATATTTTTGATAATATATGCTTACTTAAGGTAAAATACAATAAAGCAGACTTTCCAAAACTCTAGATTATTAATGAAATGCACATTTCTCCTACATTAGGGCTCCATATTCCTCAATTTCATCAAATCGATAAAACTAAGGGTAAAAGAGTCCTGATTTTAGATTATTGGATCATGGTAACCTTACCTCTAGTGCACCTTCAACTCTTTCCAAAAACATTATGTTTAATTTTTTAATAAATAAGGTATAATTTAGCATAGACAAATTATTTTAAGGATGAGTGATAAGCTCTAAAGTTTTAGGTTTTGTATGCATCATGTATAATGAAGCTTATTGTATTTATTTTACTTAATAAGTAATAAATGTTAAATTTAATGAAAAAATGAAACAAGAGAATTTTCAAAGAAATGTTCACACTGCTACCAACGGAGGTTGCTACAAGTAAAATTTTCAGTCCATTTCATCTTCAACGGTTGTCAAAATGAGGCAATAGACTAAAGTATTACTATAAGGAATAAAGTAAGCTTATTTAGGCCACAGCTGTAAGGCCCAGTTCACAATGGAAATGATATTCCTCCACAAAATCTGGTGTTCACAAGTGACATAATCCGGCATTACAGCACAAAGGTTTTCATTATATTTCTGTATATTTTTTAACACAATTCATAATAATTCAGGGTAACTTAGTATTTCTTCAGAAAAAGAATGCATTTCCCTGGATGCTGATACTATCTTATTAAATAAAATGCACACCAATTCTGTGGATGCCACTATCCTGCGTGGTAACATATTACTCAAATTCGCTTTTGTCACATGATTTTTATCCTGTTCATGCTGAATTCCTATTCATCAATCGTCTTGTTACTCATGTCACTTTGCCAGTGTTGCTCCATTGTGAATTTGGCATAATATTAAATGATTCTTAAGCATAACTGAAGCTCCCAAGAAGTATGTATGGAAGCTCAAGTGTTCCATTTAGAATCAACCATTGTGGTAGTTTCATTTTGTTACCTTAAAGCACTCGTTATATGCTTGCTTGTAATAAAATATTGATTTTGACTGAACTTCTATTGTTAAAACAAATAATATACATCAAAAACAAATAAGATAGAAGCACTCCCTTAGGTGAGAAATGAAAAATATGCCATTTTTCTGCAAGAATGGAGTTAAAACCAAATTTCTTTATGATCTCACAAGCAATAAATAATAGATATAATATGAGGTGGAAATTTTTCATGTTGAGATGGAGTTATTGTCTAAGAGATCATTTTCAACATTTAGGCCATGTTCAGCACTCCCATAAAAATTTATCTTGAAATAGGATGTGCCCTGAAAATGTTTGGATGCATATCCACATTTTATCATTTGGTTCCTTGTCCCCTTTTATTTTTGTTGATGGTTGCAATATACTGTTCTTCTCTGATTTACAAAGTTATTTTCACACAATAACATACATTTGCAGCAGAGATTGAACCTGCATTCCTCCAAGCAGGTATAAAAAGAAAGACCAGCATAATAGCTATAGCAGTTGGATCAATACTTTCCTATTTTTAAATTAACTTCTTCTTGCTCTTCCTTTTGCATCAAGTAGGTATTTCCACATTCCTACTTAATTTTATATAAATGGCAAATTGTAACAGAATAATGCTCTTTTTTATAATCTGTAGCTCCGGCCATGTGGTGTATGCTAGGACTGAAAATTGAATTACATTTGACAAACTGAATAACCCCTGTAACCACAAGTATTTGACTTTGCAATGCACCACTGATGAGTTACCATAAAGAGATACCAAAAGATCCAATGAATCATTCAGGTTTGTTCCATGAAATCTGAAAATTTTTTAAGACTACGTCAGTTACAATGAGACGTTGTACTTTTAAGGTAACATGCAATAATAAGCCACAGCATGACAACATTCAAGAGCCTGGGCTGAGCAACCTGACTACCAGCCTCACATTTACATCCACATAGCAGAGGTGGATGATAATTCAGCCAATATGGGGAGATGAGGTGATGAGACCCCTAGTCAGAATTTTGGTTACTGTGACCTAGAGATTAATATCTATTATAGCTTCTCAAATTCCACATGATGCTTAGTAGGTACTGGTCCTATAAATCATCTGTAAAATTTGTACCCTCATGGGTAGGATGATAGCCGTGTGCATGGCTGGAAAACAGAGCATTAGACTCTTAACTCACTATGCCATGGTGCAGGATGGTAAGTTGCAGAAGTACAAATATTGTTTTAATGGCAGATTTCTACTTAACCCTACCATTTGAAAAATGTACACCTCTTGTTGAGTTTTGCAACTGACTGTAGGGTAAGGGTGGAAGTAAGTCTACAAGCTTGATTGTAACTACCAAATTTAAGTGGTTGCTGATAGCATATTTCACTTTTGTTAGGACAGCTGGGCATAACACTGTTTTTGTAACTTTACTGGAAACAAAAAGTAAATTTGTAATCCACCTCGACAAAACGTATGCAAACTAATCAGATGTTTTTCTCTTCCAGTAAGTTTCCCCCTATATTTAGTTCTCCATTATTTGTCTTTTGTTGCATAAATGTTCTTTTAATTTCATAACACATTTCAGGGATGTTCTTGATTTTTCTTGACTTATACAATTATATTTTCTTTAGTTGCAAATTATACATATTCTACTAGTTTATCATCTTTTAGATAAATTTACAACTTGATAGCAAAATATACAATGATGGGTAACAATTCCATCTAAGGGATATTTTCCTAATAAGCAAAATTAATATTCATTTAAGAGAATGTAATACCTAACTTTATTACTATAGATTTATATTGCAATGAAGAGTCACTTTATTAATTTTATTTCTTATTTTATCAAAACAACCAGTTCAGCATGTAGAGAAGCTCATTTACAATGCTTTTTGGAACATTCCGTTACTGAGTTTTCCAAAAGTCTTAAGGCAAAAATATAGATAACTATTTACATATTTTCTGCATTCAGCAATTTAGGAATATTGCAAGGAATAACAACTAAAAGACCCTAAGATTTACTATATGAGTTTCGTAACACAGTTCTTTTCAACTCCTCTCATCACTATCACCATTCATATTTTCTTCATCAGAACTATCTTTCAATATGTTTGGAATAATATTTTGTATGACATCAGCTGTCAAAATATTTTGCTAATAGGGATGGAATACCTCAGAAATTGGAGACAACAAATCAACAAGGTATTTTTTTCTTTTCTTGGTTTATGGGATCATTGTAACATAAAGAGGTTTCAGTGTGTCACATCCAAATCCTCTTCTTATCTTGATATGGACATGTCTTCTAGTGTTTCCTTATACAGAAGCTTTCCTTCCTCTTTGATGACTGACTCATTGTACATTCTTACATATAAACTTTTCCCCATCATCATTAGTTTTCTTCATCTGCAAGATGCACTTCAGAAGGCTGCAAAGTTGGAAGAAATCCTCCTGGCCCATTTAAAAAATTCTGAAAGTTTTTCTCTTTTTTATTTGTCTTACTAACTGGACCCAATCATGAAGGTGGAAAATGTATGCTTTTTATTTTTCCATGGCATTTACTACTTCCAACACTTAAAATTTTGGAGAGGACAATTAAAAACTTAAAGTTCTTTATTTGTGCAGATATAAGTTGACTTGTACCTGCTTTGAAGCTTTTGGATAAAGAGATTAAAGGCAAATGTTATCTGTATACCCTTCTGCACAAAATTATCTTACCTTTTCTCTTTTTAACACGTTTTTCACATTGAAATGGAAGTATTGCAAATTAACTTATTGCCTTTTGCCCAAATAATATCTGAGTCATTTCCTTCCAAAGGAGTTGTTGAAACTGAAACTAAGTTTTAGTTATGGACGCTCTTTAACTGCTATGTTTCTTAGTGTCCCATTCTATATTGAGGTGAAAGACCAGTGTTTTTGCTCAGAGGCCTCTTTATCAGGCTTGAGGTTCTTTTACATGCCCTAAATTTATGATACAGGACCACTGAATTTACTTGCCCTCTGAAGAAAAGCATGTTAATGATTTTTATGCCCAAAAAATCCATCGCCGTTTGCCGGGTTTGAACCCATGACCTTGGAAACCTTGGGTCCTTCCAAAGGGAATAGATATCTCATTTTCACCAAAGACTTGACTTATAACCCTAACAAAGCGATTTATTTTCTCTGCTGCTTACTTAATACAGAAGTAGTTGTATATCTATGAACAGAGAAAATGAAAAAATTTCTGGTAATGCATACTCTTGGTCTTCAGAATCTATAAATAATATTTTCAGGAGAGAGAGAGAGAGAGAGAGAGAGAGAGAGAGAGAGAGAGAGAGAGAGAGAGAGAGGGAGAGAGTGGAAGTATGTGTGTGTGTGTTTTTTAAGCTTTGTTAACGTGACGTTCCATTACATAAATAGTAATACTATATGCTAAATTTTACATTCTCTGTTTATGTTTTTTTGGGGGTCATTCTACACACAATATTAAATGTTTGTCAGATTGCGATGTTTCTTATATTCTAACTAAGTCGTAATTCTTTAAAGTACTGCTGATTATCATGATATTCTGATTACACCTTTACATTTCCTTTGTACTATTATATTTTATTCCTTTTGATTTTGGCTTTTATAATCTTTATAATTGCATCCCCGCCAAAATACTCATCAATAAAATACAAAATAATATATGATTTTAATCCTAATTCTAACTTTATATTCTGCATTTACATTATAATAAGTTAAAATGTATTTGTTTTAAATTCTGTAAAAGCATTCCTATAATTCTTTACTAACTGACATTTTTCTACTGACCATTTTTCACATTTCAAAATAATTTAATATTTTAGATTATTTTATTCTTTTGCTAATATTTTCCAACCCAAAATGATATGGTCCACTGTCTGTACTGCTACATCACACTGACACCCAGGTGAATCCAGAATGTTGAAATGATAAAAATACAATCAGTTTTCCATTTATTGTAAAAAGCGCTGTCATACTTGGTTATGCTGTGTTGGTTCCAAGTCTTTCCTTTACCATGTGTGTGTGTGTGTGTGTGTGTGTGTGTGTGTGTGTGTGTGTGTGTGTGTGTGTGTGTGTGCACAGGTGTGTGTGTGCACAGGTGTGTGTGTGTGTGTGTGTGTGTGTGTGTGTGCACAGGTGTGTGTGTGTGTGCGTGTGTGTGTGTATGTGTGTGTGTGTGTGTGTGTGTGTGTGTGTGTGTGTGTGTGTGTGTGTGTGTGTGTGTGTGTGTGTGTGTGTGTGTGCATATGCGTGCGTGCACGAAAATTCAAGAATATACTTAAAGTTTGGTTCAAACATGTGAATTTAACTTCCATAAAAATGTTAGTTTTTAAAATGTCCTTAAAGTAATCCAGGTAATTAATTCACTTTTATTTCAAATGTATAGGACACAAAAAATAGTTCACATTTATGTTTTCCAAATAATCTTAAACAAATGTTCCACAAGATTCCATAAACAAAAATATATTTTCAGTTCTTGTGAGAGCTCCGAACCATGCACATTATCCTGCAATTCTTACTTTGGATATTACAATCAGGAATTATTGTATAATATATATCATGTGATTACTTGTGCACAGAAATGCAGTAATTGACTGAAAGCTATGAGGCACCAGGATGAATGTCAATCTTCTTTTAATGCTAGAATGCCCAGTTTAGGTTTAACTGCAAAATTAAAGGTGGGTCACTTTGGTTTGGATTCTTAAAGTGCAATTTTTTCCAATGTAATGTTGATGTTTTATGTATTTTAAATTTAATGTATATAATTGTTATATAGTTGAATACCTGTGGGCAAAAAGGTTGACCCTATTTGACTGGGTAAATGAATATATATTAACATTTATAAATTTCGTATATATTGTAATGAAAAGAAGCTAGAAACAGTGATGTGTATTGAATTTATTTAAAGGTGAGTCGGAATTGTTACACTAACAAGTGTTGTTACACTAAACTTAAGTGATGTTAGTGTAACAATTCCGACTCACCTTTAAATAAATTTATAAATTTGTTACATTTCAATACTTGCTTAAATACATAACCTATGTCTACTCTTAACATAACCTTTTCTATACTTCCCTAAGTTGCCATGCTTCCAAGGGCTCATAGCTCAAACACCACGGTTATTGAGCTATGTAGACCTTTTACTAATCTGCTTTTCAGTATCTACATTTCTTCTTACTCCTTATTCCTATATTTCTTCAGCCATCTCTTTCTGACTAAACCTAAATATTTTCCTACTTCTAATATGTTTACCTTACATTTGACACCCATCATCTTTCTACCTATAATTAGGCAGTCCACAATCTTGGCACAAACACTGCCTGCATGTTTGTTTGTTCAGAAACAGTAGCTAAAAGAAGGTCAAGAGAGGTCACTTCATGTTTATTAAAATACATAACAAGTATGTATAAGCCCTTACAGTGTGGTGAAGAAAAAGCACTAATTGTGTGGTCAGAGAGATGTATAGGGCAAAATAACAACTGGAAGATCATAGCACTATATCAATATCTTATAAGCCTTAAGTATTTCTCCACTGTTGAACAGAAGTTCCTTGTCACAGGGCAGAGTTTCTGGTCCTCTGATAGGGATTTTGCTCTTATTGAAAGAAATAAGAAAAACTTTGTTTTATGAACCTTTCAAATGGATTCAAATGATTGCAACAACTTGACAAAGTAATTCTTTTCTCGTCTATTATATGAGCCAACATGACTTTATGGATATTACTATTATTGAATCAGGTCTCACAAACCAGTTTCATTCAAACTGATAGAGTATGTATGGTTCAAGATAGCATCAGATTCGCTTACTGTCCTACACTGTCTAAAAAGTCATAATATTCTTCAGCCATGTCATTTTAAAGGTGTCGCCAAACTGTCTCAAGGGAGAAACTATATAGAACTTCCACAAAGTATTGTAAGTTTACACAATCTGCTACATCCCTATGACAAGCTGTTGTGTGTATCTGTGGGAAAGAAGCAGGACATGATGGCTATGAGTATATATACATTCCTGCAAAATACAGACAATTCTATGAATGTTTGAAAACAGAAAGGTGGTTTTCGTGTGGATGTTCATGGAGGACAACAACTATTATGTTATTTTCTTTACATTCCAATTGAGAGTAACTGTATTGGTAATTGTTTATTTTAATATTAAGTATGTTTTAATGTTTTCTGGTGTTCTGAAACATACTGCAGAAATCGTTAAAAGGTTGTACACAACAATGGAAATAGGTCTTGCAACCATTTTGCATGTAAAAGTTAGTATTTTGTTCAATTGCTGAAAGTCCAGCAGTGTTAAATGTTTTTCCATAGCCCTGTATTATTACAGAAGCACTAAATTCTACAGAATAAAAATTGATAACATAATATGTCAATAACATATGTCCAAAATTGTGCTTTGCCTTTCCTGAAAAAATTTGGTTTTGTCTGTTACAACTTTGTTTGCCCACAGGTATTTAACTATAAACATTTCAAGTAATACACTGCTTTATGCAATATATTCATGTATATATGTGTATTATACAAAGTGTATTCCCTAAAACCTGACAATGAAACTGTAGAAGTAAATAATGACAAAAATATGCTAATCTGGATGTCCAGGTTGAGAGTTTATAATTGTACAAATAATTATTAAATATTGTAATAAAACAAAAGGAGGATTTTTAATTACATATGCACTCTCACAGAAGTGTGTGTCACTTTGTGTATTATCTGAAGAATTTTTTTAAGAGACCATATTTTACTGATACACTTACAGTCAGAACAATAATCCAAACTCTGTTTGGCTAAATATAGGGATGTAAAATAATTGTCTGTTCAGACAATTCCTCTTCAGAGAGATATGACTCTATAAGTTACATTGTAACATAGTTGAACATATGTTGATTCCCAGAGGAGAATTGTCCATTCCAAGATAAGAGACACCATTCACAACATAATTTGAATCGTATCTACAGCAAGTCAAAACTTCTGTGAATCCTTGTTAGGCTTTCTTGCCAAGAATAGTGGCAGTGTTCACGTGATTTGGCTACGAAATAATTATTGGTTTTCAGTCACAATATTTGTACTAGATTGGAAGCAGAGTTTGCAGTTCTCCATAGTTTCCTGATACTCTTAAAGCATTAGTGCATATGACTCATAGCATGCTTGTAAGGAAATTGATCTTACATCAAATCCTGAAAAACATAAAATGTCAAAATCTTCTTCTGCTCATTATTTCTGTATATAAATATTCTGATGTTTGTGTTACTGTTGTATGGTTTACTCTCCTGCTACTAACTCTGACTCATCCATTTATAGCTAATGAGCACTTACTTGTCCATTGGAAAACTATTGCATGCTAAAGAGTTACATATCTAAGTGCTCTATATATAACTTATGCCTAGAATTAGGACATAAAGGAAAATAAAAATGCAAAGATTTTGAGCATATTTAAGAAGCTCCCTTTGTTACATCAGCTAACCTGTGGTGCCCAGGAATTTTAATTTTAATGATATACCCAAAATATTATCCCACATTGTAGATAAGTATAAAAAAATGTGTAATATGAGCTTCTAGTAATTTCCGTACTTGATACTTTAACATTCTAAGAATGTAACACCTGTCATTATCTTGTTGGTTAATGTATTGTGCCCATGTGTGTGATGATGTCAGCAGGCTACACCACATGGAGAGCATGCCAGCCCCTTTACTTGGTCACCTGATAGTTAATGCATATGGCCGGCACCTTTAGAATAATAATTAGCCCATGCAATAATAGCTCAAGCAATGAAACTTCTATGTGCGCTCCCCACCTTTCTAGAAGTTTCCTTGGCAACAGGTTTGAGAAGCCTCCCCAAAAGAAGCTGTCCAATCAAGAACATTTCTGCTTTGCTACATGGCTATATAAGGAGGACTGCTGGCTGGCAGTTGTTGAATTGAGTCATACAGATAGTCGTATGCAGTCAACAGCAGGTGCAACAAAGAATTTGAGTGCAGCTGAGCGTCCAAGTGATAAAAAAAAAGAGTTCTTTGACAGAAATTAAAGTCATCATTTGCTACAATATAGATATCAGATTTCCATTTTAATTCCTTGATAACCCCTTTGCAAATTTACATCATATTAATTTACTCCCTTTATGGAAGTATATCTTCCTTGGTATACCAGGGACAACTGATTAACACAAAAACACCAAGAAATTTAAATCCTGACTAATTGTAGAACGTCTGTGTAGGTAAAAGCTAATACAGCAAGAAAAATGAATAATAGTCTCTCAGAGAACAACATTTAGATAGGAGTGAAATGATGGACAGAAAATCTATTATAATATAATGAATAAATTTAAATTGTAAAATACCAAATGGTTGAGAAATCCATTCATATTATTGTATACAGTGTAAAATATTCCATCACAGTTATGTTTCTTACTTCTGTTATCTATGGCCAAACTTCCCAATATTAAGCCCATAATAGTGGATTTCAGTATGTTTGCTCAAGATTTGCTTAATTCAGGTAGTGATGGTTTAAGTATTATTCCTAAGGAATTTGTATTTTTGTCTTGGACATTTGCATCATGTATTATTTATTTACTTGTCTGCTTTGACTTATATGCATACTCATTGTCAGTGTTTTTTTTTCAATAGATAGCAATCTATTTTGTACCATGAACCTAATTCTAACAGCATCCATACCAGCATCTGCTAAAGCTGATTTTACTCTTTGTTATTCTGGAGATTAGTATCATCTGTGAATATTGTAGTAGCTGCCTTCTTGATGTTTACATTACTTCTTTTGTGTAACACTTATTTCTTCAGTTAATTGCCATTCATTTAAGGAACTTAGGTTAGAAGAAATAAAATGGAATGTGACACCTTGCACACAGTGACTTATATAAATCCATTGTGGCTACCATGCCAGGAGGAATGGATGAAGTGAAGGAACCACAGAGGAGGCTACAGGCAGTCAGGCCTAAGGTACATCCAGAACTCCATAACATTTCCTGATTCAAAGATCCAAGAGTGGGTGATAAACAACCCATAAAACCTATGAAGTCCTATGAAATCTATGAGGAGTAGTACTCTTTCCTTGGAGCAACCATCTGCATCATATGTTTGCACTAATTCACACTCATGACTACAAAATTTGAAAACATAGGAGATGGAAAGATAAGAAGGAAACATAATGAAAGGAATGTGAGGGAAAGGATGTAGAAGAGAAACCATACCAGCATTCAATTATTGACCAGAAAAACAAAGGTCAGTGTGGGTGGACAATGAGAATTGAACCCAGAACCTCTCAAATGCAAGCCCCACACATTACCACGACATCTTGCTTGGTTAATAAATTTTCTCCACCATTTATTTCCTTTGAATCAAATACAATCTAAATCATTTACCTACCACCCGACTAATGCTACATTTATTTAACCTAGTTATTAGAATATTGTGGTTTATAACATCATTAACTCTGTTTAGATTCAGAAATAAGCCTATTGCACTCTCCTTAGTTTATTTGGTTTCTTTTACACTTAACAAAACAGCATGAATACTACATTTTTCCTGAAATCATATTGTTCATTTTATAGTATACTACGACTGTTTAATAATAGATTTTTTTGGGTGTAAAAATCCTTAGCATGGCTTCCTTCAGAAGGAAAGTAAAGCCGCTGGTGCCGTATCATAGATTTATGGCACGCAAAAAAACCTCAAGCCTGGTAAAGAAGCCTCTGAACAAACTTCCCAGTTTTTCATGCCCAATATAGAATGGGAGGCTAAGGACCACAGTAGTTAGAGAGCATCCATAAATAAAACTCTAATTTAATTTAATTTATGACTGTCCAATAAGGAAATAATCTGTTATTAAGAAGTTTCTCCTGGACTTCTGCAAGTATTGCTTGACGAAATAGATACGGTATATGCAAATTATTTCCATCTCCTTTTTTAAACAATACTAACTTCAGCAATTTTAAGCATACCTGAGGAAAAAAAAGAAATGAAATGCATTGGCTTAGAAAAATTAACTCCGAATAAGGTATCTGGAGTTCACACATACTAATGATAGGTGATATATCTGGAGGAAGAATAGATATAAGTAAAAAATATATATATATATATATATATATATAAAATGTGTATTAAAATATGTCAAATTATATAAAGTTATATAATATAGCTTACTTTCCCTTGTTGTTTTCACTTCAAAATGATAAATTTTGCATAGCTAAAGAGAACCTAAGCAATGTTCTTCTCATACAGACATATTACATTTTCAAACCCAATTGATTTGTTTTGCTCTGCTGCTCTTGAATATAAGTGATATCTTGATGTTTTGCATATTTTCTTTGGCAATTCTTGTTAATGTGTGTCTTCTTCAATGTGTAAGATATCTTGAATGCTTGAATGAAATTCTGCATGCAAGGTTTTGTTCAGTCTTCTCATGGTTTTTTGTGTTCTCTGAAGGCCAAATCTTCTTCCTGTGAACTTTTACCAGTTTCTGTTTACTGTAATTCATGAACCAAACCATTACCTTTATCCTCAGTTAATCCAACTTCCCATGGAAAAATCTGATTGGCCAACGTCTAGTTTTCCTTGCTAATGAGTAGCTGTATGTCATCTGATCCAAGCCATCCAACCCCCCTCTTTAATGCTGTTATAAAACTCTTATTATTTCTGACTTCTATGTGTATTTATTCATGGACTTCCGGTGCATTGCTAAAAATAAAATAAAAACTTTGACCTTTTGGGAGTAAGAAATACCAACTTGTCTTTATTGGACAATTGAGATAACACTTCCTTTTTCCTATTTGATTAAAACAATGACAAAATTCTTTCTTATTCTGTCTCCATGTTTCCACTATTGTTAGCCTACAGTTTTTCACAAGAGCAAATAGAAATTGAATAGAGCTGAATCAATTACCAATTAAAATATTAGCATTAGTTTCATGAGTGGAAGCTGTTGAGGGTTTTATTAAGTAGGAAGCTAAATGCTCTTAATTTCTTCTTTGTTCTCTTCCTACATATGGGATAGCACTGATTATATAAAATATTCTGCTGCCACACAGTGTTACTATTTAATCCCATATTTATCTGGTCTAGATTATATGTATACCTTGAAAGGGCAATGACCTCTAAAACCAAGGTGCTGTAGGTGCTGTTCAGTTTCTCAGCTGTACAGCAAACATACAGCATATAACTTGCACTATGAAGGACTGCCAAACATAATCCAAATTGCAGAAAATTCATCATCACAACTTCTCAGAGATTTATTTTCAAATCTGAAAGAACTGATCAGAAATTTGAAATGAAACTCGCTCAGAATACATTTGTATATTCTAGGCTTTGGAAAACATGTTGCCAAGCTGCTAATAACTGAATTTGTTGGTTACCCTGAAATGAACAGCATCCCAGTCAATGCACACACTTCTTCCTTCTCAGTGTGATCTATTCATCTGGCATCACTGTAGTTATATTTTATATAAGTATTTTACTGAGCATATTGTAACAGTACATTCCATGATTAGATCTGTGATGAAATACTTCTTGCCCTACTCCATATTCCTGGAATTCTGACTACTATTTCTACCAGCTGTTTCAGATAAATCCTCAACATTGTCTTCAAATTCACTGCGGTTATCATTATCATCTCTCTCTAGCTCATTTATCCATATCCTAAGAAACTTTCCAGAATCTGAGTCTAAGGACATAAACGCATGTAATAAAGCTACCCAAACTGAATCTGGAAGAAACAACATTTTTATCATCTCAGAAATATACAAATATATACTTTTCTATATTAAATGTAGGCTAGATTTTACAGTAAAGTACCAAAAAATTAAGGTATAAATTTAATACATTTAAAAAATGATATCCAGAAACGATGGTTACAAATACAAGGCTATTACAGATGATACTTATAGTTTAATATTGAATTTCTGTGCAAAACGTAAAGTTTTGCATAGTATAGTAACCTATATATTTCATTAATTGTGACTTCAACTCTAATTATGGTTACTAGCAAGTTCATTTAAGTCCGTTCCTGAGGGAGAAAATTCCACTATACCAGTGACGCAAAAATTAACTTTGGAGCTGCTAACTTTAGCAAATGATTCCATCACAGTACTCATCATTTATACAAAATCTCTTTTAGATAGATTTCCAGTAAACTTATTTACATTTAAGCTTAGGTTGTTCTTGATTTGTACAACTCTTGCAGAAATTCCCTACTATTCTGCCCAAGATAGACAAAAGCTGTATTAAAATACTCATTTAATTTTACTCAATCAAAGAAAATATCTAGTACGGAATATGTATGTGCCTAAGTAATTCCATTTCACTCAATTTTATCATAAGATATGCAGTTTATTTTTTTAAATATGTGAATGAATATGCCCCACAAGACTGACAGTTTGTAATTAAGCTTTTTATTCTTCATTTGCTACTCATAACATTAAAACAACAAAGAATTCTTGCATCCTGCTGCATGTTAGTTGTTTTAAAATGTATTACTATTCAGTGCCGAGTGTATATTTTCAATAGCAGGCATTATGAGGAAACACACACTTGTTAATTGTTACAAGCAATAAAGGGACATTATTTATATAGCCATTGTAACATGATCAGTAGCATCAAATGTGTTTTAGGTTTACTTGATGATGTTGAGATGTCAGTATGCAAGTCCTAGTAATCCCTTTAGAATCAAAGATTCTGTTTGGAAACTTCAATTTAGTATGTCAATAGAATACTTAAAAATGCATGTATTTTTTCTGTAGTTGCAATCTTAAAACTAATTTAGAATTCTTAGTCAATTAAGATGCAGAAATTTTCTTT
Source organism: Deroplatys truncata (assembly GCA_030765065.1). NCBI lineage: Eukaryota > Metazoa > Arthropoda > Insecta > Mantodea > Mantidae > Deroplatys > Deroplatys truncata. The sequence continues at coordinate 604,315,898 of CM060990.1, read as the reverse complement.
GTGAAGAGTAACGGGAAATAGGCAAGAAACTTCTTTAAAATAACTCTTCTTAATCTTTAAGATACTAAAGCTTTTGATTTGTCAGTATATTGTAAGAAATGGTTTAGTTTCATATCGGGGATAGGACTATCAATCAGGAGTCACTACTACAACATTTCTCCAATCTGCTTATCATTCCCATTGAAATACATTTTGAGACAGTTTGAGCTAGCAGGAGGCTGTAAACATCTCTGGTCATTCTCTACAATTTCTTTTGTTTCATCAGTTCGTTTTTCCTGTTCTATCTTTACTTCTTTGTTTTTTTTCCTTCCAATTTACAATTTAATTTTACACACACATGCACATGCCTACACATAATCCTTCAGTATGGTTCAAACAAGTGATACTCTATGCCATGAGCAACTGAAGCAAATACTGCTATGAGCCTGGCATTACAACTAGCAGCTAAGGGATCCTGGGAATGAATTTACAGATTTCTGTAATTTTAAGGATATTTGCTCTGAAATTTATACATACTTCTAGTGATAGTAGAAAATTTTTGTGAAAAATTTCAACTTGAAGCTATAATTACTTCCCAGTATATTACTGAGCGGGAAGGCTCAGGTGGTTATATCTGTGGTCCGCATTTCAGAGGTCGTAGGTTCGATTTCCATGGCCGATCCATGGATTTTTTCGTGGGTTTCCCTACTTCACCAGGCAAATGCTGGGAAGGATCTTTTTATCCCCCAAATTTCCTGTACCTCCATTTCATCTCCATTCTCATTTCACTTCACCTTTCATCCGCTTGGCTTCTTTCAAGGTTGCAAGTGTCAGTGGGAGATCTCAGCATGTGCATGGCAGGGGAAAAGGATGCTCTGTGGAAACCTTTGTCCCCTGGAATGTGAGCGGTCTCCGGATCCTCCGGAAGATGTGTATGCCCACAGGGTGGGAGGGGGTTGGCTGCAACAGCCAGCACCTGGAGAGCTCAGATCTGTAAATGGTAAGGACCCTGCCCTCTGCTTGTCATGCCTCGTGGTTCAGCCACCCTCTGTCTCCTCTCACTTCATCCCTTCCTCCTGGGGGCACCCCATCAGGGGCCTAGGTACAAATGATCTGTGTAGGTTGAGGTGCTAAGTCCCCTCCAATTCTGGTCCTATACTATCTCAGTATATTACATATTTTGTAAAAGTTTTATACAAAATATAGATAGCATTTTTTAATACTGTTTGCAATATAAAGTTTGAAGAGGATATTTGTTTTCGATTTTAAGCTTAACCTTCCAGCAGTCAAGCTTAATACTGTCAAAAAAGCAGGCACAGATTGTAAAGGTTAAAACATGGATATTTTTAAGCAATAATAAAGACACATCTGCAGAAGTTAGACAATGTATTGAACCAAGCAGTTAAGTACATTGTTATAGGATGCTACACCAACAACTTTAGTTACTTGAGTTCTTAATGACATTAATTTGTCACATTATTCTGAGATGCATTCACTTTTTCACACCATTTGGTAGTTCATCAATAATGTCAGGGTCAATTATTTTAAAAAAAGCACCAATATTATAAATGATATTCATCATGATCGTGGAAGAATTTTCACAATATTTTTCTCTTTATTTTTTAAGTTTTAGCCCACTCACTTTTACACCATCAGGTATATTTGTCTCTTGAAATAAGAGACATGGTTGCCTCTTGCATGTTATCTAGCTTGTTGAGATCTTTGCCATCAATGCCTTCCTGTTCAGATTCACTATCGTGTTTTCTGATTCAATGGTCTAATCAGTCAAATCTGCATCACTTTTTTCCACTTCTGTAAAATTTGCACAGGTTTCATTATTGCTTTGTTCAATTAGTTTGCAAATCTCCTTGTTTGATAAACCCTTTGAGATGAAAACAAACAATAAATGATGATGATGATGATGATGATGATGAGATGGGGCTTAAGGGCGCTCAAATGCCAAGGTTATTAGTGCACAAACAATAAATAAGTACATATACACACATAGCTAGATTTACAAACTAAGATTGCAACTATTCAGAAAATGTGTGATTATGTGCATTTTACTGGATATCACAGTTAACTCTGTGTATTGCTGACTGCTAGAACCAAGCATGTATCCATGACAGGAGTAAGTATATGTTGTACTTGTTACAATATTCAACACCTCGTTACTCAGAATTCACTATGCTGACTAAGAACATTAAGCAAAGAAATAGTAAGTTATCACCAGGGTTAGGATTTTGAGGTGAAAATTTCAGATGAAAAAAGGAAGGGAAAAAGTGCTCAAATAAGGTGAAAAAAGGGACAATTAGGTGATGGTTTATTTAAGTGGATGCACAACTGAAATTGCTATTTTCTAAACTTTCCATTCAATTGAGCTGAAATTTTAACCACATGTCAGTCTTCTTTAGATATAATTGTTTGTGAATTTCAATCCCAAATCTTAATTAGTTTTCAAGTTATTAATTTTCAAAGTATAAAATTATGAGTATATGCAAAATGCAACACATGATGCATTTTTCAAAAAAAAATCTTATGTTGCTTCTATGTCAAGGAACTACAAATATGTCATGTAATTTTTTTCTACCATTCTTAGTTTAGGGGAAAAAAAAGTTTTGCAGTTTTCTATTTGCATTTTTTTTTTCGTTTTTTTGTACACATTGTTGTCTTCAAAAATTAGTAGCGCAAAAACCATTCATTACACAGAAAAATTATATGACACTTTTATTTATTTGGATTTTTGAAATAAGCATAAAAAATGTCAATACGAATGGATGAAAACTACATCTTGTGGAACATTTTGAATATGCAGAAATGCTGAAAATAAGAAACGCCTTAAAATGAAGTTTTAAAAATATAAACATCCAGCAACCAAATGCGCAAGGGTATTTAAAAAGTCTCATAAATATCCTGAAGCGTTTGCTAGGTCAAAAAGAAAAGTGGATTCTAAAACTACAAGTAATGGAGAATTTTTTTGGAACATTTTTTTTTTTTTTTAGATTTTGGGTTAATTTCAGTTGTGCATTCTCTTAACTAATTCAATGATTTCTCTTTCCTCTATTCTAATTTATTGAACTACAAACAAGTACATCAAATTAACACTCATCAAAAAAGTTTAAAACATGAAGCTGTTGTACTTCAAGACATTAAGCATCTCCACATTTTTAAAAGTAAGTCTGTTTCTATTAGGAGATAGAACATCTTTGTAGATGCTAAAGCTTCTTTCAACATCCACAGAAACCAATGGGGCAAACCTTGTATTCACTCAGAATGGCAACTCTACAGATGTGGCAAATTCTTCAATATCTAGATTCTTCTGAAGACTAGATTCAAGTTTGTCTTTGCTCCCTCACGGAAGTAAAAATATCCCATTGTTTTTCCTTTTCTAGACCTTGTTCTTCCAATCGTTTAATAGTTGCAGGCAGGTACTTGTAACTATGGAATACAATATAGTTCTGTCTGCATATTATGTATTTTCTCCGGTAACAGAAGTTGCTGTGCCTTGGAAATTGCACCTGCGTCGGATGGATCTAAAGAAAGCACAAACTGTTTAATTTTGTCAAAATTCTCGCACAACATAGCAGCACACTCAATCCAAGATCCCCAGTGAGTAATGACCGGGAAATTTGGCAGGGGTAGGCCAGTGATTTCCCTGTAGTAAACAATACGGCTTGGAGCTTTCAGTAAAATCTTCTTCAGAGCAGAGATGAATTGATTTGCGATGTTGTAGGTATTCGTTCCTTATGGGTTCACAAACCCTGTGAAGGTTATGAGTCAAGCATGTCACATGCTTCAAGTTAGGAAATAAAGGTTTCAATTGGTTAACAACTGAGACCATGTATGGAGCCTGGTCTGTAACCACAAGAAGAAGTTTTTCAAACTCGATACCAGTAGGCCAGAGTTTTTGGCAGAAGTCCATAATGGATTGCATTACTGTACTGGCATTGGCTTTCTGCAGCTCGTACACTTTTAACAACATGGACTTAACTTTCTCCCCTGCTAAGGGAAAAACTAAAATGTTCAAAACATATCGTTCCATTGAGTCTATGGTTTCATCCACAATGATTCCCACATCACAATCACACACTTTCTCCTTGATTCTTTCTATGGTTTCTTGGTAAACAGGCTCTATGTAGTTTTTTCTTAAAGTATTCTCAGCAGGCATTGACATCTTTGTGTATTTTTTAAGAAATCCCTTGAAGGCTGGATGGTTCACCTTATTGAGTGGAATTCCTGCTTGTGTAAGAGCTGCACATAAATCAATGTGTAATTCCTTTAAATTTTGGCTTTTTGAAGAACTCTGTTGAAACGAATTTCGTAATAGAGGTTGCCGTGATTTGTTTGCTTAAAGAGTCTTGTTCATTTGATGCTTAGAGCTGGAAATGTGTTGTTTGATGCGATCTCGCTGGTGTTTTTCATCTAACAAAATTCCTGAATCCAAATAGTACATCGCATAACAGTTCCATCAGTGTCTATGAAATCTTGTTTGAATTCCTCAGCCAGAACAATAAATTGAGCACTGGACACCTTTGACATGGTAAAATCTAGTACTAGTACACTCGTTTGGAGAGCTAACATTAGTTCACTTGCTAACATAATGCGACTGTCACACCACTCTTGCACCCATTCGTTGTCCACATTCTCTTATAACACCGCGGCAATTACTAGAATGTTCTCATTCATGCTGGAACTTCAGTCTCAGTGATTTCTAGTAGTTTCGAGCAGAACCCAGTGTTAATAATTCTCGGAACTGCGCGGGTGAGGTTACTGCTGTCTCTGCATGCCCAGCCTTCGCCTCCACGCAAACAGATGACGTCTCTCACAGTAACAAACTCACATTCACGAACAGCAGGCTACTAATTCTGGTGGGATAGAATCACTCATTATCAATTGCATTATTTCGGGCTACTTTATAGCGGTAAAGCGAGAGAAAGAGGTTTTCGTCGAACACACAATTATTTTCCATTGTTGCGGGTGTGCTTTCAATTCCCGCGCGGCGTTTACTGAAAGGGGTAGGCTTGCTATTCGCACGTACACAGCAAGCTGAGGAGACGTTAATTGAAAGTTAAAGAATAAATTGGAATGAAACTTAAAAGAGAAAGGGGGGTAAAAGGGGATTATGGGCATGGTTGGGGCAAAATGGGATAAAGGTGCCAAAAAGGCGTAAAGATCCCAAAAAAGGGAAATAGGTGCGAGAAAAAATGTCTCTTTTTGCAACTAGAAACAAAATTTCACACTGTAATGTCTTTCCACACAACTTTAACTTAGGTACCCTAAGAAAAAAGGTGCGCACATAAATATCCTAAGCCAGGTTATCACATAGTCAAGTAAGCATCAACAAAGGAATACATTACACCAGTGATGCAATAGCTAAGGTTTAAAACATTGATAAAGCATATATACTGCTGGTGTTGTATCTTTTACAACAGTATGCCTGCCAGAAGGTTAAGTTATTGCATTTAAATCATAAGGCATTTGATTATTTAGATTAACTTATTTCTTTGCAGATTTCATGCAAAGAAAGTTCATAAATTTGTTATAGTTAAGATCTTTGTTTTATGCCAAAACTGAAAGTATTAGAGAACAAATTATGACTAGAATAATTAGAGGACAATAGATAGACAAGAAAGAATTTATGTTTTGAAAAATGTATGTTGAAGAAAAATACAAAAGAACTCCTAATAAAAGCCATTAAAAGTAATACCTGTTTGCACATTGTTTTAAGAGTTTTAGTACACCTTAAAGCAAGGAACCATAATACCTCATGATGTGTGTTGGTCCCAAGTGTATTTGTGTGGAAAAATATAAAATTTAATAAATTTGTTATACTTATTATATGGATGCTAGATGGAGAGTAGATGAAGACCAAGGTCCAGAGTATTAGCCACAGAAAACATAATTTTGTCATTCTGGCAAGAATTTAGATTTCTTAACATGGAATGTGATCCATCAAAGAGACCAAAAGGCTTACTTTTGCATCATGCAGAAATTTCTGAAATCCTTCTATATTTAAATATGTTAGCATTCAGAGTGTTTTATTTGCTCTTCCAAGCCAGTCAGTAAACTAAGATTTGAAAAACTTACTACCACTTGAATCACATTTTTGTTTTTCCATGGTGACCTGTTACTAATGTGCTAAAATCATGAAGTAGAAGAGATTAGATTAAATCATTGTCATCTGTTTCATGCATCTGTTAAACATTTGAGGCAGTCCAAAGGATGGTACCTTAAATTTGACTTGGAGTGGTTTAAGTAGCTTTTTAGTACTAATCTTTTAGTTAAATACTCTAATGGGCTAATGTATACAGTAATGAGCAGGCATAAGAATTCTTAAGCAGTTGCTTTGAAATTATTTATGCTCAAACCACATATCAGTACAAAGGACGTAAACAACAGTGGTCAAGGGTCACTGATGGGCAAGTAAACAAGGTCTGGTGTATGCTGTATGCAAATGCCAACAGTCTGTGTGAGGGATAAGGGTGGTATTTTTACATGTGATGTTCGTGCCTTAAGTCCACTAACAGTTCAACTTTATTTCTTTCATCCTGACTTTGAAATTCCTATGCCTGGCAATAAGTTTTTGCACTAGTAGAATGTCTGCAAAGGTAGTAATGCCACTGAACTTTTTAAACATGATTTTAACACTTAGCTTAGTTACAGCATATTTACTTTCTATATTGCTTTCTTGTTTTGGATACATACCTCAATTAACCAAAAAGTTCAAATACTTTCCAAAAATGTGCTTCATAGGCACTGAAACTTACAAAGAACATTTTCAGAACAAGTATAAATGTCTTTCTATGATATGCATATGAGTTTGCACATGCATATGTGTATAGGTTCACAGCAGCTTTCAGCCATTCTTATTCTGTTCAGTATATCTTGAAAGAGGAAGATATAAAATAAACATTTGTGGGGAAATTTGGTGACTAAGAAAATAGGCATATTTAAAAAATGTTCTTATGTGTTTAGCATTTACAGGTCATCATTTACTTCAGTACCCCAACCATATGCTTGAAACTGCTTTAACTATTCTTCCTCTGTTTAGTCTCCTCTTTTACAGCCCTAGCTTAAAATATGCAGAACAAAGCACTTGGAAACATTTCAACTTGGCACCACTTGGGAAGTTATGTGATCGGGTGCAAAAGGAATGCTCTGCTTATGCTAATTATTGGGATAAGAGTACTACAAATTGACTGTGAACAGTAACACACGCATAAAGAGTAGAGAAGGAGTACTGAAGATTATGGTCTTAGTAGTATTTAGCATTTCTTTAAAACTATGTACCAATTGCTGGCTTTATCTGGAGCAAATTAAAAGTATGTTTGAAGGCACAGTATTACAGGAGGATACCCAAGTTTGATTCTTCATTTCCAAAGGCTGCGAAAAAAAACTGAGTATTCAGTTCTTAGAATGTCCATGAAGTACCTTTACAGCATCATTGATGCTGAAGTTATATGGTCTTTTTGCAGAAAAGTAAGGAACCCAAGTAAAAGGGAACATTTCAAACCAAAATATAATGATATATATTTTCCGTTATTTATATACTATTATGTACATGACATCGAGGGGAAACAATAATGACAATTCATTTTATTCAAGAGATAGCACTATATGAAACATTTAGTTGTGCTGTGCCATAGAGTAGAATATTAACATTAAAGTAGTATAAAATTAACAGTGAAAAAGAAGTATTTAAAAAGTGGAGATGCTAATACCTATAGAATGTTAAAAACTTTGTCAACCATTAAAAACACTTCCACTTAACTTGTTTGTCAATAACAACAGTACATGTTTCAAGGAGACATCCTCCTCATCCTCAGTTGATCAGTCGACTGGCTGTCGTCAAATGTCTGCCTCCCTTTTTCCTTGTCCTTTGGTCTACAGATGTTCCCATTGATGAGTCGTATGATGTAATCTGATTCCATTATTTCAAAATCCATGACCCTATTTGAATTCTTGATAATATAAATATTTTCTCACACTCTTAGTTCCTAGTAATTCTTGGTCAGTTTTAAGTTTTATTTCCTTGCTGATGTTATGGTTACAGGATCAAAAGTGCTAAGCTGTGGCTGATTTATTGGTTTGTTTGAATTTCATATTTCTCAGGTGTTCTTTTGACCCTATTTCCAGATTCCATTTTGTCTTGCCAATACATATTTTGTAGCAATCATCACAATTAATGTCATATATTCCTGTAACCTTTCGCTAGGGGTACTACTTTTTAACACATCATTAAGCAGATTTCTCCAATGTATTTGTTTGGGGGGGTGGCACTGTGGCTGAGTGGTTAGACCACTCGCCTCTCACCACTCTTGGCCCGGGTTCAATCCCAGGGACCGGCATGTGGGATTTGTGGTGGATGAAGCGGCGTCTGGGTGGGTTTTCTCTGGGTTCTCCAGTTTCCCCCACCATTCATTCCACCAACTGCTCCATCATCACCTTTCCTTTCATCCAATTCGCCTTCATTTCGTTTCATCTACTTCCTTCATCCCATACCAGGCATCGGGCTGTTCACCCATCCTGGATGTTCTGTCTGCTCCATGAGTGTCTGCTCCTCGACGGGCCTCTGACCCCAGGCACTCGCTTGTAAGTCTTGGGGGTGTAAGTCCTACATAAGATGAGGATAAACAGAGAATGAATGAATGAATGTATTGTTTGGGGAGGCAATTTAACATTGTAATTGTTAAAAACCTTGTTGAATTTGTTGGATACTTTTGGATAGTATATGAATATGCAGTTATTTTCTTCTGGATCTCCCGCATTTAATTTATTCACATCTCTAATTTTTCTTCCAACTTATGTATATATTAGTCATTTTTGTTAGAAGGTTTGATTTAAAGCACTTCAAATATTGTAGTGTATGTGTGTACATTGTCGCATCAGGCACATTATTGCTGTGTATAATATTATTGAGCGAATTGTTGTGTTTGTATCTTAAGTTCTTGTCCAGTGTAGCAATTCCATCTTCTGGTTGGGGGTGTAGGCAATTAAGGGAATAGCTCTCTTTGTGTGGCTTGGGCATCAGTTGTAGCCAGTGTCATGTGAGAGTCATATGTGTTATTATGTGTGTAAGAGTACGTGTTGCCATGTGTGTGCGTGGGACATCTCCCCCAGTGCTTTTACTGTAACCTTTCATGTACCATGTAGAGCACCTTAATTTATAATAAACCTGAACAAAATGTGAATTCAAATGTAATTATTTATAAATATTCCATGCCCACTTTAGCTTTGTGCAGCAAGTTCTTGGTATCTTTCGCTTGCCTCTGTAGGTACATCCCTCAATGTTTATGCCGGGGCAACTAAATTTAATATTTTAGCTGCAAACCTTTCAGCCTCACCCCAGTGTATAACATTTTTGTTGGAGGTGCCATGTGTGTGACAACATTTTTGGTGTTTGGTGCTGGGTACTATTTGTGATCACATCGCTGCGAAGAAGAAAATTTTCATGTGCTAGCACATGTGAACAATTTTTTTTTGTATGCACATGCAGTTACATCTATGGTTTAAGGTAAATTTTTATATGTGAGTGTGTGAAGGGTTTATTTGTTTGTCTGAATTTGCATAGTGAGCTGTGTTTTGATGTAGGATCGCAGTGATGTGATTCAATTCTTTTTAAGTGTTGGCATACCACATGTAAGGCAGCATGTTTTGGAGTTACATAGAAATTCAAAACTATTCCAAAGTGTGGCATGGTGATAATTTCTTTGGCATAGCAAAATTGTATTTTTTTCCCTCTTTTTCGGCCCTGAAAATTTTTCACATTTAGTAGACTTAATCCTTTTTTATGCGATGGGTATGTAATTTTTTTTGGTGTCACTACCTTATTCCTTCCTCCACCTTTCTCCTTCTCTCCACCGTTTTGCCCTTTCTTCTTTGTCTCTTCTCTTCCTTTTTATCTCATTCCAGGTCCCCATGTTGTTCGCTGTGTTTATGAGTATGTCTATGTGTGTTATGTATGTGATCACTGTCTTAGGTATTTCTGTGAAATTTCTAGAATTTGTATGTCTGGTACAACTACATTAATCTTTCAAATTGCCTCATGATATTGACGTTTTTATGTGTGCTTCCTGCATGGAAAGAGGAAAATGGTCTTTGAATCTTCCTTCTGTCCAGCAGCAATGTTATGCCCCGTCACTACATGTTTATCCGGGTGAGTGAGGCCGTGAAATCCTTAATATGTCATAATGTTTACCTACAACAATTTCTTCCGTTTGGTCAGCTGTAACTATTTTCATTTTATTCATTTTGTTTGTGTCTGTTTTAAGAATGTGTTTTTCAGAATTTCTTGCCTGGGGCTTGGTCCACACTTCAACTATGACAGAAAATAGGGGGATATATGTATCTGTAAAACAAAAGAAAACAAAAGAAGTTCAAACCAGCCGCTTGCGAACTGAGCATAAAGCATTCTTTGGGGAGTAGGTCCTTAGAATAGTTGGTGATAGCTCCTCTACCTATACTTGATCCTGTAGTTAGTATCTCTGTAGTTATATTGTAGTTTGCTAGTAGATTATACTAACAACATTTTTTTTTCTTTTTCTGAGGATGATATTATTTTTAAATTCTTAGTACAAATGTTTCAATGTGTTTTGGTTCTTACTTATACTGATCTCACAGTAATACCATGTCTATTTTCAAATGTTCATTGTAAAGCATCAAGAGCTATAAATTTCTTTGTCATGTTAAAATACTGAAAATTTTTGTCATTAAATTTTGACTTGGTGCCCCTACTTTAAATGTATTCATGAATAATTGTTAGTCATATCCAAAAATTGAGCACTTAATCAATTTATTTTTATTTTTTTTGCAAGGCCTAGCTCTAGATTTAAGTTTTATTAGCTTTGTTTGTCCCCTGCCTCTTGTTTTTGTAATATCTTGTGTATTTTTTTTCTTGTATATTGTGATCCTGATGCTTTCCCCAAATCTTGTTCCAGTTTGGTTGGTAGCCCCAGGAAATACTCCCCTCCACAGAAGAGGACAGCCCCAGATCGTCAAGAGAATGGTGGTATTTCCCTGGCCACACTTGCACAGGTTTCCAGCTGCACTTCATCTTCGACCCTCTCACCATGGCAGTCTACGGGGGTGTTTTCCCTCTTGGCTTGTCTGTGCCAGCAGGGCCCGTCAGTTACAGACCTATTTCTACAGTGTTCCAGCAAGTTCATCTGTGGTGCCATGGTGTTTGAGTGGTACAGTTATCCGTGTGCAAAGTTTTTTTTCCATCTTTTCTTCAGCGGGTGTGGTTCAGTGGTGGGAACAGTTACCAGACAAAGCAGTTTTGCTCCATTCTCAAACAGTATGTTGTGATACAATGTATACATACAGAAGAGGAGTTATGAGCTGGGGGGGTGTTCCTGTGGGACTACTTTATTGTCAAGCAGAATCATTGTCTATGTGGGGATTCAACAGGGCTTTATATTTGTATTCTTTGTATGTTCACTATTGTATGCTTATATTTTCTTGTATTTATTCATTATTTTTTCAGTGGGGATGCCTCACTATTGTGAGTGGGAGGAGATGTAGCATATGTGTGTACATTGTCGTGTCGGGCACATTATTCCTGTGTATAATATTGTTGAGCTAATTGTTGTGTTTGTATGTTAAGTTCTTGTCTGGCATGGCAATTCCATCTTCTAGTTGGGGGTGAAGGCAATTGAGGGAATAGTTCTCTTTGTGTGGCTTGGGCGTCAGTTGTAGCAAGTGTCGTGTGAGAGTCATATGTGTTAGCATGTGTGTAAGAGTACGTGTTGCCATGTGTGTGCATGGGGCATCTCTCCCAGTGTTTTTTCTGTAACCTTTCATGTACCATGTAGAGCACCTTAATTTATAATAAACCTGAACAAAATGTGAATTCAAATGTAATTATTTATAAATATTCCATGCCCGCTTTAGTTTGTGCAGCAAGTTCTTGGTATCTTTCGCTTGCCTCTGTAGGTACATCCCTCAATGTTTATGCCGGGGCAACTAAATTTAATATTTTAGCTGCAAACCTTTCAGCCTCACCTGGTGTATAACAATATGCAACATATTTGTTGTGTTCGAGTTCTTTGTTATATTCTTCATTTGTTAATGTGATGTTAAAGATCCTGTGAATTCAACTGTGAAAGATGGCTTTTTGATGCGTTTTTGGGTTGAGGTTCTTGTTTTTAATGTAATTGTGTATGTGCATTAGCTTCCTGTATGCCATATTGTAATCTGTCCTTGTTTCTCATGATTTTTAAATCCAGGAAAGGTAGGATTCCACCTTGTTCTGTTTCCATGGTGAATTTAATCAGTCTATCCTGCAAATTTAATTGTTTTAAAGCATCCTTAGCTTACATTTTTAGGAACAATAGTGAAGACGTCATCTACATATTAAAATCAGGATTTAAATATGTGAGGGAATGCGTTTGTAATATGAATTTCCAAATTGCTCATACACAAATCTGGCAGCAAAGGAGACATGAGATTAATCATAGCTAAACCTGATGTTTGTTGATAGAATTTTTTATTGAACATGAAACTTTTTTACTTCATGCATGTCTATAAAGGGAATATATTTTCAATTTGCGATGGCGAAAATCCCTATTATAAGATTCATATTTTTATCAGTTTGGTTGCTTTTCTGTGGAAATGCTAGAGAATAAATAGCTGATGCTAAAGAATACTAAAATTTTGTTTATCTTTATGGTCACAGTTTTCATTTATCAACCAGTTCAACTGTATTCCCCCCACTCAAGGTGTCAAATCTTTCAACAGAATTTAAATTATTTACTAACAATTTAACCAAGTAATAAGTTGGCATATCTATATTGCTAATAATGGATCTCATGCTGTCATCGTTTTTAGGAAACTTTGGAAAGCAATACAGTTAGTAACTGCAGATTGCTGGGTATCAGATTATTTATTGAGTGTTTAGGAATGATCAGGCATTCTTTAACTGCCTTCTGCACTGGGATCGAATAAGATGTTATGGGGTTCTTGGATATTTCTTTATCATATTCTTGATTTTGTAGTAGCTTATCAAGTCAGTTTATATAATCTTCTTATCTACTATTGTTGCCTTTCTCTACTTTTAGTAAGTAGAGCAAAAGTGTTTTAAAGCTTGATGAAGCTTTTAACTAAAATAATGTTTCAACATAATGTCTCTGCATCATAGAAAGGCTGACATTGATTGAAATATGCCCTTTAAAATATGAAAGCTGACATTTAAAAAATTGGGTATAGAGAAATTTCATCTAGGTTATACTAATGAAAATTAATGCTAGTAAAATATTCAATATTTATGAAGATACAGCATGTAATACTGAATTATAGAAAAGAATGTGTAAACACTGTGTTTTGCAGAGCAATTTTAGATACACTTTTAAAAATTTTACAATCAGAATTGAAGTTTCTTAATACACTTTATTAAAATGACTTTGCTACAAACACAAAATCACAGGTATCCATTCAAGTCCAAATGATTAAGTTGCAGAAAAGTGTAAGCTGTTACCTCAAAAAGTTTCAAAAATGTAATTTATCATTAAGTTGAGAATAGGCTGCATTTCTCTATACACTTAAAACTCAGAAAATGCTAAATTAACCATATCTTAATAGTTGTGACCAACAAAATTTGTCATTAATAACAGTTTAGTATAGTCATTTGAGATGGTTAAATCTGGATATTTTATGCAAAATTGTGCGATTATTATATATTCTTAAAGATAATAATATTAACATGTGTTAATGGTAGCACCAATATATCATTATAATTTACTACTATGGTAATGTAAAACTATTCCTAGAGGTGAAATTCTCAGCATACATATGAAGCTAATATATAATTTGCTGCTACTAACCTTGTGAAGGAGAAGAAGCAGTGTCCTCCCTGATTAAGGTTTTTCCGGTTTTCATCAGTCCTCATAACCAGTAAATACTGAGAAGGTACCCTAAATTAAGGCCTGGAACCGTTTCCTTTCACAATTTCCTTTCTCAATTATTCTACTTCATGTATCATCATTGTCCACCACGAATGCTGCTGTAGAATAGGCATTAAATACTACCAAAAAAACCCCACTCATTATTATTAATAATAATAATAATAATAATAATAATAATAATAATAATAATAATAATAGCAACATTAATAATAATAATAATAATAATAATAATAATAATAATAATAATAATAATAATAATAGATATGAGCACATTATCCGATACCAGAATAACATAAGTGAATACAGGCTAGACATATCCAAAGTGCATGATCATCAAAATGCTTATGGTACTTATTCTGTAAGCAAAATAAATTCTGATGGCTTATTGGCCAGATAATTGTGTTCTCTAATTTAACTAAAAAGCCAGATTTCTCGGAATTTAGCTACGTTCACTTTGTTTATGGGATGGTTATCAATTTTAATATGCATTTCTATATAGGTTTTACATAGGCTATAAGTATTGTAGTATTTTGTCAATATTTATGTGAAGTTTTTTTCCTGACAGCCATTTACATAGGATTATCTTCTTTTGATTTACATTTTCTAGGGGGGATGTTACTATTTCTGTATGTGATATTTGTGTCTTCTGCAAACAAAGCTGTTCAAGTATCCCTAACATTTGATGGTGAATCATCAATATATATTAGGAATAGAATGGGTTCTACAGGGTGGACCATTTAAGTTGAGACTATATACTATCTCAAAAATTAAGTGCTGTAGAAAGAAATACCTTTGATAAAAGTTGCTTCATATTCTGGGGGAGAGTAAATGCCATTAGTTGTGTTTTGTTTTGAGGAAGTTATGATGCTCATTTTAGGATCAATTTAATTTTTTTAAATAGGAACCTACAATTTGGGTCAAATTAAATTGATGGTCAAATTAATACACAACTAATGGCATTTACTTTTTCCCATTATATCAAGCAACTTTTATTAAAGACATTTGTTTCTACAATGCTTAGTTTTGGAGATACTGTACAGTCTCAACTTAAATGGTCCACCCTGTATAATTGATTCCTGTGACACAATTTTTATAGGAACCAAGATGAAGCGACTGGCATTGAATTCCATAAACTGTTACCTTTAGGAGAAGTACATCCTGAATAAACCATGTGCTACATACCTAATGCCAAAATTTTTAAATTTACTACTGGTATATCATGACTGTCTGTGTCAAACATCTTTATGACATCTAAAAAGACAACAATTCCCTTCTGATTTTGAGCAATTGCTTTGTTGATGGTGCAAAGCATTGTTATTGACTTTCCTTTTTGTAAACCAAGTTGGGAGGTATTAAACATACCATATATTTCTAGAAATTACATTCTCCTGTACATAAATCCCTTTATAGTGTTAGAGAATACAAAATGATAGTTCTATAGTTTTCAGGATCTCTTTGTCTCCTTGTTTGAAAATAGGATACAATTTGTCCATTTCGAATATCTGGGGAAAAGTGCCAGTACTTAATGGAGTATTGTTAAAATTTGATGAGGGCTGTACAAGACATAACTACTAAGACTGGTATACCATCAGCTCCACACAAATGTTTATTTTTCAGAATTCTCATAATACTAATGTATAAGAAACTACTAAGTTCACACTAATAGAATTGCTACTTTATTTATGAATGTATAAGGGTTCTTTGTATGCAGCTGCGTTAGAATCTAGATGTTCAGATATAAGCAAAGTAATTTATAATGGGAAATGATTACTCTTACATAACATTTTCATAATACCGAAATATAGTATATATCTCTTCAGACCTTAAGAGTAAAACATATAGTCTCTAACACTTGGCCATTCTATTTACAAAAGTAAATTCTCCAAACATCCTTTTCCCTTTTATTCCTCTGCACATCATAGGTCATCCCCTTCACAAGAGTCTTATTACATTTTTGAATATCTTTATTGAACACTGTTATTATTAAAATGCCTTTTGGGAATTCCCTTCTTTGTACCAAAATCATTACAGTCCATCCTTAATGTTGTTGTCCGGTTACTCCTGCATTATAAATCCCCAATAATATAAATTTTATTCATATGTATCTGTCTTGTACTTCTTCAATGTTATTGATTGTGATTACTATGGCAAGATTTGTGAAGAATACCATGCTTGAGATGTGTATTAGGCACAAGTCTTTAACAGCTTTCTGTAGTAACAAAAGCCTAGATATTTATATACTATCAAATTAAGAAATATGTACACAAATATATAGTGAAATATAGTAAAATCTGCAATTATAAACATAAAATAAATAGTTACTACTAAAATAAATGTCTTGACTTTAACCTCTTGAGACCCGAGTTTAAAATAGTGGTGTAATTTGGAAACTTTTGATCAAATAAGGTTACTGCATGACTAAATAACACAAAAATAATCAAATTAACTTTTATGAAATTAAGAGTATGTTATAATAGATGGTACACATATGTGCACCTTGGGATCAAGGATAGCATTTCCTAACTTAGGCTTTGGTAGGAATTTTGGTATTAAGAAAGCAAAAATTACAAATAAATGCAACTTTTTGAAGTCTATGACCTCATTTATTTGTCTATTATATTATTAATACACAAAGTAGATAATATATAAACATTGTGTCCAATGGTTCATCTTGTATGATATTTTAAAAAACAGTTATTTTTCATTACACATAAATACATGACACACTTAGAACATTTCACTCTAGATCTTGATTTACATCCTGGATTTCTGCATTTGGATGCAAAATTCTCATTGCAATAAACAGGTAAATGACCAATTTCATCATATCTAATCTCCGTGTTGGGCTGCCTAACAACCTTTCTGTACTTCTTTTTTGAAGAACTTTCCTCGTCTGAGGAACTCTCGGCCTCAATTGTTGAATTTATCTTTGGGCTAAGAGTACGCTTAACACCTCGGGTTGAACCAGCAAATTTAACAAGTGTTGTAGCCAAGTGAAGCCTGTAAGAAATCAATGGCAGTTGGTCTTTCTTCTGCAGCATCTTCTGTACATTAGCCAGCAGTTGATAATAACTACATCAACAAAGTGGTTAAATGCCCTCACTGGCCATTTTTTAGTGCGTACAGAACTCCTGTAGTAAGCAAGAAGTCTGTCGCATAGGTCAATGCCCCCCATCATTTTATTGTAAGACTGGACAATAGCTGGACATAGTACATCTACCTTTTTCCTTTCCTCCTTTGACCATCGTTTACATGACCCAACAGGTTCAATGCCAACGTTAACCTACATTTTAATAGTTAATAAAATTGATTATAATTAAGCCATATAACTAACCTCTTTGTTATCCATTTCAAGTTCCTTCTTTGATCCCCAGTAATTGCATTCACTTTCACTTCATCAACAGCTGCTGGTGGCTGGTCATTTTCTGTTTCTGAATCAGTTTCCATTTGGCCACTAGTTATATCTAATTTACTCTGTCCAAATGCTTCATCTTCACTTTCACTGCTGAAGTCACCCAAGTCTGCATCACTTTCATTCAGTATTCCACATATTTCCTCCTCTGATAGAGGATTGACTGAAAACAAATCAAATATATTAACCCTCTTGCTGAATTAACCTCAAAACGTAATACTAGCACATGCAACCTGAGGTGCACAAATGTGTACCCTGGATATTAATTGCATAATACATGATATTTATACTAGATGTTATGTGTTATTGTCCATTATCTCGTCAAATATACATTTAAAAGAAACTTGCAAGTGATAAACCAAACATCTGAAACCAATTATTATATTTTATGCATACTTACTTCTGTAGTTGCGTCGGTCTGCTGCCATCTTGATGTATTCGCTTCTTCAAACTGCCATGTTTCAATGGCAAGCAGAAATAGGGTGCTCCAAGTGGCAGGAATTGAAAACTTGGGTTGTACACACATGTGCACACAACTTTTCAATACTCATTTTATCATACAGCGTTTTACTGGCGCTCTAAGCTAAGGTGCACAAATGTGTACTTAAAGACTGAAGAGGTTAAATGAAAAATATTTTATTTCACTCCCAGAAACTTTTGTACCACTCTACTTATTACTTTTATTGCTCCCCAATGTTCCAGTCATTATTTTTAATATATTATGAATTTGTTAATCAGATAATCAAGATCACAGATTTCACTTTCATAGTTTTCGTAGTATTTTGTGAGCACTTCATTGTTCAGAAAACATGTAGACTAACTTATATGAAGAAAACAACACAAAAAATAGAGTTACAATAATTGAAGAAATTAAGAATGTGTGCATAAAACAGACATGTCTATTTCTTGGCAGAGTGCACAATCAGATACTTCATATTTTGTGGTGTAACTGGAATTCTTCTATGAATAAAACTTTCTTGTATGAAGAAATTGATCTCTTCACATTCAAGATATCATAGAACTGTACTTTAATATGACCATTTTTCCTGGAGATACGCCCTCCAGGGGCTGCATCTCTTCACCACTCAGGCTCTTTCATATAGTGAGAAAAGAAGAGTAGCCAGGGTTTCTAGCATTGACTTAATAGAACTTTCGAGAAATATTGATTCCAATGTTAACTTTAACACAAGAGTTCTTTTACAACCTCCATGATATTCATAGATTCAAGTCTGCAGCAAAAGTGCTGAAGATTCCAATTTTGTCTTTGAAACCAAACAAAACTGCTTGTAATTTATGCAACAGAGTTTTCAATGTTAGATTCCTTGAAAGCAGCTTGAGCTTCTTGAAATTAGAGGGCTGACTCCTGGGAGAACATTTCCACAACAGACTTGACAGACTGAAAATATCCAGCATAAAGGTTGACACCTTACATCCGAGTACCCCACTTTGTAAGTATTGGATTCAGAGGCAGAGCAAGCTTAGACAGCTACTCCTTGTAACACTAAAATCTTTCAGCAGCTTTCACAAAAATGTTGTTTTGTGAATGAATTAAGTTATTGACTATGGGTAAGTTGATTCTTATTTCTTTGACCACATACTGCAGAGCATGAGCAAAAATGTTAGGTGTATTAAGTTCAGATAAAATACTTTGAGAGCACTTTAAGCTTTCAAAATATACACTGCAGCATCAGAGACCATAACAACCACTTTTTTATCTTGGTGTTCATTGCGCCACAATGTCTTCAAATCTTTGTTAACAAATCTGGCTGTTGTCAGGTGATTCATATATTCCAGTGGTTTGGAAGCAATTAGAAATGCTTTGTTGGGAGCTTCAGGGTCTAATTTCCCAACAATGAGATTTGCTGTATAACATTCCTTTACATCTGCAATCTCTTCCACAGTAATCCATATATGCAGAAGTATTCTATTTCATTCTTTATTCTTTCTGTTATTTCTTGATAGTATACACCAAGATAGTTCTACATAATGTACACCCATCTGGAACTGGTTGCTGACAATATATCTCTAAAAAAGAGTAATATTCTGATACTTGGAGTATGTGCCATTCTATATCTGCAGCTACTATCCCAATACAAATGTCCTTTAAGGACATTTTTTGAGGTAGTAGGCTCATGATGCATTTGCATGAATAGAGATTACTGTCTTGACGAATGATGTGAAGTACTTTTATGTAGTGCACTTCATATATGTTGTTGCACTTGTGACTTCATGTAATATCCTATTTTCTTTTCACATGCTGACACACCATGTTATTTGGATGCCCTTAATCTACTGCAACCCATGCTTTTAATTTTTTAGTGAATGAAGAATTTATTGGTGCCATTATATAATCACTTCAACCTGTAAATGGAGAGTGACCTAGACTGAGACACATGTTGAACACCCTTGTAAGAAAGAGCATGGCGTTGAAGGGATGGTGGCATGAGGGGTGGTAACCCGTCAGGTCCGGCCGTCTTTTTGGGATTTAGATGCAGGAGTGCGCCATGGAGTATACTTGAGCGAATGATGGAAACCCGATCCGCATCGTCCGGAGGGCGCCGAAAGCATCGGCGTACCTCCCTGCGAACGTGCTCGGAGATGATGTCGTCCTGGGAGTCATCTCTCAGACGCGGAGTATGTTCAAGATATTTGACGAACCCGTTTGCTTTGACCTGGGGATCATATGCGAGGCCTTGGGTACCTTGGAAAGGAGATTGTATTGGCCTCGACGATTACGAAGGCCTTTTGCTGTCCTCCACACTCGCCACCCTCGATGCGCAGCCTGGTCATTGTATCGTCCCATGCCTGCACCTGTTGCTCGCGTAGGCGGATTTGGATCTGACGTAGTAGATGCCGTAAGAACGCTTAATTGAGCGGCATGTGGTGACGCTAGTAGTGTCTCCGTGCAGCCTACGAGCGGCGTATGGTTATGGTTAGGTCAACTGCAAGGAAATCTGGATGTAAGGGGACTAGGGCAAAACTGTCAGGTTGTGGGCAGTTTGTGTCACTATGGAGGTGAGGGAAGAGACTGCTGCCTCCAGGGACAGGTGGTTGTCAGGGACAGGTGGTTGTCAGTGATCCTAAGGTTCGGAGGTATGGAAGTGAGAATACAATTTCTTACGCTTACCCAGTCGACCTCTCGGTTTCGAAACGAGGAGTAGTGGCTGGCAACCCTGGTGTTATTTCCGTCAACATGGGATTATGTTCGGAATGAAGTACGTTGATTGAAATGAGGGTGAGATAGAGTGGGATCTCCTTGGTGATCGCAAAGTCGATGATTGAGGACAGTCCTCCACCTCGCGGTTGGTGCGTGGGTTGCCAGGGACCCTGTACTTGAAGCATGGAGTCCGCGTCTATAAGGCGAATGAGTGCATTAGCTCTAGCGTCCGCCCGACGACTGCAAGTCCAACGCGGAAGTTTGACATTGAAGTCGCCAGCCAGAATTGCACAGGGATGTAGGTCTAGGATTATGAGGTAGTCTTTGGGTACAAACTGCCTCGCAGGGCACAAACTGCCCGCCTAGGTCCATACCTACTGCCGTGGCCTCTACGGTTTGAAGGGGTGGAAGCTGGATTGGGCGATGGACCACGTGTTGCCGAACAAGGACCGCTAGGACGCCCTGACAGTCCGTCCTATGGCAGATGTAGCCTGGAAGACGGAAGTGGTTGTTTGGATGGAGATGTGTTTCGCCGACTAAGATGACGCCTAGAGCATGGGGTGGGCAAAATGCTGCAACTTACCTCCCTGACTGGCAAGGCTGCTAGCGTTCCAGAACGCGAACCGAAGCGAGGTACGAGACCTAGTTTGATGTGCCATTCTGAGCGAGCGGGATGATGATGTTCAGCAGGCAAGCCCTTCCACAGCTACCAACATTTTGCTACCAACATTTTGACGGTAAATAATTTCACCAGGAGCTCGCAGATCTGACGACCGTGGTTCAGCAGCAACTGTTGTAGCCACTTCAACATCACCGCGAGGTCCAAGCTAGGGGTAGGAGTGGAGTTGGGTGTAGGGTTGTTGATAGGAGTTGCTCGAGAGAGAGAGCAGGCTCCTCGCCAGCCCTGTTGGCGCTCTACTGGCGTGGAGGAGTGAGGGAACCACTCCTTTCTATCGCTTCGGGTGCCAAGTCAGTCTCCATGGTTTCCGGGTCCTCCTCGGTCTTGTGGAGCTGTGGGGGTTGGGCTTCGGGGAGCTGGGATTGGCGTTAGTTTGTGTGCCGTAGTATATGTCTGCTGAGCGCGAGATACTCGTGCGTCACGCGGAGATTGTTGCACAATCTGAGCGAGTGTAGGCCTTGTAGACCCCTGATGATGTGGCGGATGCTGCTCGATGGGCGCCTGGTGTCGCCTCTGAGGCAGGCTAGGCCTGGACTGAGCGGTGCTGGTGGAGAGGCACTCTTGCGCTCCCCTGACTTGCTGAAAGACCTGATGCTACCTCTGGGGAGGCCGGTGTGGTCTGCAGGCGTCAACGGCCCTCCTCGTAGGACACCAGCCGTAGCATGCCACGTATTCGCCCTTGCAGTTTGCGCCCGTGAGCACAACCGTGAGGGTACGTGGGCAGACCTCTTTATGATGGACGTCACCGCACCAGAGGCAGCGTGTGTTGACGTGGCAAAAATGGCTAGAGTGGTTGAACTCCAGGTACTTGTAGCATTGGGGAGGACCGCCAGATCTTCGGAAGCCCTCTACATTTACACGGGGTTAACAGATGGTTGTGACGTCATCTATCTTCGCCTCCGGGTTGTTAGTCCGCTCCACAACTGCTAAGAATAGGGGGACTGAGGTTTTGGCTGCGTGACCATGGAGCGGACGGTATGAGCTGCTTTACCATGCGGGGTTGAAAGCCCGGGCGTCAGAGGTCAGCCTCGATGTAGCCCACAGATGTGTCCATGGGAAGCCTCGTATTATCCGTCGAATGTACTTGGCCTTATACTCCTTTATGGGAGTATTACATTTAAAAGTGGGGGTTTACTAACGGCCTACGTTCGCCTCTCACTCGACTCCATCATGCATGCACGTTGAACAAGCAGGCATGTAGCACTTTCGTTTTGTTTCCACAGTTCATAT
The DNA here is from genome assembly GCA_030765065.1 of Deroplatys truncata. NCBI lineage: Eukaryota > Metazoa > Arthropoda > Insecta > Mantodea > Mantidae > Deroplatys > Deroplatys truncata. The sequence continues at coordinate 604,293,540 of CM060990.1, read as the reverse complement.
GGGCAATCGCTTCTAACGGCGATAAACTAGTAGGATATCGCGTCCTACATTTATAAGATAGTACAGGTTAAACACTGTTGTCATGTGTACTGTGTGTAGGCTCCCAACTTCAGTGCTTAGCTGCGATCGGTCTACCAATTTTTGTTATCTTGTGAATGATACATCACCAAATAGTGCAGAAATCTGCACTACCTTTAAGGCTGTTAATTTGATAATTTGATAAGTTATTTGAGCCTTTAAGTATAAAATACAATTGGCTAAGTCATAGAACTTAAAATAAAACATACAATATTCATAAAATGGAATCTTACCATTAGAACTCAGAAATAGTATTAAGACATTCTTGCATATTGTAAAATGGATTAACTTTTAGTTTTGAACTTACATAATTCTTGAAATGTTTTAATTTTAAAATTCTTACCCTCTCAGGAAGCATATTATATATATATATATTGATTGCATTAAATACATGAGAGTTATGTATTTTACTTAATCTAGAGAATGGCGTATGTATATTGGAATTGTACCTTGTATTATGAGTATGGAAATTGCTTCTGAGATCATAGTTTGTAATATTTTTCTTTAAAAACATTAATATATCAAGAACATATAAATTATACACAGAACTCCTTCACTTATAAACAAAGACCTACAGGAGACATCAGGAAAACTTCTAGTAATTATTCTTAAAGCTTTTTTTTTGTAATAGAAGTACATCCTTTAAGCCATCACTATTACCATACAATATAAGACCATACCTAATAATACTTTCAAAATAGGGAAATACGCCTGTTTTATATAATGTTAGGGTATTGTATTTATAAGATTCCTTAATAAATAATATAACTCTTGACAACCGTTTACAAATATAATTTGTGTGAGCTTGCCATGTTAGCTTTTGGTCAAGATACATACCCAAAAGTTTCACTGGTTCTTCAGATGATGCATTGTTTACACGCTTAAGCACGAATATTAACTTCTTAGTCTTATCATAATTTACTACAAGACCATTATTTGAATACCATGTTTCAATTTCATTTATAACACTAATAGAAATGTTGTTGAAATCATCAAACTCTTTATGAGTAATCAAAAAAGTAGAATCATCAGCATAAATTAAGGATTTAACCGATATATTATTAGGCAGGTCATTAATCATTAATAGAAACAAAAAAGGTCCCAATATAGAACCTTGAGGTACACCAAGCTTTATCATAGCTATGTTAGATCTATTACCATTAATTTCAACTACATGTGCTTGATCTGACAGATAAGATTAAACAAATTTCAATTCATTTTTTGAACACCATAATAATTCAGTTTCATCAACAACAGTTCATGGGGGTATACAATCAAAAGCCTTACTAAGATCATAAAAAAGAGCATTAGGAAAAGTATTAACTTCATACATTTCATATACAGTTGACAACAGATCATTGACAGCATCAATTGTTGATCTGCCAGAGATATAACCATACTGAGAGTGAGTAATAAAATCATTTTTCATAAAATATGATCTTAATTGCCCTAAAACAACACTTTCAATAATTTTACTAATTATTGGTATTATTGCAATTGGTCTACAATTTCCTGGATTATTTTGATCACCACTTTTATATACTGGCACTGTTTCAGCAATTTTAAATATATTAGGCAAATAACCAGCCTTTAAGCAGTTATTTATACATATGGTAAGAGGTAAGTATATAAAAGGTATAATTTCTTTAATTATATTATTGCTGAAACCATGTATATCTTTACTGTCAGATCTTTTAAATTTAGTTACAGCATTTAAAATCTCTTCAGTTGTAACTTCATCCCAATTAAAACTAACATTGTTTAGAATACTTATATTTTTTAATGTCTCAGCCACATTATTACTATGAGAACTTGTCTGAGTATTTTTACAAATATCTTCAATTACATTTGAAAAATGTTTTACAAACTCCTCAGGTAATATATCTGTTTTAATTCTATTTCTTCTTACTTCAAGGTTTATTAGTTCCCATGCGGCTTTGCACTTGTTGCCTGCTCTTTCAATAAATTGCAAATTTCTTTCAGTTTTCATATTACTGATCTTAGATTTGTATAAATTCTGTGCCATTTTTTATAATTCACCATTTACTTTTGACTTAGTCACTTTATAAATCGTATTCAGGGCCATTACTTTATTTCTCAATTTAGATATTTCAGGAGTAAAAAAATTTAAAGATGAGTCTTTAATGCGGTTGACCCTGTTCCTATACATTGTTTTCACAGAAGGAAAACTATTTCCATGGATATATAAAAGATAATTAAAAAACTGTGTAAGATTTTCTTCTACATTAGTACCATTATAGGTTAATACTTCATCCCAGTTCACGTGATTAAGATACATAATAAATAAATTAATATTCATGTCAGAGGAAATATGTTTATACATAACTATAGAATTATTAGCATTAGCGTCCTTAGACTTAATATCCCGTGTTAAAATTAATGCCTGGTGGACTGAAAGAGTAGGATCAAACACGTCAGTAATATAATGTCCATGGAGGAAATTAGATACAATGTTGTCCAAACAGCTTGATATCTTGTAGGTTTAAAATTTGTACAATAGTACCCAAAAGATCTAAGTAAATTTGAAAACATCGTAGTACTATTACAACTTGTTAACATATTACTGTTAAAGTCACCACAAATTAAAACCTTAAATTTCATTTTGGTAAAGTATGCTAGCATTTCTTCAAGCTTAACTAAGAGCAAGTCAATGTTTCCTAATGGTGGATGATAAATCCTCACTACTATTACTTGTAGAGATATAATTTGAACAGCTACAACTTCACATTGCAATTCAATACAGAAAGAGGACATATTCATCTCTATATACTCAATGCAACTTTTCAAGTAAATGCAAACACCCCTATTCTTTTGTTTATTATGACAATATATAGTTCCTAATGAATAACTTTGAATATTATAAAACATATATTCCTCGGAATGTAGCCAATGCTCAGAAGTACACAAAATTTTGCATTGTTTTTGTAACTTTATCACTTCTAGCTTATTAATTTTATTTCATAAACATTACACATTTATACACATCACATCATTTTGTTCTGAGTGTACAGGGATCAAGTGATCTTTAACTCAAACTTTTGATGTGGAAATAACAAATTTCGTACACATGCATCTTTAGGCCACATATCAGGGTTCATAACAATTTGTAAAACATTTCTCACCTGTACTTCATCTTTCCTCTTTGTTTTTTCAGTTGTTCGAAATAATATATATATATATATATATATATATATATATATATAAAATCCAACAAATATGGAGATATAAAATGATAAAAGCTTTAAGTTGGTAGGGCACTGTTGCTATTTACACTTGATAAAATTACATTCTGTGTGGATGTAATATTTTCATCAGCAAAGAATGAACAACTCGCCAAATTCCACTTTGCTTTATTCCATCATAATGCGTTAACCTAACATATCTTTGTTTCCGCCAGCCTTGTTGCTTTCTTTCTTTAAGAGATTTATGTTTTAAACACTTAGATTGGAGTAATTTAGTTTAGTTATATTGGATACCTTTTAAATTCATTACCTAAGTATCAAGCCAGGCATATCTACACAATGTTGTGTTCTGAGAATCTTCATAAACATTTAACCTTCTTTGACCTACTAAATATACTACTTTGTAGGTACTCCACTGCCCAACTTATTCTCTACATATCTAGAAGTAACAGTTGTTTGTTTCTAACATAGAGGATGTTTTCCTAATGATAGAAGTGGTCACAAACCCACATATGCCCAACAATTCTTAATACATAAGAGAACACTGTTAAGCTTGGGATGAAGCCTTCAATATTCTTTCCAGTGATAGTTTTGCATAATACATCAATTTCAAACTTATCAATACTTGTATTTGACAGTGTACTAACTTCTCAGTTGAGGGTATTACCTTCAGCTCCTGACTGCAGTAGGAAATGTTTCTTTAATTATAGTTATTCCCTTCACTACACAGAATCTGAAAGTGGGAATGTGAAAAGGAATGGAGTGGGGTTTTCATAGTAAAAACCCAACATAGGCAGGTTGAGCCAAAGCAATTATTTTATGGGCAAAGTGGATGACATGCCCATGGTAGACTCAACAATATAAATGATACAATAAAAAGCAGCTAAAGTTAGACATAACTGTTTTTCAGAATTTCTTAACAGGTTGATTATCATTTTTAATTATACACAGTTGGTTGAGCACTGACTCTCTGTCCCCAATACCGCAGGTTTGATTCTGGCCCAGGGTAAAGTAATTTAGGTGAATGACTCACATCAATAGATTTGTTATTTACCAGTGGCCTTAGGAATTGTTTGGCCACATTTTGAAGCTCCAAATTTCTTTATAAAATATTCGTAAACCCATTGAATAGCTTTCTTGGTGTTAGAATAAATGTCATTGCTTTTCCCATCAGAAAATCACAGTGGCTCTTATTCTCAAAATGTGTTACCCACTATAGTGTATATAACCAACTCAACCACATTTGCCAAGGCACTATCTTGGAAAACAGAAGGTGAACATTTCTTTTAATACTCTTAAACATGTATAAACTCAGTTATGTTTTCATACAAAGCTTACTCCTTTGGCCTCTGCCTGAGTTGTTGGAAGTAAGAGTGCCTGCAACCTTGAAAACAGATTATGTATATTTTTACAGAGTACTTAATGCATATACACATGCTTATAATACAGCAGTTTAGAATATAGCTAAAAATTGCTTAAAACTTCTTCATTGCTTGTCAAGTAATGCTAAAACATTTTGCTTGCAGAGAGAATCTCTGGGAGAAAATTGGATTCAACCAGCTGGTAGCACAGTGCACAGGAGGATGAATGTAGCGTTATAACATCACTTTCAGACATGTCTTGTAAATATTTTGTTTCAGCACCTTTACAGCCTCATATAATAAATGTTATTAATATTTTATCTAAGTTGCTAATTTAAACAAGCAATAAACTAAGAATCTTAATTAAGTAATTTTAATTAATGCTTTTCATACTAAAAAATTAAAGGGAAAAAAGTGTTACATAACTTGACTGTATCGATTCTTTCACAACTATTCTTATGAAAGCTTATTTTTCTTTTTACTTCATGTTAATCCAGATAAGCATGTTCCTAACAGTTTCATTACACATTTTGTTGTATAGAGATAAGATGGATAGAGTAGGATGAAATGATAGCAAATCTTGAGAAACAAAAGAATAGTAACTTAGCACACAAAAAGTATAAAATATTTGAAAACTCAAATGAAAAATGACGATTATTTCAGAAATGTTTGACACCAAGATTATATTATTTGACATAACTTGTATGTTTTAAAGATATCTATGTTTTCTATGTAGTAAGTTTATCTTTATCTTTAATGGTTTTCCAGTTATACAAACTTACACAAATTTGTTCCCAATGAAGAGGACTTTAGGGTATTTGTGAAAAAGATACACAATTTTAGTCATGCAAATGGTATTTTAATGGTAGTTTAATAAAGATCTGTAGCCATTCTGGAGAAAATAAAAAATTACCATGTGTGGGATCATTGCAGGTAAGAGGATTTTCTTGAAAATTCTTGTGTCACATCCTTGGAAGATGTTGAATTTAAATAACAGGTTTGGTATTTATCCGTAATTCATTTTGAGTTATGCTGGACCCACAGACTCACACACACACACACACACACACACACACACACACACACACACACACACACACACACACACACACACACACACACACACACACACACACACACACACACACATTTTTTTCGTATTTGTACCATTATTTTTATGCTTGTTGCAAACTCAACCCTTGTATTTCCAATAAAATTTAAGTATCAAAATTTTGGGTGGAAAAGTACTTCCTATGCCTATCATACATAACTCACAGAGAAGGTGATAATTACCAAATGCAGAAAGATCTGTTGTATTTTTGCATTAGCGTATACAATACTAACTAAAAGTTTTAACAAATCTGTGTGTTATTGTGAGGTAATATTGCACCATAATGTGTGCTTCCGGATGTTACAATTTATAAGATAAACATTTATAATATATCCAGGCATTATAATCAAGTGATAACACACAGCAGCCTTGTACATTTACACATTTTACATTTGGCCTGTCCATTTCCATACTATGGAATAGCTGGTCTGTCTCATAATCCTGGGAACTTGAGTTCAAATCTCAACAGGGGTGATTTCCTTATTCTGAGAGAACAAGTTCTTGGTAGTCCTCAGAAGCTCCATGGGTCCATGGCTTATTTGAAGGTGCAGTTCATAAATGATCTGATGGACAATGTAGACCTTGGATACAGACATTCAGCATTATGCAGTACTACTAGAGACTGCATTGCATTACAAAACTGTAAGCCAGAGGTGGCAAAAATGTGACTCTCAAGTCATTTTGACTTGCAGGCACCGTTCCCTCTCTGCAACTTTCCCTTTGTTTTTCACATGCTGCTGAGTGATGCAGTGCATGTTGCATATTTGGTGACTCATGGAAGGAAGTCATTTTCGCCACCCTTGCTGTAAGCAATAGCAGTTTTGGCTACAAGGTTATTGAGTATGTGCTGGTCTTTTAAAGCTAGTGTTGTTCCTAACAGCACTAACTGGTTACTTACCATGTAGCTTAAGGTTGTATAAATCATAAAGACAGAAGTAGTTTTCACACATAAGGAGATGCGATTACTGTTTTAGGTTAAACAAATCATATGGTTTTTCTGATTCTGATCATGTACAGAGTAATTATAGGATGAAGATTCTGAAGTTTTGATCATGCACATATTACTGTGAATATGTTTTATGTTTCACATAAACTGCCCCAAAAAATTCAAGTTCCCTAAGTGGATGGCTGGGATGTGCAATGCTTTTCTCAGACATGCTTGCTAACCAAAGTCTAAAAGATTTCTCTGATTCAGTGATAGCACCTCTTTGGAATTAATTGTTCTTTCATACCAGCCGTGCGTTGGACAGGGTTGGAAAGGTAGAATCAGATGACCCAAAAATTCAATGCCATAGCCGTGGTTCAAATCCCGGCTATGGCATTGAATTTTTCAGTCATCTGATTCTACCTTTCCAGCACCTCTTTGTTTTGAATACTTGCATGAACTCTGTTTGGAAGAAGAATAGCAAAGTAAATACAAATTTGGAGTTCATATGCAAAGCATATAACACTTTTGCCTCAATCACTCTTTTACCCATTTTAATAAATGCCTTCAGTGATCATAAATGTGAAACAATTATAATGATTACTTTGCAAACATGGTTGAATTGCACTAATAGTCTATGTTTAGGAATAAACATTAAATCTGCTTTTCTAATAATTGTATTTCTTGTTTATTTCTGGTTTTCTTCTGACTATGTGTGTACTTCTTCAGACTTTTACATCACTGACAGAACATAAGAACTATTGAGGAATTTATGTTAATGAATACATTCAAAGATACAAATTACATTTCATCAGAAGAAGAAGAAATCGATGCAATTTACACTGCTCTTAAATATGTATGTTTGGCTATAAAAATGCAAAAACATTGTTATTTTATCAGATTCTAGAGCTGCAAATCATGAAATAGCTTTAACTAAGGATCCAAAAAAGCAAATACAAATTTACTGTTTGGCTAAGCAGATATAAAATTTTAAAAAGGACATACTCTTCCAATGGATTCCTGCAAATTTTGGATTGAGTAACAAAACAAAAAAAACAAAAAATGGAACTAAAATTCAAAATAAGTACTAACAGCCCAAAGTACCATTGGAATCAGTCAAATGTATAATGAAGAAGAAAATGAATAATAACCATAACTCCAAATTAACTACAGAAGACTGAAACTAATACCTAAATTACCCTCAGTAAAACAGTCATCACCATGTTCATGCTTATCAGTGTGTATGATTTCCTTAACACATATCTACACAGAATTGTCTGTTATACAATAAGAAAGAAGAAATGGACATGGAACATTTGGTAATCTCTGAACAAATCAGATTGTATCCAGGCTTCTCCTCAAAATATAGGGAAGCAAGAAGAATAACTTTGTTGCTAAACTCGAGTAATAGATACACGCCTACATTTTCTCATCCCTAATACTTATTAAATCTGCAGTCAAAGATTCATAATCATTAAAGCATTGAAAGCTTTTTATTCTCCTTTTAAGGCCTAAAGCAAGAAACTGTTTGATGTGTTGTCCATATTGACATCACATTAAACAGTGATGATAATCCACATATACTTGTCATATATAACTTACCCTTTTGCCACTCAATGTAAACAAGCAAAGTATTTATTCTACAAGTCTGAAAATGAAGCAAGCACAGAAAACAGCTGATATTAGATTTAAGACTACCCATTTAGGGATCATGTACAAAGTTGAAATAATTATGAGAAATAATACTTGAATGCCTAACAGTTATTAAAAGTTCACAAATTTCCATGTAGAAACACAATTTGTTCCACAGTTTTCCCAGAAAGATGATTTCTTTTATCTGGTACATTGGGACCTGCCTTGGAGAACACTCTTTCACATAATGTGGAGGTTGCAACAATACACAGCCACCTTTAGCCAGTTGAAACAAGGCCGGATATACAGTTTGCTGTTCAGACGACCATTGAAATGGGTTTTCATGCCTTTGTAGCAAGTGTTCTTACAGATATGAGTCCACTTCTACTATTGCAGCAGCTTTGAGTTGAGGATTATTCTGCAGCCTGGATACAAGCTCATCAAATCAAGCCTACAGACATGGTGCAGATTTGGAAACTGGGTGTGCTATCCCTTCAGAGGCTGTGGAAGCATTTGAGGAAAATAGTTCATAATACCTAATAAAGCTTAGTTTGGCTTTATCAACAATTTTTTTGCCAGAAAACCCATGTAATTTAAATTGGGGATCAATATAGTTGCTTATACAAAAACTCTGTTTTGCGCAACATCTTGAAATCGCTGGTTTAACTCTTCCTCTAACTTCCTGGCCATACCTTGTACATGATGAAATTCAGCATTATTTGTATATTCCCTGCACCAAAGTTTCAATGAGTTATTCATTGGTATAACTTTGGAAGCAGTCACCGATTTTTATTGCTCATTTCTTCAGTGCAAGACTTGAAAACTTTCAACACTTCACATGCTTGTCTTATGGTTTTAATGTCAAATTGGTTTAAATTTTCCAGATCTGGGTAATTTACAGCTATTGCTGACACAAGTGAATTCTTTACTACCAGTATTCTTTGCAACATGTCGAAGGTTGAATTCTATATTGTGGCAGTGTTCTGTTTTAAGGTCAGAACTGACCCTTGCATTTGTTCCTGGGTCCTTTTCAACTTCATACTGACATTTGAACTTCTTTTAAGGAATTCAACAATTCTTTTAACTTTTATCACATGTTGTATGTATTGAAGTTCACTTTGAACAATTAAGTTCAGAGTGTATGAAAAACAGGGGATGTGTTTTCAGTTCCTAAGTCTAATTGCAGCTGTAACACTAGCTGCACTGTCACTAACAATACACACAATTTTTTGCTCAATGTCCCATTTTGTTGCAACTCTTTGCAGTTCTTCACTGAGGTTTCCTGATGTGTGCCTTTCTTCATATTTGAAGCACTGCAAGGCAGAAGAATGCAGTTCTAGATGCTCAATGTAGTGTGCTGTCACTGACAAGTGGCTATCATTTCTACTGGTGGTCCAGTCATCCATTGTCAATATCACTGCTTCTGCAGCTTGAATTTTATTTTATACCCTTTCCTTCACCATGGCATATTGTTGTGGGAGAAGCGTTTTCGAAAGCTCTTGCGTGTTGGAACTTTGTAACCCACATTTAACTTGCTTATGAAGTCTTGGAAATACTAACTCTCCACGATAGTGAAGGGCAAATAATCCTTCACTACAGTTTTTAGAAGTGCAAAATCGATCCCAGACTTCTTCTATTGGACATTGGCTTCGTAAAATACATTGGTAGTCTCCCCTGAACCAGAGCATGTGCTCCAGTAGTTGCAGTGCCTCCATCCTCCGGTGATACGGGTTGCTGCTGGTTTTTAGCAATGGATGATAGTGGATGAGGATCATCCGGATTAGCTAAAGAAATACTTACTGGTGCAGGGGCCACTAAACGCCTGGCAGTGAAAGATACTGTTGGGTGCTTCCTGAGAATATGTTCTGAGAATATGGCGATTAAGGTTGATGGTATTTCCTTCTTTATATGAAACGGATTGTAGAACGAAAGTTGCATTTAGTTTCCCGTTTCCCAAATCGGCGAAGAATCCCCATATTTCACTACTTTTCTAGTTCTAGAAGTATTAGCCATTTTTCTTCTCGAAAACAAGTACAACTTCCTAGCGAATTAGTGATTTTACCTCAAATGATACCATACTTCTAACGTGACATCATGGAAGATAACTATTTCTTTAAAAAACACGAGAGAACTAATTTATTAACTAATAAATGGTTTATACATCTAATAGTAGGTATGGACGCTGAGGCGGAGGTAAGCATAATCGTTTCATCTTGAACTAATTTATAAGAACCTTTTCTTTTAATTAATTTGGCAGCAATGTATTTTCTATAAGGGACCTGTCCATAAATCAGATCTCTTAAAATATTTTGTGTTTGTTTTTAAAATTAAGTTTATCCTTTAACCGCGTCATATAAGACGAAGAATGAAATAAATCAGATATGTAGAGCTTAAAGTTACCCACAATCGTCTTCTCAAGATAAGAGAAAACCCCGGAATGAAAACCTTATCCGGGTAACTCACCCTAACCGGATTTGAACTCAGGACATTTTGAATGTGAAAAAGACAGGCTACCTCTACACCACAGAGGTGGGTGATAATATTTTAATTAACATTCTTAGAATAAATTGACATAAGGTTATCGGTACTAATAATTTCTGTTGTATAAAACTCCTAATACCTCACACTGGCCTTACTCATTAATTACTGAATTAATAGTACTGAAATTCAACTAAATATTAGCGTAGCTAGTGACGACGTTCAAGTTTCGCTTTATCAGCACGAAACGGAGGTCAGGTTTGGGAGACTTTATTCCAAACTCCGAAGCTTAGACAAAAAATGTTAATACACTCTGTACCTATTCTTCCTTCGTATCTATTTGCAAATAGGAGAACAGAGCTGAACCCTCCTGCAGATTGATGATTCCAAGCTTTCCATTTGTGGTCGCGTAAATGTAACCACTAATAGCACACAAAACTACGTGTTTTAATTAGCTAAGTAATGTAGGTACCGTTTTCAGTGAATTCAGGCAATTCGTATGAAAAGATAACTACTTATGGTTTTTGCTTTAAACTTATTTTTAAACCAATGCACTCATTCTGAACTCGTGTTTAACTGTTTCTAATGCGAACTTGTTGAAGCATTCACCAATAATTTATATAATAGGTATTATTCATGATTTTGCTACTCAAGCTGGCAACATTCGCTGATATAGGTAAACTTTCGTTGAGTATTATTTGTTATATTGCAAATGTAATTATATCAATGCAATCTGCGTTACTTAAACTTGGAAAAAAATATTAACATAGGTCAATAACTCTGATTCAAACTCTGATGAATGCGAGCTTGTGTTCATTTATGGAAAATATACGTTATAGCTATGTTATATCGAATAATACGACAAATGCAATGAACGTTACCTACAGAATTCAAAAAATACGCAGAAGCTTGTTTTTATCTCATGTAACCTTTTAATGGTGATTATACTTTATGAGAATGCCCAATTTTTAATTATATTCCAATCTACTCGTACTTCCCAAATGTAGCAGTCATATTAATAAGGGGATATTGCGGTATATCTTTCGGCATATATTGCATTTTAACTCCCTAAAGTTGATCGCGTGTTTTAGCCTTAAGTTTAGACGAGTCTTTTCCGCGAGCGGTACAGCTTATGTATAATTACCCCTTCATAATTATATTTTTCTCTTGTTAAATTGCCATTGTAAACAAATTAAGTTTAGTGGCACCAGGAAATGCTTAAAAAGCTCCATAATGAAGCCTCATTTAAAATCAGCTGATAAAATGACAAATTTTGCTTCCAGTTTCTCCAACGTCTTTTCTGTTGAATATGTTGGTACTCTACATTGCGCATGTGCCTTATTCGCTTCGTTGTTGTTTGCTTCCCGCCAGGAAGTAGATTAGTAGACGTAAACAGCAAATTTTACATTTAATTCTGCATATGTAGATGTAGTTATTACGAATTATTTTTGCAATTTGCACTATTCTGTATCTGCTGACCTAGGTCTTTCATAGAGTTTGAGTAATAGCATGAGAATTGCCTACTAAACCGCATAGAATGCAGGAAATTATATCCCGTATACTTGTGGTTCAGAAGGATAAATAAAAGAGAAGCGATGTATTTTTTAAGTGGATTCTGAAAATGTTCCACTTGCGCTTCATAATAACATAGAAATCTTCTCTAGAGATTATGAGTATATTGAAGTTCATTCCTAAAAGATTCTATTATACTTGCTGAAAACACATTTATTGCAAAACAATTTACCTCCACACTATTCATAACCTAATCGTTTAATACGCAATAAAGCAATATTTTATGGAGTATATGGGAACAAGTTTGTCATAAATCCATAGTGTTGCGTTCCGTTAGTTATATTTGCTTTACAGCAAATGCAATTACAAATTATTGTTGTACGTAGGGTCTACATTACTAAATATTCTATTACCATGTAGTTTCTTATACAAAGGGGGTAAAAGCACAACATACTAGCATAGAACTGAAGCCACTATATGACAGATACTTGTTTATGTGGCAGGAGACATTAATTGTTGACATATAGTATGGCATCCCGTTCCATATCACTTGCAATACCTCCTGTTTATTGAGTGGAGGAAGTCATTCCGGCAGCACTCCAGAGTAAAACAGTGGAAGTGCTTTCACCAATACATCCAATAATGAAAAACCAATGATTATTAGAAGACTAGAGGTATCTTTAAGGGACACTGGGAGTGAATTTTTAGGTGAAAATGACAAGATTTTCGATTTTTTAATTATGTAATTTAAATATTTTATAGACACTTGTGAATCATTTTGACCAAATATTTCTCACTATCCGCCAATTTTAAAAGCCCAGCAACATGTTAAAACATCCGTGCACTCTCTTTAAAACTCCACTGGACCCGCCCAATTCCTGTTTCTATATTTAAAGCACAATTATTTGTGTTTTCTGAATATTTTCGATTTATTTGGCCACGTTTTGGGATCAGATGTAATTGCCTGCTTTGTGCTTCCATCTAGCACCTAAATGCATAACTGTTTACTTCGTAATGAACATAAGTTTAGAACTTTGAAAACAAAAATTATATTTTGGTACTGTTAAGAGTCTGATTAAAATTATTTCCATTTACCCATATCATCGTATTTTACAGAATCTTGAAGTTATTTTAAAATTATTGGTTGCTTAAGGCTTTGTTTATATATCTATCTTGCACATCTTTTGATATACTTTGTTGTCTATGTACCATATGCTTTGAGTATTGAAAGCAAACTTTGAGTGAGTTGTTTGAAAATGCCAACTGTAGTGGAGTGAGTGTTCAAGTGTGACTTTACAAATTAGAGAACGACATGACTTTGCTCAAAGGTTATGTGTGAAGTGCAACAACTGTGGTTTTAGCTCTACCCAGAAATATTCCAGTCCTCGTGTCATATAAAGACAGAAAAATCTAGAGGCTTCCATTTGATGTAAACAGAACATGTATAATGGCATTTTTAGCAAATTAACTTCTTTCAGTAGAAATGCTATAGTACAAAATATTCCTGATAAATGTGGTATGAAAAAGGCTATTTATGTCATCGTCAGTCACTGCATGTCAACAGACAACAAACTCCAGCATGGAAAATGTCCACTGGTACTGAATCCTGGTGCTTTTACAACAAAGGTGTGGCTAATGGTACACAGCCCGATACCAATTTTAAAATGTCCATAAAGCTTTCTGAATCAACTGTTTCCAAGATAATGTCTATCTACCAAAGACTAGCCTGTCATGAGCTGCTACATAATTGTGTAAAAGATATTACACAAAATCAACATGAATCGGTGGATGCCATGTTATGGAGGAATTTCCAAAAAATTTTGTATCAAAGAAGAACATCACAATTTCTGTAACAAATGCTGGGCAAAATTTAATATGAGGTGCTCAGCTACTGAAGAAATGAAATCTACTATAAAGAATCCTACAATTTGAAAGGTATCAGATGTGATTATGAACAGGTGCGACAACAGAAGGAAAATGTGAGGGCACTCGATCATCGACTGGGAAGAAGAAAACAAGGACGCAGCAAAATAGAAAAAAGAATGGGAAAACATAAGCTTCAGGGCAGTTCTAAGTACCTGATAAGCTGTTAATCTAAAATGAATGTGCATGCTTCAGAAAGATGTAGTTTTATTACACCCATAGTCCTTTTTTGACAAGAGGTGGAAGACCTTAACAACACAGCTGCATATTACATGTCAACCTTTCCATTAAACATTACAAAATTTATGACCTCCGTTGCCACAAAGGGACCAGGGGGCGTGGCAGTTGGAAAGGAACACATTAATTAGCATATAAATTGAAAATTCCTGCATATTAAGTGTGCTGGTTCCGCTAAATCTATACTACTGGACGACTGGGTTTTCCACTATAGACCCCTCCTCGAATACCGTACAAATGATCTATACTTAGACGTTTTCGTTGTTAAAGTTCTTGAATAATGCGATTCTTTGTATCGGAGTTTTTAACCAGAATCCCTAACACTTATCGTCGTTTTCCCTACCTCTCCCATATAACTGCATTTCCCCCTCCTTCAACTCTCTCCTAGCGTAGGATCTCTCTCTCTCTCCGTTTACCTCGTCTCTCACATATAAACGCATTCCACCTTTAGCATTCCTTTATGTTAGCACCTCCCTCGTATCCCCTATCTCTCCCTATATGCCTATATTCCCCCTCCTTCAGCATCTGTCTAGCCTAGCACCTCTCCACGTATTCCCTATCTTTCTCATATAAAGCGCATTCCCCTCCTTCTGCCACTGTCTAGCCTAGCATCGACCCTCGTATTCTCTATCTCTCCCATATAAAGGGCTTTTCCTCCTTGAAGGCCCTCACAACCTAGCATCTACCGTCGTTTTCCCTATCCTTTCCTATATAAACGCAAAAAAGTGAGTCAGCTTTCCTCTATATATTCTACTCTTAAGATAGCCTGTTAACTATTTGACCATTTGAAGTGATAATTTATTTTTTTAACAAATATTCACAAAAATAATTTCTTTGTGTAATTCTTTTATATTTACAATTCTTTTCCTGGAAACCATGTAATTTAGGATCAACATGTAGCTAAACATTTTATACAACCACAAAACGTTTTCAAACGTCTAAGTTAAATAGAGTTTGAGGAACGTGTACCTGAAGTTTAAAAAAATAAACAGAGCAAATGGCAAAAAACAAGAAGGTGAGCCTTGTTACATACTAATACACTATAACATAAGTGCCCTCTACAGGTCGAAATAACTAAACAGATTACATAGATATGTTCTGTATGCCATTTATAATCCATTACAACAACAAATAAAATTGTTGATCCCAATTCTGTACCAAGTGTCCCTAACATTTAATATATCATGTAAATACAATAAATCTGGCTCATATCTCATGTTAATCCTAGAAAGACACAAAATATTTATTCTCGATGTTTCCTTAACTTTCACAACGTAGCTAGAGTTCGCAATTAATCAGGAGTTGTGTAGTTTCTCGACTTTAGCGTGTGATTGAGCCATCCTAGCCGCAGTAAGAGCAATTACGTTCCAGGGATGCACTAACGAAATTAATTCATATTGTCAACAGAGATAGATAGAAGTCAAGTTCACCTTTATTTAAGAACTTAATTATAGAAATAGTTTATCGTCTGGCTATGATGAACGACAGTTACTTATCATATCGAAGAGTTAATGGGTTTTATTCAGATGAATGCTGTAAACCCAATAGTAATTTTAAATTCGTTTTAGATGTATTTGGTATTGCTCAGTATTTGGAACGGAAAGCTTCGGCATGAGCTTAAATTTGAAGGATTATCGCAAAGAGAACAAAAGGTCGAGCCGCTGAAGGATCCACCGCTGCTTTTCCGGCTACCGCTTAGAAGCTTACTCCGGCCGCAGACACCGCCGTCTCGCCGGCAGTTCCACCGACATCCGCCGGGAAGGCTGCTGCGCCTCCACCGCTGACTGGGCCTAGCTACGCTTCGGCCGCTGCTTCACCCTGTCGCAGTATTGCAACGCGGAGCCTGATCTTCCAGCTCCACAGCTTGCCACCAGCCCTGTTACTCCTACACAGGGCTGTACGACGCCACAGACTGCCGCCGGCCTACCTCCACTGGTGAGACCACTGTCACAGCAGACGCACCCTTCTTCAGATGACCGCCATAGTGTTGTCATCTGTGCAGTGCCAAGAGACCTTCCAGTGCACTTCGTGCTGGAAGCTGCAAGGCACCACTGACGCTCTGCTATTCGCGCATCCCGAATAACTTCAAACAGAGGGCCAACACCGCTGGTACGCCTCCATCTGGTTTCCGCCACGGACGCTCAGGCGGCCTTGGGATCAAGCCTGCCCAACAGCGCCCTCTCAAGGCAGATCGCGCACCACCAGGATGATGACGGGATCCTCGCATCGGTCCAGCGCAAGCTGGAACGCATCGAGGACCATCTCGTCGATCCAGATGACGCCGAAGATGGAAGCGACGGCCGATCCACGCGACTTGGAGCCCTTCAGACTTCAGTTGCGGGGCTTCGAGAGCTCCAGACGGAAGCCATCAACTACATCGCCAATTCCACAGCAGAACTACAGGACACCTTGACGAGTAGAGAATTCCATAGCCACATCACCACACTCACCCTTGCAATAAGAAGAATAGTCAAAGAAGAACTCCGCTTCTTCAGGAAGCTTCAACAACCAGATGCCGATCCACCGGACTGGCCTGACGCAGCACCCAGAGGTCGCGTTAGGCACCCGAAACACTACTGAGCAGCAGCACACTCTACTCACCGCGGCGGCATGCTGGGCCTCGTCCAGATTGCCTACCGCCACACTATTCCTCTCCTACTTTTCCTTTCAAACTCACCCTTGAATTCCCATTAGCGCAAGCAGGGCCTCGGTCATGCTTGCGTTCTGGCACCTTACTTTCACCTGGCTTAGGCCCTCATGGCCGGCCAATATACCCTCACCATTGAATACGCTGGTGCAATAGCAGTACAGCCGCACTATCACACCTGAATTCCTCTTTTTCCTTCTTCCATTTTCCTTTCGGTGGAGGAGTTTTTAGTGGGTATGCCGACTATTGGTGAGCCCCACACTCTCAGTCCCGACTCCCATCGGGGCTGAGGTTGGTGATTAAATCATTTTCTCCTCCACTCGAAGAAAGAAAAATTGTTAAGAAAAAAATTAAAAATAAAATAAATAAATAAAATGTTACTCGTTAATATCATTACCCCTTCTTTTAATGTCATACATATCATGAAATACTTTGAAAAAATAATAATTACAAAGCACATTAAAGAGAAGAAAAAAATCATTAACTACATAAACATTTGTGAGAAATTTAACAGTTGTGACCGAGTAGATAGAGTTAGAAAGAAACTATTGACAATAATAGCACTAGTGCTGATAATTTTACGTTATATTTGAAATTGGCGAGTGCTTTTAATGATATTCGTACCGAAGGTACAGAAATAATTGTCCTGTGAAGAGATTAATGACTCTGAAACCGAAATTAAGCACTCTGCTATGCGGGTAGACCTGAGAAGCGTTGCGAGTGAGACTCGGGTCGGAACAGGCCTTGGTGGCTAAGAGTTAAAATTTGGTGTAGTCTATAAACAGGTCACTAGTAAGCCGTGTAAAGTTACTTGACCTCCCCTACTTACTATACGTAGTAGAGAGGGTAAAAATGCGTAAAAAGCTCCAGTAAACGGCAGGTTCTATTTTACTTTCTCTACCACGCACAAAGGTAGATATGGTACTGCATTCCACCCAAAAATTCGCTACCGAGATTTCACCGAAAATACAAGTTTTGTGTGTACGTGTGTCTCTGAACAGCATGATTTAAAAACCGAAATGTCGGATAATTACTAAACTTGGTATCTGGATTCAGTATCATCCAAAGATGTGATGCGAAGATTTTCAAGAAAAACCCCCAACCCAGACTACAATTTACCTGGAACATCTCTCGAATTTTCTTTATTTTCTACAGAATGACTCTAACGATTTTGGTTAAAATACTATATATTAAAGATGTTTACACGACAAATAAAATGTATATCTTGAATTTTCTGGGAGTACCTGTTAAATCTTTTTCATTCGGAAGGAACCTTGTGTAATCTTGTAAAACTAGTAAACCTTAAGCGACAGAGGAAAGCGTACTACACAAAAAGTTAAGATCTCTTTAAAACACATAACTTATTTCAGAGAAACCTGTTTTGTGTTATTAGGCATTTACAGCTACCCGTTATTAATTATTCTATTTGTTCAATACCTTGTCATTGTTTATAAGTCCCCTCGGTTTTCCGTTGTTTCTCGCGATGGCATGGAAACAATATGCAATTTTAAGACCAGCACATAGCGTCCTCTACTTAAACCTCTAAACATTGCTATTCTCTGTGTACATACTCGAACGAAATGTGCTATATAGCTATTTCTGCAAATGCTTATCTAGTTTAAAATGAAGTAGACAGAAAAATTCACTTTCGTCAAAATAACTTCTATATGCACTAATAAACGATGGAGGGTAGAAAACTTAAGTGAATGTAACACATCGGTTTTTTTTTCATATAACTACTGCAAACTATTCCTACGAAATCTTATTGCTTTCTCTACCATGTACATAGTGTGTAGAGAAGGTATACAATCCCATTCAAAAATTCGGTATCAAGATTTCACCGAAAATTCAAGTTTTGGGACCCCCTGAATAAAAAAGCCATTTTCACTTTCCATACCACATACATAGTAGGCAGTGAAGGTATTTCATTCCACCATTTTACTTTCTCTCCAAGTACGTAGTAGATAGAGAAGGTATAGCATTCCAACAAAAAATTCGATACAGAGATTTCACCGATATAAATCCTTTGAGGCTCCCTGAATTAAAAAAAAGTAGAATTCTTACAAAAAGGCCTGTGTGTGTGTGTGATTTATTGTATGCGTCTGCGTGTGTGTATGCATGTGAACAGCATAACTCCAAAAGGAGAATTCGGATAAACGCCAAACTTTGTGTTTAAGTTTATTATCTTCCAAAGATAAGAGATGAAGACTCTCAAGAATATTCCCCACACCAAACTAACCTTTACATAGAAGATTATGAGTTTTTTTATTTTCTGAGAAATGGCACTAACGATTCTGATTAAAATACGGTATATTAAAGATATTTACTGTCAAATAAAATGTTCCCTATATTATAATAAATCAGAAGTATTATTGATTGTGATGTTATCATACAATGAATTGAAGTGCGTCGTTACGTATTAATTCACTTCAATTCATTATGTGCCTATATCTTGAATTTTTTTGGAATAGCCTATGAAACCCTCTTCGTTCGGAAGAAACATCGAATAATCTTGTATAATCGCCAAACCTAAGCGATAGACGAAAACGTAACAAGAAATGTAGATCTCTTTAAAAGACACAATTTATTTCAAATAACTTCTTTTGATGCATCAGCAGTTGCACAGATATCCCTTATTAATGGTTCGAATTATTCAATACTACGACATTCTTTAAACGTCCTGTCAAAATTCAAGTATTTCTCGCTATTCTATCGAAACCGTATGCAATTTTAAAGCCAGAGTACCTATAGCGTCCAGTTCTTAAACATTGGCTACTATTGTTTTCGTTTGTATCCATAACGAAATGTGTAATGGAACTATTTCTGCAAACCTTTATTTGGAATAAAATGAAGTGGATATAAAAATAAGTTTCAGTAGGTCTAGATTGCATACCAACTAATAAACCATAGAGGGTAGAGAGGGGATTGCATCACATCAGATTTTTAGAAAAATGTCCGTCTGTGTGTGACTCTAACAGTATAACTCAAAAACGAAAAGTCCGATAAACACCAAACTTGGTATTAAGGTTCAGTACCCTCCGAAGATGCGACACAACGAGTTTCAAGAAAATCCCTAAAACCACAAACAACGCTTTATATCGAAGATTTTTAGAAATTTGCGATTTTCTAAAAAATGGTTCTAACATTCTGATTAAAACTCCATATTTTATATATTATTATAACTGCATATTAAAATATTTACATTGCAAATAAAATGTATATCTTAAATTTTCTGCTAATATCCTATGAAGTCCTCTTCATTCGGTGAGAATTTTGTATAATATTGTATAACTGCTGAATATTAAGTGATAGACATAAACGTGCTACACAAAGAATGAGGACCGCTTTAAAACACACAATTTATTTCAAATAACTTTTATGTGCCATAAGCCACTTCTGAGATATCGGCTATTACTGGTTCGAATGTTTCATTATTTGGTCATTCTCTTTAAGTCCAGTCAGAATTCAGTTGTTCCTATGAATGGAGAGCATATCACCGATAATGTTTTGTTGCCCCCCGAATAAAAAAGCATATTTAGAAAAATGTCCTTGTGCGTGTGCGTGTGTATGTGTGTCTGAACAGCGTAATCAAAAACAAGTCGAATAACCACCAAACTTGGTATTTGGATTAAGTGCCATCCAAAGATGCGATATCAAGATTTTAAAGAAAATCTCCCACCCCAAACTACCCTTTACATGGAAAACTTTCGTAATTTTTTATTTTCTAAAAAATGGCTCTGCGATTCTGATTAAAATTCCATATTTTAAAGATATTTACAGTCAAATAAAATGTATATATTCCATTCTCTGGGAATAACCTTCATTCGGAAGGAATTCTGTATAATCTTATATAACTGGTAAACATTAAGCGATTGACGTAAACGACTACGCAAAACATGTAGACCTCTTTAAAACACACAACTTACTTGAAATAAGTATATTGTGGAATGAGCCATTTCTGAGATATCCGTTATTAATGTTTCGAATTGCTCATTACTTGGTCATTCTTCTGAAGTCCTGTCAACATTCAGTTGTTTCTCGCGATTGCATGAAAACAGCATAGAATGCTAAGGCCAGCAATAGCGTGCAGTTCTTAAACTTTTGACCATCGCTGTTCCCTTTGTATCTATATCGAAATGTGTAATCTGGTTATTTCTGCAAAGTTTAATTTCGGTTAAAATATAGTACGCAGAAAACTAAGATTTAGTAGGATTGGATATTATACCCACTAACAAACAATGGAGGGTAGAGAGAGTCCTGTGTATCACATCAGATTTTTACTTCTGCTACCACGTAGGTACATAGTAAGTAGAGAAGGTATTACATTCCACCCAAAAATTCGATGTCGAGATTCAAACGCAAATACATGTTTTGCGGCCCCTGAATAAAAATAAGCATTTTTAAACAAAGGTGTGTGTGTTGTGCGTGAACAGCATAGCTCAAAAATGAAAAGTCGGATAAATATCAACCTTGGTATTTAGGTTAGGTACCTTCCAACGATGCGACACGAACATTTTCAAGAAACCCCCCCGACCCCAAACTACCCTTTACATCAAAAATATTTCGAAATTGTTGATTTTATAAAATACGGCTCTAATAATTTTGATTAAAATACTATATAGTAAAGACATTTACACGACAAAGTGTTTACCATGAATATTTTTGGAATAGCCTTTGAAGTCCTCTACATTTGGAAGGAATTCAGTAAAATATTGTATATCTTGTAAATGTTAAGCAATAGACGAAAACGTACAGCAAAAAATGCAGATTTATTTGAAACACACAATTTATTCCAAATAGCTTTTTTCATAGCATCAGGTTTTTCCAAGATATCCATTATTAATATTTCTATTTGTTCAATACTTTGTCATTCTTATTAAGTCCCATCAATTTTCAGATGTTTCTCGCGATTGCATGGAAACAGTATGGAATTTAAAGGCCAGCGTATAGAGTCAGTTCTTGAATACTTGACTATCACTATTCCCTTTGTGTCTATAACAAAATTGTAATGTAGCTATTTCTGCAAAACTTTGTGAATTAAAATGAAGTACATGGAAAAATAAGATTTATTAAGGTAGTCCAGCAGTAGAGATTTAGCGGAACCAGCACACTTAATATGCAGGAATTTTCAATTTATATGCCAATTAATGTGCCCCTTTCCACCTGCCACACCCCCTGGTCCCTTTGTGGCAACGGAGGTCAAAAATTTTGTAATGTTTAATGTAAAGGTTGACATGTAATATGCAGCCGTGTTCTTAAGGTCTTCCACCTCTTGTCAAAAAAGGACTATGGTTGTAATAAATTATGCTTTATATACGCGCCGCCATAACGGAGCCATACCCATCTCCCACTAGGTCACCTTCATTACCTGGGAAGCAATACATTTTTTGCGTGGCAGAGAGGATGACCATGCAGTTGCATGTGACAATGGGTGTAATAAATTACGCTTTGTTGTGGTCGCCGACATCACGGTGCCATCCCCTCCTCACAGGGCCACCCTCATTAACAGACCAACAGGGAAGCAATAAATTTCATTGTATCGGCTTGCTGGAATGTCAGGTAATGTGCAGCTGCGTATTATTATACAGTCCACACTGATTGCTGTTATCGATGGCGTGCCTTTACTTTATTGACAAAAGACAGACGCGGTTCTATTCCCCCTTCTCCTTGCACCCCCTCAGTACCAGATTCTTACACAAAGAAAGATCTCTCTGCGCATGTGCAGCAGGAGATGATTCCATTGAATGCAACAATCACGTGGCGTTTAAACATCCCCACCATGACGATGTGCTGGCATAGCCAGGGGGCTTTATGTCTCTATATAAACAGCTCAAGGAACTTGTAAGAATCATTGTGAGCTTATTAACTCTCCATTATAAATTAAAAACACCTGTGTACTACAGTTTTAATTGAAGTTGGTGCCATTGATTTCTAAACAACATTCATCATCATCCTTAATACAGTGCAAGGCGAGTTTTTACATAACTATACAAATCAGTGTTGACTTTTTTTTTACAATGAATTTAATTTTGTTTAAACGATACAGTGCATGAAAGACGAATCTGTGCAAGAGTACCATATTTTTATCTCATCTTTGCACTCACATGGATTTCTCGGCGCACCCTTCTTCCATTCACATTCATACGGTGTTCTCTACACCCTCTTCTTCCATTTACGCTCACACAGTTTTCTTGGCGCACTCTTCTTCCATTAACATTCATACGGTTTTCTCGGCGCACTCTTCTTCCATTCACACTCATACTGTTTTCTCTATACTTTCTTCTTCCATTCACCATCACACTGATTTCTCCACATACATGATCGTCCCAAAGTGACACTTCTACCAAGCAACGGAACCTGCACGAAGACCTACGAACGCTCCCGAGCACAAAGACGCATATACACGTCACTTGCACGCATATGCATAAGCATAGTTACAAACCACTGCTTTGTTACAAAACTAGCACTTTTACCAAGCAACCGAACCTGCACGAAGACCTACGGATATCCCCGAATACATACATGCTTAAACATACTTACCAAAAAAACACGACCATGTAGTACCACACACAGACACACATGCAAACTTACAGGGCATGCACGCACACATACGTAATACATCCAAGCGTTTACACACACAGACTGAGTTCTAATATAAAAAAACGCATAACTTGTCCTTCCACCTGAATAATGCATTGAAAAAGTAATTCATGATCAATGTCTGTTACAGAGTGTTTAGAAGATAGACTTAATAAGATGGTTGAAGCGCGCAGTTTCCCAACGACTCGGAGAGTTCAGGATCTCGAAATAGGTCTTAAATATGAACTTAAGGCATTAAAGAGAGCCCAAAGAAGATACGGTACCAGGATCGTATCTTCGCTGGAGGATTACCATGTGTGCTTGCCTCAACGATATAATTCGATAACCGACGAAGAGCTTGCAGAAATGTCAGGAAAATTATATTTCGTATTCATAAATAAAACAGCTGTCTCGTTGATATTACATATAAAATATACAAAAGATGCATGTTATAGAAGTTATAAAAATTCATGACATTACAATGTCACATGTTTTAAATTCAGCTATATATATCGCCTTGAAATAACGTCTGATATCCAAATGTTTATAAAAATCTTTTGTGTTTCATTTTCATTGTAGCCTAACAAAAATGGCTGCTTGCACTATTGGCTATTTTCAGGCTACTTGCACTTTCAAAAGCATGCCTTCTAAGACTTACATTGTTCAATGTTTCATACTGAATAAGGGAAGAAGAAGAAAAACTTTCCAAAGGAGGCTAACGCTCTTGGAGGATAGAATAACAAGGGTCGACACCCCTAAGAAACATGCCGGCAAGAAGCTGGCTCCGAGACGTCTACATCTCGAGAAGCCCCAAATTTATGATAGGGTACATCTACGACATTCCAGTGCTTGTAGTGAAAAACACAGACAGATTTGCATACATGACAATGCACAACTGGAAGATAACTCGAGAGAGTCTCCTTATATTCCAAGCATTCCTCCAATCGAGGAAGTACCCGCAAGTGGAATATTGTGAAAATATTGTTTTCTCTTATAATGCCATTGCTTATATGGAAGAGGGCAAAATAAAAATTATGAACACTAATTTAAATGGTTGTGAAGTACTTTTAAATAGTGACGAAATTTACACCCTAAAAACACTTGATTTGTGTATATATTACCATTTAGGTAACCTATCTGTCGCAAGTGTAACACAATATGAAGGAACGATGAGTTGGAGTAGGAAAGTACTGGAATTGTATGATAAAAATAATAAAAAAGAATGAAGGTGTACTTTTACAGATTGTTTTATTCATAAAAATCCTTACATTCCCAATGAAAAATAAATCCCTACATTAAAGTGATTAGTTTAAAATATAAGCTGCATCACACGAGTCAGAGGCTAGTATGTAAATACTTTATCATGAATTATTAAACAATACAATGAGGTCTGTGCAGGGATATTTGCACTACCTTGAATTTCTATTCTGATGTTGACAGCTCCATTTACAACTTCCTCTGGTTTATGCGAGCAATCTATAATAAATATAGGAGGAAATTTAAGAAAATCTTTTCTCTTCAATACAGGGTAATTCTCTTTTTCATAATAAGAGTTTTGAAACATTGAATACATATCATACAATGATGTAAATCTCAAGTTTTCAAACTCCAAGTTCATGTTGTGATAGGGATAACATTCACCAAAGATAAAGTCTCAAATTTGTTATGTTACAATGATAAAAAGGGAACAGTCTTTAGATGCATTATTCGATCTTAAAGTCAGCGCATCCAAAATGACAAATCTGGGCTTCTCCATTTTTGATGTGGTGGCGACAGTCCAGGTGAATGATTTAGTTTGCGGCACAGCAGGCTGAGTATGCAGATCTATGGTCCTAAATAGGAGAAACAGAGGCTTGTCCTACTTGACAATCTTGAGGATTTCAACATTTTCAGCATCAGAAAGTCGAATCACAGGCATTCTCCACTCGATTCGTACAAGTTTAACAGTAGCATTCCCTTAACCCAGAGGCGCTATAATGCAGTTTTTAGAGTCCTTGGATCGAATCAGCACCAACTCAAACTTGCTTTTGAGTATGAGCTCTTTGGTGTAGTCAGCAAATCCCAGAAGCATAGAAACCGGTACTATAGCATTGAATGCTCCATTTTCTGCATGTACAATGTGCATGTGTTCTACAGGATAGCAACATCCAGCATTCAGCAGACGAGCAGATTCCATTGGTTTGGGAGCAGCATAGTTGCGTAAAGTTGATGCAATCTCGGAGTTTCTAGTTCGATCAATTGTTGAGCCGTTCATAGCCAGTCGAATCTCCTCAAAAATGAATGCAATGGCGTTATTGTAGTAGTATCTGCTCCATTATGTTTAGTAATATTTCCCTCGAGGTATAGATAACTTCGATTAGGTAATGTATATAAATCCTCAGATTGACAAGAGATTCTAATCTCGTCATTAGCGTCAGAGCTGATGTATTATAGGGCAAAAGCACATTTTCCTCTTCTTTGGTGATCTTGTCGTCGAATCTTGGTGTCTCGGTAACATTGAAGATGTCCATGATTATATGATTCTGAAGCCCAATGCCTGGAGCAACGGTGGATTGCGCGATGCTAACACATGGAACGTTAAAGGCAGAGTATGATGCGGTCGTCGAATAACTCCATTATTATATCCTCGACGTCGCTGACTTCTAAAATCGATTGCCATTGCAACGGATGTGAAGTTTTATGCGTATATCTTCGTTTCTAAAGTCAATGATATTACCATTCTGGTCCACAACACGAAGACTAATTTGCTCTATGATATTGGTGTTTATGATCGGTAGGTAAATTGGATTTGATGGTTCTTGAGAAATATGATAACCGGGTGGAACAGATGGGGAAAGGTCATAGATTGTGTGCCCGCTTTTACCTTCGATGAAAGAACGTGTTGCAATACTGCACTCGATTCGTATGATGCTGGTTCAAATCCCGGCTATGGCATTGAATTTTTCAGTCGTCTGATTCTACCTTTCCAATATTGATGTGAGTATTTTAATTTCTAGAAAAATCGTTGTCTTTCATTTCCCTGTAACCTAACAAACTGCAATTCCTTTCATGCTCCCTACGCTTCCAAAAAAGCATGTATTCTAAGACTTTTATTGGGCAGTGGTTCAGACGCTGCAATAAGGGGAAGATGAAGAACAGTTTTGCCGATCTGCAAAGGAGGCTGACGCTCTCGGAGTCTAGAATAAACAACATCGACACTCCCAAGAAACATGCAGGCAAAAAGCGCGCATCGATACGTCTGCATCCCGACAAGAGATGTTGCTTATATGGAAGAGTACAAAATAAGAATTTTGAACACAAATTTAAATTATTTTGAAATACTTTTAAATAGAGATGAAATTTGAAACCTAAAATATTTGAGTCGTGTATGCATTACCATTTAGGTAACCTATCCACTGCAAGTGTAACGCCTTATCCAGGAACGAGGAGTTGAAGGAGGAAAGTGCTGAAATTGTATGATAAAAATAATAAAAAGAATGAAGATGTGCTTTTACAACTTGTTTTATTTATTAAAATCCTTACATTCCTAAAGAACAAGAAACCCATACATTACAATGATTAGTTTAAAATAAAAGCTGCATCACATGAGTCAGAGGCTTGTATGTAAATGCTTTATCATGAATTATCAAACAATAAATAAACGACTGTGCAGGGATGTTTGCACTAGCTTGAATTTCTAATCTGATGTTGGCAGCTCCATTTACAACTTCCTCGGGTTGATGCGAGCAATCTATAACAAATATAGGGGCATATGTAAGAAAATCTTTTCTCTTGAATAAAGGGTAAGTCTTGTTTTCATAATAAGATTTTTGAAACATTGAGTACATGGCATACAGTGATGCAAATCTCGAGTTTCCAAAATCAAAGTTCATGTCGTGATAGGAATAAAATTCACTATTAAGATAAAGCCTCAAATTAGTTATGTTACAATCATCAAAAAGGGAACAGTCTTTAGATGCATTACTCGATCTTAAAGTCTGAACACCCAAAATGAAAAATCTCAGATTCTCCATTTTTGATGTAGTGGCGAAATTCTAGGTAAATGATTTAGTTTGCAGCACAACAGACTGAGTATGCAGATCCATGGTCCTAAATGGGAGAAACAGCGGATTGTCCGAATTGACAATATTGAGGATTTAAACCTTTTCAGCATCAGAAATTCGAACCACAGGCATTCTCCGCTCTATTTGTGCAACTTTAACACTGGCATTCTCTTCACCCTGAGGCTGTATAATGCAGTTTTTAGAGTCCTTGAATCGAATCAGCACCAACTCAAACTTGCTGTTGAGTATGAGCTCCCTGTGGTCGTCAGAAAATCCCAGAAGCATCGAAAGAAGTACCATAGCATTGATGACTCAATTTGCTGAATGTACAATGTCCATGTCTTCTCCAGGATAGTACCATCGAGCATTCAGCAGATGAGCAGATTCCATTGGGGTGAGAGCAACATAGTTGCGTAAAGTTGATGAGTCCCGGGGCTTCTGGTTTGATCAGTAGTTGAGCCGTTCATGTCCAGTCAAATCTCCTCAAACATGAATGCAATAGCGTTATTGGTAAGCTTTGCAGCAGTAGCTGCTCCATTAGGTTTAATAATACTTCCCTCGATGTATAGATAACTTCAATATATAAATTCTCAGCTTGACAAGGGATTATAATCTCGTCATTAGCTTTCAGAGCTGATGTATAATTGGTGAAAAACACATGTTCTTGTTCTTTGGTGATCTTTTCGTCGAATCTTGGTGTCGTCTCGGTAACATTGAAGATGTCCATGATTATAGGATTCTGAAGCCCAATGCCTGGAGGAACTGTCGATTGCGCGATGTTAACCCTCGGGGCGTTAAAGGCGGAGTATGATGCGTGTCGTCACTCCATTATTATATTCCCGACATCGCTGACTTCTTCTAAAATCTATTGCCATTGCGTCGGATGTGAAGTCTAATGCTTATATTTGCGTTTCTAAAGTCAATGATATTACCGTTCTGGGCCACTACACGAAGACTAATTTGCTCTATGACATTGGTGTTTATGATCGGTAGTAAATTGGATTTGATGGTTCTTGAGAAGTATGATAACCAGGCGGAACAGATGAGAAAAACTCTTAGATTGTGTGTCCGCTTTTACAATCGATGAAATAACCTTTTCAATGTTGCACTCGTTTCGTGTGATGCTCACTTTAAATGTATTCACCAACAAATCAGATTCAGCCAACTGATTAGCTGGAATTACTTTATTGTCCCTGAAGCCCAAGAGCGATCTTATAGAACGATCATTGGTAAAACCAACGGTGAAAGGACATTTAATTTAAGCATTCATGGTATTAGTATTAGGCCTAATAAAGAAGACATTCTCATCAACCCCTAGCTTATCTCGGATATATTCATTAATATCAGCAATCGCATAAGTTCCTTCGGGTATATCGATGACCTTAATTTCATCATTGTAAATGTATTGAAATTAATTATTACTCTGATCAACCTTTGGAATGGAATAGAAGGTTTTAAAATTCAATAGAGCAATCTCATAATGTCGCTTTGGATCTTTCTGAAGAGGGGGATTCAGGTATGTAGTAAGAACAGATTCGTTGCCGCTGACAGCGATAGTGTAACTCATTTCAATAGAAATTGCAGGCACAAGTGCCCGCAATTGACTGAGCTGAAACCTCTTAGTGTTACACAACACCTCAACGCCACTGAGGTACCTTTCTATCTCTTTTGGAGGCTTCAAGTTTCCAAAGCCTTCGAAATAAAATGACACGTTGCCATCCTTCTTTATAGCAACCCATTATTATGAGTGCCATTATTATCTGAAGCATCGAGAATGACGAAAATTCTCTCTCTGTAACGAGGCCTTGAAGGTAGCTGATCGATCATGTACACCTCTGAAATGAGGAATCTATAAACGTCGCGCATACAAGTCGAGATAAATGTTACCCAATGCTTTTTCGGGACTCTCTGCCGGAGTTTAATTCCCTTTCTTGCTCTGCTCTCCTCCTTTTGGTGTTCCTCACCTTATTCTTCCTCACTCGAAGGCCTTTCCCTCTTGCTTCAATTTTGCTGTTATGTCTCATCATTTTGGCAAGTTGTTTATCTGCAGCCTTTTTCTTATTTACTGCTGTAGCAATTTGAGCAGCACCTCCAGCTGCAGCACCTAGAGTTGCAATAATTGGTATGAGGGGTAGAAATCCTCCCCGTTTTTTCTTGGATCCAGCACCAACAGCCACTTTCCCCTTCATAATTGTTGTTGCTAGTTTCGCCGCCAAAGTTTCGCCTGATTTAGCATCAGGTGATTGCACTCTTTTCCACGCCTTTTCAGCCAAGATCTCATCTGCAATGTCTCTCGAACCAGAGTCCTTGTGCTGGGCGTAGGCAGTGTCGTGAAGTATGCACGCTTCGTCTAAAGGGTTGATTCCGGGGTCTCCACTCTTTAATCCTTTTCTAGCTTTGTTCCAAGACCGTAGTATCTGTATCCAGGCAAATGTGCTTCAAATGGCAGCCAGTTAATGAGAGAGCTAATTAAACCAGAACCTCTTGCGATCTTAACCTCCTTAGCTCTTATGGTATACTATTTGATTTTATTGGTGTATTGTTCTTTTATACTCTGTCTATCATCTGTTACTGTTATTAGCATATATACATATTAATTAATTATTTTGTTTTAGTTGCTACGATGGAGTTTGCGAAGCAAGATTGCTCGCTGCCTATTCAGGTGCTAGAATTTGAAAGCGACTTTAGACACGATCGTCACGGAAAGTTGTTTCCTGGCAGTGTTAGAGCGTGAATTCTAGGCAGCCCCAGTGCTGGAAAAAATGTAGTACTCAATATAATACTTCACGAGAATGGACTGAGTGTAGATTGAAAGAGTGTACATTTAGTCAAAGTCACTATACCAACCAAAGTATCAATATCTCATTAAGCTGCTTGAACACATAGAGGGTATAGGAGTGAATACTCATGAAGACGGAGAAAGCGTCTTGCATCCATAAGAAATTAAAGAAAATTCAATCCTTATATTTGGCGATGTCATCACAGAAAGGCAAACAAGATTGCCTCCTTTTACAGCATAGGCAGGCATCGAAATGTGGATTCTATTTACCTAGCACAATCCTATGCCAAAGTCCCAAAGCATTTATTTCGAGATAATGCGAACATGGTCATACTCTTCGGGAAGATAACTTAACTTGAAGCACATATAGAGTGGCGCACGATAAGTCACCTGATTGAATTTTGATCCTACAAGTATACTATTGGTGTAATAGTTTCGAATGGTGCGCTCAACTTCGTGCAGTTCATGGAAATGACTTCAGATGTCGTTACGAGTTCATCGCTTCCGTTTTGAGTCCGCCATGAAGTTTGCCGCGATGGCGGACAAAGGACGGTTGACCGTCGCAAAAAAGACGAAGATTGTGTTACTGTTCGCGGCGACGAACAGTGTTACATTGACACAGAGAAGGTTTCGTGCTCATTTAGGCACACGGTGTGCTCCCAGCCCACAGACAATACACAGATTACATCACACATTTGCAGGTACTGGATCTGTTTTTGAGTGTAAGCGGTCACATGCACGTACCGTGCATTCGCCGCAAAACATTGAAGCAGTTCGAGTGGCTTTGACTCGTAGTCTGAGTAAATCAACAAGAAGAGCCAGTGCTGAGTTGGGAATTTCACGCCGATCTGTACAAAGAATTATTCCACCCGAGCTTCGCTTGTATCCATACAAGATGACTGTGACGCATAAGCTTACTGCGAGAGATAAGGAGCGGAGACTACAGTTTGCAAGGTGGGCAATCCAGCAAGACCAAGAGGCAGTGCTACACAACACATGGTTTTCTGACGAAGCTTATTTTTACGTGAACGGTGTTGTGAACAAACAGAACGTTCGATTCTGGGC
The DNA here is from genome assembly GCA_030765065.1 of Deroplatys truncata. NCBI lineage: Eukaryota > Metazoa > Arthropoda > Insecta > Mantodea > Mantidae > Deroplatys > Deroplatys truncata. Next base: position 604,261,967 of record CM060990.1, on the reverse strand, counting down.
ACGTGAACCTCCGCGAATAATCCACATGAGACACCCACGGGAAGAAAGTGTGCGTGTGGGTCGCGATGTCAAGTTGGAATCATCGGTCCGTTCTTCTTCGATGCTACAGTAACCGGTCAACGCTACTTAGACATGATTCGAAACCAACTCTTTACTCAACTCATGGCCACATATTACAATTGCAGACACAGTGGTTCATGCAGGATGGAGCACGCCACCATACTTCCAACGTTTAGCTTGATTTCCTACACGAAAGACTTGGCCTTAGGGTATTGTCAAACAGATTTCCAGAACGTTATGAAGGAGGAGGAATGTGGCCGCCCAGCCCGGACATTAAGCCACGTGACTTCTTCCTTTGAGGGCTCCTTAAAGAGAAGGTGTACCGCAGAAAACCAGAAAATGCAGTGCAACTTAGGGCCATCATTGTGGAGTTATGCCGCGCCATTCCAGAAGATTTGTATCGGAGAGTCGTCACAAATGCACGTGTGCGATTTGCAGAAGTTGTAAACCAAAACGGCTGTCATATTGAACATATGATTCATTAGGTTGTATTTCCAAGCTGCATTCTTTACTTCTACATCAATAAATTACAAATCTTGTCAACAACAAATGTGTTATTCATGAAACAAATCAGGTGAGTTATCGTGCGCCACCCTGTATATGAAGATTACGTAAATACAGACATAAATACGGAATTTAAAGATTTGTGCAAAGATATTTGGGAGAGCTCTTCAGAAGGAAGACCCTTTATGGTAATAGTTTCCAATTTCCCATGAATGACGGCCGATATAAGTGGGATTCGATGTATATATTAAAGTAGATAATAAAGAAATTCCTCATTTTTAGTTCGTCATGAGTATTGACAGGTTTGGATCACAGAGGCCAGCACCAGTTAAAAGGTTGCTACATCGGTTCATCATAAACAGAAATGGTAAAGGAAATTACCAATTCAGGAACAAGAGACTGTGTATTGTTCAGGATCCTTAGGAAGACGAAGATGCAAACACTAAACGCTACGTGGATGCGCTTAGGTTTTCTACTGAAAATCGAATGCAAGAGTTCACCGAAAAAACGACATATCAACGAATTGGCGAACTTCCAACTATGCTTAGGGATCACATACAGAAGCCACTAGACGTGCAACATGACGCTCTAATGGCATATCTGAATCAAAATGCTGTTAAACGCGATGATGGAAAAATAATCCTGGACACTATAAGATTGAAGATAATGCTACCGTCTCAAGAGGATCATGACGTGCATAATAAGAAACGTGTATTAGTATATATAAATGCAAGAACTCCGCTGTTCGAGTCATACGGTAACGTTTCATTTAAAAAGAGAAGACTAATAGAAGTAGCAGATTCTGTCGATGACAGTGACGGAGCAACAAAAAGTTATTTAAGGTTTTGGTGGGAAGGAAACAAAATAAAATACAGCAAGGCTTAAACAGCAGACTTGGTTCAATAAGTATCACTGTCACAGAAACAGTGGGAAAACACATGGAAGCTATGGCGAACCGTTAGAAATCAATGGATAAACATCTGACAACCACAATGGATAATTTCAATACACTTAAATCACAGATGAAAGCCATAAATGCATTAGTAGAGCAACTGAGAGGGGAGCACATAATTACATTATAGGCGTTGCCTTTCAGAGGGCAATCGCAGAGGTATATGTTAACATCAGGTCCAGAATACTACAAATCAAGTGCAAACTGAAGGATAATTTTCTGCTATATGACCTCACCATTACCGCTTACTGTAAGACCTGATAGATTATTTGAAATAAATAACAAGACGGCTGAACCCTGCCTGCACCAGTTGCAAATGGCAATAGACTAAGCTTCACTGCTCCTGAAATCGTGCAAAGGATGCTCATTTTCTAAATATCGAGCTGAAAATCCCCTACAAACTGAACACATCTTAATAAATAGGGTATATATTAATGCGAAAGTCTAATTTCAGTGTCATTTCATGATGTAGAGCGAGAGCATATGCCTTAAAGAATCTGTAGCCACTCACACGAGGGCTATAAGAGCAACGTTACGCTTTATTAAAGGTCAGTAGTTTGAAAACCAGAGATTGATGGGTGAGGCTCTTCAGCCAGTGACAGAACCGCTTCAAGATATACTGGAAATGCAGAAAAATAGTACTACAAGCAAGGAGGAATCACCGAAAGACGAGAAAGACGAGAAACTGTACAATTACCTCAATAAAGTTCGAAAGAAGGACAGAAATGAAATAGATGCACATATGGAGTAAGATATGAGGATGGTAAGTACATGATCGGGAACAAGATCATTGATTTCGTCAATAGTAAAGTTCGAATAGGTGACGAAATGTATGAAACCACGCCTGGATTGAAGGAGCTCATCTTCAAGAGAAAACCTGAAATGCATGCCTACACAGGAAATGACCTTGAAACATACAGCAAATTACTGAAAGTCACGCATGTTCATCGAAGTAACTACAGTAGGCACTGACAACTGAGGTCGGGCAATTCCTACAAGTGTAAAAGGGTTATACGGCCCCTAGTAACGAAACACAAGGAATTAGGTCTGCAGTGGAAAGAACATCACCCTAATAGGAAGCAAGAGTACATCTACTGGACGGACCCTAATATTTGGTGGATCATCTGAGGCTACTTGTAGCATCCAGAGACGTCGGCAATAGCAATCATACTCAAGAAATTGAAGAGATTATTCAATAACTGAAAGCTGCAAGGATTATAGCATGACAGCAGTAAAGCAAAATATAACAATCGAGCTCCATGCCCCAGCCCGAAGAAACTTCATGTGTCGAAAGATTATCAGCAAGGGACTCCACGACCTGGAACAGATCGACTTGGTTGGGATGATACCGCATGCAAAAATCAATAAGAATTTCAGGTACATCCTCATTGCAATCAACTTCTACTCTAAAATCGCATACGCGAGACCACTAAAGGACAAGACAGGGCTTCAAGTTGCAAAGGCTATGGAAGATATACTGCAAGACAAGGTAACCCCACCAAGAACATACAGAGTGATAATGGGAAGGAATTTTATAACAGGGAATTTAAAAGTTTAATGCAAAATATAACATGAACCACTATAGCACCTATACGCAGGTGAAGTCAGCTGCTGTTGAACGATTAATAAGAAAGTTGAAGAATATGATTATCGAGAGTTTCTAGCCCAGGGATCATACAAGTGGTTAGATATTTTACCTCAAATCATTGAAAAGCACAACACCCACCATACTACCATTTGCATTAGGACTACCAAAGTGAAGAGCAATGATCTCCTGACTGTATATAACTAAAATCAAGAGAGAAGAGAGGTGCAAGAAAGTTTAGTATTGGTGATTATGTGAGGATATCAAAGAATAAGGGTCATTTTGAAAAGGGTTTTGAAACTAATTAGTGTTGAAATGTATAAAGTTGCTCGTGTAAAGCACACCAATCCTTCTACATACATACTAAAAGACAATGAGGCTAGGAGATAAAAGAATCCCTTTATGGACATGAACTTCGCTCTACTCTGTACCCTAATACATTTCTTGTTGAGAAGGTGATACGACAACAAGGAAATAGGATTCTTGTAAAGTCGTATGGGTTCCCTAATACTCAATGGACTCATAAAAAAGATTTACTGTAGGGGAAAATACAACGATGAAAATAAAGAGATGTTTCATTTCCACAATAGCAAGGGTTTTTTATTTTTTCCTTTACCTTTCCTAAGATACCATAATTAAATGTGTTATATTCGCAAAAACGTTTCCTAAGATACCTTTGTTAAAATGCATTATATTCATGAAAACCCCTTGAATGTGAATATACACAGGATATATTCCTACGCCAAGCAGGTCCGAAAAATAATTATGCGTGTGGTACTTACCTGTTACCGGTGTGGATGCGTCACCAAAAGCGTGGCACGCGACGCGAAAAAATAAAAGCAAACTGTTTTTGAAAATGCTTAACCAGCTTTAAGATCAACCAACATCACTACGCACTGATATACCTAGGTTTTTAAAGCGGTACAGACACCCTTTGCAGAGGCGTAATTTAACTATACCAAAAACCTGGTACTGGACCATCGTGATGGTCGCTAGCGTACGTAGGAGCAGGGTTCTCATAGCCGGTCGAAAGCGGTCAAAAACGTGTACGACGTAGGTGTTCGCAGTAGCTGCTGCCGAGTCAACCGTTGAGGTGTGAATGAACGAGATCTGTTCTTGCCGGCAATCTGGTTGGGAGATGAGAGGCGCGGTGGTAAAAATGGGAACTAAATAAGATGACGGAGGCACGAAGTTGAGGTTAAGGAGCGGTGAGGCGTTGTCTGTGCGGAGGTTGGGGGCTGAAAGAGGGGGAAAGATGGCGAACGAGGGATAAAAAGTATAACAGAAAGTGACGTGTGAAGTTGTGATTGGTGGGAATAAGAAGTGTTGTTATTGGTGGAAAGGAACAAATGAAAGTTGTTGATTGGTGAGAATAAGAGAGATTATGATTGGTGGAAAGAAAAAAGGTGTGGGAGTGGGGTATGTTGGAGGTGATGGAAAAGGCGAGTTTTGCTACCAACAACATTTGCAAAAGCCTATCCAGAACTCATCAGCAAATTTAAATAACTAGTGTTTTCGGGGTTTTCTCCGGTTGGTAGACGAATGAAAGCTGTTTCTGCCATACTTATATTATTCGTCTTTTCCTTTTTTTCGTTTTTTTTAAAAAATAACTAGTTTTTTGGGGGTTTTCTGCGGATGGTAAACGAATGCGAGCTCTTTCTGCTTTTTCATAGGTTTTCCCTGGTTGGTAGGCGTTTTCTGTACTGGTTGACGAAGGCGTTTCTAATTTTCGAGGTTTTCTCAGTTTTTTTAGCGGTTGTCCCTGCCCGGTAGGCAAATGATGAAGTTTTACCTTGTCGGCGCACGGATACTAGGCACGTACTCGCGCGCACACACACACACACACACAAACACAAACGTTGCAGTTGCCATACTTATATTATTCGTCTTTTCCTTTTTTTTTAAAATAACTAGTTTTTTGGGAGTTTTCTGCGGTTGGTAAACGAATGCAAACTCTTTCTGCTTTTTCATAGGTTTTCCCTGGTTGGTAGGCGTTTTCTGTACTGGTTGACGAAGCCGTTTCTAATTTTCGAGGTTTTCTCAGGTTTTTTAGCGGTTGTCCCTGCCCGGTAGGCAAATGATAAAGTTTTTTATATAATGTCGTCGTTTTGGCTTGTGGCGCACGGATACTAGGCACGTACTCGCGCGCGCACACACACACACACACACACACAGACAGACAGACAGACACACAGACAGGCACACACACACGGACATGTTTCCAAAAATGCTTTTTTTTGATTCAGGAGGTCTCAAAACGTGTATTTCCGGTGAAATCTCGGTATCGAATTTTTGGGTGGAATGCAACACTTCCCCTACTTACTATACGTAGTAGAGAAAGAAAAAGTATAAGTATTGGAAAATTTAAGGAAATAACAAGCATTATCTCGAAAGCGGTTCACTCAACAAAAGAAATGTATATGGCATAAGTTGTGTATTTTAACGCGATCTACATTTTTTGTGTAGTAAAATTTTGTCTATCTCTTATGGTTTACCAGTTATGCAAAAGGCGTTCACAATGAAGAATACTTTTGGAGACATCCCCAGAAAATTTGAGATATACATTTTATTTCTCACGACATTATCTTAAACATATGATATTTTCATCAAAATCGTTATAGCCATTTTTGAGAAAATTAAAAAAGCGTACTATCTTGTTTTCATGGGTTTTCCAGATCGGTAAGCGTTAGAATACTCTTAGAGCTTTTTTTTCAGGTTTTTTCGCGGTTGTCCCTGTCCGGTAGGCAAATGATAAAGTTAGGTCTCAAAACGTGTATTTCCGGTGAAATCTCGGTATCGAATTTTGGGTGGAATGCAATACTTCCCCTACTTACTATACGTAGTAGAGAAAGTAAAAAAAATGTATAAGTATTGAAAAATTTAAGGAAATAACAAGCAATATCTCGAAAGCGGTTCACTCAACAAAAGAAATGTATAGTGCATAAGTTGTGTATTTTAACGCGAACTACATTTTTTGTGTAGTAAAATTTTGTCTATCTCTTATGGTTTGCCAGTTATGCAAAAGGCGTTCACAATGAAAAATACTTTTGGAGACATTCCCAGAAATTTGAGATATACATTTCATTTCTCACGACATTATCTTAAACATATTATATTTTCATCAAAATCGTTATAGCCATTTTTGAGAAAATTAAAAAAAAAGTCTACTATCTTGTTTTCACGGGTTTTCCAGATCGGTAAGCGTTAGAATACTCTTAGAGCTTTTTTCAGGTTTTTCGCGGTTGCCCCTGTCCGGTAGGCAAATGATAAAGTTTTTCTATAATGTCGTCGTTTTGGCTTGTGGCGCACGGATACTAGGCACGTACTCGCGCGCGCACACACACACACACACACACACTAAAATAGTAGCGTATAAAAAAAATTTAACAAACCGTAGATTTTCAAGAAAATTCCCACACTCATTTTCATACAAAGAGAACGGAATTTCACAAGTGAAACAGTACTGTGATAACGATACCAACAAACTAATTATTATTCACCCACTGAAACACATAAAAAAAAAGTAATAATCACAGACCCAGTTTGTGGGTATTTAAATGAAACATCGTGCACAATATAAGCCAATTATGTAATAAGTTGAAATGTGCAAATCTATAGATGTATTTCTGGCGAAATCCCGGTATGGAATTTTTGAGTGCAATGCAATTTCTCCTGTATCTGCTATGTACGTGGTAGAGAAAGTAAAAATAGTTACAGTGCTTATACAGATGTAACAATAGAGAAACCCCACTTGAAGAAAAAACGGAATAAAAATAACAAGGCGTCAGACTCAACTTTCGCGCCATTCTCCGAATATCCGAGAATATTCTTAATATGAGACAAGCATTTTACCTTAAGCAAGTAGTTTTAATCTTACTTTTATGAAAATCAGAGTTTTCTCTATAACGTTTATTTGTGACAACAACGCTAAGTTTCGAGCTAGCTTACTCACTTTTCTCGCAAACTATATACGTTTAAACTAATATTAACAAATTTCTCGTAATCCCAGAATTTATTAATCATAGCTGTAATATTTTTCACAACTGCATGTAATAATATTGATTTAGGGGCTTTCTCTACCACGTAAAATAGTAGGTAGAGGAGGTATACATTGCATCCAAATATTCAATATTGAGATTTCACCGGAAAACTAAATACTTGTTTCGAGGTCCCCTGAATAAAAAACATTTTTAGAAAATTCTGTGTGTATGTGTCAGAGCAGCATAACTCAAAAATGAAAAGTCGGATAAATACTAAAACCTGGTATTTAGGTCGAGTACCTTCCAAAGTTACAACACAGAGATTTGCAAGAAAGTCCCTCCACCCAAAACTACCCTTTACATGAACTATTTTCCGAAATGTTTTATTTTCTAAAACTGCCTCTGACGATTTTAATTACAACACCATATATTAAAGACATTTATATGAAAAAAAATAAAATGTATATCTCGAATTTTGCGGAAATAGCCTGCGAAGTCCTCTTGATTCGGAAGAAATTTTCTACGATCTTGTATAACTGCTAAGGTTTGAGAAAAAACATACAATACAAAAAATTTAGATCTCTTTTAAAAAAAACACACACAATTTATTTGAAATAACTTTTTTGTGACGTCAGCCATTTCCGAGATATCTGTTATAAATGGTTCGAATTGTACAATGCTTAGCCATTCTTTTTAAAGACATGTCGCTTTTCAGTTCTTGCCCGCCATGTTGATGGAAAGAATTTAGAATTTTAAGGCCAGTGTATACCGTCCCTTCGGATGCAACCATTTCCCGAAAAGTTTATCCGGATTAAAAATAAGTGGATATGAAATAAACTTTCGTACTCACCTATAAGAGATAGAGGGTAGAGGTCATACGAACGTAACACTTGAGAATTTTCATTCAGCAGTTGGTGTTACTCCTTAGAAAGGAAGTATCGCATTTTACATAACACGTACGCACTGCACGACACAAAAAACACCACACACGGCACTCGTAGTTTTTTAAATATTGCACTGATGCGAGTGTACAAAAACGTTAAAACCCCGCTCGCCTGGCATTTCTCACGCACAGCACCGCGCAAGAAACGTGTGGCGACATAGGTGTAAATCGAGCGTGAGAAAGGATATTCGTCAGCGTTTTTATGCAGCCTTCTTGCCGTTGGTCGCGGTCGCGCAGTGGCGGTCGCGCAGTGGCGGCTCGTGACAGGATGACCGCGTTTTTTACAAACGTGACAATTTTGTGGCGAAACGAGGCATTTAACTCGACGCGCATGATGAAACATCGGTTTTGATAAGCGAGCTTATAAAAACCCGGTGCCAAGAGCAGACGCCCGTAGTGAGAGACGGGTGCAATAGCGGGTTTTTCTACAAAATCGTTCTATTTGACGAAAAATAGTTTAAAATAAAAAACAAAATAGCAGCAGCACTTTGCAGGGGGAAAGAGCGATCGGCGCATTCGGACGATAAGGTGGAGCTGCAATCCGGGGGAAGTCGCGATGGCACCTTGCAGCCTACTTTCGAAATTATAGGACACAAGCAGAGAAGGCTGCCAAAGCTTTTTTCCGGCTTTACAGAGTCTCAAATTACCGTAAACCCGGTCCCCAGAGATGTCAACCCCGAGCAATGGGTATCGCATCTGTTTAACGATATTCTAAACTTTGCGAAAGAGAACCTGTTAGAAAACGAACCCGGATATTTAGGCATATCCATAACAGACGAAAAGGAGACGTCCAAAGCCTTCAACATGAGCGTTAGGCGCGTAGACCAATTGAATGCAGATGTCATTGTTGGAAGCATCGAAAAAGTAATGCAAAGTAACCAACAATTCTTGCTAAGCGGGCCTCTTCACGTGACGTTTGTGTGGACCAAGGAGGTCTCGGGTTCGTGCCACCAACCTTGCGATGCCTGTAGGGGCAATAAAGAAATTGTCGAAATAGCCAACAAAGACAACTTGTGTTTAGCAAGAGCCATCGTTGTAGTCAAAGCCAAAGTGGATCGCGACGTCAACTATAGAACGATGACGCGTTCCGACTATCTGCAAAAATCGAAGGCCGTAGCCTTGTGCGCGAGCATCGGTCAAGGCCACGACGGCTGCACCATAGATGACGTCAGACGCTTTGACGCTGCGTTAAAGGGCTACGCTGTGACGGTGTTTGGCGATCATACGGGGAAGCACGTGCTGTACGCGTCGGATAAGAAATGCGATAAATACATCGACGTCATGCTCCACGCCGGGCACTTTAACGCCATCGTGAACCTTCACAAGTGCTTTAAATGCAAATGGTATTGCCGCCGGTGTCATCATCCCTCGGCACACAAAAAAGAATTTCACAGGTGCGACGCCAGGTGCGCTAAATGCCATCAGCAGTGCGATGCGCGATTCGACGCCTACATACGCTGCGCCGGGTGCAACAGAGATTTTAAGGGACCGGCATGCTTTGCAAACCACGCAAAGAAAGGCGTTTTTACCCAAAGGCGCTGTCGGTGTGCGACGTAGAAAAGGTGTGCACGTCTTGCAACAAGCTCGTGAATGCGAGGTACAGAAAAACCGCGCACGAGTGCGGGGAAAAGTACTGCTATCATTGCAAGACACACGTGAATTCTAACCACATGTGCTATATGCAGCCGTACGCCGCAAAGAACAAAAGAAACCGGTACGTGTTTATGTTCATCGACTTCGAATGCACGCAAAACATTCCATATACCGGCAAAAAGGACACATACGAGCATGTACCTAACTTGTGCGTGTTGTACCAAGCCTGCATCGACGAACGCCGCAAGACGGCATACTGCACCGAATGCGGTTGCAAAGAATGGGTGTTCACGGACGAACCCGTGAAGCAGCTTTTCGAACACATCGCGCAGGCGAGGTTCGAAGCCTGGGACGTCTACGTCGTGGCGCATAACCTCAGAGCTTACGACGGGCAGTTTCTATTAAAGTACATGGTGGCGCACTTAGACTGGATGCCGGAGCTCATCATGAACGGGAGCAAGATCTACAGGATGAGGTACGGTGACGTCACATTTCTAGACTCGCTCAACTTCATACCCATGCCACTCTCCCGCTTTTCCAAGACCTTCGGATTGAAGGAATGCAAAGGTTATTTCCCGTACCTGTTTAACACGAAGGAAAACGAGCGGTACGTGGGTTCGATTCCCGACAAAAGGCATTACTGCCCGGAGGGCATGTCGGCGGAGGGTCGGAAAGCCTTCGAGCAGTGGCACGAAGAAAAGGCGTCCTCCGGGCACGTCTTCGACATGAGGGCGGAAATGGTGGCGTATTGCAAGATGGACGTATTTCTACTCAGTCAGGGAGTTTCCAAATTCAGAAGGGAATTCTTGGACGAGAACGGAATAGACCCGTTCAGAGAATGCGTCATCATCGCGCAGGCGTGCATGTGCGTGTATAGAAAGCGCTTCATGCCGCTTAAAAAAATTGCCCTCTTGCCAGCGGGCGGGTATCGACTAGCGGACCGTCAGTCTCGCGCCGCGTGCATATGGCTAACCTGGCTAGAGACGCAAAACCGCATCGTCATCCAGCACGCCATGCGAGCACGCGAAGTCAAAATCGCGGGGCACAAGGTGGACGGGTACAGAGAGGCCGAAAAAACCGCGTACTTTTTCCACGGCTGCTTTTACCACGGCTGCAGGCGGTGCATTCACAATCGCCATGCGGCGATATACAACTCGGGACACGAAACCATGGCCTCCGGGTTAGAGAGCACCGAGAAGGTCACGGCCAAGATAAAGGCCGCCGGCTACGCCGTGGTGGAAATGTGGGAGTGCGAGTTCGACGCCGCGATGAAGGCCGACCAGGACCTCGCGCGCCACGCAAGGGATTTTCCGGTACCCGAACCCCTGAACCCCAGAGACGCCTTCTACGGAGGTCGCACCAACTGCACCAAGACGTACTGCGAGGCGAAGGGGGATAGCAAGATCTACTACTACGACGTGTACAGCCTGTACCCGTACGTGAACAAGACGAAACCCTACCCCGCGGGCCACCCCAAGATCCACGTGGATCGATTCCCGCGCTTGGAAGACGTGGGGGGCGGGTTGGTGAAGTGCGAGGTTCTACCGCCGCAACACCTGTATCACCCGGTGCTACCGGCGCGAATCGGCGGCAAGCTCATGTTCCCGCTATGCCGCGCTTGCGCGGAGGCGGAGAACCAAGACGAATGCCACCACGGAGAGCGCGAGAGGACGTTGTCGGGTACCTGGGTGGTCGACGAGATGAAGGTCGCCCTGGAGGAGGGCTACCGCCTCCTCAGGGTCCACGAGATCTGGGAGTACGACGTGGTGCGGCACGAACCGACCACCGGAGCCAAGGGTCTCTTCGAGGACTACGTGAATCAGTTCCTGAAGATCAAGACCGAAGCCTCCGGCTGGCCCTCGGATTGCGACGACCCTGCCGCAAAGCAGCAGTACGTGGAGCAATTCTTCGAACACGAAGGCGTGGCCCTGGATCCCCAGGCCGTCGCCACCAACCCCGGCAGGCGGGAGCTGGCCAAGCTGATGCTCAACAGCTTCTGGGGCAAACTGGGGCAGAGGGAAAACCTCCCCACGTGCGAGCTGGTGGACCGGTACGACCGCCTCCTGGAGCTGCTCAACGACCCGGGCGTGGAAGTGCAGACCTACGTGCCCGTCACCGACCGGATCGTGTACGCGGTGTGGAGGTACCGCGAGCAGTGCCGCAAGGTCAACACCGCCGCCAACGCCGTCCTGGCGGCCTACACCACGGCTCACGCGCGCCTGGTGCTCTACTCCTACCTCAAGAGGCTGGGAGAACGGGTCTGCTACTTCGACACCGATTCCGTCGTCGTCGCCGCCGCTCCGGGCGACTGGACGCCGTCCGTCGGACGCCTCCTGGGGGACATGACGGACGAGCTGGAGAAGTACGGGCGGGGCTCTTACATCGCCCGGTTCGCCTCCACGGGGCCCAAGAGCTACTGCATGGAGATCGTTTGCCCCGAGACGGGCAAGACCTTCTCGGTGTGCAAGGTGAAGGGGATCACGTTCAATTCGGGCAACCTGGAGCTGGTGAACGCGGAGGTGATTCGCGACGTGGTGCTCATGGACAACGACCGCGCGGTGAACCTGGCGGGCACGCAGATCTCGCGGAAACCGTCTTGGACGGTCGTCACCGAACCCAGCTCGAAGACGTTTAGGATGGTGGTCAACAAGCGCGTGCTCGCCGGCGATCACGATTCCTATCCCTACGGGTTCAAGAGGAACGCATAAATGAGACGTCCGCAGCCGCGCCAAAGTCATTTCGAAGCGGGCGCCCCTGAGGAGACGATGCCCGGTCCCAGAGACCTGGGGCGATTCGAGTTTCCCAGCACGATGCTCGTGGCGGGGCCGTCGCGCTGCGGCAAGTCGACCTTCGTGAAAAACCTGTTGCGCCACGCGCACCGGATGTTCGACGTGCGCCCCAGGAGGGTGCTGTGGTGCCACCCTCCGGAGTATTCGCCGAGACTCGAACCCTCGGCACTGCGTTGCGAGACCCACGCGGGCATACCCGAACTTGCTTCGGTGGGCGAGAACGACCTCGTCGTCCTCGACGATCTGATGCTGGAGGGTGGCGGGAAGGACGTGTCCAATTTTTTCACCAGAGACTCCCATCACAAGCGCTTCGGCATCGTCTACATCCTGCACAACGTGTTTCCGCGGGGTCAGAAATATCGCAACATCTCTCTGAATGCGAACTACGTCGTGGTCTTCAAGAACAACCGGGACAAGATGCAGATCGAGAGACTGTGCCAGCAGATCGAACCAAGGAACTCTAGGTTTCTCTTGGAGGCCTTCGAGAAGGCCACCGAACGCCCTCACGGGTATCTCGTGTTGGACTGCACCCAGTACACGCCCGCCCGATACAGGTATCGAACCGGCGTGCTGCCGGGGGAAAACCTCTCTTTTTTCGTACCCAACTGAGACCGCCGAGAGGACTCGGGTTCGTTTCGTTCCATATCATCCCGGCAGGGTCTTGCCCGATTGAGGCCGTCGAGTCTAAATAAAAAGTACCGCTTTCGGAGCGAACGTCATTATCGCGCAAGCATGGCTAGAGGTAGGTCAAGGCTCGCGACGCTGACCAGTCCTCGCATAGCGAGACGGCACGGTAATTTGGCGGCTCTGGCCAAGGCGAAGGCCCCTCTGCGCAAAAAGTTGTTAAGAAATGCCGACGGCGATCTGATCAAGGCCATTAGCGAATGCATGCTCAACGTGTGCAGAGGTCACGTGCAACTTCCCGCAAAGTGCTTGGCTCGCCTAAAGAAGCACAAGGCTTCTTGGAGGAAGTTGACGGATAGACGGGTTCCTCTGAAGAAGAAGAAGAAGAAGAAGAAGAGCATCTTGGTTCAAAAAGGAGGTTTTTTGCCGGCATTCCTCCTACCCGTCTTGGCCTCGCTCGGCGGCGCGCTAGTGTCGAAATTAACAGGATGAAGTACGGCAGGCAGATCATCGTTGCACCGCAACCGAAGACCGTCGACAAGCTTCACGCTGTAGACCGCACCATATCCAGATTGGCCAAAGAAATTCGGAACCTGCAGAGCGCAAAGCTCTCTGCCGACGAAAAGTGGCGGCTCGTAAAACATAAATTGGACAACTACCTCGATCTCGTGGCACAAGTCAGAAAGCCCTTCCTCGGCGACGACGATTACGAAGACGTGCACGAGCGCGTGCCGGTGAAGCAGCAGGTCGAAACCCGAACCATAAAGGTCAACCTCCTCTCGCCTCGCAAAAAGAAGAGGGCGAACCCTGCCACTCCGAAAAAGAAAGCGAAATCGCCTTCCGCGTCGTACCATTTTCGCAAGCGCGTCTGGCAGCCCCTGTACAAGTAAAGCATGAAGGAATGGAAGGCGCTAAGGTGATACTATGCCAGACCGGAACACTATGCCGGTTTGGGCACGGTCAAGCCCCTTCGAAAGGCCACGGGCGCGTCTAAGGCGAACATCGAGTCCTTCCTTCGAACCCGGGACAGTTACACTCTGCACAAACCGGTCAGAAAGCGGTTCCCCACCAGATGTTATCACGTGACGAATATGGACGATCTTTGGGAGGCCGATCTAAACGTCATGAACAGCGTGAGGGAACATAACAAACCTTACGTGTACATTCTGACCGTTATCGACGTATTTTCCAAATATGCTTGGGCCGTACCCCTGAAATCGAAGCTGGGTACCGAGGTCGCGCAAGCGTTTCGCTCCATATTCTCCCAGCGCGTCCCCAGGGTCCTCCAGACGGACAAGGGAACCGAGTTCACCAACAAGACTTTTCGCGACTTTCTGAAGAAACACGACGTGAAACATTACACGACCAAAAATAACGTTAAAGCCAGCGTCGTGGAGCGCTTCAACCGCACCTTAAAAACCAAGATGTGGAGGTATTTCACGCACAAAAACAGTTACAGATACATGGAAGTCCTTCCGGCCTTACTCGAGTCGTACAATAGCTCGCATCACAGGTCCATAAAAATGGCTCCGAAGGACGTGAACGAATCTAACATTTTACGAGTGTACCGCAATCTCTACGGAAATAGGACCCTACCTCGCGCAGGGAGACCCGCATTTTCCGTCGGCGATCACGTGCGCATCTCTAAAGAAAAAATGAAATTCGACAAGGGCTACGAGCAGAATTGGACGGACGAAATATTTCGGATAGCCGAGGTGGTGCGCGGTCGGCTGGTGGTATATAAGTTGAAGGATCTGGCCGGAGAAGCCATAGACGGCACATTTTACACCCAGGAGCTACAAAAGGTCGCGCTACCTCGGACGTTTAAGATCGAGCGCGTTTTACAGACCAAGGGCCGAGGGCGCCGCAAGCAGGTCTTGGTAAAGTGGAAGGGGTATCCGGCAAAGTTTAACTCGTGGGTTCTGGCTTCAACCGTCGATTCGACATGATTAAGACCGAGCCCTTCTCCATCACTCTCGTGAGCAACGCTTCCATGGAACACTTTACCGACAACACCACGGCCAGATTTTCTAACATCTTGCCCGAGAGAATCGTTCTGCAGGGAGAATGGGAGGTCGCCCTGCAAAAGGTCAGGTATCCGGTGAAATTTTATAACCTTTCGCCAGACGATGCCCGTCTGGTGGGCAACAAGTACACCATGACGCTCCTCCCCACGCATTCCAAATTCAGTTTGCAAATGCCGCAAGGCATCGTGCACAATCCCAAAGACTTGGTGAACCTCGTCAACGCCGCTCTACTCGAACACTTGCACGTGGAAAACTTCTTCCTCTTCGACGAGCGCAAGCAAACGGTGGGCGTGAATGCCGCCGTCGCCCATCCCGAACCACTACCCGACATTCCGTTCGACGGGTTTGTGGAAAATGTCGCGCGCACGGTCGTACCGTACGCGGTCGGCGAATACGAAGCTCTCAACGATGCGCCCCACCAGAGACCCAAGCCGAAACCGAAACCGAAGCCCCGGGCTTCGGGGCAGCAGAAACCCGCGGCGGCTCGTTCCGTCAGACCCAAACGAGACGTTTCAAAATCGGAGGACCCTCCGGGACCTCTACACCGCATCCACAGTTTGCTCTTAACGCCCGCTATGGCAAAAATGTTGGGTTTCGATCCCTACGTCAACGTCGTTCTCGAAAAAGCTGCTAAACACCCCGTAGATCCTTATATGGGGTTTCCTTACGAAATGTTCGTCTATTGTAATCTAGTGTCCCCGCAAGTCGTGGGCGACACCTTCGCCCAAGTCATAGAGAGCGCGGTCGTGGAATACGAAAGAAGCAACAACACTTACATGAGCGACGAAAAGACGTTTTTTCCCCAAAATTGGGTACCCTTGAATCAGCAAGACTTCAAGACGGTCAACATAGATTTAAGGAACGGTTACGGCGATCTCTTGCCATTCGCCGACGGATTTTCCTCTACTGTAGTTCTCGCTTTTCGTCCGAAACAGGCGTAATGGACGTGCACGCCGTAACGCGGTACTACCTCAATCAGACCGGCGGAGCGTTCCACCATCGCGATTTCACTCTCTACAGGGGCAAGCGCTACCAAAGAGGCAGCGCGGGTTCTTTTCAGCCCTCGGAGGACTCTTCAGAAGGTTGCTACCGTTTTTAAAGAGCGGAGCAAAAGCAGTCGGAAAGGAGGCCTTAAAGGCGGGCGCTCACGTTCTGTCCGATGTGACTGTGGCGGGAGCAGCGCCGAAGCAAGCGCTCCAGCGGAGGCTCAAGGAGTCCGGATACAATTTAAAGCGAAAAGCCGACGAAAAGCTCGATGCCATGCTCGGTTCCGGCGCCAGGCGTCTCAAGAGAATAAAACCGAGCAAATCCAGAAAGAGCAAGCAGTCCAAGCTGAAACGCGGTAGGCGCAAGGTGCAAGACGTATTTTCGTAATGGCAGACGCGACCGTCCACATGAGTTCCGAACTGGACCTCTTTACAGAGGTGCCGGTTCAGATGAGCATCGAGGAGTCACGGTTCCTATACCTAAACCCTCAAAACACTTTAATGAAAAATGCCCCCATCACCTTTCATTATTCCGGAAATGCGGACGATTACCTAGACCTGACCTACGTCGTACTCGAACTCATGGTGCGCATTGTAGATGACAAAGGAGAGGCCTTAAACGCTGACGCTAACGCCACTCTGGTCAACAACGCCTTAAATTCCCTGTTTCAACAGATGGAGGTAACCCTCAATAAAGTCATCGTCTCCATGCCGCAAGCCGGTTACCCCTATAGAACATACCTCGAGACGCTTCTCAATTACTCCGAAGATGCCATGAACACCAAACTAGAATCTACCCTCTGGAGAAAGGACACGGCAGGCATCATGGACACTTTTATCGCCAATGCGGGTTTTCAGTGGCGTCAGGGGTTTACCAAAGGGAGCAACGTCGTGCAGCTCATCGGTCCTCTGTCCAACGCTCTTTTTAGACAGGAGAAGCTGCTTTTGAACAACGTTAGCATGACCGTCAAGCTCACTCCCGCCTCTCCCCAGTTTTATCTGTTTTCCGACGTAGATACCTTTAAGGGGTACGCCGACATCGTGTCTGCCACGCTGCGCTTAAAATCGGTGCGGCCCTCGCCGACCATAAAGCTCGCGCACCAGGCCGTGCTCGCAAAGGGCAACGCAAAGTACCATCTCAAAGACGTCAGCTTTCACGCTCTCAGCATCCCCAAGGAGTCCAGGGCAATGACGTTTAGCGACGTGTGCGTAGGGCAAGTTCCAAGGAGAGTGGTAGTAGCCATGGTCACCGACAAGGCCTATTCCGGCCATTTTAACTCAATTCCGTACAACTTGAAACATTTTAAAATGAACTTCTTTCAGCTCTACGTCAACGGGCAACCCGTTCCCTCCCAACCTCTGCAACCCGACTTTACAAAGGGACACTATTTGCAATGCTTTCAAACCCTGCAGGACGGCCTAGGCATTCATTTCAAGGACGAGGGACACTCCATCTCCAGAGAAACCTACCCGCAAGGGTATACGATAATGGTTTTCGATCTCACTGCAGACATGAGCGCTAACGAGTCTCACATCTCGGGTCAGCGCCACGGAACCGTCTCTATAAGCATCGGTTTTGCCGATAAATTGACAGAACCGGTCATACTTCTGCTGCTAGCGGAAATACATCGCACGGTCGAAATCGACGCCAACCGATCCATTTTGGTATCATGAACACCTTTCAAATTCAACGGTTTCTATCGACATGCCCCTCTACGCGCTCTCACATTTTAGGCGTCTACCCCTGCGATAAACTACCCGTACTTCACGGCATTCGAACGCCTCCCTTGGCGCTAGTGGCTAACACCGACCCCAGCACCAAATCAGGGCAACACTGGGTTTGCATCTTTGTGGACAAAAACTCGCATGCAGAATATTTTGACAGTTACGGCATAGGACCGCTTTCGCCCCATTTTCTCCGGTTCTTAAATTCGGTCTGCGGGACGCGTTGGTCCACCAACGCCAGAAGGCTGCAAGGTTTCGACAGCACCACGTGCGGTCATTACGTCATCGCCTACCTCACCCACCGCTGCTCCGGCTTGCCTAAGCATACATTCTTCTCAAAATTTCACGTCAGCAATCACGCGCATAATGATGTCGTCATTCGCAAAACGTTCAAAAACGCATGCCGCGCAAAGTGCTCTGACGCTCAGCAAACTTGTCAACCCTTGAAGGTGAGTACGTGTGTGTGTGTGTGTGTGTGTCACTATTCAGCACATCTAAGCTAATCCATCGTCTTGCACGTGCTTTCAGAAGACGCTCCTGCGCATATAAAAAGCAACGTTACGGTGCCGCTCGCCTCATTCAGAGTGTACCATGCAGCGCGCGGATACAGTCCTGCTGCCATGCAGCACGCCGACCAGGTAGGTCCGCACCTATGTATTAGCTTGCTTTTTTCTACCCCGTTTATCTCTCTATCCCTCACATTATTATTATTGTTTTGTGTGTTCCAGTATAACCGGATGTCAAACCCCGACCACCTCGAAACCCGGGGAAAAAAGGAAACTACCCATCTTCGACCTCCAACAGCATCCCGACAGCCCTGCTCCGCCAGCACAGTTCCAACACAGTGCAGTTGTGGGTCCTCTGGCGAATGTCTACTTCCTCAACCCGCAACAAACTAAATTCGTCAGTGTGGGATTCTCCCCCCGGCCGCCGCACCATCTCGTCGTCACCATTGCCAAATGTGGACAGCACAACGCAGTCGTCATGAGTTCCTCGCAGTGGCACAAACTCGTCGAAGCCATCCCCATCATTCACAAACGCTTGATTGACCCGCAGGGACGTCTACAGCAATTTCAGTTCAGCGACAGCGTCACCATCGTGTTTAAGTTTGTGTTCGGAAAGCTAAAGCTCGTTTTCAAAGAACCGCAAGGCGCATCCGTTACGCTCAACCAACAAGAATGGCACGTGTTGCATACACTGCAGCGCATCATTACCGACATCATCTATCACAAAAAGAAGGAAGAGACGGACGTGCAAAATCAAATCATGGCATACCACAAGTACATGCTTCACAACCATGCCTCCAACGTTCCCTTACATGACATGAATTTCACGCAGTTCACCAAGTACATACGGTGCGCCAATTTTAGAACATTCCTCGAGGTTCATCATTTCCTCAACACCCGTTTCGCACTGCGCATCTCACAAAATAATCCTTAGTGCGCATGTATTTCTACCAGCGTTCCAACCGCACCTCACCCAAACATCTCGCGCCCTTCGCCCCCGCATTCGGGTCGCGAAGCATCCTATATCATACCCGATCACATTCACGGCGTTTGTATGTTCAGCACCGTTCAAAACAGAGTTCTCCTCCAAGTCGAAAACCGTTAAATCAACGGACACAGTGTTTTTCCTGCGGATGTTGTGCAATAATCGCTAAGCGCTTCCGGCGGATGTAGTGAACCTCCAACGAACGTTCCCCCCACCAGTGCTTCCCCTGATGTGGTAATTCTCCAACCAACTTTTTCCCCACCAGTGCTTCCCCCTGATGTGGTCGTTTGCATGTTCAGCACCGTTCAAAACAGAGTTCTCCTCCAAGACGAAAACCGTTAAATCAACGGACACAGTGTTTTTCCTGCGGGTGTTGTGCAATAATCGCTAAGCGCTTCCGGCGGATGTAGCCAACCTCCAACGAACGTTTCCCCCACCACTGCTTCCCTTGATGTGGTGCTTCTCCAACGAACTTTTCCCCCACCAGTGCTTCCCCTGATGTGGTGTTTCTCCAACGAACTTTTCCCCCACCAGTGCTTCCCCTGATGTGGTAAATCTCCAACGAACTTTTCCCCCACCAGTGATTTCCTGCTTCCGGCAGTTGGGTTATATTTATGCACGCGCATTCTTTACCCCTTCATTCGGTGCTAGCCAGCCGTGGGGAATGCCAGGACCGTCGTGTAAAGACTTCCACTGCTCGTTTTGCTTTCACCAAACGTGCAGCTGCGAACTTAAGCACCGTCTCACCCTCCTGTGCACGCAGTGTCAACACGGTTTCTACGAAGACCTCGATCATCTCAACAAGCAAATTCAGCAATTCCTTCGAAGGTACTCCGCTAGAAACACCACATGAACTGCTTCATCGTGCTCTTTCGGTATCTCGATAACGGACGAAGAATCCACCTGCTACTGCCAAGGGAACGCCAAGTGCTGCTGCAGAACGGCATATACATCTTCGAACGTTATCCCCCAAGCGACGTCGACCTTGTGTGGAACCAACTTCCCGCAGACGCACAGGTAGTTTGCGCACCTTATCGCAGGTGTAAACAACACTACAACCTTCCTCATCAAACCACTCATATAGACGGTCCTCCCCCGTTTATCAAAAACTGCCATCTGTGCCGTCAGAATGTCACAGGACGTCCTTAAAGAGCTAGAAGAACTTTCCAGCAGCGCCCACACTCTCAGCGTATATACCCTTCAACAGCACGTACCATATCGCGTCGTCGGCGTCAAAACAATCGACACCGTTCACGGTACAAAGCTCGTCGCCAAACTCGACAACGACACAGAAGTTTTCCTACCAACAAGATTTGCAAAAGCCTCTCCAGAACTCGTCAACAAACTCAACTCTACCTCATTCTGCATCATATACGCAGGCGAGGAAAAACTACGCAGTGGTTTCAAACGCCACATCGTCACGTTCTCCCCATATAACCCTAAATAATGTCCGACGAAACCTACCCCGTCCCCGTGGGGAACAATCTTGACCTACAACTCATTCTCAACGCAGCTTCACCTATCCGTATCCTCTGCATCTCCAACTCCTATTTCCGCAACAGCAGAGTTGTCACCATCACACTCGACGTCCAAGGGGCTCACGCCGTCCACGTCAAATGCGTACCTACCAAAGTGCACCAGCATAAACAAGACGCACTATGCGTCATATACCTCGGCAACAGCAACATTCCTGCTGTAACCAACAAAGTCACATCCGCAGGATGCTTCTCAACCAGCCATTACAACGAATTTACCATCCCCATCTATATACCAACCTTCACCGAGTTCGTCAACGAAAGTTTCTCTCACCTGCTCGTCACCTGCATCACCAAACCTATCCACCAATTTACCGCCGATAGCAGCAGCAGCGATGACGAGGACTCAAAGTGCACCACGTACTTTAAAATCATTGTTGTGCGCGAAATCTGTGTGTCCTAGTGCCTCAAACAAAAACTATGAATTTTAATGTGCTTTTTTTTCTCCTAATATTTCTTATATTGTCCATTTATTGTATTCATATGTTAATCTCCTGTAATCAAATAATCCATTATGTTATTCTCAAACTATGTATTCATATGTTAAGCAAATAATACATCATGTTAATCAAAAAACTATGTATACATATCTTTATCCAATGTACTGTATTCAAATTATAAATAAAGAAAACAGTCCCGGATGAGCCAATTGCAATAACGATAATCCTACCGCTCAGGGCGCTTTTCAAACTTACCGCCGCCGCCGTCGCACGCAGCGACACTAGCGACACGAGCGCCCCTAGCGGCAGGATTATCGTTAAAACAGTTGGCTCATCCGGGACTATTACTACTTACGCCGAATATTTTCTCGTTCCAAGAGATCCTCCACCAGCGCTGTTTGATGCGGTCGCGCATTGTCATCCATAAAAATGAAGTCAGGGCCGACTGCATCCCTGAAAGGACGCACATGGGGAAGGAGTACACTATCACAATAACGTTGACCAGTGTGCGTACCGTGTTCAAAGATTTGGAGGTCGGTGCACCCATGCAACATTATGCCTTCCCAAACCATAACACCCGGATCACCAAAACGATCATGTTCAAGGATGTCCCTGTGTTCACTACGTGTTCCCACCACTCGCCAGATGAGGGAACGTCGAGAAGCACTACTTAGACTGAATCTGCTCTCATCCGAGAAGAGCACGGGACCCCATTCCTCGTTGGTCCAATTTTGATTCTCTTGGGACCATCACAAATGGTGCCGCCGATGCGCGGATATCAATGGAATACAACGTACTGGAAGTTGGGCAAGGAGACCACCTCTATGTAGTCGCCATGCCACTGAGTATCGTGAGATTGCGTGCCGAGCTGTCCTGTAAAATGTGGTTGCAATTGCACCCGCTGTTTGGCGTTGATCCCTTCTTGTCTGTTGCACAATGTAGCTGTCACCTGCTGCTGTAGTTGAGCGTGGTCGATCACCATCTCTCCTTGGGACAGCAGTGCCTGTAGTTTGGAATGTTCCCCATGCACAGTGCTGTGAGCAATTTCAAACTCCTGAGCAACACTCATCACACTTCGCCCTTCTTCCAGTTTCCCGATGATTTTTCCCCGTGTGAAGTCATCCAAATGGTGTCTACGGGCCATGTTGCAATGAAGAACACCACTACAGTGCACCGTAACAGCTTGCTAATTACCACACACAGTCTTGTCCTGTTTCCTCAACTTCCCCGTGTTGCGAGACCAGACCCATTTGGCACTAAAGGCTCGCTACACTCACGCCATCTGACGTCAGCTTTCTGTGTACGTGTGAGAGACCTCTGGCAACACGCTCTCGCACCTTCATCTACCTCTACCAAGTAGTTGATTTCTTATGTTACTTTACCCATCTCCTCCTTAGGTTTTGCACACCAGTGTATAATTTGTGCTGAAAACTTTCTTTTTAAAATAGTTTCTTTCCATAGAGAAATAAATACTACCATTTCTTTATTATTATGCAATCTTGGAAATATTAACCATTGTATATTTTAATGAAACTCAAACAACTAAAAATAATGTGTGTTACACCATTCTTCCACTAGTCACAACTGCCAAATAATATATGTATTTTTTCATCCGGTAATCAGTAATTAGCCATATAACACTCGGAAACATAGTAACTTTGTGGATTAAGCTTCTCTACTGCCCACCCTCTTACATTAGCATATACTTGTTTAATACAAAGGTTTGCCTTGCGTAAACACAAACTAACTATTGGAAGGAAAGAACACCATTTCCATGCGCTGTATTATTTCACGTCTTAAGTTCTGATTTGTTTCTGCTGGATTCACAGAACTTGTCACCGGAGTAGGTAAATGTAATGGCTGAGAACAAGCACTAAGCTAGGCTATTGCAGAAACGTGATTTAGTGCGTCAGCTAAATCAGCTTCATTGACAACTCAGTTAACACTACATCTTACATGAGTAACCTCTACGCCTTCTCCCATTGTTTTGCATGTTTTCAATTAGACACAAGGGTCTATGGAATGTTCCCCCTTTCACACACAAAAACGCAATCAAGGTCTATCAAGAGCTATAGCCCAGAGACTACTTGGGGACATGTGGAGGCAATTCCGTGAAGTCTCAACACCGTTCATTCCTTATCTAGCATAAAGTTAAACGCAATATCCTTCAATACTGCAAAACTTAAGAATTTAAAAGTATGGAAAAGTATCGAGAGTTTACACATACGAGTTTACAAGTATTACACATACTTCGATGCCACCGAGTATCGAGAGTATCGAGGTTTCATTCGTATTTTATAACAACACATCACCCTTTGAAGTATGGATCAGAATCCGCCTATTACTGCTTACAGTTGACAAACTTCCAATTTCCGATGGAGCATCAGTGGAGGCAACATCCAATCAGCCTAAACACATACTACAAAACTTCGACTGTGACACCGATTTCCTAGGGTTCATTTCCACTGAGTTATGTATGGACGTTGCTAAAGGACTTTCTGTAACCACTGAATATGATGAGGTAATACTGCTAGAAGATACGAGCATAAGGGAAGCTTTTGAAAATGTATTGAATACAAATGCCGGCCTTTTGATAGCATTTTGGGAAGCATAGTCAGTGGCTGTAATTTACCAACACAGGTGCCTCAGGACTGGATTACAGTTACTTCCAAGGGGGACTTCTTCGACTTACGGAACATTGGTGCCAAAAAGTGAAGGAGAAAGCGATGTTACATTAGCGGGATTCTATGGATATAATATTTCAAAATGTGTTGGAGTGATAAAAACACTCGCTGCCATAATTTTCTCCAAATTCCTTGAGTTAGATGAAAGAATTGTTTCCCTATACGTCAGGACCCGCATCTTTTTAAGGATACGGCATCCGAATCAAAATTTAAAGCTACAACGTTGGAAAAAAGAAACACTATGAAATGTCACAAGTGGGTGATATCCACTTCTTTTACAACATGACCAGCCACTTCTAAATGTAAATCTACTTTTAAGATTAAAAAAATTATTTGTTACTTTTTATTTTGGTAATAGCTTTTGTGGTGGCGTTGGTAAAATTGGTTTGTAATTAGTAGAATGTGTTGATGAAAGTTTCCTATGCATTTTCAGTTAAAATATGTTTTATAACACATGTCACTGCATTATGTTACACTCCCGTAATTCCCACTTAACCGTTTAAACAATGAATCTGCCAGCCCTTGCTTTAAATAGTACACGTTAAAATAGGTTTAGAGTGTTCACTTCCAATTGTTACCCAAAGTGACCCTGTGGTCAAACGTTCGCATGAGTTTCAGGCGCGCAAAAGAGTAAAATGTGTCGCAGTGGCCTGCCTTCCCCTCTACTCCGGCAGCAGGTTATGGTTCTTACCGACAAACATTAAAATGGGGCAGTTAAAATATTGGATTTTCTGGTACTTTTGGATGTAGCATTGCCTTAATGTATAGCTATGTAGAACTGTACAGTTCGTAAAGAATTACAGTACACGTCACGGTCGTTTACAAATTGCTATTCTGGAACATCATAAGCTTATAGTCGTCCTCCGTGGACTAGTGGTATCGTGCTAGCCTCTAGTTCCCAAGGTCGCGGGTCAAATCCGGCAAAGGGCGATGGATTTTTTCGGGTGTAAAAATCCTTAGCATGGCTTCCTTCGGAAGGGAAGTAAAGCCGGTGGTCCCGTGTCGTAGATTTACGGCACGTAAAAGAACCTCAAACCTGATAAAGAGGTTTCTGAGCAAAATTACTGGTCTTTCACGCCCAATATAGAATGGGACGCTAAGGACCATATTAGTTAAAGAGCGTCCATAAATAAAACTCAATTTTAATTTTATAAGCTGCTATGTATTATACATGGTTGTCCGTTACATCATCGACTAATGGCAGACAAGTTACCCTCTAGAAACAACGGACCTGACACTGGGTTCGAGATTAAGAAAAATGCCGGCAGTACTTAGTGATCGCTGAGGTGTTAGCACACGCTATACAGCTGCTGTGTTGTTTTCGATGCCTGTGATTTATGGTATTTTAATAACTGCGGCAGTTTGTAATCACATAAGCGAACCAATAGTATTTGAAAACCTTTATTTATGCAATTTAGAAAATGGGAATAATCCCAATATGTGTTTTAGTGCCACGTGTTACTTATGTTTACTAATATATTCCATGTAAACTATGGCTATTTAAAATTCAAGTAAATACTATAAATTTTTAAATTTGAAAATATAGTTTGTGTCACGGCTACTGTGGCGATATAAAGAAGAAATTGTTACAGTTGGGGACGTTATAGTCGTAAATATACTTAACTTAAAACATTGCAACACCGTTGTGTTCCCGGGTGTATATCGATCTTTGGTTATAACGAATAGAGGTGTAAATAGTTGGGATAAATACTTTAAAATAAGCTATATCCAGTGTTAATTTCCATTATAAAATGTATTTAACTGTATATATTTGTGAGATACAATAAAACGATTATGGATATATGAGTGTGCGTAGTGAGTTTCAGTGATTCTCATATATGGGAGTATCGCCATTCACACTTCAAAAATATACAGATTTAAAAGAAAACGGATCATAATCTAAAATCGTGTACTCTGTACGCCTTCGAAGGATTCACCTGCATGCATACATATTTTTGTTTCCGACTTTGTTATAAGAAAGGATTTTCCCTGTGATGGTTCTTTTATAACAGTTCCAAGAAAGAGGTTAAACCGCAGAATGGTGCATTTCCGATAATTTTTTAAATCAACCATTGTATTTATGCTGTAATGTTGCTGCATGTAAAAGTGTGCATTGCATGAATGTTGTTTTGTAATGAAGTTTAAGGTTATGTATTTCATATATTTCAGTTGCAGTGTTGATTTAGGATTACTTGTTTGTTAGATTTCAGTCTGTTCGTATGGACTCTTTCTACTAAAACTAGTAAAGAATGCTATAAGGCGCTGGGTAATAGGTGCATTTTTGAATAATTATTGCAAACTTAGAAAATAAAAGCTCTCAGTGAAAGCAAAATAAAAATTCTGTCCTAAAGCTTCCAAATTTAGTAGTCAATTACTGTAAGCAACAGCATTTCGTGCTTCAGCCATCCAGTGCATATAATATTGTGTACAGTATGATAAACGGTGTAAATAGTGACAGGTTATTTTGAGTTAACTTAATCAGTGTCACTGCAATAACAACGTTCTGTTTCATGCAAGTACAATATTACAGTGTTTGTAGTTTATAAAGCTGTGTCCTTTTAATTCAAATATGTAGCTGTAGTTTGGAAATGCTGTTAAGTTATAACATAAAAAACTGTAGACTGCATGAATGTTGTTTGAGGTTAACATATTTCATTGGTCACCACTTAATGTTAAAATGCATTTATTTGACTTTTAAGGCAGTGTTTCTGTTTACAACAGAGCATATATCCACACAAAAGACATGTCGTTACACCACATTAGTTGTATTTTACTACAGAGAAGTCATACCTGTAGACAAGAGCTGTTTAAAGCATTTCCCAAATTACCAACACATACCGCCGCTATTTTGGATGTGAGTGTCCGGTCCGTTATACAGCGGGTCCTGCTGCTGACGGGCAGTTGTCCACGCGCGTTTTACCTACTGTGAATATATCGTAGCGGGAACTTGAGCGACTCAGCGACTAGCGACTCGCATTTGGGAGGTCCCCGTGTTTTTATTTTCTTTTTTTTCGAGTGGGGGCGGTCCTTGGTCACTAGGCGAATGCTGGGTTGGATAATTTGATCCGTGAATTTTCCTATCATCCCTGTCATCCTACATTTCATTTCCTTCTTTTTCACCCCATTCCAGGCATTAGGCTGATCACCCATCTTGGTCATGCTATGTTCCAGAGTTTGCTTGCTCCTCGACAGGTTACTGACCCAAGGCATTGGCTTGTAAGTCCTTGGGGTGTAAGTCCTACAACGAGGAGGGTAATCAGCTAAAGAGAAGGGAGACAGAGAGAGAAGAGTAAAAACGAAGTTGCTCCATGTGGCAGAAATGCCTGTTACGATACTTAATCGAACGCATACATATGTATATACTTTCTTTACGAATAAAGAAACAGAACTTCCAAAAAAGTGTGTAAAATGTTAAAAGGCATGCATCGGAAAATGTATACGTTTACAACACTCAATACTCACACTAATGAATCCGAAGATGTCTACGGAACTGAATGTAAATCTGGGACCTGTAGTTCGCCGCAATTAGAATCTATATATGAAGCATCTCTTGGAAAGAAACCAAAGAATAGGTAAAACCATTTGCAGAGAAAGTCAACGTAGTTAAAATTTTCAAGTTCCTTTGTTTACCCAGTTTAGGAGTACTGTGTTTTACTGTTTTATTTTACCGCAGTTACACATATAATACACACAAACACCCATAACCTTAGCTGGACTTGAACCCGCGACCCTCATCTTGATGGAGCGCCGAGGCTATACGCTCCAGCGACCACGGACGGCTACGAGGGCCGGCAATTATTTATTACTTCCTGGTGCTCCCAAACATCATAAAACAAGGCTTGATGATACATTTCGTTGTATAGACGTAAGCGCAATAGCATTCTTCATCCGAAGTGAACACGATGCTCTCTCGTTTTTCCTACAGTTATATCTTTATGACAGTATCCAAATTACCGGTCAAAGACACATTAAGTAGCGACTTTCAATTGTAAAGCTACGAATGTAATCTAGCCGAGATCTTATAAGCCCCTCCGAATGTTTGCTTGAGGGTGGCAGTGTGTTTCAGGTGATTCTTTCCGCCCATAAGAGATGGCAGCAGTAAACCTCTCTCATTATTGTATGTAGATGTTTTATGTATTACTTTATATAAATGGTGTAAAATAAAAAGAACTTTAAACAAAAGTGAGCAGATATACACATGTGTGGTAATGCTGCATATAAGTCACATTATTGTTCCGTATATACTGCGAACAAATGGCTATTATATTCGCGTCAATGCGACCGAAAGGCCTCGTTTAATCTATAAATACTATGAATGCATAACCGTCCGTATACTTAAGCTGCTGAATGATAACACATGTTTTTATCGCATGTAATTTTTGGAATGGATTGTTAGAGAAAACATCTCCAACAATCCATGTTATCTTTAGTATTATAGTAAATTTAGACGTGCACTTGATCGTTGTGTATACGGAAAGGCACCTTAGCTACAAACAGCAGTAGTATCGATTGTTTATTTGTGTTGTGTGAATGCATTTTCATTCTCGGTCCAATTCGGAATCTTTCGGAGACTCGGTAGTTGGAATTTCGGCTGCATGGTCAAGGCACAGCGCGTATACGCACCGCCTTCGAGATTATAGTAAGCCAACTGTTGCTTGTTTATTTTCTGGTGTCTTTTGAAACAGGTGCTCAGGTCATCAGGTGCTTAGCATAAGACAAGGCAGTATGATTTCCGTAGCAACCGGAGTATAAAATTACTGAACAAACTACAAAATAAGTTATTTAGTCAATAGAATTTGTATAAACTAGACTACCACATCTATCATGTTGGCTAATATTCGCATTGATTGTCCCATCATAATTTACAAATAAGACGCATTCGAAAATGTAAGTTGAAACTGTAACACACAAAATAATTGTATGTAGTACTTGTGAGATAATGTAGGCATTTCAATACAGATGAAAATACCTGGCTAGTAAGTTATATATCGTTTTAATTAGCGTTGCGAAATAAGGGTTATTTTGCTATCCACAGTAATAAACATCCCTCGGCTACGCTTTGATGCTGAGGGCCCTCAATCGTGTTTTCAGCTATGTTGGGATTTCAAATGTTGGCAGCCGAAAGACAACTAACGTTCTCATGATACCACGGGTGAGATGCATGCGATGTGACTTCTGAGAGTCAGTAATATGGAACAAATATGACAAAATATGCCATACATTCATGAAAATAGCTAAAGTAGCATGTTATTTGTTCTTTATTACCTGCAATGATGTTTTGAAATCAATAAAAGTTGTGCAGTGTATGCATGTGTTACGTGTGTATAGTAATACCGGCCATAATCCAATCTCAAAGTTTATTCACTGTGAATGTGTTGTGTTCAATGGCCGGAGCTTGGTTTTATACCAAGATACTGTGAGTCTTTTAAGGAAAAGTAGCGTGTGCCAGTAAAATGTTTCAGTGTGTTTTCTGTTGCAAAACTTTCTCAACACATACAAATCTGAGAACACACGTAAAACATCATAATGCACAGAAAATTACCTCTTTAAAATCAGAACATGTTGAGTGGTTTCGGTGTAAACATTGTCCTCGAAAATATAGAAATAACAGGATTTTGAGGACACATTTTAAATCACCATGAGAATGATGCTGAAATGCCCAAATCAACGGCTGGCTCTGGAGCAAAAAAGTCTGTCCACTATACTGCGGCTTCAACTCCAAGGAAAAGAGTGATCACTTCCAAAATGACCATGACCTAAATATAAAATCAGAAAGCATTAATTTTCCTGATTATGATGCATTTGCTTCTTGGAAAGCAAAGGCAGAATGTGATGATAAAATAAAATATATTTGTTGCCGTTCTAAAACAGTTTTTAAGGGTAAAACTCACTATAATTTTGTCATCGATCTGGGCACTTTGCTTCAGAGGGTAAAGGTTTTAGAAGCCTCAAAACACAAGGGACAAAAATTGGTGGTTTCTGCCCTGCAGGTATGAAGGTAGTTAAAGACGGTAATACAGGTCAGTGTGAGATTTGTTTTTCAGAAACTCATGTGCGGAATACAAATGCTTTGGGCCATCTTGTCCTAAACAAGGAAGAAAGAGAAACTCTTGCAATGAAGATTGCTGCCAAGGTACCTACCGATGCCATTCTTGACGAACTCAGATACAATATCTGCAGTTCTCTGCAGCGAGTGCAGCTCGTCACCCGAAAGGATCTTCACAACATTGAGTAATCTTTTAATCAAAGCTGTGGGGAAACACGACTTAAGGATGATGGGACAAGTGTTCACTCCTGGGTGCTAGAAATGTGGCGTCAAGCTTTTTCCTGCATTTTGTATTACAAGCAAAAAGGGGTTGATTATAAAACTGGTTTTGTTTTAAGAAATAATGACTTCTTATTGATTATAATGAATGAGGCACAGAGAGAGAGATGTTAATTCAATTTGGAAATAACATAATTCGTGTTGATGGTACTCGTGGGTTGAATAATTATGACTTTAAGTTAATAACTCTTTTAACTGTTGATGATATGCATCAGGGTTTCCCATGTGCAAATATGTTTATGAACAGGACAGATGAACAACTTATGACACTGTTTTTTGAATAAGTGAGAAACCAAGTAGGGGTTTTAGTGCTCAATGTTTTTATGACTGATATGGCTGAATATTTTTACATTGGTTGGAGAAAGGTAATGAGAACATCTGTAAAATGTCTGTTTTGCACATGGCATCTACTTAGAGCTTGGCACAGAATCTGAACGAGAAAAGTCGTAATGCAGACAAGAGGCAAGAGATATATCATGATGTTGCTGCATTATTAGAAGGAATTGATGTGAATACATTTAATTACAACCTTGGAATACTTTTGGAGAAAACCATAACTGATCCAGAAACCACAGTGTTTGGCAAATATTTCATGCAGAATTACATTCCCAGTGTAAGCTGTTGGGCATACTGTCACAGGTTATGGACGCAAATTAATACAAATATGCACATAGAGTAAATTTATAAAACTCTCAAATATTTCTGTTTATCTGGAAAAAAAGTGAAGCGTCTAGATAAAGGTAAACATGCTATGATACATTTCATCAAAGACAAAATATTTAATCGTGTCATCAGTATGGAGAAAGGGAAACTAACCACAAAGCTCAAAGACCTTCGAGCTAGGCATAAAATATCTCTTGAAATACCATTAGATAAGGTCTATGAAGGAGATAATGGTAGGCTTGTTCAGTCAGAGAGAGATAATGCACAATTGTATGCAGTTAGGAAGACAGGAACTTGCTTAGGATGCCAGCTGAAATGCTATGAATGTGATACATGCATACATATATTTAACTACACGTGTATTGACTACAGTGGGAGATGGAATATGTTGAAGTGATAAGATCCGCCCTAATAATAATCATCATCATAACCATAATCAGAATGTTAATAATCATCTAATCAAAATAATAAGGATGGGAATACTAATAAGAAGGAGGAATAAAAGATAATATTAAGGTTTAGAAAAGGGGGGAATAAAATCATTACGAAAGAAATAAAGTAAAGGGCAGATACGAATAATAATTAGAACGTGAAATAAAATGTAGGAAAACGCGTATTTTAGAACTAAGAGACACACGGTGAAAACTGTAAAAGGGTAAAATACTTTAGGAACATACAGGAAAGGAAACATTAGCAAACGCTTAAGTCCAATAGAAATCTGGTGAAACTCACAGGAAGCTAGAATAACGGAACGGAAGTCGAATGCAGTCAAGCGCACAGAAAAACTAATCAAGCGAACGTAAGGCGGTAATGGTAGACGCGGGCAAGCTCAGCTCGACGATATAACGAACCAATGGCAAACGGAGAAAAATTTAGAAAAATGACCAATGAGAAATTATAAAAGTCACGTGTATAGTAAAAAGAAGGATTGAAACTAGAAAAGTGGCGTAGAGTAGAAAACTTATGTATGACGGAGAGTAGCTTCAGACTGTGTAAGATGGATCACTTCGTGTCGTACAGTGGGGAAGAATACATGACTTCGTGTCGTACAGGGGAGCAGGATAGATGTTGGAATTCACAGCACTTCGTGTCGTACAGGGAAAGAGTATAGATGTGGAAATTCACAGCATTCCGCGTCAGATAGGGAAACAGTGTAGATGTCGAAACTTGAGCATTTATGTATTGGAAAGTTAGTGATAAGTAAAAGTGAGGAAAGGGTAGCTAGGAATGACAAAAGTCAAGTCATTAAATTCACGTCGTGATATGTTTCAACTTCTAAATATAATTAGGAAAGTATAAAGCACGTAAACAATAGCGGGGGATGATAGGCGTAATCGCGTATTGTGTGAAGGGTATTCGGTCAAGGAAAGGAGTGTGAATCTTCAGAATAAACGGGCCACTGAGAGGAGAACTGTGAGTATCATTCATCTCCCATCCACACTCCCTGAGATAAGAGTCACCCAAACAACAACCCCCTACCTGAGTAGCCGGCCACAACAATCCTGCCGAATAAGAAACCCGACACCAAGAAAACCCTATTACCCATTAAACCCTGCTACAAAATGACACCCAATGTATCTTACACCGACGCCTAGCACCCTTCCAAAATCAACACTCACATCTACGCAACGGAGAACGTCGCCAAGGAGGACAGCAGCCACCAGCAGGACAACACCAGCACAACAGACGGGACCAGCGAACGAGTAAGTACAGCATAATTTCTTACACCAAGTGGACAGTGGATGTTACTCCGTAGCAGAAAAATATTAAACACCACCATGGAGAACGCCCCTACGGAGGAACACACCCCAACAGTGGAAAATCAGCAGGGACATTTAGGAAATCCCTACACACTAGAAGCAGTGCTACAACAAATGTTTACACAATTTCAGCAATTAACCTCACAAATCACCTCACAAGGTGAAACACTCAATGCACAAATCACTGCACAGGGTGAAACACTAAATACACAAATTATTATCTCGCAAGGTGAGACATTAAACTCCCTAACAGCACAAACAGAGACATTAAACGCTAAACTGTCTTCACAAGAAGAAACCACAAATGCACAATTAGCAGAACAGAGGGAAACCCTAGAGCAATTAGAATGCAGACTCATGACACAAGTACAAACACAACTAGTAGCCTATGGGGGGCTGCTAGAAGCACAGATTTTGGCAAAATTAAATACACAATTCTCAGAACACAAAACCCAACTCAAAGAGCATCTAAATGTACAGGCAAACCAGGTAGTGAAGATAAACTTAGGGCAGACATAATTATGATCTGAGGTCATTACCATCAGAACAGATGTTCAGGAGGCATGCGTAGAACTACAATCGTTAAAGGGAAGGGTCATACAAGTGTCTGCTGACCATATAAGTAAAGAACAGCTAAATTGTGATCTGCGAGTGCCCTGTGAGCAAATCAAAGAAAACGTCAATATCGAATTGTCTACAATGAGACAAACTATTCAAAATTCAATTACCCAGGCAGCTGCAGAACACAACGCGGCATTAAAGCAAAAAGAGATAAACTCGCGTGACAGAGCAACTATTGAATTGCAACAAAACACATTAAGTCAAAATGCCAGTAACCATGCCATATCTCGCGAGGAAAGTACCGCGGGGACGCAACACGCAACACATGTGCCGCTTGCGTCACCACAACCCAGGCTTCCAGTTTAGCTCATGAGGAGTCAAATTATGTAAATGCGCATGCTTACCCTATTCACTATAATTTACTAAATGAAATTGCTGTACCGCAGTTTAACGACGTACGAGACAATGCCAAACGCTATATTATGAAGCTTGATTCCTATTTCGATATGAAACAAATACCAGAACCTTTTAAATTGTTAATTGTGAAGAAGGGGTTACAAGGGCGAGCACTTTCTTGGTTCCGATTAGCGATCGGCGACCACACCACGTATGTAGACTTCAAAAACCTATTTTTGACTAAGTATTGGAACACTACCACACAATACACGGTCAGGATTAAAATAAACAATGGCAAATATACACCAGGGCAAGGACAACAAGTCATAGACTATTTTCTATTTTCTAGATCTGGCACAACAGAGCGTATTACTCGACCCACCGATGCAGGAAAATGAGTTTGTGAAACTTATTGTCCGACATTTTCCGGACAATATCCGCAACAATTTAATTGTAGCTAGGGTGACGACAATTTCAGAAACACTAGAGCTATTGACGGCGCTACAGGGATATCAGAGGGGTAGCTGCGAAAATAGAGCACCGACACAAAATTTCAGTGGGTTAAGGGCACAACCCACATATCAACAGAGACAAGGACCGTACCCTCAACAGAATCGGTATGACGACAGGGGCAAACATTTCAACAGACACAGGGGCGACAACCATTCTCCCAGGGTCCCACCGCGAGACAACCCAAGACACCATATAAGCTATGTACGTGTAAATGGACTTCGTAGACAAAATTCGCACTGTGGAAACGACACACCAGAACATCGAGATTACGACTCACGTCCGGATGTACGACAAAGCCCACCGAGAGGTCGCGCACAAAATTTACAAGGCCGCCCAAGGTACAACTTGGACGTGCCACAATGGCCCCATGACAACCGACGAGAACAGATAGACCACAACCCGCGGACAAATAACCAGCGAACCGAAAACTTACAGACAACACACACAGGAACCACAAAGAAACAAACATGGTTAAACCGCGACAACCAGGCGTCGACACAGCAGGATAGCATGCGCGGTGGCGCATTCGGTATAGACAACACGGCGGAAAACTAGAACGGGTCAGGATAAATTCCCGTCTTTAGACACCCTAGCTCTTTGCAACACAGGGAATAAAAACACCACTAATGACATCATTATGGAAGATAGACAGGGCGATATTATAGATTCACCACAAGTGTCAGTATATATAGGAGGCGAAGCATACCAGGCTATCGTAGACTCCGGAGTCATAGCTTCTCTATGCAGCCTGGAGTTTTACAAACACATTATATCGATGGGAATAAAACTGCAAACATTGCTAGTTAAAAATGTTTATGCAATTTTAGCCATAGGGCGGAAGAAAACACGTATCCAGCAACAGGTAATGATACCATTAATATAAATGAGAACACATTTTTCTCGTCGTACCACATTTAGTCACACAGATACTACTCGGGAGCTATCTATTATCTGAATTCAGAGCGAATATAAATTACAAAACAAGGGAGCTGACATTATTAGAAACAAACATTGAAACAGTAACAACACACTTTCTTAAAACGCCAGGTACAACACTACAGTTAACAGAGGGTGAACGAGACATTCAGCAGAACCGGTTCTTTGTGCAAGTCATTAGCTTAGGGGATGAAATCTGCCTAGCATAAGTAGGGATAGAAGATACATTTAATGAGGATGAGGAAATAGAGTATATTAATGAAAATGACGACGACGAATATAGTGAAAATGAAAGAAGGGATATTTATAATATAAAGCTCGTGAGAAGCGCAGAGGCAAGTGGACCTGCTGACTCACCAGGTATTAATTTAGAGCGATACCTGTACGGAGAACCGGACACCCAACAAATTAAAGAGCATATACCACAAAAGGTCAATGACATTTCAGCCCTTAGTACAAAACAAAAACGAACACTAACCACAATACTCTGGAACAATAGAGCAGCATTCACAGACAAAACCGGTTGTTGTAAAAAGTTTGAATACTCTTTTGAAGTCAAACCAGCTCCCCCATGGAGGTATAAATGCAGGAATATACCAATAAACCTCCAGGATTCAGATAATGACACAATAAAGGAAATGATAGAGCAAGAAATAATAAAATCGTCTAACTCGCCATATATAAATCCTTTATGCGTGGTTGCAAAGAGCTCGGGTTAAGTCCGTATAACAATCGACGCCCGTCACCTGAATACGTTCATAGTACCAGACAACACCAGAACTCAAAGCACTGAATTCATCCTAGCTGGAATTGGAAAGAAAACATAGTTTTCATGCTTGGACCTAACTAACTCATATTTACAAATCCCATTGGCTCCCCATCTCAGAAAATATACCGGCTTTATTTATCAGGGTAAAGTATTATAATTTTTAAGGATACCCTTTGGTTTATCGGTGAGTGGATCAGGATTTTCGAGAGCAACATAAAATTTTCGGAAACACAACACAAGAATACTTAACCCAATATATAGATGACTTCCTTATACATAGCAATAACATCGAGAACCACCTACAGCACATTAACATTGTCCTAACGAAAATCAGACAAAACGGGTTGACACTAAATTTAAACAAAACAATATTCTTTAGTCAAGAGATCGAATTCCTAGGGTACATAATTTCAGAAAAAGGCGTGGCACCAGACCCAGAACGCATCAAAACGATTCAGGCAATACCGCCCCCAAGAAATGTGAGACAACTGAGAAAATTCCTGGGTATATTGCAATACGAGGCTCGCAATATTTATAAATTTATAATATTTTATAAATCTACTCACTTACTCCCACACACACATACACACACGCACACTTTCATTTCAAATTTATTACTTTCTCTACCTCGTACATGGTAGGTAGAGAAGCTATTGCATTCTATCCAAAAATTCAATATCGAGATTTCACCAGAAATACATGTTTTGAGGCCCTGAATAAAATAATTGTTTGTGT
This sequence comes from Deroplatys truncata, assembly GCA_030765065.1. Taxonomy (NCBI): domain Eukaryota; kingdom Metazoa; phylum Arthropoda; class Insecta; order Mantodea; family Mantidae; genus Deroplatys; species Deroplatys truncata. Next base: position 604,225,391 of record CM060990.1, on the reverse strand, counting down.
GTATGTGTGTGTATGAACAGCATACGTAGCTCAAAAACCTATAGTTGGATAAAATACCAAACTTGGTATTTAAGCTCAGGATCCTCCAAGGATGTGACATGAGGATTTGCAAGAAAATCCCCCCACCAACTAACCTTACATGAAAGATTTCTCAAAAATGGCTCTTAACAATTTTGATTAAAAGACCTATATATAAGATATTTATTTGCCAAAGAAATGTATATTTTGAATTTTATTGGAATAGCCTGTGAAACCCTCTACACCCCTTTTCTTCATTCTGAAGGAATTTTGTATGATCTTATATTGTCAGTATACATTGAGCAACAGGTGAAAACATACTACATAAAAAAATGTAGATCCAAGTTATTTCCAAGACATCCATTATTAATGGTTTGAATTGCATAATACTTTGTCATTCTTTAAGTTGTGTTGATTTTCAATTGTTTCTTGCAATTGCATGGAAAGAGTATGGAATATTAAGGCCAGCATATAGTGCCAGTTCTTAACTTTCTATTGCAGAATTTCTCCAGCCTGTAGTTAATTACATTATAGGATAAAAAATTAAAACAAAAATGAAAATGCATTCAACCTCCTAAGTGTTGTAGGGGCTATGTGCAGCAAAGCTAAACTAGTATTTCGATGTGAGTTTCATGTTGGTTTCAGATTAAGGTGTTCAATATAATACATTCCAGTCTGCTCCTGTTAGGCAAGCAGGATTTCATGGTTAGTCCGGTAATGTAGCGTAATGTATTTCTTTTATCTGTAGTATGAGTTGGGAATTAAAATCCTTATTCTTTGTTTAAATAATATAATGTAATTAAATATGGTCTACATTAAACCACAGTCAGAAAATAAAATTATAATGCTATTAACGTGTATTTTTTGTCATTTCAACTGAGATAGGTTAGTCATTCGTAGTGTACCTAAGTATAAAATTACCCAAATATATTCATCAGTACATTGCGCTTATAAATTTTCCAAGATATGTTGCTGTGTAGTTGCAGGACCCTCTAGAAACAACGGACCTGACACTGAGTTCGAGATTGAGAAAAATGGCGGCGGTAGTTGGTGGTGATCCCTGAGGTATTTACACTCGCTAACTGCTGCGCTGTGTTTCCGATGCCTGTGGTTTATAGTATTTTAGTAACTCCGGCAGTTTGTAATCACATTAGCGAAGCAATAGTGTTTGAAAACCTCTATTTGAGCAATTAGGGAAACGGGAATAATCCTAGTCATGCGTTTTCAGTGCCGTGTGCTTTCCAAGTGTTACTTATGTTTAATAATATATCACATGTAGATTATGGCTACATTAAATGTAAAGCATAACTATACATTTTTTAATTTATTTACTTGATAATATAGTTTGTGTCACGGTTACTGTGGTGAAATAAAGAAATTGTTGCAGTTTGGACGTTATAGTTGTAAATATACTTAACCTAAAAGATACAACACCATTATGTTTCTGGATGTAAATCGAACTTTGATTATAAGGAATAGAGGTGCAAATATTTGTGATAAATATTTTAAAATATACTATATACAGTGTTAATTTGAGTTATAAAGTTATGTATATTTGTGAGATACAATAAAACAATTATGAGTATTTGAGTGTTTATGTGTATAGTGAGTCCCAGTTATTCTCATATACCGGAATATTGCCATTCATATTTACAAAGTATAAAGATTTAAAAGAAAACGGTTAAAATACATAAATCGTAAACACTTTAAGCCTTCGAAGGATTCACCTGTATGCATACATCGTTGTTTCCGAACTTAGTTATAAGAAAGGATAAATTCCGTTACGGTGGTTCTTTTATAATGGTTCCAAGAAAGTGATTAAACTGCACAATAGTGGATTTCTGACAGTTTGTTTTAATTCAGCCATCGTATTTATGCTGTTATGTTGTTGCAAGCAATACTGTAGACTGCACGAATGTTGTTTTGCAATGCTGTTTAAGGTTATGTATTTCATATATTTCACTTGCAGTGCTGGTTTAAGACTACTTATTTGTTATATTTCAGTCTATCGGTGTGGACTCTCTGCAGAAACTAGTAAAGCATGCTATATGTCGCTAAGTAGTATAGTTTTGAATAATTATTGCAAACTTATAAATGAAAAGCGTTCAGTTAAAGCAAAAATAACCCTAAAGCTTCTAAATTTAATAGCTAATTACTGTAAACAACGCCATCTCGTGCCATCTAGTGTATATTTTGTGCATATAATATTGTGTACAGTGTGATTAACAATGTAAATAGTGACACGTAATTTTGAGTGAACTCAATCAGTGTCAACCTGAATATCAACAGTTGTGTTTCATGCAAGTATTACAGTGTTTGCAGTTTATAAAACTATGTCATTTGTAATTTAAATAAGTAGCTGTAGTTTAGAAATGCTGTTAAGATATAGCATACAAAACTGTAGACTGCATGGATGTTGTTTGAGGTTACATATTTCATTTAACGTTAAAATGCATTTAGTTTACTTAAAAGACAGCGTTTAGGTGCACAACAGCATATATTTACCAAAAGACATGTCACTGCACCACATTAATTGTATTTTACTGTGGGGAAGTCATAACTTGTAGACAAGAACTGATTAAGGCATTTCCCAAATTCCCACCATATACGGCCGCCATTTTGAATGTCAGTGTCAGGTCCGTTATCCAGAGGGTCCTGGTAGTTGCTATGTAGTATGCGTACATACACATCTGCATCAATCTTACATGCTATGAACAAATAAAATATCTGAGATTATTGTGATGACATGGAGGTAATTCTAATGGAGCATGTTTAAAATTATATTGCTTGGTTCTATTCCTGAGATCCAACATGGAGGGATGTTAACCATATCATGCAGCAAACATTACCTTAAAATCAAATAATAAATAATAGAATCTATTTATTTCTTTTATCCATCACATGATTAAGGAGCATATCATACAGTTACATAGAGAAACCACCACTGAACACTCAACAGGTTGAATTTTCAATCTTCCATTACATACTGTGGTACATATATTTCCTTTTCATTTTTTATAATTATTGTGCTAACCTTTAAAATTGTCTTGTCCCATATAACTTGTTTACACAAAACCAATATAAGATTTACAGGATCAATAAAATAACAATAAGAATTATTATTATTATTATTATTATTATTATTATTATTATTATTATTATTATGGTGCAAATGTCTGTACACACCTATTTTCTGTGGTAGAAGATGAAAATACTCAATGACTGAGTTACACTACAAAATGCATTCCATGGCAACAAATTCATTATATACATTGCCTGTGTTGATAGCTTAACACCTTATTGTAAAGCACAGTCACTCCTTAGAGTAGTTTGTCCATTGGAACATTCATATTAATAAATAAGCATTAGTAGTATTTATCAATTAGTGTGGCAATCATACGAGCACATTCAATTATATCATTGAAGTAGGTATATAGTAGTGTTCATCAAGCAGTGTGGCAATCATATGAGCACATTCATAATGTATCATCAGAAGTAGGTATATGGTAGTGTTTATCAATCAGTATGACAATCATGCGAGCACACTCATAATGTATCATCAGAATTAGGTATATGGTAGTGTTTATCAATCAGTGTGGCAATCATACCAGCACATTCATAATGTATCATCAGAAGTAGGTATATGGTAATGTTTATCAATCAGTATGACAATCATACGAGCACATTCATAGTGTGTCATCAAAAGTAGGTATATGGTAGTGTTTATCAAACAGTTTGACAATCATACGAGCACATTCATAATGTATCATCAGAAGTAGGTACATGCAAGTAGTCTATTCATATTTGAAAAACCAATATAATCCACATTTGAGGCAGCTGCAAGACATGATGCAACCCTGGTTCAGGAGTTAGCATGACTACACATTAATGCTGCCTGGGCACTTTAGGTCATAACAAATATTTTTTCAGTAATTCCAAAAGGTCTCCTACAGTCAATGTTGAGCTTTTTTCAGCAAACATTTTACTTTAAATATCAGCACATATATTGGACATTCACAGCATAATTACCTAATTATATACTTTTAGTGAATATTTGTATCATAGAGGGTATCAATGCTTTCTAAAACCCTGAAAATTTAAACTATATCAAAGCTAGGGTGTTCTGGTTCATGCCAAAGAACGATTTGCAGCAACATTACCGAAATATTACCTTAATATTTACCATAATTTATGGGAGTTTATTTTCCTCGTTACTGTTTAATAAACTAACACACCAAGTTTCAAACTCAAAATGCAACCTGCTTCTGCTTCAGATAATATATGGGGATACACATTTCTTAGCATAAAGAACTGCCAACGTATACTAAAATTACAACCAAACACATACAGTGATTTAATATTTGAGAATTTTTACATTCGGGAAATGTTTAAAATGTAATATACACATTTCACTGTAGCAGAATCAAGTCTTGCAGGTACACAGAGCGCCAAAGAAAATCTTCGGCGGATTTTGTATCCTTTTCTGGGATCTTTTGAGGCGTGTCCTTCACCTTACCTATTGCAGAACATGTTGGCTTGATAACACAGAATAGGGGGGGAGAGGGGAGGTTATGCCTGAGCTTTTCTGGTGTTGTTGAAACCAAAACATGCTTATTGTCTCAGAACCAGTCATGCCGTATATTAGCGAAATTACTCGTGAATGTATCGTGGGTATGTGAGAGGTTAATCGCACTGTTACAGCAACTACAACGGCGGTGCATAAAGGTGTTTTTATAGTAAATTATTGGATAAAAATATTCCAGGAAGGTGGGGAAAACGGTCTACATAACGTCAAAAAGTGGGCACTCCCCGTAAAACATCCGCAGATGACGATATTCGTTCACTAAATGCAAATTACTCTTTTGCTATAATTGAGTGATCATGTTTAGAAAAAAGAGATAGATATGAATATGCATATGGTGTACCGAATATGACATACACATTATGGCAAAACATTGTGTTATATTTTTGTCTATAATCCTGTTGTATTCCTATGATCAGCAGTATGTTAGTAAAGGTATATTAACCAATTATAGTTTGAATTAGAGGGATGCTTTATTTATTTATTTATTATTTAGTTATGTTTGCTTCTATGCAGCAACAAGCATTTATACCACAGTGAGAATACAGTTCTGTTTATTTTTTTGTTATAAAGAGCTGCCTTGCTATGTACTTAATGAATACCATTCAAGCTTTAATTTACATCCTCTGAAAATCTTTTCACACTACAGATTCTACATTTCGCTTCCTGGGCGCTCATCAAGTTTTTCCTGTAGCTTTAAACCGTTTCAAAGGCGTGTCCTGCACTAGCCGATATGTGCTATGTGCTACCAATCACGATAAAAGGTCTGTATGACAAACTGAATGCACTCACTCTACCTCTCTCTCTTTTAGGAAATACGATCGAGAGCGTAAACATATATTTCCTTTCTACGCCATTTTGTAAACTTTGTTGTGGTTATTGGTGTAAATGTTTAGCAGGAGTGTCACACCCTTGCACCGTGGCCTAAAGCAACCGATGAAATGGCCTGGCTTCGCAAGGTCACGTACAACGAAAAATAATGTGACGTAGACGCGAGGTGCAGTTACATTTTATTTAGCGCTCTTTGTACCTCCGTACCAAATTACACCTTGGAGAATTTTACAAGCTCTCAGTTGTCTTAATCTATATTCATAAAACCCAAGACTTCTTTTTCCAAGTTTCAAGTCCCAGGAATTTTGGTATAAAATGCTGCTCCTATATTCAATAGGTCTTTATTACAGAACGTTTTGCTTGCAAGCATATTTGTGTGACTGACTTCTATAACAGCAATGCTTATGCACATCACAAATCACTGTCTTGGGAGATTCTGAAAATTGCATACACAGAGAATGACATGTATGGTAAAATTATAATTTCTTTTGACACAAAGCTTCTTCTTCTTCTTCTTCTGCGAGATCCTCGCCACACACAAACAAACTGGAAGGTCCATACCCGATATTTTATGTGCTTGGGGCAAGGTAGTGACAAGCTGCAGTATGATAATTTTACAGGAGGTATTTTAAGAATTAAACACTTTCCATAAAACACCACATCCTCTGCCGTTTTGAACCCACGAATCAAAGCGCAACATGCTTGGGGTGCTCATATAAATCTTCACGGGTTGGACAATATTTTAAGCCATATAAGTATTTATTTTGAAAAAATTAAATATTTTAGGGGTAAACAATAATTCATACGCTAAGCAACCATGTTTTGTATTTAAGTCCTAATATTTCCGAAGAAGTTAGATAATTTATTTTAGATGCAATTTATGTTGAAAACTGGATTTTGAAAAAGTTTGACTTGTCACTATTTTCCCCAAGCATATGATATAATTTCGGTGACATCCAAGGATGCGACACGAGAGAAAATCTAACCGCTTTAAATTGTGTTTACACTGAAAAACATTTTTTTTTCTTGGATTCTCTCAAAAATGTCTCTAACGACATTGATTAAACTACCATATGTTTAATAATATATTTTCATGGCATATAAAATGTGAATGTTGAAAATTTTGCAAAACAGCCTGTGAAGATCTCTTCATTCTGGATGACTTTTGTGTAAGTTGGCAACCGTGAGAGATAGACAATATCTGACTAGACAAACATGTATCTCGTTAAAGCACACAATTTAACTCAAAATTTGTTGTGTCGTAAACCATTTCGGAGATATTCCTTGTTATTGTTTTGAATTTTCAAGTGGTAAGTCGCTATTCATTTTTTCTCGTGGTCATGCAAGGAGCATGGCATTTCGAAGCCATCTAATAGCGATCCGATTTTTAAAAATATGACCATCATCTCAGCCTACTTATACCTACAACGAAATCTCTTTTAACAATGAGCATTTCGAAGAATAAGCTTTTGTAAGAATGTAGGTAGAAGAGCAAGTATAGAAGCTCATGTGACTGCAACACATCAGAGCTTTTAAATAAAGATGTTAACCAAAATATGTTCCACAGGTTGTAGATACTACTCCCTGAAACAATTTTATCAAGTTTCATTCTTCTTCTATAATGGCTTTAAGAAAGGGGAACGAAAAGTGCATCAAAGAAAGGGAAAAAAGTTAGGAGGAACTTAAAGCCAAGCACAGGACCAATATTTTGTTTGTGCAATGGTTTAATTTGTTTTATTTAATTTCTTTAGATCCTTTGAGCAGACATGTATGCATAAAGCTTCGTAATTATATCAACTATATTTTATAAGCAAATTACAGTTTTTCTCGATTTTTTCAAGTTATCACCTACATATGCCCTTAATTAATTACATATTCCCCCTCGCGTGCTCTCCGTAATTATTGTGCAATGACTTAGAAGATGTTTTTATGCCTTTTTTCCCATAGAAGCGTAATTTCATAATGCACTGTGATGTGCGTAATGATAAAAAAAACTCATGATAATCACCCAATTGGAAATGAAATATCGGCGGGCGATACAACTCCTCGCTTCCTTCCGACAGTATTCTAATTTGCGTAAATGTTTTACAGTCTGCGATTGTAAAAAAATGGAGTTTTATTCATGGACGTTCTTTACTACTAAGGTCCTTAATGCACCATTCTACGGCATTTGTGTTCGTGCCATAGCCTCCTTCTCTTTCCACTGCTTTTAGAGTGTGAAGGGTCGCGTGGACAATGTTGTTATGTCTTTTGCTTCGGTGACTGAGGTTAATGTTAAGTCAACTAGTAGAATGTTAACAAATTTTAATCTTCTGTTTTTCTTAACTAATATACATTATTACTGCATTATGCAGTATAAAGGGTATAAATATTAAATTTCGCCATCCTATAAATATACCTGCGAGTTGTACTTTTAATTTTATAACCATCAACAATGAATGCTTATCTTAAATTTGTATTATTCATTACTGCGGAAAACTTATCTTATTAAATAAAATAATAATAAAATAATGTTATGTATTCCAGCAATTTATAGTTTCATTTTTTCTTTTTCTATCAGATACGTAGTAGGCAGAGGAGGTATTGCATTTTACCCAAAGATATGATACCGATATTCCATCGGAAATGCATGTTTTGAGGCACCCTAAATCCAAAGAAGCCACTGTTAGAAAAAGGTCCGGGTGTGTGTCTTTGAAAAGTATAACCCAAAAACGAAAAGTCAGATAAACACCAAACTTGGTATTTAGGTTCAGTACCTTCTGAAGATGCGACACAAGATTTTCAAGAAAATCTCCCACCGCAAACTACCTTTTACATGGAACAATTTCCGAATATTTGGTTTTCTAAAAAAATGCTGAAACGATTTTGATTAAAATACTATATATTAATTATATTTACTTCACAAATAAAATGTATATCTTGAATTTTCTGGGAATAGCTTTGAAGTCCTCTTCATTCTGAACTAATTTTGCATAATCTTGTATAACTAGTAAACGTTAAGCGATAGAAGAGAACATACTACACAAGAAATGTAGATCTCTTTAAAACACACAATTTATTTCAAATAACATTTTTTGTCGCATCCGCCAATTCCAAGATATCCGTTATTAATGTTTCGATTTGTTCAATACTTTGTCATTCTTTCAAGGTCCCATCAATTTTCTGCTGTTTCTCTCGATTAAATGGAAACAGTGTGGAATTTTAAGGCCAGTATATTGTCCAGTTCTTAAACACTTGACTATCGCTGTTCTCTATGTGTCCTAACAAAATGTGTAATGTACTGCAAATATTTACATGGATTAGAAAGAAGTAGATATGAAAATAAGCTTTCGTAGGAATAGAGTTACTTGTTCTTCCACACAAGCCATGTTTTGGACAAGGTTGGAAAGGCAGCATCAGACGACTGAAAAATTCAAGTCCATCACCGGGATTTGAACCACGGATCTCCCGGTTCCCTTAGTTGCTGCAACCACTGAGCTACCATGACAACATGCTGGTACGACATTAAATGCCGTGGTTCAAATCCCGGTGACGGCATTGAATTTTGCAGTCGGTTGATTCTACCTTTCCAATTTCGTAGGAATCATTTTGTATACCCACCAATAAGCCACAGAGGTTAGAGAAAGTTATGTGAATGTAACACATCCGATTCTTTTTCTTTATTACTCTGTATCAGGTATCACCATCTTCTGCATTCCGGACACAAGAAACCTCGCCGATTCTCTTAACGACACTGAGTTGTTAAATGGATCCACTCTGTTGTAATATTGCAAGCTTATAGTTTTTACTTCGAACTCTTGCAGTTATTACCACTGTCATGCATATACCTTAAATAAAAATAAAATCACACCTGAGAGAGGTGTAATTAGCCTTCATCACATTCATCTGTCCCGGAGTCGTTTTCGTCTGTACTTAGGCTGCTTGGCTGCTTCCCATATCGAACAGTGAACGTTCTGTATTCACTCTGCGATGTTTTACATACTTCCGCCATTGTTCTGCTGTCACTTGGTCACACGCATCTTTTAATATATTTATCACTTCACTTACTGGCCGTGTTTTTAGATTTCGCTACCTCATGCTTTATATGAGATAATACCATATCTATTGGATTAAAAACACAGTGGAATGGCGGTAACCTTACCACTAAATGATTATACGAGCATGACACGCCATCACATCAATTGCGTATCTTTTCCTTCTTCGTGTGCGGGTAAAAGGTCACTGATTATTTGTAGAAGGACAGGTATAATCGGAATTGGGCCTGGAACTGGAATGTTGTGCTCTTGCATGGAATGCACAAATTTATCTTTTCTCCAAGATGTGGAAGGTCTAGGGTTTAGAATTCGGCTACGGTAATGAGCATTATCCAAAACAATTGCAAATGGTTCTTCTAAGTGTTTTTGAACCAGTTTTCGAAAATGTTTGCGCTTAATGGTCCATGATAAACCGCAGGCGAATCCACCATGCTTTTCTGAGTCACAACTAAAGGATCCTCCAGAAAACATGATCTTCCGCGGCAGTGAATAAAGACGATACTCTCAGCTTTGTTGCTCAGTGTTGTTATGAAGCAATTGTTCGTATCGTCCAACCAATTTTTCACCCGACACGTGTAGCTGTCATACCAAGTTTCATCGAGATAAACACCATTGTATCCTTGCTCACGAAGATTCTTGATTTCCTCCAAAAACTTGTATCGCCATGCAATAACGTCTTTGGGCTCAGCTCTGCTTGATTCCTTTACTAAAGTGCCGTATTCAAATCCCATTGAAACTAAAGGTCTACTCACTGTACTTCTTCCATAGGGAAACTAATAATCAGTACCCTCTGTCTTCTCATGATGAACATTTGTACTGTAGGTGATACGCTATTCATGTAACGTTCGTATACTGTTCTACGCAGCAAGTCACGTGTAAAATCATATATGCGATCAAATGGTAATTTATGTTTATTTAGATGCTTTTTCGTTGGTGTCTGATAGCTCCCTGGATTTGTGATATTGAAATCTTTTAGCAGTAGTAATGTCTACGCCAGTAGCATCAGCGGTTAATTGCTTGAACTTTTTTGTTGATAAAGCACCACATTTATCAAACACACATTAAAAGAAGGATTTTACATTCTGAACTATTCTTACAGCTCGTTTCCTAATCTTCGCAACTCTCCTTATTATAGGTTCCCTTTTCTTGGTAGGAGTGCTATGAACTGAAGCATCAATTCTTCCATGTAAAAATACCTCGGGGATGGATGAAATTTCGTGAAAATCTTCATGTGACATTCCTGGACAATGTAGAACTTAATTGATTAAGGGGCCCTCAAATGTGTATTTTCCGGTGAAAGCTCGTCTTAGATAGGCTGTAGAGAAAGCAAGCGGACTTTCCTGCATAAGCAAAAGCATGAAGAAATGAATATAGCAAAGTTATGCAGTTCATTTGAACTCATTTGTAGCCAAATATTTTGAGCACTATTAAGGCAGAATTTGAAGGATCACTTTTGAGACGAATGCTTATACACCGGGGTGAGACCAAAAGGTTTGCAGCTAAAATATTAAATTTAGTTACCCCGGCATAAATATTGAGGGACGTAGCTACAGAGGCAAGCGAAAGATACCAAGAACTTGCTGCACAAAACTAAAGCGGGCGTGGAATATTTATATATAATTACATTTGGATTCACATTTTGCTCAGGTTTATTATACGTTAAGGTGCTCGACATGGTACACGAAGGGTTACAGAAAAAACACTGGGGGAGATGCCCCCCCCCACACACACACACACACACATGGCAACACGTACTCTTACACACACATGCTAACACATGGAAGACTCACACAACTCTTTGGCTACAACGGACGCCAAGCCAAGCCACACAAAGAGAGCTATTCCCTCAATTGCCTTCACCCCCCCAACTAGGAGGATGAAATTGCCGCACCGCACAGGAACTTAACATACAAACACAACAATTAGCTCAACAATATTATACACAGCAATAATGTGTCCGACGCGACAATGCACACACACGCTACGATACTATAATATGCAAGTGCAATGCAACGTTTGGTTGAATACAATACTTTCTTACCTATCATGTAGAGAAAGTAAAAACGGGAATGCTAGCTTTGTAATATATCCTAAGTTTTACTGATAGTTCAATTTAAGTGGTCAAAAATATATAAGCTATTGGGAATGTATTCCTAGCAATTTTTTGACTCGGATTGTGAACACGTTCCCCAACAAGTCTGTCATTCACGTCGTTGTTCCACTCAGGGATGAAGTGCGCGTTGCAGTTTTTACGTATAGACAGCAATTTCTAACCGGCCAGTGTAAGCTGCACTTTATGATAATTGAAATGTTCAATAACTCGCAACTCACGGTTCCGTTTGCTGTACATGGAATACTTATTCACTAGTAAACACTGTATAAAAAGCAAGATGAAGTCTGAGAACGTCCTGATCGTCGCCGCAATACCAGTACCATTAAGAAGGTAATTAGCAACCCCTCACGCATCTCAAATTTCTAATGACTTTCTTGGAAAAAGTGTCAGGGGACAAATTAGCCATTTGAGCAACATGATATTACCCAATGGGCCCACGTAACTGCAAATGTACTGAACTTATAACCTAACTGAATTCCCAGAATCTTTAAGCTAATTCTTGCTACTTCGGCTGATACTAATGACTTTCGTCCGGGAAAGATGTAAAGTTGGAAGGAAGCAAACTCTGGATCATAGCATATCCAGGATGGGTGATCTGCCCAATGCCTGGTATGGCGGTGAAGAGGAAGATAGAATGCAGTGATGAACGCGATAAGAGGAAAACTCGCGGATCAAATTATTCAACCCAGCATTCACCTAGTGACGGAGAAAAACCACGATAAAACCTTCGGTCAGATTGTTTGGCACCGGGGGTTTGAACCAGGGACCTCCCTAATGCAGACCACAGGCTTACTGCCTGAGCCATCCGGCTCGGATGAGAAACTTTTCTTTCCTTTAAATATCGTGTTAAGAGAACATGCCTTCTAAATTCTCTGTGCTGTGAAGTACAAGGTACCCAACATCGTGTCATATTTGGAGGTTTTAAAGCGCTTGTGTACATACTAATAAACTGCATGCAGAAAGTGAAGGTTATAAATAAATTATGTTATATCGGTTTTATTTTAACGTTATTAACCTAAACGTTTTCGAAAATTCTGGAGTTAGTGAAGGTCTCTTTAAGATTGTTTGCAGTTACACCTTGCAGTTCAGTTAGGTACAGCAATCAGAACGTAATTCATGTATTAATCTTCATCATCATTACCATCTTCTCCTTCTTGTTCAATGTTTAGGCTAAATAGCCCGTTGCGGCGAAGGCATAAGTGGAGTCCATCTTTCACAGGTTCGGCCGATATCCCTTGTTCCTCTCGGGTTATATAAAAAAGATCTCTTTTGTATTCCACCGTAATCTATTCTCAATATATGTTCCCTTTGTATGTAATAAGTTTTCAATCTTTATATAGTGCTCTTTTTAAAAAACACATTTGGGGTACTCTCACACCAGATATAATGCAGCGACAATTAATAGGTTTTCAATATAGTTGATCATTTATTTTAAATGGTCATGGAACTAACAACTATAAAACAACACTATAATTAACATTACCTAGCATTATACCAGTTTCCAAATTGACAGTATTTCATGGCTGCTGTAGTTTTCACGTCTTCTTACTTTACTCTTGTTATCAGTAGCAAGCTGTCTGCCTCTCAAAAACCAGAGCGTACATAACCCACAGGTTGAAACAACTGCAGTGGAGGACCAAACTAATTTAACGAACATCAGATTGCTCACGGTAGAAAGATGGACTGAAGCTCTTGTAGGTGTGATAATGAGATTAATTTGTGAAACTCCGCGTTCAAATTCACTAGTGGATATGGGAACACATTTCACTGCGTTGAGAAGAAGGGGGGATGCTGGCAGTTTCTTCTTCATCAAATAATCCCGAAACCCTCGGAGTATCCCTCCCTCTGGAAGACCAAAATGACGACATAAGGTATTTATACTTGTTTCACCATATGTTATTCCAGGATTTTCAGGCCAAGTTGATGGGTGCAACACTTCTGCACCTTCAGAGATAGCAATATCTTCCTTCTACAGAAGACGATTTTCCATCCGCTGTTTTAGACAATCATAAAATCTGCTGGGCTTAAGACGTTTACACTTTGTTCCCTTTTCCATCGTAATTCCTCTGAATTTGATTTCCTCTACTTCTTTGAGTACTTCACAGTAATGAGGACCACTGCTTAGTTTCCTATCTTTGAACACCAGCAGCTGATTTTTGATCTTCCGTAGATCAGAGTACATTGTGATGTCTCGTGACTGTAGCTCAAGATCTAGTTCTGATAATTCTTGAACGCCATCATACATTACAGCTAGGTCGAGAACGAAATCAACTTTAGTGAAGCATTTCAATAAACCTCCGTACATGCCTCTGCCCGTTGATTACCTGCTTATCACCTTTTGCAGCTGTGAAGTGAGCAACCAAAGCTTTAAAGTTTTTCCACACGCTGACACACTTCTGAAGCTCGATGCTACCCATCTGATGCCCAAGATTCAACCTATTTTCAGAATTTCAATTTCAAGGAGCTCTGCATGCTGCTTTAACGCTCCAGCGTTCTTCGGTGACTGGTGGTACACTGAATGTAGCTTGTCTAACAAAGACCTGAAGTGATTCATATGTGATGGGAAGTCCCTATTTATTACATCACCAAATAAAAATTCAAGTCTATGGTTAGCACAATGACAAAGACAAAACAAAGTTGTGGGAAAGCTGTTTCATTAATGTAACAACTTCTTTTTTCCTCATTATCATTGTTGCTCCATCTGTTGCAAATGAAATAATATTTTACTTCAAGAACTCATTACAAAATCCAATGCATTCCAAACAATTTACCAATGTGTTAGAAATACCGTCAGTAGTAACATTATTTAGCTCAACTGTATCAATACAAATATTTATGGTCTCTCTGAAATGTGGTTCGTAAATAAATTATTAAAGATGATAATTGGCTGAATGTTGTACTCTCCTCAGTAATTAATGATATTTTTTATCTTGATTGAATAATTGTTTTAATCACTATTTTCCAGAATGTAAATTGCGCCCCATGTCAACTCCGTAAATTCTTGCAGGTCAATTTCGTCTCAAAATCCTTGAAAGTTTGATTTTTTGCGACTTTATAAGCAGTGCGAAGTATATTTGCTGTCACCTTCTGTTAATTTTGAAAATCCCTAGTACAAGCATTTTCCAAAGCCTTCTCTTTAGCGCAAAGTAGCACTTGGACAGCAGCTTGATGAACGGAAATTTCTCTGTCGATAAACGTTTCTTTTCTGCAAAGAAACCATGTGTTCTTTTCTTGAATCACCTGAAGGCGACGCAGAAATGGTAGCCCAAGGTTCATGCCTTGTTTATTTCCTTCTACGCCTTAATTTCCTAATTCTTTGCAAATTATACACCAAGTTGTTTGTTTAAAAGATTAACCAGACATTTTTGTCACAAAATGCGATTTTTGATCAAAAATACAAAATTCTGGAAGATCATCTGACTTACTATCTTACACACGTTCGTTCACTGTAGCTTCACACGTAGGTTCGTGATCAGGTTTACATTTTCTCCCTTCCAATAGACACTGACAACATCGAGGTTCCTGGGTTTTCATCGCACAAGAGTTTTTGGCAAGCTTTGGCAGTTTAGATGAAGGAGAACAAGTAAAATACTTGGTTATTTTCCTGCTCATCTTGCCTTAACCTCTAAACCAACTTGCAATGAAAGGCGGTACACACTGTGCAATCACGCATACAACCAACAAGACGAGAACAGTAAGTGAATAACCAAGTATGCCGTATCCCTTGTGTCGACTCACTCGCAGAACAAGGAAGTAGACTCACTGACTGGCTGCTGGCTCTTCAACTGTTGCTTATGTGCAACGTCGTACAGAGAAATGTTTCGAAACAATTCTTGTCGAAGCGACGGTCGAGTCTGCTGCTTCGAAATAGTTAAATAATTAAATCTATCGTTTTTCCCACCGGACACTGTGTTGCCATCGTTCATATCGCGATTACCAACATAAAAAACGAAATAAATCGTTGGCAAACTTAAAGTTCCCCAGCATCATAAAACAGCTACTTTGCGGTCAGAAAAGCTTAGGGGTACGCGTCACCCCAGAAAACCGTCTCTCATAATCGCACTCAATATATCATTAGTCAATGACAGTTAGAGTATGTTAGTCATTGACCAATCAAAGCTGTACTACACTGATAGTAATTCACTTTGAATTACTACACTGATAGTATTTCATGGTGGTGTACGAGAGCTGTCCCAGAAGTACCCGTCCTAACAAAGAAAACACAAAAATGTTGGGAAAAAACATCTTTATTTCTCTACATAGTCTCCTTTCAGCTCGATATACTTTTCCCAGCGATGTTCAATAGCTTCGATATCCTGTTTATTGTGAGAACCGTAGAGTTCTGCAAAATAGCCACCAACTACAAACTCCACCTCTTCAATGTTGGTAAATCTTTTACCACCAAGCCATTTCTTCAACTTTGGAAACAGAAAATAATCAGAGGGGGCTAAGTCTGGCGATTAGGGTGTATGAAGAAGCAATTCGAACTTTAACTCATTGTTTTTGGCCATGGCGATAAGAGATGTGTGAACTGATGCATTGTCTTGATAAAACAGAACTTTCTTTTTCGCTAAATGTGGCCGTTTTTGCTTGATTTCATCATTCAAACGCCGCAATAAGTTTGCATAATACTCGCCAATGATTGCTTTTCCTTTTTGAACATAATCAATGAAAATTATCCCACGCGCATCCCAAAAAACTGACGCCATGACCTAGCCTGCAGATGGAACTGTGTTCGCCTTCTTTGGAGCCGATTCTCCCCTTTCAGTCCAGTGTTTTGACTGTTCCTTCATCACAGGTGTGAAGTGATGGACCCATGTTTCATCCATGGTTACGAATTGATGCAAAAACTCGGCTTTATTCGCCAAACACTCGACTGAAACATCCTCACGACGCTGATTTTGTTCCATTGTAAGTAAACGCGGCACCCATATTTTGCACAGGTTTCTCGTGTCCAAATTTTCAGTTAGTGTGCGATGTACAGCACTTTTTGAAATGCCTACGATGTCTGCTAGCTCGCGCACTATAAGTCGACGGTCATCCAATACCATTTTGTGGATTTTCTTCACAATTTCTGGCGTGGTCGCCTCATTTGGTCGACCACTGCGACGTTCGTCTTGCCAACTCGTACGGCCTTATATTAAACTCTGCTGCCCAATATTTTACTGTTGAAAATGAAGGAGCAGACTCCCCCAGAGTAGAATCTAGCTCAGCTTTAATATTAGTTGGACTAAGACCTTTCAAATGAAAGTATTGTATTACATAATGATGACCAGTTTTATCCGTGTTTACATATTCGCTGAGAGAGTTCACTATTAATGTCTGCCAAACAATTACTAAACAATGTAGCACCGTCAAACTTCAAACTTAAGCTTTATAAGGGTGATACTTTCTACCACAGTGATTTGTTTGAAACACCGCTATATACGTCGGGACAGGTACTTTTGGGACTGCCCTCATACTTGTTTTTAATTGAATGCTGTGGATGAGATCACGTAGGCAGCGACCACAATAATAGCAACTGAAAATGCCGCGCTTTGGAAGTTAAAATATTGGTAATATAAAAGCAGCTGTATGTAATTTAACGCCAGAAAGCACAAAGAAGAACAAAACTATTATGTGGAGCCTATTTTCAGAATTCTGTACGGAAAGAAATTATAAAATTGACGGCTCAGTTAACAACAAAGAGTGCTTCCATTCTACAGGACTGGAGTTATAACATGAGGGGAAAGAACGGTGAGAATTACAAAGAAACAGTAGTAAAGTGATCTGGAATGTAACAGCAAGAATGATATAAGGAAAATTGCATAATGTGCATAATAGAAGAATAGATCCTTTCACAGACGTCACATTCAAAGCAGCCAGGAATGCACGAAATGCCAAAAGACGAGAACTGCAGTCAATGCCCGGAAAAAGAAAAACAAGTGCAGCTGCGTTATCGACCACAAAAATAGATAAAATGGTCAACGTTTGGGACGAAGATACACCAGATGGATTGCAGAAGAAGTTCTATTAAACTGCAGCTTACGAACTTGCAGGGGGAGGTGGAGGAGCAGCTAAATGTATTGTGGAACAATTTAAGGAAGAATTGGACAACCAAGGCAAACTTACAGGACGAATTGAGATATAACCCGGTGTTCTCTAAAACAACACAAGGTGAGTCTCACAAAATGGCAGATTCTAGGTGGTTAGTGAAGAATGAGGATGCTGAAAAATGTCCTTTGTGACGTTTAAAAAAGTATTGCCCAATGGAACTACAACAATAACAACATAAAGATTTTTCTTAACGTCAAATCCTCGTTGGAAGTTTGCAAATAATTGGTACATAAAACTTTCCAGTGGGAAGAAATGAAATTGTGAAATGGACCCGATTAGCAGCAAAAAGTATGGGTCTTGATGTACCATTTATAAAATATCACAAATCATTTCAACCGCTCTTCAGCAGTGTCGAATATGGCGAATCTGGACTAGGGGAACATCAACTCATCAAGTTAACAGGACATGCTAGTGCGATTTCCATTAAACCACATCTGAAGGAACGTCATTCCAGTATGATTGAACATTTGCGAGGAAACGCTAATTGCACCAGTAGCAGTAATCAAACTGTCAATTCAGAAACCCAAGGATCGTTAATAAATTACAACTGCACAATCAATAACAATTATTAGATTATTCCCTTCTCAGCTACCTGTAACTTAGTTAATTGTTTCATATTTTGTTTCAATAAAGCCTTAGAGCTCCCACGCATTTGTTTACTTTTGACAAACATGCATCATAATCTCCACTGCAATGACTAACAAAGATGGTTGGCACTAAACAATTTAAGTTCATGATAAGTTTTTAGTGTCATTATCTAACCGAGCAGCATTTGTACTACTAGTTTTATATGACAATTTAATTTTGGTTTCAAAGTGATGCATGTTTTCATAATTTCCTCCACCTTCATCCTCATGTTTTTCTCCACCTTCGATCTCGAAATAATTACCACGAAAAGAAGCAATCGTTAAGCTCAATTAAATTGTCACTTAATAGTAATGATAGTCAATACTAGTACTATTTTTATCTGCTCCTGAGCACAATTGCTTGTAATTTAGTGATGGGTTGAAGGAGTCGGAATCGTTTCAATGGAACGCTTCCTCCTTTGAAAGTGTGAAGTAACCATTCCACTATTTGGGACTGGTACTTCCTTACTTCCAATCACTTCCACAGGTTTACTTCCACTCCGCTGGAGTACTTCAAAGACATTTATTTACCTCCAATTCTGTCGGAGTTACTTCCACCCTTCCAATTGCATCAGTCCATCAATTCCATTGCTATTTCAATACCTAATTAGTATTGCGTTATGCGTATTATTTAAAAGTCGCCATAACATTGGATATCATTTCCTTTATGGTAAATGAGATGACATCAATGAAGCCTGCGTCACGTTGCAGTTTGAGAAAAAATGTTTAAGTCAATAATTCTGACTCAAGTACTGATCAATTCGAATTTGTGTCATTTATGCAAAATTGAGGTTAAATGTCCTATTGAATACGACAAATGCAATGAACGCCTTCAGTTGAACGTTAATACAGACTTCAAAAAGATAGGCATAAACTTCCTACGTCATGTAGTAGTGATTTTAATAAGGGAATATTGCAGTGAGTTGGATGTTATGTACAGAATTCCAAAAGCACGCAGAAGCTTGGTTTTTTTTTTCTGATGTAATCATTTAATTTGGATTGTGCTTCTATGGGAAAATTCCAATTTCTAGTTACTACCACTTCTAGTTTCCACTTCATGTAGCAGTTATGCGTAATAGTATAATATTGCAGTATGTCTGTAGGCAAATATTGCATTTTAACTCCCTAAAGCAACATTTGATGTTGACTGTGAGTTTTAGCCTTAACATTAGATGTGTTCTTTACGCAAACAGCACGAATTGTGCATAATTCCCATTTAAAATATATTCTTCATTTGTTAAATTGTCGCTGTGAGTAAAATAACTTTGTGAAACCAGAAAACTTTTAAAGCACGGTAATTAGCGATACAAAGCTACAATAGTAATTAATTATGAATTACCATACGTCACATAACCTTATTTTAAATCAGCTGAAGCTGATAAATGTTAAATTCAGTTTCGCCAAGCTCATTTCTGTTGAAAATATTGGTACTCTACATTGCGCATTTTCCTTATCCGCTTCGTTGTTGGCTATCTGCCATGACATACATTAGTAGTTGTCAACAGCAAAACAGCTATATTTATGCATTCAGATGTGTAACCAAGACGAAGAATTTGTAATTTGCATTATTCTGGTTTGCTAACCTAGTTTTTTTCACAAAGTTTGAGTAATACCTTAAGAATTGAAACTATTAAACTGTCTAAAGGCAGTAGATTTTGTCCCGTAGACTTACGGTTCAGAAGGATAAATAAAATAAATGTAAATCGGAGCATACCACTTTTGTATTAAATTCTCAAAATATTAGGCTTCACAATAACATAAAAATCAGCCCCTAGAGATTATGTGTATATTTAAATTCATTTCCCAAAATAATCTTTGTATTTGCTGAAACCACATTTATTGCAAAAGAATTTACCTATTTTCATAATTTAAACGTTTAACACGCAATGCAGCAATATTTTACCAAGTATCTAGGCATAAATTTCAGTCTTAAACCCAGTGTTGCGTTCTATTGATTATATTTGCTTTACAGCAAATGAAATTACAAATTTTTCATGTACAGAAGGCTCCAAATTTTTTCTGATCGACCAGGGGGTGTAGAGGAAGCGAGGGAATGTCTTCTCGACTAGTCATGCCTGGGTATAGCCGACGGTAAGTGCCAGCTCAAAGGTCACATTTACTTTTGTGTATGCTCATATAATTCAGCGACCTGGCTCTAAGAGGTAAAATATGGATTCCATTAATGTGGTAAACCAGAAACTGCCTTGGTTATGGTCTCATGAACTGCCATCCTTTTCATTTATGGTTCATTGACACCCCTGATGACTTTAATAACTTTTCATAAAATCAATCAAAGAAATTAGAACCAATATTGTGCTTCCTGATAAAACATCAATTGATTTAATAAAAGAAAATAAGAAAAGTCAACACCCTGAATTTACCTTCTTGCAAGTAACTCCAGAAATAGTACTAAGGACAGTGATTAAACTCAAACCATCCGATAGCACCGACATTTATGGTTTCTCTAATAATTTACTACAAAAGGTTATAGACTGCATTAATGAACACCTCACATTCTGTTTAAACAAATGCTTGTCTGAGGGAGTTTTCCCTGAAGTATTGAAACTGTCCAGAGTCATTCCAATTTATAAAAAGGCAGACAACATCTAACACCTAGCTACCGTCTGATATCTCTTGTTCCCATTTTCTCAATAGTACTAGAATCGATTATGTATACTCAATTATATAATTATTTTGAATTGAGCAACATTATTACCAAATCACAATATGGATTCAGGAAAGGGAAATCTACCTGCAATGCAATAGTTTCATTAACAAGAGAAATATTCACAGCATTTGAAAACAAAAATTGTGTGCAGGCCTCTTTCTGTGACTTAAGCAAGGCTTTTGATTGTGTAGACCACAATTATCTACTTAACAAATTAATATTCTATGGATTAAAAAATGCAGCTATTGAACTACTTAGTTCATACCTAGTGAAGCGAAAACAGAAGCTTTGCATAGGCAATAAGAAGTCAAAAATACCAGAATCTAAATATGGTGTCCTACAAGGTTCAATTTTTGGACCTCTATTATTTTTATTAATGATTAATGATCTACCATCTTTTGTAGACTCTCACTCTATTTTGTATGCAGATGGCACTACATTTTTTAATATGAGTAAAGGTTTACAGACACTCAAATCCACAACAGAAATCACACTGACACAAGCAGACAAATGGTTCAGAGTTAATGGCTTTCTGCTTAATGAATAAAAGACACAACACATGTTGTTTAACTGTAGAGATACACATAGTACAAATTACATGGATAAAGTAAAATTCTTAGATGTTATAATAGATAATAAATTAACCTGGGCACTGCATATAGAGTTTATAACAACTAAACTCTCCACAGTTATACATTTGATAATGAAATTGAAAATGCATGATCCAGAAGTATACATTAGATCTGCACATTTTGCCTTCCTCCACAGTAGTATTACATATGGCATTTTACTTTGGGGCAACAGTACTCACATTCATGATATTCTTGTATTAAAGAAAAAGCTATTCGCATAATGTCTAATGAATCAAAATTAGCTCATTGTAAACCATTATTTAAGAAATTAAAAATTTTGACAGTAATTAATTTGTACATCTACACAGTGCTATTGTTTATAAAACAATACATATCAGAATTACAAAACAGACAAGACATTCATTCTTATAATACCAGATCATGTCAACAGATCGATATACCATATTGTAGATTGACTACAACAATGAAGAGTTTCGAAATACTTGGCTCTAAATTGTATAATAAGCTACCTACTAGTAAAGTTAAAACAAAGTCCCACACCTAGTTTTAAGAATAAATTGTATGACTGGCTTGTTACTAATCCTTTTTATTCACTACAAGAATTTTTTGATAATGAGTAGGTGTATCTTAGTACCAATAACAATGTAAATATAATTTTGTAAATAGCCTGTACTAACATTATATTATCTGATGTCTATTACTGTAATAGTTCAATGACAATAAAATTATTCTTATTCTTTATTCTTATGTCTGGAGCCACTGCTGTCTCCAGCCACTAGTGCTTGGGCTACTTGAGGTAGCCATCTCATCCACAGGGATCTGCGTCCCTTCCTCATTTATACTATATGTGCCCTCTCCTACAGTAACTTTGGGTATGCAGTCAGTGATTGGATCAAAACTGAGAGATGATATTACTCTGAAAATATAAAAGAAAAAGGAGGCATTAAATCATCTACTGTAAAATAACCATATTTTATTACAGCCTGTTATGTGAACTTGGAATATAGCTATGAATATTACTGTACATTAGCTACATAAAACACTTCTATTCTTTCACCAAATACAGTAATAAAATACAGATATGCTCTGTATATCCAACCAGCTAGCTTTATATAGCTTTGGGGCAAAGGCTTAGTTTTGCAAATCATTCATTTACAAAGTATTCTCTTCCAGATACAGTTTACTTTATTCTTCTAAAAACCATTTTATCATTATCTGGAGGAAAGCAACAAGTGTCACTGTTCCAATGCTTTAGTGATCTTGACCTTTTTGCATGTGCAATTCTACATCTCCAACTGCATCTTTATATTCAAATTTGTGTTTCAATTCAGTTACCAAATAAATTTGTTTGGCACTGAAATATGATGTTCTTAAACAAAATAATATACAACATAATGTTTTAAAAATTATTTGTGCATAAGATCCCAAAGAGTTGTACAGTGGGACAATATCAAAGAAATTACAAGGCAGGTTAGAAATTGCAAAATAATTTGAGCTCCCTTAAATCATAGGATTGCTATATAAACACATACACTAATTTAAATGTAATAAACAAACTATTAATCTTCTAAAAATACAAAAAAGTACATCATGCACTATCATTGAAATACACAGATAATATGCATGTTTTTACCGTTTTTTTTAAACCATGTTAAAGTACTGACATTCTTGATATGATTAGGGATTCTATTATAATCAATAGACATCAATAAAATTCTGTTTAACCCATATTTATTGGTTTTGGCATTACTTAGTGCAACAGTTTCATTCTTGGAGAATACTGATGATAGTTATTTGATTTTACAATATTTAGATTAGATTGATAGAGATTATAAAATAATTTGAGTACAAATGTGATAATAGATAACTTTAATGCAACTGAGAGAGGTAGAATATCTGTATGTTTGTATTGTTTCACATCCTTTTTATGTAATAATTTAAACTAAAAACCAGTTATAAGTGCACAATTTTGTATAATCTTGTATAACTGGTAAACATTAGGCAATAGATGAAAACATACTACACAAATAATGTAGATCTCTTTAAAACACACAACTTATTTCAAATAAATTTTTTGTGGCATCAGCCATTTCTGAGATATCCATTATTAATAGTTCAAATTAACAACCACTTAGCCATTCTTTTAAAGCCCTTGAATCTTAGCTGTTTCTTGATGTCATGGAAAGGGTATGGAATTTCAAGGCCAGTTTAGCTTAGTTTAATTTATTGGTCCAGTAGATATATTTGTACAAAGTACATACAATATTGCACAAGTCAAAGTACAAACAAAATGCTATACTATATAGATTTTTTTATTGTAATTTACATATTTTAAATACATTTTCTGTGAATGCATCATAGTTTACCCTGATTTTTAAAATAATCTTTGATGGAATAAAAGCAGTGGTTAATTAGATGTGCCTTGAGACTTGATTTGAAATGTTTTGTTTGTAGTGTATAGCGTCCAGTTTAAAACATCTATTCCTTTTATATATGTAACACAGCTATTTCTGGAAAGGTTTATTTCAATCAAAGCGAGGTATGTAAGAAAATAAACTTTCCTATGTATAGTGTGTATACCCGCTAATGAGCGATAGAGATCAGAGAAAGTCATGCAAATGTAACACATTAGATTTTTAATTTATGATCACTTAAATTACAATTTAGTATAGTCAGTTGTGGATTAATGTGTATGTAATAAATATTAGAAAAGCAAGGCTGTTTGAGGCATGGACCAACAAACCAGATATGTTTTTTGTGTGAATTGAGTCAACCTATCTTGTGTTAATTTTTTAAGTTAATCCTATTATTTGTGCCAATTCAAAAAAAAATGATTTAGATTCTTAATGTAGCAAAATAAGATAACAGACGCATCTACATGTTGTTTCATAAACGTTTATGCGATTCTAAAATAAAAATATATGATTTTGTTGAGGAACGTTTTACATGCTCCATTTCTGGTGTTCAGAGATGATCTATAAGGAAGTTTATATCCTTTACTGGTATAATATGCTACTATTGTATTACAGATGAACAAAAGACAGTTTCAACCCACAGAATTTACTGCACAGCATGTGGAGTGGATATCAAAAATATACATGACACCAGGGAAGTGCTTTGTCATCCTGTTCTGAATGTGTTAATGTGCAAGGTAAGTGCAACAACAAATTCATTTGAAGTTGTCATACTTTCCATTTTCATTAACAGTATGCACATAGAAGATCTAAAATCAAGTAAAGCTGTACATATAGCCTGATGTGTATTGGTGATGAAAATCCATGTATACCTTTACATGGTGTAAACAAGCTGGTTTCATTTAAATGTGTTTTAAAGCAATTTAGTAACAGTGACATCCATGTTATACTAGTATGTTTGTGGAGTCAGTTTTGTAACACTATGTCACACTTCAATTTAGTTTCATTTTCAACCTCGGGGGTCTGAGTGGCATTGCTGGTTGTTGTGACTGTAACTTTCACTGTGGCAATGGAATGATGAACTTCTTCACCAAGATATCAGCTGATAGGAGTTTGAAGTTTATCAGATGATCTTTGTGCTTCCAAATTAAAGTGTTTTCTCTTGTTGTGAGTTTGTTGTGGCCCGTAATGCTTTTTAGTAATTTCAGATTTGGGTCTAGGAAATAGTTTGCATTCCAAAGGTGAAATGTTACTGCTGACTCTTCTTCTTGTTTTAACTGAACATTTATGAAGGGTCCTTCCATTCTGGATTTCAGACCTTTTTTGGTTTTCCTATGTAAAGCTTTTCACAATCCATATATTAGATTTGGTATACTCCAGATCTGTTGTCTAGTGGAACCTCATCTTTTGTTTTTGAATTTAACATGTTTATTACTTGGTATCTGTTTATGGGAGCCAAGATCATGTTTTGTTCTCTAAAGATCTTGTTTGAATTTTCCTAATGCTGTTCTGCAAAAGAAAAACAAGCAGATAGAAAAAAACATGCTTTACATTTAACTATCAAATAACTTTTGAATAACAATTAAGCTTTGAAACAATAAGAACAGAAACTCACAGTGAAAATGAGTAATCAAGCTACTTAAATATTACATTTAAAAGGCATATTTATTTAATAAATCTTTTAAGTTTGCTCAAAATTTTAATTAATGTTTGCATTCAAAGGATGATCTGTAGGTTACTTATATGATGTTTGAAAGAAAGATAAAATGCTGTATTATTTGCTGTATTTTGCCCATTGGCAAAATGTGTTAGCTCCTCCTTATAGAAATTCTGAATCCACCTCATAATGCCAATTTTAATTCAATGTGCTCAGGGCTTATGTTGAACTAAATTTGGGATAATTTTATTATTTATTGCTTCAGTGATAAAATGTAGCAGTTGTAGGTACTTCAGTGTTCAATTTCTCACTGTTTGTTTCTCCATCATTGTTTGTCAGAATCATTAAATATTAAAATATTTAAAGAAAAACCATAATATGCTATATTTAAATGAAAAATAGGACATTGGAAACGCCGAAAATTCCTAAGAAGTACTACAGTCACTTGCAGGGCGTTTTTATATAATTCAAGATTTTAATTTCTAGTTTGACTTCTAACACATTTAAATCTATATTTTTTAACCTTCCAAATCCACAGATCCCACCTTCAATTCCTGGCTGGAGGATGGGAATGTTGCTTTAGCCAGAATTATTCCTCATCCTCCCTAGATCCTGTAAGTATGAGTGAGAGTGTAAATGTGTTTGTGAATTTAATGCTTTAAAGAAAACCCACAGATACATAATAGTAAACAAGTGTACATTATTGACAATGAGCCATTGTTCCTAACTCAAAACTGGTGATATGACCTTAGATGTTAAACCCAGCATATAAATGCCAAAAAAGAGAAACAAAAACAAAAAACCTGTAATGCAGAATACACAATATTAGATGCACAGGCTATTGAAGAAGAAGGAGCAGGAATTAAATATTAATTACTAATGAACAACAATATATAGTGACACACACGATACAATACTGGAGAGAGAAAAGTTTAAAGTGTTAAGTCCTTAAATATTAGTTCTATTCAATGCCTGCAGAGGTGCTGTGGTTTGTTTACAAGATTAATGGTAATGCTACAGGGAAAGTCATTTTGTGTGCTGCAGTATGCAAAGAGTGAATCCATTATTTCAGTGAAGCATGCATTGTAAGTTCAACAAAGAGCCACCTTGTCATTAACAGATTTACAATTGGTACAAGAAATTTATAGAAGATGGTTGCATATACAAAGGGAAAAGCACTGGTCATCCTTCTGTAACAAATGATGCTCATGTTAAATGCATAAAATAAAACTTTGAACTTTCCTCTATCCAGTATGTGCCTCTATCTATTGTCATGCATTAGAAAAATAAATATTTAAAATCAATACCTTCTTTTTGAATAAGCCTGTATTCTTCTAGTATGTAATGATAGAGGTTTGTTTTGTTCCATTGTTTACTTGAAATTCACTTTTGCTGAACTGATTGTGATTTAAGTTAAGCTTCTGATATTAAACTTCTCTCCTCTCATAGTAAACTTCTAAAAGTTATATATGTGTTGTTTGTTAAATACCAAGAAGGGGTAATGCTGTAGAAAAAAGTATATGCTCTTTGTAACCTTAATATGAAATAATCCTGAATAATGAGGATGCATGGTCACCATGTATGCTCATGATTTTCCCAATAGAAATGCTTCCAAATTTGCTAGGGATGCTATCCATGTATTTTATAATTCTTAAGAATACCTCCCAAACGTATCCGACTGCAATTTATTTTCACCAAACTTTATGACAATTCACAGGTGGCTTTCGTCCAAGTGCAGTGCACAGAAATTAATTTTCTATTGCTAAGCTTATCAAGAGCATTGGTTGTCTCGAATGCTTCCTTCTTCACCCTTAAAGCACCTCAAGAAGTACAATGCTGTTCTCATTCTTACAACACCCTCATCTTCTACTTGACAAATATCTGGTGTTTATGGTTGCTGTTGTGTTTAACCATTTTTTGGACAAAAGTTGGAGTAACATTGCATTTTGAGGCACAGTTTTAAGTATTTGATATCTGCTGCCATGTATCTTCTTTATGTGTGTAATTTTAGAAATTTTTTAAAATCCTCTTTTACATAGCAGAGCAATGTGTTAAATTTTGTAGAATAAAGAAATGGGTTCAAGCATGTGGGAAAATTTTGAAACGCGGATGCATGAAGAGTTAAACAAATTTATGACAATGAAAAATAAGAAACTAAAAAATAAATTAAATCAGTTAAAATCCTGTCAACTTGGATATACACAACAACAACGAAACTGTAGTAATAACAAATCGACCTATATAATAAACTTATCTAAACAGTAATTCTCAACCAAAGAAATGAAGCTGCTCCAGAAGGAATTCAAAACTTGCCTTAGTTACTCACAGAACAAAGATGACTTTATCGCCAACTTAGAAACAGCCACACATAACCTCAAAATGGAAGACAAAATCAAAGCTAAGAATGAATGTCTAGACATAATAAAACAACTCTGTACAAAACAAAATAACAACCACAATAAAATAATTAGATGTCTAAACAATAAGCCAGTGGTATACCTGAAAGGGACAAAGGCAATTCTCTTGTAATTCTGGAACTGGATGACTATAACCATAGAGTAAACCAGATGTTAGATAGCCCGGACTATGAAGAAATCCCCAAGAACACTTTAACCACA
Source organism: Deroplatys truncata (assembly GCA_030765065.1). Taxonomy (NCBI): domain Eukaryota; kingdom Metazoa; phylum Arthropoda; class Insecta; order Mantodea; family Mantidae; genus Deroplatys; species Deroplatys truncata. The sequence continues at coordinate 604,197,141 of CM060990.1, read as the reverse complement.
TGTATGAATTTAGTTAATAAAGCTCTCTCTGTTAACAGCACCCTAACAACAACTGAAAAATACAATCTAAAACCTGCTAACCCCACCTTACCAAGATTATATTTTTTGACAAAAATACACAAACATGACAACAGCATGAGACACATTATCAATGGCATTATCTCACCTACCTATCAAATTACTAAGTGGTTAGTAAACAAACTGAAAGCCTACAAAAGCTTTGAAAATCTGGGAATTGAGAACTCCTCTGAATTAATAAACCACTTACGGAACTACAATAGCCCAAAAACCACATAATGGTATGATTTGATGTTAAAGCGCTTTTCACAAGCATTTCCATAGAAAAAATACTTGCACTACTCAGAAAATAGTTGATCCAGACTACAATAGACCCCACAGAAATAGATGACATCATTAACCTTACAGAATTATGCATGAGACATAACGTCTTCACATTTAATAGTAAATTCTATAAACAATCAAAAGGATTAGCAATGGAAAGCCCACTGTCCACCATTCTGGCAGAAGTATATATGAGCCACCTTGAAGTCCACATAGTAAAACCCTTCCTTCACATATACAGATTTAGCCGGAGATATGTTGATGACATTTTTTCCATCATACCCCAGAAATTAATAGAAGATGCTTTGAAACTGTTGAAACTGCAGGATAACAGCATTAAATTTACAATTGAAATGAAAGAGAACAACACCTTAACCTTCCTGGACCTCATTATAACTAGCGATCTAAACGATTTTAAATTTGGCATACATACGAAACCTACACATGTGGACAATTATATAAAGAAAAATGGATGTAACCCAACTTCACGCCAAATAGTCACCTTTAGATGTTTGATCCACTGGTTACATAACGTCCCTTTGAACAATGAAAAAGTTTTTAAAGAAGAACAAAATATAGAAAAAAATAGCAGTAAGTAATGGATTCAACTCAGATCTCATAAGGAACTTGATAAACAAGAAGAAGAAACTCAAAGCAATATCACAAACTACCACTCTAACACCACTCACAAACAAAAACTGGAAATACAAGAAATTCCAATACCACCCCTGGGCCTTTAAAAAAATTTGAACGTATCTTCAATACATTTAACATAAGACTAGCTCCACAAAACAAATTCAGTCCGAAGAACTTGCTTAACACACCTCTCAAAAATACCATCCCACACACATTAAAATCCAGAGATTACCAGATTAATTGTAATGAACATGAGAAATACTACATAGGCAAAACAAAAAGAAACTTGGAAACCAGACTTAAGGAACACCAAAGGAACATAAATCTAAAACAAATAGAAAAACCCACTGTATCATACCATTTTAGGACAGAAAATCACAATATTGGTCAAAATATAAAATTATTAAAACCCCTCACTACACCAACAGAATTGAACATCTGGGAAAAAATATACATCATCAAAAACGGCAACAACATCATTAATTTTGAAACCCTGCCTGTGAACACTATGTTAAAACTTTGTGCCCCTAACACCAGATAGTAACAGGTTCAGAATTCGCAGGAAGAGGAAGAATAGCATACAGGAGAGAGAGAGACCCTTAGTCACCCAGTCGCTGACAATTAGGACGAATGCCATCAAAAATTTGTCCTGTTTTATACAACATTTAATTAATGAAGGTGAGTGTCAAAAAGTGTGACTCAATCTACCATCATGAATAATCTTAATTATGTAGATTAATATGGATTTGTAAGCAGGGATTTTAAATAGCATTGGATATAGTTACTGGTTGAACTAAATCACATACATCCCAAACAAGATGAGTTGACTCTTGTCTTGTGTGTTGTGACTGCTAAGATTTGATAATATTGTTTTCCTTGTCTGGAAGTGCTTTGCTTACTTTGCGACTGCATTGTAACAATGCGTTTCTTAAGGAATGTTATTCTTTAGGAACAATTTCTTGCAATATGAGGAACTCAATAATGCTATATTTTTTATAAATGCCTCAATTTAAGTTTCTCTCACTGTAGTTCCTACCTGGACATCCAATCAAGGGGCTATTTTACCTTTGGAATATATAACACTGGGATCATCCATCACTGTAAAAATAGTAGGGCTTTAATTAGTTTATCTTTACAGCTTGTGTAAGCATTTAATAATTATAAAGATACTATAATCTATAAATTTAAGATTGCTCCCTAGATTTGAAATTGCTTACCATGTTTAAGCGAGTGCCTATGAGGGTTTTTTAGGCACTGGTAGGTATAAGAGGAAATGATCCCCTAGGCCTTGAGTGCTGTAATACAGTCAGATTCAAAGAAAACAAGAGGGTCTCCCAGGCACAGGATATCAGATTACAAAATTTAATGAGAAATATTATATATCATGCCCATCGCCTTTCTGCCTTGAAACTGAACTATTAGGTATAGAGGCAGCACTTCTACAGTCTCTACTTTATCTGATAAATTTGTATGCATTTTCAGTGACTCGATGGGAGCCATATTAAATATAATCAAATATGTTTCAAATTCATAATTCTACTTAACTTCTTCACAACAGCAATTGAATAAAGTAATGTACCTTCAAAAAGAAATAATACTCCAATGGATATCCAGCCATTGTGGCATCACTGGAAATGAAATTCCTAATAGTATCATAAAACAGGCAACAACTCTGCAACTCAAGCCTTTACAAATAACTTCTTACCTAGTGCCTATTCTGCAATTAACATTCATTCAATAAATTTATTGGTGAAATTATGGCTTTGTACTGATAAAGGTAAAACTCTCTTAAAATATCCAACAGAAATCTAAAGATTTACAAATATTCAACGACATACCTAGATATATACAAACATTTTTAACAAGAGCTAGAACAGGCCATATTGTTACCCAGTCATAGCTACATTGCTTCACTCTCATAGACTATAATATTTGTAGTTGGTGCAACAATCATGAAGTAGATGTGAAACATTCTCATAAACTCTCTTATCACAAATCCTCAAAGTACTAAGCTAAAATCTACAGTTTCTGTAACTTTGAACAAATCTCTGCAACACATATTGAGTACTCCTCTTCTTTGGTCTGTGCCTACAGGAATATACTACAAACATTGTGCATTATATCCATCATTTACAAAGAGAAACAATTTATAATGAAACATTTGTTGCCAGCAAATAGTTGGATACACTAAGAAGATTGATTACAAGTGCTTGATACATTTGCCATTTTGAAGTCCTAGATGCAACAATCATAAAACTGATCTATTTTTCTTAGGGTTGGTTTCACCAACTGACGTAAAAGTATTCTTAACATCTTCTTTGAAAACATTATGTTCAAAATCTTCTTGTGTTTCATCAAGCTTTTATAGCAAATTATTAGTAACTAATTGTTAAATGTCAAAGACAACAGTGAACTGTAGCTTTGGAGAAGGCAGTTTCTGAACTACATGGCTTCAGAACTTGATCTGATGCACTTTTGTCTACTTAGCACAGCGCTCTCTGTAAAGGTAGCAGACAACTATGTAGTTACATTCATGAGCAACTGCCATGATGTTGCTGATTGAGGTTAGAATTGCAATGTCAACTGAGGAAGTAATGTTTCACCATTTGAAAACTATTGATTACAGAACTGGTTTTTCAGTCTAGAGGTATTATCAAGCGTGAAAAAGCGTGTTAATTTCAGAACTGGTCATTCAGTATAGAGGTAATATTGAATGTGAAAAAGTAGATGGTCTCACATTAAAGGATAAGGATGCAACCTTGGAGAGTAATTTAATTGGAATGGATGTGCTTCTCCCAGGTCCAGTTAAGCAACTATGGCAATTTTATGCTAGCATAAAGTGCAGTACCAAAAATGCCAGGTACAAAGAGCATTTATAATGGTTTAAAACTGGTAGTGGACACTACAATGAAACTAAAGCTGACGAAACTTGTTATCACTGATTAAGGATCAAGCAGACCCAAACAAAAATACTGTTTCCTCCTTGAAGCAATTGCTTCAGTAACTTTCCGGATAAATACATAAATGACAGTTTTGGAGATAGTAGCATCATCACCTTCCATTAAATGAAAGGTGCCAACAGCATAAAATCTCAAAGTAATTAACACTTTTAAGAAAGAGGCATGCTTCTGCGTTTAGTATTCTAACCTTCTATATTTCCCATAACCCCTTTGAACAGTCCCTATTGGTTTAATAATTCTTTCTTTTATAGTTTTAAAATTCATTATGATGCACGGCTGCTGTTTCATTAGGAATGGCATTCAAAATTGCCAAATGCAGCAAACTTACATCAACAGTTTGGTTTGGAGCAGCCATTCTCTAACTTCTAAATTTGTTAAATGTCTTGGCATGGGCATGGTAATGTTATTACCAAGTTTAACACATTGTTAAAACTACATTGTTTGACAAAAAAGAATTTGCATTAACTTCAGTATTAAATCAATTTAACATTGTGTTAAAATGTTACATCAGTTGGTGAAACCAGCCGTTAGAGATTAAGTTAATTTAACACCTCTTATAACATCACTGATTTATAGAGACAATTGAAATGATCATCAATGAGTATTTAAATGAATTCGTTCAGTGATTTGAAAGTTAATCAGCATTTTCCTTTTCAAGATAAAACCCCATTAAACCCCTATCCACGTAACTCTCCCAAACTCTAGATTGTTAGGTGCACATGCTACACAGTTACCCATTGCATCCTGCTAGTTTTTGTACAACATATCACATTATTGGTTCCTACAATGTAGCTAGAAATCTCTAGTGAATACCCATTGTACACAATAGCCAGATTTGAAGAGGAAAAAATTAGAAACATTACTTTTGCTAATAGTCCTAAAGCTATATAATGATGATTATAATTGCTCCACTCCTAGAACTCAACTTGAAGTACATACATGACATCATTAACTAACCTGCAATATATATGAAACAGTAGTATATCATAACATTTGTTTAGTATGAAAAAGTAAATTAAATGAGTAACAAAAACCAAAGTATAATTCATCCCTCTTAATGATGAGCAGTTATTAAAGCACCAAACAAGTGCTGTTAACTTGGCGAGTGACAATAAAGGTGAAATAGTGAAGCATTCTAAAAGAAACTGTGTTGAATGTTTTTAACAGACTAATGCAGGGGAATAACATTGTTAAACTAACTGCAGATTATACTGGTGTTTCTGAGTGGAGCACTGCAGAACTGTAGGAAGTGAGAGTATTGTAAACACCAAGGAAGAAAAGACAAGCCAAAATTAAGAAAAGCAGAGGAATTTACCAAATGTGCTATTCATGGTAAAGTGCATAAGTTTCCTTTAATAACAAATTGCTGATGTCAGACATAGTCTTAAATTCTGCATTCCCTTAGTGATTCACCTTTCATAAATTCTTGCTAGAAATTGGATTTAGGTTTCTGAAGAGAAATAAAGTGAATATAATAATTATTAACAGAGGATATCATGTATTGGATAGCATACTTTACACTGCTTCCTGATAGTGGTACAGTTACAGATTAATGTGAACTTTATTTTAATTATCCTGTATTGAATTTCAAATCAGTTTTTTTTATTTAGATGTATATTATTATTATTATTATTATTATTATTATTATTATTATTATTATTATTATTATTATTATTATTATTATTATTATTATTATAGTACATCATTCTGTTACATTACAAACATGGACATGAGTCCGAGTGGCATCTGTTTATGCATGTTCCTCATAGGCGATACAAACACAATAGGCCCAGTTCTAAGGCTGAATTGTTATATCACGTTCTCTTTCTCTGTAGCACCAGGCTATTTTGCAACAGCATTTTAATATCTTGCAAAAACATATAACATAATGTAGAAGAGGGGCATGAGGGGGAGAAAACTAAAATCACTAACAATATATTGGGTAGGATGGTGGTACATGCTAATAATACAAATATTATACTTTCATTGATAATATCAATTAACATGCTTATATTGTTACATTACAGTCTTGTTTCAACATCTATGGTGATGAAACTTTCTCTCCTGATGAAGATGGTTTAGATAAGTTTTGTCGTTGGTGCGCAGATGGGGGAACGCTTTATTGCTGTGCAGAGTGCTCCTGTGCTTTTTGTAAGGTAAATTAAGCAAAACTACTTTTTTATAATTATTGTGATTACTTTAGTGCTTATAAAGTATATTATGTGACAGAATTTACACATTTCCTTTTGATGACCACATACACATTTTCAGCTGGTAGAATGAGGGTGATTTAACAAAGAAAATGTATAGAAATAGTAGTTGTTGAGCAGCTGCATTTATGATTAACCCCTCATTTGTTGCTACTATTGTTGTAACACGGTTTGTCGCACAGTGAGCATTTTGCTCACGGTAATAAATACATGTAACAAGAGATAACATTATGTGAATAACATAATTTAATAACACGTAAATCATAGTTTTCTGAATCTATTACAAATGACATTTTTTTTAAGTGATCACAAAATATTTGTCTTCACAAAAAAAGTAAAGAATATTAACTTGCGGTTAACTAAATGTAGTATATGTAGATATTTGAAATAAATTCAAATCCAATGTCTTCATTGACAAAATTATGAGTTTAGTATTTGTTAAATTATGGTTACTATGTGTAATACCTAAATATAGTACAAATTCAATATACTCCTAAAAACCAATTATGGTGATGGTGGTGACAACACTGGCAGCTCAAGGCACTTATCACAGATAATTCTTGCATGTTCATTGCACAAATATTTGTTACATTTACAACAGCTTTTCTTGGTTTTTCTGTTCTTTCGCCAAGGGCACAGTGAACATACACCAGGAGTTGTCACAGTAGTTGCAGTTTTTGTATTCTCCTCTTCATTACCAACAATTTTCTTCATTGAGACTCACAAGTTGTCTGACAAATTTGAAATAGACAGATGTACTCTCACATGGGCTTTCATAAGTTCTAGAGCCAAATGTTTCAAAAATATTTTGATATGCTAATTTCTTCTCTATATTAGTGAAATAAATTATGTGAGAATTTATTGCACCAATGTTCAACAGCCAAAAAAATACCGCCATTGGCCACCTGCAGGTAATTCTAGATACTGAATATTAAGATATCAGTTCATCGACAACTTCGACTCCACCTTTAGTTTTGTTGTAGAAGGTAATTATGTGCAGTTTGATTTGGTCGCCGGTTTCCTCATCAATTTCAATACCAGAATTTAGAGTTGAAAGAAGCAACACAATTTTGTTTCTTTTAGGCACATATGACACTAGAACCCCCATTTTGAGGAAACCAAACATACAACTACAAGCTGGCCTCTCTTTGGTATTTACAAAAATGGGAGGAATTTCGTTTTTGATCTTCTTTAGTGTTATGACTAAAGTAGTTTTCTTCTGTAGCAATTCCAAGGCTAGCGGAACAGATGTAAAATAATTATCCATGGTAATGTTTCTTCCGCTATTCAAAATGGGTGCTGCGATTCTATTCACAACAACAGATGCTTTATTATTGTTCTGGTATGGACCTTAAGGTTGCTTCCAAGGATAGATTTCTAGATTTGAAACATAATATGTTTCAGAATCTACCAATGCATAAATTTTAATTCCATATTTTGATGGTTTTGATGGAATGTACTGGTGGAATTTACATCTTCCTCGGAAAGCAGGTAGCATTTCATCAAGCATTTCATCCTAATTCATAATTATTCATGCATCTGACCACAAATTCCTCAGATATTCTTCTAATGGGCGCCAGATTATTGATTTTCTTTCTATCAGCTCTATCGTTGATGTCATCGAACCCTAGACCCTCGAGAAGAATATAGAACCTGCGACTTGACATCTTGGCACGAAAACATTCAGGAGATGTGCAGTCATCAGCCCAAAGCTCTTTTACAAGTCTGCCATGTATAATATACACATGTGGAGTTGTATCAGGACAGTCCGTCGGTCGTGCATATTTAGTACACATTTTTTAGAGATATATATTAGTACAGTATGTAATATGTAAAATTGTCTCTTCAGGAAAGAAGTCTCTTCCATGCATCTGTGACTGAAGTTGCATTTTTTGCCTCTCCTTTACAGCCTCGATGTGTTCCAACTATATTATGTCTAGGTCTTCGAACATTGAGGCATGGTGGATGCATAGACCATACTGTTATTTTATCTTTTCTGATATATGAGAGACCTGTCAGCTGAAAATCACTTTTGGTTTCTGAGTCATCTCCTGCAGATTGTTCTGAATCAGTTATATGATCACTATGTTCAGAGGGTGCATCAGCTTCAAATCACCGCTGTCTAGGCCAACAGAAGTACTAGTTTCACTCAACCATGCGGGATGCATAGAATAAAATAAAATAATAATAATAATACTAATAGTAATAATAATAATAAGAATAATAATAAAATAATTAGTTAGAAATCATGTTACAAAGTGTTTCACTATTGATTATGACATTTAATGTTGGCCTAGTTTCGATTCTCAACAGCAGTGTTCGAACCTGTGTCGAAAGAAATGTTAAAAATATGCTAATTACATACACATTTATTATAACAAAAATTAAAAATAAACATACCTTGAGAATCCCTTCCATCCTGTTGTAAGGCTAGCAGAAGAGTTTTTCTTTGCTTGACTCATTAGAAAAACCTAACTGAATATCAATGAAAACAATTCAAATGAAGGAATATTTTTAATGAACACAAAAATAGGGCTTCTACATTTCAGCTTCAAGCCAGGATGATTGCAGATTGCACAACAATTGAATAGCACGGTTTGTTGCTTGATGAGCAAACCGCTCACAGTTGTGCCGCAACTGGACAAAGATTGCATAAACCATTGTCAATGTTATTGTTGTTAAATCCAACTTAAACAACCGCTTCAGGAAAGTTTAAAAGTCAGCTAGATTGAGCGAGAAGATTTTATCAGCTGTCGTTACCGTAAAAAAATCTAAATCAAAAGTGTGAGCAAAATGCTCATTTAGCGACAAATGACGGGTTAATCAAGTAGCATTTGGTGCTGTGGCTAACAAGTTAGACTGGCTACAGTATGAATTAAAATCAGCTGATATTTCATGGTCTAAAGAAGTGAAACAACAATTACCCTATATATATCCATATTTAGTATCTGCTTATTAAATTCAGATGAAATGTAAAACTATACTTTGAACCATTTCAGCATTGGCCCAGTTTATGATTACCACTACTACATAACTGATTTGCACCATAGCCTGTCTCCTTTGTTAGCCACATTTGGCCCTGCATAATTGGTAATGTACTTAATCCTGATGTGGTGAATTATAAAAGGATGTTCTATCTTTTTCTGCAACTTATATCAGTATTTGATAGTTTCTTATTTGTGTTATCTGGTAATTTTATATATTTTTAATTGAAAATTTACACACATAATATATCAAAATTGATTTCAGTATGCTGCAATGTCATAAGCTAATGAGACAAGGTATAGAACAGTAGATTATTTATACATTTTGCATTTATCACAGATTCAAATGTTGAAGCTATATACTCATTATACAGGGTCAGAATAACAAACAATTTTAAGGTGTGAATCAGGGGTTGTATTTGAATAATTTCTTTTAGGGAATGTATGTCCGTAAATGTCTTGTTATTGAGCTAGAGGGCATTAATGTTTTTCAAATGCTGCATCAGTTCAGATGAAATTCTGCCAAACAGATCACTATGCATCTTTTGCTACAAGGCATTAGGAGAGTTTTGAAATAAGAGTAGTCACATATCTTTAATTTTAAACAATTAATAAAGCTTTCTTTAATTTACTTACTAACTTGTGAATCTTTATTTAATTATATGGCATGAAATCCATGTGCTCTGAAGTAGGTAAAAACTGTTTTAACAGATCTGCAGCTGTGGTTACAGTTTATTATCAAAAACATTCAAATAATATTATTGTTGGTCAAAGTTTTTCCACCATTATAAAAATTACTTGAGAAGTAAAGCAATGTTAAATGATGCACACACATGTTTTTCAAAGGTTTAAAATATAATTAAAGTAAGAGCACAAAAGAACTGAATAAGTGCAAGTGTTTACAAAAATGTTCAAGATGCCAACCTTTGACTTCGGAGTATAGTTTATAGTATCATTGCAATAACTGCAGAGTGCTTTAAAAAATACTTGGCACATCACGAATAGCATCAAATGCTATGCTATGTTATGTCGGAATATATCCACAAAGGAAAAAATCCAAAAGGGTTAGATCTGGTGAATGCTTTAGTTTCTGTGCTCCTCTACAGATCAGGTTACATCACACTTAGCAAATCCCTTACATCACTGGAATAATGTGCTGGTGCCTCATTACCTTGGAACCACATTAACTGACATATTCCTAAAAGAACATGTTCCAGAAGATCTGGTAAAGTATGTTGTAAAAACTTTAGGTAAATATGCTGCATCAAACATAGAGGTAGTAAATAGGGTTCAATGAGGGTCTCATGTGTCATAGAACTGTGTACTGTTTGAATAATAAACATGAAATAAAGGCTGAGTTGAAATTAAATACAGGATAATTAAACTAAAACACACATTAATCTGTAACTGCGTCACTATTGGAGTGGTATAATATCTGGGTCTCCATCATACACTATCCTCTCTGTCAATAATTCTATTCGCTATGTTGCTCTTCACAAACCTAAATCTAATTTCTAGCCCTAATTTATGACAGGTGTATTGCTTAAAAAAGGAAACATAAGATCATTGTTGACAAAATTTAATACTTTGTGTAACTTTGGCAGCTCATTATTATAAAACACTCAAGCACTTTCCTACAAATAGAGCTTTTGGTAAAGTTATCTGCTTCTTCTGATGATGTGTAATAATAATAATAATAATAATAATAATAATAATAATAATAATAATAATAATAATAATAATAATAATAATAATAATAATAATAATAATAATAATAATAATAATAATAATAATAATAATAATAGAAAATCTCACTAAACTCTTGCAAGTTATAAAAACACTGATCAATTAAGAACAGCTTAACCTTCTTCCTAAATTGAAATGGATGTGTGTCAGTTATTTTATTGGTTAATAAATTATGGCGCTTTCTTTTTCCCTTGGTGTTAGTAGTGTTCTTTATGTGCATAAGGAATGCTCCAATTGGAAACACTAGTATAATCTGCAGTTTGTTTAGCGATTTGATCCTCTATCCTAGGAGAAAAAGTAAGGAATTTGCTGGATGCAATGTAAAAACTGTGAGAAGGTTTACATTGGGAAAACAAAAAGGAACATAGGAACCCACTCCAAGAAAGCTGGCATTGCATCAAATTTGAAGAGCCCAAAAAATCAGTAGTTGTTTCACAGTTCTGCACTCAAAACCACAAAATAGGCACCAACATCAAGTTGCTGAGGTCAGCTCTCAGAAATCCAAAGAACTTGCAATTTGGGAGATGATTTATATAAAGAAATATGAAAACCAGATCATGAACTTTGATTTGCAAGAATCAGACAATCCCCTGTTTAGGTTCATCCTCAGGCAACTAGAGGACACCCCAGGCTTTCAAAAAAATGATTTGAGAATTGATTATGCAGTCAGAAGGTAGTTGACAATGTGAGTTCCAGCTCACGATACATGCTCTACGTAATAAATAGGTAAGTGAAGCTAGTAAAAGTGTTCAAGTTGACTTCACTTTCATTAAGTGTCTTATGAACTGCTTCACCATGTTTGATTCCACAATATTTTGGATAATAGGAACGTTTGCACATCAAGGCTGAATGCAGAGTATAGCTATCTTATCAGCAACATAAAATAAGTTTTAACTGCTTCTACGGTCTGGCACAGTCATGCTGACTTGCAAATCCAAAGGTACCTGGGTTGATTCTTATCTGAAGGTGGGAATATTTCTTTAGCCAGGATTATTCTGTATTCTCCCTAGAGTTTGGAAGTATTAATGAGAGTGTGAATGTGTGTGTGTATGTGTGTGAATTTAATGTAATAACCAAAACTAAAACCAACCTAAAGATTAACACCATTGTAAGTGAGTAAACATCATTCTGATGAGCAATTGTTCCAAAGGTAAAAAGCCTCTGATATGACCTTAAATGTTAAAGGTGGCATATAAATGGAACCTTAAAAGAAAATAGCTATAACAGGTGATGGCATATACTATTTTTAGACAGCCCTGAACATTAAATTATAAAAGTATCCAGCTAAAATTTGTGTGGAAATAGCAGTATTCTACATTTGGACATGCACAGTGGTGAGCTGTAGTCTCTTACTGTTGGCCTTTGTTGTTTGACTTTCACAGTGCTGAAATGATCTCATTATTAGTATTAATGTAATTATTTTGTACACATTTTATGTTGCTCCATTGAAGAAATCTGTTGTATGTAATGCTGTACTGCTTCCTCAACTTCTTTGGTAATAATTTCAAATTATCCACTCTGCTGCTTGCAAAAGTACTTCTGGTTCTGCTGAATCCATTTCTGAGTGACTCAAATAATCTGCCATTACATTTATCAATATAAGGCCTCCAGTTAATGTGCATAAAATTGCCATTGCAAGAAATAAGGATGGTAACTATGGAGTGTTATAAAAGATTTATTCCACTGGGTGTTATAATCTTCTTTCTAGTATGAGTGACTCATGCTAAAAAACTCTACTTTTAGTGCTACATGTCTAGAAAAGAGTAAAACACCACTTTCATAGAATGTTAAATCAAGTACAACGGATATCCCAATACCTTTCTATCTTCACACATGGTTTATAGGTAGTACTGTATACAGGATGGAAGGTGACCTATTATCCTTTTAAACTATGAAACAGCATGCTATTTTGAGTGTTTTCCTTAATATATATTTTCATAAAGCTTTTCATTCTTGAGATAATTACTATTTTATTTTGTACAGTATTGTAACACAGCAAATTCAACAGGTTCACTTTACATTCAACAGGTTAATTTTTAATTCTTCAGCTTCTGCTGCTATGGCAATGAACAAATAAACACTTCTGGTGTCTATACAAATAGACAGAAAACTACACTTGATTGTAATACAACCTAAATATCATAGGGAATGTAGAACTGAGGAAGCATTTACAATATTATACAAATTATTAATAGGAACACTTATCTATAAAGGTACATAAAAGCTTGAGAAATCCAAGGTATAAGAACAAGCTTCTGTTCTTTGTGAATTATAAAACTCGGTAAATAATTGAGGAACATTTTTTCAAAACTAGTTAGATGCAAAATTTTATGAAATTGAGCTATATATAGTATCGGCATAACTTCCAACCCTTGCATCATTCTGTTAAATCAGATTTTGCATATATCGATACATGCCCTGTGTGTAGAAGATAAGGAACATTAGCAGTTCTTCCAGAACGAGATAGGTGCATTTGCACAGTTAAATCAAAAGTCAATAGACGCAATTTTATTATATTCTGACACAGCGTATACCAACCTTAATTCTATGAAATGCAATGTTGGCATTGATTGCAAACTCACCATTGTGGTTCTTGGATTTCACATTCATTTCTGCAAGTTTTGTTATATGCAGTATATTTATTCTTAGTTGAGACACCACACTATGCACATGAATGGACAATGGACAGGGGCTAATATTGTGAAACTAAACTAGTCAGAATGTGTGAGAGGCATAAACGCAACAACAAAGAAAGGAAATCGAAATGTAAGTCAAAGAAAAATCATACTCCAGCAATTACTTGTTTGCATGATCTCGAGTGCACTCTACATAATCCTAAAAATAAAGGAAATAAGCATTTTGATACAGCTGCATTGTCTTACAATGATATAAGTAAATTTCACCAACAGCTTCTCATGCTCAACAAAATAGAACAGGATAAATTCCTTGTAAAATATATGACTATTACATCATCTAATGGCAGAAAGTGAAGAAAGAAGCTGCAAATAGAAAGAGTGTAAGCATTAAATACAGTGTCAGAACTAATGATGGCCAAATATTGTCAGTATGCTCTGCAAGCTTCCAAGGAATCACAGGGGTCTCTAAAGATAGATTCTCTCTCCTGGCTAGAAAATTTCACTCATCTGGGAATATGCCAAAGGAAACCAGAGAAGGTGATAGAATAGGAATAATACAGAAGGGCATTACTGCTGCTGTAAAGGAAGACATTAAGAAGTACAGATGTAGGGAGAGACACTATGAAAGAGCAAAATCAAGGAGATGATAGTTACCTCCAGAACCTAGTATCAGAAAGATGTGGACAAACTTTTGCAACTAAAGAAGGAAATGGAATCTACCAGTCTGCTCATTTTCAATATATAAATACATATTTTACAACTTCTTCAATCTTTCATTCCATACACCACACCTGATACATGCTCAACCTGCAAAATGGGACTGATAAAGATTAAGACAGAGGCAGATGTGGAAAAGAAAAATGAAATAAGAACCATTTACAGACTGCATATCCGCCATTCAAAAAGGTTTTATGAGCTATTGAAAGAGGAAGACTCCGGGACAATCACTATTTGCTTTGATATGCAGCAGAATCAACCGCTGCCTAAAGTTCCAGTTGTCAAAGTAGGTGTGGTCGTATAATGTATGTGTAATGATTCCTTCTAAAATCCAGAACAAAGATGATATTTCCTTGTATACATGGTTGGAAACTGAATCAGCTAAAGGCTGCAACCAGGTTGCTTCGCCTTTGCACCACTTCTTGTTGGAACTGGAAGAAAGGATCTCCAGCAATACTCCATCTACCATTTGTTTATTTTAAGACTCTTGCTTAGTCAGAACAAGAATAGTTCAATGATGTGTATGCTTATAGCTTTCTTGGAGAGAAGTAGAAAATTTTCCCACATTTCACATATCTATCCAATACGCGGACACAATTATATGCCTCCAGATAGAGTTTTTGGCAGAATTGAAAAAGAGTTGTAGAAAAAAGATAATATCTTAAGCCCTGATGAGTACTATAAGATATTGCAAAAGCACGGCTCTGTGAAGGTGTTGTTTAAAGATTGGGAAATTAACGATTTGAAGGAAAGTACAAAGCTGCGACGGTTTTAATGTTACTTATGTGTTTAACATTAATATAGCACCACGTTTGGGAGCCAATTTACGAGAGCAAATATGTGTTTACTTCACGCGATGCCATCTTGTGTGACGTCACTCCTTGTTGGTTTGTTTAGCTCCATCTGGTGTAGCAATTTGTATCAGTTTTGAAATAATTCACTTTAAATGTTCTCCAGCTAGCTCTTTGGGTCGAATATGTTTCTCATGCAGGGTGTGAATCGGAAAGGAATCTTTTGTCTAGAAATGATATTGACGAAGAAATTGGTTTTATAATCTTTATTGCAGAACACGTTCACGAACACTTTCACAGATTTATCTGGATAATCGCCATACTGAAACTGTTTGTAATAACTTCTCACTTTTAATTCACGTACTTCAACTTTATATATTTAACTGTATAATACTTTATAATAGTTCTTGTAATTCTGTTGCGCGTAACTTGACGAAATAAATGAACTGAGAGATCGACGTGGAGAGTACGGAGAATTTTGTAGAACTGGTGGGCTGACGTGTAATGTGTTGAGAATCTTGTTGAACTGGGAGAACGCTCCCTTGAACCTACACTATTTATAGGCTTGCCTCAAGATACGCCTAAAGATTATAAATGAACTGCTATTGGCTAATAAAACGCGCCAACATTAGCGTCTATTTTACTATCCAATGAAAACCACTAATACATATTTCTTTTAGAGAACATTCTAGAAGCTTTTTTACCGAAAAGGCGCGAAACATTACGTAACTTCCTGGTTCCCGGTAACGATAAACAACTCACCCCCTTGCTGCATTATTGCGTTATTGTTGACAGTTTCAGTAAAGCCGTATATTATTATTTACCAATAATAATTACAATTAATAAACCTCTGAAATTAATGTTACATAAAAATACATATTCATATTACTATCATTATTTACATTAAAGTAATTTGTGATACAAATTACCGTATCATATGCCCCACTAGAAACATAATTATAAACATTTATAACCTGTTTGGAAATTTTATAATTTTGTTTTTAGTCTCCTAAATCTTGTAACACACGCTATTCACTTTCACTTAACACTTCACACGCATTGAGCACACGACATATGTTTTATCTCGCCACTACTTACTGGCTCTGGTTTAATTAATTTAGATATTAATCTGGCATTACAATTTTTTTTTATAGCAAATACTTTACCCTAAATTATTTAATCACTGTTTCAAAATTGTTTACCCTCTTACATTGTTGACAAAAATTTATACATTTAAGATTTTTTTATAATAATTATACATATTTACCAAAATATTTACCCTCTACACAAATTTTTATATCTCTTAAATCTAGACAATGTTTCACCTTTTCTGTTTGCTACATAAATATTTGTTTTTAATTATATTTACCAATTTTTGTGATTTTGTACTTTATCTTAACAATACTCTTGTAATAGTATTTATGTACTTTACTTTAATATAACATCAGACTTTATTTCACATGTTCAGTTACTAATAAAGTGTTATTTTCCTCTCAAACAGTTAATCATGACCACAATTTATTTCTCCATTCACATGACGTACATTTTTATTTAACCCTCTTACGTTCCAATACATTGCTCTGCATTTCGCCTTTAACTATCCAGCATTTACTATTTATCATCTTTGTCTTTTATTTCACCATGATCTTCATGGTTGTATGGTTTAAGCATCTCAATATGGAACTTTCCTATGCTTTTTCGAGTTGTTGGATTACATAACTCATATGTGTTAGTTCCATACACTTCAACAACTTCATATGGTCCATGGTATTTGAGAAACATTCGCCAATAAAGTTTATTTTCTTTATCCGATAATTTCTTGGTTTTAACCAAAACTAAATCTCCTATTTTGATCCTCCATTCCTTTCTCTTCTTTTCTTCATGTTTAATTTTTCTTTTTATGGCCTTTTTCTTCATTCTCTCGAATGCTTTTCGGAACATCTCTTCTTCTGTTGTTGGTATCGAATGCGCATCTGGAATGGCTTCTGGAATTTTTTTACACATTGTATTAATCTTCTTTCCCAACTTAAGTTCACATGGTTTGTATCCTGTCACATTGTTTATGGTTTCATTTAAGAGGTTCTGAACAAAGTTCACGTATCCATACCATTGGGTGTGTTTTCGATGACATAACACCCTTAAATAATTTGAAATTTCCTTAATTTCCCTCTCCACTGGGTTGGAGTTCGGTCTGTATCTTGACGAAAAATATTGTTTAATGCCATTTTCTTTCAGTCCATCCATAAATTTTTTTCCTGTGAAATACGAAGCATTGTCGCTCAATACAGATTGAATAGGTCCTTCTTCTATCACATATGACTTAAGTAGTCTATTCAAACATGCTAAACCTGTAGGTTTTCTCAAAGGGTAAATTCTTACATATTTGCTGAATATATCATAACAGACAAATATATATTTATTTCCAAATTGACTTGGAGGCATCGGACCATGAATATCAATACTAATTACACATCTCGGCTTATCCCTTATAACCGAATTAGTTTCAAATGCATATGCTGCATTTATTTGCTTTGCCTTCTGACACAGGTTGCAGCACGATATAAATTTCCGAACTTTCTGACGCAATTTGGATATGTATAAATTCTCTAAAATCATAGAAGTTGTTCGGTCCGTCCCTGAGTGTGCTAACCCTTCATGAAAATTCTTAATTAGTTCCTTTTCCATGCTTTTCGGAACAATTACCTTCCAACTAGGCATTTCTTTTCCATGCTTCTTGTATAATGTCCCATCTCGAATTGCTATAATTTCTTTCTTTGCCTCCTCAATCAATGGTGCATTTTCTTTAAGGTCAAATAATTTTGCATCCTCATTTTGAATTTCCCCCATATTTTTCAATTTTCTAATCATTTCTTTGCTTAAAGGAATTTCAATTGTCAATATTTTGACTTCATTTCTAGGCCTTTCAATATTTTCGGGAATTTGTGGGCTGTAGTTCAATCTTGACAGCAAATCACTGAAGGTATTATTTTTGCCAGGAATGTGGATAATCTCAATATCGAATGCAGATATTGCATGAATGTATCTAGCAAGTTTTCCACTACATAATCTACACCGTTGTATGAAAGTTAAGCTTATGTGGTCTGAATACACTTTCACCTTTTTCTGATAAATATAGGTTTTAAAACGAATTAATGAGAAATATAGTGCTCCAATTTCTAACTGAGTCACTGAAGAATTTCGCTCAATATTTGTAAGTCCTCTAGAAGCTGTACTAATGACGTGAAAGTCATTGTTGATGTCTCGCTGTCCTAAAATTCCGGCGTATCCTTGCATTGATGCGTCGACATAAATCTCATATTCCAAATCTTCTCTGGGCCTCTCAAATAATATGGACTTAGCAAAGAGTTCCTTTACTCTCTCAAAACATTTTTGATGATCCTCTGTCCATTTCCACTTATTGTTCTTTCGGAGAAGCTGCCGCAGTGGTTCTATTTCAGCCGAATATCTTGGTACGAACTTACTCTGAAAGTTCAATACCCCTAAGAGACGTCTAATTTGTTTTACGTTCCTGGGTGGCGGAATTCTCATTATTGCTTCTATTCTTTTCTGATCAGGTCTTATACCTCGTTCATCCACTACATAACCCAGAAAATTTATTTCCTTGACACAAAATTTTGATTTTAATATATTCACAGTCATACCATGTTGTTGTAGTTTATTTAACACATAATGGACATTATTCATGTGTTCTTCAAATGTTTGACTAATGATTAGGAAGTCGTCAATATACTTTATTAAAAAATCATCTGCAGAATTTCCAAAGATACTGTGAATGGCTCTCAAAAATCCACTTCCTGAGTTTTTTAAACCAAAAGGATTTACACAAAAGCGATACTGGATCCCTGAGTACTGAAATGAAGTGTAATCACGCACTTGTGGATCTAATTCCACTTGCCAATATGATGCAGTGAGGTCAATGGATGTCAGAAATCTCCCTCTTGAAAGTTTTGTAATTAGTTGTTCAATTCCCTCACTTTGAAAATGATCTGGTTTCATATACTTGTTGACATATCTACCGTCTAAAGTTAATCTCAAACTACCATCTCGTTTAATACTCCAGCAGATTGAATTTATGTATTGAGAATTACTTTGCTCAATAATCCCATTTTCTAACATGCTATTTATTAATTGTCTAGCTTTGTCTCGAAGACTTATAGGTAAATTGTCATACTTGTGCCTATATGGTGGTACGTCTTCTACTTGAAATGTATGCTGATATACATTACATCTGCCTGGGATATTACTAAATACTGAACTATTGTTCATCAAAACATCATGAAGGATTTGTTTTTGCATTATCGTAAGATTATAAGCTTCTTCACACTTGTGTATTATTTCCTCATTTCTCTTCTCTTTCCTGCTGTTGTTTGTCTCGCTCACATGGTCGTCTTTTGTTTGGATTACACATTTCTCTACTTCTTCTGGCATTTCTGCTAGCTGTTGAAAATATGGCGTGGTATTCCCTTCATATTCTGTGACTACCTGCTTTATCTGACTATTTCTATCAGTTTCTGTTATTTGTACAAAAAACTCTTGGTCACAAATATTTTTCTCATCCTTTGTCATCTCGATTACAGAAACTTTTTCTTTTATAAATGGTACCCTTATTTCTCTATCTTCTTTTGTCATTTTTAACTCTCCATGTTTAAAATCTATACATGCTTCATATTCATGTAGGAAGTCACATCCTATAATTATGTCACAAATCAGATGGTTTACAATTAGAAACATAACCTCAAAATTCTCTCCGCCAATAAGTATGCTAAGTAGAGCTTGTGTTTTTATGACCTGTGTAGTTCTTCCAATTGCAACACGACAAACTAAATTACTAGTGGGAAGAGCCATAATTTTGTTACCTTCATTAATCAAATTTATGTAAAATTTCTGTGAGCAAATTGAAGCTGATGAAACAGAATCTATAGTTGCAATGATTTCTTTCTTCGCAATTTCCATTCTAACATGAGGTGACTCAAAATTTTCTCCCTTATCTTTTGTTGCTGTAATCTTATTACAGGGTGTATGTGTAGGTGTATGATTTGTATCGGTAATGGATACTGAATTGTTAAAGACGTCCTGAGAACCTACTGCACAGGAGTCTGTTAAAAGTTTTCCTGGTTATTTCCATGTTCACGTACGGGACTGCCATTCCTAACAGGCGCTAAATCTATCTCAGTGTTGCTACCATTGTTTTGAGTTCCCCTTCCTCGAGTTCGAAATCCTCGATTTCTGACACTTTGTCCCCTTGGCACGTAATTTTCTTGCCGTTCCTCAGATCTTTCTCGGTTATTATTTTCCCTCCAGTGAGTGAAATTTCCCCTCTGTCTAGTGTACCTCCTTCCATAATTTTGCCCTCTTTCAGGCAATCTTTCTGTCCTGACATAATTTATTTGTTCCTGTCGGCCTGGTCTCCTATCTATCCTTGATCTTTCAAATTGTGGAACATATGATTGATACCGTTGTCTGGTATTAATTTCATGATGTCTGTCTTGTCCTCTAATTTGCTGATAACTACCTTGGTAATTTCTTCTATCTCGCACATCTAAAAATCTATGTTCCCACTCCCGAGACATATCTTCTTCCTGTTGTTCCAAAGCTGTTATTAATTCTGTCATCTCATAGATGTTCCGTGGTTTTGCAATTAATAAGTAATTTCGTATCCTTATAGGATAATGCCTTGCGAGCAAACTCACAAAATCTTCCTCACTGATTGGAGGTGACAAGTTTCTAACCTGACTTGCATGTTTTAGTAAGTAATCAGTCATCGATATTCCCTCTCGTGGATTAAATTGACCATGACTAAGCATTGCTCGTATTCTTTGCTGTACCGTAACATTCCAAAATCTGTTCATGAATAATCTCTTAAAGGATTCATATGAAATTTCACCCCCTGATACCATTTGTAACCAATCTAAGGTTTTCTGGTCCAAACATCTTTTGACAACTATCATTTTCAATGCTTCAGGTATCTTTTTAATTTGAAAATACTCTGATAATTCTGCAATGAACTGTACTGGACTGGAGTTTTCATTAAATTTTGGAAGTGGAAAATCACTTAAGATATGATTGTAATTTTGCAAATTCCCTACTCCCATATTTAAATTCTCTAGTGTAACTTGTGCACTCTGAGTTTCAGCATTAGCTATAGATGAAGCTGCCGCATCACTCACATTATTTGTCATACCTGAGGAACTACCTCTATCATTATTTTGTACATCTGACACATGCACATCACATATATTTGCCCTTGAATTCAATTCTAATCTATTTACAGTACCCTGCAGATTTTCTATTGTCTGTTCCAATTTTTTATTATTCTCATTTTGAACAGTTTGGTGTTTGTTAATTTCAGAAGTTAGCTTTTGATTCAAATCTTTAGACAAATCTTTAACTTCATCAGATAATTTATTTCTCTGCTTTTCTGACTCCTTCTGAATTTCAGATATTTCCCCTCTGAAATTAACTTGCACCTGTATTAAATCTGCATTTGTAGCCTCCATCATTTCTCTTAACTCACTTGAAATGCTACTCATTCGGCTACCTAGCTCTGTACATTTTACATTAACATGTTCTATTTTATTCTTAACCTCACTTTTTTTGTTGGATATTTCCCTGCTCATGTCTAACATTTTCTGTGAAACTTCACCTATTTCATTTGCTATCATTTCTTGATTTTCGTTTTTCATTTTAATCATACTACTATCTAGCTCCATGAATTTCTTTTCAATCTCTTCCCTGTTTTGTTCTAAGCTTTTACCAATATCTTCCCTCAATTTCTCATTATTCTGAGTTAGTTTTTGTTCTAAACTCCTATCAATATCTTCCCTGTTTTGATCTATTTTCTTTTCTAATTTCTCATTATTCTTACAAATTTCTTCCCTTATACTCTGAGTTAATTTTTGTTCTAATTTCTCACTAGTCTTTTGCATATCTCCCCTTAATTGATCTGTAATACTCTTACTAAGATCTTCCCTTAATTCCCTATGACTCTTTTGTATATCTTCCCTCATATTTTTCATATTTATCATCATTTCCATCATCATACTAGCATCAAAATTAACATTTCCTGCTATTCTATTCTGACTTTCTGTACTAACATTTTCATCTTCAAATCCTAAAAAGTCTGGGCTATTTCCTGTAACTTGTTAACTTGTATTGGATCAGAGCTAACTGTTACACTATCTCCCTCCATAATTATTTCTTCTGTATTACTAGCAGCCATTGTTTTTATTATCCTACCATTCCTAAGGAACATTGAAATTGATTTACCTTTTTGATGCTGTATGTTGCTGTTACTTTAATGTCCAGCGTTCTGCCCCATTCTCCTAGATTTGATGTCGCTTCTGCGTTGTGTTATGATGAATCTACGTCGTCTTGTGGTTTTATAGTTGAATTCCTTGTTGCATCGTAATCTCGGAATTACGATCGAAGTCTGTCGTCCCTGTTGTTTCTGGAATCTGCGTCTTGTAGATCATTTCACCGCTGCATTCCTGGTTACTCTGCTTCATTCCTAGTTAATTCTGCTACTTCCTGGTTATTCTTGTTCCTTTCCTAGTCATCTAGCCCCACGTTATGGGTGCCAATTTGAAGTAGTATTACTTACGTAATATGTTTTTACGTAATTTGTTGTTGAGCCCCACGTTGGTGCGGCAATATGATGCGGTATTAATGTTGTAGATCATTAATTACAGCTCCGCGTTTGGGAGCCAATTTACGAGAGCAAATATGTGTTTACTTCACGCGATGCCATCTTGTGTGACGTCACTCCTTGTTGGTTTGTTTAGCTCCATCTGGTGTAGCAATTTGTATCAGTTTTGAAATAATTCACTTTAAATGTTCTCCATCTAGCTCTTTGGGTCGAATATGTTTCTCATGCAGGGTGTGAATCGGAAAGGAATCTTTTGTCTAGAAATGATATTGACGAAGAAATTGGTTTTATAATCTTTATTGCAGAACACGTTCACGAACACTTTCACAGATTTATCTGGATAATCGCCATACTGAAACTGTTTGTAATAACTTCTCACTTTTAATTCACGTACTTCAACTTTATATATTTAACTGTATAATACTTTATAATAGTTCTTGTAATTCTGTTGCGCGTAACTTGACGAAATAAATGAACTGAGAGATCGACGTGGAGAGTACGGAGAATTTTGTAGAACTGGTGGGCTGACGTGTAATGTGTTGAGAATCTTGTTGAACTGGGAGAACGCTCCCTTGAACCTACACTATTTATAGGCTTGCCTCAAGATACGCCTAAAGATTATAAATGAACTGCTATTGGCTAATAAAACGCGCCAACATTAGCGTCTATTTTACTATCCAATGAAAACCACTAATACATATTTCTTTTAGAGAACATTCTAGAAGCTTTTTTACCGAAAAGGCGCGAAACATTACGTAACTTCCTGGTTCCCGGTAACGATAAACAACTCACCCCCTTGCTGCATTATTGCGTTATTGTTGACAGTTTCAGTAAAGCCGTATATTATTATTTACCAATAATAATTACAATTAATAAACCTCTGAAATTAATGTTACATAAAAATACATATTCATATTACTATCATTATTTACATTAAAGTAATTTGTGATACAAATTACCGTATCAAAGCAAGCACTGAAGTCAAAGCTTCCTTTTAAGATGAATAGACAGAAAATTATAACATATTCCAAGCAATCAAAGGAAAACCATTAGTTATGTGTAGAAATTCAAAATGCAAAATGATCTCAAACTTTTTCCAAAATCAATAGGATGAACAATGAAAAGAAAAAGAATGTTCAAAATCTAGGTAAGTTTTTTGAAATTCCAGAAAATACAACAGAACTTTATAAGAATGTGCTAGGAGAAGCAGTTAAAGCTTAAATCTTACTTATTCATATTGTTATAAATATAAAATTGTGATTTCTTTGTACTGTATTCAAAATGTTTGGTATATAAACAAAATAAATATTGTTATTGTGAATGTGGTGGAACTTACTAAGTTATACCTGCTAATTAATGTGTTTAAATGTTAATATGGTGGTTGTATAGTACATTATGTATTATGAAAAGGTGAAAATAAATAAAAAATTAATATATAAGTAAATAAAAATAAATAAATAACAAACAATTATGTAGTCAGGAATTACAAATATTGCCATTGTGCTAAGGCTGTCAAAATCTTGTATCAAATATTCAAAATAAAAGTGAATAAAGTTAAAACTGTAAACAATAAAACTTGACAATAAATAACAAAACCGCTAATTTGACACTCATGCAGAAAAGTTAATCTGTATCCATCGGTTTTTGAAAAAACTCGGAGTTTTCAAACCTCAAAATTTCACTAGTTAAACTATGCTGTTTTCCCATGTGTTAAGACAGTTTTATGGAGGAGAATGAATCATTAAAACATTTGTATTGCTAACCAATTGGTATTGCTAATAAGTAGAAAAACCATTTTTGTCAGAAACACATTTTGTACATCTATTGAGTTTTGAAAAGACGCTCCTCAATTAAGCAAGACAAGAAGAGAAAATAAATGAGAACTTCATTTTAATGTTTACAGAAATTGTTCATCCAACACTCATTCTTCATATTTTCTCCATTTCTTCTGCACTTTATGAAGTGTATTCTGGGTTGTATTTTATTCCTTCCTCTGCTCAAAGTATTCTTTCTTAAAACCTTTACATATCAGGTACTTCTGTAATGTATAAGCAAGTTTTATATCATCCTGAAGAAAAAAATCTATTGAATTTAGATCTGGAAATCCTAGTGGCCATCTTATTCATCCATTCCAGGCGATCCTGCATTCTAAGTATGTGTTTTGTAGATGGCCACACACAGCTTTGATTATGTGCCTTCATGTAATAGCCATGTATCATTGCCAGATGAATATTCTCAAGCAGAACTGGTAATGCTTCTTGAAGATAGGTGACTCCTGTCAAAACGCAGGGAAGAATTGTGGACCAATTAATGTGTTTCCTATGATTCTGCTCAAACCTTTACAGTAAATCTGTGCTGAAAGTTGTCTTGCCTTATTGTGTTTGAATTGTCATAAGGTCAGATGTGTGCATTACGGTAATTAGTTACTCCATTCGTGGTAAATGTTGCTTCATCCATTACAAGAATTTTAAGGGGAAAATCCCCTCCTTGTTGAAGCCATTCAGAAAATGTTATCCTTGGTACATAATCTGCTTCAGAAAGATACTGGATGCACTGAGTATGATAGGGGCATTGCAATTATTCTTTTAATGTTCTCAAAACAGTACCATGGGATATGCTGGTAGTGCGAGCTATACCATGACTGCTGCTTCAGGGTCTTTTTCCATCAAGTGAAGGGTTTCTTCTTCTTGTGCAACAATTCTTTGAGTAAACTCCTGTAACATCAGGAGTTGGTTCTGTATCTAGAACTCTTTTACAGATGAAAACAAAGACCAATGATGTGGTGTTCATCTATTTAGAAATCTTCCTCAAAAAATTCTTGCTGCAGCTACTGCATTACAATATA
The DNA here is from genome assembly GCA_030765065.1 of Deroplatys truncata. Classification (NCBI taxonomy): domain Eukaryota; kingdom Metazoa; phylum Arthropoda; class Insecta; order Mantodea; family Mantidae; genus Deroplatys; species Deroplatys truncata. The sequence goes on along the minus strand of CM060990.1, from coordinate 604,171,608 downwards.
TTTCACCCTAAATGAGTAGCATTTTAAGATACTTGGCATTAGTAAAGTGAGCCATTTTGTAAGTGATAATCCTCTGTTTCCAAAAAATCATAAGCACAATATACAACAGCTGAAGCATGTTTCTTTATAAACAAACAGCTATAGTGCATTTCTATTGATCTTACTGTGTTGTCATGTTGTTTAGTGTTATAGCTAAGGGTGAATATTTAACTGAGACAAATTTTGATAGTGTATACCACCACCACCGCCACCGCCACCGCCACCGCCACCGCCACCGCCACCGCCACCCCACCACCACCACCACCACCACCACCACCACCACCACCACCACCACCACCACCACCACCACCACCACAAACACAAATCCAAAATCAATGTGTCTTACCATCGTATTATCTTATATATTTATTATATTATCACACTATATCCAAGAAATTTACAATAGGAAATATTCTACTTTGCTCCCTCATTATGGACCTTGACATAGCCTTTATTGTTATTATTATTATTATTATTATTATTATTATTATTATTATTATTTTAAAACTTTTATTTAAGAAGTTATACATAGGAGGACTATGGCTTTTCATCAGTATGAGCCACCCAGTACTACATTGTACCTAATATATGTGTACCTTGTTTTGTGAGACTTATACATTAATGTGCCACTTGATGTAGGAAGGGAAAGGGATGATCATTAAAAGAGTAAATACCCAAATCAATACAATAAATCATGAACATGTATATTGAGAAAAGATGATATACTATCTAAGGCAAAATAACCTGATTACTATAACAGATATTTAAAAGAAAAGAAAGAACCAAAAAATGGAAGCCTGTTGAAAATTTAGCTTGAAAGGGGCTGAAAGGAGAACAGAAACCCTGTGGGTATGGGGTCTAAAAGATAAACTGGGAATCTGAAGATGTACTCACATCACAAACTAGTAACCGCAAACAGATCTCAAGCATTCACCGACCGCAAAACACATACTGCTATTTCAAGCTTCCTTTATCTACTGGTCTGCAACCCTTCAACCTCAGTTAGACAACCATACAGTGGCAAATGACACCTGATGTAAGACCAAGAAAATTCTGAAAATTTGGGCTACTTTTACTGGGAAGGAAAACACTAGTCTAGCACAAAGATAGTCTGGCACAAAGTCATTGTTATTACATATTATAAAAAGAAGTTTAGTGTGTTCTTGTCTGAGACCTGGTTTAAGTCATAACCAAATTCCATTCCATTCCCCAGAAAAAAAATAAATGGTGCAAATAACAGTAGTTAAGACTTGAGTTAATAATCACCTTATGATTTTTTTATCCCCTTCAATAAATTCACTCTTCTCAATGTCATTAATCAATTAAACATATAATTGCTCACCTGTGCTCTCTGTTTGCTACTTCTGTAGGCCCCCATGTGATTCCATGTTGGTTCTGTGTTTTCATTGGAATTGGACTCTATTTTCTCTACGCTTCATTTTTTAAGTGAGGGAGAGTAAAATGATTGCAGAAGTATGCTAAACAACCAATATGAGGGTAGCTTAAAGTTTTGAGAATGAATGCAAAAATATTTTAAAAAATAAATCTGTTCATTGGATCTTTCAAGGTATTCTCTACTGTATTGTGTACAATGTCTCATTCTTTCGAACCACTTTTCAAATGTTGAATGCCATTCTTCATTAGAGAGAGTGCAAATACATTCTTCCTAAGAGAGACTGCAAATACATTCTTCATAAGAAGTTACTGCAGCTTCAGGTGAGTCAAATCATTGACCTGGAATTTTTTCTTTTATGTTCGGGAATAGAAAAAAAGTTGCATGGGGCCAACTGTGGATTGTAGGGATGATGGGACAAATATTTGACTCTTAACTCTTGCAGAAATTGAGTTGTTTTCTACAGCAGCATGAGCAGAGGCATTGTCATGATGCAACAACATTCCACAGAGACCAGTCTTACAATACTTTATTTCCAGTTCATTGAAAGCTTATGTGGTGTGTTACTGGCAGTGATAGTCTTTTGTCTCTTGTGGAACTGTCATTTTATGGCCACTAGCTGAGAAGAATGAACACATCATCTTCTTACCAACACTTATTGCTCACCTCACTTTTGTTGAGGGATTCTCTCCTGGGAAAACCCATACTGATGACTCTTGTTTAGTTTCTGGGTCATACTGGTGTATCCAACTTTTGTCACCTATTATAACATTATGTCTGTTTTTGGATCTTCCCCTATCAACTTTTACTATAATTTCCTTGCACTATTGCACATGTGTCGGTTTCTGCATATTTGTGAGGTGGTGGGGGATACAACCACTGCAGAGGTTTCTGAAATGAAGTTTTTCTTTAAGGATTATGTTCACTCTTGCCAATCCAATATTCAGGGCTTCTTGAATCTGATAATGTGTGCATAATCATCTTCCTGCAATATGTTCTCTGCATTTGTCACATTTACATCCATTGATGCTGTAACTGGCTATCCTGTGCACTTTCATCTCCAAGGGAATCCCTTCCTCATCTAAACTCTGCAAACCATTGATAATCTTGGATTGCAAAGAGCAAAGGCCCCCAAATGCCTGATGCAGACTTTCAAGGCATTATCCCTCCCCTAAACTGACTCTAAAGTCATGGAAATGCTCTCTTTTGAGATCCATCCTAGTGTATAGTGTAGCAACACCTGCATGCACACTGCACATTATTGGAGTGCACCCAGGTTTGCACATGTTGCTATACCTGAACTTCAGTCTAAAGCTAGGAGGATTTGCTTTGACTTAATACATCTCATTGTTGCCCATTCTCAAAACCTTCAGTGTGACCCTCATAACAATAGCAATCTTGTAATAGCTTAGAATACTAACAATACAATTAGTGAAGTAGCTGCTGGCAGTATACAATTATTTGTAGACCACATCAACCTCAATATAAATCTAATATGCTTTCATCATTCCAAATTAAACATAGATAATATTAGAACTGGCTAGAAGCATTAACAGAAAAGTTAAGAAAAAAAATTCTTTAACACACCAGAAACAAGTCAACTTTGAGAAACCATAAGGTAATCACTACACCACACAAGTGTCAACCATGTGACAAATCTTTGTGATTAATACTATTGCCCATTGATAGATGCTAGTGTTCCCAATGTTTCAAGAACACAATTAAATTCACAAGTCAATGTAAAAAATGAAACCAAAATTTTTTATTTTTTAATTTAACTATCTATATGTTTTCCTTTTGTGGTCATGGGTTCTCAAAGAAGAAGATAATATGCTATAAGTAGAGACAGGCAAAATATGTAGAAATAATTACGCAATTATGAAATTATTTAGCAAATATATGAAAATATGAGGAAAAAGATCACAAAATATTATGAAATATATATTTTATAAACAAAACATCTTAAACCTAACGGGTTTGGAGAGGGTTGGCATCATTATTTAATAAGATAAGCTTTGTAGAGTTTTGTCCATATTTAATAATAAAACACCAATGAAATACAACACATTACATAGAGTTTAAAAATGTTAATCATGAATCCTTTAAACTAAGAAGAAAAAATAAAAGAAGTTACTGGTTGCCTTGGCCTTGCTTTATACTCATTACAATATGCCACTAAAAGCTTTTCAATATTATCTGGCAAAAGACTGTATCGTCTATCCGTCAATACTGTTTTGTACAATGACAAAGTGCTCCATATCACATGATGTAATGGCAGCATACTTGTACCATGCTGCTATATTTGGTAGCTTCATATTTGCTGGTATGTGTGTGCTCTTACCTTCAAGTACCTTACTAACTTGACACAGAATATGGGTATGCTGGATTCTTTTCCAGCAGTACATCAAATTTCTTAGAAATGGCTTTTCCAGATGTCCCTGGAACTTCTGCTAAGTCTTTCCTCAGTTCTTCTTTGAATTGGAGTACTGTGCTTAGTGGCAACCTCTTGGCCTCCAGCTTTTGTAGTACAGCAGGCAGTTTGGCAAAATGTGCCTGTATGTAAGCAAGTTCTCCCATAACATTTGCAAATTATTCTTGGGCAAGTTGTATGCAGCTTGCAGATTGAATTAGAAATATCATCTACCCGCATAAAACAATAAAAATTACAAAATTAATCTTAACAAGTTTGCATAATTTAGAGCTCTATCAATGTTGAACATTACATTTTGCATTTACTTGCAATTACAATTAATGAAATCTCTACAATATTTCTCTCTAGCTAAAGAAAAATTCAAATGGCTTCTAAGGCTACAAGGTACATTACAATTAATCGGAATAGATATAAAAATACTGTACTACTATGCATGCTTGCTCAAGTACACTCTGGAAGTTCATGAACTGTTAACTGGAAAAACTAAAATGATAGGGAAACATCTTCTGAATGTTAACTGCAAACTTACACATTTCATGCTGTCAAAGTTGGCAGCATAAAATAAGGCTACACTGATCCATATTCCCCATCTTGTGAGAACTGGTTGGGGTAGCAAGGCAATATCTCCTGCAAGCTCCTTTTATACCAAAATTCTATTAAGGTTAAAAATAACAAGGCTTGTGGAATCAATGGGCTACCAAGTAAATTCTGGAAAGCATGATGTGCAAACGATGATAGGCTGAGGTTAATAGTGCAATTGTTTAACTCAGTACATGAAAGGGGTAGAGTCCCAGAGAACTGGAAAAAGGGAATTGTAGTACCAATATACTAAGGCAAACCAGATATAGAGGATGCTACAAATTACAGAGGCATTACCCTTCTAGCAGTGATAGGTAAAGTATATACAGGGATACTAGCTGACAGAATGCAGAGATGAGCAGAGGAAAAGGGGAAGCTATCAGAATTCCAAGTAAGTTAAGAAAAAGAATGGAGAACAATAGATAATATATTAATCATAAAGACAATGGTGGATAAATACCTCAACATAAAAAGGATAAAGTATACATGATTTTATTGATTTATAAAAAAGCAACAGGGGTGCACTATGGTTAAAACTAATTAAGAAAGGGGGTGAGTGAATCACTTATACAGAATATAAAGCATTTATATGTGACTGACTGCTGTGTGAAAATAGCCAAGGGAAAAATTACTGAAGGGAATGTAAATAATTCAAGGCTTAGACAAGGGTGAAAACTTAGTCCAGTGTTATTTAACCTATTTATAGATGATATTATAGAAGAGACAAAAGAAGTTAATAACCATTCACCAGTTATTAATGGCAAGGAAATACCAGGATTATTGTTTGCAGATGGTCTAGTGGCAGGTTCCATTTCAGCTGTGGGTTTAAGTAAAGCCATTAAAATAATTGGTAAATACTGTTAAGATTGGGGGCTGAGAACAAACAAAAATAAATAAAAAACTCATGATCTTTAAGAAAGGATATAAACTAAGAAGGATCGAAAATTTGTATTGGGAAGAAATGGGGTTGGAAGAAGTGAGGAACACTTACTATCAAGGAGTAAGGCAGTAGTAGAAAAGGGGAAACAAGCAATACAGGTAATCAGAGCATGTGTGAACAAAATACCAGAAATGTAAATTACATGGATAGATAGAATATATAGCATTGTGGTGGGAGCAAAGATGTTATATGCAGCAGAGATATGGGGACTGGAAAAAGGATGGGAAAGTATAGATGCTATATATAGGAATTTTTGTAAAATAACCAGGAAATGCCAAGAGGTTCACCGAATAGGGTAGCATAAGCAAAATCAGGGAGGGTGGCAGGAAGGAAAATGTTAGAAAGAGCAATCAAATACTGGTTCGGAATAAAGCTACTAGAGGAAAACAATGTACCAAAGCAATAATTGGTTGTACAGGAGAAAATGGGAAATAAAGAAACTTGGATGCACAAGATACAACATTGGAAGAAAAAGGAATGGAGGAAACATTAGCAGAAAGAAACAACAAACATAGGAGTCTGGAAAGAAATTAGAACACCAGTGGAGGATATTGAAAAGCAAAAGCTTATAATTAGTTTCAAGGAAAAAAGGTCATTAGTAGAATATAAATATTTTAATACAGAATGGGGTATGCATGGTCGAGGACAGGTGTAATGAATTTAAGTGGTTTAACAGGGAGAAGAGGGGAGGAGAGATGTAATAAATGTAATGGATTACATGACAATTGGCATTATATTCTGGAATGTAATGATACAAATAAAGGAAGAGAGAATTTAATACCAGAGAAATGGAAAATTTTACCAATACAGCTAAAAGTTTGGAAGATTTTTAATACAAGATCAAATGAACATATGGAGAAAGCTGGAAAATATTTATTAACAATAAGGTTAACCGGGATTTGAACCACGGATCTCCCGGTCTCTGTCCGGTTGTTCTAACCACTGAGCTACCATGGCAATATCCGTCACGACATTAAATTCTCCAGCTGACTCGCATTTAATGTCGTGTCGGCATGTTGCCATGGTAGCTCAGTGGTTAGAGCAACCGGGCGGAGACCGGAGATCCGTGTTTCAAATCCCAGCTATGGCATTGAATTTTTCAGTCATCTGATTCTACCTTTCCAACCCTGTGCAACACACAGCTTGTGTGAAAGAACAATTAATTCCAATAAGGTTAACATTTTTAAAAGACATGTGAAGCAAATTGGAGCAAATATGGAAAAAGTGTAACAAAGCAAATAAATAAATAGTGGATACATTATACTTCTGCATTATATGTACAAACAGAATGTTAAATATAAGGGGAAGAGAAATAATAAGCAGCTCCATTGTATTCTATTCATTGTATAAATAGTATGTAAAGTTTAAAGCAGACAATAAATAATTCATTCATCCTTACCTGAATGCTTGAAGGAGTCTTCAAGAAAACCTTTTATGTTTGGTTTATTAATGCATTCACAACAGGGAATTGTGCCCTTATCTTTTCAGCAACGCAATGCATGGCATGTGCAACACACATTATATGCAGTCTTTCTGGGTAGAAAGCCTTCAGGCTTTTTGCTGCCTTCACTATGTACAATGCCCCATCACTTATCATTAGAAGCAGCTTCTCCTCTTTACCAGACTTGTCCCATAAGATGCATAAACAGATGTATGGAAAAATAATTTTAAGTTATTTGCTATTTTTTGCGGATACATATTAAAAATATTAATAAAATTATTTGCAATTTTTTGCAGATACATATTAAAAATATTGATAATATTATTGCATAAGTAAATTTCTGCCTTAGAAGTAATTTGTTTATTATCTAACCTTTTCCTATTAAAAGTGTCAATGTAAACATACATGTTTAAAATAAGGCCACAAAGTAAATTTTATAAAAACATAAGGGTATTCAGAAAATGAAAACTTACAGATAGATTCATCGATGAATTCAGCCACTGTTTCCTTATCAAGAACTTTGGAAGATAGCAGATGCTCATCACCACTCTTCTCATGTGAGAGGCTGTCAACAATACAGTTACCTATGTACATTCCCAAGGCATCACCTGATTCATCGACCATTACCCAAATGGGATTCTCACTAATTTCATGTTTTATGCCTTGGATGGTTTGAAATTAATTTTCAAATTAATAATGTTAAAGAATAAAAATATTGATTTAACTAATTCATTCCTATGACAAGTTATAGATCGTAAAAGTTTAATGAGTGTTAGAAAAAAATCAAGAGTTTACAAGGTGTTAAAATGTCCATTCTACATACCTTGATGTATACCTTGGCAATTTTTCACTTAAGGCTTGTTTCACTATGTACCTCTCACCTGCAATACTTTTCTAGAAGGCCCTTCAGTCTTATTTGATAGAATGTTTCTGCAACAAAGGCTTCACAAAGTTCCTCAGTGAATGTGTCTCCTACAGCAAAAGCATGCAATTTTAGGAATGATTGCACTGGATGTGCATCTCTGTGCAAGTTTCTGCAGTGCTGAGCAGATTTTATATGCTGTTGCAATTGGAACTTCGATGCTGCAGTTACCTGCATTAAATGAAAACAGTAATGTCGATGACAATAATGATGATAAGTAGTATAATAAAAATTCCATCACATGGAGAAATTCGAAGATGAGAATGTGCAATGAAATACAAACATGAGAAGAGAGACTTTAAAGTCACAACTCAAGAATAGCACTATTTCTAACCTTCAATCTGTGTGAAAAGCACCTACAACCTATATTTTCCTAATCTTTAACATATGCAACAAGAGTGTTTATTAGATATACTATACACTTGAAGCAAGTTCACTTAATTCTGTTCATGTTTTATTTAGCTAGCAAAACACCAAAGTTTATCTCTATTTGGATACATGTGAATTACAATGGTATAAACAAAATGACGTATTTTATAACTCATTTGTCTCAACAGTAGATTAATGGAACTTTCATTGATTCATATATACTTTTCAAAAACTATATCATTATGGAAGTTTTGCAGCACATTTATCATATTGTATTTGACCTAGTTGCTTAAAGCCTTGTTAATTAAGCTTCATAGTTTCAAAGCAAAACAGAATATAATGAATGTTTTAATTTCAGTTCAAATTTTCCATATAATTTTATAACTGTAAGTTCATGTCATGATTATTCACCAGCTACTAAGAGATCTAGAAAGTGTATATGATTTAAAAACAAAATCATCCTCCTATCCACTGCAATGTTTTAATTCATCTAAAGCCAAAAAGTAAGAACTTTTAAAACATTTTTAGTTAACAGTTGTTTTTAATCTTGTTTTAGTTTATTTTTATATGCAATGATTTCCTTCAGATAACAAAGTATTATGTAAATATAACATCTGAGATACTTTGCCTTGATAACCACACAGAATTCCAAGTAGTGCTTAGGGACATTTACATTTCATAACAACTTGTAAAGTCCACAAACAATTTAAAAGTCTGAAAAATGAGGGAGCCATGCTATTCACAAATGTTCCCAGTTATAATAAATATTCAAAAGAAATATTAATTGGTGTATGGATTTTAAGTCCCATTAAAGTTACAAGAAATTCTGATGACTTTGGTTACATTAAATAAAGCAACATTTTCTCTTTCATTTTTAGCATTAAGCTTTTCTGGTTATATTTAATCTTACTATTTTTCCAAATATTTCATTTGCCTAGTTATTGTAGAGAAGGAAGCTACTTTTCCATAATAATTAATGTTTTTAAAGGGATAAAATGTTGAGTATATTTTGTTTGTGTTTCATTTAAGGGTGATTAACATTTATACTTTAGAAATTATTTCTTTTTTTTCTCCCAGCAGAAAAGGAAACGAGACTGTGAGCCCGACTGTACTGATCATAAACATAAAAAACAAAAGGAAATAAAACAAAATGAAGATATAGTGATAAATTCTTCAGATGCTGAAGCAGAAAAAAGCAAAAAACAATCTAGCCAAACCAAAAAACAAATGAAGGCAAAAAAACAATATGACAGAGAAAGAGATTCAAATACAGCTAAGTTAAGGAAGAAGGTTACAGCTAGTCGTCGGCAAAAAGAAAAGTCTAAAGATATATCCTCTAAAAGGGTTGAGCAATACGGTTCAACCAAAGAAAATGTGTCTGATAGAAGCAAACCTAAACGACTGCTTAAAGATGCCTCTAGTGAAGATGAAGGAAGTTCTTGCCTTCCAAAAATAACTGATAAATACACAGCACAGTGGTTTTGTCATCGGCTAAAAGCTCTAGAGCAAGACATCAATATGTGCAACAATAATGTTAGAAAACACATAGAAAAGAAACTTACTGTAGAAACAATGATGAATACCAAAACTGCAGAGATAACATTTACTGAGCTCCAAACTTTAATAGACTTAACTATCGAGGATATGGAAAGAGCTAGAGAACTTTTAAATATTCATCATAAATTCTGGAAATCTTGTGCGATTAAACTCACTGGGAGCTTACATAATGATGACAATAATGTTTCAGAATCAGATGATGACGATGATTATTCAGAATCAGATGATGACGATGATTCAGAATCAGATGATGATGATGATTCAGAATCAGATGATGTTAAATCACCGAAAAGTAGAAAGGCTATACATGAAGAAGGCAATCTGATACCAAGAAAGCAAACTGCAAGGAATTTATCAGAAGTTAGCAGCAATGAGATTGAAGAGGCAAGGGCTGTGATGAAGAAGAAAAATAAGAACAGGAAAAAGAACACTGACAGAGCAGCTGAATGTACACATGAGACTAGCACCCTTAATGAAGCAGCAGTAACCAGTCCTGAGGATCAGAGTAAGATATCTGCAGCAAACTTAGGCAAAATGAGTAGAGCTGAAGAAAACAACTTGTTGGATGCATCAGAAGATACCTTTGATGCATCTACTGAAAGAATAACACAAGAGTATGATACTGAAACTAAGCAAAATTCCACCATAGCTGAAAATGCTGCTAAATCAAGTAGCAATTAGGAAAGCAAAGAATCTAATGAAAGCAATAAAGCAGGTCCCAGTGGTGAAGGCAAAGGTAAAAGCTCCAAAGGAGACACTTATGAGGATGCTCATGCTCACAATACATGTTCTGTATAATACATAAGAGAGTGAAGCTAGTAAAAGTGTTGGATTTGACTCCACTTTCATTAAGTGTCATTTATGAATTGCTTTATTGTTATGATTCTACATCATTTTGGATAATGAACATTGTTGAATTTATTGCAATAAGATACCCTAAATTTTCTGGCTAGCTCACATGTGTTTGAAATACATGAATGTAGAATTTACATATATTTCTCTTTCCTCCCTTTGTTTCTCTGATAGGTTTACCACCATGTGAAAAACTTCAGTTTTTTTTCTTAAAGCTGAGGATGGAGTAGATAAGTTTTGATGTTTGTTAATTTCAAATGTAACAATGTTTGTTTAAAATGTGAATAAAAGTATTAAAATAAAATTACTGCTGTATGGTCCAAATCTCTTGTTGTGACTGTGTGGTTTCCAAACTTCACTTTGCTTCTTTAGAATGTTATGCAATTGTTATAAATGCCATCACAACATTCACTTAAAAATTACAAGAAAACAAGAAGAGACACAATATTGGCTGTAAAAATATGATTCTTTTACGTACTTGTTCATTAAGATGCCACCTTTTATATTAGCTCCTAGTTGTTTTTCTGAAATATGAAATCCACATGCGTGCACATGATATTGCAATTACAGTTTTACCAGCGGCAAGGTGTACTGTCCACATGAGGCAACCTGCACTGCTGCTATTCACTAATGCTGCATTAGTGGACACATGTCAAATGTCAAGAGATTTGGACCGCATAATAGAGCTTATTTATATGAGAATGAAGAATGTTTCAGCATTCAGATATTTCAAATTACATTCCAAAGTTATGCATTTGTTCACATCCATGCATAACCTACTCTTCTAATCTGATCTCTTGCATCTACGTAATTGTACCTCCCCCTGATTCTCTTAATTATTTTATACAAAATTAAAAGTTTTTGTCCTCAAAACTAGCCCAGATCTGCTACTCCTTTTTTCACCCTCTATCTTACTTCCTTCCAAAATCCACTACTATTGTTTTCACCTAATAGCAAGATATCCTCCATACCATTCTCTTCCAGCAATTTTTCCACCTCCCCAAGCCAACTCTCTTTTCTAGTTACATCCAACCATCCCTTTGAGAGATACAGAAATTTCTATTCCCTACATCTTGGTTTTATCTACCACTTCAGAAAATCTTCCCAGCCATTTTGTTAACGTGGGTCTTTTATACAAACATATTCAGACAGATTTCATGGTTATTTTTGCTTCCATTTGTACATATTTAGTCTGTCTGTGCCTTCCACTTCCCAATACTTGGGTATCTTACTCCCAGATAATCCAATTTTTTCACTACCTCTATAGATATTCATGTAGTGGGAATAATGGTGCATTAATGTAAATATCTGCATTAATGTAAATAATATACAAGCATAAATATGTTATATATGGTAAATGTAATGGAAGCTAGCTAGCTGTACAACTGTGCAATTTAGATGCCTGAAGCCAAGCAGTAACAGGCAGAGATATCTCTAGGGTGACTCGAAGTACAGGGTATAGGCTGAATATGACCAGAGCTGCTTGAGTGAGAGAGGTGAGTAGAGATAATGAGAGATCGGGACAGAAATGGGAAGTCAGAATTTGTCACAATGAAAGATATGAGAGTAAATATTCTCCTATGATACTAATGTGATCAGCCAATCACAATATTGCTTTAAAATAGTTGTGAGAAAAATAGCAACTTTAGTAGGGTGTATAAATTAAACAAGGCCCCAGCTTTCACACAACTTTATACTATTTTGTCAGGGATGAACTTCATGCCCCTCAGATGGCAGCTTGATAGATAGGCCCCCCATAAGCCAGTAAGATAATTGCGGGATGGAATTCATGGCTAGCTGCAAACATGTGTGCAAATAAATTACAGTTAATGTGAACTTAAACTTTTTAATTTCCTCTCCTGTGACCACTCCCTAGATCAAAGTTAAGAGCATAGGCCAACAAAAAGGTGTTGTAGGATCATTCTCTTACAGGAAGTCAACACTCACACCAGGAAGGAAGACAACTCGCAGCCAGAGAGAAGGTCCGTCGCATCCGTTAATATGTCATCTCTCATCTTTTCTTAGTCTTGAGCCTTTTTTAAACATTATTATCTTTGATTTAGTTTTTGTTTAACCTTAAATCTTACTCTGCAGAAGATTTAAGCTTCCATTAATAGCATGTTTGTACTTACCAACCTTTACAGTTTTCCTGTAAAATGTACAGGAGCGGAGGCATTTTATGGCTTTGTGGGCAGATCCAAAGTGTTACAGATTTTCACCATGGTCATGACAAAGCATTAAATTCTATTACAGTATATTGTAACCTAAGATTACAGACTGAATGTGCTCTGCTTCACTGGAATGTAACAAAATGTATAGCATGCAGATTTAAAAGTTTATTGCACCACTAATGACCTCTAGTAATGAATGAGCAGTAAATGGCTGTGAAAATTCAGTAATGGATGGCATGAATTTTAAAGTCAACTCCCTCAAGTAAATTGTTTATTTTATTCGTGTTACATGACTCTTGGGTTTAAGTTTCACACTTTTTGAGTTTGTTATGAAGCATAAAATATACACTATAAATATGTGTGTAGCCTACGAAATGCTGTGCTTTGCTTTAATACATGTTTATTCTCATACCAGGTAGAATTTCAGATTGTGTGACATAAAGAAGCAGTATTATTAGTAGCACTACTGCATTACTACTCCTTCTCTTCCTCTGATTCCTCCACTCCACCATCACTGCTATAAACATTACTACCATGTGGCCAAATAGCATTGAATTAGGCTTATTCTAGCTGAAAATAAAACAAAATATTTATATTAGCAGTTTTTATTTTATATGTTATTTTCTCCTGGGACAACCAATCTAGTATTCTTATTAGCATTCTTAGTGCAATGTTGAGACTCATCTATTTGCCAGCATAAACTATCACTACTAGTTGTTTATGCATACCACCCTGATATAGCTACTTCATAGAGTATAGACTGTCTCTTTGCACTTGAACCTGTGACATATCACGTCAGTAAAACTGATACGGTAATTTGTATCACAAATTATTTAAATGTAAATAATGATTGTAATATGAAGATGTATTTTTATGTGACATGGATTTCAGATGTTTATTAATTGTAATTATTATTGGTAAATAATAATATACGGCTTTACTGAAACTGTCAATAATAACGCAATAATGCAGCGAGGGGGGTGAGCTGTTTATCGTTATTGGGAACAAGGAAGTTATGTAATGTTTGGCGCGTTTTCGGTAGAAACTTCTGGAATGTTTCCCTAAAAGCAATATGTATTCGTGGTTTTCATTGGATATTAAAATAGACGCTAATGTTGGCGCGTTTTATTAGCCAATAGCAGTTCATTTATAATCTTTAGGCGTATCTTGATGCAGGCCTATAAATAGGGTAGGTTCGAGGTAGCTTGCCCCTCAGTTCATCAAAATTTCGTGTACACTACACGTCGTCAGTCAGTCCTTCATTTCGTCAAGTTACGCGCAGCAAAAATCATTAAAGATCTAAAATATTATACAGTTAAATATACACAAAGTTGAAGTACGCGAGTTAAAAGTGATAAGTAAGAAGTTATTACAAACAGTTTCAGTTTGGCGAGTATCTAAATCAATATGTAAAAGTGTTAGTGAACGTGTTCGGCAATAAAAATTATAAAACAAATTTTCTTCATCAGTATAATTTCTGGATAAAAGATTCCTTTCCGCTTCACAACCTGCAAAGAAATACATGTTCGACCCAAACAGCTAGCTGGAGGACATTTAAAATGAATTATTTCAAAACTGATGCAAATTGCTACGCCAGATGGAGCTACGAACCTAACAAAGAATGACGTCACAAGATGGCTTCAACACTGATGTAAACAACATTACGTAAAGCAATTTCTATAGCAAATTGGCTTCCACAACGTGGGGCTAACAAATACAAAAACATATCACGTAAACAAGCATCTTCCGTTGCATTATTGGCACCCAGAACATGGGGCAAGATGACCAGGAAAGGATCAGAATAACCAGGAAGTAGCAGAATTAACCAGGAAAGGATCAGCATAACCAGGACGTGGAACGAAAGCAGCAGTGAAATGATCTACAAGACGCAGATTCCAGAAACAACAGGGAGGACAGACTACATGGATAACTGGACATCGTAATTCCGAGATTACAAGGCAACAGGGTAATTTAACTACAAAACAACAAGACGACGTAGATTCATCACAACACAACGCAGAAGCGACATACAAACCTAGGAGAAAGGGGCAGACAGCTAGACATCTAAGCAACATCAGCAGATTGCATCAGAAAGGTTAGAAAAGTGTGATTTTAATTCTAAAAAAAAAAGGGTAAACAAATCTAAATGTTACTTAGGAGTGGTAGGATAAAAAAAACAATGGCTACCAATAATACAGAAGAAATAATTATGGAGGGAGATAGTGTAACAGTTAGCTGTAATCCAATACAGGTTACAGAAAGAAGCCCAGACTTTTTAGGATTTGAGGATGAAAATGTTAGTGCAGAAAATAGCCCAGACTTTTTAGGATTTGAGGATGGAAATGTTAGTGCAGAAAGTCAGAATAGAATAGCAGGAAATGTTAATCTTGATACTAGTATGATTATGGAAATGCTGAAACATTTGAATGAGAATATGGAAAAGAATAAGAGGGAATTGAGGGAAGAATTAAGGGAAGATAGTAGTAAGAGTAATGAGAAATTAGAACAAAAACTAACTCAGAAAATGTAAATGAATAATAAAGAATTGAGGGAAGATCTTAGTAAGAAAATAGATCAAAACAGGGAAGATATGCAAAAGAATAATGAGAAATTAGAAAAATTAACTCAGAGTAATGAGAAATTAAGGGAAGATATGCAAAAGAATAATAGGGAATTAAGAGAAGATATTGATAGGAGTTTAGAACAAAAACTAGATCAGAATAAGAGAGAATTGAGGGAAGATATTGGTAAAAGCTTAGAACAAAACAGGGAAGAAATTGAAAAGAAATTCATGGAGCTAGATAGTAGTATGATTAGAATGAAAAATGAAAATCAAGAAATTATAGCAAATGAAATAGGTGAAGTTTCAAAGAAAATGTTAGACATGAGCAGGGAAATATCTAACCAAAAAAGTGAGGTTAATAATAAAATAGAGCATGTTAATGTAAAATGTACAGAGCTAGGTAGCCGAATGAGTAGCATTTCAAGTGAGTTAAAAGAGATGATGGAGGCTACAAATGCAGATTTAATACAGGTGCAAGTTAATTTCAGAGGGGAAATATCTGAAATTCAGAAGGAGTCAGAAACACAGAGAAATCAATTGTCTGATGAAGTTAAAGTTTTGTCTATAGATTTGAATCAAAAGCTAACTTCTGAAATTAACAAACACCAAACTGTTCAAAATGAGAATAATAAAAAATTAGAACAGACAATAGAAAATCTGCAAGGTACTGTAAATAGATTAGAATTGAATTCAAGGGCAAATATCTGTGATGTGAATGTATCAGATGTACAACATAATGATAGAGGTAGTTCCTCAGGTATAACAAATAATGTGAGTGATGCGGCAGCTTCATCTATAGCTAATGCTGAAACTCAGAGTGCACAAGTTACACTAGAGAATTTAAATATGGGAGTAGGGAATTTGCAAAATTACAATCATATCTTAAGTGATTTTCCACTTCCAAAATTTAATGAAAACTCCAGTCCAGTACAGTTCATTGCAGAATTATCAGAGTATTTTCAAATTAAAAAGATACCTGAAGCATTGAAAATGATAGTTGTCAAAAGATGTTTGGACCAGAAAACCTTAGATTGGTTACAAATGGTATCAGGGGGTGAAATTTCATATGAATCCTTTAAGAGATTATTCATGAACAGATTTTGGAATGTTACGGTACAGCAAAGAATTCGAGCAATGCTTAGTCATGGTCAATTTAATCCACGAGAGGGAATATCAATGACTGATTACTTACTAAAACATGCAAGTCAGGTTAGAAACTTGTCACCTCCAATCAGTGAGGAAGATTTTGTGAGTTTGCTCGCAAGGCATTATCCTATAAGGATACGAAATTACTTATTAATTGCAAAACCACGGAACATCTATGAGATGACAGAATTAATAACAGCTTTAGAACAACAGGAAGAAGATATGTCTCGGGAGTGGGAGCATAGATTTTTAGATGTGCGAGATAGAAGAAATTACCAAGGTAGTTATCAGCAAATTAGAGGACAAGACAGACATGAAATTAATACCAGACAACGGTATCAATCATACGTTCCACAATTTGAAAGATCAAGGATAGATAGGAGACCAGGTCGACAGGAACAAATAAATTATGTCAGGACAGAAAGGTTGCCTGAAAGAGGGCAAAATTATGGAAGGAGGTACATTAGACAAAGGGGAAATTTCACTCACTGGAGGGAAAATAATAACCGGGAAAGATCTGAGGAACGGCAAGAAAATTACGTGCCAAGGGGACATAATGTCAGAAATCGAGGATTTCGAACTCGAGGAAGGGGAACTCAAAACAATGGTAGCGACAATGAGATAGATTTAGCGCCTGTTAGGAATGGCAGTCCCGTACGTGAACATGGAAATAACCAGGAAAACTGTTAACAGACTCCTGTGCAGTAGGTTCTCAGGACGTCTTTAATAATTCAGTATCCATTACGAATACAAATCATACGCCTACACATACACCCTGTAATAAGATTACAGCAACAAAAGATAAGGGAGAAAATTTTGAGTCACCTCATGTTAGGATGGAAATTGCGAAGAAAGAGATCATTGCAACTATAGATTCTGGTTCATCAGCTTCAATTTGCTCACAGAAATTTTACATAAATTTGATTAATGAAGGTAACAAAATTATGGCTCTTCCCACTAGTAATTTAGTTTGTCGTGTTGCAATTGGAAGAACTACACAGGTCATAAAAACACAAGCTCTACTTAGCATACTTATCGGCGGAGAGAATTTTGAGGTTATGTTTCTAATTGTAAACCATCTGATTTGTGACATAATTATAGGATGTGACTTCCTACATGAATATGAAGCAAGTATAGATTTTAAACATGAAGAGTTAAGAATGACAAAAGATGATAGAGAAATAAGGGTACCATTTATAAAAGAGAAAGTTTCTGTAATCGAGATGACAAAGGATGAGAAGAATCTTTGTGACCAAGAGTTTTTTGTGCAAATAACAGAAACTGATAGAAATCGTCAGATAAAGCAGGTAATCACAGAATATGAAGGGAATACCACGCCATATTTTCAACAGCTAGCAGAAATGCCAGAAGAAGTAGAGAAATTTGTAATCCAAACAAAAGACGACCATGTGAGCGAGACAGACAACAGCTGGAAAGAGAAGAGAAATGAGGAAATAATACACAAGTGTGAAGAAGCTTATAATATTACGATAATGCAAAAACAAATCCTTCATGATGTTTTGATGAACAATAGTTCAGTATTTAGTAATATCCCAGGCAGATGTAATGTATATCAGCATACATTTCAAGTAGAAGACGTACCACCATATAGGCACAAGTATGACAATTTACCTATAAGTCTTCGGGACAAAGCTAGACAATTAATAAATAGCATGTTAGAAAATGGGATTATTGAGCAAAGTAATTCTCAGTATATAAATTCAATCTGCTGGAGTATTAAACGAGATGGTAGTTTGAGATTAACTTTAGACGGTAGATATGTCAACAAGTATATGAAACCAGATCATTTTCAAAGTGAGGGAATTGAACAACTAATTACAAAACTTTCAAGAGGGAGATTTTTGACATCCATTGACCTCACTGCATCATATTGGCAAGTGGAATTAGATCCACAAGTGCGTGATTACACTTCATTTCAGTACTCAGGGATCCAGTATCGTTTTTGTGTAAATCCTTTTGGTTTAAAAAACTCAGGAAGTGGATTTTTGAGAGCCATTCACAGTATCTTTGGAAATTCTGCAGATGACTTTTTAATAAAGTATATTGACGACTTCCTAATCATTAGTCAAACATTTGAAGAACACATGAATAATGTCCATTATGTGTTAAATAAACTACAACAACATGGTATGACTGTGAACATACTAAAATCAAAATTTTGTGTCAAGGAAATAAATTTTCTGGGTTATGTAGTGGATGAACGAGGTATAAGACCTGATCAGAAAAGAATAGAAGCAATAATGAGAATTCCGTCACCCAGGAACGTAAAACAAATTAGACGTCTCTTAGGGGTATTGAACTTTCAGAGTAAGTTCGTACCAAGATATTCGGCTGAAATAGAACCACTGCGGCAGCTACTCCGAAAGAACAATAAGTGGAAATGGACAGAGGATCATCAAAAATGTTTTGAGAGAGTAAAGGAACTCTTTGCTAAGTCCATATTACTCGAGAGGCCCAGAGAAGATTTGGAATATGAGATTTATGTCGACGCATCAATGCAAGGATATGCCGGAATTTTAGGACAGCGAGACACCAACAATGACTTTCACGTCATTAGTACAGCTTCTAGAGGACTTAAAAATATTGAGAGGAATTCTTCAGTGACTCAGCTAGAAATTGGAGCACTATAGTTCTCATTAATTCGTTTTAAAACCTATATTTATCAGCAAAAGTTGAAAGTATATTCAGACCACATCAGCTTAACTTTCATACAACGGTGTAGATTATGTAGTGGAAAACTTGCTAGATACATTCATGCAATATCTGCATTTGATATTGAGATTATACACATTCCTGGCAAAAATAATACCTTCAGTGATTTGCTATCAAGATTGAATTACAACCCACAAATTCCCGAAAATATTGAAAGGCCTATAAATGAAGTCAAAATATTGACAATTGAAATTCCTTTAAGCAAAGAAATGATTAGAAAATTGAAAAATATGGGGGAAACTCAAAAAGAGGACGCAAAATTGTTAGAACTTAAAGAAAAGGCACCACTAATTGAAAAGGCAAAGAAAGAAATTATAGCAATTCGAGATGGGACATTATACAAGAAGCATGGAAAAGAAATGCCTAGTTGGAAGGTAATGGTTCCGAAAGCATGGAAAAGGAACTAATTAAGAATTTTCATGAAGGGTTAGCACACTCAGGGACGGACCGAACAACTTCTATGATTTTAGAGAATTTATACATATCCAAATTGCGTCAGAAAGTTCGGAAATTTATATCGTGCTGCAAACTGTGGTAGAAGGCAAAGCAAATAAGTGCAGCATATGCATTTGAAACTAATTCGGTTATAAGGGATAAGCCGAGATGTGTAATTAGTATTGATATTCATGGTCCGATGCTTCCAAGTCAATTTGGAAATAAATATATATTTGTCTGTTATGATATATTCAGCAAATATGTAAGAATTTACCCTTTGTGAAAACCTACAGGTTTAGCATGTTTGAATAGACTACTCAAGTCATATGTGATAGAAGAAGGACCTATTCAATCTGTATTGAGCGATAATGCTTCGTATTTCACAGGAAAAAAATTTATGGATGGACTGAAAGAAAATGGCATTAAACAATATTTTTCGTCAAGATACAGACCGAACTCCAACCCAGTGGAGAGGGAAATTAAGGACATTTCAAATTATTTAAGGGTGTTATGTCATCGAAAACACACCCAATGGTATGGATATGTGAACTTCGTTCAGAATCTACTAAATGAAACCGTAAACAATGTGACAGGATACAAACCATGTGAACTTAAGTTAGGAAAGAAGATCAATACAATGTGTAAAAAAATTCCAGAAGCCATTCCAGATGCGCATTCGATACCACCAACAGAAGAAGAGATGTTCCGAAAAGCATTCGAGAGGATGAAGAAAACGGCCATAAAAAGAAAAATTAAACATGAAGAAAAGAAGAGAAAGGAATGGAGGATCAAAATAGGAGATTTAGTTTTGGTTAAAACCAAGAAATTGTCAGATAAAGTAAATAAACTTTATTGGCGAATGTTTCTCAAATACCATGGACCATATGAAGTTGTTGAAATATATGGAACTAATACATATGAGTTATGTAATCCAACAACTCGAAAAAGCATAGGAAAGTTCCATATTGAGATGCTGAAACCATACAACCATGAAGATCATGGTGAAACAAAAGACAAAGATGATAAATAGTAAATGCTGGATAGTTAAAGACGAAATGCAGAGCAATGTATTGGAACGTAAGAGGGTTAAATAAATATGTACGTCATGTGAAAGGAGAAATAAATTTTGGACATGACTAAATGTTTGAGAGGAAAATAACATTTTATTAGTAACTGAACATGTGAAATAAAGCATGATGTTATATTAAAGTAAAGTACATAAATACTATTCCAAGAGTATTGTTAAGATAAAGTACAAAATAACAAAAATGGGTAAAAATAATTAAAACAAATATTTATGTAGTAAATAGAACATGTGAAACAGTGCCTAGATTTAAGAGATGTAAATATATGTAGAGGCTGAATATTTTGGTAAATATGTATAATAATTACAAAAATCTTAAATGTATAAATTTTTGTCAACAACTTAATAAAGTAAACAATTTGGTAGCAGTGATTAAATAATTTAGGGTAAAGTATTTGCTATAAAAAATTTGTGATGTCGGATTAATATCTAAATTAATTAAACCAGAGCCAGTAAGTAGTGGCGAGAAATAAAAAATGTCGTGTGTTAAATGCGTGTGAAGTGTTAAGTGAAAGTGATAGCGTGTGTTCCAAGATTCAGGAGACTAAAAACCCAATTATAAAATTTCCAAACAAGTTGTAAATATTTATAATTATGTTTCTAGTGGGGCATATGATACGGTAATTTGTATCACAAATTATTTAAATGTAAATAATGATTGTAATATGAAGATGTATTTTTATGTGACATTGATTTCAGATGTTTATTAATTGTAATTATTATTGGTAAATAATAATATACGGCTTTACTGAAACTGTCAATAATAACGCAATAATGCAGCGAGGGGGGTGAGCTGTTTATCGTTATTGGGAACAAGGAAGTTATGTAATGTTTGGCGCGTTTTCGGTAGAAACTTCTGGAATGTTTCCCTAAAAGCAATATGTATTCGTGGTTTTCATTGGATATTAAAATAGACGCTAATGTTGGCGCGTTTTATTAGCCAATAGCAGTTCATTTATAATCTTTAGGCGTATCTTGATGCAGGCCTATAAATAGGGTAGGTTCGAGGTAGCTTGCCCCTCAGTTCATCAAAATTTCGTGTACACTACACGTCGTCAGTCAGTCCTTCATTTCGTCAAGTTACGCGCAGCAAAAATCATTAAAGATCTAAAATATTATACAGTTAAATATACACAAAGTTGAAGTACGCGAGTTAAAAGTGATAAGTAAGAAGTTATTACAAACAGTTTCAGTTTGGCGAGTATCTAAATCAATATGTAAAAGTGTTAGTGAACGTGTTCGGCAATAAAAATTATAAAACAAATTTTCTTCATCAGTATAATTTCTGGATAAAAGATTCCTTTCCGCTTCACAACCTGCAAAGAAATACATGTTCGACCCAAACAGCTAGTTGGAGGACATTTAAAATGAATTATTTCAAAACTGATGCAAATTGCTACGCCAGATGGAGCTACGAACCTAACAAAGAATGACGTCACAAGATGGCTTCAACACTGATGTAAACAACATTACGTAAAGCAATTTCTATAGCAAATTGGCTTCCACAACGTGGGGCTAACAAATACAAAAACATATCACGTAAACAAGCATCTTCCGTTGCAAAACCTATAATTTTTATACATGCCATTGGACCTGCATGGCTTCTTTGCCAGCTTCATCTACCTCTCATTGCCTGGAATGCCAATATATGAGGTATTCATTTATGGGGGATTTTATGCTGGGAGTTTATCCTGTTATAGGGTATCTGGATGCAAGAGACAAAGGGTTTGGAGGAAGATGTTTTTTAATTGAGTTTTATTTATGGACGCTCTTTAACTGCTGTGATCCTTAGCATCCCATTCTATATTGGATGTGCAAGTCTGGTAATTTTGGCCAGAGGCCTCTTTATCAAGCTTGAGTTTCTTTTACATGGCATAAATCTATAACACGGGACCACTGGCTTTACTTCCCTTCCAAAGGAAGCCATGCTAAGGAATTTTACACCTGAAAAAATCCATCCAGATTTGAACCCATGACCTTGGGAACCAGGGGCTAGAATGGTAACCACTGAACCACAGAGGACCATGGAGGATTAACAAGCACTTTTTAAGTCTAAAGATAGCATAGTGGTAGTAGTCAATGGATGCAAGTAGCTGCTCTAAGGTGAACTAAATGGCAAGTTAGTCACTAGAAATTATGGGTGAAGCACGTAGCTTGGCATGGTTGGGAAAACCTGAGTTGAGTAACTATTTCCACTGAGTTGGATGTGTTAATTGGTATATGACCCACATATTTCATAGTACAAGGACTGACCATGAAAGACAGATTGAGCTCCACCCCCCCCCCCAACACAGATGCTTCTTACTGTCAAGTTTTGTATGATCTTTTTTAAAGTAGTGTCCTTAAACTTGAAAACACTTTTGAAAGTGTTTATGCCAAGTCCTCAAACATATGATGCAGACCACTCTTTATCAGATCTTTGGGAATTGCCTCACAATCGTTGATTACATCTTTAAAGTTCTCAAATCAAATGCCCTAGAGCTTTGTCTTTAGTGATGGATATAAAAAATAGATAATAGGAAGCAAGATGGGAACTGTTAATTAGATGTATAAGGTAATTTTGAATTTAGCCAAAAAGTGCATGACTGTATTCATGATTCATGACGTGAGGCTGCGCTTTGTACTGATACAAGTCTTCACCCAACCCAATGAAGCTGGGTCATTTCTTTGCAATGCACCTCTTCAGTGTAGCCAATACTGACATGTAGTATACTTGTGTATATGCCTTAACAACATTTTTACCTGGAATAAAAACTGAGCAGTCCAGAGCTAGCAAATGATATGCACAGCCCTCTGTGGATTGGGAAGTAGGTGTTAAAGCATGTCACAAGTATATTTTCCTGTAACAGTAGTATGAGGAACTGCATGCTGATAAATCATTTGCTTACAGCTGTGGATCGATCAGTCCATTTGGTTGTTGGCTTTGGTCCAGTGGGTCTGGTTGGCCAGATGGTGCGGTGGGTGAATTCGGAGTGTAAGTCAGTCTCATGGGTGGCTCTTTCAGTTGGTTGGTCCCATTAGTCGGGTTGGCTAAAAAAGAATGATCTACACAAAGTGGGACAAATAATGGGAAGGAGATACACTTTGACAAAAGATTAAAAAGCTAAAACAAGATTGACAACAAGAATGGAAAAAACATAAATGAGTGAAGAAGAGTTTATGAATTATTTAGCAACATAAATGAAAGACTTAAAACCAAACACCAACTAAAGGAACTACTCATTATTTGACTGGGCAGGGGCTGAATAGAAATTATTGGTACAAAATTAATAAATGCAACAATAACCTATTTGACCTTGTACAAAGACAGGCACACCTGAAAATACACTCTTTGAATGTGATTGCTACTAACATCAAGCAAGACAAGAGAGACAAGAATTAGTAGGACAAAAAATTGCTTTTATTTTAAGAAATACAAACTCTTACAATAAATTACTTAATAAAATAATTACATTGGCTTGAGAAGAAAGAATTATAATACCACATGAAGTAAGAAATATAGAAACAATGCAGACAAGAACTAGAAGATCAACAAGAATAAGAGACAGAGACTTACAATCATAACATATATGACAATACAAATAATGACAATGATGACAACCAAATCTCAGATATAGAAAAGGGTGTAGTAGATGGGGAATTTAGATAATGGGCAGAAAGAAGAAGGGTATGACCTAAAAAAAGATCAGATGATAAATATAAACATTAAAAAATAATGCAAAAGAGGTGAGGAGAAAAAGAGGGGGAAGTGAATAACAGAGATGATGATCCCAGAGAAGACCAAACCAAGATGGATGACATCAGCAGTGTGTGACAAGGATGGATGGAGTTAGCGAATCAGATAGAAAAGGAGTGAATCCAGTGCAGGGAGATAGAGGGGGTTGCAGCCATAAAGACAGGGATTGGATGGATAGGGGAGGGAGTAACTACAAGGGTGGTGTAAAGGAATTTGGACAAGATGGTAGATTACAACTTAGGGGTGAGTTTTTCCTTATATGGAAATGAAGCATAGTGCTAAAGAATGAGCTCAATTCCTGCTAAGTGATAAGTGAAGTGAATTGTAGTGAAAAGTAAAATATTTTAGTTTAATTTTATTTTAGTGAGGTGGAGAAGTGTTGTATAAAAATAATACAAAGTAAAGGGAAGTGATAATTGTGGAAGTTTGGTAAAGATTCAAAGAAGACAGAACAAAGGTATTGATAAGATTTATAAATAAGAAGAGAATATTATAGACAGCATACAAATGTAATAATGTAAAATAAGTAATATTAAAAAACTAAAATTAAAATAAGAATAATTTATTTAAATCAATTTAATAAACTCATAATAAACATGATAATATTTTTCATAATCATACAACAATAACCTAACAAACACAAAGAAATTTAATTATAAGCAATTTAAGAATTAAAGTTATATAAATAAAATAAAAAAGGAATTCATAAAACAGGAAAATTTGTGCCGGACTCCAGTGCTTAATTTTCCAGATGCTGGTAAAGGTTTAAAGTAAAGGAATAGTAATCCTTCACTTTTACGATTTTGTTGTAATTGTTATTGAATTGTTTTGTAAACTCTATGTACTGAGTAGATTGGTAGCTGGATACCAGTTACTTTAATACTGAATATCGGTACTGTTATTTTTGTTCGTAGTTTAGTAGATACAGGAGCTGACTTTTTTTTGTTTGTGTTTTTAGTTAATTTTCTTATTCTCTTTTCTTTTTATGATATATCTGAACAATAATATTTTGTAAAATGATTTGATGAATTTGTATTGTATGAATTTGGAATGTAAGCTCGGGTGTAGTATATCAGTTTGTTGTTGTTGTTATTATTATTATTATTATTATTATTATTATTATTATTATTATTATTATTATTATTATTATTATTATTATTATTATTATTATTATTATTATTATTATTATTATTATTATTATTATTATGGGGGTCGGTCAGTCTGGTCCAGTCGGTGGGTCATTCCAAATTCCAAGCCCAACATATAATAGCTGAGTTGGTTAGTAGGTGGATCGGCCCAGTCCTGTCTGTTGGTCCATACATGTGCTCTGTTGGACGTTCTGGTCGGTAAGTTCGTTTGGGCAGTCTGTGCATCCAATCACTATGCCTGGTTCTGTTGGTATGTTGTGTCTGTCTGGTCGATCATTCAGTGGGTCTATTGGGTTGGTCAGTCCAGGTTATTTGGTTAGTTGGTCAGATTGGTTTTTGATCCTGTCGGTTGAATGGTTTAAATAACAAAACAACATATTTTTAGCTTAATGTTAATAATGCAATGCAAAATATTTGGTTAAGCTGCATCTCTTGAACCTACTCAATAATTAGTAATTTTCATTAGGCACTTTATAGCAGTCACAGAGATAACAAAAGGCACAGAAAAAGCTTTAATCTCCACAGGAATTGCTGTTGTTTTTGCAATTTTGAAAGTGAAATTTTCTGGTGACAAAATACTATTTTTCTAGAAACACAAGTAGCTTACATCTATTTATATCTGGTTTTATTTCTTAAAAAGAGTGTACTCAATGCTTTCATACTGAACAAAATTTCAACACCTTAGTACCTGGTGCAGCATATTTTATGCAAACGTGGTTTGTTAAATTTTTAGACTGTGTTTTAAATTTCTTATTATATTAGCCTTCAACAATGTAATATAATCCCTTAAAGCTGTTTTATATTCTGAACATATTAAATTTTTCCATAAAATTATAGTGTTCTTTTTTAAGAATAAGAAGAAAAATCCATGAAACTGCAGTCAAGTGCAGCCCTCTCAGCATCCAAGCATGCCATCACATCAATTTTACTTGGGCTCTCCCTGTCCTTTACCACAAACTAGTCGCTAGTATTCAAACTCGTGAGGTTTGTCTTTGATTGGATGGCCAGTCCACTTTGTCTTGCCCAAAGGACTGTGACAATTTGAGTCACTTCAGTAGTGGTGCATGTGAAAGAGACATGGTAGCCAGTTTAGGAATTAGAGGAAGGGCAGTGTATGTAGCAAAGTAATTCCAGCATTAAGGGATTAAAATTATTTGGTTTTTAAAGAATGTTATAACTGAATGTAGAAAGCAATAAATAGTTAGTAGTTTTGTAGTGCATGCACATGCTTCAGGTTTTTGCATCAATTTTATATATTAGTTTTATGCAAATATTTTGTAAAATCAGTATTGTCTATATGGACTGACATGTCAAGCCAAGGTTCATTATGTACGGAACTCCTGTGGCTCATTTCCCAGGACCTCTCTTACTGGGTTTTTCTTTGAAGTTATACTCAGTTCTTATAACTGGCAAAAGCAGGGGAGGTACCCTAAACTTTGGCCTGGAACTTCCCCTTTCTCATTTATCTTTTCAGTTCATGTATCACCAGTGTCATGTTCTGTAGAGCCATATGAGGTAAAAGCTGGCATGCAGCACTATTCTGAAGTGCTTTGTATCTTGGAATTTATGGTTTACAACCTGTCAGTGAAGGAATCATAACATGTAACATGTTGGTGGTGAAAATTACATTTCTGTACCTTTTAGTATTTGTAACCTTGGAATTGCATGCACCACTTACAAAAATGAATGGACAAAAATTTCCATCTAAATCAATGAAAATCAATTTTAAGTAATACTATGTAGTTTAAACTAAAATATAATGCAGAAGTTGGAGACAATGAAATGATGCAAATAGTAAAATTAACATTGAGTCAGGTTGGGTACTCTGACTTCTTTTACTATTTATTTTTTGAAGACATTTTTCAGAAGCTTACACTTTTGTCTTCAGCTTTTTAGCTATGGGCATTCGAGCCCAACTTTTCCTCCATGACAGTGGAGCCCTTTGAATTTTCTATGATGAAAATGAGATTTCAAAGTTGATAAAATATTTTTAATATAGAGTCAATTGAAAAATTCAGTGCCACAGCTGGGACTTGAACATGGTGCTCCCGCTCTCCATGTGGTTGCTCTAACGATTGAGCTACTGTGACAACATGCTGGTGGGACATTGAATTCCTCAATTGACTCAAGTTGTTTCCCAGACAGACCACTAAGGCATCTCACTTGAGATGACAATCTTAGCGGCGACTTGCTATTGCAAGTTCTTCAGTGCTGGGTAAATGGGTTTTTTGGGGAATTCAATGTCCCACCAGCATGTTGTCACAGTAGCTCAATGGTTAGAGCAATCGCATGGAGAGCGGGAGAACTGTGTTCAAATCCCGGCTGTGGTGTTGAATTTTTCAGTTGACTCTATATTAAAAACTTGCCAAGACCAGGCTAAGGTCTATTAAAAGTATAATTAATTTATGTAATAACAATGATAAAATATTGTTTGCATTTAATGATGTGAACACTTTCACAAAATTTTCATACAAAGAACTACAGCTTTGGGAAAGGAACCACATCATTAAACCCAAAAACCATGATATGAACTTTGAAATCTAGCCATTAGACAACCTATGCAGTTTCATCATGGAAAACTGAGAGGACTCCATTGGTATGGATAACATATCCAGGAACCTGGTTTCCAATGTCCTCAGTCAGACCAAAGCTGAAGATGGAAATATATAGGCTTTTGAAGCATGTCCCAAGAAAAACAAAAGTAAGAAGCTAGAGTGTCTCAACCAACTCAACTCTAATTTTTTTATTATCTATATGGCTCTAAATTATTATTATTATTATTATTACTTATGTTATTATCTATATGATCTATTCTACTTTTAGATGCAACAACAACATCTAACACTAAACGCATCATTAAAGTTACCTTCTAGATATTGTCTCATATTTCCAGAACTCTCTCTAGCAACAAGAATGTCTGAATTCCAAGCCACACATATACTGTCTGAGCTGGTATGGTCGGTCTGTTGTGGTTGGTTGGTTCAATCAGATCGGTTGGACTGGTGCAGTTATTCGATCGATCCGGTTCAGTCACTCCAGTTGAATCGCTCAGTTGGGTCGGTTTGTATGGTCGGTCCAATCACTCAGTCAGTCCATACGGTTGGTCATTCAGTGTGTCTGTTAGTCAAGTCCGTCTCTTGGTTTGACAGGTCGGTCCAGTTCACTCCGGTTGATCTCTTCCTATCCTTCATTGGTGGGTTCGGTGGGTCCAGTACGACAGTCCAGTTGATCAGTCAATCCAGTCCAGACACAGTTGGTCCCTTCATTAGGTCCAATCCGGTTGATCAATCTGTGACTTTAAAATTACTTATTAGCAATTGGATACACATTTAAGAAATGTTTTGCCTTTTGCAGGCATAATACAGTGTGACTATTTGCAAACTTCTGATTTGATTAGCGTCTTTCTATGCCACAGTTTTAAAAATGGAAAACTGTTTTTTTGATGTGTATTCTTCAGTCACATTATATCCTGAAGATAGAAACTTTATTTAAGCACATATTAATTTTGTTTTAGTGTAAGAATATAGCAAATCTGAAGCCCATTGAAGAACAACTAGAACAAATTATTCATAACTTGCTATCTCTTCACCTCCCAAAAGTAATTGGTGAAAGGGATATAAATGTCCATAGCTTAAGGGGTATACTGAATGAAATATACTAAACTGTTTCTTTGAGAACTAGACTTGTCATACAAATTTGTAGAATGAGACATTTAAATCATTATTACTCTGTAGTAGAGTTTAGTATGAAAGTATGATTTAAGGTTATGATCAGTTCAGAGAAATTGCACTGATTTCTCCTCTACATCTTTTTTGTAAAACCAGAGTGTTTTCACACAATTTAGTGGTGAAGTTTCCAGAGAATTATAATTCTTTTGTGGTGTGCTACTTCTGACAGCAAAGACTACTAGCTCACTTCATTTATCATACCCATGACCTAAGCTATGCTGATTGGTGGTGGGCTAAGTTTTGTTAGATAGCATTTGTATTTTGCACTGAAGTGAAACTACATGAGAGAGATGGCAGGTAAAAAATGGCCAATATAAAGCCTTTTGCAAATTAGTAATACTTAGAAATTATGGGAATGTATTCAGAATTACTTGTATGCAGAGCTGAATGGGAAACTAGTGTGAATAATTAGTTTCTAGCAAAAAGTCTCTAGGTTAAGTTCTACACACAGATAAGAAGTGGTTTCTTCATATCAGGAGAGAGGATTGCATACAGCATCCAGATATTCTTGATGTAGAAAAATACTTTTTTTCAATTGAGGAGAAAGACCTGGAAACAAATATTGGAAAAATAGCTTTCATGCTTGAAACTTCCCAGAGAGTTGTTTTACAAACATATCATAAATGTGGTGGAAACAATGATCTTAAAATTACAAATATATACAGTATCCCAGTGCTAGTGATTTTAATTTAAGGACCGAATTTCTTAATGCTGATCTTAATCAGGACTTAGAAATCTGTATCAGATATAAGTGGCAGATGCAGTGTGTTTTGTAAATCAAGGTATCTTTGGTTTTCATAGCAGTCTTACATGGGCAGATGAGAATGCATATACCTAAAGGCAAGTGCATTTTCAACAATGCTAGCAACTAACAATTTATATGTTTCATTTACCTGCTCTTTATATAAAAGCTGAACACTTTCTTGGTCTTACAGTATAATGCCATACTTATAATTATTCCTTGTTAGTTAATTCACCAATAAAAATACTGCAAGACTTTTGCATCCGTGTTGCTTTTAACCAATGACAAACGCACACTGCTAGCATATACTTCAGGAGCATCCTGTTTCTCTTTGCAAAGGGTGCAGCATATGCTCTGTATGCGCCTGGTGTACATAGCATTGTCAGATATAATTTAGAACACATGTTTGGAGATGGAGGACCAAAGGACATTTAGGTTTTTTATTCTTTCTGGCAAGTTCTATTTGTGGTTTAAGGGTGGATATCTCTCCACCATTTATATTTTAGCCATGACCATTATACTAACATTATTACCTCAAGTGTTATCTCCTTATACCTCTTTCCTTACAGTCAGTGCCCCCTTGCTACTTTTTGTTCTGCTCTCAGAGCAAGGTAATAAATAAGCTATCAAGAAATATTGGATGAACTATTAACCACATGCCCGCATACATGGTTAGTGATTAGTTGGTGAACCAGCTGTCACAGAAATTGTGTAGTTCCCATCCCACTGAGTCATTCTACATCAAACCAAATATACATAAAACTTCACTTTCTCTGAATTTTCTGAATATTAGTTTATGTGTATCACACAAAAAATAAATGGACACGTATTTTATATTTTGCAGAAAATGAAATTATTTTAGAATTTAAAGTGCACTTAACATTTTTCTCATACATACACAATGTTACATGAAAGCAATTTATTTTCAGAATGCAGAATGGTCATGGATAAGAACAGTACATCTTTTGTATATTAAACTGTTGTGATTTTCCTGATTTAAAACACTATTTATTCGAAACAATAAGAATAACTAACTTTTTTAAATATGAATAATATTTTAAACTGCAATATCATATTTAAGCCCATAACATTAAAATCTGGATAAAACTACATAAGAAATCTGTGATATTTATTGTGTTTTAAACCTGTTAATATCAGGATGGAATTCTCCTTATAAGTAGTCTTTTAAGCAGTTTCTGTTAGCACATAGGAGATTAGAACATGACTGCTGAATGAGAGCTTCACACGGCAGAAGCACACCACGCCGACCAATGCATTACGCAGTATAAAGCATGATAGGCTATCTCTTCTGGAGTTCAGTGTAATTTAGCAACTGGAATCTGATATTCTGTAAAGCCTCTCTCCGCTGTTTCATGTTAAATGTTTTTTTGTGTTAGAAGTTTATTTTTAGCTCTGTGGTTTCTGAAAGTGCATAATAAATAAATTGAAGAAAGGGAGCTACGACTATTGCTTCAATCTGGTTAATGTTTCCAAGCATAACACAAGGCAGAAATCATTCAGCTTAGTTACCTGCAATATGCTTATAAATTTAAAAATGGGAAACTCAACTTTGTCACCAGACCTAAAACTATATGATACAAGTCAAAAAAAATCCCATCTTTGTTTTATTCATATATGCACAAAAAGCAAGGAATTTATTTATTTTTATAGAAATTTAAACCTGCAGTTTAATAGAGATATATAGCTTTTAAATGTTTGGATTTTGAAAATTGATATAAATAAGTAATTATATAAATTATAGTAAATATTAAGTAAAAGATTATACATTAAGCTTTGCATTGCACTTTATAACATAATTTTATCACTTATCACCTGTGAGATATTCTAATTTAAAGGTAGAGAGGTGTGCCGTTTTTCACAAGTTCAATGCAGAATAGTTTTTAGATATTGTGATTTAAAAAAACTAAGAATTTAAAACATAATTCACTTTGTTTTTGTAATCCATGGACAAAATTTGAAGTGAATCGGAGACATGGTCAAATTATGTGTAAATTTGTGTGACTTGATGTGGAATGACTCCATTGTGCTGAATGATAATGATGCATAGGGTACCACTGTGGGTTGTAGGTGCTCTTAAAATATGTTCTTTAGGCAACATAAAATAATGTATTAATCAGGTTAATATGGCTCCATTCAGGTATTCTTTTTCTCCTTGAATGAAGCAAGGGTATACTAATTCTCAAA
This sequence comes from Deroplatys truncata, assembly GCA_030765065.1. Classification (NCBI taxonomy): domain Eukaryota; kingdom Metazoa; phylum Arthropoda; class Insecta; order Mantodea; family Mantidae; genus Deroplatys; species Deroplatys truncata. The sequence goes on along the minus strand of CM060990.1, from coordinate 604,139,394 downwards.
CCCAATAGTATAAACCTAACCTGCTTCATGAGGAACCTTTGCAGGATCAGAGAATGGTGTGGTGCACTATTAGGGTGAAAGAATAACAGGTGTTTTATTTTTTCTGGAATAAAAACATACGGCTCTCTTGATTTCCCAATTTAAACCCCAGGATTATCTTCTCTGGAGTACACTAAAATACAGAGTATAGAAGTTATATCCAACACATTAGATGAACTGAAAAATAACATTTGTGAAGAAAAAGCTTCCATTTCTATTGGGGAACTGCAGAAGACAATGGTTAATTCTCTAAGTAGATGCCAGAAATGCATAAAGGGAGGCAGTTCCAGTTCATCATGGTGAGTAAGTTTTACTTTTTCAAATGTGTAGTCTCATATTTTATGCCCAAATAAAGTTGTCACATTTTCACGAAATAGTTTATCTTGTCAACTGAAGTTATTAGCTGTGATACTTACCACCTTTTACAATAATAATTAATTCTGTACATTATCTAAAATGAACAACAGTGGACGATGATGATGATGATGATGATGATGATAAACTTTTATCACAGTCTCCCCATTCTGATATTTTTAGCCCCTTGGAGGTTGAAATTCTACCCCAATTACCGAAGAAGATTAGCAATTAAAAATGGAAGCTCTATGAACAGTGAAGTTTTCATGTTAAATTTGGAATGAGTCGCACTGTCTACACAAACCTTCACTTACTAAATTATTACAACTGGAATGTATTTGAGGGCATTCATCATCATCATCATCATCATCATCATCATCATCATCATCATCGGCAGCAGATAGATGATTGAAGCATGTTCCTTTTTCCTTCCTCTTCCTCCTCTCTTGGCTAGGTTGGATTCTGCTGCCACCTACTGGTAGAGTGACACAGCTCTAACAAACTACTAAGCGGAATTTCAAGAAGTACAATATCTGTATTCTTGAACAATGAATATTTTCTCCCAAATAGTTCTGTTAAGCGTATTCTTAAGAAAAGAGAAATATTATATTAACCAGGCAAGTTAAAATGGAATTTTAACTTGTCTGGAGTTAAAAGTATAAACCGCAGAAATAGAGTTCATGCAGTCTGAAATAAAATTGAGTTTTATTTATGGACATTCTTTAACCGCAGTGGTTCTTAGTGTTCCATTCTATATTGGACATGAAAGACCAAAACTTTTTAAATTAGTTACACAATCCTTAAAATCTCTTTCTAGACATTTTGTTTTTCTTTAGAAGAAGCTTTTATATTTCATTTGCTTTTGATGTAATGACAAAGGGCAGGATTATAATAGTTGCAAGTGTTGGATAACTGGATGCATGTCATGTTCTAAAATGTAGAATAGCAAAAAGTTGCAAACAAATTTATATGGTCATAAACTGGAACAGTTCTACTAAACTTTAATAGAAAGTAAAACATGATACAGACTGGCAGAAATGTTAAAAGTATAGGCAAAGTTTATGTGAGAAATTAATAAAGAACAATTATCCTATGAAAATGTTTGAAGTGATTGCAAATAATTACTAGAAAAAGTGCAAATATTGAAAGGTCCATACATTGAGCCCTATACTCCATGTTAAGCAATCGGACACAGTCAGGCAAGCTAAACAGCCTTTGCATTCATTATCCAAAAGACTGGGCAAATTAAAATGAATATGACACTAGAGATAAGCGAGGAGTTATGTCAGCTTTACACTAAAGGCTTTTGTACTATATTGTAATAAATAGATACTGAGTAATTGTAACAGAAGTCACAGAATTGTTACTTTTTCAGATGATAATAATGTTTGTCCTCTTAGATTTTGATTTTTGACCCTTTGTGGAATGATGAAGAGAAAATGTTTCTGGGCAGAAGAATAATAGTAATGTTAAAATGAATGCTTCACATGCAGAGACAAAGGAAAGCAGTAATGGAGAAAGGAGGATGGTCATGTGTTTGCAAGCAAAGGACATGCCCTTGGACGTAAAACTGTGATAGACCTATTGATACACAATGTGGAAATGAGATATTTTTGTTGGACAAGAGGTGTTGCACTTGTTGATTTCTGGGCCCTTTCTTGGCTTGTACTGCCAGACAGCACTGTACTGCAGACTTATGGGAAACTATTGTTTGGTAGCAGGCAGTTTATAATATGTGTAGCCAGCTGAAATTTTGACTTCCAGATTTTGCTAAAACTGCAATTTCTATTTCTCCCACATTTTGAAACAGTTTGCAGCTTATCTGCTACTCACTTTGCAGTAGCCTGATCACATGAGTGATAATACTTTTAATTTGTCTCCACTTGAAGCTGTAACTCCATAGATTGTATTTGGAACTTTTATCCATTTGTCAGTTTTGGTGTTGATATCTGCTGCAAATCAAATGTATTCATGTGAACACTTCTGTGTTTTTTTGTTCCATATTATGCTTTAAAGCTTAAATTATGCCCATGTTCTGTCTAGTTTGTATAAAATTAAAATAATTTGAATTCACTGTCATTCAACATTTCAGCATTTTTAGAAGCTACTGCAGCAAAATCCAACTTGTTCTTTAAACTCAGGATACACTCTGTAGTAAATGTACTCCATAATTTTAAAGAGTTTATTTCATTATTTTCACACCATGTATCCACAATTTCAGGTTAAGTTTTGTCTTATGTTTCTGCATCATAATAAGAGTTCATTTTTCAACATTCACTGTCTAGGGAGGTTCGTGGGGGGAAATTAATTCCATTAATTAATAGGGCATTATAATGTTGCAGATAGTCACAGAGGAATATGTATTAAGGAAGGCGCCATCTAAGTTATTATTCATAAATAGCTGTTTAGGGTCTACTGAGATACAGATGTTGGAATCTATAATATGCATAAGGAAAATATGACAGAATTGTCTTTTTTTTTAGCTTGACTAGCAAATCACTGTTTAAAAAATGCTATTATTTCTTAGAATGGCTAGAGTGGTTTTTTGGTTGGCTTTTAGGAAATAATTATTTTAAAGCCGGAAACAATATTTTTAAAGCAAATGTTTCCTACCTTGTATGAGAGCATTTTATTGTAGTTGCAACTTAATCAAGAAACTTTAAAATGTGTGTTTTAATTTTAAAATAGCAAGTTTCTCTCCAGAGAAAAGTTTTTGAAAATTCTAAAGGTATTAATCCTACTTTGTATGAAAATTTTGATTTGTATATGCAGTGTGTTAATTTTTTGTTTCAAATTAACCAAGAAACTGTAAAATAACAATTTAATATTAAAAATTCAGTTTCTGCTCCAGGGAGTTTTTTTTTTTTTTAAGTTCTGAAGAGTGTATTCCAATTTTTATTGATGTATCTTTAATTATTTAATAGCTTAGAAGTTATATCAGAATTTGTAATGGCAATGCTTAAAAAACTTAGTTATTTATAATATTGAAAGGCACCTTCAGCTTGGAATCTTCTCCCTTTTTTGTTTGCACATAGCCAAGCCAACATGCTTGTTCATTTCTGTTCAAGTATGTTCATTTGTTCTAATTGTTGTAATGTCTAAGCAAGAAGTACAACATAGTTTTGTGAACTCCAGCAGGAATGTGTATTATGATATCTTGTGCTTGTATTCCTTAAGTCCATTTCATTCTTGGGAGTTGGAATTTATTATATGCATTTAATGTAACTCATGTTAAAAACAAGTTTCATTCCATAACTCTTTTACAAAATTTGGAAGAAAAACATATGGGACTAGGTTGTAGGTATTATGGATGGAATTACATGATCAAATTAAAAGTCTTATTATAAGGTTCCCAAGAAAATAGATTGCCTGGGCTAGATAAGTACTTAAATATTTTAAATTGCAAATTAATTTGCCAAACATTGATATGATACATAAAGTAACACCCAATTTTGAAATTTACTCCTATTTGGTTACAAAAATAAATAAGCTTAAGGCAAGTCTATTTGGTGTTAGGGGTATATACAGCATTGCTTAAACCAGAGAGAGGTCTTAATAAGTACATTGAAATAGATTTTATGAGCAATTTCTTTTGTCTTTCATGGATTTGTACTAAAGCTCTTCGGAAAGAGGAGATATATGGTAACAGCATGGTCTTGCTCTAGACGGGTGAGAAAATTTGCACTCAGGGGTAAGGGGACAGCTCCCTGCTGGAGAATGTTTTGTAACTGGGGTAAGATGACAGCTGTGCCACAAGAGAATGTGTAGTGGGTTGGGGTAAGATGACAGCTGCACCGCAGCAGAATGTGTATCGGGTTGGGGTAAGATGGCAGCTGTGACACACAAGAATATGTAGTGGGTATGGGGTAAGATGACAGCTGTGCCACAGGAGAATGTGTAGTGTGTTGTGGTAAAATGGCAGCTGCCCTACAGGAGAATGTGTAGTGGTTTGCAGTAAGATGATAGCTGCACTACAAGAGAATGTGTAATGGGTTGTAAAATAACAGCTGTGCCACAGGAGAATGTGTAGTGGGTTGGGGTAAGATGACAGCTGCACCGCAGGAGAATGTGTATTGGGTTGGGGTAAGATCACACACAGTTGAACCACAGCAGAATGTTTAGTGGCTTAGGGTAAGATGATAGCTGTGCATCAGGAGAATGTGTAGTGAGCTGGGGTAAGATGGCAACTGTGACACACAAGAATATGTAGTGGGTATGGGGTAAGATGACAACTGCGCCATAGGAAAATGTGTAGTGGGTATGGGGAAAGATGACAGCTGTGCCACAGGAGAATGTGTAGTGTGTTGTGGTAAGATGGCAGCTGCCCTACAGGAGAATGTGTAGTGGTTTGCAGTAAGATGATAGCTGCACTGCAAGAGAATGTGTAATGGGTTGTAAAATAACAGCTGTGCCACAGGAGAATGTGTAGTGGGTAGGGGTATGATGACAGCTGCTCCACAGGAGAATGCTTAGTGAGTTGGGGTAAGATGACAGCTGCACCACAGGAGAATGTTAGTGGGTAGGAGTAAGATGACAATTGCACTTGAGGAGAATGTGTAGTGGGTTGCAGTAAGATAGCTGCACCACAGGAAAATGTGTAGTGGGTTGGGGTAAGATGTTAGCCGCACCACAGGAGAATGTACTCTGGGTAGGCATTAGATGACAGCTATGCCACAAACCCACAATAAAGGCAAATAACAATGTAATGTGCAATATTAGAAAGCTGTCCACAGTAGGCAATACCACAAATGTCTGGATCATGTGATAGCTCATGGCAGCACATGCCTTCAATGCCTAGTTGCAACCTCTTTAACTCTAGCAAAACAATATGATTTATTTAATACAACAGTTCTGAATTATAGCAAAACTAGCTAACTTGAGGAAGACAACAAACAGAAATGTAGATCAGCTGTTGTTTTGTTGCATGTGTTAAGGCTTACCTTAATTGTTCTGTAATTAGGATGTGATAAATGGTGTACTAACTGCTTTTCTTTTTCCCCTACTGAAATAAGTACTCTAAGACCAAAATGATGTTATAGCTTTTATTAATTTCTTGTGTATAGAATCACCATATTGGACAACATATCGAATCCTTTCTGGTGTATTGGCTTGTTTTATAAACAGTTAATCATTTCTCAGCCTACTTTGCACAATAACATGTGTATTACTATAATCTTTGAAATATTTCAATTTTTATTTTCACCATGTTTAAGATTAAGTTAAAAGAATACAACCTTTTATATTAAATAGTTTGTAGAATTGCTTAACTGTACTAATGAGTAGAGAAAGTCATGTCATTGATACACATCAGGTTTTATTTTTAAGTCAAAAATTGATAATCTAATGTCTGAATTTTGGGAAGAATATAATTTTACAGCCATGGTTCTGATGTAGTTTTGGTTTTTATTTAATGATAAGAGTAGGCTACTTTATTTAGTTCCAGTGTTATTTGTTATTGCACTCAGAGATTCTGGGAATAATGAAGCATTTATATTGTGTAAACCCTCAGGCAGTTAATGTGGATATTTCTTGATCTGTGTGGATATTACTTGATATGTATGGATATTACCTGACCTGTGTGGATATTACTTGACCTTAGATGTTAAACAATAGCATTAATCTAAAAGATGTATGTAATTCACAGTCATTCTGTAAATACAGAATTTAAACCACAGTAATTTTTTAAGACTTGCAGTTACTGTTTACAGGTTATTTGTGTTAATGTTGAATTATTGAATGTCAATTTCGTTGTGCTAATGTGTTAAACCTGATGACTGAATAGGAATCTCAGAGTTCACTTTCAAAATAAATATTGTAAAAACTGGTGAATATTTTTGTCATTAAATTGGAAAGAATTTTATAACCCCTGATATTTTATATTCCCTTTCCATAATAAATATTTGTATCATTTACACAAAACAAAGGGAAACAGTAGAAGGAGAGAAAAGTGAAGAGGTAAATATTCACAACCAAGCCCAAATGAGTTCTGCAAGTTTGGTCATCCTGCACTGTTGTGTAGTGGGTTGAAGCGTGGTGTTCTGGTTCCCAGCCATGGAATGCATATGAGTTCGAGCTCACCCTTGGGGGTATAGATGTTTTGGCATATATGTAGGACCGATGATGCCCACTGAGCATTGTGATGCATTTAAGGAGTTTTGATAGGCAGAGTGTGTAGGTGACAAAAATCAACATTCTAGCTGGGGGAAACATGTTATAGACTATATTATCTCGCGGCATTGGCTGGATCATCATCCACTTCTGTGCATGTGGGCATGAGGTTGGCAGTTGGGTTGGTAAGCCTAGACCCACAAGTTCTGTATGCTTCAGTTTAAATAACATATTGGGTGAATGAATACCGATTTGAGGAATGGTGTGTTACATTAGATTGTGATTTGGCTAGTAGGTACACATTTCTTTGAATCACATTAGATTCATTGTATGAGTTTGATGGCAAGCTGTTTACATAGGATACATTTTCAAGTGTTCTTAAAAGCAGAATGAAACAAAAATGAATACTTAATTTATCATATTAGTTTATCCATCATCGAGAATAATTAGCAACACATGCAGTCCCACCCTCCTTAAGGTTAGTCATTATGATGTTGCAGCTTCTTCCTCAATACATGCATGACATCATCAGAACACCCAGCTACTGGAAGATAAACAGGTATACAATATTTTGAGATACTTTAAATGAGAAACAAGGTTTCCATGTGATTTTAACTAGAAGAAGTTATCATTTGTGTCTATAAAGAGAGAGTAGAGCTAAAATCTAACCAATCATTTCTCATAATTCAGTTGACACTAGGTATTAACCATCATTCCGGCATCTGCTTTTAAAATGAGCGAACTTGGTATCAGGCCAATTAGTATACACCAAAAATGTGTAATTTCAAAGAATTATACCATTTTGATACCAATTCTGAGATAGTTAATGTGAACACTGAGTAATGTGCTGGTTCTATCCATTGGTGTAAGTGCAGTGAAAATTAATTTTCACAACTTAATTACAGAGCATAATACTCTGAACATTGCGAGGCATAATTTAGCATTAAAAACAAAAAGCAGAGCTAAAAATAAAACCACTCACTCTGGCAGTATCTCTGATAAGACCTGGTGATATTTCTGCTACAAGCAGTTTACAGCATGAATTAATTCATGGACTGCTATTGGACTCGGAAGAAGAGTCATAATAGCATCATGTGTGGAACTTAATATTAGAAATGTATTTCCAGATCCCAGTGGAGTATAGCGGGCTTCATACTTCACTAAGTAACAGAGAGAGAAAAAAAGAAAAACTAGTTTCAAATGTAACCTTTATTGTGATGGTGGTGGTGATGATGACAAACAATGCTGATGATGATTATTGACTATGGACTAATGACTTATGGTTACTAATTATGATATAAAATTGCCATGTGTCTGCAACTAACCTTATGTTGACTGAAAATGTGAGAATTGTTTCCATCATAGTAACTATAATGAAGGTCGAGGCATAGGAGCTATATTCTTTGGAAGTGATAGATCAGTTGCTGCATCCAGTAATGGATCCATACATTGTGAGTACATAGTTTTTTTATTTCACTCATTATTCAGCAGTTTCCATTCTTTGTCAGATTCCTTATGTTTATTTTTCATTATCTAAGACCCAGATGCTTTGGACTGCTGACTTTTCGCACCAGTCTCTGTTCTTTTTTTTTTACATTGAAATTATAATCTAGCACTGCACTCATGCATCTAAGTTGAAGGCCATTATATGAAAAATGTATTCTTTTTAAAGCATATCTGGGACACCGACTGTGATAACTTTTTAAACTGTGAGTATATATACATATATAATGTCGAATATGAGCCAAATGTTTAAAGAAGGAACTGTTTAAAATCGCTTTCTTTACTGCATTATAGGCATTTGATAGTACTTTAATCCATAATTTACTCCTTTTTTTTTCTTACAATAATTCATCACTTTCCAAAAGTTTGCATTTATGTTCATTTTTATTTGATGAATTTTTTAAATTAAATTGGTGCCATTCTCATTACAACTTTGTACAGGCCACTAATACTGCCTTTTGAAACCATCAGCTCTGGGTATTTTTTTTCCTCCAGATTTAATTTTTTTAATTAGACTTTTAAACAAATTCCATAAGTCAAATTCATGTTCAACTTCTGGATACTGAGTTTTTAAAAGATATCTTGCATCTCTATGTCTATCAGAGAGAAAAACTTAATTCTACAAATTTTCTGTTTTGAAAGCATAGTCATTATGTTGACACAAGCAGCTTTTTCCAAATTGCCTTTCACCATAGCTCTTTGAACTAGTTCAAAATCAATAAGTTTGTGGGAATTTAAATAAATGACAAGAATATACTAAATATTTGGCTGAAAATGCTGGGCAGTCATACTGAACATTCTCAGTAACCATATAGGTTTATCACTACCTTTTAATAAATCTAAGTTTTTTTTTCTTGACCCCAAAATGTTCTAGCAATCAATGCTGCCATGTTTCAAATGGTTTTGTCGAATGTAGGCCTTGAAAACACTGTCAAATCAAGCAATTTGCAGGACAACTTAAATTTTATTGTTGAAACAGTATATCAGAAAATAGAGAACTTCCTATTAAAGCATTTGCTTTCAATTTCCTTCCTAATAAGTTTTTCGAGTTCCAAGTGAATGTATTACAACAGTAACACATTTTTTTAACACATAAAATAGTTCCTTTAATGTAATGAGTGGGGAATTGATTTTTAAGTGTCAAAAATATTAAATTTATTTATTTTTTATGCATTAAAGATTGAAAATATATTTATCAACAAGTTAAAAATATTTACTAAAAGACAAAAAATGTTTTCTTTCATTTCTCATAAAGGAACAAGTTTTAATAAACACAATGTTTTAACAACTCATCAGTAATGAATTAATGTCATGATATGTCAGTTTGTTGAAAATTCAGAGTTACAGTACACAAAACACTTGTTCTCTAAATTGTCCTTTACAAACTTCTGATGATTGTCACGGAACATTGCCTGGTGTTGGGAGAATGATCACTCTGTCACATGAAGTCACTTGCATATCACTAGCACTTACAGTTTCAAGGTTTACTTGATCGCCTTCCTGGATTTTTCACTTTGAATAGAGGAATATATGCTAAAACAAACGATCTACATAACTCTGAATAAAATTCTCAACCCTTATAAAGTCCTGAATGTGAGCTGGTGTGTCCTGTTTCACCTCAAAAGCTTCATAGTACAACATTACATGCTTGTTGCTGAATAAATACTGGGCTACTTGGGAGTGTTGGTCAGCTTTTAGACTTCCCACAAGGCTAACAATATAGAATTTTACCATCTGTGCTGAATGTGCCTGGGAAATCTTTAACATACTGCTGCAATTGAAAACTTTCACTACATTTTACTGTCAGCATTTTGGCAAGAACAGTAGCAATACATATATGTATGTATGTTAGACATTCTCAACTGAAGGAAAAAGAACAAAAACAAATCAAAAGGGGAATCCCATTGAGTTTACAGTGTATGATGCAATACTCTGACATGTGAAACTTCTTTCCTGTATGTGTATGTATATAATGGAGTGTAATTGAAACACATGCCAGCATTATGTTGACAACACATAATCTAGTCTAAGGTTATAGAATACAGCCGAAATATGCAGTGTCCCTTCTGATATACCGAGTTCTTATGTTGCTTGTCATGAATAATTGGGGAAACGAAGTAATGGAAAATATGGTTTATTGCCCAAAAATGCATAAAATATGTGCTAATTAAATTACGAAAAATATGCAATTATATATCTTTATTCTAAAATGATGTATTTTTATGTGAAATAAAGTTTTGTATTTGTGATAGTGACATAATGTTCAAACATTTATGCTTAGTTTCACACCTGTAACTTCATGCAGAAAAAATATTTACGTAATTAATAATCTGTTCCCTAGTAATGAAAAATAATTTTTACTTATTTCCACATGAAACACATACCTTTAAAAAGAAAAGTAGAGATGCCCAAACAACAAAAAGATATTTCTCATTTCCACATATGGGAAAAGCTCTTCTTCTTCTGCTGCTGCTCTTACTACTGCTGCTCCTTTTTCTCCTCCTCTTCCTCCTTCTCCTACTCCTCTTCTATCAGTGGCATTGGAGTCTGAAGTAGCAGATTCATAGACACTTTCATTCAGTTTATTCTAGTCTATTTCATGAATTATTTTGTAAATTTTTCAGGCTCCAACAATATGTATTTCCTTATAATTTCAGTACCTGGCTCACATAGTATTTTTGAATTCTTAGTTTTTCCATCACTTTTTACTCTTAATTCTCTCCCACTACTGTTACCACACTGCCTTCATTATCAGTCTTATCTTGATTAATACTATTACCACATAGCTCAGACACTATACCTTTATGAATTCTAGTCTCAAATCCTTCTGTGCCTTGTCATTTGTTGTGGAATGAACATGAAAAAACGATTATCTTACTAGAACTTGGTGTCTGGAAATCTTTTTCATTTGTCCTTATAGTATGAATAGTACTAGGTTTTAATGAAGGACCTCTGAAATGTTCATCTGGTATAAACTGCTTTTTTAAAATCTCTGACTGTTCATAATCCCTATTCTTACAATGGAAAGAACACAAGCTCTGGAATTAGGTAAAAGGTTTTTCTTTTGCAAAATCTACCCATATCCAATATCTTGTGGAGATTTGTCTCTGTTTAGAAAGTTATGAAAATGAGTTCCCCTGTGTGTTTTACTTTTCAGATTACAGCCATGTTCACTGCACAAAAGCATTTTTTACTCAATATTATGTTGTTTGTATAATACTACAGTGGCTCATTAACACCACCACAAAAAAAATACTATGTACTCTTGAATTTGAAGTACCACCCAAGAACAATAATGAAAATTACTGCACATACAGCAATGATTTGATCCCAAAGCTCCCTGCATCGCACTGCATGCACTGATGATATATGATGCAGACTTTAATTAGTTCACAAGTAATAACATTGCAGCAATATGTATAAATAGTCTTATCACTGCATTTTACAGGGCACATGCTTCATTTAGGAAGCAACATAATTTTTGTGTTTGATTCCCCTTTAGCATTTCTTGAGAGAGCATTAGAGAGTTCAGGATAAATCACACTTTTTTGTGCTAAAATCTTTGAACCTTATGCTTTCAAATTCAAGTCTTAATTTTTTTCGCTTTGAGTTTTTATTAGTTAACCATGTGGTGATTTAAATTAATATTATGGCTGACTAGTAATTGTATTATTTTCTTTATGATCAAGTTTCAAGTACTTGTTGTTTTGCCATTTACTATTGGACTTAGCCACTTCCAGTTACATTTTATGTCATGATTAAGATACATCTATTGCAGCTGCAAGTATTGATGCCTATCCAAAAAAATAGATTTACTCTTTAAAACAGAAAATGAATATAATAAAGTCTCTCCTGTAAAGAATTCTATGACACTTGGAACTTACATTTGATGAATTAACTGATCTTCACGTAAAACATTACTTTAGCTGAAAGTAACATTGACATGTCTCTGATTTTTTCAAGTAGCATTTACTTACATGGTGTGCACACATTAAATATTTAATAAAGCCTGTTTTTTGCACTTGTTAATGTTTAAAATAACAATACATCTTCTTCATAGAAGTCAATTGATTTGTTAGAAGGACCTATGTGCAGGGACAGTTAATTACTTTCTTAAAGAAGCCTTTCGGGTTTAATGCAATACAAAATTAGTAAAATGGATAAAATGCTCAATCTGTTGTAAAATTTTACTTTTGGGGTTTAGACCAATTTAATAAATAACTATTCATTTATGGATAGTATGGCTAATCCCTCTGCATAGAAAATATTGGCAAGCACAATGAACGTCATAAAACACATGGTGCTTAATAGGTAGTTAACAAGTTATATTGCGGAAAAGATAAATGAATACCTTTTTTTCTTTAACTTCTTCTGTTTTTCATGAGGATAAGCATAAGTTTGAAAATGAAGGCAAATTTGAGAAATTTGCAGGTGGAAAGCTATTCCATAACCTATGATTGCCTTACAAACACCTTTGTGCAGCTTTTTACAGTATTCAGTTTTTGCAAATTTGCTAGTTGCAAATTTTCTGGGTCTGTAACTAAAGCACATTGCTTAAAACTTTTGCGTTACTTATTCTATAGCCACATTTTCTTTGTTACCAATATTGGCATTTCCTTGCAAGAGCTGAAAACCTTACATTTCATACCTTTCCCATGTCTGTGCCTCAAATGTTCTAAGACTGTGACAGTCAATAACTTCTTTGTATTTCCAAGTTATATATAAAATAGCATCACTAGCAAAGCCTTCCAAACATAATGGGTTGGCTTTTTAGAGCAATAAGAAATTGGGACCAGGTTTTTCAATCTTGCTGTGATGTTGTTTGTGTATAATTAGGAAAGAGCAACTTGGTTTGCGCATACCAATACATGTTTTCTAATACATATTGGATATTCAACTATTTATCATTATCCAGTTTTAATGATAATGATTGCAGAGACTGTGTTTGACTTTTAAAAACAAAATTAATATTTACCAGCTCAGCTTCACTTTCACACAAGTAAATAGGTAATACATTTGTAAAGTGTGGACAGTGTTTTCTACATCCAGTTGTTTGTTTTCAAAAGTGATCATTGTTCAACTAGCCATAAATAGACTTAGGATGGCAATACTTTTTAAAAGTAAAGCTATAATGGGACCTAAGAAATGTATGTGATAATATGTCTAGTGCATGTCACAAAATGCTTATTCTATAAAGGGTATTTGGCATCTTGAGTATATGTTTGTGCACTATACCCTAATATAGTGGCTTCAGTTCATAATGGTAGAAAGGAGCTGATTCTCCCTTTATATTCCACAATATTTTAGTTTTGATGTTTCATATTTCAAAATAGATTTGTCATTAGGTGTAATGTGAACTTAAATCTAGTTCATTTCTTTGCAAGTCTCATGCAACAGAGCACAAATTCATGATCATATACTCTATTAAAATGCTATGCATACATGTATACTGCTCAGATAAAAATATGTACAATAAAATATTAAATTGTTGTAATTTTTTGCTTCCCTTTTATCCTGAAGTTATAATACAGTTTGTAGCCTTTAATGTTACATGCATCTACAGCAAACAGGACTGGTAGAATTTTAACTTCAGATAAAAGCAAATCCACCATGTTTGCACATTACATTGCTTATTACACAAGATATAGAGCCTTCATTTGGATGCATGCCTATATACGAGGATTTGCTTTCCCTGCACTTTGCTGTTTCTAACCTGTTCCATTCTCCCTCCATTTTCCTTCTTCACCTGTGCCAGACTTTGTGAAGATATTGAAACATTGTGAGACTACATGTTTCAGTATTATAGTATGTTAGTGCTGTTATAATGCCAAAAAGGTTTGTATACTTAGCACACTCTTCATGTATGACTCCTATGTGATGACAAATGCTTGTAGAGAAGTGAAGCAGTAACTTAGATTCCCTGCTATTTGGGCATCTCACTGAGAAACAGTTTGTAATCGCGTGAATAGATTTAGTGAAACTGGAAGCATTCTTGATAAAAAACCTAAAGTAAATTGCAGTGTTCTTACAGACAAAAAGCTAATGACACTGGAGAAAAGTTAGATCAGAATCCAAATAAATCTCTGAGAAAGCTTGCACAGGAATCAGGAATTTGGCAAACAGGGTGGAATGCCACTGAGCTATTAAAATGAAAACCTTATAAATTCAGGAATTGCAACCATATGATAATGTGAGTAGAGTGAATTTCTGCAAGGGGTTTTGAATGGTGTTAATGATCACTCTGTTGACTCACATTTTATTTTCTTTTTAAATCAAGAATGGCTTTATTTAGATGGCTATGTAGTAGCGACACAAAACAATAGATACTGCAGTGTAGAAAAACCTGATATTTTACACAAAATGCCATTATATGACCAAACAAACAGTTGATGTTTGGTGTATTGTGAATTTTTACAGAATTATAGGGCTTATAATCTTCAAGATACAGTAAATAGGTAGAGGTAAAGGCATAACATAATCACAGAATTCCTAGCAGAACTGTGTGACATTGAATGTACATGGACATATTTCCAACAAGATTCTGCTATAATATATACAGCTAATCTCTCATTAAAATTAATTCAGGAAATATTTGAAGATAGTCATCAGTAGGAATTGCGGCCAGTACAGTCTTCAGATCTTACTGCATGCAATTTCTGTTTATGGGGCACCTTAAAAATATTTTGTGCAGTGGAAGGGCTGAAACACAATATGAGAAGAGAAATTGTTGCAATTTCAGAAGAAGAATAAAATGAGTGTTAATACAGATTTTCTTAAAAGGTGTAAGGGATGTGTGGCAGCACAAGAACATCATTTCCAATGCTCCTAAAATGGAGGGATGTGGTTATTGTAGTTATAAGTTGCATGAGAAATCTATGTCCCTTAATTTAATGGCTCTGAATATCTGACTGCTGGCAAACAGTATGCCTGCCGGTGCCAAGCAAATCCCTGTCTGACTGGCTACACATTCAATTGAAGGCTTTGTATTTGAAACTACTGCTTTATCACTATCATATGTGGACAGTTGGTTTGTAGTTTACTCTAAAAGGGGGTACAGGAGAATGGAGAACAGTGCTACCAAACACAATTAAGGAAAGAAATGTGGAAAACATTAAAATGAAGTTTGTTGGGTTTTATTTATTTCATACATTCATGTTTATTATGATAAATATTCCTACATAACTTATAACAAACTGACATAAGACACTTAAGATACATCAGATGGAAGGGGTATAGATGTCACCCTTTAAACCACCAGTAGATCTTAATAAGTACATTGAAAAAGTTAGTGAGCACTTGTTCTTTCATTGATTTGTTGAAAACTACTTGGAAATGAAATGTTTGGCAATGATACACTTTCCTTTGCAGTTGGGCCAAATCTGCTGGAGAGTACAATGCATGCTTCTTCTTGATGCTGCCACAAAGTTTTTGTCGCATTGTGGTTATGATATTAACTTTGTGTAGTGACATTTAATTCCAAAATCAATTCCTTCATTATTTTGAATGAATTGTTTAATGAAAGTAACCAAAACTAAAACATGCTTGTTTAAACTTGAATGAAACAGTAAAATAAAATAATAGTTTTAACTTAAATATTGACTTAAGGTAAAAACTTAATAGGTACAGTACTTTATAGCTATCAGAAACAAAGTTAAGGTGCTTCTTGAAGCACTGAGAATAATTAATTGCTAACAGTTAATAAAGTAAAGGAGATGACGTAGCCTCACTAACAGAACTCTGCATCTAACAGAATTTCACCTTCAATGGTAACGTCTTTTCAGCAGACATCAGGACTATCTATGGTTAACCCCTTCTCATCATTTGGTCAAATTATTTATGAGTTTTTTTGAAATGCAGATGAAGAAAGCCTTCCCCTTAATTTTAAAGACTTTGATATTATGTGAACAATGTGTTTGTTACCATCCCTAAGAAGTCTGCAGAAGACGTACTTAATACTAAATCTGCAAGATAAATCATTAAATTTACAGTAGAAGTGGAGACAGAGGGTTGTCTCCCCTTCCTGAATTTGAATATTCAAAGGAAAAATGGGAAACTATCATACCTTGCAAGCCTATCCACACAAATAAGTATATTAACGTATGGCTTCAAACCAATACATCAACACTCAGTTCTCAATAGCATGCATGATACATAGAGTTCTTAAGGCATTAAGCAAAGACCACCTCAAGAAAGAAGCACAATAGATCAAAACTTTTATATATATATATATATATATATATATATATATATATATATATATATATATATATGTATAAGGGTTTCACCATGAATTTAATAGACAACAAGATCAAAAACTTTAAAACACAAAAAGTCATTAGAAGATACCTCCAATCTGGAAGTTAACTAAGATAAAAGAAAAAATACAGCAAATTCACGTATTACCTATGGACACATAATCAATTTACTAAAATAATTAAGGAGTATAACATAATTCTCGTCCCACACAATACAATTTTAAAAACCTGCTTAATGCATCTCCAAAGGACAAAGCATCACAACATAAAGAATCTGGTGTCTATCAAATCAATTGCTTAGATTGTGACCAAATATACTCTTTTGAAAAACCAAAAGAAATTGGGGAAACGAGGATGAAGAACATTTCCTAAACATAAGACTACAACAGTTAGATAAATTAGTGGTTGCTACACAGTTTTGGAATACAATTATGAGAGAAAACAAGAAACTAGAT
This sequence comes from Deroplatys truncata, assembly GCA_030765065.1. Classification (NCBI taxonomy): domain Eukaryota; kingdom Metazoa; phylum Arthropoda; class Insecta; order Mantodea; family Mantidae; genus Deroplatys; species Deroplatys truncata. Next base: position 604,122,680 of record CM060990.1, on the reverse strand, counting down.
TATTAAAATCCCTCCAGAATGCAGCAAAACCTTAAACCTGGGAAAAATTTATATCACAAAAGATTGTGAAAGAGTCATTCCAACATTGAGCTACCTTAACAGATTCATTGCAGCACTAGATGCCTCCAAATAGAAACTGGAAGAAGCTGAAACAGTACCTGCTGGTTGGTTTACAGCTGATGGTGAGGGCAATAGTCTTGTAAACATGCCGTATTTGTCAAACATTTAAGTGAAGTGTCATAAAATCAAATTCATTCAAATTTGTTAAAATAGGTTTCTTTGATATAACAAAAGTATATGCATTATTATTGTATTATCATTTTATTGTGATAAGAGATTTACGATTTGCTTGTCTACAGAAATTTGACCCTGGCCACTCATTCTGTAGACAATCACTACATTGTTTTTACATTTTACAACTTCCCATCAATAAATTATCTTGCTTCAGTTTTTCATGTCCCACTTCCGCTTGTTTTTCACTTGTCACTCATGGATTACTTTACCATCACACATTCACCATAGTTTTCCATTCAAGGTAAGATACACGACCTTTTACTTAGCTCTATCCACTGTCCAAAGCCATTTGCAATAAACCAAAGCAAAGATTTACTTAAACATGCAATAAAATGGAATAAAAGACATACGATACTGGTAATAATATTAATATCCAAGATATGAATGTGTGTTTACAGCCATGGGATATACCATAAGTTGTGTCTCGGTGGTGTTTTTTTTTTTTTTTTTTTTTTTAACACACCACTGTTAGAACACTGTATCTTAATTATGATTTGTACAAAACAAAACTGCTGAATTGTGGCAAATGAGGTACCTAAAGAAGAAAGTTAAGGCAACAAAAGATGTAGATTATTTGCTGCTCTATCATGTACTTCAATAAGACCTTTCTTAATTGTTCCATTCATAAATTACAATGGGACAAAAGGTGTATAAAATTTATTTTTATAACAAATTATACATGCACAGGCTAAGAAGTTATCCTTTAACACTTGTATGCACAAATTGAGAGTTTTATTATTCTAGCTTCCCTTTCACACCAGAACTTACTGGGACATGTTTTGAAGACTGTTGTCTCCAGCATCAGCCTGGATTCACTGCCTCGCTTCCTCTTGTGACTTGTTGGTATTATCTGGCTGGGTGTACTGTTCAATGAGATCCTCTTCATATGGGACATCAAAGTTTAGTATATTGTGCTTATTCTTATGTATGAATATTTTTCCCAACTGGAGAGTTGTGTTGGCTTTCTAAGGACCTTTAAGAACTTCAAGGTCACATATGAAAAAGGATCACATTGTACAGTACATCCAGCCAGATAATGCCACCTACAATTCACAAGAGGAAGCACGGCAGTGAATCCAGGCTGATGATGGAGACAGTCTCTGAAATATGTTCCAGTAAGTTCTGGCATGAAAGAGAGGCTAGAATAGCGAAAATCTCAATTTGTGCATGCCAGTGTTAAAAAAAATCTCATTGTGGTCTCCCAAAAATAGTAAGAAAAGGTTTTCATTTATTTTTGTAAATAGAATCACCTGCTATTGGGATGATATCTGTATGCATTTTTCCCAGTATTTTAATTTCATGTGTAGGTATGTAATGATCACAAATTATACAATTTTATATAAAACCTTGTTTTGATTGTAGCTATGCTGCTTTCCATTGTCAATGTTACATTTTGCAGCGGAATACGAATACTTTCCTTGTCATTCAGTGTAACCACAAGTACAAACAGAAACATATCTAAATACATAGATAGTAGAATGTGGAGAAAGTGTTCATGCGTGAAGTGACAGGTTTGGGGGGGGCGTGGTCAATATTGCACGTATGTTTAAATATTCTCTATTTATACAATCAAATACCTTTAGAACACATGATTATTATATATAAAATTGTTCAGAAAAGAGTGCTTATTCGCATGAGAGAAAAAAATACAAGCAATTTTGACCTCCTAATGACCAACTTACCTTAATATACTATCAAATGAAATTAAAGCCAATGGAAAGATAAACCCTTTTAGCACTAAAACTAAACAGTATTTCTTAGAGAACCATTATTAAATTATAAATGAATATCTTTGTAAATAGTTTGTATTATTCCTGTAAATGGTGTGTATTATTCTTATAAATAATGTGTATCATATTAGCTCTGACATGTTCTATATTAGATGTACAAATGTAGAATATTGACCAAAAAGAATAAATAAACAATGCATACTATAATACATAAAAAGAAGTGATGAATTCATATACTGTCCGGGATTTAATTGGGGAACCAACAAGTGCAACCATTAATATCTCCTCTTTTATTGGTCATATCGCATGTAATATCCAATAAATATCAAATAATTTGGTTAAAGCCCACATTTCTGTTCGCTATGATCAGTTGGTAGGTTTCAATATTATATGCTCTGATACAGTTACTGCAGAAGCATAACTGCAAAAATATAGCTACATTGTAAATCTTTTAACAGCTGAAAAATAGGTAAGTGTGTGTAGATAAAGCACTGTAAATGATAAATGGCACCAATTTTTGAATAAGTATAAAACCCATTTTAAAGCTGCACGTCCACTTAACAGTTACAGTGAATAGAATTAGAAAGAACCATATGACATTGCCACTAAGGGTAGTTAAATACAAAGAAAAAATAAATGAAGTGTATGCCTTACATAAGAGTACACCTTCTGACCATTATAAAAATAAATACAATATGCAAAGCATGAATGCTTAAACAGTCTTCAAACTGTAACGATAAAAACTTACAGAGAACAATTAAATCATTCTAATAATACTAGCAAAACAACTTGGATATTTTTAATGGATCTAGAAAAAATAACAAACTGCATAAAAGCAACAATTTAGAAATAGAAAGAAAATGAATGCAGCTGATGTAAATCAGAATTTCAATGAGTTCTCTATAAATGCTGCTTCACATAATATAACATCAAATATAAAGACAAATAGTAATAAACTAATAAGGCACTTGTGTTAGATTATCAACATCCCTTAAACCAACACCTGTAAATGAAATATCCAATATAACAAAATGCACCACCTAACAAAACAGCTAGTAGATGGGACAACATTGGTTCAGTTAATTTAGAACAAGGTAAAACTCTTATTGTGAAACCTGCAAAACGTTTAAATAACCACTCCATTTTAGAAAGACAATTTCCTGACATTTTCAAGCTAGGATTATTTAAACCATTATTTACAAAGGGGATGATCAGGATATAAGTAATCACAGGTTGATCACATTGAGATCTCAAATAGCTAAGCCTTTAGAGAGGATTTTACTAGAAAATCTAATTTTTTATTATAGCAAATACAGCATACTAAATGTCTTCTAATGGCAGATTTGCATAACACTTTATAGAGGAGGGATAGATAACTCAGTGCATAAGTGTTTTACAGGACAGAATGCAATGGCTATATATGTCGATAGAGAAAACATCCCCCCTGACACTGGGAACTGCAATAGCGCTTTTAGCCAATTTTACAAACTTTTATTATTTAGCATACATTCATGCACACCTTTGAAAATGCCCCTGAAGGAACAACCTATCACATGTGTTGGTTGACAAAACCATTTGAAAACAAAATAGCATATCTATGCAGTGCAACCAATTGGATTTAGACCATCAGTCAACGATGTACAGACTTTCAAAAAATGCTAAGTATTAGGTAGATAACTTCACTTATGTCGCAAACTATGTCATATTTCAGATCATACACTAATTGTAATGACTGATGCAGTTTATTTGTTTGAATTAAAACTACCAAAATGAGCTCAAAACACTGCATGATGCTGCAAAAAGCGTGTAAAAATTCTAGGCGGGGTCTAGTTCTGCGATTACTAATTCATATAGGAAACCCAGTTGACAAGGTAGCTTTGGCGTAATGGTATTATCATGGTTGCTTTAACACTGTGCCATTTCAGTTCAGGTTCAAATCCTTGGGGTTAAGTTCAAACTTCTTATTACTTTTGTTCTATCTCTTTGGGGCTATGATTTGATATTACGATATAAATAACATCTTTGATAACATTATAAGTGTGTACAAAATAGAATAAGCGTCATGTTTTCCACCACAAAGAAGAAGAGTCACAAAGCCCAAATCAACTATGGGCATACTCATACGTGGATAATGCAGGCAGATTACACCGCGCATGTTAGTATGCAAGAAGGTTTCTCCTCTCCAGCAACTAACACAGGTGTGCTTTGATGAAGGGCTTTGTCATTTTGAACATTTACTTCGTTGATGAAATCCACACTCTTTAACAATTTATTATTCTGTTTACCCCTGAACTTAGCACATTTACAACCCCTTTGTCAATAGAAGAAGTGACACATAAGGTTTAAACATGAAACAAAAACTGTTAGATTTAATATCGTCGATATGCGCCCAAAAGAATGAAGGCTAACTATGTAACATGGTTTATAACACCAGAAATGGCACAGATAATTAGGGTTAACATGATACACAATTATCGTTGTATTTCTTGTGTCTTTGAATCACAGGAGAGCCAATAACAAAACTAAATAAATTAGTATTCTAAAATAAAGAAAATAAACATAAGGAGAGAAAAAACCAAAAAATCTTGTTTGTATCAGATTCGAAACTCCGAAGCTAACCTTTGCTTCACCACTTTCCCGCAGCTAAGTCACTCTGCCAGAACCCATGGAGTCTATCCCGCCCTTCGGGAAAACTTTTCTTTATCTCCTTGGTGCATTATATCCATGAAACGCCAACTTTTTTAAGGCTTTCATAGCTCTTTGGATCTCATTCAGGCCTTTAATCATTAAGCACAGTTACATATAGTACTGAATAGAAGGGCAGAGCTACAGTAACAGTTTGTTTGCTAAAAGGGTCAATGTTTTCACATTCGACTATAAATTGCGAGTTGCCTAGATACAAATACCTAGGGGCAGCTGACTCACCTGGTATATATAAATATTATTTGTCCATAAGATACAGCTGTAATAGCTTATGCAGATGACACAACTGCTCCATACTGGAGCAAAACAGCAGAAACTTTATATGAAAACCTAAATATCTCCGGTAATACACTAGTGAAATACTTTAAGTCCATAAATCTAAACTATAAGCTGCCAAAAATAAAGTAGGTGGTGCTGTACATCAAAGAGCATGTTTAAAATAGAATTAAAAGTAAATAACAACACTATTGAAGAAGTAAATTTGCATACGTAACTTAGCACTATAGTAGAAAAACACTTATCATAGGCTGAACACGTGGATCATGTATGTAATATAGTCTACATATTTTCTATGTTACAAATACGCAAAGCTTCCACATTTAAGCTACCATGGTGTATATATTTGCACTCTAATTGTAGGTTTAAAATAGTGGGGCAACTGCAAAATGTCACATGGACAGGTTTCTAATTCTACAGAAGTGCATCCAATTAATATACAGCCTAAAAGGGGATCATGCAGAGGAACATTTATTAAGGTAAGTCGGTACTTAAGCCACAAGAAATTGGCAAATATTAGGATCACATTCATTACAACATACTATGAATACTATTAGTCACAGAGACATGATTTTTGGGAAGCAATTCACTGCTCTTTCTGCTTTATAAAACATACAGAAAGTTGTTCTAAGTAACATGACTATTTTTAAAAAATATTTTAACAAAATCTTTTGTCATAAAAATTGCATGAGATGTGTATCCTTATGCACACTTTTCTCCACTCCTACTTGTCAGAATATATATAAATTTTATTCAAATCTACCTATATGCTGCGGAAGGTTTCCTTGCTAGCATAAATGAAGTGCCTTTATTATTATGGTATCAGAGAGAAATAAAAAATTGTTATGGAAATAAAACAAAACAATTTGCATATAAAGTAATGCAAATCTGAAACTATCTGACACAGTGTAATCATTCTAGTGGGGAAGCTTACCATGGGTATGGTAACATAACCTGAAAATTAAGTCTGTCTAAAATAGTTTTTGTAAAAATTGAATAAGTGCACAATCATGTTGCAAAATGTGGTTCTGAGAAAATTGAATATAAAGTTAAACAAAGGAAAGTATTGCACTAACCATTGTTAGAAATCTCCTGGACAATAGGAATCTGTGTTAGGGTTTCCCTGTCCTCTCTTTTTTCTTTTCTGGCCTCCTTTCTTCATTCTTGCCTCCTTGGTCATCATATGTGCTGCTTTCTCAGAATTAGTAACACCATCACTATCAGTGCTTGCTTCATGTTTTCACCTTGTTTGATGTCCATTCTCTCTATCACTAGCACCCTGTTGTATAAACCATTATTGCAGCATTTTCAGTGCTTTCATGGACGGTGGATTATTCATTTTCGAGTCTAAGATAACAGGTGAATACCATGAGAAGATGAATGACGATGTTTTCCCTAACTGGTTTGAACGTGTATTGCCGAAACTTGAACTCAGTAGTTCAAGTTATTAAACTGTAACGATAGCAATTTACAGAGAACAATCAAATCATTCTATTAAGACCAGCAAAACAACTTGCAACTTTATTAATGAATCTAGAAAAAATAACAAACTGCATTAAAGCAACAATTTAGAAATAGAGGATAAATCAGTGCAAGATCCAGCTGCTGTAAGTCAGAATTTTAATGAGTTCTTTATACACATTGCTTCACAAAATATAACATCAAATATAAACATGAATAGTAATAAGGCACTTATGTTAGATCATCAATATTCCTCAAACCAACACCTGAAAATGAAATATCCAATATAATATCCACCTAACAAAACATCTAGTAGATGGGATGACATTGGTTCAATTATTTTAAAGCAAAGTAAAACTCTTATTGTGAAACCTTTAAAACACTTAATTAACCACTCCATTTTAGAGAGACTATTTCCTGACATTTTCAATCTAGGATTAATTAAACCACTATTTACAAAGACGGATGATCAGGATATGAGTAATCACAGGTTGATCACAATGAGATCTCAAATAGCGAAGCCTTTAGAGAGGATTTCATTAGAAAATCTAATTTCTTATTATAGCAAATACAGCATACTAAATGATTTTCAGTGCAGGTTTAGAGATGGCCATTCTACAGTCTCTGGAGTTCTACAGTATGCAAATGAATTAACAAGTAAACTAGCATCTGGCAATAAGACAGGCTCATTATTTTTCAAACTCTCCAAAGCGTTTGATTGCATTGAACATGGAATTTTATTATATAAATTGAGGAATTATGGGAAAAGGTGTCTCCCTATGGAATTGATTTCTAGTTATCTGAATGGCGGAAAATAGTTCACAGAAAAAACTCACAAAACAGGAAGCTTGTAAAGCAAATATAATAAGAGATAGAAACCATAAAATATGGTGTATCTCAAGGAGGTACAGTGTTAGGACCTCTGCTTTTTACTATATATATATATATCAATGATATTATTTGTCCACAAGATACAGTTGTAATAACTTTTGCAGATGACACAACTGCTACATACTGGAGCAAAACAGCAGAAACTTTAAATGAAAATCTAAATCACACTGCTAATACACTAGTGAAATACTTTAAGTCCATAAATCTAAAATATAACCTGCCAAAAACTAAAGTGGATGGTCCTGTACATCAAAGAGCATGTGTAATACAGAATTAAAAGTAAATATTAACACTATTGAACAAGCAACACCGCATAGGTTTCTTGGAATTACAGTAGAAAAAACACTTATCATAGGCTGAATATACGGATCATGTATGTAATATAGTCAGTAAACCTATATACTTGCTTACATATTATCTAAGTTGCAAATACGCAAGGCTTTGATAGTTAATCTACCTTGGATGTATATATTTGCACTCTAATTTGCTACCTTAGGATCAGATTGATGTAACTACATGAATGTATGTTTTGAGATATTTAAGTTTTTAAGTTTGTGATGATATTATATGTATATTAGCATTGCTGAACACAAACTTTGTTATGAAATTCATTAATCTAGTTCATTTGCCCTATGATTAGCACTGTTGTTTAATTTGTCATAAGCAATTATTAAGTAGATATTTAATATTTTAATAAAATGCACTGTAGTTACATCTCTTTGATCCTAAATAAATTAAGATTTTCTGCTGCGACTTTGTGGCTATTGCAATCTTAAATTGAAACTTCACACGCTTTGTTGTTATAAGACATTTTTATTAAAGTATCAAATAAATACTAAACAAAATTACATTTATATTACACTGTCTTAATGAGAGTGAAGTGAGGAATAAAACTGATGGTGGGATTATCTCTTTCTGGCATAACTCTTTCAGATCGGAGAGTTTCTCTTTGGTGACTGGCAGTGGACCATCAAAGGGGGTTGTAATGCTAATTCTTCTGTGCCCAGCTCTTATGGTCTACAACTCATGAAATTCTGCCTCGTAACAATACTTGAAATATATTTGTGTGGTTCACCCTTACGGCATTGCATCCATAAAATTTTCAAGAAGTTCACCGCTTCTCCTTTTTCATCCTTCTTTCTTTTCTCCTTCTCTATTACGTTGTGCTCGCCTCTTTTCTTAATGGTTGTCCTCACAAACGTTTCTGATATCTCAAAGGTAGTGAGGAAAAATTGGTTGCATACCTGAATTTTATCAGATCCTTTGACTAGGAAAAAACGTTTAATATTTTTTCTTCTGGAATGTTCTGATTGTGTTCGGATACTTTCCTTTTCATATTCATCAACTAATGAACTCAAATACTGTCTCTGTAGTTCAGTAGAACCAAGGTCCCAGAAAGCTGGATGGACATTTTGTCTATCATCGTTACTGAAATTATCATTACATTTCCAAATACACCTTGAACAATCTTTTTCACACACCCTTTGAGCTGCAACATCTTGATTTGTGGTAGAAGTGTATGCTTTCCCTGACTGTCTGTTAAGACTTCTTTTGTTTCTTTTCCATTCTTCCACAACAACTCTCTTCTTTCTTTTCCTTGTAACGGGGTCTTCACTGATTTTACCATTAGTTTCCTTAGATTCTGCAACCTGCTCTTTGACATTTTCATTGACATCCCTTCCTATTTGTTCATCATAGTTGGAATCTGTAATAAATTGATAACAAATTTTACCTTAAATAGGCCTATTCCTAAATATAGCAATAAATATGGTTTAATAAAAAGGCAGTTCCCTAGGTTCTATGATGACTCACTCCTTTCACGCAGAGCATCTAGCACAGGCTCTTTGCCTGAATTAGTATCATCCATTTCCATAGATTCTGTAACCTGAACTATGTTTACAGTAATAATGTCTCTGTGTCTGCTCATTAGAATCTGTAATACATAAATACTAATTATATTCCAAAATATAGTACCTATGTTAATAAGAAGAACACTCAGAAGATTATAAGATCATCACCCTTCTCATCCAGATAATTAGAATCATTATTGGGTTCATTAACTGACTCAGGACCATTAATTTCTATAGATTCTGCACCAGAACTCTGGCTTTCACATTAGGATTGACAACGTCCCTCTGAGCTTGTTCATTATTAGAATCTGTAATAAATTAATAATATGGCTATAATGTGGACCTCCAAAACACAATAATAACCACAATAATAATAACAATCATAACAACAAGTAGTAGGAGTAGGAGGAATAGAAACTAGTCCAAAACCATAACATCACAATTACTCACCACTCTCACTTAGATCATTTTTTGGCTCATAATCAGGATCAGTATTTGATTCAGCTCCTGCTATAAATTCTCTAAATAATGCTTCTCCTTCCTCATCTTCTGAAGCCCCACTGTCATAAACTATAAAATAACAAAGTACTGAATGCTTTAACTAAGTTACAAAGTTTTCATGACAGTTCATATATAATTCAATTATTATTTCAATATCATATATGCAAGCTTAATAACTAACATAAACATATACTTATTTATATTTTGCTCCAATGTATTTTATACTTATACATTTCTCATTATTTTCATTGTTCTTCTGTTCACTTACTAATTGAACCATTCTTCTCCCTCTGGACTCCATATTAGAGTTTCACTAATTTTTAAATCTACAAATGTAATGCTTGTGAGCAAAAAACACACTGCTAAACAATATTGCACTAAATAACAAAGTGCCTTTACATACATGCGCTTTCATGCGCGATTTGGTGATGTGCACTTCTTTACATGCGGAATTGTGTATGTAAAGGCAATAATTGAAAAATAACAGGAAAATTAAATGTGGTCAGTCACGTAGGCAGGAAGGATGAGACAAACGTAAGAGCTTATCAGGCATCTATAATAAAATGAAGTGTTAGGGTCAGACAAACGTATCAGCTTTTACGATCCTCTGATCCTTACCAAAATATTATTTTGCAGATCGCGTTAGGGTCAGTCAAATGCAATGACTTTTACGTTCCTTTGACTGTTACAAAAAGTATGATATTGTAGTTACATTGACACTTAACTTTGACACTATTATAGCTAGAGATACAATTGTTTGATCCTAAGATAGAGCGCAATTTTCTGACTATGGAAGCAGTCGTAACTCAAAAAACAGCAAAAAATGTAGTTACGTCAGTCTGATCCTAAGGTAGCGAATTGTAGGATTAAAATATTGGGGCAACTGCAAAATGCCACATGGACAGGTTTTCTAATTCTACAGAAGTGCATCCAATTGATATACAGCCTAAAATGCGATCATGCAGAGGGACGGTTTTTAATACAATTTTGATCTATCTTGTTCAGAATTTTGGATATTCTGCAATAATAATTGTACAAATCAAAAAGTAAGAAGTTAGGCATAAATGAAAATAAGTGTATTAGAGGTATGTTATTTTGTAGAGATGAGGATAACAACCATATGCAAAACTTAGCAACATCAAAGTTAACATTTACATAATTGGTGTGGTGGAATTTTCTCGCTCAGAAATTGTCTTAAACCTACATATTAATAACCAGAATTAGATATTGGAGCTGCAATTAATCAAATTTATATACAATTGTTAGTGATGGAATTATATCACTATTACTCAATACCAATGCTGTTATTTGAGCACCACTGCTCGATACTCACTTTGTAAAAACTGTAAAGGCGATAATTTGCTTACTAAATTATGTTGTTATTGGTAGTTTTCTGTGTATAAATGCATGTAACCAATTTTATATTGCATGCTAATTCTGAAATTGTTCCTGTTTGACATTCTTCAATTGGAAGGAAATTTTTTTTATCTTAGAATGCTACAGGTTATGTATCCCCTATTATTAGCAAAGTTTAATAATAGTAATAATAATAATAATAATAATAATAATAATAATAATAATAATAATAATAATAATAATAATAATAATAATAATTCCTTTACTTTTCTTTTTATATAACTATGAAAACTTTCTTTTAAAGGATTTTCTATATATAGAAAAATAAATACTTGCAATTCTTGTTTATTCTGCTACCTTGAAAATATAAACTCATATATATTTTACATGAAACTCAAACAACTAAAAATAATGTGTGTGTTACACCATTCTATCTCTATTCACAACTATCACATAACATATATTTTTTTTTATCTGGTAATAAGTAATTAGTCATATAACACTCGGAAAGCTAGTAAGTTTATGGACTAAGCCTGTCTACTGCCCAACCCCATACATTAGCATATATATGTTTAATACAAAGGTTTGACTTGGGTAAACAAAAATTAACAGATGGAAGGAAAGAACACATGTTTCCATGTGTTGTATTATCTATGATTTGTTGCTGCTGGATTCACAGATTTTGGTCACAGGAGTGGTAACTGTAATGGCTCAGAGTGAGTGAATAAGTCAGGCTATTGTAAAAATGTGATTTAGTGCATCAGCTAAATCAACTTCATTCATAACTCAGTTAACGCTGCATGTTACATGAGTACCTCCACTTCTTCCCCCATTGTTCAACATGTTTCCATTTGTACACAAGAGTCTATGGAAAGCTGCATTGATTCACCCACAGGAAATGCAGTGAAGGTCTATCAAGAACTATAGTCTAGCAACTCTTTGGGGACATGTGCAAGGCAATAATGTGAAGTGTGGACTACTTTAATTCCTTATCTAGCATAAAGTTAAATGTAACGACTCTCAATAATGCAAAACTTAAAAATTTAAAAGTACCAAAAAAGTAGGAAAGGTTTATCTCAAAGTATTGTACATACTTTGATATCACCAAGTATTAAGAGTATGAAGGTATCAATGGTATCAAGGTCCCATAGCTAATTATTGCACTATGTAGAAATGGAAACCTTTAAGTTTTGTATAGAAATTCACAATTCATCTCTCATTACCATCCATACTAGATTTTTATTTGTAACCATGATTTCTTTGTATCTTTGTTTAATATATATTGAGTAAAATTGAGCCTATACATAATCTTGCAAATTATGTATTTATAAGTTTCTAAGATAAAATCTTGTTTGTCACCCAATTTCTACCAGTGATTGTTTATTGCATATATTTATTGGTCCTTAGATCCAGACATTGAAAACATTGTTAGCACATGGATAAATGAGTTAGAGACAGATGACAACAGTAGTGAATTTGTGGACAATTTTGAGGTTTTATCTGAACAACAAAATGCTATTTCTCTGACTGAAATTTTGGTTGAGAATGTTGTGAGTGAGGATACCGTTCAAAGTATTTTATTACAGACAGATTCATGGAATGTGCTACCTAATGACAATATGCTCAGTAAAATGAATATTTTTAACAGTAAAGGAATTGATAGGCAGAAATAAAATTGATGCCAGATATGCTGACAAGAAAGAGATATGCGCATTCATTAGAATGCTATGCATTTCAGGGCAACAATAAGATTCACACTTGTCAATTACCAACATGCTTTCAAAAGAGGTGCCAAGAATATGCATATGTATTTTTAGTGAGTCTCATTTCAAATTTCTGCTCAACGGTTTGACATTTGAGGATAAATCTTTGAGAAGTCATAATGATGAATTTTCTCCAATTCAGGATGTTGGCAGTTCTTCAGAACAGAGTGCAGTGCTAGTTATATGTCCCATGCAGAGACATAGCTATGGAGGGGTTCTGGGGATTGGATCTGCCCTTGCTAAAATAAATGTAAAAATTATTAGCAAAAATAGCTTCATTGGAATAATAGCTCTTTCTAGGTTAGCGAGAATGAGATATTCCTAATTGTATTGCTGGTAGTGCTGTATTTATGCTGTATATCTCAGACAATATCGCCGCCAAAGGTGACAGCAGCAGAAGCTGTACTTAAGATGGCGTGGGTACAAACATTTTAAGATATTGAGGGCATGTTTTTGTTCCACTGCTAAATTTGAGTGCTTTTAGAATGAGTGCAATATTTCCTGGTTTAGAACATAACTGGAAAATCTATTTTGTAGTGAAATAAAATTGCCTGCAGTGGTAATATAAAATACTTTATGGTGGTAATTAATTCTCATGTCACAGTACATTTGCCACTTAGAATATGCAAAATATGCTATCCTATTTTTAATTCCAATTGCTGCACTTCAATCTGTAAATATAAAATTGATTTATTTAAATATTTCAACTCAGGATTAATTCTTATTTATCATTAAGCTTGATACAAATTGTTTAAAAAGTGGATCCTTTAATACTTTTCTGGCTAAGCTACTGGCCCCATATTTACTGTACAGCAGATGAACAAGTAGGAGAATCCCTACTTCATAATCAACATGCACAAGTGATTATAAGGAATATAACATCTGGTTGGGATGATATTACACCAAAAATTCTTAAAGCTTGCAAAAAACCGCTCCTGAACATTCTAGTGTATCTAATAAACTATTCAATGGAAAGTGTAACGTTCCCTGACTTATTAAAAAACAGCATTGTTTGACCAATATTTAAAAAACGAAAAGAGGAGTTTATAGTAAACTATAGGCCAATACCACTAACTTCTGTATTTGCAAAACTGCTTGAAAAGATAATATACAAGAAGCTAATAGATTTTTTTTTGAGGCAAAAAGGGTATTAAAAAGCTATCAACATGGATTTCATAAGGGATTATCAACTGTAACCACTGTATCTGAACTCACACATAATGTGTTTACAAATCTGGAGCAAAGTGAAAAAACAGTTGGTATTTTCCTAGACCTATCTAAAGCTTTCGACAGTGTGTCTCATGATCTCTTATTGCAGGAACTCACTCGCTATGGCATTATTATCCTTTCTTCCTATTTACAAAATCGAACGCAATGTACTGAAATATACTGGAAAAATGCAAATTGCTTAAACAAATATAAATCATAATCTGAAATAGTGAAATCAGGGGTACCACAAGGGTCGGTTTTGGGTCCTCTCCTATTCCTAATCTATGTAAACGATATGCCTATTTCTCCAGATTATAATCTAATTTCTTATGCTGATGACACTTCATTTACATGTACAGGTAGAGAATTAAAACAACTAGGAGCTAAGGCTACATCATCTCTAATAAAATTGACAGGCTACCTGAAAGCAGCTCAACTCAAACTCCATGTTGATAAAACAAAATGCATTCTATTCCAACTTAGGGATCAGAAACAAGTATGTAAGTTAGAATACAACAATATACAAATTGAACAGGTAAACAGCACTAAATTTTTGGGAATTTCCATAGACAAGAACCTGAATTTCAATGAACACAGATGATCTATGCAAGATCTCGGTTATATTTACTAAGAAAATTAGCTAATCAACTAGATAATGACATACTAATACCAGTGTACTATGGAATGATCCACTCACTTATTGAATATGGGATAGAAATTTGGGGGGAGCATCCATAACCAATCTAAATAGAGTATTGGTGATCCAAAAGAAAAGTCTAAGGTATATATTTAACTTAAAACGTTGCCACTCTGTAAAAGAAGTGTTTAAAAATGCAAAAATTCTAACATATATCTACAAAATTATTTTGTTTGTTAGAAGGAATCAAAATAACAAGAATCTCAACAAAGAATATTATGCATATAAGACAAGGGGAATAAATAACTACCATAGGGTGTGTATAACTAAAGTTGCAACAAACAAAGATCCATACATCAGAGGAGCCATACTCTTTAATAAATTACCACAATATATATAGAAACTGCACAGGGTAGCTCTTTTAAAACATTGTTAAAAAATTATCTACTAAATAAAAGCCTATATAGAATAGATGAATTGTAGTCTTCTAAAATCTGTTTGTATGTTAGAGATAAGTATAGATGGAATTGCAAATAATATTTTGTAATATTTTGTGCTTAAACTAAACTGTTTTTGGTGGTATTGTATAAATGATAGGCCTAAATTGTAAATAGTATCTGATAATATATATGACTCAACTGAAAATTATTATTAGTGTTATATAAGTGACAAATTAAATTCTAAATAAGTATTGTATAAGTGATATGCCAAATTGTGAATCGATAATATACTAATCCTTCTATAACAAATGTATGTTTGTGAGAATGTAAGAATAGGTTGAATTGTAAATAGTATCTTGTAATCTGTTTTTTGTGGTGTTGTATAAATGATAGGCCAAAATTGTAAATAATAGTTGTCAATATATGTGATTCGATTGAAAATTACTATTTGTATTATATAGTAACAAGTCAAATGATAAATAGTGATTGAATAAGTGATATCTCAAATTGTATATTAGATAATATGTTAATACTATGACGAAGCCTGAAACATGCAATAACATTGCCTATGGGTGAATAAATACTTTACTTTACTTTAGATATTTTCATAGGGAAACTAACAGAAAACAATATACAGTAAACAGGGAAATACGTAGAAAAGGAGTACAGATGTAAATAGTGGAAATATTATAAGTAATATTGTACATAGCATGTAATATTAAATATTATCTTATGTATGGAGCATTGTGAAGAAATGTTGGCCAGAAAAAGCAGCTAGCAGGTTATAAAATAACCATCTGGACTTTAGCAATACAAGGAGTTGGTAAAAGTAACAGCCTGTATGAGAAAGAGTACTGAAAAGAGAAAGAGATAAAAAGGAATTGCCCAATATGTTAGTATCAGGACAGGGAGTTGGAAAAAGTGAGTTTGCGGAGAGAGAGGACTGATGAGAGAGAGGTACACTGGGATTCCCAAATATGCTATCGGAAGCATTACACAAGAAATATGGGCAACTGAACTCTCAATGTTATGTGAAGTACCAATCAAAATAGATGTTACAATTAATTGGGCAAATGTGCAGATCAGGGCATTTTCATATAAAAAGGGAACTTTGTCCAAGCAGCCCACATTGTGATTCTGATTCTAAGAGAGTAAGATGTTGAACCTAGGCCACACTGTGTAAAGAGTGGGGGAGATATCATGTGATGGTGATAGTTAGCTTCCCATAAATTAATATAAGTAGAGGGTATTCGGATATAGAGTTAAGAATATAGAAAAAGCATGAACATGTACATAAAAGAAGTAACTTTGCTAGCCGCTTT
The DNA here is from genome assembly GCA_030765065.1 of Deroplatys truncata. NCBI lineage: Eukaryota > Metazoa > Arthropoda > Insecta > Mantodea > Mantidae > Deroplatys > Deroplatys truncata. Next base: position 604,106,247 of record CM060990.1, on the reverse strand, counting down.
ACTTTTGACATCTGGAAAAAAGTCCAGCTAAAAATCAAACATGTGGTTATATTACTGCCTTTACTCACTCCTGAGATAAAAGTTGATAGGCTTAATTTACAGCATCTACTGACATGAAATAGCTGCCGGTGGAGAAGGCTAGGTGAGAACCTACGCTGAGCAGCATCATTCCAAACTCCCTCCAAACAGCTGCTTGGCTTTAGAGGTCATTACCCTTTCAGTGTATAAGCACATATGATCTAAACCAGATAAATACAGGATAAAAATAGTAACACTGTTTAACTGTAGAACATTTTATACGATTAGTGCTATCCCATATGTAGGAAGAGAACAAAGAGAAAACCACGAGCTAATAGTAATATTACTATGGATAATTGGTTCACTTCTATTCAATTAGCGCTTGAATTAATGACAAACTATAAACTCACAATAGTGGGAATGTTGAGATTGAATTACAAAGAAATTCCTCCATCTTCTTTACCAGTTAGGAAAAAGGAGGTGCTGCCATCTCAGTTCTGTTATAGTGATAAGTTGGCATTGGTATCACTTACTTCCAAAAGTTCAAAATCTGTTATTTTACTTTCAATAATGTACTCTAGTAAGTCTGTGAATCAAGACACAAAAAGCCAGAAATAATAGTTTTATAACAGCCTGAAAGAGGAATTGCACAACTTAAATCAGGTGGTGCATAGCTACTCAGTAACACAGCAAAATAGAAGATGGCCAATGAGATTTTTCTATGGGATGTTGGATCAAGCAGGGATAAAATAAATCTAATGCTGTTGTTCATGACAGTACATAACTAGGAAAAGCTCACAGGAAGAAGTTTTTCTCTATGAGTGGTGTACAGCTAGCACAAAAACACACTAGAAAGCTCACCAAAAACTTGGCTGCACAACTTTGTTCAAACATTCAAGATGTCTTACACACTGAAGAACATGGACATGAAAAAAAAAAATTGAGTTTTATTTATGGATGCTCTTTAATTGCTGTGGTCCTTAGCGTATCATTCTATATTGGGCAGAAAGATCAGTAATTTTGCTCAGAGGTCTCTTTATCATGCTTGAGTTTCTTTTACATGACGTAAATCTGACACGGGACCACCGGCTTTACTTCCCTTTCGAAGGAAGCCATGCTAAGGATTTTTATGCCTGAAAAAAATCCATCGCCCTCCGTCGGTTTTGAACCTGCGACCTCAAGAACTAGAGGCTAGCACACAGACATGAGCAAGAATTACTAAGGAAATACATAAAACAGCAAGATGTCACTTATGTTTAGTGCTAAAAGAGAGACAAAAATTGTGAGTTCAAAATGTAATACATCTGTATGTCAAGGTCATTGCTTGGATTTGTTATTTATGCAAATGCACAATTGTGAACTGTAAGCAGCAAGCTGAAATAAAGCAGTCAGTTTTTTTCTACCAATTTAACATGTATCATCTAGTGTGAGTGAACGAATTCCATGTACCTTTTCCAGGATGAATTTATATACAGCCATTTTTTTTTCTTTCTTTCTTACTCTTATAGGTTTAAAATTGCTAAATTTGCCATTGCTTAATAAAGGAGACAGAAATGGTTTATAAAAGACCTATATCTGTTATAACAATTTATCATAAAAATCTAGAAGTTTGTTTATATGAGATTTACTTTCTTTTTAGGCAAACATAAGTGTATTACCAAATTAACAATACATTTTAGGAAAATGATCAATAGAAACATTATTACTTCTCTTTTGTTAAGAGTGTAATAATCTAATGATAATAAGGAAATTCAGTAGGTTTTTTTTTCTGGATCGAAACAAAGCTAATGATGTGATAAAACTTTACTTCTTCTTGTTTCTCTGTTTTCTCTACCCATTTGGAAGACTGATACCATCCAGGACCTACAAGCCAATGCCTGGGTCAGATGTCTGTCGGGGAGCAGACAGACTATTTGGATATGATAGAAGAACCAGGATGGGTGATCACCGCAAAGTCTGGTATGAGAGCGAGGAAGAAGATGGTATGAAATGACAGTGAGATGGATGGAGGAAAGTGATGATGGAGTAGTTGGTGGAATGAATGGTGGGAAAACCAGAGACCCGGAGAAAACCCTCCCAGATGCCACTTTGTCCACTACAAATCCCATATAAGGTGGGATCAAACCCAGGCCACCTTGGTGAGAGGCGAGTGGTGAAACCTCTTAACCACAGCACTGCCTGACATGATAAAACATGATATTTTATTAACTAAATTAAATCCATGTGGCATTATGAGTGATAGGTAAATTGTTTAGATCATTTTTGATGCAAAGGAAATACATGGTAAGGATAAGCTCCTTAAATAGTGAAAATTAACTAAAAAAGAAATATTACACAAAAGAAATAATGCAAGGTGTTCTCCTGCATTCATTTTAGGTCCATTTTCTTTTCACTTTATATTAATGACTTAGCATTGAACATTAAGAAGGCAGCTACTATGGTATTTGCAGATGATACAATCCTTCAAATAAACAAAGAGTGAGATGAACTTCAACAGAAACTGACATTTGTGTTGATAGAATTAGGTTTGTGGTACTATAAAATAAATGTATTGTTATCTACTGAATACAGAAATAACAGTAATAATGAGTTTCCATACAAGTCAAAGCAGACAAGTGAAGAAATCACAAAACTAAATGTGGAAAATAACCAACACAAAAAAATTAAGCTTTCTGGGAATAATACTTAACCCACTAATACCTAAATTGTGCAACTCTTGAGAGAGAAAACTGAGATTCTGTGTTATGAGCTTAATATTTGGCTGTCTGCTGATACATAATATGAAAAGTAAGAAGCATCATACCTGAGTGATGAAACTCTATATAGGGTGTGAAAAAGAATGCAGAAAACTACAGAGTAGAAAGATGTGCCAAACTAAGCATTTTGAGGTTAGGAGCATGGGGTCACAGATGCAGTATAATAACAATAGTGTTGCAGGAACATAAGTGAAATCTCTTTTCATGAAACATTTTCATTAACCAGTCAAAATAAAATGAAACTCACACAAGAAGTGTGTACATGCTGTCTGAACTAATGGGCACTGGTACACAATGAGAAACTAACCATTACATGCATCCACTACTGTACAACACATCCTAAAAAGGCTGAATAGGGAAAATAAATTTTTGTGAATACCGTAATTCATGCCACAAATGTCCTAAAAAGTTATGGCTGAAAAATGAAATGCTTTTGCTTTTCAATGTACAGTTATGGAGAATTAATGCCAAAAATATAACAAACATCTAAAATCCTTATTGCTTAATTAACCCTTCAGTACCCGTGTGGTTGGCATGTTTTCATTAATGTACTTCTCAGAAAGCAATTGTAGCCGCGAATTTTCCTATCATCCCTTTCATCACTACATTTCATTTCCCTCTTCACCGCCATACCAGATTTTCGGCTGATCATCTATCCTGGATCTGCTATGGTCCAAAGTTTCCTTGCTCCTCGACAGGTTATTGACCCAAGGCATTGGCTTGTAAGTCCTTGGAGGATAAGTCCTACAAAGAGGAGCGTAATCCATTAAAGAAGAATTTTTGAAACAGGTCTTGCAAAAAGTAACTTTAACTCTTTCGAATTCTCAGAATATACAAAATTCATAGCGACTGATGTGGACTTCACAGCCTACGCACTCATGAACGCGAAAGTTGGAAAACTGACCAATGACGTTAAATCGAAAATAATGACCTAAAAATCCAAAATGACCAAAAATTACCTAATATCCATTTTCATTATCTAGGACCCATGTTAAGGATTTATATCTAGGTTAGCAATGCCGAGGATGCAACAATTAAAAGATGACGTCACCAGAATCCGCACCTTGCTAATAAAATTGTGCAAAGCACATAAAGTTTAGAATGAAATACGTGCTCAAGAATCTCTGTAGAGGCTGTACATAAGTTTTGGGATCTGGAGTATTTTAACACATGCAGCCGGCTACAAAATGATATGAAGCAGTGCCTTATCGCATCCAGGTCCGTACGTGATGAACTATCAGACTAGCGAGAATCCCATTAATTCCAGTTGCTGTTTCCTGCTTCAAAACGGATTAGAAATGTGTCTTTGAGCCGGCCACACTTCGCTTGTCGCCGTCAGCACTTCATGGATGGTCTAAGCTAATTGCTTTGTTTTCGTTGCCGGTCCGTTTTATTGCTGCCTGTAATCTTCATTATTTTCGCTAAACAAAGCTGTTCGCTCGCTCTGACACTTGAATTTAATATCTCGCGCACTGGAAAATGCATCTTTTATCGGGTTGCCCTAATAATTGCCGGTCGCTTGCGTCGTCGTATACTACCGGCAAATAATGGTACCATGTGGATAGCCAAGGCCGTTAAGGCACTGAGTCTTGAACGGAAGTCCGCGGTTCAAATTCTGCCCGGTCCGCCCTCTTTGATTTGGGCTTTTTCCAGGTTTCCCTCAGTCCTCAAATTGGCAAGTGCTGCGGAGGTACCCTAAACTTAGGCCTGGATCGTTTCCTTCCCAAATTTCCTTTCCCAATTAATAATTTAATTTCATGAATCACCAGTCTCACCCCTTGTGGTGCCGTATGAAGTAAGAACGGGCGCCAAACACTATTCAAAAAATATTAAAATGCTGATGGTTGATCTTCTTTTGATGCTTTGATTTACTTCGTATGTAATGAATGGTTTAAAGGCATAGTAATCAACTGAAAACCTAAAAATGCTAAATTTTTAAGCTAGGGCCTGAACATATTTGCGACTTGTTTCTCATACTGGTAATAGTGAAGGCAATATCCTAGCATTCTTCTTCATATTGTGCAATCTAAAGATAAATACAAAAATGTTAATACAATTTTCTAGCTTTGAAAAAAAGTGCAACGTTTTTGGTATGTGTTGCTGGTTAAAACAGCAAAATGTGTATCATAAAAATCCTGACTATAAAGAAGAACCATGGACCTTTCCTTAAATACAGTTGCTTCAGATACATTAACCGAAAGCAATAGATGCTTCGAAGAATCAGATTTGCTGATCTGTGTTAAAATTACTTTTTGTTCGTGTATCTAGAAACAAGCCCGAAATCTTTATTTTTTCCCAAAAATCCTTAAGGAAATTTCGTTGGAATAATGGCAAGGATTCTTAGAATAAAACTGAATATATTGTTACTTTGCCCAGTTTTTCCACTGTCACTTCTCACTGTCCCCGTTCTAAATCCTTATCTGTCACTGTTTCACTGGGAGTTCACTTCATTAATGTCACTTAGCTAAGGTGAACTAGTTCAACACTTCGTCACTTCATTTCCTTCGTGACGTAGCCTCTTCACGCCGGACAGTTCGTTTCACTCGGGAGTCGAACACAAAACCTCCACAACCCATCGCTCTGCGGTAGCACTCGCTGCACGTTACAACAGCCGTCACCTACTCACTCGGAGAATCGCTCTTGAAATTAAATTGAGTTTTATTTATGGACGCTCTTTAAATGCTCCTTAGCGTCTCATTCTATATTGGGCGTGTAAGACCAGTAGTTTTGCTCAGACTTCTTTATCAGGCTTGAGGTTCTTTTACGTGCCGGAAAGCTACAGCACGGGACCACTTCCATTCCGAAGGAAGCCATGCTAAGGATTTTTACGCCCGAAAAAATCCATCGCCTTCCTCCGGGTTTGAACCCGCGACTAGAGACTAGCCTGATAACCAAACCACTACACCACGGAGGACGACGCGATGTTGCACCCTAAACGCACTCGCTCACTGGCTTGCTCACTGGCTCAACAAATCTCTCGCACTCGACTCGCAACTGTCTGGACTGTGCGAAAACGCTTGCTTGTATAGTCTTTCCACAATGTTCTCGAACGTTCTAGAGCTATTTCGACACAAATTCTGGAGGAGTGGGAGAAGCTTGCAGAATGCTGTAGTTAACTCCCGATAGCGCGTAGGGTGTTTGCGCTGGCGAGCGGTCGTTATCGTTGTTTACTCCGACCGCTCGGCGCCGACCTACCGATAACCTTGGGCTATATCCGCTGCGTCACTGTATACTCTTTCGTGGAAAATTGAAGATGGCAACTCCACTACAACTTGTTATAATCTTCAGAAAGGCTAATTTGCAACAGATAGTAAGGACTTTTCAATGTTCGAAGGATCTTTAAACTTTGGTTTACTGGAATATTTCTTGCTGTTTATCCAATTCTTAAAGCTTGCTGTTGACCTTTGTTTCACAACACTGTCCACTGCTTCTTGGACTTGGGGGATATTTCTAAACATGTACAAAACCAAGATCAAATTTATAACATTGAAAATATATGCAGTTTTGGTGGTGCTACAAATTATATCTACTTTAATGAAGAATTAATTTTACCGGCAACCATAGTAATTATAACTTATTATGACTTGAAGTGTAGGGTTTCGCGACCGTTCGTCGTTCATAATTAAAACTAGTTCGTTTACTGCCACGTCAATAGTATGTGCCGATATTTCGAAAACGTTACGGTCTTCCTCATCAGGGGCCGCAAAAATTACTTGCAGACCAATAAGGCAAAGCAATTAACGAGGAATTAGTAGTTAGGGATAGGCAATAATTGTGAGCCCTTTGTACTTCCACCGTGACCCCTGGGAGGAAGGAATGAAGGGGAGACCCGAAAGGTGACCAGATCCGGACGACGATGTGCGCTAGCAAGGACAGGAATGATGATGATGAGATGGGGTTTAAGGGCGCTCAACATCGAAGGTTATCAACTCCCTTACAATGTATAGAACTTAAAAGACAAAAACTAAAAAACGGGACACAAACTCGCTTAGTCAGAAACGCTAAAAACAAATCACCACATTCTAAAAACTACCACACTAAAATCATAGTCAATAAAAGAGTAAAACGCCGTGTCAATAGCTGTAGAACGCAAGGGACATGAGCGCCATATGTCCGTCGGGGAGAAGAACCCCATTAAAATAGACAATATAAAATCACAAATCTAAAAGACGCTCAGCGCATTAAATGCGCCGATTAAAACCACTGTCACGGATAAAACATAAAAGACATTCTACAGTCTGCGCGTCGTCTGCCAAAACTTTGGCTACACCAACAAGCAGAGACACACGAACGCGCAATTGTGCTAAAACCTGACACTCAGTTAAAATGTGACGCACCGTTAAGGGTGCCGCACACTGAACACAGAGTGGTGCGGGATCACCACTAAGCAAATGTCTATGACTAAAAACGCAATGTCCGATACGAAGTCGTGTTAAAATCACCTCTTCCCGACGAGAAGCACGAGAAGAGGTGGCCCAGACAACAGGGAGAGGTTTAACCTCCCGTAACTTGTTCCCCCTAAGGGCCGCCCACTCATCGCGCCAACGCGAGAGGATGCGGTGCCGTAAAAGAACATAAGAATCGGAGGAGGGAACAACACAGGTAGAACATCTGGGTGATAAAATCGCAGTGGCGTCGGCAGACTCGTTACCTCAGATGCCCACATGACTCGGAATCCACACGAAGGAGACGCTGGTGCCAGAAATACCGAGCGAGTGGAGGAGATCATGTATGCGCTGTACGAGTGGGTGGTAATGGTATAGCGCGTTAATACTCTGAAGGACATTCAGGGAGTCTGCGCAAAGAACACAGTGCCGTAACTCATCTGGATGTATAAAAGTGACTGATAAATACTAAAAGGTTCGGCGGTAAAAATCGAACATTGCCCCGGTAAACGAAAGGTAAAACTATGTTGACCTAAAACAAAGGCACACCCTACTCCAACATCAGTCTTAGACCCGTCAGTATATATAAAATGCACGTCCCCGAATTCTGCCTGAAGTTCTAAAAACGAGGATCTAAGGACTGAAGGAGGGGTCTCATTCTTCGGCATCGACGTTAACCCAAGGTAACAGAGGGCCTCAGTGCGCAACCAAGGAGGAAAACGCGTTTCCCCCCTGGGGAGGGCCGGCGCTGGCGTAACCTCCAAATGCCGAAGAAGCTGTCAAAACCGAACCCCTGGAGGGAGCAATGCAGAGGAGCTAACTAAATATTGTCGATCAAGCGAATCCTCGAAAAATAGGTCGAAGGATGGGTGGTCAGGCAAGCTTGAGAGTCGGCATGCATAGCTGCACAAAAGCATCTCACGCCTGAAGGACAGCGGAGGCTCTGCAGCTTCAGGATATAGACCAGGTACAGGGCTGGTTGGAAAGGCCCCCGTAGCTACTCTTATGCCACGATGGTAAATGACATTCAATCGACGTAACACAGATGGACGTGCCGACGAATAGACATTGCATCCGTAATCAAGCTTGGATCGGACCAAAGAGTGATAAAGGCGAAGATCAACCCCAAAAATTTCACCTCGTCTGCAAAAGGAAACATCTCCGGCCCAAGATGGAGAGAGGGCGAAGGGAAAGCCTTCCGGTGCCAGAAATTGATACACACAGATTTTTCGGCGGAGAAATTAAAGCCGTTGGCGTTACTCCAGGCGTAGAGACGGCCGATACAGCTCTGAATACGGCGTTCGAGCAGACAGGTCCGCCGTGAACTGCAATAAATGGCAAAATCGTCAACAAAAAGCGACGATGAAATGCCAGGTGAAATACAATCAACAATGGGGTTGATAGCAATCGCAAAAGTGTGACACTGAGTACAGAGCCCAGCGGTACACCGTTCCCTTGAATAAAACGACTACATAAAACCGAGCCCACGTGTACACGAAAGACGCGGTCGGTCATAAACTCACGAAAAAATATGGGAAGACGACCGCGTAATTCCATGCGTGAAGTGTACGTAAAATGCCGCTCCTCCAACAAGTGTCATAAGCTTTGTCTAGGTCAAAAACACAGCCACTGTTTGACACTTTCTCACAAACCCATTCTTAATGTGCGACGACAGAGAGACCAGATGGTCAGCGGTAGAGCGGTGACGACGAAATCCGCACTGAGGGTTCGCGAGAAGTTTCTGAGTCTCAAGCCACCATGTCAACCGCCCGTTGATCATGCGCTCCATCACCTTGCAAATGCAACTGGTGAGGGAGATAGGGCGGTAGCTGGAAGGTAGTTGGCGATCTTTCCCAGGCTTAAGTATAGGGACGATAGTGGCTTCGCGCCAAACTGAAGGAAAAGCGCCGTCTTGCCAAATACGGTTATAGACCTGTAAGAGAAAGAGTTTACTGTCGGCTGAAAGGTGCTTCAACATCAGGACATGAATGCCGTCCGGCCCAGGAGCGGAGTGCCTAGAGCAATGAAGAGCATGCTCCAGCTCCCTCATTGTGAAAAGTTCATTGTAACACTCCTTCATAGCAGGCCGAAAATTATAGGTCTCGGAATCCAGCCGGTCTTTGAGAGTGCGAAAACCGGCGGAATAATGGGCAGAACTGGAAACCGCCTTAAAGACAGGACCCAGAGTGTTAGCAATGGCAGCCGGATCCACTACGGTGGCATTGGAAACCTGAAGGCCAGACACAGTACAATGCGACACTTTACCGAAGAAGCGACGAAGTTTATCCCAAACAACAGAGGAAGGCGTGAAGCGATTAAAAGACTCGACAAAACGAGTCCAAGAAGCCTTCTTGCTATCCTGAATAATGCGACGAGCCCTGGCGCGCGATTGTTTAAAAGTAACCAAATTATCAAGTGTAGGGTATCGCCGAAACACCCTAAGCGCAGTTCTACGTGCACGAACGGCATCCCGACAGTCCTCGTTCCACCACGGAACAGGAATACGACGAGGGTGAGAGGACGAACGGGAAATGGTGCGTTCGGCGGCAGATAGCAACGTAGACGTAAGGTGCTGCACCATTTGGTTAACGTCGGTGAAGGGCTGATCGCCAAAATGCATGAGGTTGGAATACAATCTCCAGTCGGCTTTTCTGAATATCCAGGAAGGTACTCTGGAATGCTGGACGTGGTGAGACAACAGAGAAACGATGCAGGGGCAATGGTCGCTGGAGTAGGTGTCAGCGACGTCGTTCCACTGCAGACGACTAGCAACCTGGAGTGAGCAAACGGCAAGGTCCAAGTGAAAAAATATACCGGAAGAATCAGAAAGAAAAGTAGGTTCACCGGTGTTGAGGATGGAGAGGTTGAACTGATCAAAAATGTCGGAAAGAAGAGTTCCCCTCGCACAAGCCCTTGGCGAACCCCACAGGGGATGATGGGCATTAAAATCTCCCAACAGAAGAAATGATGTTGGGAGAATGGACAGGAGATCTCGAATGTCCGCGTGAGCGAGGGGAGACGATGGAGGTGAATACACAGAGCAAATGGAAAAGAAAAAGCCGGGTAATTGAAGCCTAACGGCAACAGCTTGCAAGTCGGACGTAAGAGTGAGAGTTTGAAAATGAACGTCATTACGCACTAATTACATGACACCTCCATGAGCAGGAGTACCCTCCTCCGGTTCAAGATCGCAGCGAATCGGAGTATACCCTCGGAGATCAAAAGGATCGTGAGGGCGAAGCTTAGTCTCCTGCAAACACACGACCATAGGTGAATGGGAACGCAATAAAAGCTGCAGTTCCGCCCTATGCGATCCTACACCACGTAAATTCCAGGTCAGGATAGCCATGAATAAAAGGGATAAACTTCTTACTTAGAAGGGCAGCTCAAAATAACTTTTTGCTTAATCTTGGGGCTCGGGCTTTTTGTATGGAGTTGGTCAGACTCCATAGGCTCCTCGAAGGGAGGGCCCACGCGCTCAGTGCCAGAAACCGATTCAAGCGCCGAGAATCGGTTCTGGGTGGCAATGGGTGAAGGTTGCTGCTGAGCGGGGCTTGTCCCAGGAGCATCCTGGGACTGCGACCTTTGAGGAGGAGACGGTGAACTCTTCTAACCGCGCGCACGCGGAGGGTCTTTAAGAAAATCTTCTCGACGAAGTTTCTGCTTTGGCTTCTTTTCAGTGCCTTGAGACTTAAGAACCTTAGGACCAGGTTTAGATGGTTTCATCAGCGTGCTAGAAAGGGACGGCCGGATGGTAGTGGTGGTCAATACAGTCATGGTCCCGGTCTGTGTTTCGGCATCCTTTCGGGGTACTGGCGAGGCAACAACACAACTAAATGTACCAGAGCGCAAGAGCGAAGGTTGGCGCGCATGGTATCGCCTCCGGGCTTCAGCGAAGGAAAGCTTCTCCTTTACCCGGATCTCCTGGATCGCCTTCTCGTCCAAGTACCGCGGACAGTCGGCAAATGACGCAGAATGAGACCCTTTGTAATTAACGCAGACGGGGGCTGTGGAACAGGTACCTTCGTGTGAGGGCTGGCTACATGATGCACAGATGGTAACGGCACTCTTACATGAGACTTGCGTATGCCCAAAACGTTGGCATTTAAAACAACGTAGAGGTCTATGAATATAAGGCCTCACCGCAATGCGTTCGTACCCTGCTGAAATGCTCGTGGGCAGATCGACGCCATCAAATGTTATAAACAGGGTACGAGTGGACACCGATACTCCGTCGCGTTTGGCCTGCACTCGATGCACCACTGTCACCTTTTGCTCTGAAAGATATTCGACCAGGTCATCGTCCGATATACCATCGAAGCTATGGGTGGTGACGACGCCTCGACAGGAATTCAAAGTGCGGTGCTTCTCAACACGGATGGGATAACCGTGGAGAAGCGTAGCGCTCAACAAGGTCTTAGACTGTTGATCGGACTTGCTTTGTACTAGTAATGACTCGTTTCGAAGTCGAGTGCAGGAATGAACCGAACCAGCAATAGAGTCAATGCCTTTCTGTACTATTAAAGGGTTCACCTTCTCAAACGACTGGCCTTCCTCTGTTCGCGTAATTACTAAGTAACAACCAGTTGTTGGTGGTGCTACTTCTGTTGCAATGACTTTTCGGCCTTGTTATTAACAATGGAGAAAGGGTGCGCCATAGCGAAAGAAATCCTCCACCATTACAACCGTCTCCGAACTTGGGCTCTGACTTCCCAGGCGTTACCCCGGCTTGGGTGAGTGGCTTAACTATACCAGACTCACCCCAGTGTCACACCTCCCAGAACATAGACAGAGGGACCCAATGGCCTTCGGAAGTCAGCAGCTCATGCAATGCCCCCCCCCCGCGGGACTGCAGTTGAACAGCGTATACGAACACATACCCTACATGACGACCCCGGGTGGTGGGGATGACGCCATTACCCACTCACCCAGCTGCGCAACCAGTGCGCAGGTATCCGTCAGGCTGTGTCCACGGAGGATTAAAATAAAATGTAAAATAAATAAAACTGTGTGGGCGTTTCGCACGCAAGGTAGGCTGGCGAAGAAGAAAAATGGATGTGTGAATGAATGGACGTGGGGCGAAATGTGCATAAATAGAAGAGAGAATAAAGAAACGATGGCGAGGGCGTCTGAAATGAAATGCACAGAACGCACGAGAGCCTACCTTGAGTCCCCCGGTCACGAGAACGAACCCACCTCGACCGGACGAGGATGAAGGGATGAAAATGGCGATGAGTGGCTCGGGCACCCCCGGGTACGCCAAACCCGTACTCACATAAGGTGAGCCACTGGGGGGAAGGACAGGGACTTTAACGATTCCAACATGACACAAATCCTGACGCCGCCTAACCCTGTCTTAGCCACGCGCAACTTGGTGTCCCAGGAAAGAATGGGCCCAGCAGTCTCACCAAGCGCCAGGGAGAAATATTTCCAGAGCCCAAATTCCACCGTCCTGCTGCAACACACCAACCGCCTTCCATCGTCTGGTCCTATAACCTTGAAACAGATGAGGTGAAAGGAAATGGAATGAGGACAGGAAATTGGTGGTAGAAGGTGAAGCCGGAATTATGAAGGCAATCATTATCATAATATTCTGAGAAGTATAGCGATATAAAATAAGTAATAAAATATTTAATTTCAGTGTATGTATAAAAAGCAGAAGCATTGTGAAAATTGTTGACTGTTAAAAGCGGCAGAAAGACCAGACAGGCAGAGTTTTGTTAATTAGGGACCAGCCTCAGGTAGAAAGGTAAATACCATTGAAGCAAGTTTTTCCTGGTAACAGCCGAGTACAGCTGCACTTAGCCTGGTGAAGGCCATTCTAGAAGCTTCATGACGCTAAGTTTGAGGAGCGTTTGAGGAGAGAGTAGGGGAAGTAAGTAGCTTGCTTTACCTTGTGCAGCGTGGTGAAAGTCAGTCTGTCCTGAGCGATTGGTGAGTGTGGGACGACATTCTCGTCGAGTTGTGAGGAATGGTGGCGAACATGCTAGAGGGTAGAAGGCTTAGCTATAGTTAATATTCTTCGGTCTTGGTAAAGACAAAGTATCATCGTATGCATTTACAAGTGATCGGCAAACCGCAGTATTATTTTAAATAGTGAAAAAATGTGTTCTAAGACAGCGTTCGTGTTTCTCTGTACACACCCACGCAGACCCTGAAATTAAGATCTCATGCTCGAGCCGCCGTGGCAAAGTATAAAAAAACAAAAGAAGAACCATCTAGGAGGAGACAAGCAGCAACCGTGAGGCAAAGGTATTGCTCATTGTTGGAGGACGTAGTGTGGCTGCGTCATATGGCGTCCTAAGCGTGGGGCCCGAACAACGGAGAAGCTGAACGATGGAGACATCAAGGAAGCCCGAACAACGGAGAAGCTAAACGACGGAGACATCAAGGAGGCCCGAACAACGGAGAAGCTAAACGGCGGAGACATCAATAAGGATCGAATAACGGGGAAGCTGAACAACGGAGAAATCAAGGAGATCGGAACAACGCAGAGGACAACAGGAGCAGCATCGAAGCAGCAGTTGCAGGTAGCAGATATAAAAAGGTACTGAGTGTAAATTTATTTATGTGTTCCAGTGGTAAATGCAGTTAAGGAACGGTAAAATGTTTGAGCGATCTGATGCAAACATGGAAATTCAGGACGGTAATAGTAGAACTTTGCAGGACGTAAATAGTAGAAACAGCAGACGATAGAAATGTACAAAAGTAGGTAGAAGAGCTAGGGGGAAGTACGGAAACTAACAAGATGTTAAAGTTAATTATGTCAATGATACAAAATGGTAATCAAAGTTTAAAGAAAGAATTAAGGGATGAGATGAAAGCTAACCGGGGTATAACAGAAAACTTGAGAGAGGATTTAACAGGAAAAATAGAACAGCGTCAGAAAGATTTAACAGGAAGAATAGAACAGGGTCAGAAAGAATTAAGGGATCAGATAAAAGCTAATAATCAAAGCTTAAGGGAGGAATTTAGAAGCAACTTAACTGAAATTGGGAATAAAATTGAGAATCAGCAGAAAGTCTTAGAAAATTTCCAAGAGGAGGCTAAGCCAGCCCTACAAGTGGAGAAGTGAACAAGGGAGGACCGAAAAATGGAGAAAGAATAAACAGATACAATAGAAGAAACACTACAGACAGAAAAGGAAACAAATGAGAAGCAGCTTCTAGGAGGGGAATTGCCCCAAGGATGGGGTGACCATTCATCCTCTTTTTACCGGGCATGTCTTCCTTTACAAGGTAAAAATAAGTGCGGAAGAACTTTCGAAAATTTCCTCGTGTCCTCTTCTGGAATTGAAGATACCGGTTCTTTTAAAAAGTTATATAACAAAATCTTATTTATATGCACAATAATTTCGATAGAGTAATTAATAAACTCATGCCAATTTTTTTTGTTACGTACCTAAATGAGTTACAACGGGAAGCACTATAGTTTCAATCGACTAACATGCATAAAAATAGGCAAAACATTTCTCTACTGTTAAATCTTTTTGTTTCAGTTTTAATTTTTATAATAGCCCAGAAAAGGTTTATTCTTTCAGAAAACAATTGTATCCAACTTAAAAAATGCTAGTAGCCAAATAAAAGGAAAGAAAATTCTCATTTGTATTATGCAGAAAGAGGTGATACGGTTAGCATGTTGTAGCGTCTTTCCAGATTTTCATTTTACTAGTTTTATAACTTTTTTTTTAAATTTCACCAACTTTTTTTAAACTTCTTATTTTTGGGTGTTTACTGAACTGGTTTATATGTTTCCAGTGGAGGAATTTTTACTTTTTCTACTACGTGTAGTAAGTAGGGGAAGGCATTGGGCTGATCATCCGTCCTGGATATTCTACGAGTTTGCTAGAGTTATATATTTAGAGTCTGCGATAGTGCTATACGATAGAGTTTGCTTGCTCTTCGACAGGCTATTGTCCTTAGGGGTGTAAGTCCTACAAAGAGGAGGCAATCAGTTAAAGAAGTAGAAGACCTAAATTATTAACACAAATATCCAACCACATTCAAATATTACAAGCGCAATGTCTCAAAACAGGCTTTTGTGATATAGCCCTTTGTACATATAACTCAATTACAAAAAAATAATGCCTAGAAACGATTTTATATTAGGCAATGGCGACTGTGCTATTATGTGTATAGATTTCATCATTTAAATCAGAAACAAATATCAATGAGTATATTGAAAAGGTTTATGGACACATTGCTTTTATCTTTCACAGATTAGTAAGAAAACGCTTAGAAATACAAATTACAACAATATGGTTTCCCTTGCAAGTGGTGCTGAAAATCGCACCTGACGCATAAAGTTAGGGTCGCCTCAGAGTAAAATGCGCGCTCTTTTTCCGATGTCGCGTCGCTGCGAAATTGTTAGTGTATTATGGGAACGATATCAACTTTGCTAGCGGTGTTTAATTCCCAATAGTCTTTTCTTGCATTTACGGCGAAATTTATAATGTTTAATGAAATCAACTAAAATCGAAGCATACTTAGGCTTGAATGAAACAATAACAGAAAACAAATCTTTTAACCTTATTACTACATACAAAAATATTCAGGTGCTTATCCGTAAAAGGAAATGCGAACATGTCGGCAACGATGTTTATACCGAAGTTATGAATACCCCATAGTGAGCAAACAGAAGATAACTGCACTCTTGTGTAGCGGGTGTGTGGCGAGTTATCTAGCCCCTAATGAAGTTACGATTTGTAAAAATAAAAAACACTAAATTGTGGTGCTAAGAAAGCGAAGATGATAAAATATCCACATGAATTGCTGTTCTATCATACTCTTCAATAAAACTATCCCTAATGGCTCCGTGTATCATTTATAATGCGATGAAAAGCGAGGAAAGGTTATTTTACAATTATATTATAATTTGTATTTATATTTGTAAATTATACTATAATTTCTCACATCTCTTTCTACAAGGAACTACCACCTAAAAGGATGACATCTACACTCCTTTCATCGAGTATAAACAACGCAGGAAGGGCTCTCGACTGCTTATGTAAAGTCGATTATTTATGCTCGTGAACGCGCACAAAAGGGCAGAACTTACTTCCGTCTGAAAAAATTTAAACACGTGGTAGTATATACCTATGGTAAAATGTCTTGTTCCAGATGCAACAGTCCCAGTGGGTCTGTAACGACTTCACGGCCCCTGCATGCATACAATCATGGGCAGAGGACAATAGAGGGGTGGCAGGTGATCAGCATCACTCCTCCTCAAGGCTGCTTAGACGCGATTTGCGAGACGAGACACTATTTCTCCATCACGTAGTTGATGAATTGGTGTCCAAGGATGTCATGAAATTGACCGCACCGCGTATCTGACCTCCCAGTATGTAAACAAAATCGGTACCAGAGACCGGACCGGTTTGTCCCGCTCCACAGCCACCAAAACCACTGCTACACTATGGGGACGGCTGAAAATGACTGATGCTACAAATAAAATTATGAAAAAAGTTGTGTTTTAGCCAGTGTCACTTTCATTTGATGATTTCTTAATCATCCGGATTTCGTAACAATGCAGGGTGGTCCCTAGGTATATAAATTTTAATCGATACATTTTGTTTTCCTTGTGAACATCTCATGCTTATGATATTTAAAAAACTAAGGAAATATTTTTATACAAATAATTGTTTGGAATGTGCAAATCTTATAAAAAATCCATAAAGCTTACACAAATTAAATACCGAATTTGGTGTTGCTCGACTTCTTTTTAAGCTATCCTGTTTATAACAGTTCGCGTGTTTCTTTCATATTTTCTTTCTCCCCCTCCCCTTGCCTCGTTCGTGTTTTATCCTGTTTGAAATTGTGTATATTTGCTTTCCAGCCAGCAATAATTGGTCACCTGAAATATTAAAGTTTTGAATATTCTACTCCGCTATCTCCTAAAACCAGCTCGGGGCTTAATTTAAGCCATAATAACACATCAGTAAATACATCGTTGTTTTGGAAACAATGCAATCATTGCAGTCCATGTGTTCATTCCAAGCATTAAAGAGTTCCTGAAAATTACGCTGGAGTTGCCAAATATAAAAGCTAAAATAATAACCACTGAATGCGACGTCATTGTACTACTGATTAAAATGAAAAATGTGGAGTTTATTCTAAACTTAACAAATTAAAACACGCAGGCGAAAAACCGAAGTGCTGAAGAGCACTATGGTACATTTTTAGTTATTTACGTAATTGTACAGGAAAGCGAGTGTTTTCAGGACGAGTAAGATGTTTACGAAACGAGTCTGAAAAAAACCACTTTCCTGCAGCTACGTACAATAGTTTGTTTCATACTGTGTATAAATACTTTATATATTGATTAAATATTGTGCTGCGTAATATGTTGGACATGGACGCAGATTTATGTTTCATATGCTCGTTGCAGGGCCAATGTATTCATATTTTGGTGTTGGAGTATGGAAAGAACTGAATGGAAAAGTTTAATTTGACGTACTGTTTTGGGGACGGAAAAACATGATATTCCAGACAGCATGAAACAAAATAATTTCTCTCCTCATACGTTTTACAGCGATAAGGTCTTCTAATGCAGTGGGAAAAATTTAGCTTCGATTAATTATGAGTGTAATGCTAGAATGTTCAAACATTTGTTAACACTCTATAAGGGGACAACCTTTCGTATTTACTTTTTTCCATTAAAAGCGAAAAGAAAGCAACGATTACGTGCGTATGTGAATATTGAAAGACGCGATGAAATCATTTTAAAAATGCCTTGGTACAGATTAAGGATAATGAAATCGTTTAGTTTCTTGCATATAAACAATTAACTGTAGGCAGAGAAAGTGCTAAAATAGCATCGCAATAAATTTGGTCACCGCTGTACATAACTGCGCCAGACCCGTAGTTTAATTACGAGAACGATAAACACAAGTTTGTTTTATATGGGACTCATTTAAGTTCTTTGGTAGTTTGCGCACAAGTTGAGTGTTTGCTTTTAAAACTTCGTTCGATCTGCTATCGATGTTATGTAGCTGTTTAAGGATCTGTTGTGTGAAAGGTACTTTGTCGTGAGGCCTAAAAGAAAGCAACATGTTTCCACATTTTAGCAGACCTGGGTGTTCTTCCTCAACTGCTGTAGAATGCTGGAATGCTATTGGCTTAATTGGTTATCTGCTAGAACTGTTAGTTAACATACTAAATTCCTCGCTTACTAAAATTGTTCCAAAGAATGTAAAAACTACTTCCAGACTTCGACTACAAAGCGCAGATTTAAATTGCGTTTACAGATAATGAGAAAATGACAGCAGTTTATCCTCGGCTTCCTTATTAGGAGGCGACGCTGCGGTAATACATATTGGTGACGTTGGAACATGAGGCAGGGAGACAATTGCAAACTATAGGGTTAGGTCTCTGAACGTAGGAACTTTTAAAAGCGTTTCGGTTATTGCCATGTCAGTATTTAAGTACCAGGCATTTAGTACATCTTACAGTCCTCATTAACCGTGAGATGGCTCAGCGGCAACGTGTTTGGCTCGCATCAGGGAGGTCCGAGTTCGATTCCCATTGGCTTTTTCGTGGTTTCCCCTAAAGTTCTTTATATTCAAATGTCAGCGCGGCAACATGTTGGGCTGAAGTCTCGCCTCTCTTCCCATATACGAATTATGCGGACTGGTTGCACGTTCTTGGAACAAACCGAAATAAAACAAAAAAATCATACTAGGTCACTAATACTCTTGTACACAATTTACGTATTTCCGGCATTAAAAACATTACTTTGCTTAGGTCTGTGTTAACGCTGTTTTCACCAATTAATGTTGTAAGATAAAAAAATCTGCGCTGCATGTACGCGACTTGCAATGACATTCATGGCATCATCCTGTCCACAGTTTAAATCTTAAAATAAATTAATAATTTAGAAATGCTTCATGGCATTATAACTATTAACAAACCTTTATTAATTACAGAAGTAGTATGAAGGAAATACTGAATGATTCTTTTGGTATTCGTAAGGAAATGTACCGATGTGTTATCCATCAATTTAGCCGAACTTCGGATATTTTAAATAGGTCAAGAAATAATAATAAAAAGAAACCTTTTTTTCTACAGAAAATTGTACACCTACTCCAAATGTAATCATCTCACCCTCCAGGCGTAAACTGGCGACTTTCTGCTCTGCTGGCGGTAAAATTGGTTACGAAAGTTGCAATTTTTATGTAAGATTTTTGTTTATTACTATCCCTTTTACAAATTTTTATGCAATATCAGGGCAAAACATTTCAGAATAATATACAAATTTGTATAATTACCAAAAAAAAAAAAAATTACGGAAAATTAATAATTCTAAGAAATACTGGATTTTCTGTAAGCTCAAAACCAAATTAGTATTTTAAACAAGCACAACAGTAAAATGGTGTTTTTCCCCCTAAAAACTCAGTAAGTTGAGTTACAACACTTGACGCTACTGTGATATTCAACATTTTTGTTTTGCTTTTTAATTGATCCATACTCTGCCATATCGGCGCCTTTTACTTTGGAACATATAAACATTTGTTTCCTTTTCTGTCTGTAGTGTTTCTTCTATTGTATCTGTTTATTCTTTCTCCATTTTTCGGTCCTCCCTTGTTCACTTCTCCACTTGTAGGGCTGGCTTGTCTAATTTCTTGATAGAACTAATTTTGTAGTATGTTTTCTTTATTTTGGTACAAGAAGTAGAAGCCTTTTACTTTCAACTAGAATCTAGATAATACGATAGTAGAGCTCCTGTGATCCTCTTGTAACGAAAATTTCCTTCCATCTTGAGGTTTCAGAGGTAGGTAAGCTTAAGGTTCTTTTAATCTATTTTGGTACTTATTATTAAAGATTAAATTAAATATCTGACATCACAGGCTGCTAATGAAATCCGACTCCTCAGGAAAACACTAGGTAAATTTTCGGGAATCGTGGTGCAGTTACATTGCACTTCTGCCACGCTTCTTCATAAACTAATACGGGAATAGGCAGATGAACTTATCACCGAAGAAGCGTTCGAAAACTGTGGACTTTTCAATTGAATGACAAAAGAGAGCTGTCAGCCAATTTCACTGTACTGCAGATGTCGCTAAAATTGAAACATAAGTCAGAACGCTTTAAATTAATACACTGATTCTTTCGAAGCCACAGTTTCCTGTAACCAGTGACCGCATGCGAGCTAAACCACTGCGATCTGAGTCCGCACGCTTATATTACCTGCCATGTTGCATTGCGCGCTGCACATCCTGTTTGTCCCGCCATGCAATCGCAGAAAATCAATAAGAGCCATGTTAGCATTCAGCAGAGATAGCATTCTTATCGACAACTTAAAAGAAAGAAGTATAAAATGGAAATAAACACTGGCATTTTATTGTGTAGATAGCATAATAAAAAAATCCGTATCCAAAATAAAAGCAACAAATTAGGGCCAAAATCGCAAACGGAGATCTCTCTGGGGCAGAAGTAGACTCCAAAGCATACGAATGTCTTCACGAGGGATGAAAAACTAAAACTGAATTGGAAATGACCAGGAAAGAAGACAACGCTCATACCGGCATGTCTTTAGCAGTGCAGAGGTAAAATAAGACATTACATCCTCCTGTAAATGAATCATATGTAGTATCGCATTTAATATCTGACAAACAAGTGAAAGTGTTTTACCAACTTAGAAAGACTCGCTGGTGCAATTAAAGCAAACTAAGTAGATGGGATTTTATAAAATTTGGCGCATGTTATTGCTGTAAATTCGTTATGTCTATGCTGAAGAACAAGAGAAGTGCGAACAGTGCTTAGCCCAATTGCTGTTCCTTAAATATTATGAACGACTTACCTGATTTACAAATAGTAAAACAGTGATACATCTTTGCTATTTTGGAACAAAAACGAAACCTATTGTAGCGCACGGTTATAGACCAATCCACATAATTGTCCCGGTATCTAAATCTCGATGAATCTAGGAACAAGCAAAATCATGTTTTTAATACCAAAATTGTAATAAAGCAATAGAGCATAACCTGATGACAGTAAAGTATAACAAATCAACTTATTCAATGTTTTAGGCTTGCAGTTTGATCAATCTTTAAATTTTGAGAATCATGTTCGATATATTTATAAACAAATTAGCTCTGCTATTTGCCTGATTAGAGCACACTCAAAGTATATGTCCACTGATGTATTAAAAATTGTATACCATGAATTAATACATAGCTACATATGTTATGGAATACAAATATGGAGTAGTGCTGGAATGAGAATCT
Source organism: Deroplatys truncata (assembly GCA_030765065.1). Classification (NCBI taxonomy): domain Eukaryota; kingdom Metazoa; phylum Arthropoda; class Insecta; order Mantodea; family Mantidae; genus Deroplatys; species Deroplatys truncata. Next base: position 604,084,864 of record CM060990.1, on the reverse strand, counting down.
TAAATAAATAATCCTATTACAAAAAAATTTCATAAGATCTATATACAAATTAGATAAAAGAATGGCACATAGAAATATCTTTAAAAACGAAGAAATATTGACAATAATTTAGCTTTATGTTTGTGAAGTTATTTTACCTGTTGAAAGAAAGAAAATATAGTAAAAAAATTAAATTGGGTTTTATTTATGGACGCTCTTTAACTACTATGATCCTTAGCGTCCTACTCTATATTGGGGGTGAAAGACTTGCTCAGAGGCTTATCAGGCTTGAGGTTCTTTTACGTGCCGCAAATCTACGATACGTGGCCACCGGCTTTATTTGCTTCCGAAGGAAGTCATGCTAAGGATTTTTACGCCCGAAAACATTCATCTACCTCCACCGGGTTTGAACCCGCGATCTCGGGATCTAGAGGCTAGCATGATACCCTTAGACCACGGAGAACGACGAAAGAAATAGTAGCTATCATATGTACAGCACAAGAGGTCAACGAATTTTCACAGAATATCCATATGGATCTTCAGAAAGAGATCCATATATTAAAGATGCTATGCTGTATAATAAATTACTACCAGCATTAAAACCATTAAAAATGAACAATTTAAAAAATAACTGAAGAAATATTTGACACAAAAATGTCTGTATACACTAGATTTAGTTTGTATGTGGAATATATTTGTAAAATGGAAACTTTAATGTAGAATGTGTTTTAGTTGAATGATATAAAGTGATTTTATGACCAAGTCTGTTAAGCTTATATCTTGAGTATGAACCATTTTATTAAAGCTTGACGGTGCTTGCAAATAAATATTAAATTGAATTTAAGGTTTGTAATTCACACCGAACAGATAACCTTAACTTGAGCGTCTCTTAGCTAAATCACAAATAAAGATGTTTTCATAGTTAAAATTTAAATAATGTTTGCTTTCATTTTTGGTATAACAAACTTGGCATTATTGATGACATTAATTTATACTTACCCCAGCACAGAACCAAATGCAAGTGTGACTGCTGCCAAGTGGTCAAGATATTTATCTATAATTCCATAAGTCCTGGGTTCTGTTCTCTGTTGGCGAAAGGAATTTTTCTTATGTTGGACGTACACTAGAGCGACGCGGATTGGTGGTAGTAGTTCAAATGCAGCGAAGCTTGACTACGAATCCTTCCAAGGGCATTCGAGGGTTTACAAACTTTGCGAACACGAACCCGACTGTAGGTCGGTAGGGCGAAGCAGAGCCAGGCATGTCTAGGTGGGTTCGAAACCGCGCCGCGCCACTTAGCTAGTGGCCCCAGCTTCATTGTAACCATTTCTAGCCCATGTGTACATATAGAAAGTGAATCTGTGTTGCAGTTCGACTTTTTAACACCAACGTTTGACTTTCAAGTTAAAGTTACTGATTTTATAGTAGCAATTAAAGATGGACGTAGAAACCAAACATTTTAAAACAATAACAGTTAAATACACAACCTATATAGCAGACAGGCCTTTCTTTATACGATGGATCGATTACAAACGCCCTTGCAGCGGCAATCCTGCATCTAGTTTACTAACTCTTTAAGTTAAGTCTCAATTATATTTGTGTAAAATACGTACATATGATTCCAAAAGGCACTCGCCTGATTTCAGTAATGTCCAATTTATTGCATTTCGATTTAAAAATCATATTCAGATGTGAAGAGGTGCCGATATTCGAAAAAGATACTGATAGGTAAGGATAATGAACAACGGTTGTGGCGATGTTTCTTACACTATTAAAATTTATATTCTAGTTTTCAAGAAATCAGGCGTTCCTCTCGAGTTCGGTTGTTGAAACTTCCGTTTATCTTTTTCGCACTCTTGTCGGCTTCATAAATAAATTTCACAAATAGCAAAAGTGTCTGGCGTATGCCAAGAAGGAGACAGAGGCGCATCATCTGCTGAAGAACTGAGTTAAAACGAGCAACAAGGCTCAGAAAATAACTAGACGAGAAATTAGTGGAAACATGTTTGAGGAAATGAAAGATGTATGGAGAATGAAGATACATTCGCAGAGTTCTCGAGACAAGCAACAACCCAAGCCGTAAATAAGTTTATTCCGAGACAAAAACATCCATACGGTTGCTGCAGTAATAGCCAACATGGAAGGTCACGCCACATTTCGGTAGAGCCAAAAACCTGAGTAAGACTGAAATTAATAACGTATTAACACTCAGACAGGTTATCATCAAGAAATTTACCCACACAAAAAAAGAAAAATTGATCCACTTGCAGGCATGGCGAAAAGAAGACTTAGTTATCTCCTCTGTGTCCGACTGTTGATCTCATTTCCATTTGTATTTTACCGGCTGCTAGGTACTGTTATGAACTGAATCGACCAACAAAGCCATCTTGTTCAAAATGAGATTGTTAATTTGATCCGCAATTGTTTTGAAAGTGTCGCAGCTGATTCGTAATTGCCTCTGATTTGTAAGCTAAACAAACGAGGAAAACCTTAAAGAACCGAGAAGGCCATGCTACGTTATGACTAGGCTAAGGATCCGGGACAAATTAAATTTTTCTGTGCATCGAGTAGGGCGGAGTGAGGTGGCGCATTGGGGTTACGTTTACTTGTAAGGCCGTGTACAATCCGCTTCGTGACTAGAGGTACAATACGTTTGTGTCTCTTATTCCGATGTGTGTTTCCCACTTCATTTTCCACCATCACTAGACTGTACTGTTTACAGTAGGAAATAAGGCAGCGCGTTGGCGTCTTTGTTTGCATCAGCAGTACAGTGATTACGGAACTCTGTAGTAACATTGCACATGCATTGGTTGCTAATTTGTCCCGGATCCTTAGCCTGGTTGTGACACTGGTGTGCAAAACATCCAAATAAATAATATATAAAATGCCTATGTTATTCTTATTTCATTAACATTGTTTAGTAAATGTTTCATTCATTAAATAACCTTAGCAAATACCACTCGTGAGTTCGATATTAATTAGATAAGTGCCCTTCCCGCTACAGTATCGAATTCACTCGTGGTATTGTAACCAGACATAGGAATTCTTAAGCAGTTGGCTTCAAGTTATCTGCACTCAAACCTTTGCACTACAAAGAATTTTAAATAAAAAGGCCAAGGCTCAGTATCAGGAGGTAAAAGCCCATGCAAGTGCTGTCTGCAAACGCCAAAAGAGTCTACGAGGTTTGGGAGGGGGTGATTTGTTATCTACAACATCCTTGCCTTTAGTCCAATGACAATTCAACCTTATTTCCTTCCGTTTTGGCTTAGTACTTAGAAATCCCTATGCCTGCTTGTGACTATTTCAGTAATATGGCGTAAGAACCATATGGACGATTAGATTATAAACGCTTTAGGGCATTAACAATCACGGCATCATTATAGAGAAACTATCGCCGCCTCCATGCCTAAACGCGTATCGAATATCCTGTGTCATTTATTTCCGATTGCATCAGATTCATAACAAAATGGCAGCTCTAAGATTAGCTCAAACGTCATGCATTTAATTCGCTTGTTTTAAAACTAAATTCTACACCAGAGAGTTTTTATTTTCACTCTGTTAATGTAACATGTTGCCTTTGCTTTTGAGGTTAGTCATTGTTTCATAATTCAGTAGTTGGCACTAATGGTGCATTGCGCAGCTGTGTGATTTTGTTTTTAAACAACGTAAGTAGATATTAGTTTTATTCTGTATACTTTGGAACAATACAGTCATTATTTGTATCGATAGTTATTAACGGATGTTTTTAACTTAACCTCTTGTGCCGTAAACTGTTTATGTGCAACCGTGTCAAATAACATAGTTTATTCTAGTTTCATTTCACTTCAAAGTAGATTTTTGGTACAAAATTTGAAGTAAATTACTTTTTTTTTGCCCATTATTTTGTATTATTCTGCTTTGGTAGAAGTATCTTTTATAGTATATCCTGATTGCTGGTATCACTGTTTTATATTATGCTTTGGTAGAAGTATCTTTTATAGTATATCCTGATTGCTGGTATCACTGTTTAAACTAGCAAAAGAGATGAATATTTAAACGAATATCTTGATTATAGCACTGTTCTCTGACTTGAACACTCTCATCAGATGGGGCTCCCTATCCTTGCTGTTAAACAAACATGGGTTCCGAATTTCAAGTCGGAATACTGTACTTTATAAATTTAGATTTAACAAGCATATTCGTACCGACGGAGGTGGTGCTGCGGTAGCGTGTGCGACTCGCATTCGGGAGGCCCCGGATTCGATCCCCGGCGACCACCCACTCTGACCCAGAGGTTTTTCGTAGTTTCCCCGGTTAGCAGGCGAATGCTAGAGTGGTTTCTTTTCTCTACCACGATTTCCTTTCCATAATTTTCCTTTCATTCCGTTTCCTTCTCATATTTCAGCTGTACTTCTAGGCGTTCGGTGATGCTGGACAGATGGCGCGGAGGCATGCTCAACGTAAAGAGTAGTGGGCTGCTTGATTGTTGGGTCGTTCATCACCCTCTGTCGGCGGCTAGTGTTACTTTTAGTTTTTGCATGAATGTTGAGTCATTTTCCGCAGGTAGGTTACATTTGAAATTCTGTATTAATATAAACTCTTTGGACTAAAAAGATGAGTTTTTTTCCCTCTTTTCAGAGTTAGTATTTGTCTTTGTAACAACAGCACATAGCAAATTGAAGTACGTCATATTTTGTTTCTACTTTTGGGGTTTGCTTTACTTGACGTCAACATGATAGGTATTAGAAATAATGGTTCTTGTTTCAGTGCCTGGAAACGTGAAGACCCAAACAATTCGCATGCTTTATTAGACCTCGTGGCCGACTCAACGAGCGGCAGCATGTTTGATATTTGCCTTCATTTCTGGACAGAACGTATATCAGTTTCCTTTCCTTCTCCCTCCCTCTGGGCTCGGAGAAACAAATTGAAACAGTTATCCGATTTCCGTGATCCCTCGGATGTTTTAAGGTTCCATTTCCCTTGGATTGACCCAGAAGTCGATACTAAAGAACGACATGAACACAAGGTAGATCAAACGTCTCAAATTCCTTCTTGAAACATAGCATTTGGTCCTTTGAACTCAGCCAGCATTCTTGCATTTTAACACGATGTTTCTCTTTTTAATAGACTGGAGAGAAGAAATTCGTGCCTTGCCTTTTCAACACTCAACGGTAAAGTGATACAAAAGCTAAAATATATCTTGAACGCAATTATTTTTATATTATACGTTTGATGTCTACAATACTACAAACAGCTCGACAATTTTTTTTCTTTTCACATTAGCTTGTCTTAGCAGAAAAGCGGTGTTGAAATGTTTTTTATACAGATTTATAGGAGTTATTTCACTGCAATGGAATCTTCCTCAAAACGAACTCATGTTTTTTCAGCGGTTAATATTTTCCATCGTAAAATCGCAGGATAATCATCTGGGCAACTTATGCCAGGTCATCAATGTAAGTTTCCTTTAGCTTTCAACATCCTACTTACTTAACATTCGTATATTTAAAACAGTACCACAATCTTATAAGTATCTTGCATGTTTACAATCCTACATGATTTATCAATTCATTTAAGTTTGATGAGACAGTACAAATGCTACAGTCAGTGCCAGCCAAGACAAATAACAGAATAGTGCCAGCGACAAGTTTTGCTTTCAAAATGTCTTTGAATATGTGCCTTTCATAAGTCAAACCGATTAATTTTCGCCTTCAAAATTTAGGAACTTAAATTTACAGGTATAACTACTGCTTACTACTAATAATAATAATTAATAATAAATTTCAAAACAATTACGTAAAAAGTGCAGCTGTAAAATATTAAATTTTAGTAAGAATTTGTTAAGGAATTCCAAAATATGTGAATATAACATTACGCTCAAAATGTTGAGGAAACTTCAGTCTGTATACTCCAGCATTGGGTTTTTGAAACCTTTCATAATTGTGGAAGTAAAAAATAAAGTTTACACCATTAGTATAGCTAAGTGAATAGTGGAGTTCCTAAATAAATATGCCCTGAATGTGTAGGAAAGATTTCATGTTTCTGGAGCAACAATTTCAGGAATGTCTAGGCTGTATAGGTGATGCCGCCATTTAAACAAAGAACAGCTACTATAACAAAGGATTTCGCAATGATTACAACAAGTTTGCTTGTTTGTTGCCAAGCAAACTTGAAGAGTTTCTAAACTAAGAAGAGTTTAGAAGCAGAGAAGAAACTGAATTCTAGCCAAGAAGAAATGAAAAGATTCGATAGTGAAAAAATGACGCATTTTATACAAGGAAAAGAAATGCTAATCAGAAATCGAAACTAACAATGGAATTTGAGGCAATCTGCTTCGGCTGTGAAAAGAATTTAGCAGTTCCTAACATCTCCACCATTGAAGTTTACTATAAAAGACAGCTAATCTATATATGCTCTTAATGTTTGTGTTATGTCCAATTCTGAAAGCGTCTTATATGTGTGTTCCGAACATGAAGGAAAGTGATGATGTTTGCTCCTTATTGCATCAATTCATCTAGAACTTCTTAAGTCCCGATGTAAAGCATTTGAGTATGTTCTGTGATTCATGTAGTGGACAACAGAACAACTTCACTTTTCTGGTTTCATTTACAATATGGCGAATGTTGAAAAGAAATTGGAGTCAATCACTGTAACATTTCTTGTAAGAGATCATTCTTATCCTGAAAATGAGAATATGGGACTGGTAAACTCAAAAGTAAAGGCAATAACCCCTAAAGGCTGGAGTGTAGTTATCAGAAATGCCGGCCAAAATCCCACACCCTTCCCGTTGTGGAAGTTGACCACAGTATGTTCAGAGACTGGACAAAACTCATGGACAGGAAGTACCTACACGAAGAAATCACTATTTCCATCTCGGCCTATAAGAGAGATGAGCATCCAGAGAGGGTCTTTGTTGAGTTTCTCGACCACATACATACAATGGTGTCTGGGAATCGGTTTCTATAGCATCGAGACGGAACAAAGAGGCTGCTTCCACTCTACCTGTTGTGCAATTTGGTCTGCCGGAGTATGCATGTAAGAGGCAAATTTGACATTTTTCGTTTCCCTAAAAATAATTTTAAAATGTCCCCAGACCTTAGTTATAGTTACCATAATAGTAATTCTGTAATTTCTTTTTAGAAACTCTACTCAGAAGTGCAGAGAAGTGTAAGAACCTACAAGAACTAATGAAATATTGTGGGGATAAAGGAAAAGAATACTTCTTAAACCATCCGCACAAATGAAAAAAAAGGTCTTTCATGGTCTGAGTAAATACAGGCTTGTGTAATCAACTAGTATGTTATGAGTGTTTGAGATGAAATGCTTTATTATTTTCAACAACTTCATAATCTCAATAAGGGGTTAGTTTTTCCTTTGAATGACAAAGAGCATTAGAAAGACGTTGAGTGTATTATAATTTTATTTTATTTAGATCAATGTGCCATATAATGACAATGTTAACATGTTTAGAATAACATCATTGTTCACAAAATATTGTAAATATGCCTAATTAATCTGATCAACTTTCATTCTGAATTCAGAAAATAGGAAAATAAGAATAATCCCATGCAATGAGATCCTTTTACCCAAAAGAAAGGGTAGTTATCATGTGTTATTTCTTCTTCCGTCAAAATGATCGGTTTTATCGCTGATAACACCTTACCCGGCTGATCCCGTAGCTCAGTCGGTAGAGCACCTGCCTGCTGTGTGAGGGGTCCCGGACTGGATTCCCGACTAGGGGTGGGAAGTTTTCTCTATCCAAGCTTATTCCCTATCCTCCCCAGAGTCTGGAGGTGTGAATCAATGTGTGATCTAATGAAAAACCTAAAGTTTACCAGTAACCCAATGGCAAGTGGATACGAGTTAACACCATTGCCTATAGGCAGTAATGTTCCAAAGGAAATGCCGACAATAAGACCAGTGCAGTTAAAGGTGGGGTATAAATGGAACCTAAAAAAAACGCCTTACCAGCATGTTAACTATTAAGTTAGTAATTGCATGCATTTTACTATGAACCCAGAGTTGACAAACAGTAGGCTGTACATAGAAATAAATGTTTAAAATGCTTCTCCTGAAAAATTTGTAAAATGTTGTTTAGCCCCTTTTTTCCCTGTTCCCTTCATATGTTTAAGTTATTTACACGGCAAAAAACAGTGTAAAGCTTGAATTTTCTGGGAACAGGCAATGAAGCGCTCTTTTTTTGTAGCATAATCATTTACGAGATATACGTTAGTTGGTTTACATTTTTCAACAATTTTGGTTGATTTTCAAGGTGCTGTTGCTATTCAGTTCTTTCTCGCGCTGTCGTGGAAAGAGTGGAATTTCTAGTCCAACATATAGGGATCCAGTATTTAAACATAACATGAAGTGGATAGAAAAATAAGCCCACGTAAGAGTGTTTTTTTAGAAGTTGTATAAAATAAACGATAATGGTTAGGGAATGTGATGTGAATGTAACACCTTTTTCAGCGAAGACTATAATCTGGTGGTTGCATATAGGATTGACTGATATATCTGGTATAACTATCAAATAACATTTAGCGATTACATCATAAATTACTGTCTAAACATATTTTGAAGAAAGAAGAATCGGGCACCGTTAGTTTGAAATTTAATTTGCTTCCCCATTGTTCTTGACCTTTGGATTTGAAGGAAGAGGAAGCGAGTAATGCGAATGCAGACGACGGGGCTTGCAGCCATGTACTGTCATGTTACCTCTGGGCAGAAGAATGGCTGAAATTAGTTTTCGTGTCAGTCGCGTGGTAGTCAACGGGGGGGGGGGGGTGCAGAGAGAAACGGTTTTATTTACGTATCACCTGCTCCCACATTTTCCAACACGTGAGGTCCCTTCTCTGGTCAAACACAACCATTTCATTACCGACAACATTCATTTGTGCATTCTTGCATGTCTGTGTGTCCGTTTACAACATATATGCACACACCTTTTTTCGCGCTTTAACCGGATTTGGACAAGCGGTGTTGAACTCAAAATGAGCCGGTCCTATTGATAGGACCACTCTATGTTTGGAGTGGACTCGCACTCAGATTAAACAAAAGTGTTGCTACGTTTACAGCATTAAAAAATTGTGTAGGGTGTTTTAGCTAGATAACCATATTCAGAAAATGCTTTGCTAGGAAACGAATTCAAGAGCTTAGCTGGTTAGTATCTGAACAGTTCAAATTTTACACTTTTTTCGATCAACCAAATAGTGCATGCTGATTTTCCATGTGAGTCTGGACTATTACAGTCATGTTTGGAACTCTACATAGAAAGCCATGGAGGTACTCAACATAAAACAAACCTTATGTGTTACATTCACATGAGTTTCTCTACACACGATCCTTAATGTTTATAAACCTTATACAAAGTATTCTTGCGAAGTATTCTTCTATCTATTAGAAGTTAATTGCGATTTGCATAAATAGCTTCATTACACATTTCTTTATCAGCATAAAGCGAGTAGCCAGTCTTGAAATTCCATACTATTTGCATTAAATCGCGGGAAACAACCGAATAACGACAACATTTAAAAAATTACACAGTACAGAAAAATTCAAACCAATAACAACGTAAATTTCGGAAGTGGCCGTTGTCACAAAAACAGAAACAAACAAACTGTATACTTTTTACCCATTAAAGGTGGTGTCGCCCATGCATTTGGGGACAAGACTTCGTGCAGTGAGTTTGGAATTCTTACGGACACCCCCGGATCATTTCCGAATTGTTGACAAGCATGCACAACTCTCTGGTCCAGATCTCCAACCATGTTAACGGAAGTGCTGTACACTAAGCTTTTGAAAGGGCCCCAGACACAGAAGTCTAATGGATTTAGATTAGGTGATGTTTTGCAGAACATTCTACAGGTCCGCCTCGATGATCTTTCCATCTTGTACTACATCTGCGAGATATGTGCCTCAGAATAGCAGTGAAATGTGCCAGTGCTCCATTGTGCATGCAGCACACTTTCTGACGTTACTCAAGGACAACATCCTCAGGCAATTCTTGTAAGATGCTGCCGCGGAAACCGAAGGTAGTCCATTTAGTTTTCTTGGAAAAATGTGTGGCCTATTGAGACTATTACCTAGTACCCATAACCACACGTTCAATGAGAAAGGTTGCTAAGGTGCTGCTTCATGAACAGCAAGTGGGTTCACCTCGCATCAAGATAGTAAATTATCGTAATTAAAATTGCTATTGCATGTGAGCTCCGCTTGCTCTCTAAATAAAATGTCGCTTACAAAACGAGGGTTGACACAGTCTATTGTTGCATCTACTGACAAGAGGTCACTCTAGGGCTAAAGTCAAGGGATCACTGAGGCATTGAACTCATTGGAGGCGTTAAGTATATGGTGAATTGCGAAGTAAAGTTTTATTCTCCATACACTCTTGTGGCTTAGTACAGAATTCTCCTCGTCGAATTTCCTGGAGAGAGTTGTAGGTACTGCTTCCAACAACACATCCTCAACCTCAGGCGTAAAGCATGCAGCCCCACCTGCTCTAGCTTGTGCGAAGCTTCCTGTTCTTGGAGGCGCTGAGGGACTCTTAAATGTGCGACTTCAGGGGTGTCTTCGATCAGGATATGCTTCTTGGTACAATCATGCAGCTTCCCGTGCATTGCCGTCAGCCCTAGCATAGACTAGTTGCGTGTGTGCATACTCTTTGTTGCTATAAGATTCCATTTTCGCCACAGTACAGCACAACTGACAGTCCTCAGACAGGTGACGTGACTGCTACCGTTTGAGACTGTCTATTGATATCCATCCTGTAGGTTCTGTGGTTTGAGTAAAACGCCACTTCTCAGGAATGTTCAGTTTTGAAAAGGGTGCTCCTCGGACCGCATCACGCAAAGAGTAAAGCATAGGATGTTCATAACAATGAAGTCACTAGCGGCTCGTAGACACCACACATTTGCAGTTTTCTCGCAAACGACTCGTTTGCAGACCGATGTTGGCTGCAACTTTTTTTTGCATTTATTTGCGTGTGCTGTCAGTCCTATCGGTTTGCGCTCTTAGTTGCGATACATTCTGTATATATTTGCTCCCAGGCACAAGTAATTTCATTTCCACGTTTGTGCGCTTCTTTATTTTCCGCACCCTCCCGGGAATAAAAGTCCTATTCATCCTCTTTAATCCCCTTAAAATAAATTTTGAATTCGACTACTGTTTTGTCAAATAATTATTCACCAAGGCATTAGAGAATACGACAAGTTTTATGTAAACTTACGGCAATACTGCAGCGATATGGTTTATTCTTCGTTTGCGGAAAGTACCTGCTGCGACTTCAACAACTGTAGGTATGCGTTGTTTAAATGCTCTGTAAATATTTAAATTTTTGGAGCCACTCCCGTATCCATCAATTGCGGTTTTATAACAAAAAATACTTGCTAAAACCAGTAAAAATTGCATGTAGAGTAATCCAGGGTGTTAAGGAAGGAATGAGTTACTAGAGTTGCTCGAATGGAGTGGTGTAGCCCACCCGCTCACCCTTTTAAGCGACCACACTTATATAATAGAAACGCAGCCATTTAACTGGAATTTGCTAAAAGCAATCGATATAAAGTCACCAAATCAATGTCGCCAACATTTGAAAACCCCGCAAATGTCATGTTAACAATGTATACGTTAAAATTGGCGGCAATAAGCGAAAATATAGAGGAATAAGCTTAATACTTCACTGTAAGCTGTGGATGCAAATTAAAAATGGCCTGCAACAGTTGCGAGCATCAGATTTCTAGGGTTTTTTTTTTTTTGCGTTTTGTGGAAAATAGGAAGAAATAGTGCAGCTCCTAACCTCCCGTGAATCAGGAACCTAAGCTTATATAACAAAAACCTAACCTAACCTCCGGTGAATCAGAATCAATCCTAAGCTTATATATGTATATATTTATTAATTTTATATACCTGTATTTTTATATATATATTTATATATATAAACTAAACCTAACCTACCGTGACTTTGAAACCTAAGTTTATATAAATAGTGAATCATGAACATTGTTAAGGTACGCAGGCTCGCTTCGCTCGCGTGCTTTGGTGTAACCATTGGTTGTTAACATTTTTAAACAGTTTTTTTTAAGTTCGCTTGTTTTACCCAGTTTATGATTACTGTGTCTTTACTGTTTTCGTTACCGCTTATCGCCGCAAGTACACAAGACACAGACACACACAAACACTCATGCCCATGGCGGGACTCGAACCCGCGACCCTCGCTTGGCAGAGCGCCGGAGCTATACACTCCAGCGACCACGGCTACGAGGGCCGGTAAATTAATTAACCTAAGCTTATATTTTAAAAAATAAACATAACCTAAGCTCCCCTGAATCAGAAACCTAAGCTTAAATAAATAGTGGATCATAAACATCGTTAAGAAACGCACGATCGCACTTCCACAGATGGCTGTACTCCCAATTCCGCTTCTTTTTATCCTCAATGTTGGCAGCGAAAATACACCCATAATGCCTCGAAGTAGATATTATTTGTTTGCAATGAAGACTGTTAAAAACGTTTAAAATGTTACAAAACATTTAAAATGTTGATAATTTTTGTTTTAATGTGTTAGAAATGTGTTACAATTGAAATAAAGAAAACAAATGGAACAAAATAGAATGAAATATCCGTGTGTTATAAGAGTGTAGTGATATCGAGCGAAGTATATCGAAATTTTGTGAATTTACTCAAAAGAAAACGTGAATTCGCCATCGACAGATCAAAGAAATAGCTCCGAACATGGCGGAGGTGATATGAATGGAAATATTTTAAGTAGATTTCCGCGCGCGCAATATTAAACTATCGACTGGTACTCCATTCCACGTTAATATTGCTTTAGACACCTAGCTGATTGAGTTAGCAAACGTATGAAAAGGAGATTAAAATAAAAGCTAAATAGTATAAGTTAATACCTATTGAAGCAATTAACATTGAATGTTTTATTGTTGGTGTCTCTGTTTTCGCTGCCATTCTCGAGCTTAATGGGTGAAGGTTAACATCTGCAAGTAGATGAAGCATTACGTTAATAAAACACTGCTTTTATATTCTTGGATGAAGACAGCATAATTAATAATCAAACTCCTTTTCATTAAAACGATAATAAAATAGTAATACGTAGTTTCAAACTCGCTACGTATCGTCTGTGAAGGATGTTTGCTTTTTACAGCACAAAATAGCGTTAAATAAGTACGTCCTCGTGAGTAAAACTGGAAACTATTTACGGGATGTTAAAAGGTTTAAACCAGTGGCGGCTCTAATTAGATAAACCTTTGCTACTATACAATAGTGTAAAATTCCGTTTTACAAATGCTGATTTCTTTATTTTATATGTGTCAAATATCTGCACAGACACTTCCACGTTGTTTTGCAATTTATTATTAATTGAAAAATCAAAATAACTTTCAAACTATATTTTTAACAGACTATTAGCAGAAGTGCCTTCAAATATTAGATACGAACCCCTACCATCTGCTGGGAAGTATTGGTTGCTTTATTCTTTTCCTCTACACCTAGAATCATGTTTATAGGCATTATGAGCATGGTCTAACTAGGTACTTAAACTTAACGCCGAAGTGTGAATTTAAATTTACTAATGCTGGGAAGGGTAGTTTGATGGCGGTTTAACTCTACAATATGGCTGGCTCTCGAGTAGCAAAATTGGAAATAACATATGACGACCTAGAGTTTAGAAGCATATGCAGACTAGAAAGTGACATCCTAATCTAATATACCCCGAATATACTACCTTCAAAACCCTTGTATTAAGAGCACTTCGATATCTTTCAACAAAGTGCTGCCGGCCCACACAAGCGCAACGCATGTAAACAATGGAAAATCCGATCGAAATGGCGCCGCGGTAACGTTTGTGACTGGCATTCGGGAGGTCCCGCGTTTGATCCCCGGCGACCGCCCATTTTGGCCCTCGGATTTTTCGCGGTTTCCCGGGTCAGCAGGCGAATGCTGGGGTAGTTTATCCTCTAATTCGACTTCCCTGCCCCTCATTTCCGGTACCCATCATCTTGTAGGACTAGGCAACGGTTTCGGCCGGCTACGGCTGGGGCGGTGAATGTGCGCTCTATAGAGCTTTCTTCTCTGGCATCGTTGCGGCATTGCTCAGCTAGGACGCGCTCCCGGGTCCTCTCGGGCGGGAGACCCTTCTGGGGACCCCCGGGGTTGGGGGCTTTTGGGGGGCCTTGGAGTCGGATACGTTCGATTTGGAAATGTTAGGGACCCCGTCTATGCTTGCGCCCGTCCTCCGATCACCCTTCGTGTCTCTCCCTCCCTGCCAGGGGTTGCGGTAGAAGCAAGAGGGTCGTTGTGGCCTACTTACGGTGCTCTGCCCGGGTTTCGGGGCCCCCTCCGTTCGTACCTTTACCTTTTTAAACCATGCGACAACAACGCATATGTCCAGTAAACCTACTGCCGATGCTTTCGCATTTAATTTAAGCATGTTCCTGATTTTAAATATATGCAGTTAATGGGATGTGTTGTTACTTACTGGAAACTATTACTTAAATAATGTAGGAAACGTAACGGCACGGAAATAAAAACAGAAACATAGCCGGGGTCGTTAAGGCATGGACTGGTGAACGGGAGGCTTGCGATTCAAATTCTGCAAGCACTGTCCTCAATGACTGAGGCATTTGCTAGGTTTTCCTCAGTCCTTATAACTGGCAAATATCGAGGAGGTACATTAAACTTAGGTTTGGAACGCTTCCTTCCCAAATTTCCTTTCCTAATTATAATTTCATTTTATTCCATGTATCAATGCCCACTGCCTGTGGTGTATGCAGTAAGAACGCACGTTAAACACTACCAACAAGTTCAAAAATTGAAAATAAACGATACAAAAGTATAAGTAACTTATTCTTTTCTCGTGCTTTATTGCTAGACCCGCTTTTGCCGTTGTTTTTGGAATTAAAGAGTGTAACCACTATTGTCTTTCTATAAACAGTAATAATGAGCGCTTCGGTAGCAATTATGTCCAAAATGATTCATTTATGTCATTATTATGTCATAATACCTCAACAGAATTCCGCTATGCTCTGTCGCCTAGTTAGATAAATCTGGTGTGTTGCATTCATACGTCTTTCTCTACCTCATTTCGCTTATTAGTAGGTATACAAATTATTATCACGAAAGTTTATTTTCCTGTCTACATCATTTTAATAGAGATAGCCTTTGCAGAAATAGCTACGTTACACATTTCGTTAGGATACAAAGGTAACAGCGATAGTCAAGAGCTGGATGCTATATAGGTACTGGGCTTAAAATTCCATACTCTCTCCTGCAATCGCGAGAAAAACAACTGAAGAGACAGGAGTTAAAAAGGGCGAAGTATTGAACAACTCGAACCATTAATAACGGATACCTCGGGAATGTCTGATGCCATAAAGAAGGTTATTGGAAATAAGTTGTATGTTCTAAAGACATCAGCATTTCTTGTGTAGTGCGTTTTCTTTATCGCATAGCGTTTATGATTATACAAATACATGGTGATTTAATCGAAATAGTTAGAGCCATTTTATAGAAAAAGTTGGTGTGGAGAATTTTCTTGAAAATCTTAGTTATGCATCTTTGAAAGATACTGAACTCTAATACCAAGTTTGTCATCTATCCGGCTGTTCTTATGCTGTTCACAGGCACAGGCGCGCGTGCGCGCACACACACACGGACCTTTGTCTAATTTTTTTTATTCAGGGGGTCTCAAAACATGATTTCCGGTGAAATCTCGGTATCGAATTTTTGGGCGGAATAATACCTTCTCTATCTACCATGTGCGTGGTAGAGAAAGTAAAATAGCATAATTTATAGCTTGAGGTTCTGCGCATGCGCAGTAGCAACGTTCCACAACGTGTCTTACCATTTTATAAGAGAATCGCCCTGGATACGGTAAGTTTAGATTGCGATTTGAGGAGTCTGGCTTAGTGTGGATAAAAACCAGACCTAAATGAAATCGATGAATGTAGGCCTTAGAGTTTAGCAATGTGATGGTTTTCCCAATGTTAATTATTTCCTGTGAGAAGCAAACACGGTTAAAACTCTTCTGTACCCTTAAATATTATACATCACCTGGAAAAGTTCGATTTTAGTGGCGATATGGCCGATCGAAAGTTAGGTAATTGGCTGTTGCTATATAAGCCATTGGGGTGACATGCTTTGTTTTAGCGAACTTGTCATATCGATTGTTACTTGTTAACCTCATTGCACGCAGTTCCGACCATCGGCATGCACGTGATGAAAAGATGTACTTGCTATGGCATCTGGTGCAGTTGGATGATCGCGCTTTATGCACGAGGTGGTCGGGTGAACCCATCCAGCCATGTAATTCGATAACCTGATGAATCTCAGCGTGAATGTCTGTTATGCCTTTGGGCTTCCGAAGTCTAAATGTGGAGCAGGACCAATAAAATTCCCGAAAGGAAATGGTTGTGTGTAAATCGTCATTCTGGCGAAAATGAGTTGAGGATTTTACATACACATCAGTTTTTACTGTGAAGATGATGACAGTGCTGTGGGAAAGAAGGAACAGCTTGCTGAATTGTGTTTGGTAAACCTATTCTGAACTCCAGAATAAACATTCTGTTTCTACGCAATTTTTTATTTACTCTCAAGTCTAGGTTTGGCGTATTAAAACCAAACAAAAGGAAACAATTGCCTTCCTAAAGAGGAGAAATGAACTTATCTCCCCTCTGCTGCTATGTACTCTGGAATATTGAGTGGTAGTGGAATATTGACTAGTGGAATTGGGTCTCTCTATCTCTGATTTGCTTTTTAAGGACTTCAATAGTACTATAGAAGAGCTTCCTCAAGTGAGGACTTCAAGAAATACGAAATACACAATTATTTTGTGTTTGAATAAATTAGTTTTGTTTAGTAAAGAGTTTTTCCCAAAATTGGAGGAGGAGGAGTAGTAGTAGAAAGAAGAAGAAAACGTACACATAATTTTCTGGTTATATGGCACAGCTATCAGAAGGAAAAACTAAGCTTAGCATACATGTTAATGGTACTCGATACGAAATTTCTGACAAAATAGCCTTAAACATTATAGAATCAGGATCCAGTTTTGTCCCTCTGGGAATTGAAATGCCCAAACATGACATTTAAATGGACATGCGCAGGTGTCTGTAAATAGAGCATGTAATTTTAAAACTGAAGTTTTTTAGAAAGTTGTTTTACATCGTTTATTACTTTTTTCAGAAATAGTCGTAATGGTACCCAAAATATTATGTTTGATTGCGAAGAACTATATTTGAGAAATAGTATAACAAATTTAAATGTTTAACATTTTTACATGTTCATCATGGAAGCCTTTCACTCATGACTTTACTTTCACGCTTTGAAAATAATTTTCTTGGAAAGTTTACGTTCACTAGGTCAAACTAAAAGTGGCCGGTTTCTTGAGCAGTTGAATTCTTTTCAGTCCTTGGACTAAGCGCGCGGTTCAAAACCGTCAATTTTTGTGCGCCGCTTTGGCCAACTCTATAATGCAAGCCAGAAGGCACTTATTTGGGCTACCTCCACCCCGTGTTTAGAGTGGAGCAGTGGTTAAGGTACTTAACTTCTATACATGCAGCTCGAGTTCGATTCTCCGAGTGTATTGTTATGTTTTATATTTTGCAACTCGTTTTGCTGTAATATATTTAAATAATATTGCTTGCGTTAATTATTTTACTCACAAATGTAATTACAATAATACTGAAATTTGTGGTTATAAAATTAAATTGACTTGAAACATCCTCCCGACCGATAAATTAATGTCACCGTTGTCATCTACCGATATGGGAACTACTAAATAAATGTCACATACACACAAATGAAGAAAACGTGTTATATTTTTACTAATGTATTTAAAACGGAAGGGGAATATCTCCAATGAGATTTGAGCTTGCAACCTCAGAAGAGCAAGCTAACTCTACCACTGAGCTGAGAATGCTGCAGTAAACGTGGTATTGTAAGTCATACTCCACTTGAGAACCATAAATCAGTATGTTTGCATGTCCAGGTCATAAAAAAGCGAATAACGAATTCCCATTTGAGAAAAAGTAAAAGTATTGGAAAATTCAAACATATAACAAGGAATATCTCGGAAATGGTTAACTTGACAAAAACTTGTGTGTTTTAATGAACTCTACATTTTTTGTATAGTAAAATTTTGTCTATCTCTTACGGTTTGCCAGTTATCGAAAAGCCATTCAGAATGAAGAGGACTTTTGGGGACATTACCAGAAAATTAAGATATATATATTTTATTTGTCATGAAAATATCTTAAAAATATGATATTTTAATCAAAATCGTTAGAGCCATTTTTGAGAAAATCAAAATTTTCGAAAAATTTTCTATGTATAGGGTAGTCTGGGTTTTGGGAGATTTTCTTGCAAATCTTCATATCGCAACTTTGGTACTTATCCGACTTTTCCTTTTTGAGTTATGCTGTTCACAGAAACACAGACACATATCCACAGATATACACATGGACCTTTTTCTAAAAACGCTTTTTATTCTATTCGGGGGGGCTCAAAACATGTATTTCCGGTGAAATCTCGGTATTGAATTTTTGGGTGGAATGCGATACTTCCCCTACTTACTATATGTAGTAGAGAAAGTAATAAAAAGTGCATACACATTCTTGCTTGGCGTGGCTGCATTATAAGTTGGTGAAAGTAATGACCATGACTGAAGACATTTTGTATCTCCAAAAATCTTTGTCATTCTTAAGGCACTCATAGCTTTGTTGAACTTTATATGTTGGATTCTAATAAACCCTTGTACACTTGCTTTTATCCATGAGTATATGGAAAGCTGCAGTGCTAGGAACTGTAACGTCCGGATTTTGCCCAACGCTTTCATGCAAAAGCGTATTTCACATACAGATAAAAAATTCTGATGTGTTACATTCACATGACTTTCTGTACCCTCGAATGCTTGTTAGTGTGCATACAAATTATTCTTACGAAAGCTTATTTTCCTATCTAATTCATTTTAATCGAGATAAAGTTTTCCGGAAATAGCTGAATTTCACATTTCGTTAGTAGTATAAGTCCCGGATGAGCCAATTGGATTAACGATAATCCTGCCGCTAGGGGCGCTAGTGTCGCTAGTGTCGCCGCGAGCGACGGCGGTAAGTTTGAAAAGCGCCATGAGCGGAAGGATTATCGTTATTGCAATTCGTTCATCCGGGACGAGCTAAAAGAATTGAGGATTAGGGAAAGATGAACGAAAAACAGGAAGTGACGTGGAGGGTTTTGATTGGTAAAAATAAGACGAAATGTGATTGGTTCGTTAATTCGGGTGGAAGATGGAGGAAGGAAGATAAAAGAGTATGGAGGACACGTGATGGAGAGGAGCGGAGCGGCGAGGTGTTGTCTGCGGAGGTCGGGACTGAAAGAGGGAAAAGATGGCGAACGAGGGATAAAAAGTATAACAGAAAGTGACGTGTGAAGTTGTGATTGGTGGGAATAAGAAGTGATGTTACTGGTGGAAAGGAACAAATGAAAGTTGTTGATTGGTAAGAATAAGAGAGATTATGATTGGTGGAAAGAAAAAGGTGTGGGAGTGGGGTATGTTGGAGGTGATGGGAAAGGTAAGTTTTCCTACCAACAAGATTTGCAAAAGCCTGTCCAGAACTCATCAGCAATTTTTGAACGTTGGATGGTAGTTTTCTTGAGTGGATAGAGAGATGGGGCGATATGAGACGCGGTGGCGAAAATGGGAACTAAACAAGATGGCGGAGACAAGAGGTCTAAGGACGAGGAAATTTCGAGGTTAGTGGTCAACATGGCGGACGCAAGAGGTGGGGGCAAGGAGACGCGGTGGTGAGAATGGGAACTAAAAGAAGATGACGGAAGCAAGAGCTTAGAAGAGCAGATTTTGAGGTTAAAATAGTGGGAACTAAAAATGGCGGAGGGTCGACGACAAGGAGATGCGGTGGCCAACGTGAGAACTAAACAAGATGGCGGACGCAAGAGGAGGGTAAGGAGATTTGAGGTTACAGTACCAAAACACCAAAGGATATATTCCTACGCCAAGCAGGCCCGAAAAATAATTATGCGTGTGGTACTTACCTCTTACTGGTGTTGATGCGTCACCAAAAGCGCAGCAACTTCACCCGACGCGAAAAAATAAAAGCAAACTGTTTTTGAAAATGCTTAACCAGCTTTAAGATCAACCAACATCACTACGCACTGATATACCTAGGTTTTTTAAAGCGGTACAGACGCCCTTTGCACAGACGTAATTTAACTATACCAAAAACCTGGTACTGGACCATCGTAATGGTCGCTAGCGTACGTAGGAGCAGGGTTCTCATTGCCGGTCGAAAGCGGTCAAAAAAGTGTACGACGCAGGTGTTCACAGTAGCTACTGTCGAGTCAACCGTCGAGGTGTGAATGAACGAAATCTGTTCTTGCCGGCAATCTGCCTCGGAGATGTGAGGAGCGGTGGCAAAAATGGGAACTAAACAAGATGGCGGAGACAAGAAGTCAAGAACGAGGGGATTTGAGGTTAGTGGTCAATATGGCAGACGCAAGAGTGGTAATCAGCAGTCGATGTGCGTCACGATATGCCCGCTGCGATTAAAGAGCTGCAAACTGCGCGATAACTTGAAAAATATTGCCCGGCGTGACGCATTGCGCGGCGCGTGCGTTTGCCGTAAACCGTTACAGTTGCCATACTTATATTATCCGTCTTTTTTTTTAAAAAAAAAATAACTAGTTTTTCGGGGTTTTCTCTGGTTGGTAGACGAATGCAAGCTATGTCTGCTTTTTTCATAGTTTTTCCCTGGTCCGTAGGCGTTTGCTGAAGCGGTTGCCGAAGTTGTTTCTATTTTTGGTGGTTTTCCCAGTTTTTCGTGGTTTTCCCTGGTCGGTAGGCAATTGTTTAGGTTCTTTCTCGTATTTCGCGGTTTTCCCCTGTTGGCGGGATGTAGCTCAGTGTGTGTGTGTGTGCGCACACACACACACGCACGCTCTCATACATTCGCTCACAAAGCTCTTTCTATTTTGGGGTTTTCCCTCGTTTGTAGACGAATGCAAGCTCTTTCTGCTTTTTTATAGGTTTTCCCTGGTTGGTAGGCGTTTGCTGTAGTGGTTGACGAAGCCCTTTCTAATTTTCGTGGTTTTTCAGGTTTTTCGTGGTTGTCCCTGTCCGGTAGGCAAATGATGAAGTTTACCCTTGTCGGCGCACGGATACTAGGCACATACTCGCACACACACACACACATTCACACACACATACATTCGCTCACAAACTCTTTCTATTTTTCGGGCTTTTAAAAAAATTAAATAGGCACACCCACACTATAATAGTAGCGTATAAAAAATTTAACAAACAAAATCCACTCAATGACAAAATTGAAAATGAATATATATTTTAACACAAAACGTTTGTAGACGAATGCAAGCTCTTTCTGCTTTTTCATAGGTTTTCCCTGGCTGTTAGGCGTTTGCTGTAGTGGTTGACGAAGCCCTTTCTAATTTTCGTGGTTATTCAGGTTTTTCGTGGTTGTCCCTGTCCGGTAGGCAAATGAAGAAATTTTCCCTTGTCGGCGCACGGATACTAAGCACATACTCGCACACACACACATTCACACACACATACATTCGCTCACAAACTCTTTCTATTTTTCGGGCTTTTAAAAAATTAAATAGGCACACACACACTATAATAGTAGCGTATAAAAAATTTAACAAACAAAATCCACACAATGACAAAATTGAAAATGTATATATATTTTAACACAAAAGTGTGCAGTGCAAAAGAAAATAAAAATTAAATAGGCACACACACACATTTAATAGTAGCGATACCGCTTGATAAGGCACAAATTGCACGTTGTTTGTTAGAGCAATGCATGTTGAAAGTTGGCACACTGGGAAGTTGGTTCGCGCAGTTTTGCAGCTCTTTAATCGCGGCGGCCAACCGACTACTTCATCAGCATCCGTTCACACGGTCATTTTTCAAGTTATCGTGCAGTTTGCACGACGCGTACAGCACGTGCTTCCCCGTATGATCGCCAAACACCGTCACAGCTGTCATAGCTTGTCGGCTTATTTCATGTTCATATTACTTTTCAACGCATTCCGTTTAGAGGTATTGTTTATTTGTTTTTCATGGCAATACGTTTTTGGCATAAGTTTTTTGCATTAATTTTATATAATGGATTGCGAAAATGGAAGTTTCTATTTGTATTTATGACAACTATGAAAATACAAGGAGAAGGAAAGGAGCCCTGTCTAGGTAAAACGATTTAGAGCACTAAAACACAAGAAAGGGTAGTAGAGTATAAACGAAAAATAATGAGAACTTAAAGAATTTGCAAACACAACCTGAGCAAATGGTTTGGAAAAATTTATATGAAACTGACAAACTAAATCATAAATACAAATTATTTTACACTAAATTACAAATACTACTTGAAAGTGCTATTCCTAAAATAGCTGTTTATTTAGGAAATGGTTCACAAAGTAAGAAAAATATTTGTTTTTTCATGGCAATGCGTTTTTGGCATAAGTTTTTTGCATTAATTTTATATAATGGATTGCGAAAATGGAAGTTTCTATTTGTATTTATGACAACTATGAAAATACAAGGAGAAGGAAAGGAGCCCTGTCTAGGTAAAACGATTTAGAGCACTAAAACACAAGAAAGGGTAGTAGAGTATAAACGAAAAATCTTTTTCCACCTACCATGCTGTTGCTGATGGTGCGCTTGGCGGCCATATTCGACAGGGTGCGGTTGGCGGCCATATTCGACAGTTTATTGCAATGCGTGCAACAAGGGCACACAGCCACTTGTTGCTCGCGTCGAAAGTTTGTGCGTGATTTTTCTCAGATTTTATGCACCGCACATCACAAAATCACTACACACGCCACTGATAGTTTTAAATATTTGACACTGATGTTGAAGTTGTGGCTGGGCACTGTTTTTAACTCCACACGCACTTAATAAATCACATAGCCGTGCGGAAATACTTAACTTTCAGCGAAAAGCGCTAGTGGGAGTGCAAGCTCAACCACTATTAGCAACATGTAGCAGGCGTTATAGTTCTGCTCGCGTTAGTCTTTCCTCCTACGATGTCGTTGTTGATGGTGCGGTTGGCGGCCATATTTGACAGTTTATTGCAATGCGTGCAACAAGGGCACACATCCACTTGTTGCTCGCGTCGAAACTTTGTGCGTGATTTTTCTCAGATTTTATGCACAGCACAACACAAAATCACTACACACTACACTGATAGTTTTAAATATTTGACACTGATGTTGAAGTTGAGGCATGGTACTGTTTTTAACTCCACACGCACTTAATAAATCACATAACCGTGCGGAAATACTTAACCTTCCGCGAAAAGCGCTAGTGGGAGTGCAAGCTCAACCACTATTAGCAACATATAGCAAGCGTTATAGTTCTGCTCACGTTAGTATCGGAGAAAACAGTAAAAAGAGCGATTCTCATGTGCAGCGGAAGCAGCAGTACGTGAATGACCGTGTGCTGATGAAGCAGTCGATGTGCGTTACAATATGGCAGCCGCGGTTAAAGAGCTGCAAACTGCGCGATAACTTGAAAAATGACCGTGCGAACGGATGCTCATCAGCGAGAAAATCTTTTAAATGCGGTTTTATGGTCGATGGTAGGGAAACGTTCAGCGGTGGATGGATGGATGGTGTGACCGGAAGTGCACCGGAAATGACTGCGATTACAACTTGGCAAGTTGTGGCGAAATAAGGCGTCAGGATTTTTAATGAGGCATTTAACTCGATGCGCATTCTGAAACTGCGGTTGCGATAAGCGAACTTATAAAAACCCAAAGCCAAGAGCAGCCGGCCGTAGTGAGAAACGGGAGCGATAGTGGATTTTGCTATAAAATCGTGCTATTTGACGAGATATAAGTTTTAGAGCAATACGCGCACATGTGCGGGTGTCTTCATCGATCGGTATTGACCATCGCCCTAGTGATAGCAGAACATACGCCGCAGCAGTTGTTCCCAGAGTGTTAAAGCCGAGAAAAATAGTTTAAAATAAAAACAAAATAGCAGCAGCACTTTGCAGGTAAAGAGCGATCGGTGCATTCGGACGATAAGATGGAGCCGCAACCCGGGGGAAGTCGCGATGACACCTTGCAGCCTACGTTCGAAATTATAGGGCACAAGCAGAGAATGCTGCCAAGGCTTTTTTCCGGCTTTACAGAGTCGCAAATTACAGTAAACCCGGTCCCCAGAGATGTTAACCCGGAGCAATGGGTATCGCATTTGTTTAACGATATTCTAAACTTTGCGAAAGAGAACCTGTTAGAAAACGAACCCGGATATTTAGGCATATCCATAACAGACGAAAAGGAGGTGTCTAAAGCCTTCAATATAAGCGTAAGGCGCGTAGAGCAATTGAATGCGGATGTCATTGTTCGAAGCATCGAAAAAGTAATGCAAAGTAACCAACAATTCTTGCTAAGCGGGCCTCTTCATGTAACGTTTGTGTGGACCAAGGAGGTCTCGGGTTCGTGCCACCAACCTTGCGAAACCTGTAGGGACAATAAAGGCATTGTCGAAATAGCCAACAAAGACAACTTGTGTTTAGCAAGAGCCATTGTAGTAGTTAAAGCCAAAGTGGATCGCGACGTCAACTATAAAACGATGACGCGCTCCGACTATCTGCAAAAATCGAAGGCCGTAACCTTGTGTGCGAGCATCGGTCAAGGCCACGACAGCTGTACGATAGATGACGTCAGACGCTTTGACGCTGCGTTAAAGGGCTACGCTGTGACGGTGTTTGGCGATCATACGGGGAAGCACGTGCTGTACGCGTCGGATAAGAAATGCGATAAATACATCGACGTCATGCTCCACGCCGGGCACTTTAATGCTATCGTGAACCTTCACAAGTGCTTTAAATGCAAATGGTATTCCGCCAGTGTCATTATCCCTCGGCACACAAAAAGAATTTCATAGGTGCGACGTCAGGTGTGCTAAATGTCATCAGCAGTGCGATGCGCGATTTGACGCCTACATACGCTGCGCCGGGTGCAACAGAGATTTTAAGGGGCCTACATGCTTTGCAAACCACTCAAAGAAAGGCGTTTTTTACCCAAAGGCGCTGTCGGTGTGCGATGTAGAAAAGGTGTGCACGTCTTGCAATAAGCTCGTGAATGCGAGGCACAGAAAAACCGCGCACGAGTGCGGGGAAAAGTACCGCTATCATTGCAAGACACACGTGAATTCTAACCACATGTGGTATATGCAGCCGTATGCCGCAAAGAACAAAAGAAACCGGTACGTGTTTATGTTTATCGACTTTGAATGCACGCAAAACATTCCATATACCGACAAAAAGGACACATACGAGCATGTACATAACTTGTGCGTGTTGTACCAAGCCTGCCCGCTCTGCATCGACGAACGCCGCAAGACGGCATACTGTACCGAATGCGGTTGCAAAGAATGGGTGTTTCTGGACGAGCCCGTGAAGCAGCTTTTCGAGCACATCGCGCAGGCGAGGTTCGAAGCCTGGGACGTCTACGTCGTGGCGCATAACCTCAGAGCTTACCACGGGCAGTTTTTATTAAAGTACATGGTGGTGCACTTAGACCGGGCGCCGGAGCTCATCATGACCGGGAGCAAGATCTACAGGATGAGGTACGGTGACGTCACATTTCTAGACTCGCTCAACTTCATACCCATGCCACTCTCCCGCTTTTCCAAGACCTTCGGATTAAAGGAATGCAAAGGTTATTTCCCGTACCTGTTTAACACGAAGGAAAACGAGCAGTACGTGGGTTCGATTCCCGACAAAAGGCATTACTGTCCGGAGGGCATGTCGGCGGAGGGTCGGAAAGCCTTCGAGCAGTGGCACGAGGAAAAGGCGTCCTCCGGGTACGTCTTCGACATGAGGGCGGAAATGGTGGCGTATTGCAAGATGGACGTATTTCTACTCAGTCAGGGAGTTTCCAAATACAGAAGGGAATTCTTGGACGAGAACGGAATAGACCCGTTCAGAGAATGCGTCACCATCGCGCAGGCGTGCATGTGCGTGTATAGAAAGCGCTTCATGCCGCTTAAAAAAATTGCCCTCTTGCCAGCGGGCGGGTATCGACTAGCGGACCGGCAGTCTCGCGCCGCATGCATATGGCTAACTTGGCTAGAGATGCAAAACCGCATCGTCATCCAGCACGCCATGCGAGGACGCGAAGTTAAAATCGTGGGGCACAAGGTGGACGGGTACAGAGGCTGAAAAAACCGCGTACTTTTTCCACGACTGCTTTTACCACGGATGCAGGCGTTGCTTTCACAATCGCCATGAGGTGATATACAACTCGGGACACGAAACCATGACCTCCAGGTTAGAGAGCACCGAGAAGGTCACGGCCAAGATCAAGACCGCCGGCTACGCCGTGGTGGAAATGTGGGAGTGCGAGTTCAACGCCGCGATGGAGGCCAACCAGGACCTCGCGCGCCACGCAAGGGACTTTGCGGTACCGGAACTCCTGAACCCCAGAGACGCCTTCTACGGAGGTCGCACCAACTGCACCAAGACGTACTGCGAGGCGAAGGGGGATAGCAAGATCTACTACTACGAAGTATGCAGCCTGTACCCGTACGTGAACAAGACGAAGCCCTACCCCGCGGGCCATCCCAAGATCCACGTGGATCGATTCCCGCGCTTGGAAGACGTGGGGGGGGCGGTTTGGTGAAGTGCGAGGTTCTACCGCCGCAACACCAGTACCACCCGGTGCGACCGGCGCGCATCGGCGGCAAGCTCATGTTCCCACTATGCCGCGCTTGTTCGGAGGCGGAGAACCAAGACGAGTGCCACCACGGAGAGCGCGAGAGGGCGTTGTCGGGTACCTGGGTAGTCGACGTGATGAAGGTCGCCCTGGAGGAGGGGTATCGCCTCCTTCGGGTCCACGAGATCTGGGAGTACGACGTGGTGCGGCACGAACCGACCACCGGAGCCAAGGGTCTCTTCGACGACTACGTGAATCAGTTCTTGAAGATCAAGACCGAAGCCTCCGGCTGGCCCTCGGATTGCGACGACCCTGCCGCAAAGCAGCAGTACGTAGAGCAATTCTTCGAGCAAGAAGGCGTCGCCCTGGATCCCCAGGCCATCGCCACCAACCCCGGATGGCGGGAGCTCGCCAAGCTGATGCTCAACAGCTTCTGGGGAAAACTGAGGCAGAGGGAAAACCTCCCCACGTGCGAGCTGGTGTACCGGTACGACCGCCTCCTGGAGCTGCTCAACGACCCTGGCGTGGAAGTGCAGACCTACGTGCCCGTCACCGACCGGATCATGTACGCGGTGTGGAGGTACTGCGAGCAGCGCCGCAAGGTCAACCCCACCGCTAACGCCGTCCTGGCGGCCTACACCACGGCTCACGCGCGCCTGGAGCTCTACTCCTACCTCAAGAGGCTGGGAGAACGGGTCTGCTACTTCGACACCGATTCCGTCGTCGTCGCCGCCGCTCCGGGTGACTGGACGCCGTCCGTTGGACGCCTCCTGGGGGACATGACGGACGAGCTGGAGAAGTACGGGCGGGGCTCTTACATCGCCCGGTTCGCCTCCACGGGGCCCAAGATCTACTGCATGGAGATCGCTTGCCCCGAGACGGGCAATACCTTCTCGGTGTGCTAGGTGAAGGGGATCACCCTCAATTCGGGCAACCTGGAGCTGGTAAACGCCGAGGTGATTCGCGACGTGGTGCTGAGGGACAACGACCGTGCGGTGAAGCTGGCGGGCACGCAGATTTCGCGGAAACCGTCTTGGACGGTCGTCACCGAACCCAGCTCGAAGACGTTTAGGATGGTGGTCAACAAGCGCGTTCTCGCCGGCGATCACGATTCCTATCCCTACGGGTTCAAGAGGAACGCATAAATGAGACGTCTAGTGCCGCGCCAAAGTCATTTCGAACCGGGCGCCCCTGAGGAGACGATGCCCGGTCCGCGAGACCTGGGGCGATTCGAAATTCCCAGCACGATGCTCGTCGCGGGGCCGTCGCGCAGCGGGAAGTCGACCTTCGTGAAAAACCTGTTACGCCACGCGCACCGGATGTTCGACGTGCGCCCCAGGAGGGTGCTGTGGTGCCACCCTCCGGAGTATTCGCCGAGACTCGAACCCTCGGATCTGCGATGCGAGACCAACGCGGGCATACCCGAACTTGCTTCGGTGGACGAGAACGACCTCGTCGTCCTCGACGATCTGATGCTGGAGGCGGGAAGGACGTGTCCAATTTTTTCACCAGAGACTCCCATCACAAGCGCTTCGGCATCGTCTACATCCTGCAGAACGTGTTTCCGCAGGGTCAGAAATATCGCAACATCTCTCTGAATGCAAACTACGTCGTGGTCTTCAAGAACAACCGGGACAAGATCCAGATCGAGAGACTGTGCCAGCAGATCGAACCCAGGAACTTTAGGTTTCTCTTGGAGGCCTTCGAGAAGGCCACCGAACGCCCTCACGGGTATCACGTGTTGGACTGCACTCAGTACACGCCCGCCCGATACAGGTATCGAACCGGCGTGCTGCCGGGGGAAAACCTCTCTTATTTCGTACCCAACTGAGACCGCCGAGAGGACTCGGGTTCGTTTCGTTCTATATTATCACGGCAGGGTCTTGCCCAACTGAGACCATTGATTTTAAATAAAAAGTACCGCTTTGGGAGCGAACGTCATTATCGCGCAAGCATGGCTAGAGGTAGGTTAAGGCTTGCGACGCTGACCAGTCCTCGCATAGCGAGACAGCACGGTAATTTGACGGCTCTGGCCAAGGCGAAGGCCCTTCTGCGCAAAAAGTTGTTAAAAAATGCCGATGGTGATCTGATCGAGGCCATTAGCGAATGTATGCTCAACGTGTGCAGAGGTCACGTGCGACTTCCCGCAAAGTGCTTGGGTCGCCTAAAGAAGCACAAGGCTTCTTGGAGGAAGTTGACAGATAAACGGGTTCCTCTGAAGAAGAAGAAGAAGAAGAAGAGCATCTTGGTTCAAAAAGGAGGTTTTTTGCCGGCATTTCTCCTACCCGTCTTGGCTTCGCTTGGCGGCGCGCTAGTGTCGAAATTAACAGGATGAAGTACGGCAAGCAGATCCTCGTTGCACCGCAACCAAAGACCGTCGATAAGCTTCACGCTATAGACCGCACCATATCCAGATTGGCTAAAGAAATTCAGAACCTGCAGAGCGCAAAGCTCTCTGCCGACGAAAAGTGGCGGCTCGTAAAATATAAATTGGACAACTACCTCGATCTCGAGGCACAAGTCAGAAAGCCCTACCTCGGCGACGACGACTACGACGACCATTACGAAGACGTGTACGAACGCGTGCCGGTGAAGCAGGAGGTCGAACCCCGAACCATAAAGGTCAACCTCCTCTCGCCTCGCAAAAAGAAGAGGGCAAACCCTGCCACTCCGAAAAAGAAATCGAAATCGCCTTCCGCGTCGTACCATTTTCGCAAACGCGTCTGGCAACCGCTGTACAAGTACAGCATGAAGGAATGGAAGGCGCTAAGGCGATACTATGCCAAACCGGAACACTATGCCGGTTTGGGTACGGTCAAGCCCCTTCGAAAGGCCACGGGTGCGTCTAAGGCGAACATCGAGTCGTTCCTTCAAACCCAGGACAGTTACACTCTGCACAAACCGGTCAGAAAGCGGTTCCCCACCAGATATTATCACGTGACGAATATGGACGATCTTTGGGAGGCCGATCTAAACGTCATGAACAGCGTGAGGGAGCATAACAAACCTTACGTGTACATTCTGACCGTTATCGACGTATTTTCCAAATATGCTTGGGCCGTACCCCTGAAATCGAAGCTGGGCGATGCGCAAGCGTTTCGCTCCATATTCTCCCAACGCGTCCCCAGGGTCCTCCAAACGGACAAGGGAACCGCGTTTACCAACAAGACTTTTCGCGACTTTCTGAAGAAACACGACGTGAAACATTACACAACCAAAAAGAACGTTAAAGCCAGCGTCGTGGAGCGCTTCAACCGCACCTTAAAAACCAAGATGTGGAGGTATTTCACGCACAAAAACAGTTACAGATACCTGGAGGTCCTTCCGGCCTTACTCGAGTCGTACAATAGCTCGCATCACAGGTCCATAAAAATGGCTCCGAAGGACGTGAACGAATCTAACATTTTACGAGTGTACCGAAATCTCTACGGAAATAGGACCCTACCTCGCGCAGGGAAACCCAGATTTTCCGTTGGCGATCACGTGCGCATCTCTAAAGAAAAAATTAAATTCGACAAGGGGTACGAGCAGAATTGGACGGACGAAATATTTCGGATAGCCGAGGTGGTGCGCGGTCGGCCAGTGGTATATAAGTTGAAGGATCTGGCCGGAGAAGCCATAGACGGCATATTTTACACCGAGGAGCTACAAAAGGTCGCGCTACCTCGGACGTTTAAGATCGAACGCGTTTTACAGACCAAGGGCCGAGGGCGCAACAAGCAGGTCTTGGTAAATTGGAAGGGGTATCCGGCAAAGTTTAACTCGTGTGTTCTGGCTTCGACCATCGATTCGACATGATTAAGACCAAGCCCTTCTCCATCACTCTCGTGAGCAACGCTTCCATGGAACACTTTACCGACAACACCACGGCCAGATTTTCTAACATCTTGCCCGAGAGAATCGTTCTGCAGGGAGAATGGGAGGTCGCCCTGCAAAAGGTCAGGTATCCGGTGAAATTTTATAACCTTTCGCGAGACGATGCCCGTCTGGTGGGCACCAAGTACACCATGACGCTCCTCCCCACGCATTCCAAATTCAGCCTGGAAATGCCGCAAGGCATCGTGCACAATCCCAAAGACTTGGTGAACCTCGTCAACGCCGTTCTACTCGAACACTTGCACGTGGAAAACTTCTTCCTCTTCGACGAGCGCAAGAAGACGGTGGGCGTGAATGCCGCCGTCGCCCATCCCGAACCACTACCCGACATTCCGTTCGACGGGTTTGTGGAAAATGTCGCGCGCACGGTGTACCGTACGCGGTCGGCGAATACGAAGCTCTGAACGATGCGCCCCACCAGAGACCAGGGCCGAAACCGAAACCGAAGCCCCCGGCTTCGGGGCAGCAGAAACCCGCGGCGGCTCGTCCCGTCAGACCCGCGACATCTACCACAAAACCCAAAACAGACGTTTCAAAATCGGAAGACCTTCCGGGACCTGTACACCGCATCCACAGTTTGCTCTTAACGCCCGCTATGGCAAAAATGTTGGGTTTCGAGCCCTACGTCAACGTCATTCTCGAAAAAGCTGCTAAACACCCCGTAGATCCTATATGGGGTTTCCTTTCGAAATGTTCATCTATTGTAATCTAGTGACCCCGCAAGTCGTGAGCGACACCTTCGCCCAAGTCATAGAGAGCGCGGCCGTGGAATACGAAAGAAGCAACAACACTTACATGAGCGACGAAAAGACGTTTTTTCCCCAAAATTGGCTACCCTTGATTCAGCAAGACTTCAAGACGGTCAACATAGATTTAAGGAACGGTTACGGCGATCTCTTGCCATTCGCCGACGGATTTTCCTCTACTATAGTTCTCGCTTTTCGTCCAAAATAGACGTAATGGACGTGCACGCCGTGACGCGGTACTACCTCAATCAGGTCGGCGGCGCGTTCGACGATCGCGATTTCATTCTCTACAGGGGCAAGCGCTACCAAAGAGGCAGCGCGGGTTCTTTTCAGCCCTCGGAGGACTCTTCAGAAGGTTGCTACCGTTTTTAAAGAGCGGAACAAAAGCAGTCGGAAAGGAGGCCTTAAAGGCGGGCGCTCACGTTCTGTTCGATGTGGCTGTCGCGGGAGCAGCGCCAAAGGAAGCGCTCCAACGGAGGGTGAAGGAGTCCGGATACAATTTAAAGCGAAAAGCTGACGAAAAGCTCGATGCCATGCTCGGTTCCGGCGCCAGGCGCCTCAAGAGAATAAAACCGAGCAAATCCAAAAAGAGCAAGCAGTCCAAGCTGAAACGCGGTAGGCGTAAGGTGCAAGACGTATTTTCGTAATGGCAGACGCGGCCGTCCACATGTGTTCCGAACTGGACCTCTTTACAGAGGTGCCGGTTCAGATGAGCATCGAGGAGTCACGGTTCCTATACCTAAACCCTCAAAACACTTTAATGAAAAATGCCCCCATCACCTTTCATTATTCCGGAAATGCGGACGATTCCCTAGACTTGACCTACGTCGTACTCGAACTCATGGTGCGCATTGTAGATGACAAAGGAGAGGCCTTAAACGCTGACGCTAACGCCACTCTGGTCAACAGCGCCTTAAATTCCCTGTTTCAACAGGTGGATGTAACCCTCAATAACGTCATCGTCTCCATGCCGCAAGCCGGTTACCCCTATAGAACCTACCTCGAGACGCTTCTCAATTACTCCGAAGATGCCATGAACACCAAACTAGAATCCACCCTCTGGAGAAAGGACACGGCAGGCATCATGGACACTTTTATCGCCAATGCGGGTTTTCAGTGGCGTCAGGGGTTTACCAAAGCGAGCAACGTCGTACAGCTCATCGGTCCTCTGTCCAACGCTCTGTTTAGACAGGATAAGCTGCTTTTGAACAACGTTAGCATGACCGTCAAGCTCACTCCCGCCTCTCCCCTGTTTTATCTGTTTTCCGACGTAGATACCTTTAAGGAGTACGCCGACATCGTGTCTGCCACGCTGCGCTTAAAATCGGTGCGGCCCTTGCCGACCATAAAGCTCGCACACCAGGCCGTGCTCGCAAAGGGCAATGCAAAGTATCATCTCAAGGACGTCAGCTTTCACGCTCTCAGCATCCCCAAGGAGTCCAGGGCAATGACGTTTAGCGACGTGTGCGTAGGGCAAGTTCCCAGGAGAGTGGTAGTAGCCATGGTCACCGACAAGGCCTATTCCGGCCATTTTAACTCAAATCCGTACAACTTGAAATATTTTAAAATGAACTTCTTTCAGCTCTACGTGAACGGGCAACCCGTTCCCTCCCAACCTCTGCAACCCGACTTTACAAAGGGACACTATTTGCAATGCTTTCAATCCCTGCAGGACGGCCTAGGCATTCATTTCAAGGACGAGGGACACTCCATCTCCAGAGAAACCTACCCGCAAGGGTATACGATAATGGTTTTCAATCTCACTGCAGACATGAGCGCTAACGAGTCTCACATCTCGGGTCAGCGCCACGGAACCGTCTCTATAAGCATCGGTTTTGCCGATAAATTGACAGAACCGGTCATACTTCTGCTGCTAGCGGAAATACATAGCACGGTCGAAATCGACGCCAACCGATCCATTTTGGTATCATGAACACCTTTCAAATTCAACGGTTTCTATCGACATGCCCCTCTACGCGCTCTCACTTTTTAGGCGTCTACCCCTGTGATAAACTACCCGTGCTTCACGGCATTCGAACGCCTCCCTTGGCGCTAGTGGCTAACACCGACCCCAGCACCAAATCCGGGCAACACTGGGTTTGCATCTTTGTGGACAAAAACTCGCATGGAGAATATTTTGACAGTTACGGCATAGGACCGCTTTCGCCCCATTTTCTCCGGTTCTTAAATTCGGTCTGTGGGACGCGTTGGTCCACCAACGCCAGAAGGCTGCAAGGTTTCGACAGCACCACTTGCGGTCATTACGTCATCGCCTACCTCACCCACCGCTGCTCCGGCTTACCTAAGCATAAATTCTTATCAAAATTTCACGTCAGCAATGACGCGCATAATGATGTCGTCATTCGCAAAACGTACAAAGACGCATGCCGCGCAAAGTGATCTGACGCTCAGCAAACTTGTCAACCCTTGAAGGTGAGTACGTGTGTGTGTGTGTGTGTGTGTGTGTGTCACTATTCATCACATCTAACCTAATCCATCCTCTTGCACGTGCTTTCAGAAGACGCTCCTGCTCATATAAAAAGCAACGTCACGGTGCCGCTCGCCTCATTCGGAGTGTACCATGCAGCACGCGGATACAGTCATGCTGCCATGCAGCACTCCGACCAGGTAGGTCCGCACCTATGTATTAGCTTGCTTTTTCTATCCCGTTTATCTCTCTATCCCTCACATTATTATTGTTTTGTGTGTTCCAGTATAACCGGATGTCAAACCCCGACCACCTCAAAACCCGGGGAAAAAAGGAAACTACCCATCTTCGACCTCCAACAGCATCCCGACAGCCCTGCTCCGCCAGCACAGTTCCAACACAGTGCAGTTGTGGGTCCTCTGGCGGATATCTACTTCCTCAACCCGCAACAAACTAAATTCGTCAGTGTGGGATTCTCCCCCCAGCCGCCGCACCATCTCGTCGTCACCATTGCCAAATGTGGACAGCACAACGCAGTCGTCATGAGTTCCTCGCAGTGGCACAAACTCGCCGAAGCCATCCCCATCATTCACAAACGCTTGAATGACCCACAGGGACGTCTACAGGAATTTCAATTCAGCGACAGCGTCACCATCGTGTTTAAGTTTGTGTTCGGAAAGCTAAAGCTCGTTTTCAAAGACCCGCAAGGCTCATCCGTTACGCTCAACCAACAAGAATGGCACGTGTTGCATGCCCTGCAGCGCATCATTACCGACATCATGTATCACAAAAAGAAGGAAGAGTTGGACGTGCAAAATCAAATCATGGCATACCACAAGTACATGCTTCACAACCATGCCCCCAACGTTCCCTTACATAATATGAATTTCACGCAGTTCACCAAGTACATACGGTGCGCCAATTTTAGAACATTCCTCGAGGTTCATCATTTCCTCAACACCCATTTCACACTGCGCATCTCACAAAATAGTCCTTAGTGCGCATGTATTTCTACCAGCGTTCCAACCGCACCTCACCCAATCATCTCGCGCCGTTCGCTCCCGCATCATGGGTTACAGAAATTACCTGTCGGTGTACTACCATGACAGTAAGGTGTTTAAAAACTACGAGGTGGACGGTCACCCCCATAAAAATACACCTTATGCACTTCGCTTCGTCGACAGCACCTACGACGGAAAATCCGTCTCCGCCAGAGTTCACAGCTGCGAATGCAAAATTCATTTTGTGCTATCTAACATGTACTTCAACGATATCCATTTCAAAGCAGATAAAGAAGACGCACAACATCAGTGGTTCCAATTTGCGCCCGCAAGAAGTTTATACATCGTTTTCTACGAACAGCAATACATTTCCACAGACAAAATGCAGCAAATGTTAAACGAAAACCCCATGTGCTACGGCACGTGCTTAGCGGCGCATTTGGGTCGCGAATCACCCTATATCATACCCGATCACATTCACGGCGTTTGCATGTTCAGCACCGTTCAAAACAGAGTTCTCCTCCAAGACGAAAACCGTTAAATCAACGGACACAGTGTTTTTCCTGCGGATGTTGTGCAATAATCGCTAAGCGCTTTGGGCGGATGTAGTGAACCTCCAACGAACGTTTCCCCCACCAGTGCTTCCCCCTGATGTGGTAATTCTCCAACGAACTTTTCCCCCACCAGTGCTTCCCCCTGATGTGGTAAATCTCCAACGAACCTTTCCCCCACCAGTGATTTCCTGCTTCCGGCAGTTGGGTTATATTTATGCACGCGCATTCTTTTCCCCTTCATTCGGTGCTAGCTAGCCGTGGGGGAATGCCAGGACCGACGTGTAAAGACTTCCACTGCTCGTTTTGCTTTCACCAAACGTGCAGCTGCGAACTTAGGCACCGTCTCACCCGCCTGTGCACGCAGTGTCAACTCGGTTTCTACGAAGACCTCGATCAACTCAACAAGCAAATTCAACAATTCCTTCGAAGGTACTCCGCTAGAAACACCACATGAACTGCTTCATCGTGCTCTTTCGGTATCTCAATAACGGACGAAGAATCCACCTGCTACTGCCCAGGGAACGCCAAGTGCTGCTGCAGAACGGCATATACATCTTTGAACGTTATCCCCCAAGCGACGTCGACCTTGTGTGGAACCAACTTCCCAGAGACGCACAGGTAGTTTGCGCACCTTATCGCAGGTGTAAACAACACTACAACCTTCCTCATCAAACCACTCATATAGACGGTCCTCCCCCGTTTATCAAAAACTGCCATCTGTGCCGTCATAATGTCACAGGACGCCCTTAAAGAGCTAGAAGAACTTTCCCGCAGCGCCGACACTCTCAGCGTATCTACGCTTCAACAGCACGTACCGTATCGTGTCGTCGGCGTCAAAACACTCGACACCGTTCACGGTACAAAGCTCGTCGCCAAACTCGACAACGACACAGAAGTTTTCCTACCAACAAGATTTGCAAAAGCCTCTCCAGAACTCATCAACAAACTCAACTCTACCTCATTCTGCATCATATACGCAGGCGAGGAAAAACTACGCAGCGGTTTCAAACGTCACATCGTCACGTTCTCCCCATATAACCCTAAATAATGTCCGACGAAACCTATCCCGTCCCCGTGGGGAACAATCTTAACCTACAACTCATTCTCAACGCAGCTTCATCTATCTGTATCCTCTGCATCTCCAACTCCTATTTCCGCAACAGCAGAGTTGTCACCATCACACTCGACGTCCAAGGGGCTCACGCCGTCCACGTCAAATGCGTACCTACCAAAGTGCACCAGCATCAACAAGACGCACTATGCATCATATACCTCGGCAACAGCAACATTCCTGCTCTAACCAACAAAGTCACATCCACAGGATGCTTCTCAACCAGCCATTACAACGAATTTACCATCCCCATCTATATACCAACCTTCACCGAGTTCGTCAACGAAAGTTTCTCTCACCTGCTCGTCACCTGCATCACCAAACCTATCCACCAATTTACCGTCGATAGCAGCAGCAGCGATGACGAGGACTCAAAGTGCACCATGTACTTTAAAATCAATTTTGTGCGCGAAATCTGTGTGTCCTAGTGCCTCAACAAACTATGAATTTTAATGTGCTTTTTTTCTCCTAATATTTCTTATATTGTTCATTTATTGTATTCATATGTTAATCTCCTGTAATCAAATATTCCATTATGTTATTCTCAAACTATGTATTCATATGTTAAGCAAATAATACATCATGTTAATCTCAACTATGTATTCATATCTTTATCCAATGTACTGTATTCAAATTATAAATAAAGAAAACAGTCCCGGATGAGCCAATTGCAATAACGATAATCCTTCCGCTCATGGCGCTTTTCAAACTTACCGCCGTCGCTCGCGGCGACACTAGCGACACTAGCGCCCATAGCGGCAGGATTATCGTTAATCCAATTGGCTCATCCGGGACTTATACTACTTTCGTTGTACATACAAGGGGAATAGTGATAGTCAAATGTTTTAGAACTGGACGCTATACGCTGGCCTTAAAATTCCATGCTTTTTCCACGACATTGCGAATAAGAGCTGAAAGTGGACAGAACTTTGAAATAATAAGTATTGAACAATCCGAACCTTAATAACGAATATTCCGGAAATGGCTGATGTCACAGAAAAGTTATTTTAAATAAATTGTAGTTTTAAAGAGGTCTGCATTTTTTATGTAGTGTTTACGTCAATCGCATAATGTTTACCAGATGCAAAATTCTTCACAAACTATTCCCAGAAAATTCAAGATGAACATTTTATTTGTCAGGTAAATATCTTTAATATATGGTATTTTAATCCAATTCTTTAGTGTCATTATCCAGAAAATAACAATTTTGAAAAATATTCCGTGTAAAGGGTAGTTCGGGGTGGTGGGATTTTCTTGAAGATCTTCGTGTCGCTTCTTTGGAAGGTAATGAACCTGAATACCAAGTTTGATACTCATCCAACATTTCGTTTTTGCTTATACTGTTCAGACACATACGGAAGTTTTTCTAAAAAATCTTTTTTATCAGATTCAGGGGTCTCAAAACGCGTATTTTCGGTTAATCTCGATATCGAAATTTTGGGTGGAATACAATACCTTCTCTATACCTAAAGTATAATTCCATTGATGTAAGGAAATGAAAAACGTATCAAAAACACACAACAGTTGTATTCTTAACCTTCAGTCACGTGCAACTGCCAGAGCGCTAATAATAAACCAACGCACTTTTTTCCATAAGCATGAGTGTGAACCTGGCGGTTAGTGCAGCAACCATAGCCCAGTCCAAAGCCGCTATCCAGGCGGTCTAGTCGAATCCTAGATTCGCTAAAGATCAATATTGATAACTACCATTAGGTGACAGGCGGAAAACTAGAAAGGAAAAGAAAGTAAAAAGAACACAGTTGCCTTTGCTCCACTGCAGCCACCACGAGGAAATAAAACAACATAAAAATAAATACTATACGCTACTCTGACCACGTATTTACCACTATAGTTATACACCAAAACGTATGGCATGCGTGGCACCGACACTTCTTGTTTGCTTGCACTGAAACGCGTCTGACTAAACTTTTCCCAACACACCTGCCGCTCTTAAAAATTAACACGACACAATTCAAGGATCCGGGGCGATAACACAATGGAATTCGAATCTCATGTTCCAGCGGGTTTAGATCGATGCCGCGTTTCGTGTGAAAAACCTATATGCCTTCGGGAGGAAAATAAAATGTGACAGTTTCATTAGATTTAGTTGGAACATAAATATTCCTGGGATAGCTGAAAACAGCCCTTGCTAAAATTCTCGTTTATGATATACTCCAGCATGCAAATAACGCAACGAAACTATTCCTGCATGCGCGTTAATTAAACAAAGTGTGCCGTGATTACAAAATAAGCAAAATTGTAAAGTTTGAATGTCGTAAAATTTAGTAATTTCACTAAAAAAAGCATCATCGGCCACGTTTGCATGTAGCGCAAGTTTATTTTCGCGATGTCGTCGACATTTCCAACGCTCCCCATATGGCCTATGACCTTCGGGCTTACCTCACACTACCAAGCGATGACTGGACCTATTTCTGAGGTGGAGGCACCCAGCGGGCGGAATCCGTTACCTCCAATGGTAGGGAGATGATGAGAATGGCGTTGGAATGATAGGACCTACAACGTTTACCGTGGCTTGGGAATACTTCACATGAACAAGTCAGAGTCGAAGGCATGGATAGACTTAAAATTGCCGACCCAGAGCCGGGAATCGAACCCCGAATCCTCAGCAGGAGA
Organism: Deroplatys truncata; assembly: GCA_030765065.1. Classification (NCBI taxonomy): domain Eukaryota; kingdom Metazoa; phylum Arthropoda; class Insecta; order Mantodea; family Mantidae; genus Deroplatys; species Deroplatys truncata. The sequence continues at coordinate 604,045,857 of CM060990.1, read as the reverse complement.
GCCCGAAACCACTGTGCTACATTTCACTCATATGATGTAAGCAAGCTATGGACGAATGGCGTTAAAGAATGCTTGATTACAGGGTAATCATCTTATTCGAGGAGAGATGACAGTTTGATAAATATACCTACCTGTGTTAAAACGCATCTTGAATATCGTCTGTAACTTGTCTCGGTTGCGGAAGGTTGGAAAAACTGGTCATATATTTATTTAGCTTGTTTTAAAAATAAATGTGCTTCCAGAGGGTTTGCATTTTTATTCTGTTAATATAATACTTTGCCTTTGCTTTAGAGTTAGGCATTCTTTCAGCAGTTAGTAGGAATGCTGGGTACAATATGCCTGATGTATTGCTTTCTTTTTAAATAGTTCGTGAGTAGAAATTACTTATATTATGTACCTACATTTTATTGAAATAAAAGACATTAGTTGTTCTTATTCTTTTTCCACACTTCAAGAATTAGGCAAAAATAACTGTACCGGCTTCAGTGTGTCATACCACGATTTTCTTGGTCTTCTCGAACGTCTTCTTTCTTTAGGCTTGTAGTTAAGCACTTTTCTTGAGACCCTCCTCCGTGGACTAGTGGTACCGTGCTGGCCTCTAGTTCTCAAGGTCACGGGCTCAAACCTGGCGGAGGGCGATGGATTTTTGTGGGCGTAAAAATCCTTAGCATGGCTTCCTTCGGAAGGGAAGTAAAGCCGGGGATCCCGTGTCGTAGATTTACGGCACGTAAAAGTACTTCAAGTTTGATAAAGAGGCATCTGAGCAAAATTGCTGGTCTTTCACGCCCAATATAGAATGGGACGCTAAGGACCATAGTGGTTAAAGAGCGTCCATAAATAAAACTCAATAATATTTGAGACCACATGGCGGCATTCTGTCGATCTGCCGTTTCCACACATTGTGATTGTTTTTTCTTATTTTATCTAAAATGGTGCCTCTTTTCACTGTCTTAGGAAGCCATTATTTTATATAAATCTTATTCGATAAACTCAAAACCTCTTATGATATTATATGTAAAGTAATTACCTCCAAAATGTAAGGCCCAGTTAGACACCTCAGTTCTAAAACCATCTCAGAATAACACATCCCTTCACATTAGACACTATTTACTGACGTCTATTGCAAAAGAATATAGGCTCGGCGCCCATCTGCCCAGTCGGTAGGCAGGACTCGTTAACTGTAAAAAGTAACAAGCGAAAGTGCGATATCTATGACTTCGCTAAGTAGTGTTAAAAAGCGTAAAATAATTAGTAAGATTACCATAGAATTGTGTTTTGTAGTAGACTTTGACGCTTCCAAAGACTGTGACCCACCCACTTGCCCTTTTAAGGATCCTTTCTTTTATAGGTCCTTTCTTTTGTGGTAAAATTCTTAGTTAACGACAACAAACCTCGCCATTTTGTCGATAATGCGCATGCATGTAGGGAATTGTCAACCTATCGTAATTAGGCAAATCCGCTAAATTGCTGATGTTTTGATTTTATTGTTCTTATTGTTCGCTTCCCACTCACAGAAACGTAAATGTTAAGGCAGTGTATTGTTGATAATGCATTACACAAAAAAAATCGTTTGTGGAGTGAAGAACGCACGCTCGCTCGCTTCGCTCGTGTGCTTTGGGGTAACTATTGTTTGCTAATTAATCTGAATTTGTAAAGCTAAACCTAACCTGACCTCCCGTTAATCACCGATTGCAAATTAACCTAAGTTTATGTTTAAAAAAACTAAACGTAACTTAACCCAACCTCTCGTGAATCGCCGGTTGCTAATTAACCTAAGTTTATATAAAAAAAACTAAACCTAACCTAACCTCCCTCCCCCGTGAATCATTGGTTTCTAATAATCTAAGTTTATATATAAAGAACTAAACCTAACCTAACTTCCCGTGAATCAGAAAACTAAGCCTAAATAAATAGATAATCATAAACATCGTTAAGGAACGCATGCTCGCTTTGCTTGCATGCTTTGGTGTAACTACTGCTTTTTAATTAACCTAAGCAAGGAGTAGTAATATTAAGGCCGCTACTGCGAATAAAGAGATGCAAGGAGAGTTTGCTATTCGCGAAAGAATGGCGCTGTTTGTTAGTTATAGCGGTGTTCGTTAGTTATATGCTTGCAGCTCTGCAGTTCTCAAAACAACATGAAGCAAGTTCAGCAGGACGAACCGGCTTCAACAATATTGATTGGTGTGAATACACCTGCAACAAACTAATGCAGTCTCAGTAAAGCAGCAGTCTGTTATGAACATGGACTTATTAGTAAAGCGGAGAGATGGATCTAGAATGTGGTATAATGCTACGAAATGTAATCCATTGCAAGTGATGCGTTAATGGTAGGTGCCGAAATTAAATATAGAGGTTATCAGACAAGAAGTATTATTATGGGAAAGTGATTCAGATGGATCGTTCAAAAGGAAAATCGGAACGAAAAATCAGGAACGGAGTCTATGGATATTGCTTCAGCATTTTAAAGATACACACACAAGACAGTTTTGAAAATGTAAATGCTACATCTGCAGACCGTACTAATATAAGGGAAGTGTTGTCATCAAGAAAAGGAAATACGCCGGCTGAAGTGGCCATTTAGTGATTGTAATAATAGTAACTATGATCCACCATATAGCGAAAACTATCAGTTTCTTCATTGCAAAAATGAAGGTTCTTGCATTTGCCCACTTTGTTTAAGTTTGCTATGTACAAAGAATTCAGATAGCAATAACGAATGCCCTTTCCATCGTCCAGAAGAGTATCCTTAAGAATATTTACATCCAGTCCTGACACTGCCTAAAATGTGTTCTATGCGTAATGAAGATAACATATCGTAGCCCAAAGCCAGTTATCAAAAACTTACTCCAGAGTATACAAATCAACGAGTCTTATCATTCCAGCATCCTAAGGAGGAATAGTGCAGTTTGTGTGCAACTTAGCGTCGTGTGATGCTGCGAAGAAAATGGAGTTGCAGGATATGTGTGACAAACTCACCGAAGTAAAGAATACTGTAAGAAATAAGAAAAACAATTCTAAAATAGCTGCTAAAGAAAATTCAAATTGATATTCCTCTGCGGTATTTGATCTTCAGCAAGTAATTCAGCTGCCCCATTCCGAAGAAAGTGTTGTATTCTATCGAATGGTTTGTCAGCATATAATTTCACGGTTTACAACATTTGAATCAAAGGGTGTCTTTGCTTTCTATGAAGCGAGACTATCGGCAAAAGGGGATCATCTGAGATTGCAACTGTGTGGGAATCTACCTTCAACATCTTGATGTCTACGGTGTAAAGGATGCCAGGCTGTTTGCTGATGCCGGCAGTAGCCAGAATACCACCGCAGTGGCCGTGTTTTTGTACAATCTAAGCAACTCAAAAGAATTCACTGTCTATCAGCTTGTGCTTCTTCGAACCAAACCATAGTCAAAACGAAGGTGATCTGCCCACAGCACTATTTCAAGAACCCTGACTTAGGCATGGAACATGTTCATACTTTGCCAGCTGGTACCTATTGCGAGACTTCCTCGAGTGCTGCTCCGTATGAAACACATTCTATGAGGGTAGAAGATTTCTTGTACTACAAAAGTATTTCAGAGAGCCTACAGATTCGATCCCGAGGATTTCAATCTGGAAACAAAGTGGATTGGATTGCAATCAAAGAAGTCAAAGTGACCACAGACGATGCCGCTTGCGTCTTTGTAAAAACAGTCATTTGTCAAACATTATGAGCGGCTATCTCTGAAATCCAGGAACACTTCACGGGTTTTGAAACTTCCTCTGCCTCGACTTAATGCCACCTCTCCAAACCTTTCGGCTGAGAACTACAGCGATCTACAGAGTTATGCAAGGAGCCAACACCAGTAATAAGAAATGCTGTTTACAAAACGTTCTACAAGGAACTGCCACACTTCTAAGTTATATTAACCCATGAAATTTTCAATATTTGTTTGAGTTTCCTAAAAGCATTTGTAAACATAACAAAACGTTATTGTATGTAATTTGAAAAAAAAGCAATAGCATACATATTAATACTTGATATTGCTATGGTTAAAGATAATTTCCTATCTGTTTGTTTCCTGAAGGTATTTGTAAACATGTTATTATACATTATTCTTCAAACTATTGTCAGTAGTGATATATAGGGATTAGCCGGTTGGATTAACGATAATCCTGCCACCAGGGGGGATTAAGCGCTAGTGTCGCGTTAATCCGCAAAAAGGCGGGAAAAGTAGTAAAATTGAAAATGGCGGACCAAGATGGCGGCAAAGCGCAAGGCGGGAAAGCTCTTGTGACGCGTTAATCCGCCAAAAAGGCGGGAAAAAGTAGCAATTTTGAAGATGGCGGACTAAGATGGCGGCAAAGCGCAAGGCGGGAAAGCTCTTGTGACGCGTTAATCCGCCAAAAAGGCGGGAAAAAGTAGTAAATGTCAAGATGGCGGCTGGCGCTAGTGTCGCAAAACCAAGATGGCGGCAAAGCGCAAGGCGGGAAGTGCGTTAATCCGCCAAAAAGGCGGGAAAAAAGTATTGAATGCCAATATGGCTGCTGGCGCTAGTGTCGCGTTAATCCGCAAAAGAGTGGGGGAAGAAGTAGTAAATGCCAAGATGGCGGCTGGCGCTAGTGTCGCAAAACCAAGATGGCGGCAAAGCGCAAGGCGGGAAAAAAGTAGTAAATGCCAATATGGCGGCTGGCGCTAGTGTCGCGTTAATCCGCAAAAGAGGCGGGAAAAAGTAGTAAATAGTAAGATGGCGGCGAAGCGCAAAGCGAGAAGAGCGCTAGTGTCGCGTTAATCCGCAAAAAAGGCGGGAAAAGTAGTAAATGGGAAGGAGGTGTTTGGCGCTAGTGGAGCCAAAGCAAGATGGCGGAAAAGCGCAAGGCTGTAAAATATGCGTCACAATATGGTGCAATAGATATTCTAAAACGAAATGCTGGAAAAGTTCCTGCACAATATGGTGCAATACTGTATTGAGAAGTTACGAAAAAAGATGTCTGAATTGCGCAATAAGAAATAAAAGTTACGCCACAAGATGGATATTTATGCAAGAAGCAGTTACGAAACAAGATGGCGTAATTGCGCAATGTTTGAAATGCAATAATGAATTTGAAACAAATAACGAGACTAAGTGGCTTATGTTGCCGAAATTTGGAAAAAACAATAAACCTAAAGGAATTTTGTGAGGTGGCAGGATTAGCGAAAAAAACCCAGACTGGCTAATCTCTATATGTATAAATCTTTATTGGAAATAAGTAATAAAGGTTTACATAGTAGAGCATATAATGTTGTAACAATACACATGCTTAAAACTATGGTATAACAATGAACATGCATTGAGTAGATATGATGCATATAAGCATAATGTTTATATTTCACACACACTAGCACATACATAGTCTTTTTTAATTGTTGATAGAAATGTTTTTGCAGGTGCACATTAACACTGATGTCCGTCGACGTTGGTGAGAAAGATGATATTAAAGTAAGTGGTATGGCCGTTGTTGAAGGGTAGATCTTGTTGACTGAGAGAAGGTTGCGGCGGTTGGTCGTCACAGGTGACACAGGTGAGGTGAATGTGCCGAAAGTTGGGATCGATCTCGGTGCCGATGGTGGGAACCAATAGAGGTGCAATGATGTTTTGACGGCTGCAAACGCCAGCTGGAAACGTGCCCGACGAGGAGATGATGTTGTCTAAGGATGGGGTCTGGTTGTGCCCGAGGTAGACGGCGCATCTAACCTGCTTGTCGCAAGAGGTGGTTATGGAAGGGACGAACTGGACGTTGACGACGTGGGCATCACCGGAGAAGACCTTGATGGTGACAATTTTGTGTTCACCAAAGGCGGAGATCTCCTGGGAAACGATGCGGCAACTGTTGGCGTAGGTCCCTGCAGCATTGACGGTATCCTCAACGTCAAAGACGATCCTAGAGGTTAGAATGGGATGAATGTCCACAGGGTCTGACTTGCAAGGCATGTTGAAGACTGACGGAAGAGAGAGAGAGAGATTATTGGAATTCGTTGTATGGGTAAGGGCGGGAAGGTTCACGTGATGGAGGAGAGGGAGAAGGGAATGAGAATTTTACGATGCGCTGCTCATAGCCTGTCTTGAGCATTTCGTCCCCGACGTACGTTAGGCACACGGGAACGGTGTTGAGTTCGTCGATGGTCTCCTGGGCCATGGCATCGAAGTTGGACGGTAGAAACAGTTCGTGGTTGTTGACGACGACTGCAATCTTTCTGCCGTACTTGGTGGTGATGGCCCTGGCACCCTGAATTCTGTAGGGTCGACCTCTCTGAAGTTCAGCGAGGGACATGAAGGGTAGAGTTTCTGCCATCTGGTTAAGAACACTCACGATGCTGCTGTCTGCCATGCTGATGAGGTTGTACACGCTTAGGTTGGACGAGCGTGCTTATAATAGCGGAGAGAACGGAAGCCAAACATCCGGCATCCGGCATGGCGGCGATAAGTGGTGCAATGTGGGTTAACCTTGGCGGCAAAATGGGCACTCTGCAATGACGGGAGCTGGTCCATCGATGTGAATGCGATGCCACGGCTGGTTCCAATGTTGCTTGCACCGCCGGAAGGCATTGAATTTCTGCTGCTGTTGCGGCGTTAGGCGTTCCCAAACGTGATCCAGATTGTAAGGGGGGAATCTTGGAAAGATGGAATCGGCGTGCAGCAGTACGGTGTGAAGTTCCTCATTGCTGAGGTGCGAGAGAGCTCGGTGATGTTGAAGGTATTTCATGAGTGCCGGGATCTCTGCCATTGCGCTTGGCATACCTCTCTAGGAAGGCGTCGATTCTAAGTTGTAATTTCTGCAGGTCGGTGAAGACGCCAGCGCTGCACTTGTCGCACCAGTAGGATCGAATGCTGCATCTACACTGGCGTTGAAAGCACATGGAGTAGTGCAGCGGTGCGCACGCAGCCGCAGGCATGGTAGGGAGAGGGAGAATCGGATAGGGTTTACCACCAGATGTCGCTTCTTGTATAGGTGATGAGGTTGCCTTGGGCGTGTGCTGGTTCCTTTGCGATGATCTTGTTGGCATTGGCACTGAAGATCCAATCACCGTGAATGACATCGGGAATGATGTAGGATGCGGTGTTGCCCAAATGCACGGCAAGACACCTGCCGTAGCACAATTGCCCTTCGTTGACCATGCGTTGCAGGTGATCGTTGGAGACGAAGGCAGCCTCTAAGAAGGCTATGAATAGGCCTTTTTTCGGAATAAACCGAAAGAGCTGGTCGTCATAGACGGCGTCCGCGATCCCCTCGTCGTCGTTGACGTTGCCTGGGTGCCAGGTGTCTGCCTCGAACTGAATATCTTGCAGGTCGTAGTTGGAAAAGACGTAGTGGACGGTGTCGGCACAGCTGTGAAACTTCACAGTGACGTGCTTGCCGTCGTAAGCGTCATCGATGAAACGCAGAGCGTACGGAGCATTCTTCTTAGGATGGCCGTCGACCTCGTAATTCTTGTGGACCGTTGTGCCGTCGCAGTAGACGGAGACGTTATGCTTGTAGCCCATACTTGCCGGAGGTTGGAGTAGGAATGACAGGGAAGAGGGGGAGAAGGCGTGGTTAAGAGGAGGGTTGCAGGATGCCTTGTTGGAAGTGTGGTTTGAGGTAATGTTCGACCTCTAGGAACGTTCTAAGGTTGGCGGACCTGATGTACTTGGTGAAAAGCGTGAAATTGATGGAATCGAAAGGGACATTGGAGGCGTAGCTGTGAAGCATGGCCTTGTGGAAGGCCGAGATTTGATTTTGCACGACGGCCTGCTCTTTCTTTTTGTGAAATAGGATGTCTGAGATGAGTTTGAGAAGGCCGTCCAGCACGTCCCATTCCTCGGGGCTTAGAGCGATGCTGTCGCCCCGTAGATCCTTAACGACGATGAGCAGTTTGCCGAAAATGTTCTTGAAGAGGACGGTGTAGCGTGCCGAAATCTGGCACTCCTGTAGGTTGCTCTCGGGGAAGCGAATTCTGCGTTGAATGATGAGCTTTGCGTCCACCAGCTTTTGCCACTCATCGGTCGGCAGGGACACGGCTGAGCTGGAACCGCACCTGGCCAAGGTGACCGTGAGCTGGAACGGCGCCACGGGAGCAAATCCGACGCAGTCCACCTTGGTGCGCACCGGGTTGAGGAAGTAGATGTCTGATAGAGGGCCGAATAGGCGCTGCCGCACCTGCTACTGCTGTTGTGCACTGCAACATAAGGGGTAAAAGGTTAGAAGGAAAGCATAAAACGCACACACTCGCAAACGCACAACTGCAACGAGACTTACACGGCCGGAGATGGCACGTCCTCCTGCTCCTCGCTGCCCGTGGTGCACTGGAGCGACGGTGTTGTGCGCCGGGCTTATAGGCGACAGAGAGTGCTCTGAAAAACACACATAGGCACGTTTAGAGAGGGGCGGAAGGCACAGAGGGTGGGAGAATGGAGGGGAGAGAATGTGAAGACTTACCTGCAATGGCTGACAGGATTGTTGTTGTTGTTGTTGTTGTGGATGTGAGCTTTTGGCGAGGCATACGCTGTTGTAGGTTTTAAGAATGAGGCGATCGTTGAACCGGAAATCACGGCGTCGAAATTTGGAAAAAAATGTTTCTCGGGTTAGGCCCGCGCATCGGTGAGAAAGGTAATCGATGACGTAATGTCCGCAGGTTGCGCTGTTATGCCCCTGCAGCCTAATGGAGCTGTGCGTCCAACGGGGTCCGCAGACCGAATGCAGCCATTTAAGAATGCGAGGCACCATCGGACTTAGACCGTAGCTATCGAAATACTCCCGTCTACCGGTCCTATCGACGAAGATGCAGACCCAGTGTTGGCCAGGTTGCGTGCTCGGGTCGGTGTTGACGACGACCGCCAGAGGAAAGGAAGGAAGAGAGCGAGCCGTAGGGAGCCGATCGCTCGCGAAAACCCCACAGAGGAAAGGGCGCGTGAAGGGGCAGGCGGTTAGAAAACGTTCGAGGTGGTAGGTGTTCATGACACGAGGATGGAGCGGTTGGCGTCTATTTCAACCGTGCGATGTATTTCTGCCAAAACGAGAAGCACGACGGCGTCTGCCAGGGGTTTAGAAAAGCCGATGCTTATAGATACCGTACCGTGGCGCTGCCCAGAGACGTAATGGGCATTGGCGCTCATGTCGGCGGTGAGGTCAAGCATCATAACGGTGTAACCGTGGGGATATTGATCTCTCGAGATGGAGTGCCCCTCGTCCTTAAAGTGGATGCCTAGACCGTCCTGGAGGGTTTGAAAGCATTGCACGAATTGGCCGTTGTCAAAGTTTGGTTGAAGCGGTTGCGAAGGGATGGGCTGTCCGCTGACGTACATTTGGAAGGAATTTAAGTTAAAGTGCTGAAGGTTGAACGGGTTGGAGGAAAACTGACCGCTGTAGGCCTTGTCGGAAACCATGGCGACGACCACCCTCCTGGGAATCTGCCCGATAAACACATCGTTGAATGTCATGCCGCTGGACCCTTTGGGAAGGCTTAGGGAGTGAAAGCTGACATCCTTGAGATGGTACTTGGCGTGGCTCTTTGCGTGAACGGCCTGATGGGCCAGTTTGATGGTGGGCGAAGGCCTGACCGTCTTGAGGTGTAACTTTGCCGATGCGATTTCGGTGTAGGCCTTAAAATCCTTCTCGAGCGATTGTGGCGATGAGGGCGTGAGCTTGATGGTGACGCTGACGTTGTTGAGCAGAAGGTTTTCCTGCCTAAAGAGGGCATTGGAGAGGCAACCCATGAGTTGCACGACGCGACCGCCTTTGGTATGGCCGTGCCGATACAGCATCCCTGCATTGGCAACCCACGCATCCATGATGCCGGCGGTATCCTTTTTCCATAGGCCCGCCTGCAGTCTGGTGTTCATCGCATCCTCGGAGTAATTGAGAAGCGTCTCGAGGTACGTCCTATAGGGGTACCCGGGTAGCGGAATGGAGACGATGACGTTGTTCAGGGAGACCTCTACCTGTTGGAACAGTGCATTTAGAGGATTGTTCACCAGGGTGGCGTTCGTCTCTTCCTTGATGGCGTTGCCCTCGGCGTCTCGAATGCGCACCGTTAGCTCGAGGACGACGTAGGTGAGGTCGAGGTAGTCGTCGGCATTGCCGGAATAGTGAAAGGTGATGGGAGCATTCTTCATCAGCGTGTTTTGCGGATTCAGCGAAATCAGCCTCGATTCCTCCACGCTCATCTGAACGGGGAGGTCCTTAAAAAGGTCTAGTTCTGAGCTCATGTGCACGGCGTCGGTATCGACCATTACGTAAAGATGTCTTGAACCTTGCGCCTTCTGCGAACGGGTGTAGACTGTGGCCGCTTTGCAGAACGTATACGTTTTATTCTCTTCACGCGGCGAAGACCGGACCCGAGCATGGAATCGATCTTAACGTCTGCCTTTCGCTTGAGGTTGGAACCCGCCTCTTTGAGTCTCGTCCTTAGCGCCTCCTTGGGAGCCGTGCCGGAGGTGGCCACGTCGGCGAGCACGTTTGCGCCCAACTTGAGGGCCTCCTTTCCGATTGCCTTGGCGCCGCTCTTGAGAAACGGCAGAATGGTTCTGAAGAGTCCGCCTAGAGCGGAGAATAGGCCGCTTCCCCGCTGATAGCGCTTGCCCCTAAAAAGGACGAAATCTCGTTCGTCTAGCGCGCAGCCCGCCTGATTGAGGTAGTACCGGGTGACGACGTTCAGTTCCATGAGGCAGGCTTCGGTCTAAACGAGAGCACCACCATGGAGGAAAAACCGTCGGCAAATGGTAGCAGATCCCCGTATCCGTTTCTTAAATCTATGTCGACGGTCTTGAAATCGTGCTGCACCAGAGGCACCCAATTGAGCGGAGAGAACGTTTTCTCATCGGTCATGTAGGTGTTGTTGCTTCTTTCGTACTCCACGGCCACGCTTTCGATGACCTGAACGAAGGTGTCGCCCACGACTTGGGGCACGACGAGGTTGCAATAGATGAACATTTCGTAAGGAAAACCCATATAGGCATCCACGGGGTGCTTGCCCTGCTTGGTACGAACGACGTTGCTGAATGGTTCGAAACCGAGCATCTTGGCCAGCGACGGGGTGAGCAGCAAACTGTGGACGAGGTGCTCCCTTCGCAAGATGGATACGGGTTCCGAAACTGGTGGTTCCGCGGCGGGAACCGGTTTCGCCACAGAGCCGACCGGGTGACTCGGTGACGGTTTTGGCTTTGGTTTCGGCTTCGGTCTACTCCTAGGCGAATCGGAAACGAAGCCTTCATCTGGCCGCACGACGATCTCAGGCAGGACGTTTTCTACGAAGCCCCCGAATGGAATGGATGGCATGGGTTCAGAGTGCACGGTGTCTTGGTTCACCGACACCCTCTTTGCGGAATCGATGTGGAGGATGTCCTGCACGCCGAGATGTTCGGACATGACAGCATTGACGCTCTGCACCATCTCCTCTGAGTCGTACACGATGGCCTGGGGCAGCTGCAGGCTGAACTTCGTTTGCGACGGTTGTGCCGCCAAGGTGTACTTGGTGCCCACCAACTGCGCGTCCGCCCTGGAGACGTTGTAGAATTTAACAGGATACCGCACCTTTAGCAAAGGCCACCTCCCACTCTCCCTGCAGCACTATTCTCTCGGGGAGGATGTTTGAAAACCGGGCCGTCGTGTTGCCGGTGTAGTGGTCCATGGAGGCATTGCTCACTAGCGTGATGGAGAACGGTCTAGTCTTGATCATACCTGCTGGACCGAAGAGGCCTTCACCCACGAGTTAAACTTTTTAGGATACCCCCTCCACTTGACGAGCACCTGTTTGTTCTTTCCTCGTCCCTTGGACTGCAACACTTTGTCCGCCTTAAAAGTTTGTGGGTGCGCCACTCTCTGCAACTCCTCCGCATAGAATATCCCTTCTATGGCGTCACCTGCAAGATCCTCGATCTTATATACCGTGGGCGATCCTCGCATCAGCTTGGAGATCTTAAATATTTCCTCGGTCCAGTTCTGCTCGTAACCCTTGTCGAACCTCATTTTCTGCTTGTATATGCGCACGTGTTCACCCGCCTTTAGGGGCGTAGGGCCCCTGTGACTCGCTTGCATTCTTTTATGGGCGTAAAGGTTGTTGTAGACCTGCAGCACGTTGGCTTCCGACACGTCGACGGGGGCCATTTTGATGGACCTGTGGAACGACCCGTTGTAGGATTTGACCAAGGCCGGAAGCACGTCCACGTAGCGGTAGCTGTTGGCGTGCGTAAAGTACTTCCACATCTTGGCCTTTAGCGTGCGGTTAAAGCGCTCCACAACGCTAGCCTTCACGTTGCTGGTGGTGGTGTAGTGCCGCACGCCGTGCCGCTCCAGAAAGGCGCGAAACGTTTTGTTGGCGAACTCGGTACCCTTGTCCGTCTGCAGCACCCTGGGAATACGTTCGTTGAATATGGTGGTAAATGCCGATACCAGCTCAGAGCCTAGCTTCGTCTTTAGCGGAACGGCCCAGGCATACTTTGAAAAGACGTCGATCACGGTCAGGATGTAGGCATAGGGGGAGTTATGTGGCTTAAGGTTGGGCAGCACGTTGAGGTCGGCCTCCCACACATCGTCTATGTTAGTGACATGGTAGAATCTGGTAGGGTAGCGCTTTCGCGCCGGTTTGTGATACGTGTAGCTGTCCTGCGTTTCGAGGAAGGTCCGTACCTTGGCCTTAGAGATGCCGGTGGCCCTGCTAAGTTTGGACGGAGTGGACAACCCTGCAGCATGTTCGGGGTTGCCATAAATGCGCCTCAGCACCGTCCACTCCTTCATGGTTTGCCCTCTTTCTTACTCCTTATACAGGGGTTCCCAACGGCGGTTTCTGAACTCGTAGGGGTACGCGGTTTTCTTAGGCGACGCAAAGTGAATGAACGACTCGTCTCTGCGCTTTCGGTCCGCCTGTAGGTGTTTCACTTTAAGTTTGCGAACTACCGTTTCCTTTCCTTTGCTCACCAAAGGGGGCTTTGCCTTCTTCTTCTTCTTCTTCTCTGCAGCTGCTGCTGCGAACCTTGCTTTGCCGCTTTCCGGGGAATCCTCAAAGTCATCATCGTCGGCACGGCCTTCCACCGGCATGTACGGTTTTCTCACTTGTGCCATCAGCCCCAGGTAGTTTCCCAATTTATATTTCATCAGCTTCCATTTTTCCGGCAGGGTTAGCTTGGACCGCTGCACCCCATCCATCTCTTTGGCCAAGTTGGCTAGGCTAGAGTCGATGACGTGCAACTGTTCGACGGCCTTTGGCTGGGGCGCAACCACCACCTGGCGAGCAAACTTCATTTTACAAGCTTGGTGACCAGAGCGCTGCCCAGGGAGGCAAGCACGGGTAACAGGAATGCCGGCAGAAAGCCGCCGCGCTGCACCAGAATGTGCTTCTTTTTCTTTAGCGCCAGCCTCTTGTCGACTAACTTTCTCCAGCTGGCTCTGTGCCTTTTTAAACGTTTCACGCACCTTGGTGGCAATGTGACGTTGCCCTTGCTCACGTTAAGCATGCACTCGGAGATGGCCTTTACCAATTCGGGGTTGGCATTCTTAAGCAGCTGCTTGCGCAGAGCTGGTTTTGCCTTTGCAACCGCCATCAGGCTTTCGTGTTGTCTTGCAATAAGTGGGCTGCTCACCTTGGCTATCGTTAACCGTTTCCTCGCCATGCCGGCCTCACAATGGGACCCTTCCCGTGCACACCCTGTATTTATCTGCTCTTAGTCTTTCGCAATGAAGTACGATAGGCGCTCGCCTGGTAGAACGCCGGTTCTGTACCTGAAGAGGTCCTGTGTATACTGGGTGCAGTCAATCACCAGGTACCCGTGCGGCCTTTCCGTCGCCTTCCCAAACGCCTCCAATAGGAATTTAGAGTTTCTCGGCTCCAGTTGCTGGCACAACCGTTCTATTTGCATCTTGTCCCTAGTGTTTTTAAACACGACGATGTAGTTTGCATTCAGCGATATCGTCCGAAATTTCTTCCCCTGCGGCAGAACATTTTGCAAAATGTATATCACACCAAAGCGCCTGTGGTGCGAGTCGCGGGTAAAGAAGTTGGAGACGTTCAAGCAATCCCCGTCATACATCAAATCGTCCAGGATGACAAGGTAGTTCTCACGCACGTCGGCGAATTCGGGTATCCCTGGATGCGCCTCGCACGCCAAAGGCAAATCCCCCGGTCCAGGCGTGTATTCCTCCGGGTGGCACCACAACACCTTTCGCAGTGGCTTCTCGAACATGTGCGCGGCGTTCGTGATGAGATTCTTCACAAACGTGGACTTTCCGCAGCGCGAAGGCCCTGCCACCAGCATAGTGCATGGAAAGGTAAATCGCGTGGGGCATGTGGCAGTGGTGGGGGTGGGCTTCGGCATAGCCGCTGCGGCAATGACCGCCATGTCCTGCTAGCAGTTTCTTTTTAATGTGAGCAACGTCCCCTCTTGAACCCGTAAGGATAGGTGTCGAATCCGTCCGTCATGACGCGCTTGGTGACGACCATTCTAAAGGTCTTTGTGGCCGGTTCTGTGACCACGTTCCACAGCGGTTTCCTCGAAATCTGCGTGCCTCGCAGCCTTACCACTTTGGCACGATCCTCCAGGACGACGTCGCGTATCACGCCGGCATTCACCGTCCTTAGGTTGCCAGAGTTTAGCGTGATGCCCTTGATCTTGCACACGGTGTGCGTCTTTCCTGTCTCGGGGCACCGAATTTCTAGGCAGTAGCTTTTTGGGCCCGTGGAGGCATAGCGGGAAATGTACGCCCATTTCCCGTACCTTTCCAATTCGTCCGTCATGTCCCCTAGAAAGCTCCCGACGGGAGGCATCCACTGCCCTGGTGCACCTACCGCAATCACCGAGTCGGTATCGAAATAGCACACCCGTTCTTCTAGCCGCTTCAGGTAATCGTACAGCACCAAGCGTACATGCGTAGTAGTGTAGGCGGCAATCACGACGTTTGTGGTTCGACTTAGTTTAGGGCTCTGTACGCAATAGCGCCACACCACGTACATCGTGTCGTCCGTGGGCGGCACGTAGGTCTGTACCTCCACGGCAGGGTCGCTAAGCAGCTCCTTTAGCCTAGTATACTGCTCCACCAGCTCGCAGGTGGGAAGGTTATCCCTCTGCCCAAACTTGCCCCAGAAGCTGTTCAGCATGAGCTTCGCAAGCTCTCGCCTACCCGGGTTGTGGGCAATGTCGTCCGGGGACAGGGTAACGCCTTCTCGCTCGTAAAACCTACGCACAAAGGCCTCTTTGGCCTCGGGCGTCCCGCAGTCTGCCGGCCAACCGGAGGCTTCCGTCTTAATCTTCAAGAACTGATTCACGTAGGCTTCGAAGAGCCCCTTAGATTCTGTTGTGGGGTCGTATTGTACCATGTCGTATTCCCACAACTCGTTCACCTCCAGCAGGCGGTAACCCTCCGCTAGGGCGACCTTCACCTCGTCCACCACCCAGGTACCCGATAGCGCTCTCGCTTCGTCCTCGTGTTCGCAGCTCTCCTGGCATTCTGTCTCAGCGCATGCGCGGCACAGTGGAAACATCAACTTTCCATTCGCTCGCATTGGTAACACGGGGTGGTACAGGTTTTGGGGCGGCAACACCTTGCACTTCACGAGCCCTCCCTTAACCGCACTTAAGCTAGGAAAGTGTTTAAGGTGAATTTTCGGGTGGCCTACAGGATACGGCTTAGTCTTGTTGACGAAGGGGTACAGGCTGCACACATCGTAGTAAAACAACTTCGCTGTTCCCACTGCCTCGCAGTAGGTCTTTGTGCAGTTGGTGCGCCCTCCGTAGAAGGCGTGCCTAGGGTCCAAGGGGTCAGCAGTGGCAAACTGTTTGGCATACTGCGTAAGCCGCGCGTTAACCTTCACCATTTCGTTAAAGGAGCATTCCCACATTTCGACGACGACATAGCCGGCATGCCTTATTTTCTCGGACACCTTTACCGTGCTCTCGAACCGCGAGGCCATCGTCTCGTTACCCGTGCAAAATAGCACCGCGTGTCTATTCGGAAAGCACTTTGGGCACCCGTGGTACCAACAGCCGTGAAATAGGTACACAGTTTTTGTGTCCACATCGAACCCGTCCACCTTGTGCCCAGCAATTCTAACCTCGCGCCCCTTCACCGCATGCATGATATTCACCTTCTGCTGCTGCTCAAGCCACGTCAGCCATATACACGCTATGCGCGAATGCTTGTCGGCAAGCCGATACCCCCCAGCGGGTATCACCGCTATTTGGGTTTTAGGCATGAAGCGCTTTCGGTACACGTTCATACACGCTTGCGCAATGGTCACACATTCCCTAAACGCGTCGATCCCGTTCTCGTCGAGAAACTCCTTCCTAAACTTCAGCACTCCCTGGCACAGCAGCGTTACATCCATCCTACAGTACGCTAGCATTTCGGCTTGCATGTCGAAGACGTAGTTCGAGGCCCTTTTCTCCGCGTGCCACTGCTCAAAGTCTGCTCGTGCGTCCTCGGACATGCTGTCAGGGCAGTAATACCTTTGGTCGGGAATAGGTCCAACGTAGTGTTGGTGCTCTTTTGTGTTGAACATGTACGGAAATTAGCCTTTGCACGCCTGCAGCTGAAACGTTTTGGAAAACCTGGCCAGTGCCATAGGCAGAAAATTTAACGAATCCAGGAAGGTTACACGGTTATGCTTTATTTGGTATATCTTTGTACCGTACATAACGAGCTCGGGTCTCCAATGCAACGCCCCAACCATATGCTTTAGCACAAATTGCCCGTCATAGGCTTTCAGGTTATGTGCAATGACGATAACGTCCCATCGGTCATACCGCGAATCCGTGACGTGTTCGAACAGCTGTTTTACCGGTTCATTCGCGAATATCCACTCCTTTATCCCGCATTGCGTGCAATATGCCGTTTGGTGTTGGTCGTCTATGCACAACGAACACACCTGGTACAGCACGCATAGGTTAGGGACCTGCTCGAACACGTCCGCCTTCCCTTTGTAGGAAGTGTCCTGCGTGCATTCAAAGTCTACAAACATCATCAAAAGTCGTTTCTTAGCTTCTTTCCTCTGTACGGCTGTATATAGCACATATGGTTCGCTTTCACGTGCAGCTTGCAATTGCCACAAAACGTCTCCCGCACGTGTGTGGTGTCTTTCTGTCCCTCATGTTGTACAGCCTATGGCACACCAAGCACACTTTTTCCATCTCGCACACGGTGTACCCTTTGGCATATACCCCTCCCTTCTTTAAATGATTCTCGTAACACACTTGCCCGTTAAAGTCCCGGTGACACTGGGTACAGCGCACATAACGCGTGAAGGGTTGCCTGCACAGCATGTGACATTTCGTGCATTTGTTGTCACAGCGGTGATGCTCTCTTGGTATCGTAAAAGGATGGTTACACTCGCGGCAATAGTACTTGCACTTTAGCGCCATGTGCAGGTTCACTATCGTGTTGTAGTGCCCATCGTGTAGAATAAGATCGATGGGCTTGCCTCCGTGGTTCGCGGACTTGAATATCACCGTCTTTCCGCTATGGTCCCCAAACACGGTAATGCTGTACCCCTGTAGGCCTTCATCGTATCGTTTCACGTCGTTCACCCCACCGCCTACATCTCTAAGAAGCGCCAAAGCCCTCTCCTTCTGGAGGAATTCGTATCGCACCAACGTGGTATAGTTCACGTCTTTGTCCGCCTTGGCCTTCCCCACAACGATGGCCCTTGGCAGGCATATGGCATCCTTATTTCGAATCTCTACAATTCCTTTGTTTCTAAAGCACGCCTCGCACGGTTTATAACATCTACCGGTGATCTCCTTCGTCCATACGCAGTTTAGCTTTAGTGGCCCACCTAACACAAACTCCTTATTGCTTTGCATGACCTTTTGCACGCTTTGCAAAAATACGTTCGTGTTTACCTGATCGAACCTGCGCACGCTCATGCTCATTGGCGCAAACCCCTCTTGGGCAGCGTGAATGGTAAGTCTTATGTACCCGGGTTCGTTTTCCAACAGTTCGGTGTTCACATAGTCCAGTACATCGTCAAACATGGTGTGCAACCACTGTTCGGGGTCTGCATCTTCGGGCATTGGCCTAACCGTAATGTCGGTCTCGGTAAACCCCGAATAAAACCTTGTAAGTGTCCTTTGCCTTCGTCCTGTAATGTCAAACGTATGGTGCTCATCGTTTTGCGTATCCTGTCTACTTGTGCCCGGTTCGCCCTCCATTTAGACTGCTCTTTTTGTTTTCCCTCTGTTTCCTCTAAAGGGTCAGCACTAATAATTCAATTACCCCTATTTTCTTTCATGCACTTAACACCCTTTCCGGCGCCAATGTTTTATTCATTCGTTCATTACGACGTCTAAAAGCAACCTTATAACTTTATCCTTTATGAGTTAGTTATGCCGTTAGTCGTTTCGATCAACTTTCCCAACCTATTTTCTATTTGCCAAGGTCTCAAGTGTTGCGTCACCTCTACATGAACGCGTATATTCCAATATTCCTTTTTAACTCCTCTTAACCTATTTTTCAACAGTTGCACCTATTCTTTGGTTTTCTACTCTAATGCTTATGCCTATGCTTGTTATCGGGTATAATTCATTAATTCATTCAGGATTCACCTTCAATGCAAAACAATGTGTTTTATTTCATCTCACTTCTCACAGCAGCAGCCAGAGTTCTCTCTGATTATATTACCGTATCGGTCCATGCGTTTTATTCTCGCCTTATCGTAACCGCAATGAACAGAATTCGCCTCAGCCACCGGATGTCTTTAGCGCTACCATTTCTTATCTAAAACCACTACATCCCAGCTCACCATCTGGTTCACATCCGGTGGACTTTGTTATCGCTGCCACATCCTGTTCAGGACACAATTTCAGCCTTTGGTTTTCCGGTCGACCATTATTAATATTCTCTTATCGTTCCCTTTCCCATGAGAACCTAGCTCCGCCATGTTGCTTTTGCTCCAATATATATTTAAGGTTCTCCTTCATTGCCTATTCACAATGTCTTCGTCTTCGTCGCCAACGGCTGCTGCTTCTTCTTCTGCCAACAATATCGTTGCACCTTTGCAACTAAACAACACATACATCGGCAACCCGCTAGTTCAAGAACGTCTACGCCTGCTCTATCGTGAGCCTTTTAGTGGCCCCGACATTGAGACTGTGGATCGTCCAGGTTCTCCTGCAGTTACACCACTATCTAGGCCATCACCATCTCTGGGCCAGTTGACGGACATAACGTTCTATAGTGGTGCAGGGGCCGATGCCCAGGACGACATTTCCGAAAGGATATCTGAGGTGACTACCGTTCTGAGGGACTACCTATCGGCTCCCCCTTCTTCTGCTCCACCATCACTACCCGACGAGCTGCTCGAGGAGGAAAATTGGGACAGCTCCTCCTCCATAGATCTTCTAGCCGCCCCCAACAACGCCACCGTCAACTCCGTCCCCAACACCACGGCGGACGACTGGGTGGTTCCGGGCAGGTCTACCTTGAGAGCGCCTCTTCGCCCCAGGCGGCTCCGTAACATCTTCCGCCCACGAAGACCTACACCCTATGCAGTCCCTGCAAGGGTACAGAGGCAGCTAGCCCTGGAGCAGCAGCGCCAGCAGCAGCAGCTTCTTTCAATTCATTTGCCCTATCTGGACCTAGATTTTCATCTTCCTAACTCGTCTTTAGATCTCTGGTAAGCATCTTTTTCTCTGTTTTTTCAAATAAACATTTATATAGTTAGCATGTCTTTAACCCAAAAGTGCCCATTTTGTAAAGAGCAACTTGATCCATTATACGGGATTTTTGGCCATTTGTGCCGTAGCTCTATTTGTCGTTTTTGTAATCGTAACCTGGACAGTTTTTTTCACCATGGTATCTGCCAGTGGAGTGCCTGCAGTGTTAGCAGTTGCAACCATACCGGTAGGAGTTGCAACATGTCCAGATTCAACCCGGCCTGCTTGGAATGCCAAGCACGCCGAGCTTGCGCGCTTTTTAATATTCCAAATCCATACGCTCACATTCGTATTTATAAGTCTAATCAGTGTCAATGTCAACACTGTTCTATTCAAGGTAATGTGTGCTGTAATCATTGTGGATGCTTTCACGAACCGGTATGTATTTGCATCCACTGCACTCGTTGTGGCGTTTTTCACAGTTTTCATCACGCCACTTAGCACACCTAAATTCATCTTTGCATCTATATATTTGCTTATTTTGTTGTCTTCTTCTTCTTCTATTTCTTCCCTTATTGCTGCTGGTGCTTGTTCATATGGTATCTTTTTATATGTAATTTTTATTGTTTAGTATTAAATAAATATGTTTATTAGCATTTCTCTAGTTTCATTTCGTTTAAAACTTATTTATATTCCTTTCTCTAGTTAGCTAGTTAGTGCCTATTTATGTAGATAGTTAGTTAGGCCTATTCCCATAACCTTCCCATCCTAGTATGTTCTTCTCAATCATGTGTGCGCGTGTATGTATGAGAATGTGCGTCTTCGTGATTTGGTGTCGTCGGCGTTGTCGTCATTGCAGGTACGTATTGCTTCTATGTGCCATAACTCATATCCTCCTCCTCCTCCTCCTGTTCACCGCCTGCACCATTTTCATTTTCTACCTCTTCTGTTTCTTCTTCTCCTCCTTCATCTATTTCTCCTAGTTCATCTTCGTAGTTCACTGCGTCATCGTTTCCACTTCCACTTGAGCACCATTTTCCTAACCTAATCACAAGCTCCTTCAGTCCTTTAAATTCCTCATTCAATTGATTCACATTATCCTTTATTTTTTTCACCAACTCGCCCTGCTTCGCTTCTTCCACATGACGCACCTCTACCCTCCTCTTCAACTCTTCCTTCTCCTCTTCTGCTTTCCTCATCTTTTTTTCCATCTCCTATCTCCCTTTTTTTCCTCTTCCAATTCCCTTCCTTTCTCCTCTAGTTTATTTTCGCATTCCTTTCTCACCTTCTGCTTCTGTGCATTTATGCTCTTTTTGCACTTCTCCAATGCTGCCTTTCTAATGCTATTAATCGAAACCCTACCCACGCCTCCTCCTACACCTCCGCCATTGCATTCTGATTGTATTTTTAAATTTCCTGCAGCTGACCATCTCGAATTTCGCTTTACCCTACCTACTACCTTCCTCCCTCCTCCAAAATTTACCTCCCAGTGACCATCCCCGCATTCACCGAACACGTAAAGAAAGTTATCTGTAAAATATGTATTCATTTCATTTACAACACTGTATGCTACCACCAGCTCGCTCTCTTCGGGTGTTAGTTTCCAATCTAAGTCTAGCCCATCAGGTAAGTCCACCGTATCCATTATCAAACTGCAGTCTACCATTTCTACTAATAATGTTTTATTGTCATTTGCATACATGTTCACAGGCGTCTTATAAAAATCACACTTCTCTTTCGTTTCCCCTTTCTTCCCCGGAACGCAACCACATCTACCATTTAACACATGCCCCTCTGGACACTCTATCTGCCCCATTTTTAAGTTTCCGTAATATAAATATCCGCATCGTCCGCCTCTTTGACATCTGCTAACAGGCTTCAAACAATTGTACACATTCCTTAGCGTTCCCATGTTTAAAAAGTCAGAATTAAACCTACACCCGCTTCCCTTCCTATACGTACACGTACAGTTTGGCAACAACTCATTGTCCTTTTCACACTTTTTTGCATTTTCCAAATGCCCCGTCCCTTCATTTAACACAAATCCACATCTCCCAAAACTAACGCAACTGTCCTCTGCGCTCACTATTGCCACCCACAACACCACTATCGCAACAGTGATCATCTTCATCTTTATTAATCATCTATCTTCATTCTGGCCTTTTTATACCCATCTTCGATTGCCAATATTTATTTTTCAACCAATCACGTTCAGCCTTCATTTGCTATCCAATCACAATTCTTTTTTCACAATTCATACACCATTTGGTTTCCTCTCTTGCCGCATTCCTCTCCCTTCATGCGTCACTATCGCCATATTGCTTATTTTCAATTCCCTTGTGCCTATCGCTATCTTGCGGCATTCCGCTGCACTAGCACCATCCGCCATCCTGCGCTGCTGCGACACTAGCGCCATCCATAGCGTCACTTTGTTGCACTATTTCCAACCGCCATCTTGGCACGTGCGTTCCACTAGTAACTCTCGCCATCTTGCGCAGCAACGCCTAACTACTTCCAGACACACCAGCGCTGCCTGCCATCTTGGTTTTTCCGTCACTAGCGCCAGCCGCCATATTGGCATTTGCTACTTTTTCCCGCCTCTTTTGCAGATTTACGCTGCACTAGCGCTCTTCTCGCGTTGCGCTTTGCCGCCATCGTGGTTTTTGCAACACTAGCGCCATCTTGCCATTTGCTAATTCTTCCCGCCTTTTTTTGCGGATTAACTCGCTTTGCGCTTCACCGCCATCTTGCCATTTACTACTTTTTACCGCCTCTTTCGCGAATTAACGCGACACTGGCGCCCCACGCATTGCGTTTTTCCGCCATCTTGTTTTTGCGCCATTCGCCATCTTGGCATTTACTACTTTTTCCCGCCTTTTTTGCGGATTAACGCGTCACAAGCGCTTTCCCGCCTTGCGCTTTGCCGTTTACTACTTCTTCCCCCATTCTTTTGCGGATTAACGCGACACTAGCGCCAGCCGCCATATTGGCATTTACTACTTTTTTCCCGCCTTTTTGGCGGATTAACGCACTTCCCGCCTTGCGCTTTTCCGCCATCTTGGTTTTGCGACACTAGCGCCAGCCGCCATCTTGGCATTTACTACTTCATCCCCCACTCTTTTGCGGATTAACGCGACACTAGCGCCAGCAGCCATATTGGCATTTACTACTTTTTTCCCGCCTTTTTGGCGGATTAACGCACTTCCCGCCTTGCGCTTTGCCGCCATGTTGGTTTTGCGACAATAGCGCCAGCCGCCATCTTGTCATTTACTACTTTTTCCCGCCTTTTTGGCGGATTAACGCGTCACAAGAGCTTTCCCGCCTTGCGCTTTGCCGCTATCTTGGTCCGCTATCTTCAAAATTACTACTTTTTCCCGCCTTTTTGGCGGATTAACGCGTCACAAGAGCTTTCCCGCCTTGGGCTTTGCCGCCATCTTGGTCCGCCATCTTCAATTTTACTACTTTTCCCGCCTTTTTGCGGATTAACGCGACACTAGCGCTTAATCCCCCCTGGTGGCAGGATTATCGTTAATCCAACCGGCTAATCCCTATATATCACTACTATTGTCATTCAAAATAGCACACCCATACGCTTGATTTTGTTAGTGTTAAAATAAGTTCAGAAGTTGTGTTTCTTTAAAGATGTGTAAACAAACAAATATATTATTTATTAACTTATTGCAGGTAATTAAAAATAAATAAAATATACTTAGATACCTTGTTAAATAGGCAGATACCTCTATTTATTTTATTGACTTGCAACGTTTTACATTGTACTATGTACTTAGAATAGAAATATATACGTGAAAAATATACATAAAAAGAAATAAATAATGCTACAGTCCAAGATGATAGCAAAAATCAGCATAATATATTGATCATGTGTATGGTGTAAGCGCCTTACTATCATGGGTGAAATCTTTCAAACCGACGTATCTCCAATTTAGGCCTTTTTGGCCTATATAGTATCCAAATTATAGAGTCTAACATTAGTCCTTATTAAGAACAACTATTAAAGATGTGAATCACTGTATTATATTTGATGTGTCATTTTATGCTTTTGAGCCGTAGGTCCCTAAGTAAACACATTTTTCTTTAAACTGCTCTCCTGTTACATTACACTTATGTCGCTTACGTCTTTTCGTCTTTTTAGCGACGAATCTTCGTCATCCTGTGATTGCATTTCTTAAAGAGAATAGAGAATAAATTTTCTTATTGTCACATACGTCCTAAACTTTAACCTTTGCACTCGCGTTATGGAGACATCCGAGCTTGCCATAAGTGCTGTACATTATCTTATTTGAGTTACGCAGACTTTAGGTAGTAAATATTCCTGATGCTTGTGGAAATACTTCTAGATTTAAGTTGGTACTCAAACTATGTTTATTTCTTTCTCGTCAGAAGGTGTGAAACATAAAGGAAAAGAAGGAAACAAAAACAGCTCAGCTAGGAATATCAAGAAGTTATCATCAAGACCGTTAAGACACCTTGCCTAAAGGGATGCATCAATGGACGGATAAGCATTTCTCTAGTAACGTGGTACATAGTGGTTGAGGTACTAACGTAAGTACTGCGTTTTCAACCCAAAATTTATCAGATTGCAGACATTTCGCCGGCAAAAGTCCCTGTTTATACCCTGTTTGAAATGGACTGTAGACGACGCAAGGCATTTTTGCTCAACGTTTTCCATTCACACGCGTTTGCATTTTTATGTTCTCTTTCGCTATAGCTTTACTTCAAGAGTGAAAAAAATGTGATACTAGTGGGTATTTATTCCCGCGCTTCAAAAATGAGGCACGCTATCTTAAACTCAATAACGCGGTAGCGCCCCTAAACCTTCTCCATTAGAGGTTGTTTCCTGGCGCCTTGAGAGCAGGGCTCGTTTTCCGGGACGGTTTTGTAGTTTTCTATCTCAGTCGGTCATTAAGTCTCGTGGGTTGGAAATATTCTCGAGTATAAACTCAGCTCAGAAGCTCCTAAGTGCGGTGGCTTGAGTGTTTTCCGTCGCAGGAGCTGACCCAAGAAGTCAGGGCTGTACAGTGCTCACAAACCTGTAGAGGCGCCTATCTAGACATTAAAGCAGCGATGTCAACAGCCTGTTTTGTAAACTTAAAAGGATTTGCGGTGCTTACGTGCGCATGTTCAGGAACACAGTGGTGTACAACCTGTAAACGGGTCGTGGAGTGAGGGTAGCAATTTAGGGTGGCTATAAAGTCTCGATCCATATTGTAGACGACTTACGCAGATGAAATTTATATGGGGTTATCTCTAGATACATACGAAATTTATAATAATTCAACATGGCCACCATCCATTGCTCCCACCGTTCACCTGTAGTACTGAAGACGTTCATCAGTATGTCGCCTGTAATCACGCACATGCTCCTCAAATACGATTCTTCAGGACCTATAGGCGTTTGTTTACATTCTTGACCGTTAAATCTTCAGGTGAAAAAGCCTAACGGCCTCAGGTGAGGTGAACATGCTGGCCATACTCATGGTAAATTTCTGCCAATCCATCAGTTAGGAAAGCGCTGGTTAACTTACTCAATAATAGTTAACGCAAAATGTGAGGTGCTCAATCTTGCTGAAAGAAAACTCTGCCAACTATGGCATCCTGCTGTAGCTGTGCTTCCAGAAAGTTTATCAGCATGTCTAGGTAAGTGTTGCGTGTAATAGTACCTTCTTCGAGCACGAAAGGACTGTAAACAGTAGCCTTGGTAAGTCCAAGCCGCACATTGATTTTGGGGTTTCCCGTTGCCATTCAGATCGTTATTCTATACACGACAATTGTGAAATGTGGCCCCGTCACTGATATGCTCCAATAAGTTTTTATTGTTCACAGTCTCCATTGAGTCATAACACATGCCATATGAGCTTTTCTAGTGTGTGTGATAAGCACGCTTTTTCAATGTAAACCTAAAAATCTTCAACACCGTTGATCTGGGCGCATTTATCTCGTTAACTAAACGATGAGTCGATGCTCCAGGTTTCCTTTTGATGGCATCTCGGATCAGTACCGCAGTATCCTGGGGCGCGGAAGGTCGACCAGAAGTCGTTCATCAGCGACATTTCCTGTCCTCGAAATTTATTGACCAGGTGTTGGAAATTTGCTTGTGTTTGTGGAAGTTGCGTCTAAACTTCATTTGCAAATGTTAAACGGTGCAGTTGAACACTGAGAGCAATACCCGTTCTTCAATATTCAACATGTTAGTATCAGCCTGAAACAAAAACCAAATTCCAATGTTAACTAGAAAATGAATGCAGGCTTTAAAACCATCCTCTATAGTGGTTATTTCCGTTTGTCATTACTTAAATATTGGCTGTTACACATGGATAGCACATAAACCTGTGTTATAAAAACAACAAGAATGTTGTTTTTTAGTCATATATTTCCCAATAGGAACATCTGGCCGATATTTTCGGCTGACCACAATGATCCAGAATGCATAACACATAGAAAAAAATTGTCAAGCATAAGAACAAAATGACAAAAATTATTGAATAAATTATTAATTATAAGGTATAGTGATGTTTTTTGTCATTATATTAAGTATATTGAAGTATATAAATGATTATGCAAAATGAATAAAAAATCTTTCAAAATCATTACACAAATCTTCTTTATATCTTCACATGTACATCTAGAGCAAGAGGTATGTATTTTGTGAATATAAATTCTGTTCCTCATGCACCAAAAGGAAGACCACGTATTTCTAATGCATTGATTCAGTATTGTATCCGTCTTTTAAGTGAGGAACGCCTCTTTTCATCACTTGATCACTGATGTGCAGAATGAAGATACAATTTCATTTTTTACTTTCTGGCCATTTAAATGTCCAACGCGATGTTTAAGTGGATGTGCATAGGTGTGTGCAAATAGAGCGTGAAACTCTAAAGGTGGCTGTTTCGTAATCTCGGTTTCTTACGATTTTGCAAATATAAAATGCTCTTGATGCATATATATGAATTATTTTCTAGGAAGACTTGCGACTACAGTTGTGCTCCCCACTGTAACTACTACAAGAATACACGCCGTCTTGTGAACAAAGCCTGACTATCCCGAGCGCTCATAAAAGCACCCGATTTGAGCTTCATCTCTCAGACACCGGCGTTTTTTAAATTGACGAGTGTACATAGGACTACGAAAGTAAATTTCTTAGTATACTTATATTGAAAAATTCTGTGGCAAAATTAAACTAAATTGGTTTAAAATTGTAGAAATTATCAACTTCAGTCCCCTTAAAGGAGAAATGATAAGGGGAAGGGGTTTGGGTTAAACGGAAATACAAAAAACTGCAATTTAATCTATGATTATTGGAAGAAGGGTAGGACTAGAACTAGACTAGGACTAATTGCGGAGGGGGACTTTGCACCTCGACCATGACAAGATCTATTGTGCCCGAAGCCCCTGACGGGGTGCCCCCGGGAGGGAGGGGTGAAAGGAGACAGAGGGCGGCCGGACCAGGAGGCACGACAGGGCAGAGGGCAGGGTCCTTTTACAGGTTGAAACCCCTCGGATGGCAGCTGGTTCAACCGGCTCCCCTGCCCCCTGCGGGCTTGCACATACCCTGAGGGCCCGGGACATGGAGACCGCCTCCATTCCGGGGAACAAAGGGTTACATAGAGCATCCTTTTCCCCTGCCATGCAACGCCGAGATACCCGCTGACACTTTTGACCCTTAAACAGACCAAGCAGATGAAAGGTCATGTACCCTCAGGTACCTTCTAGAGAAGGTAAAAATAATTCTCAGTTTCAGTGCCATAGTTTTTCTTGCAGCCAGTGTAGCTCAAGTTTTAATCTTCTGCATGTAAAATTGGGGAACAGTTATCAGCCATGCAATCTTCTACACTGCAGTTTCTGCAAAGTCTTGATTAAGTACTTCATATACCTACATTTTATTCTCTATATTCTATATTTTGTTAATGTGTGGGTTATATTTTACAGGTGTTAAAAACTTTTATGATTTTGTCTCGTTAGGTGTATTTGTATCTACCTTATACATGTTCATTTTTTTTTTGCTATTACCAATGCCATCACTGCCCCCCCCTCAATCTAGAAATATACTTTGGTACTCAAACAGGACAATATAAGCTTAGGAGCTCACCAAAGGATATCATGATGAAATTCACAGATCCAGTTCAAGAGAAAAATAGGAATATTACAGAGATCATTCATTTAGCAGCATTCCTCTTACTGAAAATTTGAGAGAAAATGATTTGACTTATGTGGGTGCTCTCTGTAAAAACAAAAAGAAAATTCCAAAGAAATTCATAACATTGATACAAAGACCCATATTTAGCTTTGATAAGAACAAAACACTTCTTTCAGACTATGCCCGCAAAACATAGTCATTCTGTTAGTTTTTACAATGCATCATGATGTTGCTATAGTCCCTGAAAAAAGCTGACTTGGTGGATCAACTGTGTCAGAAAAATATTTAAAGAAACTCTAGATTCTGGCCTATGGTTGTGTTCTACAATAATTTTACTAAATATAGCTGCAATCAATGCTTTCTACATTTACAAAGACAGTCAGAAGAATGCCAAGTGGATAAGGAGGACAGGTTTCATTGATAACTTATCCTGGAAACTGATAAAGCCAGAGATTTAATGTAGATCTTAAATTCCACAAATTCATATAAAGATTAGAAGACGTGTTCAAGAATTACTCAGAATTCAAGAATCCGTTATAGCAGGCTGTGAACAATGCAATGGATCCTGGAGCCGTAGTTATGAATGTGGAAGCAGAGACAAAATATATGGAGAGGGTGTATAAACTGTTTGAAATGCTCTTGAGCTAGCCATTTTAAGGACACATATGTAAATTGCTTATAATAATCATGTATTGTGTCAGATAAATGTAAAGAAATATGCTATAAACAAAAAAACATTACAGCAGAATTTCAACAACTAAGATGATACCTGGGATGATAGGACAAGCTACAGTCTACTCGGGTATCTTTTCACAGAAAGCACTTTTAATGTGTACATGCTCTAAGTTCTGTTTCAGATTGTAAACGTGAAAGATAATTGAATTTCATTCTTGAGTATTTACGCATTATTATGAATATAAGTTTTATTTTTCACATGGCCTTCTTTTTATGAGTATTTATAACTAAAATATGGTTCATTATAGCACACTTAGCTATCCTTATTACCAAAATGTTCAAAATCATTGTTTAAATAAGGAATATAAAGTGGTACACACGTGACCACTATGCAACTAAGTACATTACAGTAACTTGCTTGAGCACTGTCGGATTAATGTCAATATGCTGCAGCAAATGTTCAATATTGCCACCATTTTCATGCTGGCAAACAACACTGTGTTGCGACAAGGAATGACATGTCCTCTGAAATATATGGCATGCTTAGCAACAGTGATTAGTACTGTACAAGAATGCATTTTGTTTACATCTGACATACCACAAACAGATTTCATAATCGGAGAATCTAACATGATGGATTTAACACTGACATATATAGCACAGTAAAAAACTTTCATTATCCATAGTTCCTATCCTCAAAATGCTTATTTTGTCACTGCCTTTCTACTCCACAGTTTTTGCACATTGTTTTTCTACACCCAGTATACGAGGGTTGGAACTTAAATAGCGGCAAACAATTTATTTACAGCCGATACAAAAGAGTTACATGTTAGCAACCTTTACTGCCCTTCAATGTAGTCACCAGCGTTGTGTATAACCCGTTGCCAGCGATGTGGAAATTGTAGCATACCTTTAGCAGAGCCTGTTCTGTTGATAGTGCGAATGGAGAGGTCTACTGCCTGACGAATCTCTGGAACAGTTCTGAAGGAAAGCCACGAAGTGGTTCCTTCATCTTCGGAATCAAATCAAAGTCACAAGGACTTAAGTCCGGGGAGTATGGTGGATGGTATAGCACTTCCCAGTCCCATCGACTGAACAAATCCGCCACAGCTTGCGCTGTATGCGCCCGAGCATTGTCGTGCAAAATGATGGGTGGATTCTGCAGAAAGTGTTGCCACTTCTTTCTCACAGCTGGTCGCAGGTGGTGCTCCAAAAACGAACGTTAATACTGTGCATTGACGGTCTGCCGTGGAGGAATGTAATGCGTTAGGATAACACTATCACAGCCTACACGAGAATCACAATAACTTTCACATTGCTGGGGCTTTGACGAACTTTCGATTTTCGTGGCGACCCATAATGACGCCATTCGTTCGATTGACGTTTCAGTTTTGGCTTATACGATTTGGCCCATGTCTCATCCAGCGTTATGATATGGCGTAAGAAAGCCTCTCCTTCGCGCTCATAGCGCTCCAAGTGCGTCCTAGCAACGTCGTAACGCAACAATTTCTGCACTTCCGTCAAATCATGAGGAACCCATCGTGATGCAATTTTTTGCATGCCCAGGCGTTCCGTTTGCGCTAATCCGGTTTCTTGGGCGAGCTCACGAATCGTCTGGCGTCGATCACTGTTCAGCAACGCGGCAAGAGCATGCACTTCTTCACTGACGCTAGGACGACCTGCCCGATGCACGTCTACCACAATTTGCCGACCATCGTTGAAGGCTTTTACCCAGCCTGCCACTGTTCTGTAAGGCAATGCAGATTCCCCGCAAGCCTCTTGAAGACCTTGATGACACTGTCGTGCTGTACGACCTCCGTACCCAGAAAAAAATTTCGGGGAGGGTTTTCCACAAGTAGATCTAAACTTAACAGTACCCCACAGAGTTACCATGTACCTACTCCGTAGTATATAGACGTTACATGGATAAGAAAATTGCTTGGAGACATTATATAGACAAGAAAAGCTCACCAGAATGAGGATATTCCACCTTACAGCACAAAACATGGAGACTGCATCGAAAAACGGAATGTATGGTCACCTTACCTATGTAAGGCGACAATATTATAAGTTTCCCTTTTTCTTGTAAATGTGCTATTAGCAATAGACCTACTGTTATCTAACGATATTTTCACATATTGGTTTGCTATGAATTTAAATAAATAAAACTGTCAGAAGTTTCGGGGGGGGGGTTGAAGCCTAGAAACCCCCTCTAAATACGGCCCTGTGACAACACTATGTTAGACCACTAGCTTACAAGTTTCTCTCGCCTGTGCGCACGCAGGTGAAGTGGGAAGGGAGAGTCCATTTGCTCTGTGGTAAGGTAGGTATGTAAATAACGTATGCTATAAGCGACAATATTAGATTCCGTTGCATAGCGTCTCTACAGCAGTGTTGCCACTATTTAAGTTCCAACCCTCGTATTATATCGTCGGCTTACTTTTAAAACCTCGTATGTCTTTCAGACAATTTTACAGGAGGCTAAAAAAAGCTATTTTGCATTTCTGTAAAACTGCTTTTGTTAGTCAAATTCTTGTAAAACGTCTTCTAACATTGCAATTTACAAATTTAATGCATCATTCGGAATGTTTAAAAATTGTTGACATTTTTACGAGACTTACAAGGTTTTATAAATCAAATATTGGAATGACTTTATTGACTTGCAGGATTTTATTAGACTTATAAGGTTTTATTAATAAATTTCTCTTATATACCTTTTGACTTACAAGCTTTCAGAGGTTTTACAATATTTGCATTGTTTTATTAAAGAGTTCCTGGAAGTAATTATTAATTTACAAAGTTTTGAGTCCGATATTTAATCAACTCAGATTTGATTTGGTATTAACATCAGAAAAAGCATGCAAATAATTATATTTTAAACATGTTTTCTCGTAACTTTTCTAAATAAACTTGCAAAGGTCTATTATGAAATTGGTGCTATGCAATGTATCCTATTCATAAGGCAAATGGTTATAAAATGAATGGAAGTCTTAGAACCAGTGGCTCAGTACCTGCAAGTCAATGAATTTGTCTTTCTAAGGGGAGCACTGTACAGACCAGCAACTATCGTCTCAGAAGATTTTTCACTATCACTTTTTCTTCTGTTATACAGGTCCTTCCACTCATCTGAGATGAAAGATATAATTGTAAGCGTTTATTCAAAATGAACATTTTTTCGGGATTTATACTTTATTTAGATTATTTACCTTTGAAATCAACTTTGAACTGTGTGTCATGTAGGGACATTACTTTAGGTAGCACATGTTGGGGTCCCATTTCTTGATGCCTGGACGAATAGAAGCATATGTCTTCAATGAACTGTAATCCTTGAAGAAGTTATGGCTTAGGTAATATACTTCTTATGGTGTACGTTCAGTCTTGCCTTCTTAAACACTGCAACATAGCTTGCAGGTATGTATATGTCCTGATTATTTTAATTTACTCTCTATGCAAAATGCACTGAATCGCATTCCATTTGTGTGTGCCCTTTTGGCAAATACTTTTGAACTTAAAGACATTCATCTCATTAGCCAAGTAGTGCGTTTGCTAGTGTCACATTTCCATTCTGATAGCCACAACCATCACTGTAATATATTATTTCATCTTCTTTGTCACACAACACGTTTTGAGAAGAAATCGCACAGAATTGTAGCAAACTCATTAGCACTGAGCCCTCCTTCACTCTCGTGCCACACATAGCAATCTTGTAGTTCCCATTATCCTATTTGTTCTTTAATACCATACTTTCATTTACTTCCAGATCTTCTGGTCCCTCCTATATGCTTTACCATGCATTTTCTTCTTTTTATTTTCCTTTGATGTCCACGTAGGTACCCGTACTAAATTTCCTTTGTGCTTTCTTCCTCTAGTATGAATGTCATTGTTAATGTTTTCTGTGACATCACTTATATCCAAGTATATTTATACTTTGTATAAATTGACAATTGTTGTCATCGGAATCTGGTTCAGGTTCACCCCCAATTAATGTAACTAGACTGCCTAATTCATCAACAAAAACTTCCCCTTAAGGGGTATCATCTGAATCTACCTTAGAGAATTTAAATTTATTTTATTTCCTACTAAAGGTGACATTTCTAAAACAGTATAATACTTGTCTTCATTTCAAACTCAACTCCACTCCTTTTCTCTATCAAAAGTTTCTCCAGCATTAAGATATTCCATACCTAGAACAGTATGTTTTTCACGTGTATTTTTATTTGAATTTAAACCACGAAGCTCCTTTTCAGTGTTTTCAGTATCTAAATCATTAATAACAAATTCAATTTTATTTGTTTGCACAACTTTTGAGGAAAACTGAAATTCACTCTCTTTATCTTCAATTCTCACAATAGTTTCTGTAGACAATTTTAGTCAACGGTACTTGTATTCCCAAAATGTTCAACATTTTTTGAGCTCTGGAACTCATTTTCTGTTAAAAATGAAGAAGGGAGAATGCAATGGTAAGTAATAGATAATAAACGTTTTGCTTTAAATAACTATATTAATATTATTCCCGTTTGAAGATTGCTTCCTACAATTTAAAACCTGGGATCAAAACCTGGTTGACTGGTAGAATAACAACCAAGGTTTGCTTTTCTACCACCAGATGGCAGCATAGACCCAGTCAACCAATGAAGGAAGGAGACCAGCTCTGGGGTTTAGTCATCAAATAGCTGAGGATAAGGTCAACAGACCTTGAAAACGTTTCCAAGTAAAACCATTTAACAAAAAAGTGAAGTGTGAGTATGCAGGTGACCACTGATTCACATTACTAATGCTCATAATTGGGTAGGATTTGAGAAATTTCATTAATGTGCTGATGATGTGTTGAGTGAGGAAAAAGTTAAATGCCAACTGGCTATATAAGAGTTCCACAGAATACAATGCCTCATGCAGTATCATAATGAAAGATTTTAAAGTGACATTGCACATATAAATCATTTTCATCATACTGGAAACCTTGAATCTGATCACAATGAGTGTTTGAAGTACATATGTCTTAAAACAAACATAATTTTTCATTTCCAGGCATGTATGTCAGATCAATGATACATGCTCTAGATCATATTTTTCACCAAGAAGAAAAGTAGTGGGTAGTTCCATGGAATATTCTTAATTGGCTGGAGAATGGGCGTATAAAAAGTATGAGAAAAAACTTATGATGGAGATAAAACCTTGGATCACAAATAGTGAGTGAAGTAAATGAACACAAGCTTAAATATGAGTATGTTTTGCGAGGAGTTACTGACCATAATGACATACCTTATAATATTAGCTCACTCTATAAAATTAAACCTAATAAGCAGAAAATGGAAGGCCAGTACTTCTCTTGGCTCAGATTACCTCTATGAGAAAATGGTGAAGAACAAAAGAATAAAATATGTAAGTAATGAGATAAGTTGAAAGAAGTGAAAATTTAAAGCATGGATATTCAAGACCTACAGTGACTACACATTCCTGTTGAAACTTAAAACTTTATGAATGATTAGCTGGTCTGGCAGGAGATACCTGCTTCAAGAATGCTGGCTAACCATATGACGTCCACAGTGCGTTGCCAGTGTAGAAAATACTCTGCAGATCCTGAACATTAAGTTGTACATTCTTCTGGTTTTCACCATTATTATGAACAACCGAAGATCTTGTACAATATTAAATAAAATGGACATGTGAATTTTTATTTCATTTCTCCTTTAACGTACAATTATCACATTAAGTTGAGATCATGGAGGTGTATGGGAAAATATGACTCAGATGAAAGAAGTTTAATGCAGATTTGGGCATCTCATCAAAGTAGCACATCAGTGATGCTTCAGTACAGAAGGGAAAACATCTACGGTTTAAATCTGGCCAGGACAGTGATTTTCTTCAAATCTGATTAAACTTGCCAGCTTCAGTCTACAGAATAGGTAAGATTTTCTTAACGTTTAGTAAAAATGAAGGTGTATAAAGCATTTTGTTTTTATTGAGATCTGCTTCAGTAGTATTTAAAATCATATTTCTATATATGCAAACATAGTATGTATGATCCAGTTAGATACATATGGTGCTGTGATAAAAGCCTTTACCCTGAAGCCGTTCTTGGTGCAACAACTTTGATGCCACTCCCTTTTGCTTCAAACTTTTAAAACATTTAAAGTTACCTGCTCTGTTGAGGAGTTCTACAATGTAGTTATCTCTCGGCTCGTTCTGTGTTGTCTTGTGCACCAGCTTCTCTAGTATTTGGGGCAGTATTTTAATACCTGAATAATTTCAATTGTATTTTAGAATAAGTAAATTCAATAACAGCCCGCCTTGAAACAATATGTATGTAATAACTATTTAAATTGTATGTAACAATCATTGCAAATGCTTATTTTTATTGTAAACATGTTTTATTAAGGTTATGTGAATACATTATATACTTTAATAATGCAAGAGCTGTGAGAATAATAAATTTTAAGTAGCTAACAATGAGGTAATAATCAGGTAACCTTTAGCAATAATGAGTTAAAGAGTTTGAAAAATTACCAGTCATGATTATATCAAAGATAAGGTACATTCAGTAACAGTTTAAAATTAGCCAATCAATAGCAAGGAAAAAGTTTAAGTAAAATGCAGATATTCTATTGGACTAGAATTAGCCAATCAGAGACTTGGAATACCGAAGCTTACAGGTTTAACTGTTTAAAGTTGCTCAGTTGCTGGCAAGTCTTGGTAGTGAACAGATGTAAGATGTGTTCTCTATGAGTGAATCGTTAAATATGTAAACGCGCTAAGTGAAAGTATTGAAGATTCTCACAGTTCTTAAAAAGTGTAGTTCTTTATAAAAATGTGCAAGAATTACTAAAGGAAGTGAATTTAAACAAGTTAAACTTGGTGTTGTCTACATTCTTGTTACACCGCGCCCTGCCTAAGACACGTGACTCTGCAAACAAGACTGACGCAGCTGAGGCAAATTCAAACATAATATATAGAAAGAATTTTAATAATAAAGTTAAATATTATAGTGTAAAACTTGTAGTGTAATAACAAAAACACATCATGAAATCAGCTTCTTGTACGTAGCAGCATATTGCGTAATAACAGTAACTATTATACATAATCAACAAATTCAAACCGACGCCCAAAGCGTGTTTTAGGAACTCCTTAAATGCAACTAAATAAAAATTATGTAAAATAAACATTACATAAGCATAACCTTCTTCAAGTCTAAATATATATATATATATTATGTGAAGCAAATAACAATCTTCAAGTTTACGTAAAAACAAAAAAGCAGCACAACACCTCTTCAAGTTCAACATTACGCAATAACACATCTTCAAGATTATGTAAATAATTATGTAAGACAATCAACTATCTCAAGTTGGCATCCAACTGCGGGGCTTAGAATCAACAAGAATTTGTGACGACATTAGAGAAGAAAAGATCGAAGGAACGACCAGAATCAACGAAACCACAAGACTACATCTCAGAATTTCAAGATCGTCAACAAAGTCCAAGGATAGCAACAATTCTTCAGGAGTAAGGGGCACATGGTTAACATCTAAACAACAAACTATGCGGGAACACTGAGTATAAAAGTTTAATAACAGCCAGAACAAAAGGTCAGGAGATTTCAATTGTCAATTTTAGAAAATATATTGTTATTTTTGAGCAAAATTCATGTTATTAAGAAGTGGTAAAGTAAAATGAAGCAATTCAAAGGTAAATATACAAGTAAGATGGAAACTGAAAACAGTGAAAGTATGGAAGTAGTTGAGGTTAGGTCAGCCATTACAGATTGTAATGTAGATTTAAATCAGAGCTAGAGAAAACAAATAGGTTAGATGTAGAAGAGCAGTTATCTGAAAATTCAGAGGTAGACATAGAAAGAGATAGCAGTAGTATGCAAGGTCAATCAGATAGCAGTAGTATGCAAGGTCAATCACCTTTACACATGTTAGTGCAAGGAACAAAACAAAGAGATACTATCTCTCAGACATCTAGCCAAAAAGAGCAAGAAAACTTATCACAACAAAATATTATTTGCATTCTAAAAGCAATAAATAACTTAAGTACAGAGCTGAGAGTAGAGTTTAATAATAAGATAACTGAAAGTAATACAGAGCTAAAAAAGAATTTAATAATAAGTTAAAAGAAAATAGTACAGAACTGAGAAAAGAGTTAAAAGAAGATAATACAGAGCTGAGAGTAGAGTTAGGTAATAAATTAACTGAAACAAATAAAGAGCTATCTAATATCAAAAATGATCTAGCTAGACAAATAGAAAACTGTATGAAAGAAAGCAAAGCTGAAAGCAGGAGGTTACAAATAAAGCTAGAACAATCTTCCAAAGCACTTCAAAAGACATAGATGTAAAAGTAAACAAAGGTTGTAATCAGCTAGAACAAAAATTGTCAAGTCATATTGACAAAAATGTAACTGAAATCGAGTTAAAACTCGCTAATACTAAACAGGGTATTTGTTAAAAGTTAGATAAACAGGGTGAAGAATTGAAAACAATGGTAGAAAATACTAATGCAGATCTTGTACAAGTACAAATAGATTTAACTGGGGAAATTAACAAAATGCATGAAATGGTAAAAACAAATGCAGATGCAGTAAAAGAAGCAAATACAGGTCAAGGACAAGTAAAGTCAATGATAGATGAAATCAAAGATAAAGTACAAGAAAGTAGTAAAGAAATTGATAAACTTAGAAATAGTTTTGAAAATTTAAGTACAAATGTACCAAGGGTAAATGCAAGTACAACTAGTTCTGTAAATGCTAACCAAATGCATGTGAATAATGCAAGTACAGAAAGAAGTGTATCACCATTGTTAGCTAACAACACAAGAGATGCCACTGCTTTTTCTATAGCATCAGCCTCTCAAACACACAACAATAATGATGACACACATATGCACGTACCGAACCAGATATCAAATTATTATTCTGCGCTTAATGAGTTACCATTACCTAATTTAATGCTTCCTCAAGTCCAGTACAGTTTATAAATGATCTTATAGAACATTTTAAGTTCGAAAATGTGCCTGAAGCATTAAAAATGATCCTTGTTAGAAAATGCTTACACAACAAAACTTTAGAATGGTTACATATGGTAGCAGACAGTGAAATGAATTTTGAAACATTCAGAATTTCATTCATGAATAAATTTTGGAATACCACTGTGCAACATAAGATCAGGGCAAACCTAAGCTACTCACAGTACAATAGGGATGATAACTTATCAATGACAGATTATCTTATTAAATATGCAGGATATGTCAGATATTTAACTCCAGCCATGCATGAGGAGGATTTCATTAGTTTAATTACTAGACACTACCCTCTACACATACAAAATTACATCTTAATTGCAAGACCCAAAACTATTTATGAGATGACAGAGCTAATATCATCGTTAGAACAGCAGGGAAACAGTAATAGTTATGAAATATGGAGTCCACACAGACGAGACAGACAGATCACGTGCGAAAAGCATAATGATATGCCTTACAATACATGCTATCACAATGAAAACAGGAGAAATAATGAATTTCAGGGTCAGAACAGATTCAATTACAACACACAAATCAGAGATTCAAGACAACAAAGGGAGACAGGAACACATAAATTATGTGAGAATGGAAAGAATGAATCAGCAGAATTCTACTTCACCTAGGGGTAATAATGGATTTCAGCATAGAGGAAGTATGCAAAATAGGGGAAACTTCGACAACTATAATGAAACAAACAATCATCCAGAAGAATATGTACATGGAGGACATAGCAATTTTAGAGGGAGAACAAGAGCTAGGGGGCGTGGCTCATACACAAATATCAATGATGATGAAATAATAGTAACTGTGGTACAATATGGCAATCCTGTAGATACTGAACATAATCATCAGGAAAACTAAGTTATGTATTGCCTGACATAGATTCTGGTAATACAGTACCTTCTGCTCTTAGCAGCAAGAATAAAATATCTACAAACTTTGATTGTTACCGTCTAAGTACAAACACAGAGAATTGTGAAAATAAATATGATTCACCATACATACAAACTATTATAGCAGGAAGGGAAGTAAATGTTGCAGTAGATTCAGGTTCATCAAGCTCTATCTGCTGGAAGAAATTTTTTGAACTGCTAAATGAAGGGACACAACTTATAACCCCAATAAGCAATGTAATATGTAGGGTAGCTATAAGTACTATGACCCAAACTATCAAATCACAAGCATTGATACCTATACAGATAGATATTACATTGGAGGTCATGTTTTTAATTGTTCCAAACTTAATATGCGAAGTTATAATTGGGTGTGATGTTTTAATCGAGTTCTCTGCGATAGTTGATTTTAAGAAGGCCAGACTAGTATTAAATAAAGAAGAAAAGAAGATGTACGTGCCTTTTATAAAAGATAAAGTATGTAAAGTACAAAGAATGGAACAAGAAAATGCAGTATATGAAGAAGAATGCTTCATACAAATAGTTAATGTCCAAGCAGGGAAAACAATGAAAGGTTATTGACCCTTAACTTCGAAGAACAGAACACTGACCTTACCAAATGGAACCCTTATGCAAAGAAATCTATGGCAGAAGAAAATATACTAGAGCAAGTAGAAGATAGTTGTGCAACAGATAGAAGACAGGAAGATACACACAAACACACTGATGACAAATACAATACTGACAGACAATGAAAAGCTAATAATGGAAAAGGTATTACAAGACAATAAACATGTTTTCAGCGAAATTCCAGGATGGTGTACATCATATGCTCACACATTCACAGTAGAAAATGTACCAGCATTTCAAAGAAAATATAATAATGTACCAGTGAATCTAAGAAATGAAGCTAAAAAGTTAATAGCTAGTATGCTAGAAAATAACATCATTGAGCTTAGCAATTCACAGTATATAAATAGTGTTTGTTGGACAGTAAAGAAAGACAATAGTTTAACAATCACTATAGATGGAAGATATTTGAATAAATTCATGCTACCAGGCCACTTTCAAAATGAAGGTATAGAACAAACAATTGCAAAGTTATCACGTGGCAAATATATCTCTTCCATAGATCTTACAGCATCATTTTGGCAAGTCGAGCTAGATCCTAAAGTACGTGATGATATGGCCTTTCAAGTTTTTGGATTACAATATAGGTATTGTGTAAATCCATATTGATTGAAGAATAGTGCTAGTGGATTCCTGAGAGCAATACATAGTATCTTTGGTAACACAGCAGATGATTTCCTAATAATAAGTCAAACGTTTGAGGAACATTTAGAAAATGTAATTTATGTATTGAATAAATTACATGAACATGGCATGACAGTAAACATCAAAAAGTCAAATTTCTGTGTACCTGAAATCAAATTCTTAGGATATGTAATAAATGAAGTAGGCATTCGACCAGATGAAGAAAGAACAGAAGCCATATTAAGAATACCACCACCTAAGAATATTCGACAGCAACAACATTTATTTGGAATTATGAAAGTAAATTCTTACCAAGATATGCTATAGAAGTTGAACCTTTAAGACAACTTCTGAAGAAAACAAATAAATGGAAGTGGACAGCAGAGCTACAAAAATGTTTTGAAAATGTCCGAAAGCTGTTTGCAAATGCAATATTGTTGGAACGTCCAAGAGATGAAATAGATTATGAGTTGTACGTGGATGCATCTTGTCAGGGATATGCAAGAATACTAGGACAAAGAGAACATGAGAACACACTTCATGTAATTAGTACTGCATCACGTGGCTTAACCAATATAGAGAGAAATGCACCAGTAACAATGTTAGAAATGGGAGCACTATATATATGCTTTTGGTAAATGCATCTCATATGCATAAGACTTAAAGAGCATATGAGATGCATTTACCAAAAGCAGCCAGATAAATCAGCAGTAGCACATCATTTCTGGTCTTCAAACCATGATATCACTCTAAAAACATAAAACTCTTAAAACCGATCAACAGCAGCAATGAATTGGACATCTGGGAAAAAATACATATCATCAAACACAGGAATCACCTAATGAATTTCGAACTGCCACCACCCAGCAGCCTTTGGAGGTTCATCAGCCCAGCACCAGAGAACACCACTGGCCACACACATCCCCCAGACAATGACCGGAAAAATCAGTTGAGGACATGCAAACCGTCTCCTGAAACGCGTTCAAATAAGAATATTTTATTGATGTAGTGTAACAAACTTCAACTCTCTTTATTTAAAAAAAAAAAATATATAATTTAAAATTGTAAAGTACTATTTAAAATAATATTTTTACTAAGTGTAGAAAATTGTCAATAACAAAGGAAAGTCGCAACTACATTTATATTGTATAAATTACAAATTGTAACAAATATTAAAATATTTAGGAAACAAATCGTAAAGAAAGGGTAACAAGTGTAAATATGTGTAATTTTATGTAATATGTATAGCATATAAGATGCTTACTAGTGAATGTGATGGTGAATGAGCAAACTTCGCTCAGATCATTAATCTTATACCAGGTCATTAACCTTGGATAGTGTCAAATAAGTGTATATGAAGTGTTCTGCTATACACAAGTGTAGTGAAAAACCAGTGAGTGTTAAGAAAAAGTGAGAGTGACAGTAAAAGATAGGAAGTGCAATAATAAAAATTATGTTTCTTTCTTTCAGGAGACTTTTAGAAAATATTTAAAAACTTAAAGAACAAAACAAAAAAGAATAAATTTTAAATATTTCTAAAAGGGGGCAATTTGAGGCAGTATTTTAATACCTGAATAATTTCAATTGTATTTTACAATAAGTAAATTCAATAACAGCCAGCTTTGAAACAATATGTATGTAATAATTATTTAAATTGTATGTAACACTCATTGCAAATGCTTATTTTTATTGTAAATATGTTTTATTAATGTTATGTAAATACATTACATACTTTAATAATGCAAGAGCTGTGAGAATAATAAGTTTTAAGTAGCTAACAATGAGGTAATAATGAGGTAACCTTTAGCAATAATGAGTTAAAGAGTTTGAAAAGATACCAGTCATGATTATATCAAAGATAAGGTAAATTCAGTAACAGTTTAAAATTAGCCAATCAATAGCAAGGAAACAGTTTAAGTAAAATGCAGATATTCTACTGGACTAGAATTAGCCAATCAGAGACTTGAAATATCAAAGCTTACAGGTTTAACCGTTTAAAGTTGCTCAGTTGCTGGGAAGCCTTGGTAGTGAACAGATGTAAGATGTGCTCTCTATGAGTGATTCGTAAAATATGTATACGCGCTAAGTGAAGGTATTGAAGATTCTCACAGTTCTTAAAAAGTGTAGTTCTTTATAAAAATGTGCAAGAATTAATATAGGAAGTGAATTTAAAAAAGTTAAATTCAGTGTTGTCTACATTCTTGTTACACCGCGCCCTGCGTAAGACACATGACTCTGCAAACAAGACTGACGCAGCCGAGGGCAAATTCAAACATAAATAATATATAGAAACAATTTTAATAACAAAGTTAAATATTATAGTGTAAAACTTGGAGTGTAATAACAAAAACACATCTTGAAATCAGCTTCTCGTACGTAGCAGCATATTGCGTAATAACAGTAACTATTACGTAATCAACAAATTCAAACCAATGCCCAAAGCGTGTTTTAGGAACTCCTTAAATGCAATTAAATAAAAATTACGTAAAATAAATATTACGTAAGCATAACCTTCTTCAAGTCTAAATACATATATTTCATGAAGCAAATAACAATCTTCAAGTTTACGTAAAAACAAAAAAGCAGCACAACACATCTTCTTCAAGTTCAACATTACGCAAAAACATTTCTACTTCATGGTATGGCTATGGGTTCTTTATCTTAGGGTATGTGTGAGTATAATTTGAAAGAATAACACCAGTTTAGTTAACTGAGAAAATTTAATGTTGACTAAAATGTTCAATTTGAAAAGTCACTGACTGCTGAATTTACCAATTAATTACTTCTATAACAATAATTAAGTGAAATGTCAGTTGCCGCAAATTGCAGAACCGTTGCTCGGAAAGATCTCTCACAATAGCAGCTAAATCTTTCTCATACAAGCGCATCACTAAGCACTACACAACTTGCATGAAATTATCACACGTGTAGTCACAAGTATCGGCTTCAGGCAATTAAGTCACATGATTAAGTAAAGATCTCAGGAAGGAGGTCTCTGATTTACAATACATGAACTTTTATTAACTTAAGCTCTGCCCACATATCAATCCTCCTACCAACGTCCCTTTTCATGCAGTCCAATACTAAGAACTCCTACATATGCATCTCTTACCTTATTGCTAAGCCATACCTACTCAAATCTAAGAATTCCATTTACCATTCTCTTTTACAGAGTTCTTATCTATGTGACTTTGCAAATATACTGAACTTACAACCTAACTGCATTCCAAGAATTTTTATGCCAATGCTTTTGCTACTCATGCTGTTACTAATGACTTTGCTTAACATGACTTGCTAAGCACCATTTTCTTTGGACAACTCTTTCAACTTATGCTTATTACATTATACGTTGATTTAACATATGGAAATTATTTATTGCTATTATTTCTTTATCTTACTTACATTTCTTTATTTAATTACTTACACTACGTGATCAAAAGTATCCGGACACCTGGCTGAAAATGACGTACAAGTTTGTGGCGCCCTCCATTGGTAATGCTGGAAGTCAATATGGCGTTGGCCCATCCTTAGCCTTGATGACAGCAATCACTCTCGCAGGCATACTTTCAATCAGGTGCTGGAAGGTTTCTTGGGGAATGGCAGCCCATTCTTCATGGAGTGTGGAACTGAGGAGAGGTATCGATGTAGGTCGGTGATGCCTGGCACGAAGTCAGCGTCCCAAAACATCCCAAAGGTGTTCTATAGGATTCAAGTCTGGACTCTGTGCAGGCCAGTCCATTACAGGGATGTTATTATCATGTAACCATTCTGCCACAGCCCATACAGTATGAACAGGTGCTCGATCATTTTGAAAGATGCAATTGCCATCCCCAAATTGCTCTTCAACAGTGGGAAGCAAGAAGGTGCTTAAAATATCAATGTAGGTCTGCGCTGTGATCATGCCATGCAAAACAACAAGGGGTACAAGCCCCCTCCAGGAAAAAAACGACCATACCATAACACCACCACCTCCGAATTTCACTGTTGGCACTACACACGCTGGCAGATGACATTCACCGGGCATTTGCCATACCCACACCCTGCCATTGGATCGCCACATTGTGTACCGTGATTCGTTACTCCACACAATGTTTTGCCACTGTTCAACCGTGTAATGTTGATGCTCCTTACACCAAGCAAGGCGTCATTTGGCATTTTCCTGCGTGATGTGTGGCTTATGAGCAGTCACTCGACCATGGAATCTAAGGTTTCTCACCTCACACCTAACTGTCATAGTACTTGGAGTGGATCCTGATGCAGTTTGGAATTCCTGTGTGATGGTCTGGATAGATGTCTGCCTATTGCTCTATATGACCCTCTTCAAATGTCGGCGGTCTCTTGTCAGTCAACAGACAAGTTTGGCCTGTACACTTTTGTGCTGTACATGTCCCTT
Source organism: Deroplatys truncata (assembly GCA_030765065.1). Lineage (NCBI taxonomy): Eukaryota > Metazoa > Arthropoda > Insecta > Mantodea > Mantidae > Deroplatys > Deroplatys truncata. The sequence continues at coordinate 604,001,888 of CM060990.1, read as the reverse complement.
CACGTTTCCACTTCACTATCACATCAGAAACAGTGGACCTAGGGATGTTTAGGAGTGTGGAAATCTCACATACAGACTTCTGACACAAGTGAGACCCAATCACCTGACCATGTTTAAAGTCCGTGAGTTCCACGGAGCATCCCATTTTGCTGTTTCACGATGTCTAATGACTACTGAGGTCGCGGATAATGAGTACCAGGCAGTAAGTAGGTGGCAGCACAATGCACCTAAGATGAAAAACATGTGTTTGTGGGGGTGTCCAGATACTTTTGATCACATAGTGTATATCTTCCTGTAGGTAATTACGATATCACCTCAGAATTTAATGAAATACTTACAAAAATGTTCACACAGTCTTTGTCAAGTTATAACTTCTTTATTCAATAGTTATTGTTGTATTTAATTACATATAATATTCAAATTATCAAATATAAACTTTGGTTTTCTCCAATATATTAAGGTATTTTATCCCTTACAGTCCCAACTTATTTTGTCTCTTCATCACAAATTTAATCCAGTGTTAGCCTTCTAGCTTTCTTGTAGAAAATTTATAATAAGTATTGTGTGCATAAACCTCTCCAGGATGCAGAATGACGCTTGGGAATTCTGGCTGCAAATAAAAAAATGCAAAATTATTAATAGTAATTTTCACATAATATGTTATCAAATCTTTATGTATAGCATATAGCTTTCAAAGTGCAGAAAATGAAGTTACTATATACACCATGGAAGTGAAATATGTACATTGATTTCATCAAGACGTCCATCTGGTTCAATATAATTCAAATACCATTTTGCAGTAACCTGCTTTTTTTCCTTAAATAAATTATATTTGTAGCAATATTCAGTGCTAGTCTTCTTGATAGATATTAGCAAATGATCTTGGTGGTTTCAGTTGTATGATTATAACATTTAGCAACAATATTTTACATTTAAGTAGCCGTTTCCTTTGAAACTAATTGAAACTGTTTGAACATTTGATATTTACTTCCAGAAATGTGGCAACAGCGCCATTGCTCAGAGAGGATTTAAGCCATCTTTCTTAGGTCCAGGCATATACATTTCATATGGGCAGTCAGGTATCATATCACCTGAACACTGTCTCTAATGAAGATTTTACTTTAAGTAAAACTGCACTAATCTTTCAAATATCACATATATCTGTTTTAGTGATTTATGGCAAGGATGCATATCCCAGAATGATTCCTAGGTTCAAATGTAATAAACTAAATGATTAGTATAAAATATGGATAAGCTAATAACAGTGATATGAACTTGAAATTATATAGAAAATTTGAGTCAGAGTTGAAACACTTAATATCACTTAAATGTTTTACAACTTGACAGTTTCGAGAGCTAATTGCTCCCATCCTTGGAAGTGGCCGACTGGTTCATAGTGGGTTCGGCGGCAGCAATTCAAAATTCATCACATTGTGTTTATGTTTTGTGATTAATAACTTTTCCCAGGTATCCAACTCTGCTGTGTATTTTGCCGGTTTTAAGAGTGCTATATTTGGTATGATGTGATTTGTCATCCAAAAGTGATGTGTAACCACAGATTTGTCCATTTGTTTGTATTTGATGTGTCCCACATGTTCTTTTAATCTGGTCTTTAAATTTCTTTTGGTTTTACCTATGTACATTTGGTCACATTCTGGGCAATTAATTTGATAGATTCCTGCTTTTTTGTTGAGGGATTTGGTCCTTTGATTTGTTGCAGAGTAATTTCTCTAGACTTGATCTGTTTTGTGGAGCTAGCCAAATGTTGTGTTTTTGGAAGATGTTGTGGAATTTGCAGTGAGTTCTTGGGTGGAAAGTGAACTTCTTGAAAATCATTTTGCTTTTTTGTTGGGTGAGATTTGTGGTGTCCTTAATGTGTTTCTGTTTCTTGAATTGTGCTATTTTTTTGTTGATTTGTTTGGAGAAGCCATTGTTCATGGCTGTGTTAACTATGTGTTTGTATTCTGTTTCTGTTAGTGGTGTGTAAACCAATCTATGGGTCAAACTGTTTAGGACTACATGTTTGTGTGGTAATGGGTTGAAACTATTCTTTTTATGTAGTTTTCAGAATGTATAGATTTCCTGTAGATCCCAAAATTGATCTTGTTTTGGTTTTTAATTACTTTCAAATCTAGGAAAGGTAGAGTACCTTCATTTTCTGTTTCCATAGTGAATTGTATAGATCTGTTCTGTAAATTGAGTAACTTGAGGGCATCCTGGATGAGCTTGTTGGGTACTATTGCAAATATATCAATGACACATCTGAGCCAGACTTTGTAAATATGTGGAAAGGAGGTGGCTATGTGTGATTCAAAATTGCTCATGAAAAAGTCAGCAAAGAATGGTGATAGATGGTTGCCCATGGCTAAACCTGAAGTCTGCTGATAGTATCTATTGTTGAAAATGAAAGTGTTCTGAGTGATGCAAAGTTCTGTGGGATTCAAAAGGTCATCTATTTCATCTTGTATTATATTGTTTTGGGTAAACCATTTTTTTAGTTGTTGTAGGAGTTCATCTATAGGGATACTTGGAAAAAGCACAATGACATCAAAAGATACTAATTTATCTTCTGGTTTCAATTCTATATGTTCTATTTTTGTGATTAACTCTTGGGAGAACTTGACACTTAAGCTGTATTTATGTAGTGAAGTGAATTTCTGTGTGAGCCATTTTGCCAAATTATATGTGGATGAATCAATATTGTTTATTATGTATTTCATTTTGTTGCTTGGTTTATGAATTTTTGAGAGTGCATACAGTCTTGGTAATGTGGGATGATTAGGTTTGATTCTGGTTTTTTCTTTATCTGTTAGGGTTTTAACTATATTCACAGAGAGACTGAAGGATTCTTTTTAAGCTTTTAGTGGCACCAATGGCACTGCTGCAGCCTACATGAAAACTTTGGTGAAGTTACACCATGCCCTTCGTGACAAACGCCACAACATGAATGTTGATGATGTCAAAATTCTTCATGACAATGCTCGCCCCCATGTTGCTGCTGCTGTTCGTCAGAAAATCACCAAATTTGGTTGGGAGGTGCTACAGCATCCACCATACAGTCTGGACCTTGCACCGTCAGACTTTCATCTTTTGGTCCCATGAAGAAATTCTTGGCCGGCCAATGCTTTGCGACAGATGCGGAAGTGAAATCAGCAGTCAGCAGATGGCTATACTCCAAGGAAACGGACTTTTATGAACAGGACATATTGAAACTGGTATCACAATGGGAGAAATGTGTTGAGAAACTTGGTGACTATGTCAAAAAGTAGGTAAAAGGTGTAAGTTCATTTGTGACTTTTTTTGTTGTTTTAACTATTAAACTTTTTTGTAAAAAAATTATTGTGCGTTACTTTTCAATCTGCCCTCGTACATAGGTAAAACAAAAGAAATTTAGAGACCAGATTAAAAGAACATATGAGACACATCAAATACAAACAGATGGACAAATCTGCAGTTGCACATCACTTTTGGGTGACAATTCACAATATCATATCAAATATAACACTCTTAAAACACACAGCAGAGTTGGATACTTGGGATAAGTTATTAATCACAAAACAAACACCATGTGATAAATTTTGAATTGCCGCCGCCGAACCCAATATGGAATTTCATCACTACCCCAGATTCCACCACACACAGACACATACTGGACAATACCACAAGGAACCAATAGGCCACTTCTGAGGATGGGAGCAATTAGCTCTTGAAACCAGTCAAGTTGTAAAACATGTAAGAGATGTTAAGTGTTTCAACTCCGACTTAAATTTTCAATATAATTTCAAATTAAATGATATTACATTATTACCTAAACTCTCAATGAATTTTCAATTGCAGAATGTGTGATACTATGGTTTTACAATCATGGTCACAACAAGGTAATCAGAAATTACATTTATTTACAGCTTTGATTGATTATCAGAGTTTTCCATAACGCAAACAACTGACTGAAAAGTTTATAAAACAACAACAACAAAAAAAAAGGGTTTTCACAACACAGAAAGGATATTTAACTGAAAAAGGATATTCACTCCTACGAGACAAGATGAGCCAATCATATCTCCATAGAATCAGTTAGCTCTACAAAATATGGAATAAAATATGTATTACACAGTGCTGCCAGAACACACAACAGTCTTCCATTTGATACCAAACAATCACTTACATCATCTTGGTTCAAAAATAAAATCTTCAAATATTTTTTGAGCAATACCATAATTTGTAATAACTTGGCAACAGAAAATATTTGTGGTGCTTTTTGAAATATTTAATAAATGTTGATCACACATGAGAATAGGTTAAAAGTACTATTTATTTTGCTGCATTTTATTCTCTGTATTGTGCTTACCACCTCACTAGTAAAGGGAAGTCCCTTCCTAGAGCATTGGGACCTCCATGAAAATTAATGAATAAATAGTGTGTTATTTTTTTTTTGAAAAAAGTAACCACTTGGGGAGTATTTAGTTATTTGTGTTTCAGTAATTCCTTGATATGTATTTGATCCAATAATAGTGAAAGAACATGATTAAGGGTGTAATTTTTAGAATTTGATTTGTGCATTTAATATTTTATAGCATTCTATCGCATTATGAGGAAAAATGTTATTTATGTTAGGAATGATAAACAGGTAATGGTTTTTTTAAATAATATGAATGTGAAATTTCAATCATATTGGTAAAATGTTAATAGTGCGATAGAAATGCAATAAGTAAATTATGCATTTATTTTAAATTAATATAGGTTAAAACCGTATAGAGAAAAATAGAACAAACTAAAACAGCCCAAAGCATGAGACAGAAAAAAGACAAAGACTTTACTTAGGCAAAACCAGAATAATAAAAAGAAAATACAAAAAGTTAACTTTAGTCATGCAAGTTCGTGAATCAATTATGCTGTTGAATGAAATCCTAGAGCATAGGTACCTCAACATTTTGTTTGGTCATTCACATTCTCCTGCCAATTATAATTAAATTGTATACACTGAAATATATTTCAGCACCTCTACTTTTGATTCGACCCCAAGTACATTGGAGGGCTGCTTGGGCAATTGAGCTTCACAGCCAACAGCATATACATCTATTTTTCTGCATAATTTGTACAGTTCATAATGAAAATATTGATATCACTTGGCAAAACCATCCATATTAAAAACCCAAAAAGTGGAATCTTTCCTCTACTTTCTCTTAAATATTTCAAATCTGTTGACAATACTTGTCGGCTGCAACAAGATTAAAAAACTTAACAACCTCTTGAAAAAAAACATTTATTGCACTTCTTCCATTTGACCATTCAACTTTTTGTTGCAGCTAATACAATCCATAAAAATGTTTTTATTTTGCTCTTTATACTTTGATGTGAAAAACAGTGCATATATTATAACACGTTCTGTATTTCATTACATTTATAAAACATGTTAGAAAGTGGTTTATTGGTCATGAAAAATTAAAATACAAGAAGACTACGAGCCTTTATGAGCATTCCACGCTGTATCACATTTGCAAAAAATCACCACCCCTAAATATGAATTGAAAGCTTTTGATTGATAAAAATTAATGATGTAATTTAGTGTAACCTAATTTTACAGCATGGACTTTCAAAAATATAACAGATGTAATGGTCAATATCTCCTAATCAAATTAGAAGCTACACTGGTGACAGTTTTTTCATGTTCATAATGTTCTTTTCTTCACAGATAACCAATAATACACTGTGTCATAACTTTAACTACACTTGAGTAGTATTTCTGTTCAAGTTTGCACTTGGGGCAGACATAATGACCCTTCACTGTCTAATCTCCATGTCCAATATCTGTACAACAACCACAAGTGGGGACAAGGCCTATTTTTTGCAGAACATTTTTTTTATGTTGCTGGTTTTCCTCTTTCCCCCCCCCCCCATCAGCCATCTTTGAAGGAGTTATTTTCATGTCACATGTAGTTGGTTGTGGAGTTTTCGTGCCTGATATTGGTGTTGAAGGTGTTCATCCTGCAAATAAAGGAACAGGAGGGCACAGTGTGTCCGGATCTTCTACTGGTACTTATGGTCTAATTCTTCCATATATGTACACCTATCTATCCAAGCAATGCCCTGCAGGCTTTGTAATTTCAGAAAGTTCCTTGCAGTTAGAAGCTAAGTCATTAATAGTGTTGTAATTCACTTCTTGCACACTAACGATATGATGCATACATCTTTTATATATAGTTTTTTTTTTTATTGTGCATTCTTGTGAAATTCTGTATGTTTGTAATTCCTTTCTTTAGTTTACTTTGCCAATGGCAAGCTGGAACAATAACAGTAATTAATTCTCTTACCACTGCCATACAAACAATTGAATTCATAGACCGACAGCTATTTCTTCCCAGATCTATGGCATCATTGATGGTTGATAATCACAGTATAGCATCAATGGATGTGGTGGAAGCATTGCTTCTCCTTTTGATTCTCAATAAAACATTTTATTACATGACATATAAGTGGCAAATAAATACAAGTAGACAAATGCATTCTTCATATTTCATATTCTGTGTTATATGTACGTCTTGACTCCAAGTCTGAATGTGCACGTCTGTGATGTTAGCTTCCAATCTTACTATTACTCGCTATGAGTTGTTAGGAAAGAGAGATATGGAAGTAGTTTCCTTTCTGCGGGTACTGAAACAAGGTATGTTAAGGGAAAGTTACATCTTACATCAACCTTGGAAATTTTTCAGGGGAATGAACTTTCATTTAAGGGATGGGGTGAGAACTTGAGAAGAGCTACTTGTCTTGTCTTCACTCAGGGCCTGTGATAGCCTGATTGGCAAATGATAAATGCTTGAGACAGGTCTTTACGTGATGAAGTGATGAACAGTTATCAAATAAACAATTAAGTAGTTCATTGGTTTACTAGCATTAACTTCATAGACATTGGTATGACAGAGTCATTGTCTAGCCATCATTGTGCCATTAAAAAACTATAAATACCATTTAGTTCAATGACATATAGCAATAAACTTCAGCTAATAGAAAGTGGTCTCCCAAAGCCCTTTCTTAACTTGCCAACAAAGACATGAATTAGATGCTTTAGTATGAATTTGTATGAGGGAATTCCTTGGTTGTGCTCTTGTGGAAACTTGACAAAATGTTCCGTTGGCCATGCCTACTATTTTCCAAAAAATGACACGATTTTAATAGCACTGGATATGATGATCTAAATAACATTTATGCAAAAGACGGACAAAAGACATGGCAATGGTACTAATCACATTGCTTGTCTTAAGTTGTTTGCCAAGAATAATACAAGAATTGAACTTGCTATCAGCAGTCAATATAAAATTGTGATTGAAAAGCACAATGAATAGTAAGGTAAAATAGAAAAATTGTCAGCATGTAGTCACCACAGTCTGCTTTTTAGGTCACAAGGCCTTGGTTTTTGGGATCATGATAAAAGCAACTTGTGTCCCAATAGAGGCAATTACAATGAACTTCTCAAAGTGTTAGTAAGCAGTGATTTTGAATTGCATAATCATTTAGAGTCATCAGGTTTGTTTTGAGATTCTTCTCCTGATAAACAAAATGAGTTACTGCAAGCTGTTTCTGAATCAATGATCTTCGAAATAAAAACAGAAATTTCCCTTGCAAATTTTGTGGCTTTAATCCTTGACGAGACTTCAGACATCATTATGTAGTGTCAAATATCTTCAGTTATTAGGTATACGTCACAAGTGATGGTGAGGTTGAACTATTTTTACGTTTCACAGATGTGAGGGGTGGCCCTCTCCCTTTAATCACACTCTTGGACTGTTAAACGAGTATGAATGTGGTTATAAACTTGTAGCACAGACCTATGATGGTGCTGCTGTAATGGCTGGGCAACATGATGGTTTGCAAGCAAAAATTCGGTAGCAATATAAAAATGCTATGTTTGTCCACTGGTACATACATAAATTAAATCTAGTACTTTCTTGGTCTACCAATTTCAATAAAGAAGTAAGGGTATTCTTTGCCATTCTTCCTAGCTTTGTTATCTTTTTTTTAAAGTCTAATAAGTGAGCAGAGGCTTTGGACAGACATCTTAAGAAAAGATTTCCATCCATGGCACCAACTCATTGGCAATATAAGCCACTTAGTTGAAACTGTCCATGAATATAAAGATGGGATTGAAAGCTTTGTTGTTTCTATAATTGAAAATCCAAATGAATGGGATATGAAAACAATTTATTCTCCTCATGGTCTTGTTTCACTTTTAAGGAGTTTCGATTTCAAATTCATATTGTAAATTTTATTCTTGATTTCTTGTCCTGCTGATACTCTCTTTAAAATCTTCCAATTAAAAATATTTGACATAGAAGTTTGCAGTAAAAAGATTGAGAAATTTAAAGACCATCACTAACATTTGGGAAACAATTTTGATCAGCTCTGGACAAAAATGAAAGATGCCACATATTTTGTTTGCCCATTATTTGCCAAAATAATTTGTATTGATTCAATGAAAGGGGAAGAAAGAAAATTTTCCTATAGACAGTTACATAATGTCTTCTTTATAGAAGAAACATATCTCATGAATCTCTCAAGAACTTCCAATCAAAAGTAAAAAGATTTTGACTAATGTATATTGTAGCAGATCAAGTTGAGCGCTGGGATTACGTCAGATGAGGTAATTGAGCAGAAAGTGTTGAAACGCAGTTACCTCAACACGGGCTCGGTCAGGAATGCAAAGTCAGCATTTCCGAAAGTATTTATACAGTGGGTGGTCTGCCACACGTGGTCTGTCGATTGTGTCATCTATCTTCTGTCTTGTACATCATCTATTGTGTCGTCTATGTAAGGGCTCTATCACTCGACCTTCGTCTGACGTCCACCTTCAGCCAAAGACTATAAATGAGCCACCAGCACTCCAGTGCTTCCATCACAACAGCAGTTATATAGGTAAGGATGCACCAACTCTAAGATCTGCTTACGTGGGCTTCACCCTGCCTATGTTGCCCTACTGCGGGCCTTATGTACTTACACTGAAGCAAATATAATTTATTGTGTCTATGCATCCCCTGTAGATTAATTAACTACCCACATCCTGGAATGCCACCCTGGCCTATCTACCACCCTAGTACCGATGCATCCCCTACCTCTGAGCTATAACCCCTCTAGCATAACCAACTACTGCGGGGTAACCACCCCCGGTAGGTGTGTTACAATTGGTGGATTTGCCAATTAAAATGTGGGGTAGGCGCCGGCTATAATGAAGCAGAGCCTCCAGGTATAATCATATGGGTGAGCACAGGGGAAAACACCCTTACCTCTCCCAGTCAGGGGATGTAATAAATTTGTTTCTTTTTTTTTTCTACTTCGTCAATTAGCCACTTCTAAATTCTTGCAATGTGTAACACACAGCCCTACACGGGATGACCTATACCTGGTGTTACCTCTTAAAGATCTTCTCTTTGCATCATGAGTCACACGACATAGAATAAAACTTTTTTTTTACTTTCTCAGGTTATGTATATTGTTTTAGTGTAGTACATATAGTTACATTATTATGCATGGTTGAACCTGCTCTAAGCTCTACTAATCCTACTTCTCAAGAGATTAGAAACCTGTGTGCAGAACTAACAGCTATACAGGGGGAACAATTTAAATTCGTCCACCACTGGACCTGGGTAGCTTTGCAGGGAAAGCAGGGGAAAGTGTGAGGGACTATCTTCACAAGTTTGAATTGATAGCACATGCCAACAATTGGGCCGACCAGCATAAGGCGCAATATTTACTGTTATCTTAATGACACCGTGCTAAACTGGTACAAGACATTTTCTTATAGAAATGGGAATGCCTCATGGGAAAATTTAAGGCAAGGGTTGTTGAAAGCTTTCATCTATGTGGCGGAGGAGGAAATGATGGAGGTCAGATTAAGGCAAAGGTTGCAGGACCTTAGTGAGCCCACAGAACAATACGCTTACGATGTGATAGCTCTGTGTGATCTGGTCAACTCCGAAATGACGGAGAAGGAATGCATAAAACATATTGTGAGGGGCCTTAAACTATCCCTAATAGAACAGATGCTACCCTGTAACCCGCAAAAAGTGGACGCGGGTGGAATTCACCTGCTACCTGGCAGGCAAGAGGGTAGATCTTATCGATGCATAGGGCATCCCCCCTAGCATGCCAGATGATACCCTCCAGAAGCAGGCATCAGACATGAAAAAGATGGTGGGTGAGTTAGCAAAACAATGAACCCCCACCCTCCACCCCAGAATTACAATCCACAGCATCAACCTGTTAGAAATTACAGACAGCCACCCAACAGTTATAGAAACACATATGGTCAAAGAAGATCAGTGTCCGTGAGGCCAGTGTGCACCTACTGCAAACGGGTAGGCCATATAATTGCCAATTGCCATACATGAAGGAGGAATGCAAATTTTCATGCGCAGCCTCGAAGCAATCACCCCCCATAAGAGCTGCGGTAACTAACATAACAGAAAGCATCTACCCAGAAAACACGTTAAAAACTATGGGAATATAAGAGGGACAAAAATTGACATGCTCATAGACACAGGAAGCTCGGTAAGTGTAATCAATGACAACCTGGTAGGGACAAGCAAGCAACCAGCACCCCCAAGTATGATTTTGCGAACTGCAAACAACAATTTACTTGTCGCACAATACCAGACTAACACTAACATTCAAATGGGTGACATGGAATTTAAAGAACTATTGGTAGTAAAACACTTCTGGCATAGTTTATTATTGGTCATGGACTTTCTTCAGAAACAACAAGCCGTTATAGATCTAGGGAACAACATGACACTGACACTGCAGAATTCGAAGAAAGTCACTGTAGGCTGCCAACGAAAGCGAGAGTGCCCAGTGATGCAAATTACACTTGAAACAGATGCTGAAGAGGCAAAACTTAAAGCAACATGTGAGCATGACGTAGAACTCCTTCCATTTGCCACCACACAGATAGATGTCAAAATATCCTCACTTCCTGCAAACACATTATTGCTGGAACCATGTATTAATACTATGCAGAAAAAACACATTAACATTATACCGGATCAGTGCAATAATAATAAAAATCAAAAAATATAAGTCCACAATAAAACTGCCGCCTCAGAGAATATTTAAAGGGGCATAACTAGCACTCACAAACAAAGTTGCACTACTGCAGGCAGACACTTTCACACACAAGTCAACAAAACAAATAGACATCAAAGACGCAAAATTTAACATTAATTCACAACTAGAACTGGAACAATAAGAACAGCTACGAAATATGCTCGGCAGGTACAGACATATCTTCGCCACTAACCTACAAGAATTAGGGACAACAAACATTGCAGAGTTCAAAATACAGTTAACAAACACTACACTGATTAGACAGAAGCCATACAGAGTTTCCCATAAACAGTGGGAAATAATGAATAAGCAAGTAGAAGGAATGAAAGAGGCAGGGATAATAAAGGACTCACAGAGTAGCTGGTGCTCACCAGTAATTTTGGTAAAAAAGAAATCAGGGGAATATCAGTTTTGTGTAGATTACAGAAAGCTCAATGCGCAAAAAGCTGTGTCCGCCTATCCACTACTGCTGATTGACGACCTGCTTAGCTATTTAGGAGGTTCAAGAGTTTACTGTACACTTGATCTACTAAGTGCTATTTCCAAGTACCTCTAGCTCAATAAAGTAAGAAATATTCGGCCTCTTGGACATCAGATTGACAGTTTGAATTTGAAACCTTGAGCTTCAGGCTTGCAAATACCCCTAGAGCATTCACAGAAATCGGAAATAAGCTCTTAGGCGACCTGCGATACAAAACAGAACTCATATATCCAGACGATATAATAGTGTTCACAAATACATTTCAAGACGTATTGGTTAACCTCAAAGCAGTATTTAAGAAATTAGAACAACACATGTTTAAGCTAAAACTCCAAAAATGTTTTTTCGGAATGGATAAAATAAAACTCCTAGGATACGAAGTATCGGCAGCAGCCATGGAACCCAATAAAGACAAACTTCAAGCTATTACACAGCTCAGAACCCCAAGGAATGTCAAAGAAGTAAGACAGGTCTTAGATTTATTTTCGTTTTACAGGAGGTTCATTAATAACTTCACAGCAGTTGCGAGGCCACTGAATGAGCTAACAAAAGCAGACCAAAAGTTTGTATGGGGCCAAGAACAGCAAGAAACCTTCCAAAAGCTGAAGGATTTAATGGTAAAGGCCCTGGTGTTGTCACACTTTATACCGGGGAGCAAAACCCAAATTAATTGCAATGCCAGTATGCATGGCATTGGCTGCTGCCTCCTTCAGGAACAAAATGGAAAAATGCACCCAGTAGGCTTTGTGTCTAGGAGTCTAAGCAAAGCTGAAAAGAATTATAGTGTTTCAGAACAAGAGCTGTTAGCAGTTATATACGGTTTCTCAAAATTCTGCCAGTACATATATGGTTACCCTGTAACCATAGTTACAGACCACGCTTGCCTGTGCCACCTAACTAGGTTGAGAGATCTGACAGGGAGATTGGCACATTACAGCTTAATGTTGCAAGAATTTGATTACACAATTCAGTATAAATCAGGGGTTAAGCATAAAGATGCAGATTGTTTGTCTAGAATGCCCATAGATCCACCTGAACCCGAAACAGCGTAAGAGCAGGAAGAGAGAATTACCTGCCTCATAGAACCCATAGAGTTAGCTAAAACGCAAGAGGAGGATCCCGAACTAAAATTTCTAATACAAGCCGTAAAACAGCTGGATACAGGGAATGCTAAACTGGCACACCAAACTGGCACGCCAAGCTGCAACATACATGCTAAAATCGAATGTCCTATACCTAAAAAATGCTGGTAGTACAGGTAATATGCACTTATTAGTAGTACCTGATAATTTAAAGCAGGAAATACTACATAACAGTCATGACAATCCACTAGGAGGACATTTTTGGTTTTCCAAAACTTTTCACAAGATAAATTTGCATTATTATTGGGTTGGAATGTAGAGGGATATACAAAATTATGTAAAAGGATGCATGTCCTGTCAGCAGCGAAAAGGTCTAGTTAATCAGAGATCCGCAGGTTTAATGCAACCCATAAAAGTTAACTATATAGGAGAAAGATTCTCCATAGATATCTTGGGGCCTTTTCCAAAGTCTAACAGAGGTAATCTGTACATAATCGCGGCGAGTGATTACTTTTCAAAATATTTGGAGTTAAGGGCAATCCCAAAAGCTTCTGTTGAGCAGCTAACCGAGTTTATCTTGGACAATGTCATCTGTCATCATGGCACAACTAAATATATACTATCAGACAGAGGGTCAGTATTTATGAGTGAAGTGACACATGAACTACTTAAAATGATGGGAATGATCCCGACTTTTACAACAGCCTACAGACCAGAAACTAATGGCCTTATAGGGAGGGCGAATAGAACAATCGCTCACGTAATCAATAACTACGTAAATACACAGCACGCAGACTGGGATAATAACTTACACCAAATTCGGTTTGCCATAAACACAAGCAAACAGGAAGTACCAAGTTCACACCATTTGAATTACTGTATGCCGAAACCGGTGTCACTCCTAGACATTCAATTACAAGGCACCACTCAAAATATATATGTGCAGCAAACACAGGAGCCAGTGATAAAAGCAAGGGTGTTAGCATCTCAGAATATAGCAAAGAGCCAAAGAAAAAATAAAACTTGTATGATTCAAGGAGGCGGCATGTCGAATATAAAGTCGGCGACTTGGTGAAGCTAAAAGGAGGGTAGGTGGAGCCACGAAACTTCTGATGATTTACACAGGACCATATAGAATAATGAAAAAACTGAGTCTGCTAAATTTCGTAATAAAAGCGAGAAATTCCGTAAAACAACAGAATGTCCATGTTAGTACAATTTCACCATATTATGCCTAGAAGAAAGTGAGTGCAACATGCTTGCGACAGATGCACAGCGAGTAAACATAGCCTTATTGCCACATATAAATGAACACAATAAAAATCGCCAGCTATCAATGTTTATCAATCCACAACTGTAAGTGTTGACATTACATGACAAAATGCGTTACACAACCCTCCCAGCCACGCTGCAGTAAGGATGGAGGACAAAACAAACAAACAAAAACAGAAAGAAGGTGAAACACTAAACCTCAGCAATAGTTCTCAAACGCTTAAGATAGGTTAAGTAATAAGTTATAATACAACACGTAGTATTTCTTCAGACCTCCAGCATAATTTGTTGGGTTGCAAGTGATAATCCATGTGATCCACTTGTAATTCTTTTTTATCTTGATGAAGAGAAAGTATATCTTAAAGTGACATATAATAGGAAATCCGAGATGCGACCCTATTGTATTATTCGCTTAATTTAGATATCTATGTTCAGATACAGAGATTTGATCAGAATACATTGATCCCCCCAGGAGTTGAGAGTGCAATTTGACGATATTTTAGGTCTATGAGGGACACCACAGAGAACAAGCATGCATAAATATAAGCATTTTCCTTGTATGTTCCTAAGTTCGAGGAGCAGAGATAGAAATAAGAAGGAAAATAGGAAACAAGATGTAGTGGAGGCTGTAAAGTTTAACTTGTAATGTTATTTATAGAATTAAATTATTTTAAAAGTAATTTATGATATATATTAAGTGAAGGGGAGCTGGTCTCTCCCACATGATAATTTTTTTTGACAACTATATGTTGATGCCAGAAAAATTTTCCTCGCACTTTACACATACGTTAGCGCATAGAGAATATAATAAATGTGGCGTGGCAAATAAACAAATCATAATCAACAAACTTATCTCACAGCTATGGCAAATAATACACGACATGGACCAAGAATATTAGCAATTTTGAATCTCGCATCCTGTTTCAGCACAGCATGAATGCTAAGCTGCAACTACTGGTTGATGGTGCTGCCAACAATGATAGTAGCAGCCATGTTAATTAAGAAATTCGAGCTCATCTTAGCAACTACACTCCCGACAGTGTGAGCAAGCTCCATCATACAGGATAAACTCATCGAAATTATGGAAATAATATTTATGATTTTTTGTATAATAGTCATGCCCATGGTAGCATACAAACTATTTAAAAAATTTTGTCGGAAAAATTCAAACATTTCAAGCACGACCACAGTGGAACCACAACAGCATATGTCACCTCAGGGAATTGTAATTGTTGTAACGCAAACTGAGTAGCCTCAGAATCAACCCAAACATAGAAGAGGAGAATATATATTAAAGAAAAAAAATCTCTAACGGAACAAGAGGATGAAGTATATTATAGCAGTAAGTAAGCAGGAAAGTCACAGGTATCCTCCACAAATCACTCGGATAGCACAAATGTAACACTTTCCACACACGCAAATGAGTACAGAATGGTTTTTCACCGACTGATAAACACAGATCTTGCCTTGACACACACCCAGCTCTGAATGGCTATATGCACTTCAGCAAGCAGGGTTCCAGTCTTGTAATGAATCCTGCTGACACAAGGTATGTGTCACGACACTTGCAAAGCTCTACTTTGCACTGCTCAGTGGCGTACAGCACACTGGGGCATGTATGTAAATAGAGTAATGAAAGGCAAAGTGTAAATATGTTTTTTTTGTGTGTTTCATTGTCCTTTATATTATTTGCTTATGAGATACAATGTCATTAAATTGTTTTATGTAATAAAATACTTTATTCTGTGAACTAAAAGCAACATTTAAGTTTGTTCATACAGGACGACCTCTAGGATGCAGGACCAAGGGAAACTACAAATAAGGGTCAAACGACAGCAGACTCAGCTACCCTACCCCTTAGGGAAGCAAAACAAAACAAAATTCTGGAAGCCTTCATCAACATCCAAGAAGTAAACACCAGTCTACACACCAAACATAATGTAACACAAAAACAATTCCTTTGTACAGTTACAGACGATACATAATTGAAAAAAAAATATTTGGAGCAATCATAGCAAGGCAAGCAGAACTTATATGCAGTGGCATTATACCTAGACAGTGGAGCTCAGATGTTTTTTTTATCGTTCTTTTTTCTTTCAAAATTTGGGGAGACAGAGAGTCGGCAGGGGTAGTCATTTGCTTTTCTAAATTTACCTTTTCTCTGCTGTGTTTAGTCTCATCTCGTAAAAGTTAAAAACACACCATAATCCTTCCCACCCTTCCAAAGTGAAATCCATCTTGAAAAAAGCCCTGTTGCTGCACCAAGAGATGGTGAGGAAGAGGATCAACCCACAAGAAAAACCCAGGTTAGGGAGTGCCCAGCAGAGTACGGGCGACAGTAAATCACCACGAGGGTTGTGCCAGGCCAGGAAGAATTGGTGCACTCTGAGGGAATGCCACTGCAGTACTGGAGTAGTATGCAGCAGAATAAAAAATGCCAGCCGGCAGGAAAACACTTTAGGTGGTGGAGTCAATCAGCAGTTCTGTCACAAAATACCCAAACTTACATCGACAAGGCAAAGTTCAGCTCCGGGCATAGAAGAATGCAACGTAGAAGAGGCAAAGAAAGGCAACAGGCTGCGGGTGCACAGTCAAACTCACCCCTAACTAACTCACCAATCCTTACTAAAAAATTCTTCCCTGATATCCGAGCCTTGGACAGCAGAGTAACCCTGAGCTATGTCAACTGTATAATGCTCAACCCATGTTTTTTCTTCTCTCTTTTCTATAAACCCTCATCTAAATGGAGAATTTTAGTACCCCCTAAAATATTTGCCCCCAATTGAGTTTTAAATTCCGAGTTTGGAATTTGCAAACCTGGGACTGATGTAGCAGATCAATTTGAGTGCTGGGGATTACGTCAGATGAGGTAACCAAGCAGAAAGTGTTGAAATGCACTTACCTCAACATGGGCTCGATCAGGAATGCGAAGTCAGTATTTCCAAAAGTATTTATACAGCGGGTGGTCTGCCATGCGTGGTTTGTCGATTGTGTCGTCTATCGTCTGTCTTGTATGTTGTCTATTGTGTCGTCTATGTATGGGCTCTATCACTTAATGTTCGCTTGACGTCCACCCTCGGCCAAAGTCTATAAACGAGCCACCAGCGCACCAGTGCTCCCATCACAACAGCAGTTATATAGGTAAGGATGCACCAGCTCTAAGATCTGCTTGCATGGGCTTCACCCCGTCTAAATTGCCCAACTGCGGCCCTTATGTACTTAACACTGAAGCAAATACAATTTATTAGGTCTATGCATCCCCTGTACATTAATTAACTACCCACATCCTGGAATGCTGCACCAGCCTATCTACAATCCTAGTACCGACCCATCCCCCTACCTCTGAGCTATCACCCCCTCCCCTAGCGTAACCAACTACTGTGGGGCAACCACCCCCAGTAGGAGTGTTACAATATTCCCAGAAGTTCCAAGAAACTATGTGTTTTATTGAACTTACTGCTTCCAATCATTTTTATGAGTGCAGTCTTAGTTTTCTTTTAAGTAGGTATGCTTGAGAGTAATTATTTGACATCAGTGTTAGAAACTTCCTGAAACTAGACTAAGACAAAACACCTCCAGATAAAAATCAGTGATGTACAAAAATGACTACAAAGAATGTGGAAAAGTTTACATCGGAAAAACCAAAACGCTGAAGGAACCAACATAGAGAAATATTACATTAAAAAAAACCCACACAAATTAGCAGTAGCCTACCATTTCTGGGAAGAAAATCACAACATATAAACAGTGTAAAGCTATTAAAATCAGTAGTCGCAAAGGGTATAAAAAACAAACACAAAGCAACAAACTTCCAATTACCAGGAGAGGTTAGGCCAATGACTAAATCCATCAAAAGTCAATGAGATCTGGCAGTTAATGAGTAGTTGCAGATGCAGGGAATAGCCCAAGAAACCAGCTCTACATGAATTAGATGTAGGTGAAGCTAATAACTGTGTTTTACATGCTTAGTGTTTTATATATCTTTACTATATTTCTTCCAATTATAAGACTTCATAGTTAACCTTTCATTTACTTACATGGTTGATGGCATCTGGATAACCATGTGTTTCCAAGCACATTGATGCATTCTGATAATATTTAGCTCCTCCTTTACCAATTATTGGAGGATCTATGCCCTTTTTAGGAAGATTAAGTCCAGTGTAGCATAATACTCCAGGTTGGTCTGAATACACATCTAACATTCGTCCTGATTCTTTATGATGAATTCTGTTGGTAAACAAAGCCTTTCATTAATTTATACTTATCAAAAAGGTTTACCTTATTTCTATGTGTTTGTTATTGTTTTCAAAACAATTGCAAACATAACATGATATTTACAGTTTTAAGTCACTAAATGTCTGTTCCTGGCAAATGAGCCATTTTATGCACAAATGAGATGGAAAAAGTACTATTGTTGAACATGTACAGGAAATTAAATTCCTAAGTCTAATTTTGGACAAACACCTCTCGTTTGAACAGCATATCAATTTGTTTGTAAAGAGTAAGCTCAGGCTTATATCTATTAAGGAGGCTTTCAAAATATTTAGATACTGCTGCATTAAGAACACATATTCTGGTATAATATATCATCACTTGCAATACGGGAATGAAGTATGGGATAACTTAAATAGGCTATTAGTTTTACAGAAGTGTATATGGATTAAGAAATACGCCTTCATGTTGTAATACTTTTAAAGAAAACAATTTGTTCACTGTAATTTCCTTACATGTATATAAGGTAATACTGTATATTATAAATAAGAAGGTACCTATGACACGTTACAATAATTAATTCTATAGCTATACCACATGTGGCAAGAACAATATATATATAACCAGCATTAACAAAAGTACAACTGAATGAGACCCACTTATACGTGGTGTGAAGTTATATGATATATTACCAAGTATCATAAAAGACAAGCATGATGTAAGTTTCAAAAAGGAATAAAGAAGTATCTAATAAGCAAATGTTTATATAGAATATTTGTGACTACAAATTATAAGACCAGAATGTGTATTGCTTGAATTGAAATTTATGTATTTTGATTCTTGCTTGTAATTGTTTGATGACATTGACAATGCCTGAAACATACCTGTATTGTCTATGGGCAAATAACATCATTTATTGTTGTTCTTAGTGGAAAGCTGATTGGTGTTTTATATGGGGCAATTGGTTAGCACTACCCCAGTAGTTTTCACCAAAGATAAATACGTGTTACAATTATAGGTTTATTAAATTGAGTTTCTTGAATTCAAAGGTGTATACTAAATATTCTCGTGAATTCGAGAAACATTAGTGGTAAATAGCATAGTGATGAGAAGAGACATTAATAAGTGCAATAAATGAGAGTATACAGTGGGCATGCCAGTCTTTGCAGGCAATCTTTGTGGAAGTTAATAAACATTTGGACAATACTTGTTTGGGGAGAGATGGTCTCCATTTAAACAGGAAGGGGCCATATTTGTCAAGCCAGTTGACGTGTAAGGTTATAAAATTGTGCGTGAAACAGGGAAACTTATAACTAGGACCGGTAATGACAAAGTAAGTAATATAGTGGATGTTATTAAAAATAAAAATTGTACAGAATCTGACAATAGTGATATTATTGTAAATAAAAATTGAAACAATATCTAATAGTAATAATAGTTGTTATGATGAATGCATGTTTTTCCAGAATTTTTCATTTAAATATACAGTATTTGGCCAATAAATTGGTAGCATTACAGCAAGTAATCTATGATTTGGATCCCCAGGTAGCTGTTATCACTGAGCATGGTTTAAACAAAGATCATCTAGAGCTGTACAAAATTATTACTGGTTTGTTTTCACAGAGTATGTATAAAAGTGGGGGGGTTTGTAATATATGTACATAGCATGCTTAAAGTAACTGACCTTAAATTATAAAAATGCTGTGTAGAAAAACTTTTGAGATTGCAGGTGTTTTAATACACACTCACAAGGAAGATATTATTGTTCTTGGCATTTATAGATCACCAAGCACCTCCGTTGAGGAATTCCTAATCCATCTAGATAAAGTATTAGCTAAATTTTCAATAAAAAAATCTCAAATTATAATTGCAGGCAATGTAAATATAAACAACAACTTCTTAGGTAGGGATTATGAAAAGCTTAATGAACTATTTAATACCTACAATATAAAAGAACTGATCAGCAAACCTACAAGAGTAACAGAATCAACATCAAGCAGCATTGATCACATCGCTACCAACATAAATAAATACAAAGCAAATGTGCATGTCCTAAATGCCCATCTGTCAGATCACTATGCACCATGTGTTGATTTAGTAGATGTTATTCATCAGAAACCAACCAGTAAGGAAATAAGAAAGGTCCGATTAGTTAATGATGCAAATGTAAGAGATTTAGTTAACAGATTAAATTATGTAAATTGGGAACGAATGTATAACAAAGTACATAAATGACAAGTGGCATGAGTTTTATAAGATATTTCGGCTGCCTTTCTTGGGCCCACCTAAAAATGCTGAAGGAAGTGAGAAATAATGGAATAAATTACCTTAGGAGTGAATATAGAAGTAGATGTGAACTGGTCAATATCTGGTGCCCACCTACTCACCCTTTTTAGGTGTCTTACTTATATAGGTGAATTGCGATACGAACATGAAAAAATGTGGCCATCTTCACGGTAATACTGATGCTCATTCGGAAGTGCCAACTTAAGTAAGAATTTGGGGAATCCGCTAAATATGCGATGTGTTGTTACTTCTTCTTCTTATTCATGTAGTATAGCCGCAGAAAAAAGCACCACGCATTCAGAGCAAGCTGTGCAGAAGAGGCGGAACAAGTCTAGAATACCGCAGCATGAACTTGTGCCATTTTTCCCCTAAACCAGGATAACGTGGAAAGTTGGAGTTTTGGAGGTAATCATAACCATCGTTAATGAACGCACGCTCGCTTTGCTCACGTGCTTTGATGTAGCTATTGACTGCTAATTAACCTAAGTTTTTATAAAAAAAAAAAAACTAAACCTAACCAAACCTCCCAAAAATCACAAACCTTAGGTTTTATAAATAGGTAATCATAACCATCATTAAGGAACACACGCTGGCGTGCTTTGAGGTAGCTAAGACTAACCTTGCGTGAATTCAGAAACGTAAGCTTACATAAAAAAAATGGAAACCGAGAGAGTTGGGGATATATCTCCGCCTTTGGCGGCATTACTTATTCATATGTTGCCAGCATTGCGTTACAGCCAGAGAATGACATACAGTGACATCTGTTGGACATATAGGACATCACTTCCATCGCTAATGTGGGCCCAAGAAAGGCAACTTCAATACAATTTGGTATATGCTGTCCAATTAAAAGTAAAGCTGTAAATTTAAATAAAAAACCAAAACTTTATTTACCTAGGGAAATATTTCTGTTAAGGGAAGATGTGAAAACTATGCACGAATTACATAAATCGACATGTTTGGATTATTATAAAGAAACATACAAAATAAGTAAACTAAATATCACATTAGACTACAAGAATTTACAGCAATGACAAGATCAATAAATCATCCAATATAAATAAAACTGTCTGGAAAATTATAAATAACACTAGACTTGCAAATAATGCACACAAAAATCTGGAACTGCACATAAATGGTGTAATTGAAAAAGAACCAATTGCATTAACTGATTATCTAAATAATTACTTTCTTAATATAGGGAGCAAAATACTATAGTAAAGCCTAATAAGAATGTATGTATAACATCAGAAATTAAAGACTCGTTTTTTATCAAACCAACTACAGAAGATAAAATTCTTAAATTACTATTGGCTCTGACAGATAAAACTAGTAGTGGCTGGGATGAAATTAGTCCAAAAACCTTAAAACTGTGTACAGGTGTGCTTCTAAAACCACTAGAACATTTAACAAATAGCTCAGTAATAAATGGCAGAATTACTGAAACGTACCATTGTTAGACCATTATTTAAAAAGGGTAGTACAAATGAAGTGAATAATTATAAACCAATATCATTAACATCTGAAATTGCAAAACTTTATAAAAAAATTCTATTAATTAGGCTAATTGAATACTCAACAAAACATAGCATTATAAAGAACTTTCAACATGGATTTAGAAAAAGGGTTTTCAACAATAATAGCAGTTTGTAAATTTATAGATGAAGTAACAGAAAAAATGGAAAGCAATGAAAAACTAAGTGCACTTTTCTTAGATCTTTCAAAAGCCTTTGACTGTGTTGACCATAAAATAATATTAAATATAATGGAATCTTATGGAATTAAAGGACTCCCTAGAAAATTAATCTCTTCATACCTCAGTCAAATGAGATCCACCACAAAAAAGGAAACAGTAATAAGCATATGTCGGTCAAAATACAAGCTGGTAAAATATGGCATACCACAAGGTACTGTTTTGGGTCCTCTTCTTTTTATACTTTATATAAACAACATAACCGAGCTATCGGGTACTAAAATAGTATCTTATGCTCTGGAGTAAACTATGAAGTCTTGCATAAAAATATGGAGAAATCTATAACTGCACTACAGAATTTCTTCGAATCGCTCAATTTGAAATGCATTATAGAAAAGACTGCTGTGATGAATATAAGTCTTTCAAGGAAAATGGAAACTCACACCTATGATAATGTAAAAAATGTAAATTCGCAAAAATTTTTGGGTATAATTGTAAATAGCAATTTAACTTGGGTAGATCATATAGATTATGTGTGTAACAAAGTAAGTAAATCTGTCTATCTATTATGATACTTCAAATTCTTTAATAACTTGAGCTTACTGAAAAAGTTATTATGGAGTAATCTATCCATATCTAACTTATGGCATCCAAATATGGGGAATTTCCTGCAAAACCCATATAAAGCGGCTCTTCATATTATAAAAGAAATGTGTAAGGATAATCTACAACTTAAAACCCACTGATACATGTAAACATGCATTCATCGATAACAGCATATTGACACTATATTCACTGTATGTGTATAAGGCGATCATACTTGCACTAAAAAACGGGAGTGAAAAAAATAATGATATCCACCATCATTATACTAGACATAATAGAGATTATTTTAGAAAAGGTTTTAGTAAGAAAATATCAGACAAAAATGTAAATATCCAGGGTTTAATTCTATACAATAAATTGCCAAATATCATTAAAAAAATAACTTGATCCAGATTTAATAAAAAATTAAAAATATATCTTAACAATAAATGTGTATATCATTTAAATGATCTGTAAATAATTAATTTAATGTATCAACTATGTATATACTTTGTAACCTTTTTAACTGTGATTCAGACAATGTCAGAAATTTCTGTACAAATCTATTGACAATAAATTATATTATTATTTTTATTATTATTAATTTTCTATTTTCCATGAATGTACCTTAGAATCTCCTTTGCTACCTAGCTAAGTAGCTTATGTTACAGCTACTGGGGAAAAACTGATAAAATGTTTTGTGTAAGTGCAAGAGACAGATTGTGATACAAGCATGCCTGATATATACCATGGTTAAACCATAGAAAAGGCAGGTACAACAGAGTTTACTGGGGTAAAGTGACTTCATACTGTTTGCAAGTTCACTCATGACCAGAGCCTATGTAACAATATTGTTATACACTGGTGTGAGGTCAAAAAGTTTGCAGCAAAAATATTAAATTTAGTTACCACAGCATACACATTGGGGGACGTAGACAAAGGCAACCAGAAAGGTATCAAGAACTTGCTGCACAAACTAAAGTGAGGCATGGAATATTTTTAAATAATTACATTTGAATTCACATTTTGCTCAGGTTTATTATAAATCAAGGTGCCCTACATGGTACACAAAAAGGTTACACACAAAACACTGGGGGAGATGCCCCATGCACACACCCGTTCCCTCCGAAGATTTACATTAGAGTCACGCTACTCTCGCTACAACTAGACCCACGCTATAAAAAAGACACGCACACGCGCACACATACACAAAAAAAAATTGACTTCACCCCAACTTAGGAAATGGAATTGCCGCGCCAGACAATGGTTAACACATAAACACAACAATTAGCTCAATAATATTATATACAGCAATAATGTGTCCGATGCGACAATACACACACATACATGTACATTACAATATAATTTGTCTTTTTTGCTTTCTCTACTACATACTTAGCTACAGTAAGCAGAGGCAGTATTGTATTCCTCCCAGACATTCAGTACCAAAATTTTACCACAAATACATGTTTTGAGACACTCTGAATAAAAAAAAAATAATTTTTAGAAGAAGGTCCATGTGTGCGGATGTGTGTCTGCCTGTGAAAAGCACAACTCCAAAATGAAAAGTCATTAAATACCAAACATGGTATTTAAATTCAGCATCTTACAAGGATGTAACACAAAGCTTTTCAAGAAAATACACGCACACAATGCATGGAAAATTTTGATTTTCTCAAAATTGGCTTCTAATGATTTTGATTTTGTTTAAGATACACCGCCGTTTGTGAAAATTGTAACACCAAGAAGGAAATGCGTGAATTCAATGAATTTAATACCACAGGTTAGGTACATGACAAGTAACAAATGATAAACTTTTCAAATCTATACATGACCTTTGAACCCTAATATTCAGTATTTGGTGTGGCCTCTATGCGCATCAATTAGAGCTGCTATATGCCTTGGCATTGAATCAAAAAGGCTCTGAATAAGTTCCTGAGGGATTTCCCTTCACGCAGTTTGCATTCGAGCCCATAAATACATGAAAATGGTTACTGGAGGATCATGATGCACCAGGTGCCGACCAACCATATCCCAGACATGTTTGATGGGTGACATGTCAGGCGAACATGCAGGCCAGGGAAGCAGTGGTACCCATCACTCTTCGAAGAAGGCTTGTACATTCTTCGCAATATGTGGCTGGGCACTGTCTTGTTGAAATGTGGCATGTGGAGATACCTGAAGCAGGGGAAGTACCTCAGGTTCTACAACCACCATTAGGTGCCGGTTGCTGTTCAAAGTGCCCTAAATTTGTAGGAGGCGAGATTGGTTGTTGTAACCAATGGCATCCCAAACCATCACACCTGGTGTTTTCCACTATGCTGCTCAACAGTGCAGCCCTCCAGGTTGCACTCACCATGGTACCGCCAGACACGTATGCGGCCATCACTGTAGGACACATTGAAGCGGGACTCATCCGAAAAGACCACATTTTGCCACTCAGCACCCCAGTGACGGTGTTCATGTGCCATTTGCAATCGGAGGAGCTTGTGGTGTCTGGACGATGGAAGCCAACATAATGACATGCAGGCAACCAGTCTAACCTGCAGCAGATGGCGACGAACCGTTGATGCAGACAAGTTCACACCTGTTGCAGTGCTCCAGCATCAAGCCAACACTGTGGATGAAGCTGTACGGTCCGTTATAGCCATGCAGACAAGATGACAGTCATCCTGTGCTGTGGTCATGTTCCGTGGTCCAGTACCCGCTCTTCATTGCATATGACCTTCATCTATCCACTGTTTCCACACATGCATCACTGTTACAGCAGCATGCCCTGTACAAACCAAAATGTCATGGTATGACAAACCTGCTGCCCAGAGACTGATCATTTTGCCCCGTTTGAACTCACTCACATGTCAATATGGCTCCCTTTGATGCCGACAAGGCATACTGGCACTCAGTTTATTGTTTCCACCTTGCTTGACAGCTCTGCACTGGCTACACTGGGCGCAACGCTGACCTTGTCGGACTGATACGAGAGGGCTCTGCTCGGCCTATGTGTACCCCATCTCTCTGCAAACCTAATCACTTATTGCTTGCACACTCTTCTACACTTCCACCAAATTTGGAGTTATTTGGGAAATTCTTTCTTGGTGTTGCAATTTTCACAAATTGCAGTGTATTTGCATGACAAATAAATGTATATTTTGAATGTTCTGGGAATAGCCTCTGAAGTCTGTTTCATTCTGAATGACTTTTGCATAATTGGTACACCATAAAAAATAGACAAAATCTTACTGCACAAAAATGCAGATCTCGTTAAACCACTCAATTTATTTTAAAGGAAATTCTTTTTGTGGAGTTAATCATTTTCAAGATATTCCTCATTATTGGTTTGAATTTTCAAATAAATACTTTTCTCAAATGGAAAGCTGTTATGCATTTTTCTTGTGATCATGCAAAGAGCATGGAATTTCAAAGCCATGACATAGCAACATGTGCTTTCTGGAAATTGGCAACAGTTTTCTTTCATCTTTTTGTTAGTCACACTTCTCATATTGCTTCAAAGTATCAGGGTGTTAAACTTATAGTTAATATTTCAACATGAATAAAGATTGAAAAGAGTTACATTAATAACCCATCTACTGGCCAAAATAAATGAGAAAAAGTAATTACTGAACAATTTACTATCAATTTAACAATAGAAGTTAAGTACAATTACAGTTGGTCATTATGAAGAACAAGTAGATATAGATTGAGTACAGAGTAGTCAGTGATAATTTTGAAAATGTATATTATATATATATATTTTTTAATTAACACTCTACATGCATAAAAGAGATATACATACATAGAGAAAGAGAGATTGAGAATTATTTATCGCATTTTTTATCAATGACATTTATTTTTCATTTGTAGTACTAAAATTATGTATTTCTTTACTTCATTCTACTTTTCATATTCAGCATAAACATCTCATACACATTACTAACAGATGGCATTTGAGCAAATGGACTGACCACCTTTCCACCTGAAAGCACTAAGTATAACTAAATTAAAATGTTTTGCATCATCTACAAGGATAAAAAAGGTTCTGGGTCTATTCCTGTATTAAATTATACCTTTTCTATTTTTATGTACTTACCCTGCAACATAAACAGTATTCCCTATTGATTTTCTATCTAAACAGAAGTAACTGTCATAACTTCCACATTCCTTTATCATTTTCCCTAAGTTGCGCTCATTACGGAAGTCATAGCACGTGTTCTTCACATCTACAATTTCACCTGAAAGGATGATTTATTATAATATTAATTGTAAAAATATAGCTGTTTAGGCATTATAATTAACAGAGGTGTTCTAGATTACAGCTCTCAAGGACATACATTTACTCATTCATTTGATATGGTACATAATGAGACTCGCTCGTTTCTCTGAACACAGCTTGTTCAAAAGCAACAAATATACTGAACTATGATTGAGCTTCTGGTTCATATGCCCTCATGTGGAAACGGGCATTTATTCATTCGAGTATTTGCTCACTTGAGAGTTCACATCTAGCGTTGTTGTCAGGCACATTGCTTCAGTGTGTTAAAGCAAATGAATGGCAATATCATATGCTATGTTATTGAATTTTCAACTTTGTTTCTACCCATTGCTATGGTCAATCTTTTACTGCATTATGTTAACAAATTCTATTCTGTAATGCTTGTCATTACACTTAAGCAAAACATTTATTAAAACATGTTTCAAAATAAATTTCATAGAAGTTTTATATACAGTTACATCTGGAATTTTGTGAGAGGAAACAAAAAGAACAACCCAGTCATGCATATAAACATTTAGTTAAATACACATTACAAGTTATATATAATACAATAAATTAAATAATGATTAGTCATTAAAATCCAGAAATTGCACAATATCATTAAAGTAAATTATGCTACTACCAACATTTAACACAAATTTAGGTTGATTAACTCAAAAGTTGTTGCTTTAGCTACTTTAATACTATATACAGAGTGAGCCAAAAGACTCCGAATTGGCTGCGCTGTGTTTTTCCGGTCCGCGTCCTTGGCAATCGTTGCCGTCTGCCACTATCATGGAAAAGCGCAGATGAAACCACACAACATTTGTAAAACTACTTTTAAAGGTTTTACTTACAAACTTTACGAAAGGAGGTACTGAAACTGGCCACCATCGTCCATACATTTTTGGCACCTCTTTAGGAAACTATCTATCATGACTGATGTCGTCTAATTTTCTTCGGTAAGAACCGAATGCCGTCTTTTAGATTTCTTAGCCTGAACACTTCCTGTGACCTGAAACTTACTGTAAAGTTCATGGATTGTTGTACAGCCTGGAACTGTTACACCTGGAAATCTTTCTGCAAATCATACTTTCACTTTGCAAGCTGACTGAGTTAACACATACGAATCATAAATAAATGCATGCTGTGTGTATAATATAAACTTTGTTTATAGCAGCAGTGTGTTATTATGTTTTTATGATATTTTCACATGCCCAGTGGAAAAACACTGCGCAGCTGGTAATATTGTTCATAAAATACCCCTCTGCGGTAACTTAAAACAAAAAGTGAACAAGACAAACCCACACACCCTGGAAGAATTAAAACAAAATATCTGCCAGGAAATTTCTCAACGTGAACTATGGCGAGTGATGGATAGTTTCATAAAGAGGTCCAAAAATGTATGGACGACGGTGGTCGGATTCAGCATCTCCTTTCTAAAATTGGTAAGTAAAGCCTTTAAAAGTAGTTTTAAAAATGTTGTATGGTTTCATCTGCACATTTCTATGATAGCGGTATACGGCAACGAGCGCTGAGGATGCAGACAGGAAAAACACTGCGCAACTGGTTCAGAGTCTTTTGGCTCACTCTGTACAATGGTTGTACCCAAAATTGTGTTTTGTTTTAATGGGATACAAATTAACAAATCTGAGAATAAACTTGGTATTCTCAAAAATCTGTAACAGAAAAATGTAATATGAAATCTCAAATAGTATAAAAATAAAACCAAAGAGTTTTCTTAAAAGTAAATTTAAGAACAGCTCAACACTTCTTATTAAGATACTATTACAACTGGCACAGTGGTGGTGGTTCATTTTGTCAATAATAATCCTGAGGCACTTCAGTACATTGCTTCTTCCAGTTTTATATTATAACTGATAAGCTTCTTCATTTTATTTTAAAAGAAAGTATTTTCATTCGTACCTACCACTTAACCATACCGGAATTTCATGTGAATTGATGCTACACATAATGCACTGTGCGTCAACAATGCTAATGAAGCCCACGGACTGAGTCTTTCTCTTTTGTCTGGTCACACTGGGCATTTGAACAAAAAATGAGATACTTTACTCATTCAGTATATCAAACAAAATGGATTGAGAGCAGGACACCGTTCAAGTTCTGGTACATCTAACTCAACTATATACAGGAGCTAGTTTGTGTTCAAAGGCATGAATGGTACAAATTAATACCAAAACTAATTAGATAGACAGCTCTTCTGCTTTTGTTATTGTTCTCTTTTACCACCAAACACTAGAGTCCTTCAAACATTTTATATACTGTTGTTCTCTCCGGGCTAACTGGCAAAGATTTTTTTTTATGTAGTTTACTCATTTCTATCTTGGATTTCCTCTTCCTCACTTCCTCCAAAACATGCTTTTGCAGTGAGCCTTTCTTTTCCTAATCCATTCTTATTCTATTGGAAATCCATTTAATTGTCTATTTTCCATTATCACTATAATTAATTCTTGTTATGCTGCTTTTCGAAAAACAATTTTATTTTGCATTCTTAGTTCACTTTTCTGTAGTATGCTTTTATATTTATATTTACCTTGGAGGATTAGATTTTAAAGTGCAAGAAAAATGAAGCACACTTTATCCTCTACATCTAAGATTCCTTTAAACCTATGTTTCCAATCATTTTTCAGATAAGATCAGGTTTTTTATTAATGTGGTTGCTAATGTAGGATTTCATATTCAGGATCAAGCACATTAACCCATTCGAGCCATATGACAAGCTGTACTCACATAAGTTAGTAAGGACATTTAAATTGCAAGATAAACACAGCTCGCAAGTGTGTGCTGGCAAATAAACTACATATATTTGTATTTTTAACTAACAGGTGGCATTCAAAGGATCTCCATATCTCTTTAGAAGACTAATGAGCAGAATAACTAATGCTATTGATACCATAAGAACAAATAAGGAGGACATATCAGCTGATATATCTCATAACAAAGTGAAATGTGTCCAATGTGAATCATGATCTGCAAATAATGTGCTGTTTGTTAAATGGAAGGATAACAAAGATCTTTATTTCCTATCAGTAAAACAAAGCTCTTAGCATTACAGCAACAAACTGAGAAGAAGGAAAAGTCAGATACTCAGAGAGGAGTTAAAGAAATCAAAGTGTGCTCTTGAGTACCAGAAGCAAATGGGAGGTCTCAATTTATAAGATTAGGTGATAACTTTGTTTCCTATAATACACTGCACAGCTAAAGGTTACAGGAAAATATTCTTCTGTCTGTTAGACATGTGCATATTTAATTCTTTCATTGTGTTTCACAAGATGACTGGTAAGAAAAAGATCAACTACATGGACTTTAGAACCAAGTCACTTATTAGCTGTTTCAAAGTATAACACCACCAGGGTACAATATTAGAGGTAGCCATCAGGTGGGGATACCCAATTGAGACTGCAAGCTAAGCCATACACCTCTTTTTCAATGAACATTCCACTCACAGACAAGAAAGAAAGAAAAAAGAAAGAAACAAAAAGATGTATTGTATGTGAAGTATAGGGAAAAATAATAACAGTACTTAGCAATGCAAAAAGTGTTGTGTTGCTATTCATTTAAAGAACTGTTTTGAGATCTACCATACGTAAAAATAATATTAGGCTATCAAGATGCGAGTCAATGCATCCAATGTCATGCATGCAAAGTTTCAGCAAACAAATTATATTGGTAGATTTTATTTGAATTTTTAAACTTTACAGCACACTCATGCAGCTGCACAGGGATTTAAATAATATTTGTGAGGTAGCGATGAGGGTGTTTAAGTAAGGCACTAATGGATTAATCTTGCATGTATGAATGGACATGAAAGTTCACTTTATTGCTCTAGTTAGGATATATCCTGTAGATAATTCACATTTTAAATATTGCAAGTAATACAAAAATTTAGCAAACTTTGGTTACCTACTTCATTTAGTCCACCTGCATGTAAACAGCCGCCGACCTCCAGACTTCAAGGCATTATGATCTTGTGGAATAGTTGAACTGTGCTGTGTACCTTCCTCATTGCATTTTAGGAGGTATGAGAAGCAAGAAAGTGAACAATGCTTACATGAACAGTTAGTGCACAGTCTTCAAGAAAGTCGTCCTCCATGGTGTAGTGGTTACCATGCTAGCTTCTAGTTCCCGAGGTTGCGGTTTCAAACCTGGCAGAAGGCAATGGATTTTCTTGGGCATAAAAATCCCTAGCATGACTTCCTTTGGAAGGGAAGTAAAGCCGGTGGTCCCATGAACCTCAAGCCTGATAAAGAGACCTCTGAGCAAATTTTCTGGTCTTTCACACCCAATATAAAAAGGGACACTAAGGACCACAGCAGTAACGTCCATAAATAAAACTCAATTCAATTCAATTTGTCTTCAAGAAAAGAAAAAGAAAGTTCTACAATATCCAGGCAATGGTAACAAAATGTAATGCAGTCTTTTGGAGTGTGCCCCTGAAGAAGTAAAGCATGAGTATGGTATCACAGTATATATTTTTTTGTTGGGGTAGAGTATATGCTAGCCTTCATTGTATGTAACTGTCAACTGTAACTGTTTTGTAGCTGTCAAAATGAATAACTTAGTTTTATTACATCTTGCAACCAATGCAGTAAAGCAACATCATATTAAAAGGGGTTTTAAAATAAACTTCAAAGTAATGGTTTTGATCTTGTTTTTAAATGTATATACTGTATATGTTAATGCTTTAGTTTACCACTCCTCTTCCTCTTCTTGAAAATGTACAATATACATTTATTATATTTCAAGAAAATAATCTTTGTCTGTAGATGGCATCTTAAGTATTTACACTCATCTAAATACCTGGGTTAGGTAATTCATTTATAATCATTAAATTTATTCCTTTTATGAAGTATCTGCAGAAAAGCACAAATGAAAGGATTGACTCTAACAGGGGCATATGGTCAGTAAACTAGTAGGACTAGTTTAAAATAAAGAGAGTTGAGGGTTGTTACACTACATCACTATAATATTCTTACTTGAACGCGTTTCGGGAGACGGTTTGTTCCCATCGTCAGCATGTCCTCATCTCAGTAGTGATGTAGTGTAACAACCCTCAACTCTCTTTATTTTAAATTATGACACATCACTGTTACTAGCTTCTAAATCTTCAAAATTAGTCAATAGTAGGACTAGGCTAGTCTCCTAAGTATCACCAGCTTATACAGTATAAACTTTATCATATTTTATGTTTTAACTTTAAAAGTAATGATAACATTGAGGGCATTGACTCATCCAGCCAACACTCTACCTCTCCCTTGCCGCCTAGGATTAGCTGCAATCCAAGTGTTTCTCATGCTATGTTATAAATAGCACACGGTTGGGCATGCACTGGTAAAAAACGTCTGTGTATCCATTCTTGTTAGAAAGAATATGTTAATACATTTATTATTTTTGTGTATTGTGAGTTATGTTGAAAATGTGCCTGTGAAGTGTCACACAGATTAAAACAATATTGTGTGTTTTATGCTGGTTAGTATTCATGGAGAGGGACTTGGCTGAGAATACAAGTCTTCTGCATTTCACATCAGCTGAATCATGTCTGCCAACAACACAGTGTTGTGTTTTGGATCGTTTGTTAAGTACTGGTGCTTCATTCAGAGCTTTGGGTTTTCAGAAAAAGCAAGACAGTATGGTAAAAGAGTATGCCTATTTCGGACGTTTCTACAAGCACATAAATGAAAAACTATGTACATCATTTCAAAATTGAATACTATAATTCTTTAAAATGGCTAACTATAAGTAAATCTAAAAATAAAATTATTTTGCTGGCCTTATATTCTTTTTGAAACTGATAGAAGAGTATGGAATAGTGTAGCTTTCTCTGATATCATTAATTTTCACAAAGTAAAGATTTGACATGAGAAGACACAATCACATTTATCTGCAATAACGAAATTGAAAACTTTTGGTGAAACAAGGATAGACATTTAACTATGTGTACAATGCACATTGGATGTTTTGAAACACAGTGCCAAAATTGATTCTAATAAAGAAATAATCAAACGATTAATCAATGTAACTTGCCTATTGGCAAAGTAAGAGCTACCTTTCAGAAGTAATAATGAGCATAATGAATCCATTAATCAAGGAAACTATATTGAGTTCTTACACATGCTATCCAAGTATGACATGAAATTAGATGCACACTTACAAAACATCAAATTGAATTCAAAATGACATTATTGCAAGTATTAGTGGGGTAATATGCACCTTTTGGTGCCAATGCTGGACAAAACAACAGATGTTGCAAAATTATCTCAGCTTTCCAAAGTCATTTGTTATGTAAATGAGGGTGAAATTTGGGAGAGATTTTCAGGCTTTACAGATGTCAGCAATAATCACTCTGCAGTTGTGTTAAGTGAGCATGTATATAAAATCCTTACAGACTTTCAGTGAGAGTCTGAGAACAAGCTGATATTATTGCAAGTATTAGTGGCGTAATGCTAGACATAATAAAGAAAAAAGTAAAATATGCACCTTTTGTTGCCAATGCTGGATAAAATGACAGATGTTGCAAAATTATCTCAGCTTTTCAAAGTCATTTGTTATGTAAATGAGGGTGAAATTTGGGAGAGATTTTCAGGCTTTACAGATCTCAGCAATAATCACTCTGCAGTTGCGTTAAGTCAGCATGTATATAAAATCCTTAAAAACTTTCAGTGTGTGTCTGAGAACAAGCTCATGGCTCACAGATATGATGGAGCTGCAACATTTTCTGGTCATTTAAATGGGTTGCAAGCACTAGTAAAGAAAAGATTTTCCAATGCGCTATTTGTCCATTGTTATGCTCATTGACTTAATCTAGTTTTATCGCAGTCAGTGTAATTCATAGAGCCTTGTATAATATTTTTCAAGACATTGAGTGGTTTTTGTTAATTTTTTTCTCATTCAACAAAGCGTGTAAATGCACTGAATGCATCGGAACTCAAGAAGAGGCTTCCAGTTATTCGTTAGAATTGCAACTATAGGATTGTGAACATGGTGCATGAAAATAAGACAGAACTGATCTCATTTTTTGAGCATACACTACGTGATCAAAAGTATCCGGACAGCTGGCTGATAATGACGTACAAGTTCGTGGCACCCACCATTGGTAATGCTGGAGGTCAATATGGTGTTGGCCCACCCTTAGCCTTGATGACAGCATTCACTCTCGCAGGCATACTTTCAATCAGATGCTGAAAGGTTTCTTGGGGAATGGCAGCCCATTCTTCATGGAGTGTGGAACTAAGGAGAGGTATCGATGCAGGTTGGTGAGGCCTGGTATTAAGTCGGCATTCCAGAACATCCCAAAGGTGCTCTATAGGATTCAAGTCAGGACTCTGTGCAGGCCAGTCCATTACAGGGATATTATTGTCATATAACCACTCCGCCACAGCCCATGCAGTATGAACAGGTGCTCGATTGTGTTGAAAGATGCAATCGCCATCCCCAAATTGCTCTTCAAAAGTGGGAAGCAAGAAGGTGCTTAAAATATCAAAGTAGGTCTGCGCTGTGATCGTGCCACACAAAACAACAAGGGGCACAAGCCCCCTCCAGGAAAAACACGACCACACCATTACACCACCACCTCCGAATTTCACTGTTGCACTACACACGCTGGCAGATGATGTTCAACGGGCATTCGTCATACCCACACCCTGCCATCGCATCGCCACATTGTGTACCATGATTCGTCACTCCACACAACGTTTTGCCACTGTTCAATCATGTAATGTTGATGCTCCTTACACCTAGCGAGGTGTCATTTGGCATTTTCCTGCGTGATGTGTGGTTTAAGGTTTCTCACCTCACGCCTAACTGTCATAGTACTTGGAATGGATCCTGATGCAGTTTGGAATTCCTGTGTGATGGTCTGGATAGATGCCTGCCTATTACTCTTTACGACCCTCTTCAAATGTCGGCAGTCTCTGTCAGTCAACAGACGAGGTCGGTCTGTACGCTTTTGTGCTGTAAATGTCCCTTCACGTTACCACTTCACTATCACATCAGAAACAGCGGACCTAGAGATGTTTAGGAGTGTGTAGGGATACAGTGTCTCGCGTACAGACTTCTGACACAAGTGACACCCAATCACCTGACCACATTCGAAGTCAATGAGTTCCAAGGAGCATCCCATTCTGCTGTTTCACAATGTCTAATGACTACTGAGGTTGCAGATAATAAGTACCAGGCAGTAGGTGGCAGCACAATGCACCTAAGATGAAAAATGTATGTTTGTGGGGGTGACCAGATACTTTTGATCACATAGTGTATGTTAATGACCCAGACTCCTGGAATAGTGACACTTTTATTAGTGCCAGAGGATATTTAGCATCATTACAGGATTTCACATTTTCTTTTCTGTTGGAAATTTTTAGTCATATTTCTTGCTCTCACTGTTACATTATTCAATATTCTCCAGGCAAAGACTTTTTATGTAAATTATTGCAATGCAAAAATGAAATATATCATTTCTTTCATTCAAGAATCTATAAATAATTTTGATGATATGTATGCAACACTAAAAGAAAGTAGCATGGATGAGAATGTAGCTAGAAAGTGAAGTTGGGAAGGTGAATTAGATGATCCCAGAGTGAAATATTTGCACCTTTAGGAGATAATTGACATGATAACCAAATGGAAAACTGATTTTGTTATTTACAAGAACTAAAATTTATTGAACTACTTAATTAAAAAATGTTTGAATCTTTCAAAACTAGATTTCCTGAAATTTTGTTTATGCTTTAAATCAACCTATAAAAATTTGTTTCATTTCAAAAGTTTGTGAAGCGAATTAGTGGCTATATATAGGTTGTCAGACTTTTCAGGTAGGTCAGTGACTGAGATTGCAAAGTTTTTGAAAGATATCAAGTCAGGAGAAGACACATTTCCATAAGTTTATAAATTATGCTGCCTCATAGCTACAACTCCAAGTGAGCACCTCTACAGTAGAACATATGTTTTCCTGTTTAAAATGCATAGAGGGTTACATACAGAACACTCAGTACAAAGACAGGCTTTCCCAGCTTTCATTGTTATCAATCAAAAAGGCTCTATTGCTCAAAATTCAAACCCAAAGACATTTTTATGATCATGTCATAGCAACATTTGCCCAAAAAGGAGAGAGAAGGATTCCGTTAATGTATGGAAGATGGAGATGGAGGTAAGCTCTTTGTTTTGTTCTAATACATATTACCTATAACAACATATTTCTTATATTTTTTCCTGTGTAGATTTGTTAAACAGTGTCATGACTGGCATTGTAGCTCAGTCGGTAGAGCACCTATCTGCTGTGTGAGGGTTCCTGAGTTTGGTTTCTTCCCGGGGGGTGGGACTTTTTCTCTAGCCAGGATTATTCCCTATCCTCTCCAGAGTATAGAAGCATGAATGAGATTGTGAATGTGTGTGTGTGTGTGTGTGTGTATGTGATCTAATGAATAAAACCCAAAGTTTACCAGAAATCCAATGACAACCAAATTTGAGTTAACACCATTGCCTATAGGCAAAAATATGTTCCAAAGGAAAGGCCGCCAATAAGACCATTGTAGTTAAAGGCAGGGTATAAATGGAACTTAAAAAGAATGTTCAATTTCTGCTGGTCCCCCTAAAAAATATCACCACACGCCATTGGACTGTAAAACGTGGCAACCAACGTTTTGAGTAGGACTGAAATATTTAATACATTGCATAGCATTTGACATTTTGACTTTCATATACTAAGGAGCCTTTAGTCTTTCAACAGATGGCAATGCTGCTTAAATTTTCTTTCTGTTAGCTATGTACATGTACACATGTACTTTAATATCTTTCTGTTGTAATTCTCAAAATTTCTGAAATGTTCATCAGCATGTCTTATACCTGAACCTTAAAGCATGCAAAGTACAAAAACCATTAAAAAATACATTAATAAGAATAGTATCCCATTTTACCTGTTGGTTTCCAAGCAGAATTGTATTCCAAAAGTCTTTCTGCAGTAATTCTAAGAGTGTGCTGAAATGTTCCCTCAGAACCAGCATCCTGTAAAATAAACATTAAAGTATAGGCACACTAAAAGGGATGTGTTATGTAAAATAATTTCTAGGAACTGGATCAAAAATTCAATTATAATTAATTTGCACAAATATGAAATTATTTTACTTGGAATAAGAATCTGATGAATTTTTTACACACACATGTGCCTGGAACAATTACCATTTTCAAATGGGTTACTAAATTGGATTTGAAATAAATAGCATTTTTGTGAAATTTATGTTTCTTCATGAGCAATAACCTATATAAAATACTTTAAGGGAAGGCATGGGTGAAATTCGGGCACAAATGATGAAAAATCCGATTTTACATTTTTTGCCTTCAAATTATGTTTCTACTTTGTACTTTCAGAATCTATTATAGTTTACGCCGCATCGCCATTTAAAAGGCAGCTACGTCATTATTTAAATGCCCATGTGCAGGTGGGCGTAGCTCCTGAAATGCACTCCTTACCCCATTGCAGCAAAATTGCATACAATTTTGAAGTTTAAGGGGACCTAGGAGAGATTTTTTAGTCAAAATGGCCAACATTTTCAGCTTTTTTATTTCTGCAAAAATAAACTCTCTATAATGTTAGCCAAACATTTAAATGCGTTTGATGGTAATAAAAACCCTTTTAAAGGGTTTGGCAGGCATTTTTAAAAACCATACACGGAAATTTAAATGCCTGCCACACCTATTTATGTTCTCGCTTGCAAAATAGTTACCTTTTTTCCCAAAAGTTATTCAAATTTGCGCCATAGTCAGTGTGCCAAGAGGATGGGTATAGGATTAAGGACACCAAGAAGTGAATTTCCACGAAAATATTGATTTTTTGTTTTGCATTCTATAGAGAAGCACAACTCCTTAGCTTTAAAATTATATATATAACATGGCATGTTACACGATTAGTAAGCCCTTTAAAAATGGCGGCGCAAGCTCCACATCGGGATTTATGGCCATGCGGTCTAAGGCACGATAGGAGTAGCTAACCTATCAAACCAAGGATCGTAAGATCGAAACCCGGTAAAATGCATATTCTGCATTCAATTGAAACTGTGGTAAAAGATGGGGAGGGCCCAACTAGAGCAAGCAGTGTGACAGCATGGTTGGATGTTGACGGGCCTCAATTGGATGCAGATATGCATTTTACACTTTTAAATTTAAAAAAAAAAATCACACACAATATTAGGCAGAAAATATTAATGAGGTCAGACAATGCTGAAACTATCATGGGCTCAGTTGGCCAAGTGCGTTAAGGCATTGAGACATGATATGGTTACGTTGCATAATCAGAGGTTCGCGCCCCAAAGAAACAAAATGTTTTATTTTATTTTTATTCTTACTCTGAGAAGAATATACCTTACCTCATTGGGTATCCTTGAAGGATTGTAGTGGTAGGCTTAAAGTTATGCAAAAAATGGGTATCAAAACTGGTCAAAATATGAAGACAGCATTTTTAAAAAATGATAGACGCCGACTCTCAGGGCCAAAAAAAGCAGCTCAAATAATTTGTGACAAGGCTAAATACATTCAAATCAGCAAAGAAACAGTTAAAAGTACTAAAACTTAAAGAATAGGAAGCTAAACAAGGACCATCATATGGTTCAGGGGAATTCTAAAGCAGTAAATATGTGTTGTTATACATTTAAAGCTTTAAAGTCATTTTTCTTCGTTTTTTGTTTTCCTACATTTTTTAATGTTCAAAATGCTCCTTGCAATGCAGTTTTTAATAGATTTCTTTGAACTTTTGCACACATGTTCTTAGATAACTGCCACATAAAACTTGGGATTTTAAATGATTTATATGTAGCAGTTTAATTGTTATTGCATTTTTAATTTGAAAATTACTAATAATTTGGAAAAAAAAGGTAACATATGTATTCAATAATTTTTTTCTCCAAAACTATTTGACATATCTGAAAAAAATACCAAGTTTTGTAGACATAATCAAAAGAAACATACAGTCAGAGTTTAGTTTATTTACAACTAATAATGTTATGCATGGAGCATTTGTTATACCACACTAAAACTGTGGCAAAAAAACCAATAAATATTTTTTTTTGCGAAACTATCTTAGAAATGTGAAATTTGGTATATCTACTGGATACCCTTTGGCACAAATTCATACAAAATTTCACATCATTATGACCAACACTATGGATTTTAGCAATTTTCACAGATGCCTCCCCTTAAGAAAAAAGCCACAGCCTACTACATATCTGGCCTGCACACTCTGCCGACAAGGCATGGTCACGTGACCTAGTGGAGGCGGCGAACATTGAAAAGGTATGTTTGTTTTGCTAATTTTCTATCAATGAATAAAGCAGTTCTCCTGTGCATATTTTGAGTTATTTCATGTATGAAAGTATTTGCTTTTTAACCCCACTTCTACGGATTGCTAACCACATTGGGGTAAATAAAATATCTGTTATTGTAGTACGTTGCAGAAGTATACTTGGTTATGTCTGGCACAACTCTGAAAGTAACTAATAACTATTTGTATGTTTTTATCAGAGAATTATATTGTAAATGTATAAAAAAACAGTGTTTTCTTTGTATTTTCAGAGCTGCAATGTCTTTCAAGTGTTCAGTACCAGGTTGCAGATCGAATTATGAGCCTCCGTATGTAACCTGCTTTAGGTTTCCCAGAGATGAGGAACGACAAAAATTATGGCTAAGCAGAATACGCAGGTAGAATTTTGAGTTCACTGAAAATGTTAGAGTCTACATTACATACTTTCCAGAAGAAATGGTTATTCGAGAGGATAAATGGCAGGATAAAGATGGACGAGTGCATTTCATTTCACATGCTAATCCTTGCCTTACTGATGATGCTTTTCCTACAGTTGTTAATGAAAGTACACCCCACTTAAGCTTTTCACTTCCAAAGAAAAGAAGAACAAGAGAGGAAAGGGAAGATGAAGCACTTAACAGCCCTGGATCAAAATTTAGCTTCATATGATAAGGAATTACAAAAATAACAAGTTACTCACATGAAGATGTAACCGTTTATATAAAAAAATATGTGAATGAGAGAAAAGATTGGGCACTTTCAATTAGTGTTAGTGCTATTACAGATAAATACAGTATCAGTGCCTTATGTTGTTAGTAGTTTTGTGGTTTCTAGTGATAAGTGCTTTACAGTGTATATAGACAAAGAATTGAATCCTAATGAACTGAATCTCGAATTTAGTGTTATCTTGGAGAAATCTCAGGTGGATGCATTATTTGAATTGTGTAGTGTGCCTTTGTCAAACTTTAAAGAAAGTAAACTTGCTGCAGCAGTGAAATTATTAAAAGAACATGAGGTGCTAGATGCTGGTAAAAACATGAGGTTAAGTGTCCTTACAGAGCAGATGGAATTATTCTCCTTTAAGAAGGAAAGGTACAGATTTTCATCAGATCTTCTTAGGTTGGCTCTGAGAATGTTCCTGATATCTCCTGCATGTTACAGAACCATACTTCAGTCACAGGTACTAACTCTTCCACATCCAAGTAACTTAAGAAAACTGGCTGCCAGTCTAAATGTAAGTGACAGCAATTTTAATATTAGCAATTCCTACATTGTTGGTCGCATTTGTTCCTTGAAACCTGAGGAAAGAGTTGTTAATCTTTTGATGGATGAAGATTATATTTCACCAGAGTTAACTTTTAAAGGTGGTGAATTGGTAGGAACTAGTGCAACAAATACAGTGGAATCTCGTTAGCACATTCCTCATTAACACGTTTTCCCGTGTATTACATTCAATTATAAAAGTCCCGGTACCATATCACCAAATGTAATAACTAACGTTTGCTTAGTGTGTTTTCCCGGTTCCGCTTACTACGTTTGAAGTTTGATGTCCTCATTCACTGTTTTGGCCAATCCTTGATCGGTCCAGTGATAGAAGGCGCTTAACACATTCAAAGTTTGAGTACTCATTGGCTACTTTGGTCAATTCTCGGTCACGGGGTGGATACTGGCAGGCAATCACATGCATGTATGTAAAAATTTGTGTGACACGATTTGTGTGGGCGGGATAGAGAATGCTTTACCTTGGCGTGGTAAATGCCAATGATAGTTTCTACTGTTGAGTGTTGACCAAACATACGTAGATTGTATTTTAACTTTTCATTCGCAATGAAAAAAAGAAAGTGTAGTAAATAACCAATAGTGAAAAACTGAAAATCCTTGAAATAGATCACAATCCAAATATGAAGCATGTGGATATAGTGCAGAAGTTAAACATTCCTCCGTCAACCTTAAACGCAATTGTTAGCAAACCTAAATTGATTAAAACTGCTTTTAAAGAAGGGAAAAATGCAAAAACAAAACTTTCCTCTTGGAAAATAGGATCAGAAGAGGATCAGAACGAAATTTGTTGCATGGAAACACTTACCGTATTCAAATCGTATTGAGTACGCCAAAGATACATTCACCTATTGTACTTGTAACATGATGCACGCTCACAATTTTTTTTTCTTTTTTAGCAGAAATTGTTATCACATGTGTAATAAAACGCACAGCAAAGCCACTCTTGTCGCTTCCATAATTTGCAATTTA
The DNA here is from genome assembly GCA_030765065.1 of Deroplatys truncata. NCBI lineage: Eukaryota > Metazoa > Arthropoda > Insecta > Mantodea > Mantidae > Deroplatys > Deroplatys truncata. The sequence goes on along the minus strand of CM060990.1, from coordinate 603,960,377 downwards.
TTTTCTCAAAAACATTCATAACCTCAAAAATCCAAGTTGACCAACATAAAAGCTTGAATTATTTATTCTCAGGCTTTGTGTATCCAAATCCATTTGAACACATATTGAATTCAACACGGATTGTACTCAAAATTTATTTCAATCAACCATGGAGACGTAGTAGTTATTAGATTTTATTACATAACTATGTTCTTAAATTGCATATTTTGCATTTTTGTTGACACGTTTTCCCGCCTATGACGTCCAAATCCTTAGGTCCCTGCAAAAACGTGCTAATGAGATTCTACTGTATACATGAGCTTGCTAAAACAGCTCAAGTGTTTTCAGTAAATGCTGCATTTGGTAATTATTCAGATGTCATTGCCATTTTGCCAGTCAGTAGAAATTCTGGGAACTTCTTACATGCTACTGTGAGTAACGTTCTCTGCAAACTTGGCAAACTTTATGTAAAAGTAATCAGTCTTATAGCTGATAATAATCAGATCAACAAATCTTTGTTTCACAAATTCACACCACATACATTTGGTTATTATTCAGTAGTAAATCCCTTTAGTGAATCACAGCTTCTGTTTTTGCTCTATGATACTGCGCATATTTTCAAAAATATAAGGAATAATTGGATAAACCAAAAAGATCTTATGTTTAAATTTCCTGATTTTGAAAATCCAGATATAATTAAAAGTGCTAATTTTGGTCACCTCAGATCACTTTATCACAAAGAAAAGAATGAATTGCTGAAATTTTGTCATAAGTTAAATGCAAAAGCTGTTTATGCATCAAATATTGAAAGACAAAAACTTAGTCTGGTGTGTAAAATTTTCAATTATGAAAATATTAATGCCCTCTTAGAATGCAATGATGGTTATGGAGAAACAGCAGAGTTTTTAAATATTATCCTAAAATGGTGGAATATTGTGAATGTTAAATTTCTATATAAGGATGTAAGGTATAAAAATGCTGATTACACAGCAGTCTTTGCCATCGAGCAAGTAGAGTTAATTTTCCTGAATAAAATTTCAGCATGGTTGTGCAATTGGGAACAGCTCTGTAGGGGGAATGTATACCAAGGGCTGACATTGCACTATTTGATGCAATAATGCAGACATGCTCAGGCCTTTATAGTTTAGCAAATTATGCTGTAACAGAATTAAAAGTAAACTATGTTTTGTTTGGCAAGTTTCAAACAGATCCTCTTGAAGAGCAATTCAGTCTTTACCGCCAGTTGTCTGGCAGTAATTATTTTATCCTTCTCCAACAGCAATATGAGAGTGAGAAAAAGATCAGAATTAAAAATTTCCTTTTATTTTTACCAAAACATGGTAACATTCCAGTAAGAAGCTTAAATGTGGGTGCAGATTCTGAAAACAAAAATGTTTCATCATTGACAGAAATTGAAATTGCAAAACCGGTGAATAATGATGTAATGCCTATTGTGTTTTAAATTGCAGGTTATGCTGATTTCAAGGTAGCAAAAGGTATAATATGTCCCCAATGCATTGAGTTATTGATTTTAAATTACACTTTAGAGTATAAATTTAAAGATGCGGCAAGGCTGATTGATTCCTTAAGTACAGGTTCTGTAAAGAAACCCATGATATATTGCGTAAAAGTAACATGCTAGTATATCCAACTATTTCAAGGCTTAGTCAAAGAGTGTTATGATGGTTTTATTAAAAGCAGTAATCATCTTGCCTTGTTGAAGAACTTTTGCAGTCCCTATATAGTAAACATTATGGATGAAACCAGAGAAACGATCATCAATCAATGCAATCATAAATTTGAAGACTATTTTCATGATGTATGCTCAATTATTTGCAAAATTATTCTAAATAATTACTCCAAAATGGTAACTGAGGATAAGAAACAAAAGTCTTGTGATAAAAGAAAAATAAAGAAACTGACCAGTGAGTGAATTAATTCACGAGTATTTTGTGCTTGCCATGAGGAAGGAAACAATACTTTCAGTATCTCTATGATATTTACATAGAATAATGTGTGTATTAAAAACCACTTTTTTCTGTAATATGAATTATTGTATATATTTTATAATGAGCACAGTGAGGCTAACTGACTTTGGCTTCACATCATATATTTCAGTAATTTTACTCTTTTTACTAAACTAATAAGTATGTGGCAAGCTTTAGTATATTACCGGTAGTAACATTAGCAGATTCAGTGGATGGACTGTTAGCTTTTATGTTGACTTTAATTTTCAGTAAATACAAAAGAAATATAAAAGTTTGTCAGTGTGTATTGACTTGTACAGTGGTAAATGAGAATATTGCTCCAATGTATTAAATTAGTGCAGAATATTTTAATTTTTATTGTATATTCACAGCTTTTGAGTGGAATAAATATAATCATATCCAAAAATGCTTCTTTGTACAATTTTGCAATTCCTGTTGTAATGAAATATATAAAGCATGAGAATAAGTTCCTACAATAGTGTTCAACAGGTAAGTAAGTCCTAATAAACTGAAATGTGTGTTATCTAGCTGTTTATTTTCATTCCATTTGAAGCTGAACTGGTAAACATATGATTATATAAAGGTAAGGAGCTTAGTGAAAATAATATTTTGTCCCAAAACATAACACAGATGTTCAGAGCATAATTAATTTAAAATTGTCATATTTTGAGCCACTTTCTTTGTAATAAGGTGAATTGACTTTTATGTGCACCTGTATAACTTAACTGCATAGTAATTATACTCTGTTTCAATTTCTTCATTTATTATCATTATTAAACAAAGTACCCATAATACTGCTGCAGTTACATTATTTGATAAGCTCATAACACTACAGCTACACATTCTATTGTGTATTTTTTATAGTGTTGTCTATGTTTCTCACAGTTGCTTTCTCTAGTAGCCATGTAGAGTTCTCTTTTGTGTTTGCAGGATATCTTAATACCTTGTGTTAACCAGCCATTTCTAGGTGTGTTAATAATTTTCTTTACATGAGATGGAAAACTTGAGTTATGAATCCTTATGAAAGTATTTAGAAAAAGGAGTTAAACTTGTCATTCATGTTGTTCTTTTTGTATATTTCTTCCCAGGTTTGTTCTGAAAGCCGGTAATTAAAGAGTTTTATGTTCTCACTGTTAATGACTTGGTAGTTGGATACATGATTCATTATTTTGGAATGGGGAATGTTATAATTGATTTTAAGCAACTGTCCATCATGGTCTGAAAGTCCATTAGTTAAGGGTTGGATTTCATGGTACTCCTTTTTAGACATATCTATGAAAATACTATCAATAGCTGTTTTGGAATTTTTTTGAATTCTAGTTGGAAAGTTGACTGTATGCATAAGGTTGTATGTTCTTAATAATGAACAAATTTGTTCCTTTTGGTTGCTGTCTTTAATGAAGTCTATATTTAGGTCACCACAAAGTATAAATTCAATTTTAGGTTTGAATAAATATTTTAGTGCAGCATCCAGATTGTATAGGAAGTTTTCAAAATTGGCAGCTGGGGCTTTGTATACTGTTAATATAATTAGTGCATTGTCTGGCATTTTTATATGAACCGCGCAACCCTCAAATGTTTGTTCTATACAGTATTTATCCAGATCATATTGTCAAACTGTATGTTTTTCTTAACCAAGATACTCACACCTCCTTTATAGAGTTTTTTTCTACAATAATATGCTGCTCTGTTGTAGCCTTCCATTGAGATATGTAATATTTCCTGTTTGTCCATGTGATGTTCCATTATGCATAATATATCAGGGTTTTTACTTTCATTTTTGAAAGTAATTAATAACTCAAGAGATTTTATTTCTTAAAGTTTGAATATTTTGATGAAATACTGTTAATGAGTAATCTCTTTTTGTTGATTGTGTGCAATATTTGTCTACTTTCTCTGTTTCAATTACTTGTAATGTCCTTCCATATCTCTTATTTAGCCTAAAAAAGGGGAGACTCTACTGTTAACAATTGCAGGAATATTACTGGTATTACCCATGGATGTACATGAAATGCTCTCAGCAATGAGGTGCGTCAGCATATCCTTGCCATGAGTGCATAAATGCAATCCATGTGTAGTATAACCATTCCTCTCAATGGATGATACATCTATAATTCTAATGTTGCCTGTTCCCTCTCTACCAAAACACTGATCAAGTCTTCGATTAACCACCCTCACCTTCTTGTTAATCCAAGGCTTGCCATGCCTCCAGAAGAGATTCACAAAGCTCACATTTGTGTGGCTACTGGCATCAGCAATATGGTTTATATCCATCTCAATTGAATAATTGAGATTCCTATCCAAACTATTTCCAGGTCCCCCCACTATTACCACATGATCTTCTTTATTGAGATCCTTTGACATGTCTGCAAGATTCCCCACCACATGGCTAAGACCAGCATTGGGATTGAAAACACTGCTAACAGTATATTTCTCACCTAATTTCGCCTGGAATCTTTCTCTGATGCCCCTAGCATGACTACTTCCTAAAACTAAAACCCTATCTTTGGCATCAGAGGACCCCTTTCCTGGCTTGGGTTTGAGAACAGACCTCGTCCTCGGAAGTGACGTGGCAGGCACTTCCTCCGGCAAAGCCTGGGAAGATCCCACCTCCGCCACCGCCAAAGCCGAAAATCTGTTTTTCAACTCCAACTCGGGAACTTTGTCACGAGGACACCCAAAACTTCTACGCCTACGTTTAGGATTGGTATACACATGAAATTCCAGTGATCTAATTTTACTTTTACTATCCAATTTCAGGCTTTCAATTTCTAATCTTGCAAGCTCCAATTCCTTTTGTAGGCTTAGAATGGTATTCTCCTGACTTAATACTAAAGCCTTACATCTACAAAGTTCACAGTACCAAAACTGATTTACACTTTCACTATTAGTACTCGCACAGTCCCAATGAAACCACAATTTACACTGAATGCAAAAAACACCTTGCTTCACGATCCTACGGCATGATCCACACTTTCCCGCCAGATCACACGCTTTTTCACTCATAATCACAGCACTTTGCTTACTTCACTTCTTAAACCACTAGCAACACAGCAAACACTTCACTTCTTAACTCACTAGTAATACGACAAACACTTACATCACTTCTTAAACCACTAGTAATGCACCAAAACCATTATTTAACCTTTTATACCACTTGCAAAACACTAAATAATTTCCTATTTAAGTATAATCACAAGCAACTAAGTGTCTAAGTCAGAAAAAACACAAGAATATGTTATGTGAACACGAATAAATCAATTCAATATAGCGGACGTATAAGCTGATATTAGCGTATGGTTTTAGTTGATTTTTACACTAAAATAAATAATGCAAAAAATACACTTATAGTAAAGCAGATGCCCTATATACTGGACTTCACTCCTAAAAGCTTTAACTACTCAAGAGATGATAGTTTTCGGAAAATATAAGCAAAATATGGGAGCTCACACATCTAGCGCCTACATTTAAAAGCCACCTAGTGGCAAGCCCCATCTCTTCTACTACAAGCTCTTTGCTATTATGTAAAATCTACAGAATGCAGTAAACAAATAAGGACACATTACTCTGTTACTTTGAAACAGCATAGCTTCTAATGTAATCTGCTTGCAATTACATATGACTTGCACTAGTGAACTATCGCTAAAGGAAGTGCTCAATATGGTGTCCATTCATAGTTAGGCGTGCTTTTGTCTGATGTTTTTAGGCAATTACACACTCTCTGAAAGACTCCAGGTTGGTCACAGATGCTCTGACAAACAATGATGATGCTTTCCTGTAGTGTTTGTACACCATTAATGGGGGTTACATACACCAAAGATTTCAAGATAAAACTACAAAGTGAAAGCATTTCACAAACTTATCAAAACACAAACTGATTTCATTAGAACTAATATGAATATGCATTGCACTTATCCAGAACTGCGATACGGTTTACAGTACCAACATTAACATTTGTTTACTGCATGCTGTATCCATTGACAGTAACAGAGTAATGTGTGCTCATTTGTTTACTGCCTGCTGCAGGCCATACATAATAGCAAAGAGCTTGCAGTGGAAATGTTCTTTCACAGTGAAGATGAACTAGTGAACATAGCTCTTAAGGTATACATTTTAGAAAACCCATATTTACTGGACATTTTTTTCTAGTTTTGGTCCACACTACTACCTTTCAAAATATGGAATACTTTTTTAACAACTGGTGTATATCTCTATGAAGATAAAATTTATTTTCTTTTTATGCAAATAAAATTTTTGAAATATTTAATAATACACATAGTAAATGATAACTTTCAAAACCTATACAGCAGAGTGATGCTTCTTCAATATGGCAACGATTTTATTATTTCTACTGATGGGAGGTTCACTCCTTATAATTGGTCAATTTTGGCTTTAGTTAAACATAAATCTTACTACACTGGTGATGGTATTTTTTTGTCAAAATGCTATGATCTAATTTTAAAAGTATATTATATGTGTATGCGATCAGCAAGACCATAGTGATAAATTGATAATTGATACCCTTTGGTTTTAGAGTGCCATTTCCACTGGTCTTACAGGTACAGTATGAGAAGACAGAGAATTCTTACTGAACAATAGTTCTTTTACATTATCTATATGTAAATGAAATGCATGAATGGATAATGAATCATATTCATTTCTCAATACTCAAAATTACATAATTAAATTACAAACATTTTAGACCATAATAAAACCTTTTGAAAATAATAGGCTATTTACGCTATAAATTCACTTCTTGATTGCTTGCCTATGCTAATGTATGGTCTCAATACACAGAACTCCTGGTTTTCCATGTATTGATGACCCACTGTCTACTCGCTTACATTATTCATCTATTTTGTCTGGCTTTAGTCTCCTCTTCTTTGTAGTCATTCTTAACCATTTCTCTTTGACCTTAACCAAATAGTTACCCATAGCTTTTATATTCTTATCCCCTTTTACAGTTAGAATCCTCCTTATCAATACTTCCCCATCCAAGTTTTTCCATTTCTGTTGCCAAAATTATTCTCTCCAAGTTTTTGTTTGATTACAACATTATAAACAGTAGAAATCCGTGTTCACTTACCCACACATTGGACATTTTGCTATATCCTTGTCATGCCTTATGTCTTTAAAGCTTCCAACTCCTGTTCTCACCCATTGCAAATCCTTCTTGTCCTAATTTATTACACATCTCTATGTACTTTTCCCTCTCCCATACTGTTTTTATTTCCCTATATATCCTCAAGTAACTTTTCTCTCTTGTACTACCTAAAATATCTTCTCTTTCAGTATCTTCTGGCCTTAATTTCACTTCTTTCCAAAAGCTTCTAATGCAATGTTCTACATTTATCCAGGCATCTCCCATACGTATATGTGCCACAACTTCCTGAATTTTTATTAACTTTTAAATTGAATTTTTTATTTATGGATGCTCTTTAACTACTATGATCCTTAGCTTCCCATTCCATATTGGGCCTAAAACTTGGAAATTTTGCTCAGAGGGCACTTTATCAGGCTTTGTAGCATTTTATCCCATGCTACTTCGTTGCGTTAATATTACCTCGCCGTTGTTCTCGTCTCTGCATCGTAGGTGAAGTCTTCAGGACTCGTAATCGCTGATATCAGTCAGGAAACTCTTCTCGTCGAACTCAGGGTCAACTGTTAGCGAATCAGCCTGAAATTCCCTACAGTTGTTGTCAGGGTAGGATTATGGGAGTGGTGACACCAGGATATTGTCTTGAAAGAAACACTGTTTTGACTTTTCTCTCTCTTATGCTAGAAATTCTGCAAGATTCATTGATATTCTCTAACACGGATGATTCTTTTTGGCACTATCTTCCCACTATTGTCTCTTAGAACACTAAAGTTTGCTCCGGCGAGTTATTTAATATCTCTGTGCTCTATCACCGTTCTTTAGATTCCCGTAAACTTGAAATAGTCACTTGACTAACATTAACTTGTTTATGAGCTTGATATAATTATATCGAAGAATACAGTTAGCACATTATATAAATTTTTCTACTTACATCACTTTATAATTGCATAATTGCATGGTAATTATTAAATTTCGGAACTTAGCATCCTTTTAAGATCTGGAGTGCTATGTGTTACCTCAACGAAGAATCATGACAAACTGTCCCAATACCACACTCTCATTCACATATAACAATGACTGCTTGCCTCCAAATTTTATACATGTCACTGCGTCTTCCTATGTTTCCATTGGTTCTTGCACCTATTCTCTACGTTTATTGGTTCCCTGGTTGAAAATTAAAAGCCTAACTGTAAGAAATGTCCATTGCCTCATAGCGTCTGTTTACCCTTAAAACTTGCCTCATTCCCACGAAGTACAAAAGAAGGTTTCGATTTTTATGGCCCCATGCTCAGAAAACATAATGGACAGTCTAAAACGAAGTTACTTTTATTTTGCCTAAACCTTGCAGTCTTTCTTAGGCAATTACGCCTTTATTTATGTAACAATATTATTGAACCTTAAGACATATTTACAGCTTCTGAAGGGCTTTCGATTGAACAGTTTTTAATCCTATGGCTTTAAAATTATGGAAATTTATCAAATTGAACGTTAATTATTAATAATTCCTAAACTATAATTATTACAGAGTTCCTTTTTATGTATTCTTAATCAGGCAGAAATATCGCTACAGCTTGAGGTTCTTTCATGTGCCTTAAATCGATGACATGCGACCAATGTCTTTATTTCTCTTCCGAAGGAAGCAATGCTAAGGATTTTTATGCCCAAACAATCCATTGTCCTCCACCAGGTTTGAAGCCACGACATCGGGAACTAGAGGCTGGCATGGTATCCCTAGACCATGGAGAACAACATTTTTAATTGCCATGACCCTTTCCACTTACTTTTCTTTCGTGTATAAAACATTCTTTGATAATATCACTGTCTTCCAGATTGGAATTTCTATATAAATATTTCATAGCTCTTGTGAAAATTTTGATCTTTGTGGAGTACCTACCAAGTTGTAATTGTGCTGCCCCATTTGATATGTTATCAGTAGACCTAAAACATATCTGCAAAAGGATCTATTTACTTTGTTGACCTCTCTCCAAGTATCATATACTCCCCATGCCTCTGCCCCATGCAACATCTTGCTTTCTACTGTGCCAGTGCAAATTCTTTTGAGCCATTTGACATTTATGTCTGACAGTTTTTTTAAACATGATCTTATAACACTCATGGCCATTTTACCTTTTGTTATAAACATCTTTTTTTGTTCACTCCAACTTCCATTTGAACATAGTCTTACCCCCAGGTATTCCAAATCTCTTTAACACTTCTATTTCTCTTCCATTTATCTGCCATTTCTCATTCTTATGTAGTTGATAACCTTTTCTAAAAATCATGATCTTCATTTTCTTTTCATTTATTTTCAGTCCCCATTTTCTACAGAAATTCTTTACTGCCTCGATTCCCTCCTCAGCCCTCTGCAAGATATAGACCCAACTACTAAGTCATCTGCAAACAATAGCCCTGGGATTTCTTTATTATTAATAACTGACGAGTGGACCTTATATTTTGAGATCTCCTCTAGGATGTCATCAATGTAAAGGTTAAATAGCACTGGACTAATTTTACATCCCTATCTTACCTCTGCCTTACTCTGAACACATTCAGTTGCATTATTGTCTGGTAGTTTTATACAAAACACATTCTCCTGATATATTTTATGTAGTATTTCTATAAATGTATGACTTACCACTATTACTTTTTAATTTTATCCATAATGCTTCCCTGTTTATGGTATCAATTGCCTTCTCAAGATCAATAAATACCATATATACCCTAACACTTTTGTTGTTCAAATATTTGTCGACAATTGTCTTGATTATGAGTAGATTATCTGAGTTCTTCTACCTGCTGTAAAACCTCCTTGGAGCTCTGATAACTTCTTCTTCTTCTCTACCCATTTCTGTAACCTATTAGCTAGAATGCCTGTAAAGATCTTACCTAGAATAGAAAGTACACTTATCCCCCTATAATTAGCTGGGTTGTTTTTGTCCCCCTTTCCCTTATATATTGGCACTATCATACTTGTTCATTTCTTAGGAATCTCCCTTGTCTCCAGTATTTTATTGAAGAATTTTATCACTATTTTTCTTATAGTTTCGTCTATCAATCAAACCTTCCAAAATTCCCTTGGGATACCATTAGTACCACTATCTTTGTTGGCTTTGAACCTCATAATTTGTTTGCACAGTTCAGTGCCCATGATTTCCTTATCTAATTCATTAATTATTTGCTGGCCTCCATGTAAAAGCTGCACTATTCTCACTATGTTGTCCTGACCTAACACTGCTTTAAAATGCGCGCACCATTTATCTGGGTATATATCATCCTCTCTTGCGCCCTTTCTGTAAAGGCTTTTAATGTTTGGCTTATTCTTAATCCCAATTCCCACTTTTTTTCCCATTTTCCCATCAGCCAAAAGTTTCCCCCCCCTCCCCCAATTGCCACCAGTTTCTCAATTCTTGTGTTACTCTTCTTTTTGCCATTTAGCAATCTTTATCAAACCATTTTGTTTTGCTATCCTTATCAGCTTTTATGCCACATCCTGTCCTTTTCACATTACATTCTGGTGTTTCTAGAGCTTGATTTATTTTATTAGCATTTATTAGCCATTATTAAGAACATACAACCTTATGCATACAGTCAACTTTCCAACTAGAATTCAAAAAAATTCCAAAACAGCTATTGATAATATTTTCATAGATATGTCTAAAAAGGGGTACCATGAAATCCAACCCTTAAATAATGGACTTTCAGACCATGATGGACAGTTGCTTAAAATCAATTATAACATTCCCCATTCCAAAATAATGAATCATGTATCCAACTACCGAGTCATTAACAGTGAGAACATAAAACTCTTTAATTACCAGCTTTCAGAACAAACCTGGGAAGAAATATACAAAAAGAACAACATGAATGACAAGTTTAACTCCTTTTTCTAAATACTTTCATAAGGATTCATAACTCAAGTTTTCCATCTCATGTAAAGAAAATTATTAACACACCTAGAAATGGCTGGTTAACACAAGGTATTAAGATATCCTGCAAACACAAAAGAGAACTCTACATGGCTACTAGAGAAAGCAACTGTGAGAAAGATAGACAACACTACAAAAAATACTGTAAAATTTTAAAAAAGGTTATAAATGTAGCTAAAAAACTCTGCTATGAAAAGCAGATAGAGTCCTCAAATAACAAGCCTAAGACAATATGGAAAATTATAAAAAAGAGACTGGTAAACATCACACAAAAAATGAAATAAAAGAAATTACAGTAAATCATATCACCACAAAAGAACCACAAGAAATAGCAACATTATTTAATGAGTATTATATTTAGTTAGCAGAAAATTTACTGTTACAGTCCAAACAAGTGGAGGACCCTGTTTCATATTTGAAAAAAGCAAGCTTAGAACAGCCTATTTGTAAAGAAATAGTACCCATGAGCATGATAGAAGTAAATAAAATGATAAAATCCCTCAAAAGCAAGAATTCATCGGGTTATGACGAAATAACTACTAAGATATTAAAACTATGCACCGATAAAATTAGCAAACCTTTAAGTCATATATGTAACTTCTTTGTAACAGGAATTGTTCCTGACAGGCTAAAATATTCTATAGTTAAACCACCATACAAGAAAGGGTAAAAGTCACAACTGCCCAACTATAGACTAGTATCATTACTAACTGCTTTCTCCAAAGTAATTGAAAAACTTATGTTAAAACGAATATGTCACCACCTAATTAAAAATAATATTTTAGCAAAGGAGCAGTTTGGATTTTGGAAAAACATGTAAACCAATAATGCCACCTTCAACTTAACGAATGAAATTTTTAAATCACTTGATAATAAATGTAATACACTAAGAATATTCTGTGACCTATCAAAAGCATTTGACTGTGTAAATCATTATATACTCTTATCAAAATTATCATATTATGGCATTAAGAATAAAACATCAATGGATTGCATCTTACCTATCAAACAGACATCAAAAGGTCATAATAAATACTGCAGATAATTCCAAAATATATTCCAAATGGTCAGAAATAAAGCATGGTGTTCCACAAGGTTCGATTTTGGGTCCATTATTGTTTCTAATAATTGTCAACGACCTCCCCAGAGTAATAAATGAACATGTTCACCCAGTTCTCTTTGCAGATGATACAAGTATTATAATTAAAGAACACATCAGTCGCCTCTCAGAGTTATCCAACGGTATTTTCAGTGTGTTAAATAATTGGTTCGATAGTAACAAAATTCATATGAACTATGAAAAAACTAAGTATATCAATTTTTGCACAAAAAATAAAAGTATTGCAGACATAAGAATTGAACATGAAGGCAACAAAATTGCTGAAACTTGTAGCATAAAATTTCTTGGTCTTATTATAGATCATAATATGAATTGGAAAGACCATATTGACTACTTCCTACCAAAACTAAGCTCTGCATGTTTTGCAATTAGATCATTAATTCATTTTACAAATAAAAGCATCCTAAAAACAGTATATTATGCTTATTTTCATTCAATTATGACTTATGAAATCACATTTTGGGGAAATTCAGTAGACGGAAAAAAAATATTTCTTTTACAAAAAAAAGGTAATAAGAATAATGGCTGGTGTAAAGAAATCAACTCATTGTAAACCACTATTCAAAACATTTGGAATTCTACCATTAGCCTGTGAGTATATTTTAGCTGTACTTTTAACCGTGGTTGACCACCCATAAGTGTTCATAAAAAATTCAGACATACACAGCAAACAAACTAGAAATGCGCAGGTCTTACACAGGCCAAGCAATAACCTACAAGTATTCCAAAAAGGGGCTTACTACAATGGTATAGTATTATTTAATTCACTTCCATCATATATTAAGGAACTGAAAACTAATAAAAATAAATTCAAGTTAGCTTTAAAAAGATATTTCAGCACTCACACCTTCTATACAGAGGAGGATTTCTTTCATTCAAAAAAATAACTGACTATAAAATGTTACCAAATGTTATAACTACATTAAGTATAAATAATATTGTTTTAAATTTTTTTAGCTCTAACGTACTCTACATATGAACAACTTTATTTACATACAAGTACACAATGTAATTATGACGTAATCTACATCCTAGAGTAGACTAGCTATCTTTAAGCTGGTCTAGCTCACTATAGGGTCTATAGATTGAGGTCTTATGTTATGTTAGGTGCTTCACAGTAGCAAAGATGAACAAGTGCTTGTAGCTTTTAAAGTATGCATTGTAACGCTCATGTTATGTTTACTGGACGTTTTTTTCTTGTTTTTGTCCATACTACCACTTTTCAAAATATGGAATACTTCTTTTTTAACATCCTGCATATCTTTTCTTTCTTTCATACTTTGGAATTTATCAAGCACATCAAAGAAAAGCTGAATATAAATATTCTGATTATGCCTCTCATTTATCAAATCTAATTATCTTTACAACCACTTATAATGGGATTTTAATTAATAGGAAAGCAAAGATTCATGAAAGTTTAGTGTTCACAATCTTCTAAGCTATGTTGGATACTTACATGGCCAGCCAGATTATAATATGCATGATTTCCTATGGTTATTGGAGTTGACTTTGTCGTTGTAGCACGTACTTTGAATATAAGTATATTATCCTCAGTTAACTCATAGGTAACATGAATTACCACAGCACCACCAAATCCATCTTGACCATCAGGACTATAATAACTCAGAGTTAATGCTGTACCATGCACATACGGTTCCCATATAACCTGTAAATTGCAGAATAATTAGAACTAACATTCATAATTTTGAGAACTTCTTAGAAAATCTAATTTTTCTCCTAGTACATCCCATTCTCAAACTAAAATATCCAATATGTAATCTGGTTTTATGCCTAAGGGGCATAAAGTTTTCTTTAGGTCAGGATGAATGTTTAAGGTTGCTTTTTTTCATAAGTTTTGCTAATGTGAATAGCAATACAGATTACTTTTATGGAGTTTTCAGCACTGAGGAGAGGGTTTGTCATAGCTAATACTAGTTCCAACCCTAGAAGATGATAATACTTAGACAAATATAAGTTTGTTTACCATGAATCATTCCACATTTCATATTCACACCAGTAACATCTATGTTCAGTTAATCGTATTTGTTTTTGTTTTATCCAAAATAGTACAACCAGAGTTAAATGGATAATTATATGAAGTGTAGTAATATGCAAACAAATGAAGCTATTACCTTCATTTATACAGCCTTCTGTAAGGATCAGTTTGGGAATCCGGATTTCTGAAGTATTAAATACTAATTAAAAAATAAAATTTTCAGATAATTTATTTATGGATACCTTGTAGATATGAAAGTCTTTATTGACTGTTTAAGGTTGTATTTTCATGGCTAAACACTGCAATTCCTAACATATATTCTAAAGAACCTCTCTTCATTATCACACTGTAATTCCTAGGGGTATCAATGTACATATCTGGGCAGTGGTGGCTCGTGAGTATACATTTGGGTGTTCACAAAATGTTAGATTCAGACAGCCCTGAAAATGTGAAGTAGCATCTACTGCATAATGGTTATGATTATGAACAAGTTAATACAACTGCAACTGCTCCTAACAATAAATAATAATAACAACAATAATACACAACTAGTCTGACAAAGAAAGGGTTGTTTTGTAGATTTTTATAGTTTTATACATAATTAAGTCAGTTTAGAGCAACAATGAAGTAAGTGTAAGCTCTCATGGCACTGCTGCGCTACCGTTCTTGCTACTCTCTCCATCTGCATTCCTCCGTCAGCCAAATATTAATATTACTAATTTATTAGTACTCACCAAGTATCATTTTCTGAAGCAGCAAAATGGCATAATTTCTTCTTATAAAATGTCCTGTCCCTTCACATAGTCCACATAAAAGTTAATATAAATACATGTTACACTGCACTGTAGGTACACGCTAAATAGGGAAAACCATACTGCATGATGGCCAACACTATCTATTTATAAAGAAAACCAACCCATGTGTCTGTTTTTCAATTGCAAAACTGTCTTTGTCACTCTATGATTGAAGTCTTTAGTATCATAACATAATACACCATAACCCATCCAGAAATCCATAATGTATGTAGAAAATAAGCTTTTCTATCTGTATAGCTATAACATATAGTCACATCAGATATAAATTTCACTGTACAGTAAGAGAATTGGTATGTTTAGCATACTACACTCTAGCGAGATTTATGCCAAACTGAAAAGCAAACAGGGATTCCCAACTTCTCGCCTTTGCACTCTTGCATGAATGAAGCTTGTGCAGTGGTGTGCTGTCACCTAGTGGCATTAATGTAAACTTGTTGCTGAGAGATTGATGGCAAGGGCCAGTGCACATCTTCAAGTGTGCACAACCCATATGTATTTCATCCATAAGGTTAGAGCACTGTATTAAACAAGCAGACCTAACTGCCATTTTGAATCACATAGCCAAGGCGCCAGTTTAAATGCGAGATGATTCTGACAAGGAAAAGATACGTGTATGCATGCTTAAGGTAGCGAGACATGCACTTTTCATTTCACTTATATAAAGTATCTTTAATATACAAAAGAATTACTTTTTTAATGTTGTAACAAAAGATAAACTGTAAAGTTAAAAAGATAACATTGCAACCACAGTGCCAATGCATACATAATGTCCTTGTTTTGATTAATTTGACAAAGTCGAAAACTAGAGGAAATATTTCAAATGCGATTACAGATTTTGAAAACTAGATAAAATATATGCAGTTCTTACACTGCATGTCTAGATCTATCTATTATAGATTAGAAGTAACAGTTGTGTTAATCTAATGTTAATCGATGCCCACGTTGGTTTCTTAGCGTTATAATAAATGCAAAACGAAACAGCTTTCGGATTCTTAAACATCTTTATTTACATTTATTTGAATAATAATAATAATAATAATAATAATAATAACAATTTAACAACACTTTTGCATGTGCTACATTAGGTTTAGTCCGCTAAATAGAATGTAAGCTACATCAAATCATTATGTAAATATTCTTGTATCAAATAATAATTCCTACCTAACGAAATTTTCAGTTTATTCTTAAAAGCGTTGTAATATTTAACATTCTTATATTATCATGTAACCTATTATAAAACTTATCACATATACATGGCTATCCATATCTCTTTGTAAGCTTAACTTTTGAGCAGCAAGTTTATTACAGTTTCTAATTTCATAAGGGTATGTATTTGTAAAATATAAAAATCTGATGTGCTACATTAATGACTTTCTCTACCCTCCATCACTTATTAGTGGTATAAAAATTATTCCTACGAAAGTTTATTTTCGTATCTACTTCATTTTAATCGAGGTAAACCTATCTTGAAATAGCTACATTACACATTTTATTATAGATACAAAGGGAACAGCGATAGCCCACACGCACGCACGCACACACACACACACAGATGTTTTCCTAAAAATGATTTTTTGGGGGTTCAGGGGCCTCAAAACATATATTTCCATTGAAATCTCGTCATCAATTTTTTGGGTGGAATACAATACATCCCCTACTTATCTACTACACATAGCACATAGTACAGAAAGCAATAATATGAAAGATATAGATGCTAACACAAAGGTGGAAGCATAAATATGCAACATTTGTAAAAAATTAGCTCACGGTTTTGATGTGAATCACAATCCTTTAACAAAACTATAGGTTTCTTCTGCACTAGGAAAAATTTCTGGAACCAACACAGTTAACCCATGATAAAATCTGCAGACAATGGAGAAAATACCTATAGTAAGGATTTAGTAGCGCTTCAGAGAAGAATAATTTTTAAATCTTCTTAATAGAAAATTGTATTGACGTAACGCCTGCTGTTTTGACTTGCCACATGTAAAGATCACCCCAAGACTTGCCTAATGACTCACAAGCTAGACATCATTCATGTAAAAACCAAAATAAATTAAATGTTACTGATGTACACAGACATATACACAACGTTAGGTATAGGTTTGTTGTACACATTTTAGGATTTATAAGAAAAATACATTTCTATCAATTAATATGGATATTCATAATTAATAACTAGGAACAGCATTCTTTTGCAAATATACACAGTTGCTTTTAAGCCGAATATATCCTGTAATTATATTTTGGGAATTCAGAATTATAGCGCATCAAGTCAAAATCTTAAGCTATCAATGTGCATAGATGGGAAAAATAAATTTGTTATGCTTAAAAAAGAAGTTGTAATAATACTACGAGTGAACAGTATCCTACCATAATTATTTACTTCTAAACTGGAAGAAATTCACACACACATCTGCAAAACAGGTTTTATGCACTCTGTCAGTTATAACTATGAACCCTCTAATTAATTTGCTACCTTAGGATCAGACTGACGTAACTACATGAACATATGTAATGAGATATTTAAGTTTTTAAGTTTGTGATGATATTATATGTATATTAGCGTTGAACATAAACTTTATATGAAATTTGTTAATCTAGTTCATTTGCCCAATGATTGGCATTGTTGTTTAATTTATCATAATCCAGTATTAAGTAGATATTTAATATTTTAATAAAATGCACTGTAGTTACGTCTCTTTGATTCTAAATAAATTAAGATTTTCTGCTGCAACTTTGTGGCTATTGCAATCTTATAATGAAACTGCACACACTTTGTTGTTGTAAGACATTTTTATTAAAGTATAAAATAAATGCTAAACAAAATTACATTCATATTACACTGTTTTAATGAGAGTGAAGTGAGGAATAAAACTGATGGTACTTCTGTGGAACTATCCCTTTCTGGCATAACTCTTTCAGATCGGATAGTTTTTCTCTTTGGTGACTGGCAGTGGACCATCATAGGTGGGTTGTAATGTTAATTCCCCTGCTTGAGTTCTTCTTCTGTGCCCAGCTCTTATAGTCTGGAACTCATGAAATTCTGCCTCATCGTGACAATACTTTAAACATCTTTTGTATGGTTCACCCTTAAGGTATTGCATCCATACAATTTTCAAGAAATTCACTGCTTCTCCTTTTTCATCCGTCTTTCTGTTTCTTTCTGAAGTTCAGTAAAGCTTACGAACTTTGTAGAATCCATCTCTATGACAGTGTGTCTCTCTGATGCCATGCGCATTACAGTGAACCATCCTACGGGATCGAACACATCTACATGCTTGCTTTTTTTTCTATGCAGGCATGTACAGAGTCCATTTCCATCTATGAGTGGCCTGGTTCGAAAAAGCACCGATTGATTACTGGAATGCTCATATTCTGGACGGCATATAACAACATCGCACACATGTTAATATTTCTGCTTTGTTCACCACATGTGTCTAAAAATAATGTTATTCCCTTTCCGTTTGCAACATTTTTCAGAAAGTCCAAAACACACGATGCCACTTCTGTTGAACCCCTTTTCGCTGTTGACTCATCCCACATGTAAAAATTGGATTAGTTGTTTGATAAATTCAAAATATAATATTTAGTACAGGTTTCAATTTAAGTTTTCATTCATTCATTCATTCATTATCTGTTTACCCTCCTCTTATGTAGGACTTACACCCCCCAGGACTTACAAGCGGGTGCCTGGGGTCAGAGGCCCGTCAAGGAGCAGACACTCATGGATCAGACAGAGCATCCAGGATGGGTGATCAGCCCGATGCCTGGTATGGGATGAAGGAAGTAGATGAAACGAAATGTCGGTGAAATGGATGAAAGGAAAGGTGATGATGGAGCAGTTGGTGGAATGAATGGCGGGGGAAACCGGAGAACCCGGAGAAAACCCGCCCAGACGCCGCTTCGTCCACCACAAATCCCACATGCAGGTCCCTGGGATTGAACCCGGGCCGCCTCGGTGGGAGGCGAGCGGTCTAACCACTCGGCCACGGCGCCGCCAAATTTAAGTTTTCACCAGCCTAAAAAGGATATGTGTGATGAATGCTTCTCATCTTCTGATGTCCCACTGTCATAAACTATAAAATAACAACAATCATAATAACAAGTAGTAGGAGTGATAGAAACTAATCCAAAACCATAACATCACAATTACTCACCACTTTCACTTAGATCATTTTTTGGCTCATAATCAGGATCAGTATTTGATTCAGCTCCTGCTATAAATTCTCTAAATAATGCTTCTCATCTTCTGATGTCCCACTGTCATAAACTATAAAATAACAAAGTACTGAATGGTTTAACTAAGTTACAAAGTTTAAATGACAGTTCATATATAACTCAATTATTATTTTAATATCGTATATACAAGCTTAATAACTAACATAAATATATATTTATTTATATTTTGCTCCAATGTATTTTATACTTACATTTTTCATTATTTTCATTGTTCTTCTGTTCATTTACTAACCAAACCATTCTTCTCCCTCTGGACTCCATAATAGAGTTTCACTAATTTTTAAATCTACAAATGTAATGCTTGTGAGCTAAAAACACGCTGTTAAACAACATTGCACTAAATAACAAAGTGCCTTTACATACATGCACTTTCATGTGCAATTTGGTGATGTGCACTCCTTCACATGTAGAATTGTGTGTGTAAAGGCAATAATTAAAGAACAACAGGAAAATTACAGTGGTTGGTCACGTAGGCAGGAAGAATGAGACAAACGTAAGAGCTTATCAGGTGTCAACAATAAAATTAAGTGTTAGGGTCAGACAAACATATCAGCTTTTACAATCCTCTGATCCTTGACAAAATATTATTTTGCAGATAGCATTAGGGTTAGTCAAATACAATGACTTTTACGTTCCTTTGGCTCTTGCAAAAAGTATGATATTGTAGTTATGTTGATGTTTAAATTCGATACTATTATAGCTAGAGATATGATTGTCTGTTCCTAACATAGAGCACAATTTTCTGACTATGGAAGTAGTTGTAACTCAAAAACAGCAAAAAATGTAGTTACGTCAGTCTGATCCTATGGTAGCGAATTATGCTTCTGACATACCTTTACCTATGTTTGGCATTAAATGTAAATGAAAAATATTAAATAATGGAATCAAATCAATCAAAAGTGGGTATTTTTTTAGTTTTTGTCAATTATTTTTGTACCTTACAAGGTATATTTGCCAGCAGCAATGATGCACATGCTGACAGCAATAATTATGAAATATACCATAAAATACATGGAATATTTAACATAAACAAGAACATATTATAAATATGTAAATGTGTACTTATACCCAATACTTTTTAATCTAAATAAAAGTAACAGTGCAATAGATTTTGCCTTATATTGATGTTAATGGAACATCTAAAAACCGAAATTTAATTAAAAATCCAAGTACTCCAAATTTAAACACCACCTTTGCAATAATTATTTATCACTGATGAACATGGGATGTATCTATGAAGTAAATGAGCATCAAATTCTAGACAAAATCTAATTTTAAATCTTCTGAATAGAAATAATTTTTAAATGCTTCATGTTGCCATATACTCAAAATTACTTGTAACAAAATACTAAGTTTTTCCTTTTTTCTTATTTTGTGTTCTGTTACCATACATCGATGGTAATTTTCCTTTTGTTTCCAAAAAACTGCAGTCCTAAATCATGTACTTTGGTATAATGTGTGAACAGCTTCTCAAGCATATCACAGCAAGGTAGCATTTCTTTATGCAAGGTACAAATATCTTTCACTATATTTTGCATACTCATTGCTGATAACAGTAAATCCTCCTTGTTTCTGAATGAGCTGCTCTGTAGTTGTTACAATAACATATGCAGTCTTAGAAATATACTTTTTTAAACCTCCAAAATCTGAGAATTCAGTAAGTTTCAGATATTCCTTGGAATACTTTCTTCATTACTTTTCAAAATCGTTGCTGAATAGTAGTTTTGCCAGCTGAATGAAAGATAATATGCTCATAATTGAGCCTGTATTTAATGGTTTCCAGGCAGCAGACCCTAGCTGAGTTTCTTGGATAATATCTGCAAACATTTCAAGAAACTGTAGTTTGTTTTAAAGTTTTTCTTTGAAATTGATTTCATGATGGTTCTAGACATTAGCAAACCATTCAATCAAAAATCTAATGAACCACGCTGTGGTAAGTACTGCTAGAGGCAAAAGTTTTAAACTTACAGCTGCTTCTAAGGCATAGGCAGTTTTCTAAGAGAAATATTTGAAAGCAAGGCCAACATTCATTTTTTGAAAATGAGATGGATTTATCTAGCCTATTGAGAAATTATGGAGAGATCGTAACCAGCTTTCCTTAGACAACTCTAGATCCCATAGTTCTGAAATATATTTGGAAGAAACTATAGTGGAAACTATAGTCCTTATGTGCAATATAATGTGGAACAACAATCTCAGAAATCTGCATGGCTGGCCACCAGTTTTTGACCAAGTGAGGAACATCAGCTAAAATGTGTAGGTCCATGTTTTGTTGAAAACTTACTTTTCTTTCTGAGCACGTGACAGAAATTCCTAATGCACACCACACTCCTTTGCTCATACCTCCCATATCTGAGACTATAGGACACACATGCAATCCTATTTCTCAAATCTTTAAGAATTGAATTTTCATTTCATTTCCTGCTGTGCTGGGTCCAGTAATATGAGCTGCCACTAGCTGCTTCTACTTTGTAGTCATACCTCTAAGAACAATCACTGTGAGATGATTACCTGTTATAGAAATGTTCCCAAAGTAACTGCTCCAATAAATGTTTTATCAGGATTACCATATTCAATATTCCTAGATATTTCCATTTCATCGATAATGAGAATACAGTCCCTTTCAAAATTTGTTATAATGTTTACTTTTCTTTTCAACAAAGAAAAAATGAAATTACAAATTCCAAATTCTAATTTCAAACCCCTGATATGATTATTCAGGTACTATAAGAAAGTGCTGGGTAACTAGATTTCCAAAGAAAATTATAACCTTCCTTGCACAAAACAAATCTTAACTTGAGACGTTTTATGATCCCATCTTCTGACCAATTTCAGTTGTGCTATGTCCTAGCCTACCAATTTATTCAGAAGTTACGAAATTACTTAATGTCTTGTTTGTTTTTGCTACTTGTTCTAGTCTCTGATTCTTATTTGCAAAAATGCAACTCTGTTAAAAAAAACCCTGATTCCATAAGTTTCTTAAAATTGAATACCTCCTACCCGCATACAGAATAATGTCCTATATATCCTACACTTACCACTGGTAGTGGAGATTCAAAGGTGATCAGAGGAAGTAAGGGAAGTTAGACGGGAATGGGGAAAGAATACTAAGCAATATATTGAATTTAAATGGAGGGAGGAACAGAGGGTAGAACTTAAACTAGCATTAGATTCTAAGCATGGTCAAATATGTCAACAGGGAATGAGTTTTATGATAAGGAACCAGGAAATAGAGAATGTAACCAATATTTTTAATATGTTAATGCAAAGAGCAGGGAATGGGATGAAAAGGGGGGGAAGGGTAACAAAGGAAATAGGGTGTTATGATGAGGAATGCAAAATAACAAAAAAAATGGTGAAACAGGCATTAGTAAGATGGAAAAAGAGAGGGGGTGAGGAAGATAAGAAGGAATACCTAAAGAGTAGGAATTTATATAATGCACTATTAGAAGAAAAGAAACAAGAATGGAGAAATAAAGAACAGCGTAATCTGATTAAAGTTTTAAGGGAGAACAATGCCAGCAAGGTGTGGAGAGCATTAAAATCCACGTATAACAAATGGTTAGTCAAACCAAATATCACTTCAGCAGATTGGATGGAATATTTTAAAATGTTATTCGAGGAGGAGGATTTCATTAAGATGAAACCAATGGCGGATTTTGGAGTGGGATACATAGATATACAGTGGAATCTCGTTAGCACGTTCCTCATTAACACGTTTTCCCGTGTATTACGTTGAATTATAAAAGTCCCGGTACCAAATCACCAAATATAATAAATAATGTTTGCTTAGTGCGTTTTCCCGGTCCCGCTTACTACGTTTGAATTTTGACGTCCTCATTCGCTATTTTGGCCAATCCTTGATCAGTACAGTGGGAGTAGGCGTTTATAACACGTTCATAGTTTGACGTCCTCATTTGCTACTTTGGTCAATCCTTGGTCATGGGATGGATATCGGCAGCCAATCACATACATGCATTAAAATATTTGTGTGACACAATTTCTGTGGGCAGGATAGAGAATGCTTTACCTTGGAGTCGTAAACGTGGTAAACGCTAATGATAGTTTCTAATGTTGAGTGATGACCAAACAACCGTAGATTGTATTTTAACTTTTCATTTACAATGAAAAAAAGAAAGTGTAGTAGGTAAATAACCAACAGTGAAAAACTGAAAATCCTTGATGTAATCACAATCCAAATATAAAACATGTCGATATAGTGCGGAAGTTAAACATTCCTCCGTCAACCTTAAACACGATTGTTAGCAAACCTAAATTGATTGAAACTGCTTTTAAAGAAGGGAAAAATACTAAAACAAAACTTTTCTCTTGGAAAATAGGATCAGAAGAGGACCGGAACGGAATTTGTTGCATGGAAACACCTCCGTATTCAAATTGTCTTGTATACACCAAAGATAATATCGTCTATTGTACTCGTAACACGATGCACGCTCATAATTTTTTTTTTAGATGAAATTGTTATCACGTGTGTAATAAAACACACAGCAAAACCACTATTGCCGCTTCCACAATTCGCAATTTATTTTCTCAAAAACATTCATAACCTAAAAAATCCAAGTTGACCAAAATAAAAGCTTGAATTATTTATTCTCAGGCTTTGTGTATCCAAATCCATTTAAACATATTGAATTTAACATGGAAACGCGGATCGTATTCAGTATGTAATTGTACTCAAAATCGATTTAAATTGCCCATGGAGACGTAGTAATTATTAGATTTTTATTACCTATGTTCTTAAATTGCAGATTTTGCATTTTCGTTAACACGTTTTCCCGCCTATGACGTCCAAATCCTTAGGTCCCTGCAAAAACGTACTAACGAGATTCTACTGTATTAGATAGTGAAGTAAGAGATGAGGAGGTAGTGAAACAAGTGAAGGCAATGAAAAATAATAAGGTGACAGGTATTGATGGAATTCCTCCTGAGTTTATCATAGAATGGTGTAGTGATGAGACTAGAGTAAAGATGTTTACAGATTTGTTTAATGTAATAAAAACCAAGGAATATGTACCGGAGCATTGAAGGAAAGCAATAATTGATCCTATATACAAAGGCAAGGAGAGCATTGATAAGCCCAATAATTACAGGGGAATAGCATTACTTTCAAACGTTGGAAAGATTTTCACAGGGATTTTAGCAAATAGGATAAAAAAACTGGGTAGAGGAGTATAATATCCTCTCAGAGTTTCAAATGGGTTTTCATAAGAGGAGAAGAACGGTAGATAACTTATTTATAATTAAAACTCTGGTGGATAAGTATTTAAAAGAAAAAAGGGGAAAATTGCACATGGCATTTGTTGATTTGGAGAAAGTATATGACCGCATTGATTTAAATTTGTTGTGGCACAAACTCTTAAGGAAGGGAGTAAGTCAACAGATGATGAATTTATTTAAAGCTCTATACAAGGAGAATACATTTTGTGTGAAAGTAGGGGTAGGATTGGTGACAAAAGAAGTAAACCAAAGGAAGGGGTTACGGCAAGGATGTAAGTTAAGTCCAGTGTTATTTAATCTGTATATTGATGATATCCTCACTGAGATAGGAAGAAATAATAATTGGTTGCCTGTGATAAATAAGGTATCAATTCCTGGGTTATTATTCACTGATGATTTAGTGATAGGATCAGTTTCAACGATTGGTTTGAAGCAATCCCTACAGCAAATGAATAAATACTGTGATGAATGCAATCTGAAAGTAAATCAAGAGAAGACTCAAATTATAGCGTTTAACAAAGGTGCCAAACTGAGCAAGTATGAAAAGTGGAAAAATGGAGAGAAGGAATATAAAGTGGTCAGAGATTGTCTATACTTAGGCGTTAAAATGGATGGGGGTGGAAAATGGGAGAAACAGAAGAAACTGGTATTAACGAAGGGGGAAAGGGGCAATGTCAGCGATTAGAGGGTGCAAATATAGTATACCAGATATAAATGTTACATGGCTAGAGAAAATATATAACACAGTAGTTGAGCAAAAATGTTATATGGAAGTGAAATATGGGGAGTAGAACGAGGCTGGGAAGAAATAGATATGGTACATAGGAGTTTTTGTAGAGAAGTTTTAGTCCTGCCAAATGCTACAGTTAAGGAATTTGCTCTAATTGAAATGCAGAGAGTGGGGAGAAAAGGGGTAATAATGGAGAGAGCTCTTAAATATTGGTACAGACTATTAAATTTAGAAGAGAAGAACTTGTTGAGGCAGTGTTTGGAATTTCAAGAGAGGAGCTTAAAGAAAAATGGGTGGAGTTATAGTATACAAAATAATTTGGAAAATAGTGGTCTGGGAGAAATTTGGAGGAGGGAAAATAATGTTAAGGGTTTTTGGAAAGAAGCTAGGCGGATGTTTGAAGATATAGAGATACAAAATTTATTTAGTAACATTGGGAAGAAAAGTTCCTTGGAATCATATATATTAATAAAAAATGTATGGGCTAGAGAACAGTATGTGGATAACTCAAATAAGGAACAAAGAGAAAGTATAGCCTGGGTACGAGCAGGTGTATGGAGACTAATAGGAATAAGAAATGGGTTTCCACAGAACCAGTGTCCAATATGTGGGGAAAGAGAAGATTTAGAACATATCGTTTTTTATTGTAAAGGTACACAGCATTGGAGAAAGCAAGCTATAATTGGGAAATGGTTAAAACTGGACAGGAAAGTAGCCTTAACCAAGATTTTTAACAAGGAGAGTAAAAAGGTAGGAGAGTACCTGCCCAAAGTAAAAATAAATGGTTATGGACAATTAAAAGAGATGTGAATTAGTTGCATCATGTGATGTTAAGTTATGTAATTATATTATCATTATTATAATATTAGTATTATTAGATTATTATTTTGGTATTACTATTATTATTATTATTATTATCATCATCAGCATTTTTATGTATAATTAAAGAATGTAATATGGGTAGAATATGGCAAGATAACAGCTTGGGCTCATGTATAGCCATATTCTAAGGAAGATTGCTAGCACAAATAAATAAATAAATAAATAAATTTATCTTACCTATAGCCTGTTGAATCATTTTCACAACATACCTCTTACCTCTGGCATTCAAATGAAGGCCATGGACAGTGTGCTTATCCCATTCCAAATTGTTTATATCTATAACCTCTATATTTTTATTACCTGTACAGATAGATTTTATAAGTTTGTTGGTCTTACATATTGCCTGATTTACACAAGATGTATACATTAAGTCATACCTGTTGAGTATATTAACTACTATAGTCTTCTCTTGGTTTAGTCTTGAGATTAGAGCTGATTGAAGTTCTAGCACTACATGATGAGTTAACCTCATTTTTATACACGTCGTTTGCTCCGGCTGTGAGGACTGCGATTACTGGTTCATCGGTATCTTTGGCAATTTTAATCACATGCTGAAATGTTGCATTCGGTTGTGTGTACCCAGTCACGTTTTTTTTTTTTTTATTGATATTCACCTCATTACTCATATTTTCGTTGTTAAAGTCTTTAATTGTGTCCTATTCGGCCAATATGCTGTAGGAGTTCGATAATACTATAGTGGAACTATTCATTCGCAATTTGTTGCATGGAAACACCTACCGTATCGTTTTGAATACGCCAAAGATACTACCCTATACTATACTCGTAACACGCTGCACGCTCATCATTATTTTATTAGCGGAAACCGTTAACCACATGTGTAATAAAACACACAGCAAAGCCAATTTTATCGCTTCCATAATTCACAATTTATTCTTCTCAAAAAACATTCACTAACCTCAAAACCCACTAAGAATATACAGAAAAACAAATTAACATATGGTTAACAGGTTCGGCAACCTATATCCAAGTTGACCAACATAAAAGCTTGAATTATTTTATTCCCGAACTTTGTGTATCCAAATCGATCTCAATAGGAATTGAATTTAACCTGGAAACGCGGATCGTATTCAGAATGGAATTGGACTCAAATGGATTTCAATTCCCCATGGAAACGTAGTAATAATATTGTGTTTCTCCTTGCTCTTCTTTATGCTTTCTTTCGATTCTTGGTTTTCCTTTTTTCATCTTGCGATTTCCCTGTAAGGTACTTTCATTTCGTTGTGCATTACCTCGATGATCTGTAAGGAAGCTACTTGATCCTTCTCCCGCGTCGTATCGTTCATGCCACATGTTGCACTAGCATTATTTTTAATATATCATTATACGACAGACTTCTTGAGCTTTTAATTGATTCACGCATTCGCTTTCACTTATATTACCTTTTTCACTCACTTCACGACGGTTTCTTATGTTATACTTGCTGTTAATAACATTTTTTACGGAGTCAATGTATAACGAAACTTTACCCGTCGCCATCAAGGAAGTATGCTATGTATATAACTGCAATGGCTAGCTCTACATTGTTTGCATGGGTGGGCAACATGTTATGCGTAGAGCGTGTTATCCGTTGTTCCGTTGGCAACAACCGCCTAGGCTACGCCCACGCCGCTGGTAGCAGAAGACAGGCCTTGGGCCTGGAATTTAGAATCCATTTCTTTTTCTTTCGTTGTTAGCAGGAAAACGATAGAACTTATATAACCATGCCTAAAGCTATTTATGCAATTTGGAACCGCACAACCAACAATTGCATAAATTAAGATGTTAAAAATTAAAGTATATCTACACCAGAGAGGTGCCCAGTAAGAACCATGGAGCCTCTGATTCAAAATGGCGGATTGGTCTGCTCGTATGATTCAGTGTTTCACATGGTAATTACGTCATACCAGTTGCGCATGCGCAATACTTTATAAAAACGTGACCAAGTCATATTGTGCTCGTGATTGATGCCATATCTCATCGAGTTTAGAGGAGAAGTGCGGTAGATTTAAACGCCGTAGATTTTAAATCATCGCATCTATGTTACGTGTAATAGCACTCAAAGAAAGAATAACCAATAAATCCGCAAGGTATCAAAATTTAGGGTGTTCACGTGCTCTTGTGCTCTTATATAGCAGCCGCCACTGTATCTGGGGTAGTCTACTTGGTAGCTACAGATAATTAAACGGCTATTAAGGTAACGCAACTGGAACTGGAATCAGCAGATTCTTTATCCCTATAGTGTCACGTGATAAGCAAATGAAACCACTTGTGAGGGAACATATGTGCCACGTGAATCTGGTTATATATATTGCTAATGACTCCATTGTACAACTCAGGTTTAAATGCATTAAACTAGTGTTCTAAATAAATTGTACATACACAAAATTAAGGGCACATACTCCTTCATTATTAAGTGAATTTTGTTTTTACCACATAAATGTTGGTGGTTCGTTCTGTCAGATTTTAACATGACATCCGAAACAGATTTTTATCCGCTTCTGATATTTAAATTTCTGAATGTTTCTTTAGGCTTTTTCCGGTCGGATGTATGATGTGTTTATTGGAGAGGGACACCTCGCGCACTGCGACCATCCGCTGGAATGCAGGGATGAGGTGAAGGAGCCGCAGGAGGTATCAGGTCCGCAGGCAGACAGACTCACAAAGACGCGCAGAAGTACCTAACATTTCCAGTTTGAACATTCGTGCACCAGTGGCGAGGAATCACAAGATTGCGACGCAGGGACCCTAACGGGTGGGTCAGCTCACTCTGGCGTTCCAACGAGCATGTATCCGCGCCATCTGCCCGACACCCCCAGCACCGCAGGACCTGAAACGTGAAATGGAGATGAAATGTGGGAAAGGAGAAATCGTGCTAGAATACACCACCCTAGCATTCGCCTTGGTGACCAGGGGAAAACCACGAAAACCCCATGGTCAGAGTGGGCAGTCACCGGGAATCGAACTCGGGACCTCCGAATGCGGGCCACAGATGTTGCCGCCTGAGCCATCTCGGTCGGCTCAGCCTTTTTCCCGGAAATATAATAAGCATTTAATAAAAGCCACCATGTTATCCTCTGAACCTAGATAAAACTAAAGGGGTCTGGCATTTGTACTTTCACCACCTAAACGGTAGTGTTTTTAAATTCAAGTTACAGCCCCCAAAATGTGGAATTGCTTTATCGAAGAAATTCGAAACTGATTTTTGAAGTACAAAAGAAGTGTCAAAGAAGGTCCCCTTTCTTAGCAATTATTTGTTGCAATTATACTGTTAAATACTAGCCGTTAAGGCCTGTATTCAAATGTGTGAAGTAGGCTAGCAGTAGACAAGTAGTAAAATGATACGTATGTACTGTACGGGTGAGGTATCATTTCACACGCATAACATAAGGGAGCAGTGTTGTTTATTGTGATGCTTCCATAACGGGTGTCTGTCAACAATAGCCCGAATCAACAAGCTAGCGACTTCTCTGCTGGAGTGTTAACCTCGAGTATAGGAAACCTGACCACGTTGCTTCGTGTTATCAACATTATTACAGGTACTTCACCAGTCTAATCAAAATCAATCCAAATTCCTGATTATAAAACCCGCTCAATACATAGATAGCCCAAAAGTTGCCAAGCAAAGGTTATCCAACTGTAAAATTGTGTAGCCGCATCAAAATAAAATTAGCCCAATTCGCTACTTTTCGCCCAATCTGGCAACTCTGGTCCCGCACTCCGCACTTCACTTGACCGCTACCTCTCCATTGACTTTTCCCCACTCCCAGTGCAATAGTCTCTAATAATTGTTCGTGAACTTGTGTGTAATTTATTTGTGCATAATGACGACAAATTCGAGTGTTGTTAGACGACAGTCGAAAGATATTGTGTATAAAGTGTATAACTTTTTTAAAGTTCTGGAGAACTGCCAAGAAAGAGTTTATGATCCTTTAGAGATACGCAAAAAATAACTTCAGAAGCTTGCCAAGCGTCTGTAAGAACAGTGCAACGTATATGTGAGGAAGCCTATAAAAGTGTAATTGAAAATGTAGAGACTCCAGGTCCACACCTTTCCTCTCCAAGAGAAAATATTGCACGTAAAAAACCTGTCGCAGAATTACGTGATTTCCAGAAAGACGTAATCCGTCGCTAGATACAGGAGTTTTATGATCGTGGTGATACCCTACCCTTAATAAATTTAAAGTGGTCTTAAAAGACAAAGTGGAATATACAGGAGGTATTACAGCTTTACACACAATGTTGAGGAAAATTGCTTTAGGTATCGAAAATGTAACGACGAGCGACGGCTTTTAATGGAGAGAAAAGATGTCGCGGCGAGGGCCTCATTTTTAGAGCAATGCATGACATAAAAAAGACCACCCTGGTACTATTGTTTACAATGACGAAACTTGGATACAAACGGGAAAAATTAAATAGAGTTCTATTTATGGACGCTCTTTAACAGCTGAGGTACTTAGCGTCCCATTCTATATTGGGCGTGAAAGACCGGTAATTTTGCTTAGAGGCCCCTTTATCAGGCTTGAGATTCTTTTACGTGCCGTATAGCTACGACACGGGACCATCAGTTTTACTTCCCTTCCAAAAGAAGCCATGTTAAGGATTTTTACGCCCGAAAAAATCCATCACCTTCCGCCAGGATTGAACCCGCGACATCGGGAACTGGAGGCTACCATGGCAACCACTACACAACGGAGGACGACAAGATACAAATGGGGGGTGATATATTGGACTTCTGTTGGAGATGGCAAGGAAGAGACAGCAGACAAGCACCAGCTTCACCTGAGACAGCCGCAGTGTTTGCCGCTCTCCCAGCATCGGCGCCGATTAGTGAACCGACTGCTGCCACGCCCAGCGCATCTCGTGCAACCTTCACGCCACCGCCACAGTTAAAGCAGCGCGTAGCCAGTCGCTCTCCATCTGCCGGCAGCAGCTCCCGCTGGAATTGCCGCGGGCGTCATTCAGCAATGCAACCAACGACTCCACATCCGCAGACACCGTGACCGCACGGTCGTTTAGAAGTTATCGACTCTCCTGCCGGAATCACCGCTGCCACCAACAGCGCCCATGTGACTGCACTGCCATCATCACAGGCTCTGCCGCAACCAAACCTCAGCCATCCGGCGATAGCCGGCACCACCACCGCCGACAGAGCAGCTCCATTAACCGACACCACCACCAGGCGGCACGGCCTTTAAGCGCCGTTGCCGTAGGTATACACCGACACCAGCCGCCCTAGTTCCTCCAGGAGGAGGCTCAACACAGTTGGACATCCCTGTTCTCAGCAACCAGAATACGCCACAGCCAGGGACCTACTCCCCTCATACACCTTGAATTTCAAGACAAGGCGTATTACAACGCCGCTCTATCCACGGGTATGGTCCTTCTCGGCCATACCATCAAGATTGAAGACAGATGGACATCGTGGACATCGCCATGTCGTCGGTGTTGCCAACATGGCCACACGGCGGACCGCTGGACTGCACCGCCTTGATGCCAATACCGCGGCTCACCATATCTGATGTCGGCCTGCAAGCAGCATAACCTCACCCGACAAAGGAGGTTCTGCGCAGCCTGCAGCAGGTCCAGGACTGTTGCCCGTCATATCCCAAGAATCACATTTCACTAAGTAGATCAACGCCGTAGCCACAACACCAGCACGTTCAGCATTCAGTGGACCTTCCGCCGTACGGCGCAGCATTCCCTAGCGCTTCTGCCCTCGCGACACTGGATGCCACCAATGCCAAACTCCAATCCGGCTCAGATGTTGTACAAGAAGCAGTCTTTCGACTCGCAAAACGATCAGAGGCGCTGCGGTTTGCAGTCAGTAAGCGCTTTGAAGCAATAGAATCGAAACGCACTCCACCACTAGATAGCTCGTCACAGCCTCCAACAACCTCACGAAGCTGCGAACACTCATAAGTGACCAAGCTGCAGAAGAAGCCCAGAAGGTCCTTGCCTCTGTACAACGTAAGCTGTACAGAATTGAAATAGTACCTCGAGAACGCAGAAATACAGAATGGAACCATTCAACAGACCAACGCAGAATTGTCAACACGGCTTGAAACTTTCACCAAACACCTACAGACAAAACACACGAAAACATCCTCCATTGGACTCGGACTGCGAGCAGCCTACGCACCACGATTTCGCAGAAAACAACCTATAAACTACACAAGTAGGAATAACTCCATTCCAATACCTCCATAGGATTTAAGTAAATCTAATCCCTTCCAATTCTTTTCCTAGTCCTCACTAACAATCTCCATAGTTGCAAGCTGGACACCTATCCTTCACCAACCGGTTGTTACACTGCAACCCAGTCCAATCTTCACCTTGGAATGTACAGGTGCTTTAACACGGTACAGCTGCAAAATCTTCTCCTTCCTACTCCGGTGGAGGATGTTTTAGTGGGTATGGTCATCCTCGGATGGGAGCCCCGCATTCTGTCTCCGAAAGGGGCTGAAATAAGTACGTAACCGTATTTTCTCCTCCACTCAAGAAAAAAAGGAGGTAAACCAAAACCATGCTAAAAGATTTATCTGGTAAGATTCCAAAAGAAACGGTGGTCTAAAGATTCCATTAGGTAAAGGATCACGCCTAATAATCTGCCATACCGGATCGGCCGATATGGTTTCACAGAAGAGACATATTTACGGTTGGTGAGAAATTACTTGTGATAGACATTCCTGCTGCCACGCAGCAGTTTCAGAACGCTGTTGCCATATTTACTCGCTGTCCGTCTACAACGGCTGTTGCACGTTTATCAAACTAAGTTTCTTTCTTTCTTTCGTTCTTTCTTTCTTTCTTTCTTTCTTTCTTTTTCGAGGACCAAAATGTTGTAGGACCAAATTCTTTTTGTGCTTTAGATTTTTTACATATGTTTACAGTAGTATTTTTGTGCAGATTTAATCTGCAGTGGTTCTCTCAACAACTTTCTACGCAGGAATCAGAGGGCCACCATTATCCCCTTCTTGTTCAAAATGTTCCCTAACGGCGCACACAAGTTCCCTAGCTTGGCTTCTGATATTACACCTTTCCCTAATACATGCGCTT
Organism: Deroplatys truncata; assembly: GCA_030765065.1. Taxonomy (NCBI): domain Eukaryota; kingdom Metazoa; phylum Arthropoda; class Insecta; order Mantodea; family Mantidae; genus Deroplatys; species Deroplatys truncata. The sequence continues at coordinate 603,927,313 of CM060990.1, read as the reverse complement.
TGGGTTTACCACGCCTGTAAGACATTTTATAGTCAACAGTGCCACCCATAGTTCTACGAATTGATTGTTAATAGTTAATTGTTCGTAGGATGAGAACAATATCAATGTTCTCGAGATATAAAAGACAGTAAAGTTCTGAATAGAATATAACACCTAGGATGACTAAATCCTTGCGGAATCACTAGTATAACACTACCGAAAACTTCGCTAAATGAAATTCTTGCAAACAAAGAATCAGATCAGTACATAAATGCCAAACTGAACCCATAGTTGTTGCAACGACTATCACATCATGCCTCTGAACGGAAATGCATTCTTATTACCTGATTGGTCAGCGACCTGACGAGCCCAAGCCACTGGATACACACGGCACAAGTATCAACCACAGGGTAATTTGTTACCAAAATTGTGTTTCAGGGGTAGCCTCAACGCATAAATTCCACCAAACTTCAGGATAATATATATTCCCTCCCTGGAGACAGCAGTGAAATCCTTTACAGCCACAGTGGTGCAAACAGTTCACGACTTCACCATCCTAACACTCCCTCCCCCTCATCCTGAGATCTTACCACTGGACCTCTAACTCATCATCTGCCGTTCCTAGGCAACCCGAAGGCTATACCAGCGTCACCGGACGCCACACATTCGAGAGTTTATGAGGCATTTTCGCCGGGAGGTCCGTGACCGCCTGCGTTCGCACAGGGTGCAAGCGTGGGAGGCCATGATGGCCCGTCAGAACCTCGAGGGTGGTGACGTCTGGTGGATAGCTAAAAACCTCCGCCGCCAAAGAAATCAATACACCTTCCCGCTTCAAGGTAACCTAGGCCTTGTGTACGAACCCCAACCAAAGAAAATGTGGTTGCCAAACATCTTGAGGACACCTGAGGCTGAGAGAAGAACCTCAGGATGCTGATTTTACTTTCCGTGTCCACCAGGAGGTAGATCGCTACTTGCAACTACCCCTGATAGAGCGGAGAATCCCCTTTCAATCATCCACCCCAGTGAAGACCAAGGCGCACTCCAGTGTCTCAATACTAAAAAGACTTGCGGCCAGGACGGGCTGTCAACCGCCATGCTCCAAAACCATCCTTTCAGAGCGGTGCTCTTCCTTACCAAAGTATTCAATGTGTGTGTCACCCTGGGACAGTTTCCGCACGAATGAAATATGGCCCGGGTGGTATGCATTCTGAAACCTGGTAAGGATCCGGTTCTTCCCTCCTTCTACCGCTCCACCAGCCTCCTACTCACCCTCTCGAGGGTTTTCGAGGGTCTAATACTGCACCGATTGTCAACGTTACTGGCCGACATTCAAGCCATCCCAACCCACCAGTTTGGTTATCGTCCTGAGCACTCGACCGCCCAGCAGCATCTCTTGACGTGGAGACAGCGAGCCTCTCAACAACCTGGCATGAGGAGCTCCTATATAAACTTATCCAGCTTGGCCTACACAGTCAGTTAATCCACATTATACACAGCTTCCTACACCAACGCTCCTTCACAGTGGTAGTTGCGGGGAAAACATCAACACTGAACCCCTTACGAGGTGGAGTCCCCGAAGACTCTGTACTATCTCCCGCAATGTTTAGTCTGTACATGGCAGACTTCCTGGTGGTGCAGTGCGTCAAATGGCCCAGTTTGCTGATGACGTCCTACTGTACACAACCAACCGATACATATTCAGAGCCTTCAACCCCATTCAAAGACACCCCCACCTCGTCCAGCACAGGCGCAGGAAGCGGCGGATGTCTCTAAAACTGGGTAAACGCCGTGCTGACCTGTTTACTAGGTGATGAATCCCCACAACAGGCTTACCAACATTCAGCTATGAGGACCATAGGATAGAGTGGAGAATATCCATTCTTTACTTAGGCGTCACTCTCGATAAAGACCTAATTTTTTGTGAACACTTGCGGGGAACAATGAACAGGGCTAAGGGGGCGGCAGCCGCCTTATACCCGGTTCTGGCTTCCACCATGCCCGTCCACCTAAAGCTACGCCTTTATAAAGTGCTTATATTACCTCTGATGCCTGCGAGGTGTGGGGTATGGCGGCAGACTCCTGGCTTCTCTGGTTAATCGGATGCAGAACAGGGGACTTGGGCCCATCTATTCTGTCTGCAATACTTTTTCCGGTGAGGCAACTGCACGAAAACCTCGGCCTTACCATACGTGGAGGATGTGACTAGGCGCCGGGCTCAAAATTTCTGCGCCAGACTGACCCATCATGACAACGCCCTTGTCAGATCCCTGGGAGACTACTTACCAAATGAAGGTCGCTGCAGACACTACCGGGTTTCCCGCATGGCTTGTGGGCACCCCCGATAACGAAGGCCCTAAACCAGCCAACTGCATTACGCTGACAGTAAGTATTTCTCCCTCCCCATGGGAGTGGTCATTCAAAATTCAAAACATTTAATCCATTTGGAACGAAAGACACCAGCGGAGCAGCGGATGGATGGTGCTCCTTAATCGGTAGCCGCTGAGGAGCCTATAAACATATAGAAACTACCTACTATCACACCATCACCTTAAAAACCAAACTCACCATCCTACAGCAATCCTACTATCCATGTGGTTAAGCTTTTCCAAGGGCAGGTACACAGAAGCACTACTTAGGCTCATCACGAGCCTACCAGACTGAAGTTGAGTTGAGTAGTGTTTCAGTCAAAAAGTGATGGTGATAATCATCAAGAGTTGATTAATGCATTATTTAAGAAATGGTTTACTGATCTCCTTCTAGAAGAAGGTTGTGTGATAGTGATGAATAATACGAGCCTTCACTCAAAGGGAAAATCCCGAATAAAAATTCAAGGAAAGCTGAAACCTTTTCATGGCTTCAAAGCAAGAATATATCTCATAATTCTACACTTAAAATAGCTAAATTGCTTTGTATTGTTAGACAACATAGCAGCAACTACAGGAGATATGACCTTGATGATCTGGCTGCAGAAATGGGACATGAAGTACTACGACTTCCTCCATATCACTGTCAATATAACCCTGGTGAACTCATATGGGCTCAAATAAAAAGAGAGTTAGCAGACAAGAATTATACATTGAAAATTATGTAAGAAAATTACTGGAGGACGCCATTAAACACGTGACAAAAGAAGATTGTCAGAAATGCGTTGCCCACGGGGAGCGACTGCAAATGGAATACTTCGTGAAGGAAGAACTATGAGATGAACGCATTCAGAACATTGTGATAAATCTACGTGAAGATGGTGACGACAGTTCCAGTTCCAGTGTCGAAGAATACAGTGAAGATGATGTCTCTCCACTATGGAATTTCAGTTGGGTGAGTTATTTTTCACATTTTCTCTTTTTCCTTTCCTTTCAAAACGTATTATTTTAGTGAATGGATGTCTAGGGTCGTGTATAAGCATATTCAAACGTGTGAAAATACATTTATTGGTGTAACAGTAAACTAATTATTCTAAGAAGTTGACAAAGCTTATTATTTTTGGATTGCCATATGCCCGTATTTCGCGGAATGTCCGCGACTTTATAATAAATGAAAACTTCCCGGCCGAAATGACAAAAGCCCGCGATTTTTACTATATTTGAATTAAACTTCAATAAATCTAATGTTTTTGCGGTAAACCAAGGATGATATTTTTGAGAATTTGTTGTCACATAAGAAATGGATTTGCCCTCATTTATATTTACGTTTCCAGTTAGCAGTATTCAGAGTTGCTAAAATTGTGGGTTGATATTTCTACATTCCTAGTCATAACACCAATGTAGAGAGAGAGTTCTTCCCTTATGAGTACTCAGGGACAGAAGAAAGGGATATGCTGACATTAAAATCAGTTAATGTCATGCTGCAAGTACACTACAATATGAAAAATATAAGTTGTAGTGAGTTTAATAAACTTACTGAGAACAACACCAAGTTCCTTTCTTCTGTTCCAGGTTCTGAGAAATACAATTCTCAATCATTCAGTTGCACTGAATGCATTTAATACATTTTTGATAATATATGCTTAGTTATGGTAAAATACAATAAAGCAGTTCTTCCAAAGCTCTGGATTATCACTCAAATGCACATTTCTCCTACATTAGGGCTCCATATTTCTCAAATTTTCATTTCCTTAGATCGATTAAACTAACAGTAAAAAATTCCCTGGTTTTGGATTATAAGATTATGGCAACCCTAATGGTAACTCATTGTTTAGTGCATACATTCACGTATCAGTTGTGACAAGTTGACTGCGTTTGCATAGGAGGGAGAATAGGAAGAGACGGGATGTGGCCTTGACGCGCCTGGAAGCGAAAATACTATAACTGAATCATTTGCTTCACTGAAAGCACTTATTCTAAATGAGATATTTTAAACCACTTAATGTTTCTGCCCAAGATGTTTCTAGTTATAAAAGACACAAGACCTCTCATAATGCAGAATCTGTAAACTTGTAATTTAGGTCTCTGCCATTAGTCACTAAGAGGTTACAAAACGATTACATTGATTTCACCAGATTAATTTTTGTTACTAAGGAACTACAATAATTAGCCCTGATACCCAATTTCTGAGTAATTTATTGAGGATTCTATAATGTTTTTGTTATCATTATAGTTTTTTTGTCATCGGCTTAAATGTCAACAGTTGGCGATATTTTTTTTATCCCCTCAGGCAAAATACAGGTTCTTGTGCAGTTATTTTAAAGCACTCTTCCTTTGAAATGATATGCAATTTACGCCAGTATATTTTTCCTACTGTCTAACAGGAGTGTGGGAGCCTAAAATGTTATAACATGTCCTTTAAAATTTCATAAAAATTACTATTTTCCCTTTTTTTTGTTTTGAAAAAATCAAAACTTCGTTTATGTAGTATCCTTCTTAATTAGCTTAGAAACAGATGTCCTAAATTTTATTCATTCCTTTCACCGAATTCCCTGATAGGAAGCAAACTTGCAACTTTACTTACATGGCTAAAACCTTTGGTACCTCCATGCATATTGTCTCCATCTTGATTAGCTGTTAACTTGTATTGTTTACCATCAATTGTATAAGAGGCACCAACAATTCTGTTCGCTGTTCTTCCAAGAATTGCACCAAAGTAAGTATTGTCTTTCACATAATCTGCAATAATAATAATAATAATAATAATAATAATAATAATAATTCTCTGACAAAATAACACTTTTTTATACTGACCACACTAGCATGATGTTATATTTGTTTCTTTGATGCTCATGGTGTGGAAGAGATTACTTTGCACATTACAGTAAAAGAAGATAACTAATAAAAATAGAGGCTTTCCATTAGAAATAAATTCAAAGCTGAGATGTTTCAGATTATACTGAAACAGATAAAATTGGAAGTATTTTCATTTAATATGTACATTTCACAAAAACACAAATTTCACCATTTAGAACTTTGAACATGTTTTGGAGGCTATTGCCATCCTCTCCTGGGTTCACTGGTTCCTCTTTTGAATGATCGCAGGGTGTTGTGGGTTTGAGTATGAACATTTTGACCTATGACCTATGACCAGGGAACGGAAGGGCATCTCGACTCAACGCGGATCTTTTGTGCTTACCACCCTCAGGAGGAACGGATGAGGTGTAGGAGCCACAGGAGGCAATAGCTCACCGGCAGGCGGCCGGCCGACAGAAATGCGCAGAGGTCCCTAACGATTCTGAGCTTGAGGCGCGTTCATCCGGTGGGATGCTCAGAGAGACTTACCTCTGGCAGAAACGGGAAGAACTCGACCCACCGGAGGCGACTCAGAGAAGACTGTCATTTGGCAGGGCCGAAAACTTTCCAACGAGCAGGCATCTGGACCATGTGTCCTTCGACCGACATTGCATAGCCCCTAAGCCTACCTGAAATATGAAAGGGGGAGTGAATTGATAGGAAACGAGGGAAAGAAAATCTATGGTAAAAGATAAATCACTCCAGCATCCGCCTTACCAACCCGGGAAAACCGCGAAAAACCATCGTCAGAGTGGACAGCCCCATCAATGAACCGACGACCTTACGAGCCTTGCACATTATCGCAGTGTCATCTTAATCGATGTATAAAACTGTTACTAAGATTGAAAATCCCCAACACTTATCGTTGTTGTAATAATGAATACTTTTCCCAAAATGTTGGTCCTTATGAACCTGTATTGTAGTACTTCAAACCACGTCCAAAACCTCCCAGATTCCCTACAAGCCACGTGGAAGAAATAGTTGTTAAACCCATGCTACAGGTAATAAGTGCCACTGAAACATGCTCAAGTAAAGTTATGCTTTAAAACGGTGGATTTTTTGATAGCCTTGGCTACATTTATATATTAATAATGAACAAATCTTCTTTTCTGCCTGCTCTTAACTTCTCAGTCATCAGGTCAGTAAGTTTTGCGAGGGTAATGCAGGCAGTAACGACCATTTGGCGCTAATAAATTATAAAATGCATTTGATTTTTTAAAAAAGCAACTCGTTTACAAAATTGAAGCTTAATGCTTTGCTTCTCCACATAATCACCTCCGTGAATTAAGCATTTGCCATATGTATTCACGAGCTTTAGAATTCCCGTGTTGTCGTCGCTGCTGCCAGTTCATAAGACAAGACGTTCGGACACAATTTAAGCAAGCAAAGAAAGAAAAATGTTTGGGAAAGAAATGTGTAACTCGTCTAGGGTTACGCTTCTGACTAGCAGGATTTTGTTGTTTAGTTGATTCTGTCACCGGTGATGATGACGGACATCCGTGTCAAGTTTCGTCATGTACATTTGTTTGTCCTTTATTGAATATTTCACACCACTTTCTCACATTTCTTTCGCTGATTACTGTATCATCGTACGCGTGCTTTAATTGACCATAAATTTCCGGGACATTCAGAAATTGAATACGTCTCACCTCACAGTCGGCATTACTTTTCATGGCACAGTTCATTTTGAACTATCGCAGAATGCACAATAACAACTTATTTCGACTGGAATTCACACAACGCTGAAACAAGTTGCCGAGGAAACCATTCGACCGCGTATAGCAGCCTGATAGCGATCTGCGCAGCCGGAATGCACAAACGGTCGTCATTTCTTGGATTTCCCTCGTACAGCAGAAGAATTCCTGCAAATAAATTCCACTGTTTCTGCCTGCTTCCTACGCTATGACCTGTAAAGTAAGTTTACTCTTACTTGCAATCTTTTGCTTCTGAGCAACACAGGAAAAGTTTGAAAAGAATACTGTTATTATACACATACATAAAGCATATATTAGGATCTAATGTCTTGATTATTAAACAAAAAACGTAGTATAAATGGATAAAGTATAATTAATTTTGTACTGTTTATAAAGTGAAACTAATTGCTGCAATTCAACAAAAGTATTCAACTTTGTGCTGTTTATTACACAAAAATAAATATTGGAAGCAAACAAGGGAATATAGATACACTTTGTGCTCTGTATACACTGAAAATCACAGTTATAATTAAACAAGAGCATGTAATAACACTTTTGGATTACTAACGAAATAAAAATGAACTTTATAAATACACAAGAAAGTGTACCTAAAGCATAAAATATGCTAAAATTGTCTTACTGTATATCAGTACACTTACACTATATCAAGAGTTATGCCAAGAATATATAAAAAGGAACAATGTAGTACAACTATAGAAAACTACAAAAAGGAAACATTCTTATTCTCATGTTCAGTTATATTAGGGATCCCAGATGCCCCATTTCACCCTGGACAGATCTTCTTTTGTACGTTGTGTACAGTTGGCTTCAAATGTTTTGCGATGGACCTAGGGTGTAGAGAAAGAGGGGAAATGTCTTCTCGACTAGTCATGCCTGGGTATAGCCGACAGTAAGTGCCAGCTCAAAGGTCACATTTACTTTTGTGTATGCTCATATAATTCAGCGACCTGGCTCTAAGAGGAAAGAAGACGAAACTAAATACTTTGCTCTTTACTAGATTTATCCAAGCGAAATAAATTAACATTTTCTTTACATAATATGTTGTTTAATAATCAAATATTGCACTGTTTATGCGGGTGCTTCAGAGGTTTAAGATGCATTATTCAGTAATTTTCTTGAGAAACAAGGTGCACATGATGTATATCTTGTTTTTAACGTTTGTTTCTGATAATAATAATAATAATAATAATAATAATAATAATAATAATAATAATAATAATAATCGTTTCATAATTACCATTAATAATATTAATGTCAAACTGTTGAAGCAGTTTGAGCACAATTAAGTGCGACATTCAGTTTTCTTCAAAATAAGATATATTTTGCGTGTGTTACTGAAAAACGATATAGATTATTTTATTTCAAACACAATTCCTCCTTCAAGCACTCACAAGACAAAGGAAGAAAATCCGTGCCAACAATATAGTGGACATAGAGCAAAAATAGCTATTGTATCTAAAAGGAGAAAATGTTAATAAATACCAGGAAACAACGTTTAGCGCAAAATATGCAGTTTCCATATAGCTGTTTTATTCGGTTAGGTTAACATATAAGCTACATTTTCAAAACAGTGATCCGAAAGTCTTAATGCAGAACGGTTTATGTGTTTTTGTTGCAATTAGTTCACTTGAAAGCATTCTATTCTGAAAATAATTTGCTTTCAAAAGTAAACTTGCTTTCAAATTACAAATCTGAAGAACGCAAAAAAAAAATTATACTTTGTATTACGATTCACGTTCTGAATTCTTAAAATGCTTCTCTTCCCTGGTCTAGAATGGAATGGGATGTGTAACGGAGGGGATTCAACCCCGATCCAGTGAATGAGGATATTATGCTGGTGCCCCTCAAGGATGCGCCCCCGGGTTGGAGGAAGGGAGGGAGGGACACCGGGCGGCCGGAACCAGGGGTGACGGCACAGCAATGACAAGGTTCCTAAAGTTTCCAGATTGAGACGCCTCGACAGCCGGGCAGGCAAACCGGGGACCCCAACTCACACAGAGGGTCCAACGCCCTCCAAGAGGCGGTCCGTATACGCTGGCAAACAGCCGAAGATCGAGAGGCGGATGAGGTTCCACGGAGATCATCCTTTATCCCTGCCACGCCGCTCCGGAACACCATCGCCGACACTTCCAACCCTGAAATAGACCTAACGGAGTTAAGGATGGACGAAATGAGGAATGGAACGATATTCGGGGGCTGAGAGAATCAGCATTCGCCTGACGACCCAGGAAAACTCCCGAAAAAACCCATGGGTCAGAATGGGCGGTCGCCGAGAAGAAAACTAGGGATCTTCCGAATGCGAGTCGCACGCGTTACCGCAGCGCCACCTGAACGGAAACTGGAAGATCGGTAGTTCAAATTTCGGCTATGACTGAATTTTTCAATCTGATTCTATCTTTCCAACCTTGTCCTGCACACGGCTTGAGTAAAAGTCTTCTTGTTAATTGAGACTGCCATTACAAACTTCGTTGTAAGTATAAGAAGAATGCAGTAGCTAAAACGATAGTCAGATTTTTATGTGTTGCCTTTGAAACTCCACGCTCATTACATTACCACGAGAAAAATGTAACGTGTTGCATTCACATAGCTTTCTTTTCTCACCATTCTACAAATTATTTTTACTAAATCTTATTTTTCTGTCTACTTCTTATAATCCAGATAAACTTCCAATTCACATTTAGCCTATCTCTGTGGTGTGCGGGTCTGCCTCACATTCAAAAGATCCCGAGTTCGAATCTCGGTTAGAGTGAGTTATCTGGATAAAGTTTTTTTCCAGGGTTTCCTCTTATCCTGATAAGATGAATCTCAGATAACCCTAAGCTCTAAGGACCTCGGGCCCATTTGAGCATTATTTTAATCATTTCGTTCATTCACCGTCAGTAATGCCCTACCCGGTTAAAAGACTAATGAAATACGAAAAGAATAAGTTCACATTTACACATTTCGTTGTAGTATACGTAGATAAAGCGATAGTCACATTTTCAAAAGCATGTCACTATGTGATGCTTTGAAATTCTATGCTGTTTGTATGACCGCGACAAAAACAAAACGAATAGCGACTTCTCAGTTACAAAAAGCATTCAAACCAATAACAAAAAGTATCTGGGAAATAGTTAATCTCATAAAATTAATGTGTGAGAAACTGCGTGCTTTAACGGAGTCTGCATTTCTTGTGTAGCAAAACTTTGTCCAATCTTTTAGAGCTTACCAATTATACAAAAGTCATTCAGAATGAAGAAGACTTGAGAGGCTCTTCTCAGAAAATTCAAAATATATATTTCGTTTGTCATGAAAATATCTTAAACAGAGAGTATTTTAATCAAACTCTTTAGAGTCATTTTTGAGAAAATAACACATTTCGAACATTTTTCCATGTAAAGGTTATTCGGAGTGGGGGAGGTTTTCTTGAAAATCTTTGTGTCACATCTTTGAAAGATGGTGAACTTAAATATCAAGCTTGGTATTTATCCGACTTTTCGTTCCGGAGTTATGTTTACAGAACATACAAGCATATGGAGCTTTTGCTATAAAATATGTGTTGCATTCACATGACTTCCTCAACTCACTCTTTCACAAACCATTCTTATAAAGCTTATTCTTGCATCTATTTCATGTTCATACAGATAAACCATCATCAGTTATTTACGCAATTCGTTGTAGGTATAAGTAGAACATATTAAGCTAAAGCGGTAGCCAAACCCCTTAAAGCTGATCGCTATGTGATAGCTTTGGATTGGTTGGCTACGGAGGGGACTCGGCACTGATCCAAATAGTGGATATTGTGCCTGCACGTCACAAGGGGGCGTCTCCGGGAGGAAGGATGAGGTGAGAGGAGACAACGGGCGGCCGGAACTAGGAGTGATGGCAAAGGAATGGCAGGGTCCCTAAGTTTACAGATAGAGACTCCCCGTCAGACGGACAGGCAGAACGGGGAACCCACCCCACACAGAGGGGGTCAACGCCCCTCAAGGGGGTTAGGATACCCCGATAGCCAGCCGAAAACCGAGGGACGGAGAGAGTCACAAAGAGCATCCTTTTCCCCTGCCAAACTGCACCGAAACACCATCGCTGACACTTCCAACCCTGAAAGAAACCAACGGATGAAAGATGAAGGGAAATGAGAATGGAGATGAAATGGAGAGACAGGAAATTCGGGAATGTGAGAATCCTTCCGAGCATTCGCCTGGCGACCCGGGAAACACCCCGAAAAAAGAACATGGATCAGGAAGTTCGGCCACAGGAATCGAACCCACGACCTCCCACATGTGAGCCATAGACGTGATAGCTTTGAGATTCTGCTCTCTTTGTATGAACACAAGAAAGAAAGAAAGAAAGAAAGAAAGAAAGAAAGAAAGAAAGAAAGAAAGAAAGAAAGAAAGGAGGAAAGAAGCAAAGAAGTAAGGAAGAAAGTAAGGGAAGAAGGAAGGGCAGAAGGGAAGTAAGAGAAGTAAGGAAGGAAGTAAATAAGTAAGTAAGGAACCAAGGAAAGAAAAACAATAGCTATTTGCATTTGAGAGAAGTATAAAGTATTTGAAAATTAAAACTAATAACAAAGAATATTGCAGAACAGGTAAAATATAAAAATGTTATTTGACATAAAAATAAATTGTTATTTGATATAAATATTGTGCATTATCAAGATATACATTAGTTGTGCAGTAAGATTTTGTCTCTCTCCTACGATTTACTTGTTATCAAAAGTCATTCACAATAACGACGAATTTACAGACTATTCCTAGAAAATTCTAAATATACCTTTTATTTATCATTAAAATTAGCTTAAACATATGTATTTTAATCTAAATCCTTAGAGCCAATAAACTATTTCGAAAAATACCCAATGTAAAGGGTAGTTTGGAGTTGGGGATTTTCTTTAAAATCTCTCTGTCGCATTCTTGGAAGAAGTTGAACTTAAACGCTAAGTTTGGTTTTTAACCAACTTTTTGCGGACACACAAACAAACACACACACACAACCTTGGACCTTTTTCTAAAAATAAATTGATCGGATTCAGGGAGTCGCAAACGTGATTTCTGGTGAAATTACGACATTGAATTTTTAGGTGGAACACAATACTTTCTCTACTTACTGTAGCTACGTGGGAATGCTAAAAAAATGCTTACTTTGGATTCAGGGGTTCTCAAAACATGTATTTCCGATGAAGCTCGTTATTCAATTTTTGGATGGAATACAATGCTTTCTCTACCTCCTGTAGCTACGTAGTAGAGAAAGCAAAAACGCTTTCTTTGGTTACAGCGAGTCTCAAAACGTGTACTTCCGGTGAATCTCTTTATTGAATTTTTGGGTGAAACACAATAATTTCTATTCTTGCTGCAGCTACGTAGTAGGGAAAATAAAAACGCTTTCTTTGGTTACAGCGAATCTCAAAACGTGTATTTCCGGTGAATCTCTTTATTGAATTTTTGGGCGAAGCACAATACTTTCTCTTCTTACTGCAGCTACGTAGTAGAGAAAGCAAAAACGCTTTCTTTGGTTTTAGCGAGTCTCAAAACGTGTATTTCCTGTGAATCTCTTTATTGAATTTTTGGATGAAACACAATACTTTCTCTTGTTACTGCAGCTACGTAGTAGGGAAAATAAAAACGCTTTCTATGGTTTCCGTGGTTCTCAAACGTGTATTTCCGGTGAATCTCGTTATTCAATTTTTGGCTGGAACACAATACTTTCTCTACCTCCTTTAGCTACGTAGCAGAAAAAGTAAAAACGCTTTCTTTAGTTTCAGGGTGTCTCAAAACGTGTATTTCCGGTAAATCTCTTCATTGAATTTTTGGGTGGAACACAATACTTTCTCTACCTCCTTTAGCTACGAAGTAGAAAAAATAAAAATGCTTTCTTTGGTTTCAGCGAGTCTCAGTAGAATATAATAGGGGGAGCGAGCTCACTTTTTGCGTTTACATGGGAAAGGATAGGGAAAACGAGGGTAGTTGCGGGGGTTCAAGGAGGAAAATGCGTTTATATGGGGAAGATAGGGACTACGAGGGTTGATGGTAGGCTAGGCAGGGGTTGAAGGAGTGTGGATGTGCTTTATACGGCAGAGATAGGGAATGCGAGGAGAGGTACCAGACTAAACAGGGCTTGAAAGATAGAATAGGGTTTTATATGGAAGAGCTATCAAACTGAGGAGAGGTATTAGGCCAGGAGGGGTTGAAGAGACGAGGAAAACGATGGTAGATGCTAGGTTGAGAGAGCCTTCAAGGAGGAAAATGCGTTTATATGGGGAGATAGGGAAACGAGATGAGATCCGAGGTAGGGCAGGTGTTGCGCCCTTTATATGATAGAGGTAAGGAATACTAGGAGAGGTAGTAGGTTATGAAGTTGGAGAATGCGTCTTATATGATAGAGGTAGGGAATATGAGGAGAAGTGCTAGACTAGACACGGCTTGAGGGATAGAATGTGGGTTTTATATGGAAGAGCTAGTAAATCGAGGAGCGGTATTAGCCTGGGAGGGGTTGAATGGTAGATTATGCGTTTATATGAAGAGGCGAGGAAAACGATGGTAGATGCTAGGTTGAGAGAGCCTTCAAGGAGGAAAATGCGTTTATATGGAGGAGATAGATAAATGAGGTGAGGCACGAGGTAGGATAGGGGTTGAAGGAGGGAAATAGCCTTTATATGATAGAGGTAAGGAATGCGAGGAGAGGTAGTAGACTAGGCAGTGGTTGAGGAGTACGGTATGCATTTATGTATGGAAGATATGGAAAACGGAAAGAGATCCTATGCTAGGAGAGAGTTGAAGGTTGGGGTAATGTGCTTTATATGTGAGAGGTTAAGAATACGCTGAGAGATAATAGGCTAGACAGATGCTGAAGGAGGGAAGGATTCACTTTATACGGGCAGAGATAGGGGAAACGTTGAGAAGTGCTAAACTAGACAGAGTTAAAGGTAGAATGTGTTTTATATGAGAGAGATAGCAAACCGAGGAGAGGTATTAGGATAGCAAGGGTTGAATGGTAGAGTATGCGTTTATATGGGAGAGACGAGGAAGCACTTAAGAAAGTAACAAGACGTAACACCACGTAACAAGACGTAACACAGTGTAACACCACGTAACAAGACATAACACCACGTAACATACACATCCACGTAACAAGACGTGACACCATGTAACAAGACGTAACACCACATGACAAAAGCACGTAAGCACGTAACACATCGTAACAAACACGTAACCACGTGACAAGACGTAACATCGTGTAACACCACGTAACAAGACGTAACACCGTGTAACACCACGTAACAAGATGTAACACCTCGTAACAAACACGTAACCAACGCAACACAACGTAACACGACGTAATACCACGTGACCTAACTACGTAACAAGACGTAACACCACGTAACCTAACCACGTAACAAGACGTAACACTACGTAACCACGTAACAAGACGTAACACAACGTAACATAACAGCATGACAAGACGTCATACTAAGTAACATAAGCACGTAACCACGCAACATCACGTGACATCTCGTAACCAGAAACGTCACACGACGTAACAACACGTAGCAACTATGTAACCACGTAACAAAACGTAAGAACAACACGTAACCAGCCCATTGCTAAGGTAATCTAAGCTAATCCATCCTTCATAACTTAGACAATAAGTACGAGAACCTAGTCTAGATTAACCTGACCAATCCCAAACGTTCATCTCATCATCTATTCCACTCAGTCATCGTCTAACCTAATCCGGCTAACCAGAGATAACCTCGACTTTCTTTTAGTGAAATTACAATGTTTTATTCAGGTTTTATTATTCGAGAGTTTTAATTGAAAAGTTTACGTCAACATACCTTTATTTTAGTTCGTTGTAGGTGTCTCTGCCCTTTTTATCTAGGCTGGAGACTAGCACTAGGATTGCTCCTAATGGCAGGGTTACCACCTTCCCTTCCATCTTCTTCTTTCTTCATCAGTCATCAGATAGTTGCATACACAGCACACGGATAACCTTCATTTTTTTAAGATTGTAGACTCACGAGAAAATCTTTATCTTTGACTTACATTCTTTTAAACGCTGTTTGTAATGCTGTAATGTCCATACGCATATGTCGTTATTCCATCCTCAGCAATAACTCTTTTATCGTCGTATGGAGTCAATGCAATTTTATTCACTTGCACTGTGGTAACAGTATGCTTTCGTGACAGGATCAGATTCATGGGCGTCCTTATTATTTCTCTGGTTTTAAGGCAGTCAGTATAGCTCTCGAACGTGACGTACTGCTTAATAGCACTACGTTTTATACCTTTAATCTTTTTTATCATTGAACCGTCGATATCTAGGGCATACATTTTAGGTCGTAGCCCTACAAAGCGTTGAATGATTTTACCATTAGACTCATCTTTAAATTTCCCAAGTACCTTCTTGTTTAGAGGTGAATAGCATATATGGCTTGTAGGATAATCAGCAGTATCTAGGTGCTCAAGAAAACGTAGCTTATCCTGGTACACATGTTCAGTTCTCACTCGATGAATGAATTAATCAGTGTCCATATACATAAGCTTCAGGTTTTCAGTTCCATAATACGGTAACAACACATCATAGTGATACCGGGACATTAATGTCTTGGAGATGTCCAACACACTCATTCCAATGTATATCGGCTTGTTGAATACGATCTGTCGGGAGGCCATATGCACAGCAGCTAGGTTGGCAGCATATATGGTTCCATCGATGAACGTAGGCTTGGCAATTAACTTTTCCAGAGTCTTCTCATTTGTCACCAGCCGTATAACCATACGATTACGCAGGTTCTCCATAGTTTTTCCGAACATAGCATTGTTGAACAATTTGTAGAGATCCTTCTCAAAATCATTTGCGGCCTGTTGTCGTAGTCTGTTGTTAAATTCCACATACGGTTTTAACCATCGAGACTGTTGGAATTGTAGCACACGATGGATTTTTGTTAGCCGTAGTCCATGATCAAGAGCTTGCTTCAACGCCATGTAATGTAGTACATACTTATTTCGAGGTCCGAGATGAGGTATCAGTTTCTTTGTAGGAGAGTCCTTAGGCGTCATACACTCAGGCAGGAAAGGTAGATCGTTGTGTAGATCGTGAACTTCTGCAGGATACTCGATGTCGACTTCTAATATGTAGCCGTAAGGATCATCTTCTTGTAGTCTTTCTAAGTCAATTTTTTCAGGCGATACCCACTCAAATCCACCATAAGGGAGAGCGTGACTCATTGCCCACCCATATTGGTTGTTGGCGTCCTCATAGGTAATAAATTGGGTTGGTCTCGACGGATCATACTTCTCCATGTAGGTGTTATTAGCCTCTGCATAGCGGTGGGAAACTTGACATAAACCTCCTCTTATGCCAGATTCCACCATGAGTAATTGATCATAATCCTGTAACAATTCCAGCTGAATTCCAGTGTACAGTAACATGGCATCCCATGTAAGTCCTGAAGAGGTGAAATAATGTGCAGGGTCGACTTTGTGTGTTTTAAGTGTTTGCTCCCTAAATGTCTCAAAGACATCAGCTAGGAGAAGCACATCAGAGATTAAGTAGAGGTCGCTGTACTCGCCCAGGTTTCTGACATTAAACAGCTCCCATACATTTTTAGCATGATCGTAGTCAGCATCACTAATTTCCTCTTCATTTAATTTATTGTAGAAGGAGTCCTTAGGAGGCAAGCAGGTTTCGTTCAAAACATCCCATGAAGTGATGTAATCATAGGGAAATACACCCTTATGAGTCATCAACTTCAACTTGTCTTCTACGAAGTGTTTCAGTGTTTCAGGATACAATGTCAGATTTTTCACCAGCTTATCCAGGCTTGTACTGAGGAATCGGAAGCTATCCACAAACCGGAGCTTTATATCTCCCACATACTTGGAGAATGACATATAGCTTTCTTCAGAGCTAGGAATTACTTCCACCCTCTCACTAGTGCATCCCAGCTCCTTAACAATGAAGTGTGAGTCATATCCACTGAGGTTGTGCATGAGGACTGGGATGTATTTAGGTGTTTTGCAAGCTAAATTACATTCATTATGTAGACTTCCACGATATTCCCCGCTGATGTGATCATGGTCGCGTACTTTGTAGTTCTCTTCAGTAAAGGTTTTTCCACACAAGTAGCACACTGTAGAGGAGTTGAAATCCAGCTGCTGTTGATCTGTAAGTTTAAGAGGCATGACAGATTTGTATATATTATTAATTTCCTTTGCAAGGAACGAGAGTATTCCATAAACTTCTGAGCAGCATCAACACCACGATATACATAGGGATGCTTAGGAAGACCAGTTTCCAGATGTTCAACGTCGGATGACGGTTTAACGTAAACGCAGAAACTCATGGGTACATGCTGCTGATAAGGAGCTGTATATGAAGTTTCAGGATTGGGGAGACATGTATGACATGGAGCGAGAATGCTTTCAAAGTCAGCGTAGATGACGTAAGGTAGTTTCAGCATCCTTTCAACATTTTTAAACTGTAAAATCGATTTCTCCTTTGTAGGCATAACTACCCTTGCAATACCATGTTGATTACAGACGGATGCATGTTCTTGTAGTTTTTCCAGTCCACTTCGTACGCATTGATCATCAAAATGTGTAAAACAACGCTTACAGGTATAAACACGTGTATTATGCTTAGTTTTCTGACGTCGAATGAGTTTATCAAAATTCTTTATATATACGTAGTGATGTTTTCCACTACTGTCACTCAATAGTAGGAGGTCACAGTGTTCAGGTAGTTCAGTCTCAGCTTCCTTTATCGGGTACACTTCTTGCTTCTCATCCAAGCCGAAGACAATGAGCCTAGCAGATTTTGTGCCACGTGTCAATTTCTGTGCATGGTGGCTACAGTGTGTCGAGATTCCCGAATTTTCTCACCGCGTTCTTTTCAAGGATGAAGCTCACTTCACCAGCAAGGCTGTTTTTAACTTCGAAACAGCCACATTTGGGACGAAGAAAATCCTTATGCCATACAGCCACTTGGATTTCAGGAACGGTTTGGTATCACTGTATGGGGTGGTATAATTGACGGTCATCTAATTGGGCCGAACGTTCTACCGTACCGCCTAGTGTGTCCCAGGTACTTGATCTTCCTGCAAATGGTATCGTTAGACTTACTTACTTTTCCACTGGCACTTGTCAGCAAATATGGTTCCAACATGATGCCGTACCCGCGTGCGTTTCACTTGTCCACGAACATCTCCACCAAACATTCGGGGAAAGGTGGATAGGTCGAGGTGGTCCAACTCGGTCGTCATATTTAACTCCTCTAGACTTTTTCCTTTGGGGCCATATGAAGAACCTTGTTTATGAGACTCCTGTAGAGTCGGAGGAAGATCTTCTTGCATGAGTTCCGGCGGCAGCAGAAATTATTCAGCACACACCAGGTCTCGTGGGGCGTGTGTATTAAAACATGTTTCGCAGGTACACTTTGTACAACGAACTTCAGGGTCACCACGTGTAACCACTCCTGTAGTGAACACTGACAAGAGCATTGTCCCTAGTGAAGTGGGAGAAGTGAAATCTCTTCGATCTTCAAACTTATTTTGCATCGAAACTATACATCTCGGGACATGCGTTTCTAATCAAAATATTATTTCCTTAGTCGCGTCTACAACACATAGCAGTTTCTAATAGGAATTCTGAAACAGCCTGTAGAATCCCGCCAACACAGTACTGCTGATGTAAACAAAGACACCAATGCGCTGCCTTAGTTTACTGTAAACCGTGTGCAGTCTAATGCTGGAAAATAAAGTAGGACACATACATCGGAATAAGAGAGAAAGTGTATTGTACCTCCAGTCACGAAGGGATTGTACACGGCCTCACAGGTAAACAACATCCCAATGCGCCAACTCACTCCACCCTCGATGCGCAGTAAACTTCACTTCATCTTAAGTTGGCCCGGGTCTTTAGCCTGGTTATGAACATGCCTAGAGTATTCTTTCTCTGTGGTGTGTGTCCTCTCACGGCTCTCACTTTTGATTCACAGAAACGTATTGCTCCTGATCGCATACTGTTCTAATTTCACTGAGTCGTCGATTAAATGCTAAACCACTCTCGGGGACCGCTTTGTTATGCACTTTTGCGATACTATTTTCCATTCAATCCTGTGTAGTTTTCTCAGAGTAGTGCATCAATGCTTTCGGTATTATTGGCTCATTCAATGAAATGAAGCCTATCAGAAAAACGTACTAGCATCTTAGCAGCGAAAAAAGAAGGAGCTGGAAAATGCTACAAATAAATTAGTGAAAACCGAAACATTCTTCCAAGCATTTAATTCAATTACCGCAATAAGTGAAAGTTACCCATGTATTTTCTAAAGAAACTAGCGGTTTTAATAAGAATGAAACAAATAATATAAGTGACAATTTCGGTGATGAAAATAATGATGTTTATAATATCTTAAATCAAAATGTGGTTCCAAAGAAGGTGGCTCTTTTGATTAGGGCGATATAAGGAAGGTACACTAACGTGGCCTTTCCCCTAGAACGCCATGGTGGTTTTCCTTCTGTAAGGTTTCCACCTTTAGGTAACCAACCTTTGACTCCACCCAGCCGGCATCAGTTCCCTATGCGACTGACCTGAAAACAATTCAGGTAGCATAAAAACTAGCTAGTGAACTATGTTTATAATCTGTGTGAAATGAAGGGGTGGTTCGGATACCACCTCTATGAAAGAGTTTCGCTACGATTGATGCACAAGGAAAGGCTAGACTAATTACAATATAATTCAGCCTTCTAGAGGAAGGGGTGAAGAATTATTTGAATGTTTGGTTAAACTGAACGACAGCTACGGCATTTATATAAGCTTTAATCAGCAACATGGAGACGAAGTTAAGCTATTGCCGCCACTAAACGGCAATAAAAAAACAGCATTTTAAAACTTGTTTACTAATCGTTACAGCCCCTGTTTTACCCAAAGGTATACTATGGGGTATTTACAGTTTATTTGCAATATGCGTATATATAATCGAACAATTAACAGTTTTTAAGTTTGTCGAAGATGGATTACAGGACGCTGGTAACGTTGACCGTGTTGATATGGTATTTCAGCACCTGATGTAGTGGGAGACTTCGAAATACTGCAGATCTTTCTCTGGAAAACGGTGTGCATTCCGTCATGAGATGATGTGCAGTTTGTACTGGTTTTTCAGGACAGTCGCAAAGTGGTGAGGAAGCCTTGTTAATTCTGTTCAGGTAGAATCTGAAACTTCCGTGATTCGTTAAGAGCAGCATAACCATATCGTTTGGCCAGAGCTGTAGACAGAGTCTGTGGAAAATGGTGGCTATGAACAGCTTGGTGTGGGCCGCAACTTCGGAGTTAATATGTGTTGAATTCCAGATTGTTGTATAGTGATTCTTCAGTAACTGCTTTCCCCTGCTCAATGGGACTTTGTTGTAGTCTATGGTGGTTCTATTGCTTGCGACTGTTTTCGCTAGATGTCAGTCCTTTCATTTCCCTGTAGTCCAGTATATCCTTTGACCCAATGGAAGGTGACTGAGGTGTGCTTTTGCAGGTTTATTGTTTTCGTCCTAATATAGACAGCTATTGGCTGCCTGGTGTGTTTAGCCGCTGTTGCCAGTAGTGCTGCTGTGGAGTCAACGTTGATTGCGTAGCATGAGTTACTGTTCTTTTGGTGTTCTATCCAGTCTATTGTCATTTTAATTCCGCTCAGTTTCCCTTGAAATACGTGCATTTTTTGTTCAATGTTATCATTCCAAGGTGTATTTCCCTAGTGTTTTAAAACCAGATTTAAGTAAACGTTAGTGTAGCATAAAAATATAAGGTTTAAGTTGTAATGTTACCCTTCCGGAGTTTGGCCATACTTTTGGGGGGTAAAGTACCCTGCCAATCCGATGGCTAGAATTATGATCAAAAACAGAGATAGTCACGCTGTTAAGGGGTGTTGCTGGATTTTATTAATACCAAAATAAACAGCTCTGTTCCATTATGGACCACATTTTATGCACGCCAGTATACGTGACAATTCCGATAATGAAAAGATTGACGTTTCCGAATATCTTCACCGTGTAACCCGTGATGAAGTGAATTTAGATTTATATTAACAATATTGTGTTTAAAAAATGCGATTGTACCGATTTTTTCAAGCAAAATTTCAATATTATACGTGTCTAATTTAATTTAGAGTAACATTAAAGTATATAATATTTTTATGTGAAAGATTCTTTAAATGTTTATACCACTGTTTCTATGCTGCTCTCTTGTGGTTATATACAAAAACACAGCCAAATTAAAACTCTGCTTTAAACATGAGGAAGTTACGAATCACTTAATACGTTAATAGTTTATGGGTCCAGCGTATTTACAAACTGTAGCGCGAAATTAAGTGCGCTGCAATGTATTACAAAAAGTAAGTTTAAGTTGCTTTTGAGGTTAAGCTTCCTGTTCGCGGATTATTCTTATGGATCGTCATTAAAATGTAAGTAACCGGAATTTAAGTGAAGCCTTAAGCAGGCGTGAATGACTGACCCATTTGGAAGTATAAGATTGGTTTTGTGTTGTGTTGCCATCTTGGTGCTTGGAGGTTGTAGAGAGAAATTTAGTTCAATCCGCCAATTTAGTTGTCGGTGAAAAGTTGATAACACAAAGAACATAAAAGGTCGATAATATCATCAAGGGCAACATGAGTGCCATGATGGTATTAAATACTATGACAGAAGGAAATGTTTAGAAGATTGAGATTTCAAAATGCAAGAGATGTTTGCTGGAACTACATAAACTATTTGAACCATCATCAGAATGACAACTGTATGATATTTGCATTCAGTTCTGTCAATTCAAATGGAAAGAAAATGAAGTTATGACAACTTACCTATCTGAAGATGAAATATTTGTGGAATGAGTTGAACAAGGGTCTTCAGAAGAAAAATGAAGTAAGACTAGCTGAAATGCAAGATTCTGGATAGAGTGCCACATTAATATTGCTTATTTAAGTCGAGCTGGCTACTTCAAAGTGAGGATGACCGAGCGGGATGGCTCAGGCGGTTATATTTGGCCAGTATTCGGGAGGTCTCGGGATCGATATCGGTGACCGCCCATTCTGAACCATAGGTTTTTCGTGGATTTCCCGGGTCATCAGGAGAATTCTGGAGTCGTTTCCTTCATGCCCCGAAATTTTTGTCCCTCCATTTCGTTCCCTTTTTCACTTCATTCATATTTCATCCCGTTGGTCCCTTTCAGGATCGGAAGTGTCGGCGCTGGTGTTTCGGTGCTACGTGGCAGGGGAAAAGGATGCTCTTTGTGACTCTCTCCGTCCCTCGGCTTTCGACTGGCTGCCGGGGTATCCGAACCCCCTTGAGAGGCATTGACCCCCTTTGTGTGGAGTGTGGTAGTCCCCGGTCTGCCCGTCCATCTGCCGGAGTGTCTATATCTAGAAATCCTATAGACCCTGTCATTGCTGTGGCATAGCTTCTGGTTCCGGCCGCTCGGTATCTCCTCTCGTTTCATCCTTCCTCCCGGGAATGCCTCCTTGTGGGACGTAGGTACAATATCCACTCTGGAGCGCTGCCGATTCTCCTCCGTAGTCAATCCAATCCCAGTAAGCATAAATGAAGAGGTGATGAACTGACAACGCAATTTATGTTATTATCAGAAGGAAATTGCATATTCGTGAGAACCACAAGTGGAACAGGAAGCACTTGTAAGTGAAAACAGAAAAATAACAGAATATTGATTGGTGCATTGCCAATGAAGCTACGAGACATATTACTAAAGACAGTAAAAACTTAAGTTTTAAAGTTTCAAGATTCCATATGACATTAGCAAATCTGAGAATTCTTCCAGCATTAGGAAAGGGAACTCTTAAAATACTCAAATTCATGAATAAGCAAGAACAATTTAAATGCTTACATGGTGTTAGGTATGTGACATAGGTCAGGAAGAACCTATTTTCGGCTATTTCTACCCAAGATAGGGATTTGAGTAAACTGAACTTAGTGTTGGTTGAAAAGAAGTGAAGTTTTGTGTCCTTCATGATACACGAATAAACGGAAGGGGGTTTACAAGATAGCGGTGTGAGTCTTAATTCCTGAGGAACCAGTAGAAGTGAATAGGTTTACATTACATTCCCCGCTTCAGCTGTACAATGAGCACTTCGGTCACCTGGACAACAGATATGTGAAATCTTCACTAAGCTTGAATTGTGAAAGTAAGCAACTACCATCAGCCATGTGAATCATATATATTCGGAAAATCATACACATTGAGTTTTGGTTCTAGAACAGACTGTACCAAATCTGGAGATCTCATTTTTACAAAGGTGTGTGGACCATTTGACAGGTTGTATACAAAATCTCTGTATTTTGTATAGCTTTGTAAAGTGATTAAAAAATCAATCTACAAAATTCATGTATGTAATTTTCCTTCAGGAATTGGAAGTTTTATAGGCTCTAGAGAATATCTTTTGCTTTTGTAAAGTCTTTAAGAGATACGGTAGGGACATTTTGAATGGAAATGGTGGAGAATTTAATAACAGGAATGTTAGAACATTGTTTCAAAAGAATATAACAATTCAGACGCATAGCACCGTTTTCTGTAGAACATCTGGCAGAAGCAAAGGGTAAAATAGGAGACAATAACAGAAATGGCAAGGACCTTGAAGAATTCTAACCCTAGAGTACAGTTTCCTTCTGCAATGTAGGCTGAACTTGTCCACACTTCGGTCTATATACTTAATAGGACAGCGAAGTCGTCATAAAGGATGGGAGTCCATAAGAGCTATGGGTGGGAAGGAAGCTAAAAGTAAGGCACATACGGATCATTGGATTTGTCTCCTATCACCATATTCCGAAATAAAAGAGGAGGGAAATGGACAATAGGGCTTCAAATGATTATCTTGTTGGATATGACGGAGATGAGAGATAACGCAATCAATAGTGTCATCTGTTCACGCCTTGTTGCATTCAATGAAAGGATTATAAACTGTGAAGGAATGTTTCGGACTACTATTCAGAAGAAGTAAAACAGAAGGATAATCTCAAGGTTCCACTGAAAAAAAGGAAGCTGGAATGGATGTTTTTTGAAAGAGGAAAAGCCAAGACATTCATCTGAAGAAGAGCTGTTAAGAGATGACTGCCTCGAAGAGGAACAGGACCCAAATGCACAAAAAGGACAGCTGAGAGACAGAGCTCATCTGAAAGTGTCTAATTTCAAAGGCTACATTACGCTAGAAAATACTTTTGTTGCAGATGTTGGCGAACCTGAGTCTTACAAAGAAGCTGGTCAGTCTAAAGATAGTATACACTGAAAAGATGCAACGGAATTGGAGACGAACTCATTGAGAGAGAATGAGACATGACCATAGAATAATTACCGAGAGGAGCTATAGCTCTATTTTCGTAAGTTGGGGTCTGACAAAAGCGCTGCAGTCGGAAAAACAAGTGAGCGCGGCAGATCCGTTGCTATGGCAACAGCCGCCTTGTTGCCAAAGCTTCCTACGTCACATTACCATGTGGTCATTTATTGCTTGTATTTCCTCTTCATGTTATGTCTGTGGCATCACCTTGCAGTTTATTATGCCTTGTTTTTGAATTTCCCAGTTATTTTGTATCTGCGTTATTTGTTGTGTTATTTATTACTTGTATTAGTCAATTGTTATTATATAGTTTCTCGTCCTTCACTGCGTTACTTGTGCGACTATGAAAATTATTTCTCGAAGAGATCTACCGAGGCTACATTCTACACGTGAATCTTGCCGATTCTGATTTAAGCCATCTGCTTTAATTGATGAGTGCAGGATAATATTTAATCGTGCGTGCTAAATTTTCACTTCTTGTACGCTTCATGCATCATTCAACCGCTCATCTGCAATTGTCAGACAACGCGGCATTTTCCGTTATGAGGTATGGTGCCAACGTTCTATGAAATACACTAAATGTCGGGGATTAAATACTCTTCTTGTGTTAGAAGTAATTTGTGTGTTTTTATTTACTAGTCAGTAAAAGGTCTTATCAATAGATTGATTCCTTTATCAGAGTTGCCAATAATCTGCTCCCTGAATACAAAGTGTTTTGCAGCCAGTGAATAATGAGGTCGTTATGTTGCCTAGCTCTCCATTTTCGTACACACACGAAACAGTATGGCGGCGTGTAGCAGAAGTGTACGCCTAAATGATTTAGTTTCTATATATTTCTCTTACTAACTGATTTATTTACCTTATAAGTTTAATTTGTGGTTAAGATGAAAAATTAAAGATGAAGCATAGTTAACGAGTTTCTTTGGTCATTTTTCGTGCCCTTAATCTGAACCTTTCTCGGCACTGCTAAGCGCATGCATGACCGGCTCAAGGTACTCGAAGGCTTTATTCTTCATCTCCTTATTTTAGTTATTTTCAGCATTCCTTAAACAGTTGCTGTTAATTATTCATTGTTTTCATAGATTTAATTAAGAATTATTCGTATCTGCTGTCTCTGTGTGGGTTGTTTCATAAATTATTACATCCTGATGTATGCACATGTCAGATGAACAAAAGTTGCTACATTGGCAACATAGCGCTGTAGTTCGGCGTTTGGCCACTAACCTGTCAGATCTCAAATTACGAAAATCGGGTTATAGAACCAAGTAGGTAGGTATATCAAATAAGACAAATCATAATGGCTCAACCGACAAGCATAAAGCTGTGGTTGTGAAAGGATTCTCGCAGAGATTTGAAATAAACTACAATCAGACATTTATCCCTGTGACATAACTGTCAATTATCCGCTCAGTTCTGAGAGGTGCAACAAATGAGAAGATACATCTCGCTCAGTGTAATATCTGCTCAGCATTTTTGTATGGCGAACTTAGAGAATCCATTCATATGCAGTAGCCCAAGGTGATGGTTCCCAAAGATTGTGCAAGCTGAAACGCAGTCTTTGTGAACTAAATAGGCTGCACATTGGAGGAAATTAATGTTTGGAGAATGCTTGTAAAAATTAAATTCGAAGAAACATGACACAGATCTAAGTTTATTCAAAAGAAACAGAGAATACAAAAAAGATAACTGATATATGTAGACGATGGATTGGTGGCATCAAATGACAAGATCCAGCGCCTTCATGACCAGAGCAATACGTAAAGAAAATCTTTCTGTTTGGAATGGAGAGGCTGCAAACCACTGTCGACTTCTTTGCCGAAACAAGATTTGATTCTGAGCAAAGAAATTGAAAAAAGTGGCCAGTCTACACACTACAGAAACGCCGTCAGCGCTTTAATGTATTTAATGTTAATCACAAGGCAGTCATAACATAGAGTATAGATATTTTTTCCCGAAGTCTTGAAAATGCCACGAAACGAGTATTTCAGTATATAGTAGGTTCAGTTACCAAGGGCATCATATTCAAGTATCAGTATAAACCAAGGGTATTAGATCGCTACAGTGATGCAGATTTGGGGGGCTGACCAGTGAGAGAAAGATCTACTAACAGAGATTATTTAAAGTAGTGGAGCCATATCATGGTTCAATCTAAGGCTTTCACAAGTAGCAACTTTCACTACTGAGGCTGGGGTAATTGCTGCTAGCAAGTGCCTCAGTGAGATGTATTATGATTGCAACCAGTATGTTTACTAGTGAGGTAACAAAACTAAAACTTGTCATATATATACACACACAGTGCGTTCGTAGATCGGCCGGACCGTTCCACGGCAGCCTTGGACTGGGTGAGGAATGGCGCGCCTTCCGCCAAGGTTACACGTAAACGACCGGCAAGTTATGGGTACGGAAAACAAACTACTGTACTAACTTATATTGGGGTTACCTGCATCACAACTGATGTTGAAATTGATGACCTTCAACGCGAACACATTCCCTATATCTCCGAAAACAATTCCGGTTTACGCGTAAAAGTTCATGTTGACTGATTGCCTATGTTTCTCTCGGGATGTTGTCCTTCAATTCTTGTAACGATTTTTTGAGTATACTTTTTTCTTTAACGTTCCCCATAAATAAAAATCGCATGCAGAAAGGTCAGGAGAACGAGGTGACTACAACCCTCGACTAATTATTCTGTCACCATACACACTTCGCAATTCATGCATGGAATTCGCAGTAGTGTGCGCTGTAACTGAATCCTGCTGAAACCAGCCACACTATCTTTCATTTCTTGTTAGTTGCGGAAACAATTTATTTAAAATTGAATTTACATAAACGTGTGAACCAACTGTTGTGTCGAAAAATATGGGTCCGATAATTATACGCGCACTCACTGCGCACCAAACCCCCACTTTTGCAGCGTGGCGAGGAACTTCATGAATAATATTGGGATTTTTGGTAGCCCAGTATCTATTGATCTGAGTAGAAACGGAACCTTGAAGATAAAACCCGCTTCATCAGTGAAGAGCGTTAAAAGTGGGTCCACGTCGCCATTATGAACGGACTGCAAAAACCGATTGTAATAATTAACCCTACTTACAGGATCTTGTGGTTGTAAAGCATGAACTGCAGTTACCTTGTACGACTTAAGTTTCAGAAGTTTCGTTGCCACAAAAGCTGGCGTCTTGGAAATGTCAACCTCTTGTGCTAAACGTCTCAGTGATTTTTAAGGTGAGTGCTCTAACCGGGCCCCTAAATCCATCAAGCTTCTCTTCTGTCAGCACACGGCGTTGTTGAACACGTTTCTTGTTCAAAAACGATCCTATACGCCTGACTTTATTGACAAGCTCATGAATGGTTGACCTGCTAGGAATTCGAACACCGGGAAACTGATGTTGAAATTCTCTACGCCACCTTATTGCAGAAGAGTATTTCACATACGCAACCTACAGAAAAATACGTTGTTCTAAGGTGTACTCAACCATTATTAATGGACAATTCATCACCAAGAGACAACACAATTTTAATTTAAACACGCGCAGGCATAGACGTCTTTCCCTTGCGACAAATCCAACTCGACTGAGCGATAGCGGTAGCTACAGCGCTACTCTCTGGCGGCACTCCTCACCCAGTCCAATGCCGCCGCGGAACGGCCGGCCGATCTACGAACGCACGGTGATATACATACAGAGAGAGAGAGAGAGAGAGAGAGAAAGGGGAGAGAGTACATAGCAACAATCAGCCTAACTCAGAAACCTGAATTTTATAGAAGAGCAAAACGCATTAATCTCGGGCATTTTACACCAGAGAAAAGGTATTAGTGAAAAAGGTACTTCAGCCTATTATTGAATGAAAAATAAATTAATAGGAAAAAAGGAAATAAATAATAAAAACAAACAGAAAATATATAAAGCAATGATGGAGCCAATAGCACTATATTGAACAGAGAGTTTGGAATTACAAATAAACATTTGAGTAAGCTTACAGCAGTGGAAATGAAATGTTTGAAAAAATGGGAAAACCAGGACAGATAGAACGCAAAGCGAAAGGGTTAGGGTAGAGGTAGGGCAGAAGAAAGCAATGGCTAATGTAATAGAGGAGAGAATTTGTAAAAGTCCAGACATGTAAGACGGATGGGCGAAGAAAGAAAAATGAAACGGTGTTTGAAATGCGTGTGGAAGGAAGGTTAGGTATAGAGAGGCCACGAACGGCTTGGGGAGAGAGGATTGAAAGAATTAGGCAGAAACATGGAAGGACAATGTCAGAACTGAAAAGGCTAAGTGAGAATAGATTAAAATGCAGGAATGAATTGAATGAGACTACCCCGACGCTTAAAAAGGCGGCAGGGAATAGTGGAAGAAGAAAAGGATGATGAAGAAGAGGAAAAGGTGTTAGGACATAAAGGAATTGTTCAAAAACTCTGTCCAGAGCGTCAAATTGCTGATACGTTGACTAAGCCGTTGTTCAAGCTAAAACTGTTAACATTTAGGAATCAAGTAGAGAATTATTCTTAAAAGACTTTTACTTGACGAGGGAAATATTGAACTATATCACATAAAAATATATATGTGTTTTGTTTTTGTGTGTTTGACATTTCATTTCCTTTTTATAATTTTATATCCCTGTTGCTATGCTGCTGTCTTGTAGTTACATCTAAAACTTGCAGAAACACAGTCAAATTAAAACTCTACTTTAAACATGAATAACTTAGTATCCATTTAACACCTTAATGATTAACCGATCGTTCAGTGCCAGGTATTATTAGAATTACTAAAACTAGTTAGAAAATTAGGCGATGATGACTGTGCTAGTACTACAAAAAATATTATGCTTATTGTATAGCGCGTAGGTTATTCACAGAGGCACATGAAATTTTTGGTCATTCAGTATGGAGACAAGGGATACGCGACTACAAAGGGCTGTCCAAAACATAGTGCGCCATGAAACTACTAATGTCCATTTAAGATCTTATAAACTTTTGGAGAAGTACAAACACAATAGATATGTATATGGAATACCAACCTAGGTAAGCCACAAAATTGTGGAAACAAATTCTGAAGCATGTTATTAGCCTACCTAACACTAACTTTGGCAACAGACAATTTTTCGTATGAAGGACATATAGAAGAGGTAGGGCAAGGAAATAGTGCGATTTTTAACCATAGTTAAACTTTAGTCAAAATATGACCCTTGATTGTAAATTTTGATACGTAGGCTGAAAGCGGCCGTGAAATATCTTAGGCCCAATTCACAATGGAGTGATCCTGGCGACGCAAAATGAGCGACAAGGCGATTGGCGAATAAGATTCAGCGTGAGCACAATAAAGTCCGTGCGACAAAAGTTAAATTAAACTTAATTTTTACCACGCGGCATGGTGGCATCCACAGAATAGGTTAGTGTGTTCTTGTTAAGATGGCATCAACCTCCAGGGACTATAATGCGGCTTCAACCGTAGTTCTCACAACAAATTACAGGCGATAAGTGATTTCTTTTATTTTAAGTTCCTGCTTTGTATTCGCCAAGAAGTGACCTTGGCTGATTTCATCGTTTGTATTACAACTATGAGTGAAAATGCTTATCAAGTAAAGTTTAATATCTCGAATAACGGTTGAATCTTGCAGCACATTCCTGCAGTCTTTGTACGTGTACGACAGGCAATGACATGTCTTTGCATAATTTGTATTGAACTAGTTGGCCGGAGATTTGAACATTTTGTAAAATATGCACATTTAAATGTTTTTGAAATATGATAATAATAAATAACGCTGCAATTTTAATCTTTATTCCTTGTACAAATTGTTTGTGGTTTTATCATTCAACAATTCATTTCAGACCTATTATCATTTTATCAGAAACATTTCGTTTGGTCTCTTCTGTCACTCCTAAAAGTTTTGAGTACTCAGTTTATTTACATCCGAATATATAACAATGATACCAAAATAACTTGAGAGATTGTAAGGTTGTAGAGAAGTCATACGTAATCTGAGATGGAGAACATTTATGGTCTTTCTGCTTAAATTTAGAAGCTTCTAAAGGACAGTGCGCCACTCGCTAATGAAGTATAATGTCTTACAAACATCAGCGAACGAAGGTTTTATGCCCTGCACGTTATCTGTTAGAAAATTATCAGCGTAATAACTGTTGAAAGACTAAATAAGGAAACAATTTATTGCTTACCAAACAATATTGTTTCGTTGAGTATGCGTAGTGTGATACTTGTTACAGGACTCAAATCTATGATCTTTGAAACAGCAATCTCTTGTGGTGTGCATCAGGCTAAACGATCAAAAACAGAACGGTCTCTAAACGGAGCTACGTAATACAATAAAGCAGTTGAGTATTGTTTGGGGGGCACTGTCAAATGAACTGTCCTACATTTCAGAGATCTTTGAGACGTTGAATCTTGAAAAGACCGATAATAGGCTATTGAAAATAAAGTATTACCGAGCTTGCAAGGCAGCTTTACTCTAGTTCCCGAGGTCACGGATTCAAACCCGGCGGAGGGCAATGGATTTTTTTAGGCGTTAAAATTCTTAGCATGACTTCCTTTGGAAGGGAAGTTAAACCGGTGTTTCCGTGTCGTAGATTTACGGCGCGTAAAAGAACCTCAAGCCTGATATAGAGGCCTCTGGGCAAAATTTCCGGTCTTTCACGCCCAATATAGAGTGGGACGCTAAGGACCACGGTAGTTAAAGAGCGTTCATAAATAAAACTCAATTCAATTTAAGGCAGCTTTAAAATCATCTGAATGCAACTTTCACACGACTTCTCTTTAATACGACTTATTCAATAATAACCTGTTTAGCAGCATAATTATTTTGTGGTCTATACAGAGGTCACAGAATTCAACCATACTAATATAAGAGGTAGTAGAAAGACCACAGAGAAGCATTTTCAGATAGTAATCTAATAGTCTGTTGTAAAGTTACAGGCAATAACGTGAAATGTATTAAGAGTATGCACGCCCCTTATTAAATACCCGTGTGATGACATGCAATATGTGAAGTAATTAAAGGCTCATCGAAGCGGTGGCTGTTTTAATTCATTGATTAAAATGAGCATTTTTCATTACAAATTGCAAGGTCCAGAGTTAAAATCTTGTCCACCTTTTTTGCTTATTTAATTGTGTCAATATTCTCAATTTCCCAACTGTTTTCTCTGATACCGTACTCCAAAATCTCCCTGTGAAATTAAAGTGTTGTGCTGACTGCTTTTTATAACTGCGGCCAATTACAAACTAAAAATGCAAGTAGTAGTTTGGGGGACAGAATATTCTGAAAATGTGTATTAAAATGTAATTTTCTGAATAATAAAACACCATTAAAGTAACGTACCCATAATTCGAATTCCTAATAGTTCATCACTTTTGCTGTGGAGAACACCCGTTCAGATTTGGTTACACAAGAAAACTGAAAAATGGATGTTAAAATATTACAATTTTCTCGTACTTTTGAAAGAATGTGATGAACAAAATGTTGCAGATTTTCTGCAGAAACGTAGAAAATTAAGCAAAATGAAAGGAAGAAACAAGAAATTGTTTTTGAAACTATTCATCTGTGTAAAAGCGATGTTTGTAGGAAACAGTGAGAATAATACAAGAAAATAAAACTCAGTTTTTTTCAGTTCCCAATGGAGAAAATAGCTATAAAAGCTGTTAGAACTTTCGACCTCCAACATCCCTGCAGTGTTTGTATCTGCGTAGGAAAAAACCTCGCACTCTTTGAAATAAATCTGGAGGGCACAGATTTTATCACAGCCAGCAAGTAACCCTGTCACCAAATCCTCGTGTGAAGCAACTCGTGATTTATACACTAATGTCCCCACAGGAAAAAAGTCTTTGGAAGTAATGTTAGGATAGCTCGATAGCCAATCTGTAGGGCCACCACCTCTTCCTATTCAAGGTCCAGGAAACGAGTTGTTGAGATGGTGTCGCGGTCATATAAAACGGAGATGGTGCTCAATCGTGCTGAAAGCACATATTTTTCCAATAATTAGAGGTATATTTTGAAGATTCTCAGACGGCATATGGACTAGAAACTGCAAGTAAACATAAATATTTACCAAACAGTAAGAATATACGGGCCTTTCAATTGATCAAGTACGCCAGCCCATATATGTTCACACTGAATCTCTCCTTATGATTTGCCTTGATTGCGGCAACTGGATTTTCATAATCCCAGATGTGGCTATTCGTATTTTTAAGAATAAACAATACCCCTATGATGGTTGTCTGTAAAGAGCACCAAGGAAAAGAAGTCCTGCTGCTCTATCTGCCTCTTGAGACCGCAACTTCGTTACCTCCCGTTGAAGACTACGCCAGAGGGGATAGCTGGCAGATTCTGTGTGTAAGGGTTGCGTGTTACACAGTAGATTCCCTCGTTTCGACGTGGCTTCTTTTTCTCCCTCGCTTTTGTGATTATCACTTTAAGAAAAGTTTGGCTAGAAAGGTCTTAGCGGAGAAACAACGATCCTTTCTTACAGGATAGGTAAACGGTAAGCGGAGATCTCTGCGTGTGGACAGGAAACTCGGTATAGTGATAATGCACACAAAGTAGATGAATATGAAGTATATTTTCACAAAATCCAGAAGCACCACAGTGATATCTGTTCCTGGTAAAGTTTCATTAATGTACATAACCGAATTTTACAACACCAAATTACGCGTCTTACTTTTATTACGCGATATTTATATTTCAAACAGATCCGTACGATATATCTCAGCATCTTCGCGGGTTATTACAAAACTAAGCCGGGATATACTTCGGCACTTTACACTTTGCGCGTAACATTTTTGCGCAAACTCCTTTCCTCGGAGGGACGTGGTCTCTGCGGGCTTTGCATGATAATTGTGTGTGTAACAATTTTTCGGGGAAACAACCTTGTTTAGTTCTTTAATCACCATTTAAAATTACTAGTACCTGGTATTGTAGTTTCTGCGTTTGGTGTAGAGTAAAGAATGTGTTGCTCCATGAAGTTATGGATTAGTTCGTAACTTTCTCTGAGGGTGTTGTGGCTGGCCAAGGTGTTGTGGATTCCAGTGGAGAGGTTGTAGTGCATGTTGTTCGTGTCTTCATGGAGGTTGATGATTTAGACTTCATCGGCAATCAGTAAGATGTCACCCTGGTGTAACTGGCGGCTGATCCGGTGCTGACTGGTAGTATTGGAGGTGGAGTTTCGGTGCTATTGGTGCTGGTTTGGACCTCCGCGTCTTAGAAATATTTCTCTATCCAATAGAGCTTGCGCTTGATAGGAGCGAGAACTTCCCTTTCAGCGTTGGCTGCGATGTCTTGGATGGTGATGTGAAGCTTGTTGAATCTGATGGTGGCTGCAACGAATTATCTACTTGTGGAGCGTTGTTGGGCTTCCATGGCTGCGAGACGCTTGGCTGCTAAGATCCGAAGCCCTTCGACCTTATTGCTGAGCGTCGTTATCTGGGCTTGTATGGCGTCTCCGCCGTGTTTTTGAAATCGTCGGCGGCTGACTATCTTCATCATCAGTGCAGTAAAATAGTTCGGGTTGGGTGCTGGACCACCCTCCGGGAGTTGTTCAGGATGAGGCTGTACTGGCGGCGGTGAAGGTGGCGGACAGTTGGTCATCTGCGCTGGTGTATGACGGTACATCGAGCAGGGGACTTGGCCGGTGTAGTGGCCCGTCCTGCAACATGTGGCGCAGAACATGTCTACGCGTGAGGTCGTGTTGTGTGCAGACGGACTTCAGCCGGGGGCGCCGCAAATAGTGGCAGCGAGGCGGAGCAGAGCAGTTTGCCACCGAGTGATCGTAGAGGCAGCATCGGCGGCAAGCAGGCGTCCCAAGATGTGCGGCTCGGTTCTAATCTGACAGCATGGCCGTAGAAATATATGCCTATGGAGAGGGCAGAGATGTAGTGCGCCCTGTCTCTGAAGACAAGGCGCACAAATGGCGATGGTTCATTGCGTCCGTGGATGTAGCTAGGCTTCATTATAGAGGGCCAGCGGCGTTGAGCGTTTTCCATGAAGATCTGCGTAGACAGGTTGCGGTTTATGCCGACTGCCACGGCACTGAAGTGTTCATAGCTGCCGGGAGTCGGTTTTCGGAGTAGTCGGGGCGGCGGTAATGCTACTGGCAGTGGCTGAGGGGTCGGCCGGCGGCGAAGAGGCGGTGAAGTGACCGTTGCAGAGGTGATGCCCGTGGTCGAAGGAGCTGTAGCGCCGATAGTGTTGCCGGCAATTGCCGAGGGGCCGGCCAGTAGCTGTGGCGCTGGCGTCGGTGGTATTGACAGGGTGCTCGTGAGAATGGCTATGTAACTGATTGTCGCTGATTGATCTGGCGGCGGTGGTGTCGCTGCTCTCGGAGAGAGGGTGCCAGTAGCAACAGCAGCAGCAGTGGGCTCGGCGAGCTTTGTGTCTGGTACCGGGTCTGCAGTCACCGTGTCGGCCGTTGCTGTGACCGGCTTCTTTCCCACCCTTGAGAAGTGGAGATGTTGTCACTTCGAAGTTCGGCGAGCGTATGGTGTAACAAGGAATTACACTCGATATATATACAAAAATACCCCACGCTTGAAATTTTACTCCACTCCTTATTGGTTACAGTTTGGCGCCGTTGTTGCGTGGGTTCTAATTACGTCATTTTACTTAATGCTTATTGTCTATTTACAGAGTCACATGGTATTTTGCACTACGTTACACGGCGATTTCCCTCTTTGTTTCGAAATATCGTCAGGTCCTACGCCACCTAGATAGTCCTGGGGCTCGCGCAAAGGGACAATGAAGTTTTATCCTACAACAAAATACAAAGGAATTAAGGATTCGCTGCTGCTGTAAGCTGACTAAGTTATACTTCTTGAGGATTCTTTAGGCTAAGAAACCAGGAACATTTTAACACAGACGAATATTGTGACATATGCAAGCATTGTTAAGTGTGTATGAGACCTTGGCCGCCTGGATCGGGGATTACGTAAGAGTGGTGGGGGTAAGAAGCTTAGATAGCGTCCCACGCTGAAGTAGCGTGGCTTGGCAGTCAGTGAGTAGAGTCGCAGCAGGCAGGTCGTGTCGTTACGCGCTCCCCATACACGAAGATGTATGGCGTCCTCGACGAGTGGACATGAAGTCAAGGAGGTAATGTACCCACTTTATTTAATATAATATCATGCCATCCACGTCCTCCCAGTTTAATTTACCATAGTATAAAGCTCGTTTCTTCCATTCTGAACCATGTAGGAATCCTTTTATTCGATATTCTATAATATTTTTCATTTTCATTTAGCTGCGTCCCTTGTCGTGGCCTCGCCTTGTTTAAATTGTTAACTTCCTGGTACCTTATTAGCGAGTCGCTCTACCCCCCATTGAGCGAGTTGTCTAGAGGTCACGACATCTTGGTGGAGGGCCGGATATTTTTGAGATTTTTAACTGCAAAATTTTTTTTCTCACTAAAATGTAACGTTTTTGGTCCTCCACGTGTTCGTTAAAAATGTAAATCTTTTTCTTGGCTTAAGGGTAGGGTTTTGGTTGTATCATTTGTGGTTTCTTTATTCTAAATTCCTGTTGTATTGTTTCCTGAAAGTCCCGTGTCTATATTTTAATTTTAAGTTCATTTTTAAATTTTTTCATTGTCTGTCGGTGGCGTGACGCTAAAACGTTTGGCTCCATTTTTCCCCTTACCTTGGCTTCACTTCTACT
Source organism: Deroplatys truncata (assembly GCA_030765065.1). Taxonomy (NCBI): domain Eukaryota; kingdom Metazoa; phylum Arthropoda; class Insecta; order Mantodea; family Mantidae; genus Deroplatys; species Deroplatys truncata. Next base: position 603,891,447 of record CM060990.1, on the reverse strand, counting down.
AAATTCTGTTACTGTGATAAATTATTCGTACTGGTCATTTTAAAGTACATATTTTTGTGAATTGTGAAAAATTGGGAGATATTTGCAACTTTGATAATGTGGTCGTCACGTGTTAGCGGTGTGTTTGGAGATGCTGTTTTCTGTGCTCATTGTAGTTCTGGGAGCTTGTAATTCTATATTGCATTGATTGTGATTTTCTGCTCTTTACTATATTTTTGGGGTGCATTCTTCGTGCAACTTTTATGTACGCAAGTGTGTTACGTAATCTCTGCGTGGTCATGCAATTCATCACTAATTCTAGCTTGTGAAACCAATATTTTCCAGCACGTGTTCTGTGCGTTTATTCGCGTGTGTGTATAATAGGGCAGATGCATCTGTTTTAAAGAAAAGAAGAAGGAATTCATTTTTGTGCATCGTACACTGGTAGGCATAAATTACGAGTTTAGCATATTCTGCTCTCCTTGAGATAATTTCAGCGCTAGTCACAGTAGGTGTGACGTGGTTTTTTTTTAACTTCCAGTTCGAGTTTTCTCGCTGAAGATATCACTTTGTTAATTTTTTTTCTCTTCCATGTGTACATTCTGTTTTAAAACCTTGGTTTTGTGTCCAAGTGGCTTGCGTGTCATGTCTGTGTAAACAATATGTTGGTATAATTTTCTAATATTTCGGCGCGGGCGCCTAATTATATTATTCCTGGTATTGGTTCTTATCTGGCTATGTTCTGATATTTCTAGTTACATTCATGCGATGCTATAAGTGCGTAGTTTGGTGTAATCTGTAACGGTGATCCTCCATTCATTTACTGGTTGAGTTTATCTTTGTTTTGTGCTGCCACAATGCCTAAACGACGTACTACGCAGAACTCTGATGTGGTTATTGCTCTAGTCAGTGAGCATAGTGAAGTAGAATCTCTTTCCAGCACTAGTACACCTGTTGTTACCCAGTTATTACCAGTGATGCCTAATCCGCCTGTTTCGGTGAGCACAATGCAGTCAGCTGTGTGTCGTCCGGTCATTGAACCCTCTTACTTTGAGAATTCCAGTAAGTTGTCGGCATATGAATTTCTTCAAAATTTTGAAATGGTCGCTGCTGCTAATGGTTGGTCTGAGGAAATGAAATTGAAATGTTTTCCATGTTATTTACGAGATACTGCTGCATCTTGGTTTCAAACTTTTCGCCATCGGCATCCTCGCCATGATTGGCTTTGCCTATCTACACAGTTTCTAAATGCCTTTCAGATGACTAATCAGAGTGATATTTTAGAAATGAAACTCCAGACAGCGGGTACAGTTAGATGATGAACCTGTTATTAATTATATCTATGATGTGTTATCTTTGTGTGATCAAGTAAATCCAGCTATGTCTCAGTTAGAACAAATCAAACACCTGCTTAAAGGTCTTAAACCTATTTATGTACAGCCTTTGCTGCCATTAAATCCTCAAACTGTTGATGAGGTGATGCAAATCATTCGACGAGTGGACAAGGCACAGTTTTATATACAGAACCGAGAACATCTAGTGTCTGCCCAATCTCAGGCTGCAGTGGTTACTCCACCCTCTGCTGTATTTAATAATGCATCTGTTCCTGCTGTTACTATACCAGCTACTGCTCAGCTAACAAATGCTTCTTCTCTTGGGGACGTACCTGTCGCTCCCATGCAACAGCTGATTGATCGTGTAGAACAGTTATGTAACCGAGTTAACCAGTTTCAGTTACCACCTGCTGTACCATCTTCGGAGAGAACTTCACAGCTTCCACGGTCATCTGACTTCAACCGGCGGGACTCATCCATCACCTGCTATAGATGCAACAGGCAGGGCCACCTGGCTCGCTTCTGCCGTAGCCGCTTTCCTCAGTCAAAAAACGACTGGCGCCGAGCCTCATACGACGAGACTTAGCAGCATCACCACCGCCCACCAGCACCGCTGCACCTCAACGGGATGTAGCTGCATTATCAGGTCAGATCTTACAAGATACTGGTCATATTCCCCAGACAGAGGTTTCCATCTTGCTCGACACAGGAAGCGCAGTTAGCATTGTGAATGATGCCCATGTTCATGATCACTCTACATTGAAACCCATAGAGATGTTGCTTCGAACTGCAGGTAATAAGTTACTTGATGCGCCTTACCACACTGTTCTAGATTTTCATATTAATGATGTTCTTTTTCAGGAGGATGTATTAGTTGTAAAAGATCTGTCTCATGATTTAATTTTAGGCAATGACTTTTTGCATGCTCATGATGTAATAATTGACTATGCACACAACTTGATAACTTTGAACTCTTCCGAGGATGATGCTTTCAGTATACCAATCACCGTAGTACAAGGTTCTTTTGTTGATATGGCAGTGAATCCTTTGCAAGATAATGAACGTAATGATTCTGGTGTTAAAATGGCAGTTGTGAATGATGTGAAAATTCCACCTTTGTCTACGTGTTATATAACAGTTAAACCCTCGTCAGACATTAGTAATGAGGTTATGTTTGAACCTGCTGTTAATATAATGCTAAAGAAAAATCTTTCAATTCCACCGTTGTTGTGTCATTCTGCATCTGAACTTAACATACCAGTGCATAATAATACTGCAGTTCCACAAACACTGTTTGCCAATACAGTTTTAGCTAAAGCTTATGATGTTGCACTAGTTCAGAGTAATTCTGTTTTATCATCAGATGTTACCCCTCTGCCAGCTTCAAATTTTAATTTTAATGTCAATGGTAAACTACTAGAAACTCAAAAGGCTGAATTGCATTCATTGTTATTGAAATATAGTGATCTTTTTACCACCACATTGCAAGAACTTGGTACTACTGATGTCGCAGAGTTTGATATTAAAGTAACTGTCTCTAAACCAATTAAACAAAGACCTTACAGAGTTCCCCATAAACAAAAGGAAATCATTGCTGAACAAGTCAAAGAAATGCAAGATGCTGGAATTATTAAGGAATCGCAGTTCTCTTGGGCTTCTCCTGTGGTGCTTGTTAAAAAGAAAGATGGTTCCATGAGATTTTGTGTTGATTATAGGAAATTGAATGCTGTTACAGAAACCACCTCTTTCCCTTTGCCATTGATAGATGATTTGTTAAGTTATTTGGGGGAGGCTAAATGGTTTGTCTCATTAGATTTGCTGTCAGCATATTTTCAAGTACCTATTGCAGAGGATAGCCAGAAATATACTTCTTTTGTTACTTTTCAAGGTCAATATCAATTCACACGCTTGAGTTTTGGGTTGGCGAATGCTCCTAGGTTTTTCGGTTACATCGCAGACAAGTTGTTAGGTGATCTGAATTTTAAAAAGGCAATTGCATATTTGGATGATATTGTCGTTTTTGCTAAAACCTTTGACGAGTTGTTACAAAATCTTGAAGCTGTTTTTCAACGACTGGATCACCATAAGTTTAAGCTCAAACCAGAAAAGTGTTTCTTCGCTATGCAAAAGATCAAGCTCTTAGGCTTTGAAGTCTCCAAAGATGGTATTTCTCCTGATTCTGATAAAGTAGTTTCCATTCAGAATTTGCCTCGTCCTAAAAATGTCAGAGATGTAAGGAAAGTTTTGGGATTATTTAACTTTTACAGGAAATTCATCAAAGATTATGCAAATATTGCTCATCCACTTATTCAGTTAACTAGAAAAAATCAAAGTTTTATTTGGGAATCTGATCAGCAAGCTGCATTTCAAAAGTTGAAGGACTCATTAGTTTCTGCTCCTGTCTTAGCTCACTATACTCCTGGTGCATATACTGAATTACACTCTGATGCCAGTGGACTAGGGGTTGCTTCTGTGTTGTATCAAAAGATTGACAATGTGTTGAAACCAGTGGGCTATGCTTCGAGGACATTATCCAAATGTGAACGTAATTATAGTGTTCCTGAGTTGGAATTGTTGGCCATCTTGTTTGGACTTACTCATTTTCGCAGTTTTGTCTATGGCTATAAAGTTAATATTGTATCTGATCATCAGTCCCTATGTTATCTGAATAATTTAAAAGATTTGACTGGGCGTCTGGCACGATGGACTTTGAAATTGCAAGAATTTGATTATACTATTTCCTATAAATCTGGTAAGAAACATCATGATGCTGATGCTTTATCGAGATTTCCTGTGTTGCAACCCAAAGAAAGTGACCTTGAACAGCTTGAGGAACTCCACACATGTTTATTGTCTTCAGTTGAAGTTGCTGACCAACAGAAAAAGATACAGTGTTACTTGAGCTTATCAATGCTCTTCATGATCCTCCGTCGGCCCCTGCTAAGCTTCAGAGACAAATTTCAAATTATACTCTTAAATCACGAGTTCTTTATCGCAAAAATGCTGGCTCTACTGGCCCTCTCCATCTGCTGGTTATTCCAGAAGCACTGAAACATGAAATTCTATCTTCGTGTCATGATGATCCTCTTTCAGGTCATTTGGGCTTTTCAAAAACATTTGCCAAAATTCACTCCAGATACTATTGGATTGGAATGAAGAAAGATATGGAACATTTTGTTCGAACCTGTCCCAGTTGTCAAACAAGAAAAAGGCCTAAGAATCAAAAGCCAGCAGGTTTATTACAACCAATTCCTGTTACTTCTGTAGGCGAGCGGTGGGGTATTGATTTGCTTGGGCCTCTCCCACGCTCTAATTCTGGACACAAGTACGTCGTCGTTGCGACCGAGTATGCTTCTCGCTGGGTCGAGTCTGCGTCGCTTCCTTCAGCAACAATTCCCCAAGTTGCTACGTTTATTTTACATGACATCATCTGTAGGCATGGTGTCTCTGCTGCCTTGTTGTCTGATCGTGGCTCAGTTTTCCTAAGTTAAGTGACACAAGAATTGTTGAGGTCTCTATCAGTGTCTTCTAATTTTACTAGTGCTTACCATCCAGCTTGTAATGGACTTACTGAAAGATTTAATCAAACCCTCTTGAATATGCTTAGCCATTTTGTTGACACTAATCAAAAGAACTGGGACTCAATTTTGCCCTATGTCATTTTTTTTCTTATAACTCAAGTGTTCAGGAGTCTACTAAATTCTCACCCTTTTTTTGATATATGGTCGAGAACCTTCTTTACCTAATCAGGTTCAGCTGCAAGCTACTTCTAATGACCTTTTTGTGAAACAGACTTTACAAGAGATTCAGAAGGCACGTGAGGTTGCTGTTGCTAACATTACTAAGCAACAAGTGAAACAAAAAGAAGCATTTGATGCCAAACATAGACATGTGGTTTACAACGTAGGTCAATTAGTCAGTTTTTACTCCTATAAGAAAGAAAGGTAAATGTACAAAGTTATTACATAGATATTTTGGTCCTTTTGAAATTATCCGACAGATCACTCCTGTTACCTACCTTGTTGGTCGACCTCATGCTCCTCGTACCAAACATCAGAGTGTTCATGTGTCACGCCTTCACCCTTACTATGATCCTGTGGGTCCTTATAGACTGTAAATTTTGAGTTTGTAATGCTATTTTTATTGTTTACCTTAATGTTGGCATGAAGCATATATTACATGAAACTGGAAAGTTGCACCATTTTGTGGTAAAAAGCATAAGAAAAACAACCTGTGAATGTGTACTTAATTTTGTTTGATTTTCAGGAATGCTCTGTGACAGTATTGTTTTAGGTAATGATGTGATTTGTTCTGTTGCATTCGATTTGGTTTGGTTTGGGTTTCATTATTATGCTGTGATCTTTTATTTGCAGAAAATTGTTGCATGAATAGTGTGTATATGTTTGTGAGGTTATGTGAGATATGAGTTAATATTTGGAAGTGCCAAAGAGTAACCCCGACGGTGGTAATGTGAGAGATGAGATGAGTTGATGTCAGCTTCGGTGGAAGTGCCAAAGAGTAACCCCGATAGTTGGAGTGTAAATGTTTTGATTTTTCAGGAGGGCTACATGTACCTGGAAATTCGATTTGATGCGATGATTTGAGAGATTTTGCTTATTGGTATTGCTGAAACGTGCCCAGTATAGCGTGTGTGATGTATTCACACGAGAGAGTAAATGTAATGAAGTGTATGCAATGAGAATAATTTTTTTGTGTTTATGCAACAAGTTTAGTACCATCTTATATAGCGAGTTTTAATACCATCTATTTTCCAGCTTAATTTTGATTCGTAGGATGTGGATGCAACAGTATGATGTCATCTTATTTGTGTCATTCCTGAAATGTTAATGTGATTTCTTTAAGTTTATGCCTATGTCAGATATTTTTGACTTTGCAGCATGTTGAATGAGACACGTAAGTGAAGATGTTTTATTTTCTCTGTAATTACTGTATACGAGAAAGTTGAAAGCTAAGACGATGATGATAATGATTGAAATACTGATGATGATGATTGAAATAATGATGATGATTGAGATGATGAGGATAATAATGAGATGAATAAGATAGTAATGTGGAGGAGAATTTCTAGTTGACAGTAAAGCATGAGTATTGTAGTTGAAAGTATGTAATGAGGTGTAGTTTGATGTATGTACTGTGGATTTATTTTTGAAGTCTGTAGTAATGCACACAGTAGTTTTGAGTAGTTATTTAAGTGGGTGTGTGTATAATTTGGGCCATGGTCGGTATGAATGATTTCATTTCATTGTCAGGTATGAATGTATTGTAAGTGCACTTATTTCTTTTCATTAGTAGTACCAGCTGGTAAAATAATATTGGGATCCCAAATAAGTTTCTATATTTGTGTTGTGTTATTTTATGTAAACAATGAATGTCAGTGATGTAATATTTATGTATTCTGGCCCTTTTGTGTCTCTGTATTTGGATTATAAAGCAGTTTGTGTTAAATTTTGGATGGTAACCCCTTGCAAAATTCAGTTTTTATGTCAACATGTAGTTATTTTTTTTGTCCTTGCCCCATACTAAAAGAATTGATTGATTGTAAACCTTTTTGGCATTTTAAATCTTTTTTATTGTAAATGACATACTGCTTTTTATGTATGATGATCTTCTGGAGCACAATCTCTACCTTTCTGTGATTTCTGTTATAGTGACTTTGCTGATTGCGGAGCTCGAGTGTACAAAGGAGTATCCCCGCTGGACAGTCACGCCAGAGGTTCCAGAGACACCACAGGAGAGCTGTCGTTCATCCACTGCACTGCAGTGGCATAACGATTCACTATTTTGGGGGGCAGTCCAAGCTAGCGATTGCTCCCCCCACATCTTCAGCGACCTGCAGCACCTGAAAGACTCTGCAGCTGAAAATTCGTCGTTGTGGGTGATGTGGAAATCCCACCCACAAACAGTTACGTCGGAACAACCAGGTGCAGTGTAGTGTGCATGTAACAGTGGCAGCATGGTGTAGTGTGCGTGTGCGTGTGCGGGGTACTCGTACTCAGGTGATCTGTCAAAAAATATTTTAATCAGCCTTTGCTTTCTTTCACAGAGAGTATGCTCCATATATATTCACAGATACTGGTTGTTCTTCAATTATCTAACCTCTTGTATGTCATATTTTCTTCTGTATTGTATTTTTTTTCTTCTCCACAAACAAAATCCTCCTTGTGTCGACGAGGGCGTCAATCTGGGTGGCCAGGGGGAGATGTGACATATGCAAGCATTGTTAAGTGTGTATGTGACCTTGGTCGCCTGGATCGGGGATTACGTAAGTGTGGTGGGGGTAAGAAGCTTAGATAGCGTCCCACGCTGAAGTAGCGTGGCTTGGCAGTCAGTGAGTAGAGTCGCAGCAGGCAGGTCGTGTCGTTACGCGTTCCCCAAACACGAAGATGTATGGCGTCCTCGACGAGTGGACATGAAGTCAAGGAGGTAATGTACCCACTTTATTTAATATAATATCATGCCATCCACGTCCTCCCAGTTTAATTTACCATAGTATAAAGCTCCTTTCTTCCATTCTGAACCATGTAGGAATCCTTTTATTAGATATTCTATAATATTTTTCATTTTCATTTAGCTGCGTCCCTTGTCGTGGCCTCGCCTTGTTTAAATTGTTAACTTCCTGGTACCTTATTAGCGAGTCGCTCTACCCCCCATTGAGTGAGTTGTTTAGAGGTCACGACAATATTACAAACACAAATAAATGGAAATTGTGACTGTTGCTGAATATTTGCATAACACATATAAATATCAGAATAATCACTAAGAAAAAGCACACATTATAAGATTGTTTCTAAATTGGTAGCAAAATACGATCTCACGCTAATGGCCCAGTTACAAAGCTACAACCGAGAGGCGAAGTCCGCGGGCTCTAATGTTTGAGCAGGCAGTAAGGATGTAGTTGTTTATAATACACCACACAGCAATGTCGCTTCTGGTCAGGCACGCACAAGGGTGCGGGTACGAGCAGATGGATCTGCTTGAAATCTGCTGCTACCATTTCTTCGAAGCGGAAAGTGCGAAAATTTCGCGTAGCACTTCCATCTGGTCTACGTGCCAAAAAGCTTTCAGTTGCTGTCAGCCGCTAGTAAAGGGTAAAGTTACGTATCACGGAGGTGCCCCAGAACCAGGGCAGAGCACTGCACACAGGCCAGTTGGCCCGTTGTGCTTCCAACGTGACCCCTGGGAGGGAAGGATGAGGGGAGAGATCCAAAGGGCGACTAGATCCGGATGTCGCCCGGCGCAAGCATGGACGGAATCCCTAACGCAGTCGTTAGTAAAGAGACTGAAACATCGAGCGATAGGGATGATGTTTCTGGGGGTACCTTCCTCGATACAATCGATGAGATTGAGTAAAACGGTCGGCAGGCCTATGTAAACTGTTTATGCAGAATACATGGTTTTGTCCCTAATTTTGTGTGGTTTATTTTGATGAACGTTTCAGTGAGATACATCGAAAACTGGCGGTGACACACCTGTTTAAATATGTTCTTTCTTTAAACTCACTGTCAGTGAGAATTTTTAACCTTTCCGGATTTCGAAATCTTCTTTCACGAGACAAATCTTCATTATTGAAAAAAATGTGATGTGTTACATTCACATGACTTCCTCTACCCTCTTTCATTTATTAGTGGGTATACAAATTATTCTTACGAAACCTTATATTTCTATCTATTTAATTTTAATCCAGATAAACCATTGCAGAAATAGTTAAATTACGTATATATATAATATCAGGATACACTGAACTCGGTGGACTGTGGCCATTCATTCCAGCATTAATTTGCCACTACATAAGCAGTTTTATATGACGTTAAAGGTAAAAGCAAAAAGATCTTTAGTTTTTCCAGTTATTTAAACCCCTATAAAGCACTCCGATATACAGGGTTATTCATACGTCAATATCAAACTTCAGAAGTTTGTTGTAAAATAAGTACTTGACATATCGGTGTGAATGATATACCAAATGAAAGGGAATTTCTCAAAGTTTGTTTGGTATACCTTACAAGTGTTCAATGTGTGCGCCTCTGGTAACATGGGAGACCTCCAGGTGATAGTCCAATTCCGCCCACACCCGCACCAGCACGTCACGGTCGATCTGCTGTAATGCGATCTCCTAGGTCCTTCAAGTCAGCTGGAAGTGGTGGAATGAACACCCTACCCTTCACATATCCCCAGAGAGAGAAATCACATGCTGTTAAGTCCGGGGATCGGGGCGCCCACCGAAACAATGTAACGCCATTGTCAGCATTTTGTTCAATTCAACGTCGCGGTAAGTTCTGGTTCAGGTACGCGCGCACGATTCGATGGAAGTGGGGTGGGGTCGTATCCTGTTGGAAAACGAAGTCAACTCTGTCTGTCAGTTGCAGCATAAGCCTTTGTTTTAACATGTCCAGATAAGTGATGCCAGTCACTGTGGACTCGGCGAAGAAAAAGGGCCCGTAAACCTTGTCCTTTGATAGGTCGCTGAATACGTTGATCTTTGGGAAGTCGCGCACATGCTCGACTGTCACATGTGGGTGTTGGGTTCCCCTAATGCGCACGTTATGGCGGTTCACTTTCCCGACAAGTGAAACGTTGATTCGTCGCTGAAGACGAGTCTGTCGCCAAAATCATCATCCTCTGCGTGTGCGAACCGCCTTGTCACCATCAGTGAATGTCTGCAGGAGTTCCAGTTTGTACGGTTTCATCTTCAGTTCCTTGAGAAGAATCCGCCACACAGTCGACTGAGACATTCCCAGCTGCAGAGTTGCACGATTTGTCGATTTCTGATGGCTGCGCGCAAACAAACCACGGATACCTGCAACAGTGGCGTCTGACGGTCCCGGCCTTCCGGGTGGTTTGGGTGGACACAGACAAGCAGTGCGCTCGAACGCTTCATACCACCTCTTGATGGTCCTGCGATCTGGCGCATCCTTGTGAAAACGAGTGCGAAATCGCCACTGAATACTCACAATAGCATCTGTTTTCGCAAATTGCATCACGCAAAATGCTCTCTCGTTACCCGCGAGTACCATTTTGTACACTTCTGCCGCCTAGCGGCCAACCGCGTCACCACCACATGTGCGATTCACGTGACACAAACTTGGAGAGTTTCTGTTTCCATACGTACATGATTCGGACACGCACGTCCCATAAATCACGCACAAGATGTTTTCCAAATGTGACACTGACTTATGAATATCCCTGTACTTTCATTACGAGGCCCGGGGTTTTATGGCCTAAAATGTTTGAAAGATTATTATGAAATGACTTCAAAATTTATAAAATTACATAATTAAAACCAATAACCTAAAACAGAGATTTATTTAATTTATTAAAATCAGTGCACAGAAAGTTTATTTATATCTGTTATAGAAGCAGGAAAAGTAAGTGTAAGAATAATGATGAGATAACATAGAAATTAATTTAAAATGCATGCTAGTTTCGTTCTATCTTAAATAATCTGAAAAGAAAATTAAGAAAATTGCTTTTGAAGCAGGAGATACAGAACTGTAGCATTAACTTTCTTTTCTCGGATTATACAAAATTCATTGCAAATGAAGGGGACTTCACAGCCTCTGACATGATTAGGACAATAAGAACATGAGGACAATAGTAGCCTGACTGTACACATTCATTAACAAAAAAGGGACAACTAAGCTGTCTCATCCCTAGTTTAGGGCACGAATTCGTAACTGTAATGCTAGCTGCTCCCCTAGCAATTGCCACCCCTCCACCCACAAGCGACCCTTTCCAGACAATCCATTAAATAGGACTGTGAGCTTTTCTCAATAATGCAAGTAAAGAATGTATACAAAGCTACCCCTACTTCTCAGTGGAATAGTGAAATTTCTTACGCTTGAAAAGTGAACCTTATGAGAATTTTCAATAATAAAAGACTCTTTATATACTTAATGCAAATGCAAGAAAATTATTAAATAAAGACACAAAGGACAGGAAAATAATGGCGTAAAATCGAAAAAAGATACGCTAGAACCATAAAATGGTATAAGAGAACAAAAATGGCCTAATAAATATTCATTTTCATAATCTGAGACCCATGATAAGGGTTTACATACACGTTAGGAATGCCTGTGACGTAACAAAAGAGGTGGCACGTCATCAGAATCCGGTCCCCATGTATTACATACATTACGTAACATAATTACCTTCAATTTTATCATATCCAAGAACTACATCAACCACTTTTCCTTTCTTGTCAGGCATTTCTATGGATGTTATTCTGCCACCATAATTTATAACTTGAACTGTCAAACCGTTTGCATTAGTCCAAGTGTACCTTTTTACTGGTGTTTTCTTAATATAGCCAAACACGTCTTCCTTGAGGGTAACTTTGGTATTAGCCTCCTGGCATTCCTCCCCAGCCCAACAGGACAACACAAAACACAGAGGCAGAAGAGCACGGAACGCCAATGCCATCTTCTCTTCTGACGTAACGCTGAACACTTCAACAAGTGGATTGTTCTGTCGTCGTTATATAGCTATCTCTAGCTTGGTATGGAGCAACCTTGAAGGAAAGGAAGGTGTTAAATCTGAGACTGCTGAAATTTATGGACAGTGAAATAGTGCGCGCATGCATTTAGAGATTATACCTATTAGCTTTCATTTAGACCAATGATATTCATGCTACAATATCTATGTCTGCAAACTTAGAAAAGAACTGAGGATTATTTTTAAAATAGTCCGATGTTACATTCACACAACTTTCTGCCTACTATCGTTTATTTTTTTACCGAGCGAGATGGCTCCGCGGTAAAGTGCGAAGCTTGCATTCGGAGATCCTGGGTTCGATTTCTGGGACCGGCCACTCTCACCATGGATTTTTAGTGTTTTGGTAAATGCTGCGGTGGTTTCTCTGCTACCACGAATTTCCTTTCCTTTATATTCTATCATTTCGCTTTCCGTCTCATAAGCTTAAGGACTGTACAGTGTTGGTCAGTATCGGACATAAGGAGAGATGCTTGCACGTTGGAAGGTTCTTTTCGGCCCAGGAATCTGGCAGGCTTCTCTGAGCCGCCTCAGGTGGGTCGAGTTCTCCCCGGTTACCCATAGGGAAGCCTTCGCAGCCCCCCTTGTAGCCGTATCATCAAGCTTGGAATCGCTAGGGATCTGCGCTTCTCTGCCGGGCGAACCTCCTGGGATTCCTTCACTTCATCCGTTCCTTCTGGGGGTGGTAAGCACAAATGATCCTCGTGCGAGGATTCCCTTCGTTTCCTGGTCATCGTTATTTTTATACAAACATTTCTTGCGAAGGTTTGTTTTTTTATCAGCTTCACGTTATCGAGATAAGCATTTGCAGAAATAGGTACATTACACATTTCGGTACAAGGGGATAGAGGAAACCAAATCGATAATCAGATGTTCAAATACCGGGCCGCTATATGCTGGCCTAAAATCCCATACTCCTTCATAATATCCTGAAAAACAACTGAAAAGCGACAGCAGTTTAAAATGATGACAAGGTATTAAAAATTCAAACCAATAACAACGGATAACTCTAAAATGGTTGATATCATAACGATTTATTTGAAATAGAATCGTGTCTTAAAGAGATGTACTTTTTGTGTAGTACGGTTTTGTCTGTCTCTTGTGGTTTACCAGTTATACAAAATTATACCACATTTCTTCCGGATGAAGAGGGCTTTACAGACTATTCGCAGAAGATTCAAGATATACCTTTCATTTCTCATGTAAATATTCAAAACATGTGGTATTTTAATCAAAATCCCCAGAACCATTTTTGAGAAAATCGAAAGTTTCGAAATATCTTCCATGCAAAGGGTAGTTTGGATTGGAGGGATCTTGTTGAAAATCTTCGCGTCTCATCCTTGAAAATTCTGAACTTCTAACTTTTGTATTTTTCCGAGTTTTTATTTTTGAGTTCTGCTGTCACGTACACACACACACAGACGCGCGCATCTTTTTATAAACATACTTTTTTGGATTCAGGGGGCCTCAAGACATGTATTTCCGATGAAATCTTGACAGAGCTTTTTAGTGGAATACAATACTTCCTCTTTTAGGTATAGGTAGGTGGCGAAGAAACTAAAAATATGGTAACATACTTTTAGAAGTTATCTTGGAGCGGTCACTGCTTTTGGAGTCGTTATCAACAATGAAATAAATACCTGGGGTGAATTCTACGGTATGGTTAATTCAACGCTATCGTACCGCTGCTTTCGTTTAAAATATTCTTCTTCGTCCTCTAAAATAGGTGTTTCACTTCTAGGTCGAATATGTTAATTGAAAGTATCAGCTACATCAGCGAACTTGCTGGAAGACTTGTTTAATGTGCTGATAATGCTGAGAAAATCTCGCTGCTGTGAGTATCTGAGCATGCTAGAAGGGTGGAGCTTGGGTTTCCTTGTATTTTTTAGCTCCAAGCCAATGTGGCTAGATAACTAAGGTGAGCCACTCCGGGGTGGGACCTGCCATTGGCTGCCCGCCTGTGAGGTAAGTGAGAGTGAAGACGAGCGCGCGGAATACAAACACAGCGCAGTGAACACACTAAATTCCTCCCGATTAACTCCCAATTGTTTATTATTAGCACTTCTTCCAGTTTTTTTAAAAGGTATACTATTTCAGGGCATTCTACAAACATTGTGGGCTAGACATAAAGCAAAACGAATGGAAACTGCATTACATTAGTAATATATTTACGTATAAACAAAACTACTGGAACACATCCAGGACTTCAACGTAAACTGTAGGCGCTACAAGAGATTCAAACATACATTACTCTAGTACTAAAGGAAAATTTACAACTACTCTAAAGGAATCGCTAAATGGATATGCTGGTGTATTTTTACCGTAAGAAATGAAAACAATAATTCCAGAATGCATTATTCTGTTACAGGATGTAAAAATGAAAAAGACATACCTGCAACATTCCACTTGTACTTGGACCTTCACTAAGTGCATATCCATGCCAATCGGGAATGAACTGCTACGGAACTGCATCTGGGAGCAGAATTTTCTTAACCGGCAAACCTAAAAGTTCACTCTTCAAATCCCGTTTATAGTTACTAGGAAGAAAGTGCACTGAACATACACGTGAATTATCAGCGTTAAATTTGTCAGTACGCTTACAGCGAGACACCCACACGCGCTTTAATTGCTCATTTTTTTTTGGAAATGTGTGATAATTCACACCAACCGTTTTAAAACCGTAATTACGGTATTGTGCTACAGCACAATGCATTCTACTCTTAACGTTCTTACTCATTGGACACCGACTTAAACACTTCACCAAAGCAGAGAAAACTGAATTTATACTCAAGATTCTAGTTTAAATATGTGTGTGCAACTTATTTGTTGAAGTGGGGGGGTATATGACTGAGTGATAAGGAACAATGTACTTTCGTACATCTGTTGTTAAGTTTCCGCCAACATAGCGAGATAAAATAGGATAATTGTACGTGACTTTTAAAGCGAAGAGAAGCTCAGATTAATATCTGTTGCCTTTTACGCAGTTGAGCGGCATAATTATTTCAACGGAAATGCTGTTTGCTCTTACAGCCAAAGTTTAACAACCTTTTTCCGTTCACTGTGGTTCTGTAAAGGATTATATACCTGGAAAAGCTTGCCATTTTCAGGGAACAATACCTTTGGCCCGCATTACATCTGTTTTCATGTTATGAGTCGGCCTACCGGCCAAAAAGTAAGTTCTTTATATTCCTCAGGAATGCGTGTTAAACAGTATATTATTGTGAGCAGAAGCTATTTGAAGACCAAGTATAATATAAGCATGATCCAGATTCAGATGACATGCCATCTTTTAATTCTTGCAATAAAGGTATTGCTTAAGTGTACATAAATCCTTATCACGGGTCCCATATTAAGAAATATATATATATATATATATATATATATATATATATATATATATATATATATTAGGTCATTTTGGTAGTTTCAAGTTTTCTATTTTGGATAATGTTTTTTTCGATATTACATCATTAATTTGTAATTTCTTTGTCCTTTGCCGCTTTATTTGGTAACTTCCTTGCATAAGTATAGAGTATATAAAGATTATTGGTTGGTCTGGAAAGAGTTGCTTGTGAGTGGAGAGGTGGTTATTGTCAGGGAAACAGGAATAACTACTGTTATGAATTCATGTTCAAAATTAGGGATGAGGAGGTCAGTTTTCCCTTTTTTGCTTAATAAGTGCGTATTGCTCTTATTTATGTATGACATGGACTGTGAAATCCTCTTCATTTGCAATAAACATTGCACATTCTGAGTTCTCAAAAGAGTTAATGCTACACTTTTGTAAGACCTGTTTAAAAACACAATAAGTTAGAAAATTAATTGAAAATATATTTGTTCTATGTTCTTGTTTGGAGAATCTGAAAAGCAAAGAAAATAATGTTCTTACTTGTTTGAAGAATCTGAAAAGGAAAGTAAGAAAAGTTTCTTTTCTTTTCAGATTCTTTGAACAAGAACACTTTCACTGCTCTTTTACTAATTTTAGTAAATCAAATAAATCTCATTTTAGATAATTTTTTGTAATTACAAAGTCATTTTGAAACAAATGTAGTCATTTTAAAAAAAATTAGTCATCAAAATCCGCGCCCTGCTTATAAAACACCGCTCTGACATTTTCTCTCATGTATTTACGTTCATCTCCTCTGTATTTGCTCACATAATATTGATTTGTTTCGTAAAGCCTTCCTGCCAGTTTGGCGTGAAATGTGTCCATGTTTTATACAAAATAACGAAAACTAAGATACGAGTAAGTTATTGCACTTTCCTTGCATAAATACTAAATAATATAGTCACCTAATTACAATTGGCAAGTTCCTTAGATCTACCTCCTTTTAAAAAGATCAGTGTAATATGCTTCAATGATCGCCAGTACAATACACTAATACACCTCCTTTTAACAACACCCACTTTCCCGTGGGTGAAAGCATTACATTTGTGTGCTTTTAAGGGTATTGGTTGTGAGCGTATACTAAAGCATACAGGAAAGGTTGTTCTAAAATTAATATCTCCAAAATATTGTAACACCCCACGGGGGTGTTTACCCCCGCAGTAGGTGATTACACAGGGGGGTTGGTAGCTCAGAGGTAGGGGATGCGTTGGTACCGGGGTGGTAGGCAGGCCAGGGTGGCGTTCTAGGATAGGGGGTATTTAAATGAAGAACAGGGGATGCATTGGCCCAATAAATTATTATACTGTTGCTTTAAGTGTGCGTACATTCAGTTCGGGGTGAAGCCCCGACAAGTCAATAGAACCTAGATGAGTCGCATGCTTACCTGGTTAACTGTTGGTGAGTGTGACAACTGATCTCTGATTACTTTCTCGTGGCAACTCTCCCTTGGCAACAGCCACTTGGTAACAACAACGAAGCAACTCACACGTAGCAACAACCACGAGGCAATTCACGTAGCAACTCCCACGACCGAGTCAAAACCCTGTAGTATAAATACCTACATAAGCGCTGACTCGGCGTTGTGCAGCGTGGACGCTTTCTGTTTAACCAGAATTCCACGCTTGCGCTGACTAACGAAATATGTGGCAATTCTCAATGCTCATCCTGGTTCGCTACATCGGTCCCAGGTTCGCCAAATTCCGACCCGGAATTTAAAATTGAAAAGGAGGACAAATATCTTAGGGGGTACTAAAACTGTCTACTTAGACGAGAGCGGAGAGAAAAAGAAAAAAAAACATGGTTGAGCTTTAAAGAATTGAAATGCTCTAGTGTCCTCTGCTGTCCAAGACTCGGATACCAGGGAAAATTTTTTTTGTAAGGGTAGGTGAGTACGTTAGGGGTGGGTTCGACTGCGCATCGCTGCTTGTTGCCAATCTTGGACGCTTCTCAGCTGGTTGCTGACTGTTGTGCCCGGAGGTGAACTCTGCCTTGAATGAATAAGGTGCTGGGACAGAACTGCTGAGTGATTCTGCATACTTAGCGATTTACTCGGAAACGTAGTATTATTTCCGCGCATGCTGCATTGCTGTGGTCAAGCAGTGGCGCTCCCTCGGAGCGCACCAATTCTGCGTGTTCTGGCGCGACTCCCGTGGTGAGTTACCGGCGTGCTCATACTGGTGGGCATCGTTCGACCTGGGCCTTTCTTGTCGGGCGCTTCTCTTCTTGGTGGTCTAATGGTGCGCAGCAACAGGGTTGTCTTACAAAGATGGATGTTGTTAGGATAAGGTTGGAAGGATTATATTGCGGTTTAAAATTTACGGGATGAGACTAAACACAGCAGAGAAAAGATAAATTTAGAAAGTGAGTCGGTACCCCTGCCGAGTCCTTGTCTCTCCAAATTTCGAGAAAAAGACAACAGAAAAAATACATTAAGTTCTGTTATCCAGGTGTGATGCGACTCCTCATAAGTTCTGCTTGACTTGGTATGTTCGTTCGAACAAAAAATTAAATTTGTACATTATACAATGATGTTTTTTGTCTGTAACTGTGTAACACTTTTTTGTGTGTGTGTTGCATTGTATGTAAGCGGTGGTTAGATGTCCGTTTTTGGCATTTTGCTGATACCTCGCATCTGTAACCCGGGGAAGAGGGTAGCTGAGGCTGCTGTAGACTGTGGTTTCTCTTGCCTGCTGGAGGGCATCCTCTAAAACATACTTAGTTTTTGAAATTAGTACACAGAAATATGAATATTGTAGATGTTGTGACCACAAAAAAAACAACAACCATATTTACACTCCATTTTCTATTCATATACTTGTCGCAGTGCTACACGCCACTGAGAAGTGCAAAGTCAAGCTCTGTGCGTGAGGCGACGAATACTTGCGTCAGCGGAATTCAAGACCGGACTGCTGCTTTCGACACTTACCGTTCATGCAGAATTGTATGTTTATGAAAGCGATATCTGTGTTTCTAAGTTTGTGAACCAAAATTGCTGTACCCTTCCGCGTGTGTGGAATGTGTTACGTATCTTGTGTTGCGTAATTCGTGGCGGATTCCTGCCTTCATCCCCTTGTGTATTTTGAGCCTTTGATTAATTTTATTTTATTTATCTCCCTTATTTATTTCTCCGTTATGTTAGTGTTGATTCTGAGGCGGCATCGGTTGGTGTTGCCAGAATTATAATTCCCTGCGGTGACGAGTGCTGTGGTTCCGCCGTGGTCGAGTTTGAAAAGTGTGGCTTTTCCTTACAAAATTTCTTGAATATTCTGTACGCTAACAAGGCCATGACTACTATGCAAACAGTCATAAATACTATTTCTATGATTTCGACGAGTGAAACAGGATGCGAGTTTCAAAATTTCTATGTCCCTGCTCCATCTCGTGTATTATCTGCCCTGGTCGTGAGAGAAAAAAAAAATTTTTTTTATTTATTTACACTTGCTTATTGCCACCTTACATCTATCTATTTTGCACGTTGATTTGCTTCGCCTTATCTGTTAACTGACATTTATTTATTTAATAGCGCTTGGTTGTCGTACCAGAGTGTACGTTATTCGATTTTTTTCTACTATTATTTATTCTATATGCGCTAACGCATGTGTAAGGTGCGGAGAAAAGAATTGCTGGCATCAACCTATAGTTCTCAAAACACATTATCAAATACCTATCTTAAATTAATCTTATACTAACACTTATATGAATAACAGTACTATGAAATAACTTTTCGACCTCCACTAAATCTGATTTCCTATTTATTCAACTCTGCTCCCGACCTTAAGAATACTACTTTATATTTGCTCTCTGTTGTGTCCCTCGGCCCTACTCTGAACTCCTGGGGGGGATAATGTATATCGTTCAAGTTCCTGTATCTGAACAAAGATATCTGTATTAAGCGAATAACAGGGTCGCGTCTCGGATTTCCCATTATATTTTCACTTCCAGATATATTTTCTCTTCATCACGAGAAAGAGAGAGCAACGAAAAAATTAAAACAGTAAAAGTGAATCGCGTGGATTATCACTTTTAGCCTAACTTAAGCTGGAGGTCCGAAGATATACTACGTCTTGCATTACTTAACCTATTTGAGAACTATTGCTGATGTTTAATGTTTTAACCTCTTTCTTTTTCCTGTTTGTTTGTTTTTATGCCTCAGCCATACTGCAGCGTGGACGCATTTGTGTACCGCATTCCGTCGTGTAATAATGTCAGCACTTTTGTATTGATGGACATTGAGTGATACGTAGGCGATTTTTTTGTGTCAATTATATGTGGCAATCAGATTGTGTTTACTCGCTGTGCAAGTGTCGCAAGTATGCTGTATGCTCACTATGCATAATAAGGTGAAATTCTACTAACGTGGACATTCTGGCGTTTCACGGAATTTCTGGCCTTAATTACGTAATTCAGGGGGTTGAGTTTTTTCATTATCCTATAGGGTCCTGTGTAGTTCATCAAAAGTTTTGTGGCTCTACCTACCCTCCTTTTAGGGGTATATAGCTTCACCAAATCGCCGACTTTATACTCGACGTGCCGCCTCTTTGAATCATATAAATTTTTATTTTTCCTCTGGCTCTTTACTATGTTTTGGGATGCTAACACCCTTGCTTTTATTATTGCCTCCCGTGTTTGCTGCACAAATAGGTTTTGTGAGGTGCCCTGTAATTGAACGTCTGGGGGTGATACCGGTTTCCGTGCATACAGTAATTCGAAGGGTGTGAACTTAGTACTTCCCTGTTTGCTTGTGTTTATGGCAAACCGAATTTGATGTAAATTATTATCCCAGTCTGTGTGCTGTGTGTTTACGTAGTTACTGATTACTTGCGCGATAGTTCTATTCGCCCTTTCTATTAGGCCATTAGTTTGGGGTCTGTAGGCTGTTGTGAAAGTCGGTATTGTTCCCATCATCTTAAGTAGTTCTTGTGTCACTTCGCTCATAAATACGGACCCTCTGTCCGACAGAGTATATTTTGGTGCGCCGTGACGACAGATGAGGTCGTCCAAGATAAATTCAGTGACATGCTCAACAGAAGCTTTTGGGATTGCCCTTAATTCCAAATATTTTGAAAAGTAATCACTAGCCGCAATTATGTATCTGTTACCTCTAGAGGACTTTGGGAAAGGCCCCCAAGATATCTATGCAGAACCTTTCTCCTATATAGTTGACCGTTATGGGTTGCATTAAACCTGCGGGTCGCTGATTAACTGGACCTTTTCGTTGCTGACAGGAAGTGCATCTTCTTACATAATTTTGTATGTCCCTCTTCATTCCAATCCAATAGTAATGTGAATTAATTTTGTGAAAAGTTTTTGAAAACCCGAAGTGTCCTCCTAGCGGATCGTCATGACTATTATATAGTATTTCCTGCTTTAAACTATCAGGTACTACTAACAAGTGCATGTTCCCTGTACTACCAGCATTTTTTCGGTACAGGACATTCGATTTCAGCACGTATGTTGCAGCTTGTCGTGCTAGTTGAGCATTCGCTGTACCCGGCTGTCTTACGGCTTGTATTAGGGGTTTTAGCTGGGGATCCTCCTCTTGTTTTTTAGCTAATTCTATGGGTTCTATGAAACAGGTAATTCTGTCTTCCTGCTCTTGTGCTGTTTCGGGTTCAGGGGGTCTATTGGCATTCTAGACAAACAATCTGCGTCCTTATGTTTAATCCCTGATTTATGTTGAATTGTGTAATCAAATTCCTGTAGCATCAAGCTGTAACGTGCCAGTCTCCCTGTTAGATCTCTCAACCTATTTAGGTGGCACAGGCAAGCATGGTCTGTAACTACAGTTACAGGGTAACCATATATGTACTGGCGGAACTTTGAAAAACCGTACATAACTGCTAACAGCTCTTGTTCCGAAACGCTATAGTTCTTTTCAGCTTTGCTTAGACTTCTAGACACATAGCCTACTGGGTGCATTTTTCCATCTCGTTCTTGGAGGAGGCAACTGCCTATGCCGTACATGCTGGCATCGCAGTTCATTTGGGTTTTGGCTCCCGGCATAAAATGTGCCAACACCGGAGCCCTAACCATTAAATCCTTCAGCTTTTGGAAGGTTTCTTGCTGTTCTTGGCCCCATACAAACTTTTGGTCTGCCTTTGTTAGTTCGTTTAGTGGCCTCGCGATCGCTGCAAAGTTATTAATGAACCTCCTGTAGAAAGAAAATAAAGACCTGCCTTACTTCTTTGACGTTCCTAGGCGTTCTGAGCTGTGTAATAGCTTGAATTTTGTCTTTATCAGGTTCTATGCCTGCTGCCGATACTTCATATCCTAGGAGCTTTATTTTGTCCATACCGAAAAAACATTTTTGGGGTTTTAGCTTAAACGTATGTTGTTATAATTTCTTAAATACTGCCTCCAGGTTTGCCAATAAGTCCTGAAATGTATTTGCGAACACTATTAAATCGTCTAGATATATGAGTGCTTTTTCGTATCGCAGGTCGCCTAACAGTTTATTTCCGATCTCTGTGAATGCTCTAGGGGCATTCGAGAGCCCGAAGCTCAAGATCTGGAATTCGTACTCTCCGTCCGACGTACAAAAGGCCGAATATTTCTTACTTTCTTGAGCTAGAGGTACTTGGAAGTATGCACTTAGCAGGTCAAGCGTACAGTAAAATTTTGAACCTCCTAAATAGCTAAGTAGGTCGTCAATCAGTGGTAAGGGATAGGCGGATGCAGCTGTTTGTGCATTGAGTTTTCTGTAATCTACACAAAACCGATATTCTCCTGATTTCTTTTTGACCAAAATTACTGGTGAGCACCAGCTACTCTGTGAGTCTTTTATTATCCCAGCCTCTTTCATGTCTTCCACTTGTTGGTTTATTATTTCCCGCTGTTTATGGGACACCCTGTATGGCTTCTGTCTAATTGGTGTCGTGTTTGTCAACTCTATTTTGAACTCCGCAATGTTTGTTGTCCCTAACTCTTGTAGGCTAGTGGCGAAGGTATGTCTGTAGCTGTCGAGTAAATTTCGTAGCTGTTCGTGTTGTCCTGGTTCTAGTCGTGAATTAATATTAAATTTGGCGTCTTTGATGTCTATTTGTTTTGTTGTCTCACGTGTGAAAGTGTCTGCCTGGACTAATGCAACTTCGTGTACGAATGCTAGTGTTGTCCCTTTAAATATTCTCTGAGGGGCGGCGGTATTATTGTGGACTTGTATCTTTTGATTTTGATTATTATTGCACAGACCCGGTATAATGTTAACGTGTTTTTTCTGCATAGTGTTAATGCATGGTTCCATTAATAATGTGTTTGTAGGAAGTGAGGGTATTTTGACGTCTATCTGTGTGGTTGCAAATGGAAGGATTTCTACGTCATGCTGACATGTTGCTTTAATTTTTGTCTCTTCAGCATCTGCTTCAAGTGTAATTTGCATGAGAGGACATTCTCGCTTTCGCTGGCAGCTTACCGTGACCTCCTTCGAATTTTGCAGTGTTAGTGTAATTGTGTTGTTCCCTAGATCTATAACGGCTTGGTGTTTCTGAAGGAAGTCCATGCCCAGCAATAAACTATGCCCATTTGGAAGTTAGTGTTAGTTTGGTATTGTGCAGCAAGTAAATTGTTATTTGCAGTTCGCAAAATCATATTTGGGGGTGCTGGTTGCTTGCTTGTACCCACCAGGTCGTCATTGATTATGCTTACTGAGCTGCCCGTGTCTATGAGAATGTCGATCCTTGTCCCTGCTAATGTTCCTATAGTTTTTAATGTGCTCCCAGGGTTGGTGTTTTCTGTTATGCTTGTTACCGCGGCCCTTATGGGGGGTGATTGGTTCGAGGCTGCGCGTGAAAATTTGCATTCCTCCTTCGTGTCTGGCAATTAGCGATTACGTGGCCTACCCGTTTGCAGTACGCGCACACAGGCCTCGCGGGCACCGTTCTTCTTTGACTATATGTGGTCCTATAGCCGCTGGGGGCCTGTCCGTAATTCCTAACGGTTTGATGCTGTGGATTGTAATACTGGGGTGGAGGGCGGGGGTTCATTGTCAGGTTTTGCACCTGTTTTGCTAACTCACCCACCATCTTTGACATCTCTGATACCTGCTTCTGGAGGGTATCGTCTGGCATACTAGGGGGAATTCTCTGTGCATCGATTAGGTCTACCCTTTTTCCTGCTAGGTATCTGGCTGATTCTACCCTGCGGACGAACTGTATGAGAGCGTCCACTGTTTGTGGGTTGTAGGGCAGTACCTGTTCTATTAGTGATGGTTTAAGGCCCCTCACGATGTGTTTTACCCGTTCCTTCTCTGTCATTTCGGGGTTGACTAGATCACACAGTGCTATAATGTCATAAGCGTATTGCTCTGTGGGCTCACTAAGGTCCTGCACCCTCTGCCTTAGTCTGACCTCCATCATTTCCTCCTCTGCCGCGTGAATGAAGGCTTTTAATAACCCCTGCTTCAATGTTTCCCATTGGGCGTCCCTATTTCTATGGGCAAAGGTTTTGTACCAGTTTAGTGCGGTACTATTAAGGTAGCATGGTAAATACTGCGCCTTATGCTGGTCATCCCAATTATTGGCACGCGCTATCAACTCAAACTTATGGAGATAGTCCCTTACACTTTCCCCTGGTTTCCCCGCGAAGCTACCCGGATCCAATGGTGGACGACTAATGTGCATGGGTTGAGGTGCTTCAGTTACCCTTCTACTTAAAACAGGTGAGTCCATTTTACTCATAGTATTTGTGTGTTCGTCTCCCTTATTCATGGCTAACTGTTTTTCTACCCTACTTGTGCTTGGGCTAGAAGTGTTAACGATCTTGCCGGAGCGGAGACGTATTTGATTTGCCGTCTCAGCGTGTGCCGCGATCTCTTTTCAAATTCCTCTCAAATCTGTGATTAGAAATTCTTGGAATTTAAATTGTTCCCCCTGTATAGCTGCTAATTCTGCGCACAGATTTTTAATCTCTTTAGTAGTAGGACTAGTAGAGTTTTGAGCAGGTTCAGCCATGCATAATAACTTAAATGTACTACACTAAAACAATATACATAACTTGAGAAAAGTTAAAAAAAGTTATATTCTGTGTAGGTGACTCATGATGCAAAGGGTGGAAGGGTGGGTCTTCACCAGATAACCTCAGGTAGAAGGTTATCCCAAAATGAGGCGTGTTTTACACCTTGCAAAAAGAAAAGAGAAAAAAAATTGATTACATCCCCTGGCTGGAAGAGGTAAGGATGTTTTCCCCAATTATATCCGGAGACTCCGTCATATTGTAGTCGGTGCCTACTACATGTGCCCGACGCTCCGCCACATTGTAGCCGGCGCCTCCACCACATTGTAACACCCCACGGGGGTGTTTACCCCCGCAGTAGGTGATTACACAGGGGGGTTGGTAGCTCAGAGGTAGGGGATGCGTTGGTACCGGGGTGGTAGGCAGGCCAGGGTGGCGTTCTAGGATAGGGGGTATTTAAATGAAGAACAGGGGATGCATTGGCCCAATAAATTATTATACTATTGCTTTAAGTGTGCGTACATTCAGTTCGGGGTGAAGCCCCGACAAGTCAATAGAACCTAGATGAGTCGCATGCTTACCTGGTTAACTGTTGGCGAGTGTGACAACTGATCTCTGATTACTTTCTCGTGGCTACTCTCCCTTGGCAACAGCCACTTGGTAACAACGAGGCAACTCACACGTAGCAACAACCACGAGGCAATTCACGTAGCAACTCCCACGACCGAGTCAAAACCCTGTGGTATAAATACCTACATAAGCGCTGACTCGGCGTTGTGCAGCGTGGACGCTTTCTGTTTAACCTGAATTCCACACTTGCGCTGGCTAACGAAATATGTGGCAATTCTCAATGCTCATCCTGGTTCGCTACAATATTAAGGCTAGACGCATCCTTGTTCTTACTCTTTCAAGTAGGAAGGATCAAATGGGAACTATGTACAATTAATTATTCATTAATTAAAAAGTTAAAACAACTTTATACTAGAAATAATTAAGAAACTAGGTTTATATAAGCACATTCTCAGCCTAAATATCCAAATTCTGAACACATCATTCGAATGTACACTACTCTGTAAATTCGGTTTATTTGAAAATTGGAGGATATTTGCAAGACTTGCTGTGCAGATAACTGTTTTTCAGCATGTGTCCATTATCTACTTCAAGTAGTCGAATGTTATGTGAATTTAATTCATTTTGTGGAGTTACTCTCTTCTGCCTAAATAGTTATATTAATAAAATTCTTTTTAAAAAATTATTTTAAATATGCATGTCGATTATTCATGCTTTTACCTAGACGCGAAAAAGAAGTCTCGGAAAACATGCACATATATCAAGTTTTCAGCTATCATGACTTTTAAAACTGCTATGTTTAAGTCATATTACATAATAGCATGATCAACATACAGTTTCTCTCATTAAGCTGCGTTTTTCACAATCCATAAACAAACAATACAATTTAATTTCGAATCAAAGTTTAAGACCCGATAGCGTATAACGTTGAATTTTATATAGCGTATAACGTATTTTATTTTCGTTGCTAAAATTGGCCGAATAATGTGTTATCGGTTTTCTTTAACATAATATAATTACAAGCAATAGCATAAACTAAGAAAATGGTTTTAAAGCTTGCAACTTAAAGCTTCTGAACAACTTTAATATAACAAATATCTGCTTTATATCTACATATCTCTCTTTCTTTGAATAACATGTATGCTGTAAGTCATCCCTCAAGACCAATAAATATCATATATCGACAGCGTTTTAGTGAATATTTCAAGGAGAAATGAAATTGGCGCCAGTTGGGTATTTAGCTGTAAAAAGACAGGTTTGTGTTTATTATTTCCAAGACTAAGTCTAGTTATAGATGCGATTTTGTTTCAAGTAGTACAGGGTCGAAACAGATCGTATAACGAGAATATTATACGAACTTTCATGCCGAAAAGTACGGTGCAGAATACTGGCTAGCTAAAACTTCACTCTCGATGACGTCATGCAGCAGGCGGACCGAAAGCAGTACAAGTGAAAACGATGCGGGAAGAGACCCCCCTGGCTCCAAGCAATGCGGTCCTTCCTCCGCCGACGAGGGCTGTAAGGAGATCACGTGACTACCTGCAAAGTGTTGAATGAGAACTTGCTACATCCGAATGTCCAGGCAGTGTCAGCAGCTGATTTTTCTGTATAGTTCTGCGAGTGGTTACTCCATATTGTCAAGATTGGGTTTAGTGCAATTGTACTGTTTACGATGAGGCTTAGTTTGAACGGGATCGGATTGTGATTTCCCGCAAGCAGTATGTATGAGTGGCCGGGGATCCAAGGGCAGTTATTCAGCAACGTCAATAGAAAATATTGTCTGTTAATGTTTGCTCCGGAAACATCGGTGATAATTTGTTGGAGCCTCATATTCTTTCACCCAGGTTCCATGGATAAACATATCGAACGTTCTTAGAGGATACCTTAACTGCTCTCTTGGAAGATGTGCAATTAGAAATACAGTAAGGTATGTACTTCTTGCACTTGGAATTCCTGCACATTTCAGTGTCAATATTGTGTTAATTCCGTGATGGAGAGATGGGCAGAGATGGACCAATTCCACGATCTCCACGCTCCATGGAACTAAACCCATTAGATTTTTACTTATGCAGATACTTGAAAGCTTTTGTTTACAATGGAGACCGGGTGCAACATTTCTCCCAAGGTTTTAAAATATTTTGTTACTTTGTGTATAATTTCAATATGAAAACAAACTTTATATATGGGATGTTACAGATTTTAACCAACACACTTTCAGGGGTTACAGAGGGATGGTATAGAACATCTATGGTCTGTGGCGACAAACTTTCAAGTTACGAAATGATCTTTCATTTGAATATTTGTAATGATAAATGTAAATAAATACTTACCCAATACGAATTGGTACTGATTCCTGCTCTAGTATAGCTGATTCATCTTCCACAAGTGCGAAAATAGCTACAATGGCGCTGTATTCAAAGTTATGAGCTTTGATTTTAGTGGAATATGCTCCGTCAGCAAGGGCCAGTGCACTGCTGATACCTCAACGTTTATATGAGAATCATACATATCAGAGAAAGAAACAGCAGTTAACTGTAGTAATATCGCAGTTATTGGCGTGCTTGGTTGTCAGTGTGGTGGTACTTGGTTCAAAACCCATAAAATCGCCTAAGCTTTTGTTCCCCAGGCATATGAATGGCGTACCTTTGGAGTGAACCCAACTTTAATATCTCATGATTATTTCAAAGTTTAAGTACATATTACGTGGTTATTCATATGGAATGTTTGAACTACCATGGCCACGATTACCTGCAAGTAATAGCAACTCGGGAAGCTTCATCAGTGACGTACCGGCTCATTATTGATTTTAATCTATTGCAAACAACCATGAACTCAAAAACCATAAATGTCCTACATAAAAGTGCTTGCATATGATTCCTCCGTTACTCCTGAAAATTTGTGGGTTGTATTCTGTAACTCCTGGATTTATAATTAATAAGGATTGGGTTTCGAATTGTATGTATTACCTAAATACTTACATTCATTTGGTTTTGATTACACAAATAGATGTTGGTTTTATAGTGCACGGTATATTACATCCCTGTAAGAGCAGCATCCCAAAAGTAATTTACATGCCAGGATCAGATGTCCTAAGTCTGCAAAATGGGAGAGAAAAATTGTTTGTAAACTGTATCATTTCCTATCACTATCCATTGCTTTTCGGGAAGGAACTCAGCCTTGTCCCTAACATTTTCTGGGTAAACAGACACATAGACAACAGGGTTTGTTTTTCCTATAGTAAGAGTACATATTTAACGCCCCCTAAGGAGGTAAATAAAAAACTGGATTAGGGTTTTAATTCAGCACCACTTTGGTTTCCTTCGAGTATGTTAGTACTTGAAGGAAATGTTGCTATGAAGATACTCCTAGCCAGTACACACGCCAAGGAACGAATCAGAGAATTCTTAGGAAAACGGCATCGCTATGAAAGTTTTTGAATTCTTCGGTTCACTTATATTTTAAACCTGCACAGCGAAATTTGAAACCATACATCTCTAATGCCTTTTGACTAGGAAATTAAGATTTCACTGATAAACGTTCCCGTGAGCTGGAAGTGCCTTCTCTTCATAATGAAGTAGATTTGAGGAGGAGAGAAGTGGTGGAAATTCAGTGGAAGTTATGCTTGATGTTATTTTTCTTTTAATTTCGGTAGCTATTTACAAACCTCAGGCAATGCAATTGTGAATTCAGGTGAAAAATCTTGTAAAAAAGTAAGTAAAATGTGTTTTTGGCTCGCCTTTGCTTTCATTACTACGTACTTAGAGTAAGTAGAGGAAGCATTGCATTCCACCCATAAATTCGATGTCGATACTTCACAGAAAATACACGTTTTGAGTCACCCTGATCCCCCTAAAATGTTTTAGAAGAAAGTGTGGGTGTTGAACAGCATAACTCTAAAACAAAAGGTCCGACAGATACTAAACTTGTCATTTAAATTCAGTATCTTTCAAAACCACAACACAAAAATTTGCAAGAAAATCCCCCACTCCAATTACCGTTGAAATGGAACATATTTGGTTATTTTAGGTTTTCCCAAAATGGTTGTAACAATTTTTATTATAATGCCATACTTTTTAGATATTTACATGAAAAATAAAATTTAAATTTTGAATATTCTGGGAATAGTCCGTTAATCCTATTAATTCGGAAAGAACTTTCTATAGTTTTGTATAAGTGGTAAAGATAAGAGATAGGCAAAAATTTACAACACAGAGAATGTAGAACTACTTAAAACACAAATTATTTCAAATAACTTATTTTGTGGCATCTTTCATTTCCGAGATGTCCGTTGTTATTATTTTGAACTTTGCAACACTGTCATTTTTGTTAAAGTGCTGTCACTGTTAAGCTATTTCTCGCGTTGTCGTGGAAACAGTATGGAATTTCAAGGTCAACTTATAGCGACACACTTTTTAACATCTGACCGTCATTAAGGTTTCCTCTACAGCGCTTGTACCTGTAATGAAACTATTTCTGCAAAGGTTTATCTCGATTAACACGAGTCAGATAAAATATAAGCTTTCGTAAGAGTAGTTTGTAGACATAAACATAAATGATAGTGGGTAGAGAGAGTAATGTGAATGTAACTCATCACATATTTTTTTTAATGTCTACCGTGTGCTCCCATACAGTGCTTCAGATTTACTAGCTGGTAGCGTTTTTCTCTTCGTCGATGGTGAAGTGGGTTTATTACCTGTGATAATATCCTTGTTGTTGTGCCCGGTCCAGCAGAGTCGTCACAGTTGTAGGGTCCAGGTTGAATCTCAGGGTCGATCCTTCTCTTCTCGGCTATGAAAAGTAATTGTGGGTAATGTCCAAGGATACGGGATGCAGGTATATGGTGTACTTGAGGAAAAACACGATAATTCACTTTCAATGATGCTGTCAGAATCACTATGCCACTTGCAAGTTTATTATGCCGCACTAATAAACATTCCCTTTGCTAATCTGCCATTCATTGGTTTTTTTACTTCCCCGACATACTCGTGTTCTTAACTGTTTTTAACTGTTCTCGCGCGCCGATTTTTGATCTATCACTTGACTTCTTTTCAACGCCAGAAATAATCATATACTTAGTACTTCACTTGTTTAACTGCTTATAGATTACAATACTTTCCTATGTCTTATTATTTTCTACCATTGATATAAACTGCGAGGAATTAAAATCTCGACTCGCGAAACGTAACTGTTACATAATTTCTGAGCGCCACGGGACTCGACTTGTTACGCACAGATTCAGATATCGAACTCAACTGACAAACCTGGACTGACTGACTTTTTCATTCCCCCACTAATCTTTATATTGTTAGCAGCAAACCTTTGGGATATCTGCACGTCGCCAACCTTTATCATATTTCTCATTGGTTATTTTCTTTTTTGCTATTGTGCTGTGATTTCTCATTGGTTACTTCAAACATTTTGTATTTTTAACTGCCTTTTAAAAGACGTTGTGTATCCCCAACGGCTCGCCGAAACTCCTAACTGTAGACAACGACAATGCGTTACCCACGCCACCGCGTTTGAAATATAACAATGACAGGAACGGTCTCTAAACTTTATTTTCTGAGGAAAATCTTGCAAGTAACACTGCGTGATTACGAGCTCATTTATTACTCAATATATACATGGTTTATAACATAGCAGTAGTTTTCTACGGGCTTTCTAATGGTGCTAATTTCAATTCTATAGTGCAAAAACTGTGGAATTTGGTCAATTTTGATTTCAGTTAATGTCTGATAATATATTAATGAGTGATATTTAACTATTTGTTTTCTGGCCATCAGAATTATCGCCTCAAGCTTCAGTAGTACTTAAAACTATGTGCAGTATTTTAATATTCTGAGAATTTTACTTTTTCTTCTTTCTCTGTTTACCATCCCCGATCGGAAGACTTACACCCCCCAGGACTTACAAGCCAATTCCTGGGGTCAGACGCTTGTCGAGGAGCAGACAGACTATTTAGATCGGTTAGAATAACTAGGATGGGTGATCAGTCCGAAGCCCGGCATGAGAGCGAGGAAGGAGATGGTATGAAATGACAGTGAAATGGATGAATGGAAAGTTGATGATGGAGCAGTTGGTGGAATGAATAGCGGGGGAAAACCCGCCCAGACGCCGCTTCTTGCACCACAAATCCCACATCGGTTCCCCTAGATCAAACCTCAGCCTTGCTGAGAGGTGCCGCCTCGGCCACGGCGCCGCTTAGTTTTACTATGGTGGCTACTCCAATTTTATCCGTCGTTTTCTCAAAGTAATTTCTCAGCATTTTTCATTCCTTAAAATGTTTCCGCCCGTCAATTTTGAATCAATTAACTTGCAATTTTAATTAAAACTTCAGGAATAACTACTAAAGAGGCTCACATGATCATTCCTTAGTGCGCAAGTCTTTATTCTATACTTTCAAGGTTTGGATACTCCTAAACCAATAAATATGTAGAAATGAAAAACCTTATAGCTTTGCTTCCTCTCATAGATTGAATGGAATTTCAAGAAAATGTAATTTTGCTTTGAATGATCTATTACAGCCAAAATAAAATTTTGAGTAAGCTACACTACACAGTTTTAATTTTTAACTAACATGAAATTGATGATATCAAAAATACAAAATAAATATTCCTGAGTGAAATGCACACAGCTCCTTGTAATTTTGTATTCCACCTTGATATTAACTTCAATACTGCGATAAGCAGAAGCTGAAAGCAAAACTGCTGATTTAAAAACTTTTCACAGGTCCTCGACATGCTGTCTGTGAAGTGCAAAATGATCCATTTTAACTGTTGTATATTTGATGATACAAATTATCTGCTACTTCTTGATTCAGAATATGTGGTTTATTTGGATGCCTAAAGTAATTAATAATTTAAAAATGTAATTTAAATGGAACGTACTTTATTTTAAATTGGATTTGCTGTAACCCTTTTATTATGGCATAAGACCCAGGAGCAATTTTTTCCTTGGGTGAATATGCTGCTGTTTTTGAAGCAGAAATTTATACTACTATTCAAGGCAAACGTGAAAACATAAGGAGTGCTTACACCGGTAAACAGATGCTTATCTTCTCGGGCTACATTGGTACTAAGTAGTCATAAGGTTTTAAACTGCCTAAACATGCTTACAACCTTAGCAGAACAGAATGAAGACTCATCTGGGTGCCGGGCCATAGTGACATAGAGAGAAATGGAAAAGCTGATGAACTTCCAAGACAAGGAGCAGCTTCACAATTTATTGGGCCAGAGCCGGTTCTAGGAACATCTGGATGTTTAGTAAGAGAGGCTATTAAGAAGTGGTCCAAAGTAGAACATCATAAAACCTGGCTTAAAACTTCAGGAAACAAACATGGTAAAATATTTATTAGAAAACCATGTAAGAAAAGAGCTGAAAGCTTACCTAAATGTAACAGACTTCAGCTGAGAACAGTTATTGCATTTCTCACAGGATGTGCTCCTGTGAAAAATCATCTTAACACGATGGGAGTGTTTCAGGGTAATTTAGATTGTAGAGTGTGCAATAAAGACTGAAACAGCCCAGCACATTATATGCTCCTGTGAGCCCTTGGCTCATATATATTACTTTTGGGAAAATGTTTTTTAGAACCATAAGAATAGTCCAAGGCTGAAGTGCATCCGGAACAATGACGGAAATCTGTATCGAACAAGACAAGACCAGACCCTTTTATTGGAGTTCTATGTACTTATTATGTATCTAGGACACTTTTGGAGGTCTGTTTAATTATGCTTTCGGTCTCAAACTTATAGGCGCTCGTTAGTCAATCAGTATATAACACAGGAATCAGCTAATGAGCAATATGTGTATTTATAAAAGAGGGCCATATTTCTTAAGCCAGATTTCAATTAAGAGTATTTTCCCTATCATGCATATGTGTTTTTTTTCAGAAGTTATAAAACATAAAAGGCTGAAACGTTTACTTATATAAGTGTAGTTGTCTTACCAGAGGTTGCATGGATACCTTCTGAAAGTAAGAGATTGAAAATAAGGATAGAGATGGTTTTTGAAAATCGTGATTTAAAGCGAAAAGGCTAGCTCACAATAATCCGCGAACGAAAACGGGAAGTAAAACGGCATAGAACATTTTGGTTCACAAAGCCCCGGCAACGATAACGAGAATGCACATTGATGACCATATCGACAGCGAAGTGGAAACTCGATTTTGCTCTTTGGGATGTCATTTGTTTGCGACTGACCAATCATATTTAGAGAAGGAATTGCATTCCACCCAAAAATTCGATACCGATATATTACCGGAAATACGTGCTTTGAGGGCCATTGAACAAATAAAAGCAGCATTTTTTAGAAAAACGTCGGTGTGTCTATGAGTGTCTGTGAACAGCATAACTCAAAAACGAAAAGTCGGATAAACACCAAACTTTGTATTCAAGTTCAGTACCTTACAAAGATGCAACATGAAGATTTTCAACAAAATCCCCCACCCCAAACTACCCTTTACATGGAAGAATTTTCAAAATGTTTTATTTTATAAGAAATGCCTCTAACGATTTTGATTAAAATACCACAAATTAAAGATACTTGACAAATAAAATGTGTATCCTGAATTTTCTGGGAATAGCCTTTGAAGTCCTCTTTCATTTGGAAGGAATTTTGTATAATTTGTAAACGTTAAGCGATAGACGAAAACGAACCACACAATAAATTTAGATCTCTTTAAAACACACAATTTATTTCCAATAACTTTTTTGTGGCATCAACTATTTCCGAGATATCCCTTATTAATGATCCGAATAATTCAATACTTAGCCATTATTTTAAAGCCCTGTCGACTTTCAGTTGTTTCTCGCGATATCATGGAAAGAGTGTGGAATTTTAATGCTAGCATATAGCGTCCAATTCTAAAACATTTGATTATCGCTATCCCCTTTGTATCTATAATGAAATCTGTAATGCAGCTATTTCCGGAAAGGTTTATCTCCATTAAAATAAAGTGAATAGGAATATGTATTTTCGTAAAAATAATTCGTATACCCAGTAATAAACGAAAAATCTATGTGAATATAACACATCAGATTTGTTCACCAGCTTCCAAATTAACCAGCATAACGCAGGATAGCTAATGTTAAAATGTGATGGTCGTCATTTTCTAAATGCAGGTCCATTACTATTTCCGATTCCTTTAGTCGTATCAAACTTCATGCTTTTATTGATTGCGAAATTTACAGTTGTTTGTTGTTCTTTGTTCATTTCTACCGGCTTTTGCTTCTTTTTGAGGCAGTGCCAGTTGTGTGTTACATATAAATAAACTAAAGATGAATTTTTCGCTAGAAGAGTCAAAGCTCAAAGGATCTGAGGAGATCAGGATCTGTAATTGCTGGAATTTCTTCCGGTTCCATTTTCTCAGCCTGCGACTACAGAAAGAGCTCTGGCGGTTGCTTTATGTCACGCCCGCCTTGAATAATTTCTACAGTGAAGAGTCGAATATGCATAGAATGGATCTAGTATGTTGTGCCTGTGATCGACAGTGAATAATTTGAAACTTGACCAAGTCTTCATTCCTGTTCCCGGGAAAGCTTCTCGTTAACTGAACGCCCACATTACGATACGTTTATTTGAACTTCGTCGTTATCGTTCTGGTTATCGTCCTCGGTATTTGCGAACCAGCCATCAGTGTCCAGAGTTTTATACAGGTTGGTTAAATAGTACAAATTTATACATTTGGAGTTGAAAATCCGATTAAGGGTAGTTTTTTGAAGTTTTAAGGTATCCTATAACTTTCGCCAGGTCCTGAAGAATAAGTTTAGAATATTTTGACCAGAAGGGTTAAGCAGTGCAAGATTATACCTCAGGGGTTGAAAATGTGGCAGGTTTAGATTTTGAGAGTTGTAAGATAGCCTATAATTTTCGTTAGCTCCGTAGTGCGAGGGTCGTTCTTTTAAGTAAGAACCGTTTTGTTATAGCACAAAAAATATTTTATTTATGAGCATAACTTTTATAGGGAATGAAAATAAGAACATTGTTTTATTTTTCTACATAGTCACCATTAATGTCTAAACACTTGTTCAGTCGAGGCACCAGCTTTTGGTTAACGTCATTACAGAACTCTGCCACCAGTCCATCTTGCACACATATTTTTTGTATTGAAGTTTGTCAGTAACAACTGCATAAATGACTTACCTTGAAACTTGAGGAAAATGTTGATGAAGCTCGTCAATGGTCAAGCGCCTGTTTTCACAAGTCTTCTCATTAACTTTTTGTGTCAACTCTTCACTGATGACAGTGAGTCGTCCAGATCGATCCAGATGGTGTTTGATTTCTTTACATGGGAACCTACAATTAGGGTCCATTTAAATTAACCCTAAATGACCATCACTACGCCCTCCAAATAAAACACGACTAATGGATTTACTTTACCCCATAATATAAAGCAACTTTTATTCAAGACATTTCTTTCTACAAGCTTAATTTTGGGGATATTGTACAGTCTCAACTTAAATGGTCCACCCTGTATAACCTTCTAGCCGAGCCTGTCCGTGAGGATAAAGGGGGGGCATTGATGGAAGGCCGGAGATGTCCAATCTGGAAGCTTTAGGAATCTCACTGCACTGTGCTTGCGTCATCACATCTGGCCGCCCTTCATGGTCTCTCACCTAGTCCCTTCCCCCCGAAGGTTTATTAGGCATAATAGGCCTACCCTTAGCAGTAGTAATGTAACTCTCCTACGTTTCTAAGCTCTATCTCTACCATACTGATATCATCCTAGGTACAGTAACATTTTACACACACATATCATATAAACTCAGAAATACTCGTGTTTTCTTGGTTCTGTTCATGTCCAAATAAGTCACAGACTTCCCGCTCTCCTTAATGGAATATACTTTGACCTTCTCTACCACGTACCTAGTAGGTAGAGAAGGTGTTGTATCCCACCTAAAATATCTATGTCGAGATTTCAGCGGAGATACATGTTTTTATGCTCCCTGAATCCAAAACAAAATCATTTTTAGAAAAATGTCCGCGCGCGCGCGAACAGCATAACTGAATAACGAAAAGTTCGATAAATACCAAACATGGTATTTAAGTTCTGTATCTTCTAAAGATGCGAAACGAAAAATTTCAAGAAAATTCTCCATCCCAAACTACCCTTTAAACGCAAAAGCTTTCGACAATTTTATTTTCTCAAAATAGCTCACACCATTTTCATTACAATAACACATTTTAAGATATTTACATGTCAAAATGTGTAACTTGAAATTTCTGGGAATAGCCTGTGAAGCCCTGTTCATTGGGAAGTTTTGTATAATTTTGCAAAACTGGTAAACCGTAGGCAAAAACGTACTGTACAAAAAATTAGATCTCATTAAGCCATCATTTATCTCAAATAACTTTTTTGTGACCTTAGCTATTTCCGAGATATTCGTTGCTATATGTTTTCATTTTGAATAATTTTCATGTTTTAAAGTGCTGTTACTATTCGTGATTTCATGGAAGGGGTATGAAATATCAAGGACAGTATATAGCGACCCGGTTATGAAACACCCGACTATCGATTTGGTTTTCACTATCCTCATTGTACCTTCAACGAAATGTGTAATGAAACCATTTCTGAAGAGGTTTATCTCGATAAACATGAAGTAGATAGAAAAATAAACCTTCGTAAGAATATTTTGTAGAAGTTATATAAAAATTAACGATTGTAGGTGGAGAAAGTTTTGCGAATGTAACACACAGTATTTTTAGTTTCTCTACCACGTAACTAGTAAGTAGAAAAGGTATTGCATTCCACCCGAAAATTCGATATCGGTATTTCACCGGAAATCCATGTTTTGAGGCCCCTGAATCCAAATAAAGCGTTTTTAGGAAAAAGTCCTTGTGTGTGTGGGTGTGTGTGAAGAGCGTAACTCAAAAACGAAAAGTCGAACAAATACCAAACTTGGTATTTAGGTTCAGTATCTTCCAAAGATGCGACACGAAGATATTCGAGAAAATCACCATAACTCAAACTACTCTTTACATGGAGCATTTTTCGAAATTTTTTTATTTTCTAAAAACGGCTTTAACGATTCTGATTGAAATACTCTATATTAAAGATATTTACATGACAGATAAAACGCATATCTTAAATTTTCTGGAAATAGCCTATGAATTCCTCTTCATTGGGAAGGAATTTTGTATAGTCTTGTATAGCTAGTAAACGTTAAGAGATAGATGAAAACGTACTACACAAAATGTAAATCTCTTTAAAACGCAATTTATTTCAAATAAGCTTTTCTGTGGCACAAGCCATTTCCGAGATATGCGTTATTAAAGGTTTGAATTGTTCATTTCCTGGTTATTCTCTTAAAGTCCTGTCAACATTCAGCTGTTTCTCGTGATTGCCTAGAAATAGGTGGTATGGAACTCTAAGGCAGCGCATAAGTCCAGTTCTTAAACATTTGGCTGTCGCTAATCCCTTTATACCTATAACGCAATGTGTAATGCAGTTATTTCTGCAAAGGTGTGTTTGGATTAATATGTCGTAGTTAGATAAATAAACTTTAGTAAGAATAGTTTGTATATCCACTAATGTATGATAGAGGGTAGAGAAAATTATGTGAATGTATCACATTAGATTTTTAATATTGAAATATAATGCAAATAATGTAGAACTAGAAGCGGAGAGGGACTTAGCATCTCCACTTAAGGAGATATAGGGAGGTGTCCCGGGAGGGAGGGAGGGTTAAGGGGACAGAGAGCCGTCGGATCAGGAGGCACGACAGAGTAGAGGGCAGGATCCTTACATTTTGCAGGTTTAAGTTCCCTGGTGGCAGCTTGTATAAATGTCTCTCCTTCCCGCCCCTGCAGGCATGCACATCCTACTGCGGGACCCGGGACTCGGAGACCGCCCCCATTCCAGGAGATGAAGGTTACAGAGAGCATGCTTTTCCCTGCCATGCAACGCCGAGAATTCCGCCGACACTTGCAAACAGATGAAAGGCGAAGTGAAAGGGAAAAGTGAAGTGAAATGGAGGGACTGCAAATTCGGGAATGTAATTAACTTTCCCAGCATTCGCCTAGCGACCCGGGGAAAACCCCGAACAAACACATGGATCAGAAAATTTGGGCGCAAGAATTGAACCCACGACCTCCCGAATGCGAGTCGTACGCTCTGAGGCCTGCGCCACCTCACTCTGTCAAGTGATGTATGCGAGCAATGTCGGCTCAAAATTCCTATCTTTAAGAATCTAGTCCTACTACAACTCCTGTTCAGGAAATACCTCACATAAACATATTTGTATCACGAATACGTTTTGAGCATAACAAACTGCCAAACAAAGACTTCGTTTATTACAGTAAATGCTATTTTATGACATTTGTGAACAAAATAGAATGTCGAACAGAAACCACTCTTGCCTAATAAAGGTTACGTAAGTCACGACTTGTGAGGTTTAACTTATGTCTTATTAGGAAATATGACAAAATGGCACGTTTTATATTCTGTTATTATCGGGGACGAACATACTTAGACGAGTAAACATAATGCTTTACCTCTTTTTCCGGTAAATTTTAAACTAGAGCTTTTCTTGTTAAAGGTTTATTGATTTGTTGTATTCTGTACAGGTTGTCAACCACGAGCACATGCTACCATGGAAACTGTAATTTTTTTACCTTTTTTATCTTTATCATGCGTGCATGTAAGCTTATGTTAGATGTAGATGTATTTATCTTAAGCACATAATTTCCAACCTTAGGTTTGCAAACAGGACAGTTTATTTTCCAGTAGCTTCAACATAATTAACATATTTTCATTTAGAAAATATGTTTATCCATATATTCTATACATTTCCACTTTCGTTTCCTTATGGTAGGTAGAGGAAGCATTTTATGCCAAGCATATTGTCATGGTACCCGGCATACACGTTTCTGAAAACCTCTGAACTACAGAAAACATGTTTATAAACAGGTCCACGCGTGCATGTGTGTTATTTTTTATTACTGCTGTGTTTTGTTTATGGCCGGTCTTTAACTACTCTGGTTCTTAACGTCCCATTCTGTATTGTGCGTGAAAGACCGGAAATTTTGCTCAGAGGTTTCTTTATCAGGCTTGAGATTCTATTACGTGCCACTTCTCTTTCGATGGAAGCCACGATAAGAATTTTTACGCCCGAAAAAGTACATCGCCCTCCTCCGGGTTTGAACCCACGACCACGGGAACCTGAGGCTAGCATGGTATCCCTAGACCATGAAGGACGACATTATTGTGGGCGTTTGTCCATGGATTGCATAACCCACACACGAAACACCAAATGAATACCGAATTTCGTATTTATGTCCAACATCTTTCAAGATTGCAGTATGAACATTTTCACCAAACTCTCCGATCCTAAACTACCCTTCAAACTCTTCGATATTTTAAACTTCTTAAAAACGGCATAACAATTTTGATTAAAGTATCCTATGTTTAAGATACCGAGATGAAGAATGAAATTTAAATCTTGCATTTTCTGTGAATAACGTGTGAAGTCGTCTTCATTTGGACTGAGTTGTACTAAGTTTTTTCCATCTCGAGAACAACTAGAAATAGATATTTACTGCAGGAGAAATGTAAAGCTGATTGAAATACACAATTCATGTCAAATAATGCTTACAGCTTTAGACATTTTAAAATAAGCCATGTTGTTTGTTTAAGTTTCCCAACTGGAAGTGCGTCCTCTGACAGAACATTCATTGCCTATCTGTTATTTTTCCCCTTTTCCTTCACAATATATGATTACTAAGACAAAAAATCTGATGTGATACATTGGCATGGTCTTCTCTACCCTTTCTCGTTTATTAGTGGGTATACAAGCTATTCTTTCTATAGCTTATTTTTTTATCTACTACATTTTAATCGAAATAAACCTTTGCAGCAATAGTTATATTACACATTTCGTTATAGATACAAAGGGGATAGCGATAGTCAAATGTTTAAGAACTGGATGCTATATGCTGACCTTAAAATTTCATACTGTTTCCATGCAATCGCGAGAAACAGCTGAATGTTGACAGAACATTAAGAGAATGACCAAGAAATGAACAATTCGAACTAATAATTACGAATATTTCAGAAAGGACTTATATCGCAAAAAAAATATTTAAAACAAATTGCGTGTTTTAAAGAGATCCACATTTTTTGTGTGGTATGTTTTCGTCTATCGCTTACCAGTTATGTAAGATTGTATAAAATTCCTTCGAATGAAGTGACTTCCTAAACAATTTAATATTGCATTTTATTTGTAATGTAAATATCTTTAATATATGGTAGTTTAATCAAAACCGTTAGCCAACTTTTAGAAAATGAAAAATTTCGAAAACTGTACCATGTAAAGGGTAGTTTGGGGTAGCGAGATTTTCTTGAAAATCTTGGTATCGCATCTTTGGAAGGTACTGAAACTAAATACCAAAATTTGGTATTTATTCGACTTTTCGTGACTGAGTTATGCTGTTCACACACACACACACACACACACACACACACACACACACACACCGTGACTTTTTCTAAAAATGCTGGTTTTATTTAGGGAGGCTCAAAACATGAATCGAATTTTAGGTGGAATGCAATATCTTCTCTGCCTACTATGTACGTGATAGAAAAAGCAAAAATGCTTGGTGTAGGCTTGTGATAAACATTTGAGTTTGAATGTGATTTTCGTGTTTATGTAACTAAGCGCTTATTACTCATTTGAAATCATTTTTGGGCAGAAATGCATCTTTAATAATGCCAATTGGATAGATGAATCATTTTATATCAATTCTTTTTGTGTGTGCATGATGATTGGAGAAATTCGAGTAAATGCATCACTGTTTCTGCACCTTAAAGTCGCTTATGGCACAAGAGATTCACACATTTTGGTGCTCCACGGTACACCTTAAGCAAAACGCGATATTCAGTTACTCAGCCATTCCAGGTAAACTGAGAAAAATAAAAGCTATATTTAAAAATTATTTGTTTTTGGTATTGTAATACGTAGGGTTGCCAACGAGCGTCACGAAAGTTCGTTTACAACGTTTCATAGACCACAGAAGAACAAAAAATGAAAGTCTCTGAAACGCAGCTTCAGCATTTACTCCTCTGACCTTTACCTGAAGTTCTTTGCTGCATAGTCGACTTTGAATTGTTGGTTTATCTTACAGCTCAAGTGGCTGCAGAAATGTTGCTTATAATTTGAGAAAATTATAGCATATTAAATTGGATATAATATCTGTAACAAAGTTAGTGTAACATGATGAATACACAAAGTAAACTGCCCACGAGAACTATATTTTGACTCCCAGGCATCCACAAGGTCAAACTGCATTGCGATCTGCTTGAGCATAGGACTAAGATTGGGTATCCCACGTTAATCTTTTGCGGCAACAGTGCAGTTAAAATCCCTAGCAATGAGATATGTATAACCCTTAGAAAGGGCAGTGAGAAGAGCTGTTTTGAAGAAGGATTCCCGTTCTCTTCGACGTTGAGAGCCGGAAGGTGCATGTAGGATGATTAGGACTATATCGGTGTACAGGGCAGAGATGAGGCGTCCAGAGGGATGGAGGTTGGCATTAGTAATACGCATCCCTTTTCTGTAAATCAATGCCGCTCCCCGGCCGTCCGGACCAAGATTTACAAAGTCGACAATGATGCAGAAGTATTCTGCCCTCAAGATTCGGCAAGGTATCTTCCGAGCTCGAGCAAAAGCTCAACACGGCCAACTTGTGCATCGTCTACCAAGGAGAAGAAACTTTCAAAAACGGGTTCAAAAGATACGCTGTCAAGTTTACGCCGTACATCTCCAATGACCTGCCAAACCGACCCCTTCAACTTAGGAAATAACCTATATTTCAAACTCATTTTTCAAGCTCAGCTCTCCAATTTCGGAGAGTTTCCCTCCCACATAAACGTCCTCTCTACCCTCACGTCCTTCTTCGACAACGTAAAAACCGTCACCGTTAAACTAGACGTCAAAGACGCCGACGTCGTCAACGTCACCTGCAAACCTTTCCAAGTCCATCGCCACAGAGCAGACGCACTGTGCACCGTCTACTTGAGTACCTCCAAAATACCCGCTCTATGCCACAGAGTCACCGATGAAGGATGCTTCCCCATCAGCCACATCAACAAATTTGCCGTACCTGTCTACATACCCAACTAGAGCCATGAGTTACAAAACTTCTCTCACCTATTCATCACCTGTGTCACCACGGAAGATGCTCCACAGTTCAGCATCGACAGCAGGAGCAGCAAGGAAAACAGTGATCACGTATACAACCCTCATGCACCACGCACTTCAAAATCATTTTCCTGCGCAAGTGAAACAGTTCCAAAAGTCACCAATAGGTGCAGCATGTAAATATTCAATTTTAGTGCTTTCCACTTAGTACCAAAGTTAACCGTTAAGCGAGCATTGCCCTGTGCTAAAGCAACGTTTTAGATTGTAAAGTTTGCCAATTGTAAAGTTTGTTATTCCATAGGTCAAACAACTACACCATGTAGCTCCTAAGTCTGCCACATCATGGACATTCCTTATATATTTAATTGTCCATCATATTATGCTGTACTCAATCTATAAATAACAAACATGTATAAAAAAATAAAGAAAAAGGCCCCGGCTAAAACATCTGGATCGACCGTAATCCTGCGCAACTTTTTTCAAATTTCCCACCACTCAAGGGGATTAACGGCAACACTAGCACCCCTAGCGGCAGGATTATCGTTAATCCATTTGTTTAAGCAGGGACCTACAATACTCCCCTGGTAACAATAATGAAATCTGTGGTAACTCATCACAGTGCCCTATAAATTTAAAAATAATTTAGCATGCAATGTCTTTTAATAACATTGTGGTAAAAAAATCACACAAAATATGTATCTGTATTCCACATATAATGTATGCTGAAATACGCCTCAGGATGTGCGGCATGAGGAAACAAACATTAACCATTATTGGAAAGTTGAGCCATATTTAATAAATTCATTCACATTCAAGGGATTTAACACAGTACCTATATCAGCTCAGAAAGCTGAAGATCTGTGAATTTAATCTCAGACATGGATTGCAATTTTTTGAATTGGATTCAATGAGAAAGAGCAACTGATCCTTAACTGTGCTCATTGCTTAAAAATGCAATTAACTCAGATACACGAACTCATATTGTTCCAATAATAGCTTCTGATTATTTCATGAATTCATGTGTGGTCTAATGCTAATGTTTTCATTGGGAATTATTTGCCTTCATCCTCTCTTTCTCAAAGTGTATTAGCTTTATTTCTCACGGAGCTTCAGTATACTCATACATGAAGAATCATATAGTGATTAGTGGATGTGCAAAATGTTTCTTTGCCATAGACATCATGTTTTATTGTACTCAAATATTTCTTTTCCTCATGTTAAACAGAATAGGAATGAATACTTAACCACAACAAATTATCACCATATAAGTTTTATATCTATCCTTCTGTTTCTATAACTTTCCAAGAAAATAATTTTTAAAAACTTCTTCCCTTTAACAGTTTCTTTTGTATATAGAGCACAGAATAAAATTGACTAGGTATGATTGCCTGGAGAGCCTTTTGCTATAGTGGAAATTATAGAATCTTGGTGTTCTATTGCTGAAGACCCTGCAGGTATATGTTATCTTCTCTTAGGTGAATGCTTTACTGTTGTCAGTATTTAATGGAACAAGAGATACAAAAGGGCGCTTTTTAGGTCTTTTTGCATGACGAAGTATTTATTTCAAGTTTTATTATCAGGAAACAATTAACTTCTTGGCTGATTTGTTTAGTTATCCATGAGAAAACTTTCATAAAAAGCTTTTTTGTCCTTAATGAAAATTCGTTTAATTAAAAGCTTGGGAATTTTTTGTTTAACTTTATGCTGCTTCGTACTCTTCAACATGTCTGAAGTGCTCAAAATGTTTCTTCTTGATGTTACAGAATAGTTTTCACCTTCTGAGGCTTTTACACTTATATTTTCTTCACTTCTAAGTATTTTATTGAGAAGCAAAGAACTTATTGACTGATTCGATGTGAAATTATCACTCAGATAGCACTTATAATGGTATCTTCCATTAACCAATGTTCTTTGTAAAATAAGTTTGGAAACTTTCTGCTGTATTTTGTACTCTGAGAAATCTGAAGTACTTATGTTGCTCAAAATCTGTTCACTTGTTGATACAGAACAATTTTCATTAATTGAGGTGTATACATCTACACCGTCCTCACTTCTAGCACTCTGACTTGATACAACTCTTGTACGAATACCTTTGTCACTAGAGACCATAGTTTGGGAGCAGCTGACATTCTCAGAGCAACAAGAATTATTGTTAGTGGTGTCTGTGGAACATTTTATACCCTTAGCTTTGTTATCCGCTGTACATCTTGGGTTTTGATTACACTCTTCTGCTATCTCATTGGCATGGTATGCATCATCCTGGAAGGTGGCTGCATTTAAAATGCTATTATAAAGAGATGAGCTTTCAATACCCAATTCACTTTCTCTTTCATGCATGTTTGTAGCTGTACAAAATTGGCCAGTTTTATGAATAATTGCAATTTTATCCAAAGGTTGCCCATTAACAGCAAATTCCTTGTTGCAATCATATGGCATAAATTGATGTGAAAAAGCACCATCAAATGGAGATGTTGAGTCGCTACGGCTGCCATAAAAATTATATATATCTATAGCTGGGCTAGGATTGTCACTCATCATTTCTTCCCAGAAGCCTCGTGATTTCGAGCGACCAAAGCTCATAACAGGTTCTTGAGATGGTGGAAGTTCTTGAGTTGTCGTTACTAAGGTTGGGTGTTGGTTTTCCTGGTGTAACTGGTTTCTTTCACTTGTAAAAATATTTTCTTCAAGATTTTCTTGTTGAATTTGTGGTTTTAAAGTAGATTTATCCAAAGTGCTCTTCTGTTGTGAATTAACTTTCTGTGCTACCACTTCAATTTCAGTAACAGCACAGGTATCGTTTTGAACTGTAGAAGCCCTTTCTTCGCTACGGCTGCCATAAAAATTATATATATCTATAGCTGGGCTAGGATTGGCACTCATCATTTCTTCCCAGAAGCCTCGTGATTTCGAGCGACCAAAGCTCATAACAGGTTCTTGAGGTGGTGGAAGTTCTTGAGTTGTCGTTACTAAGGTTGGGTGTTGGTTTTCCTGGTGTAACT
Organism: Deroplatys truncata; assembly: GCA_030765065.1. Lineage (NCBI taxonomy): Eukaryota > Metazoa > Arthropoda > Insecta > Mantodea > Mantidae > Deroplatys > Deroplatys truncata. Next base: position 603,846,587 of record CM060990.1, on the reverse strand, counting down.
GGTTTTTTTCACTTGTAAAAATATTTTCTTCAAGATTTTCTTGTTGAATTTGTGGTTTTAAAGTAGATTTATCCAAAGTGCTCTTCTGTTGTGAATTAACTTTCTGTGCTAACACTTCAATTTCAGTAACAGCACAGGTATCGTTTTGAACTGTAGAAGCCCTTTCTTCGCTACGGCTGCCATAAAAATTATATATATCTATAGCTGGGCTAGGATTGGCACTCATCATTTCTTCCCAGAAGCCTCGTGATTTCGAGCGACCAAAGCTCATAACAGGTTCTTGAGGTGGTGGAAGTTCTTGAGTTGTCGATACTAAGGTTGGGTGTTGGTTTTCCTGGTGTAACTTGTTTTTTTCACTTGTAAAAATATTTTCTTCAAGATTTTCTTGTTGAATTTGTGGTTTTAAAGTAGATTTATCCAAACTGCTCTTCTGTTGTGAATTAACTTTCTGTGCTAACATTTCAGTAACATCACAGATATCGTTTTGAACTGTAGCAGCCCTTACTGTATCATCGGATTTGTAAAAGCTTGAAAGCATACAGATTTTTCGACAAGGTACTACAGTAGAATGATGTGTGTTACTTCCTGAAATTCTGCAATTGTTAGGACTGCAAATGACTGGATCTTCTTCCTTTGGAAGCATACTATTGCGATTTTGCACTCCAAGTTGTCCAGTGCAGTGATTTTGGTCCCCGAAATAAAAAGACTGCTGCGAATACTCGGTGGGAGGATCTGATGTACTTTCTGAAGAGTACTCTACGTAGTAACCAGGTAGAATGTGGACTTATCTCTGTTAGGCAGCAATTCTGTGTAATTTTCATTGTTAGTGGCGATAGCTGCGTCGTCATCATTTTTGTTTTTCTTAAACATGTTTTCTCTGTGTTAAAGAACAGAAAACTATTTCTCCTACCTATTTAGTGACGCTTTCAGACGATGCTCAGGATATCTGTGGAACACTTCATTACCTGCAATATAAAAGCAGTATTTTAATATGAATGCTAATAATATATATGTAGATATACATTTCTTAATTAGTTTATCCGGCCTTAGTTAGCATGTACCAACTTATGTAATCATTTTGGCAAGAAACAATGAACTTTGCAATCAGTAATGGTAATGTGCGCAATACATCACAAGAACAAAGTTTATTAATTACATAGGAGATGTTTAAACTTTTCTGGTCGTATTTCTGTAATGTGTATTAAAGAACAGAAATTAAACTTCAGCTTTAAATAATAAATTATATCTGTATTCAATCACTATAGATAGATAGATAGAATAAAACTGTAATCAAAAGATTTCTATCATCTTTCAGTTTTTGGATTAAACTCATAAAACAGTCTCACTTTCCTTACGAAACAAATATAGCGTAATCACTAACACCACCATATACCTGACTAAGGGTTATTTTCGTACTCTGTTCGGAAATAGTGGAGTAAAAGGCAAAGGTATATATCATGGAGGAGATCGCAAAACGGGGCCGAGAACTGCACCCAGGCCATTGTGGCCTTTTGTTCTTCGAAGGCGATTCCTAGGAGGGAGGGATAGGAGAGAGCCCCGAATGGCAACAATATCCGAGAGATGACGTGCGCAAGAATGGAAGGTCCCTAACGTTTCCAGACTGAGCTCACATTTTGCAGTTCAAGCCCTGAGCCTTCAAAAGTCCACTTAAAGAAAGCCATCTCTGCGAGCACCTGGCAGCATTTCATGTGCAATCCTTTATAAGAGAAATTTAAGAAAGATGTATATGATACGGAACATATTAATAATTAGAGCAACCTATATTGTGGTTTATGTTTTATAATTTTGCTTTATATTTTTTATGATTATGCTTACTTTTGTATTGCATTTCTTTCATAAGACACATTTAAGTATTTTAAATGAAAATTTTTTGACAGTGAAGTAAGTTTGTCTTACAAAAATAATATTATGTTATACAACAATATACAACAATAAGAGAACAAAGCTTAATAATGCAAATCTAGTCATCTGTGTCACTCTCAGTCTCTGTACCACACTCTTTAGACTGATCAATTGTAAGTTTATGGGGAGATACAATATTTTCTTGTCAGACACCACCGCTTAGAATTTAAAGTCTAGCTGAGCTTAGAAAAGCTTCTCTCAACTGAAGCAGGATGATGGAGGAGCCATAATTGCCTTCATTGCCAGCTTACATAGTGTAGACATCTGTAGGATGTGTAGGAATGTTTCTTCCAGAAGGATAAAGCAGCACTAAAAACAAATTTTCTGCATGTACCATTGCTGCATAGACTGATATTCTTTCCCCCAGAACATCAATGTTAGAGAAGCATTTCAGTTTGCCTCAAATGAAGATGCAGGAAATATACTCAGGAATGGCTAATATTGGATCTTAAGCCTGAATTTCAATCCAGAAGCTTCTTGCGCGATGGCATTCATTCATATATCTCAAGTTTTTTACATGCTACACCAGAACTTTGAAGCTTCTGAAGAACTGATGATAGAGAAAGCCAGAACTGCTTTGTATCATTATTATCTGATTCCAAAGGATGTATTTGTTTATAAATGCCATAAGACATTTCAGATATAGCTCGAAGTTGAAGTTTCATTTTTAACGAATCATTTTAAATTTGTTACAGAAGCACTACTTCACCATCATCCATATCAATCCAATGTTAAACTGTATTGAAATTGATGCAGTGATATCTTTCTTCCATCAGCCATGTGCCCCAATGAGTAACTAAGGAACTGCCGGTAGATGAAATGCTTCTTATTCTTTTAAGTAGTCCAGTAGTAGTCTAGCTGAAGTTTTCACAAAAACAGTCTTAACAGCTGTAATGAATTCATCAGCAATTTTGAGCGAAAACCTAATCTCTTCCTGATAAAGCATCGGTGCAACTCCAGGCATTCACTTGTTAGCAGAAAGCATATATGTTACAGGTCCAATATTAAAACAATACAGTTACACCATCAATAAGATCTATTGTGTCAAGTATTAAATTTACTATAACATCAGCAAGGCAGTGTTGTAGAATTTTGGTTTTCAGAAGACGGTTTTTTTCGCCCAAAGCTCCCAATGGAGCAACAAGAACATTCACCACCTTATGTTACTTTAATATCTGTCGTTTCATCTACCACTAGATAAACAGACTTTTCTTCACATTTTGATTTGGTTTCCTGGAGGTCACCTTCACACACTTGAGAAGATATATTCTCAGAGTGGTTTCAATATACAAAAGAGCTAGGATGGTGATGAAGACAAGGAGGAAGCCGCTGAGACTATACCAGCGGAAACCTCCTCCGCTCCCCCGGTATCCCCCGAAGGAGTCACTACTCTACCGTCGCCACTTGAGGCTTCATATGCCTCTGCTACAGCTTTGCCTTTAGCCACCGCCGCTGACACGCCAGCATGCCGCCGTACTTCAGCAACCTCTGCCGTTAGCCTCCGTCGCCACAGTTACAGCTCCACAGTCACCACAGCATGGTAGTTTATGGTGTTCCCTAAGGTCTGCCAGCACGATTTGTTCTGGCATCTGCGCAGCAGTTGCGGTCTTCAACTATGAAGTTTATTCACATCTCTTCTGCTCGGGGACCCACGTCCCTCGTCCGAATGGAGGCTACCTTTTCGTCCAACATACCCTTGCCAGGGCGGCAGCTTCACATCGAGGCCAATCGACAAGACGTTCACGTTCCACGTCGTCGCTGCTGTGCCTACGGAGCCGATCTGCGCCGCAACAGCATGGTGGCATTACTATGGCGCTGCCTCATCGACGGCCAAATGTAACCAGCATGATCTTCGACAACGCCGCCGCTACTGCGTCTCCTGTGTTGGCAATAGCCACTGTACTTGCCAGGCGCAGTTCCCATTGTGCCTGCGTCGAAAACGATCACCATAGTCACCGCAGACAGATTGCAGGGCCACCTACGACCATTGCTCAGCAGAACACTGCTTACAGCACCAAGGGGCTCCAGGCGATCCGAGATACAGCTCTGTCCTCCACTTTGAAGTCCTGAAGACTTCGTCGTGGCTCTCGGACCTGCTTTAGGAACAAATCCTAGAGAGATCACAGCCAACTGATCAACGCCAACCCCAAGGAATAGTTGAAGTAGTTGAGAATATTCACCCCACAGTATCATCCACACAATAGCTCCACCCTTCTCAGCTGTATGCCAGCAACAGCTGGACATGATACACGCCACGCTCTGGGCCCTGGATGGCAGCATGCAACACATACGGAGACACATCGACAACTCAGCACCAAACCTACGCCACGATCATGCATGGCCTCCCACGCTGCAGAAGTGCGCAGCAGAATGACCCGAAATAAAGACTTTCCCCTAATCCTTTCTAAATCCTACGCCAATTTCACGGGTGGCAGCGAAGGCCTCAGTCATGGCTGCAGCACAGTACCTTACTGCACCCACTCCCTTGCATTGGAAGGCAAGTCCGGCATAACGTTACTGACGCAGATGCTTCTGCAGGACTGCACAAACCTTTACCTTAAATTCCTATCCACAACTGTGCTAAATTACTTTCCCTCCCACACCCCTCTCCCTTCCGTGGTTAGATAAGCCTATTCCTCTCCCAGCTAAATACGCCAACTCTTTCCCTGCTATGTCTCACTTTCTAAAAAAAATGGTTTCACTGTGAGCCGGTTTCATACTGCGATGCAAAGGCTATGGCCCAAGATTATCGCCCAGGCAGTGGGGGATAAATAATCATAAATAGCGCTCTCCAGCGTAAACACTGGAAGTGCTAATGCAACCTAATGATATTGTTTGTAATGAAATCACTTCCATTATATGTAATTAAAACAAATCATATTATTTTGGGTTTACTAAATTTCTCTTTATCGCGTATGCTTCTAAGCCTTTTCTTATTAAGAAAGCAGCTTGGTTATTCATATTGTGACGCACCTGTGAGCCTCAGTTATCGCATTGAGGCGTCCACTGACTGGCTCTTTGAAGCGATAAGTCCCTCTCACCCAGCGCAAACACCAGAAGGTCTATCGAGAGATAACGGTGTTGTTCTGTAACCGTCTTTGTCTCCATCGCTTCCAGCGAAGAGTCTAGAACTCTTTGGAAAACTTCAGCTCTTTTATGTATAGCCAGCGCCTATTTATGAAAAAGAGCGAGATCGCGAGTTAGTGAGTGAATTGGTGAATGCGTTTCTGATGCGAAGCAAAGGGCTGGTAACTCAGTGTGTTCTACTAAAGAGGTTGTAATGACACTTGTGACTTACAGTGAGCGCAGGTACTGCATGGCTGCGAGAGATTAGAAGGTTGAACCATCCGAAGAAGAGGCTGCTTCGCGCGTATTTCAAAACGCCACTGAGTCGCGAAGAAAAATGAAGTGACAGGGAAAACTGAACTAGACCACATTAGTGAAGCTGTAGTGAGAAGTGGACTAAGTCACGCAGGTGTCAGAAGTAGGATTTAAACGCTACGACTGAGGAAATATTTCCTCAACTGTTAAGTGAAATTAAGACCATGAGATCTAATATGGTGGAGATAGAACTGAAGTGAAGACGGTGAAATCGATAATGGTGGAGACCAGAGCTTAAATGAAGAACGAAAAAGAGAACATGAAATCCGAACTTGGCCATGACATTAGGAGCTAAATGGAGAAAATGTAGACGGAAATGAAGAGAGTGAAGAAAGAAATGAAGAACGAAATAGATAACATGAAACACGAAAACAATTCTGCCACTGACACTGTAAAATCTGAGATACGTGCAACGCCGTAATACTTGAAAGATGATATCGCAAAGGAGGTATAAGAAATTAAATCTGATATGGAAGGAAAAGTTAACGCGGTGGGAGAGCATATATTTCAGCAAAAAGAAAGAAAGAATAAAAGCACTTTATATCATCAGACGTAAGAAAAGAAGACGACGCTAGAGGCTGCAGTGAGAAAGCATTTAGATCAGCAATAAATGAAATTAGACCAACAGATGAAGAAAAACTAGAAAATGATGGACGCGGGGGCGGAGGAGCTGCGGCGCGACCTTGAAGTCAAGATTCGTACCGAAGTTGTAGAGAGTCCCTCGATTACGAGAGCGTCTAATGAGAAAACAGTGAAGCCACCAAAATTCGACGGCTCCTTTTCGTGGTCGGATTTTAAGCGGCAGTTTGAGACCATTGCTACCAGCAATTTGACACCGGTGGAGAAGAGAATACAGCTTTTAGCTTCCCTGTAGGGGTAAGCAGAGGAAACCTTTTGCACCTTCCCCACCGAAGGCTCATTCATACATGTAATTGCAGTATTGGAGAGGCGGTATGTAAAACACTGCCTGGCTGCCGCTTACCGGGCCCAAATGAAGGCAAAAGTGCAACTATCGGAGATCTTACGAGAAGACGCCATTGAGATATAGCGGCTGCTACACCGATCTCCGACGGATTTGCCACCAGGTTATATTTCCGGAGAGGCAGTACACGCTTTCGACAATGGAATAAATGACCAGGAGGTGAAACATCAGCTTCTCCTGGCTGAACACTGAAACGCCAGCGATGCCCTCGCCATTAGATGGGAGTGTTTCAGGGTAACTCAGATTGCAGATTTTAAAGAAACTGAAACAGCTCGGCATCTTATATGCTCCTGTGAAGCCTTGGCTCACCGGAGATATATTGCTTTTGGGGAAATATTTGCAGAAGCCGAAGAACTTTAAACCGTATCTGTTATGAGACTGCATTCCTTGGTAAAGGATTCAGGGACAATGAATTAGCTTTAAAACAATACAAATAACACAATAATTCCAATGTTGAAGTGCGTCCGGAGCAATGACGGAATGTGCATCGAACAAGAGTTCACCCTGGCGGCTACACTTCGCATTGAAACGGCAAAGGCAGTGGGAAGAAGATCTAACCGAAGCTGGCGAGAGCTGTGAACAGCTGAAAATAACGACTACCGGCACCAACCACAAACGCCTAGCCGTCGTAAGCCTGAGAGCGGAAGACCTACCTACTGGAGTTGCAGAGAGTGCAGACAACTAAGGGCGGAACAGGGCGCACCCCAACCGAAGATCGGGAAACTACGTTGGCGCCTTCATCAAATTTCCTTCCTTAACTTTCTAGTAGCACAGGATTTGGGGCCATCCCTGCAGGGTGCTGATGGGCACGGGGCCTCAATAACTATCGCTAGGCCCGATGTTGTGCGGGACTACCAAAGATGATGCCGGTTGGGCGCTACGAGCTACAAACCACCTTAGGCGAAACCCTTTCCGTTAGAGAGGTAGATTACCAGGAGTTGATCCTTGGTAGGAACAGGATTAAATTGTGAGTTTCCGTTGCGCGCAATTACCGAGGAAAGTCATCCGGGACCTGGACGCCCTTTGGAATTTAAATGCCAAGGTGGAAGTCTGGTGCCACATATTGCATATGGGCCCTGACAAGTTCCCGTTGAACCACCGGAGGAGAGGTTATAGTCAGTAAGACTATAACCACTCTGGTTCTGACCTGCAGTAAGGTGGTGGTGGCGGTGCGTGCAGAGAAACCCCTAACAGGAACATGACTTTGGGCGGAGGAGGAACCCAACGAGATGGGATTTACATCGGAAGGGCACTGCTTGCTGCTCGGAAGACCATTCTCGTGAGGGTCCTAAATGCCACAAACGGGGACCAGAAGCCACTTAACGGGACGGTCAAGGAATATTGTGAATCGTTCGCCTCTATAAAACCTGCGGCCGGATAACACAAAAGCCTACGGAACAAATAAATAAATCGAAAGTAATAAAATCCGAATATTGTGTCCCAATACTTAGGTTTCTACAACAGGACATGTAATCAATCAAACTTTTAAGATTTATTCTAGTAATTACAAAAGGTTTAACATTTAATTTACACGTAATTTTTCAAATAAAACCACATTTATTACAACTAATAAAGTAAAATATTTAAACGCATTGAGAGAACGTAGGCTTTCACGGCCGGAGTCATTATAACTGGACGTTATTTCCGGGTTGTTTTGTCGTGGTCTGCTGGAGATAGATGTTCCAGACGTTTCGTCTACAACGACGGTAGACATCTTCAGTGGCGCTAACGACGTCTTCTAGGAGAAGGCTGCGCTGCGTCTGAAATGCCGACTTTCTTGAGTGGAGGAGAAAATGATTTAGTCACTACCCCAGCCCCGATGCGAGTCGGGACTGAGAGTGTGGGTCTCACCAATAGTCGGCATACCCACTAAAACTCCTCCACCGGAAGGAAAATGGAAGGGGAAAAAGGGGAATTAAGGAGTGATAGTGCGGCTGTACAGTTGTTGCACCATCGTAGTCAAGATAGGGATATATTGGCCAACCACAAAGGCCTAAGCCAGGTAATGGTAAGGTGCCAGGACGTAAGCATGACCGGAGCCCTACTTACGACCTTGGGAATTCAGGGTGTATGGAATATATACAAAGTGTAGTGTGAGGGTGTGTAGGGAATAGTTGGGGGTGATTGCGCAAGCGGCCATACCGGACACCGGGAGTCTTTGAAGCCGGAGGCTGTCTGAACGTCGGCGTTGGATGTCTTTCGTCCAGCATCGTCTGGAGAGCTGCCACCTCCTCCTTGACGTACTTTCTGATCGTTGTGGTTATGTGAGCCACTTTTCCCGTCAGTATCAGTTAGGTAGTGAGCGGAAACCTGGGCGTGTCAGAGTCTGGGTAAGGGTTGATGTCTAACCGAATTTCGGAGACATCCTCCTCCAGGGCGGTGATCTCCGAGAGGTGCAGCAGTTCCGCCTGTATGTCCTCCAACTTCTGGAGTAGTACAGGGGCAGCGTCGGATGAGATCTGCGGCGCCTGGGCCTGGGGAGGCGGTATGAAAGTCTGCGTCGTTGGAGCACGGCGTGGAAGCAGTGGGCACGCGGCCTGGCCAGTGCAGTGCCCCGACCTCCACAAGAGCGCAGAAGCGGCGGCGATGCGTGAAGTCGTGTGCCCTGCAATTGGCGGTGAGTGACTTATTCCCGCAGTAATGGCAGCGAGGAGCGGCATCACAGGCGGTGGCGAGATGACCGTACTGGCAGTATCCGCGGCATGGCATATGACGAACACTACGGATAGCCTCAAGCGGTAGAGTTTGCCCCAATAAGGGCAGTCCTGCGCCCAAAGCAGTCGAGTACTCGCCCTCCTCCAAGAATTCCAGTCTAACCAGTGGTTTAGGACCTCCTTCGTTCCTGATCCTCATAGCCCTGGCCGCAGACGGCCAGAAGCGTTGTGCGGCGTTGAGGAGCAGGGTTGCCGGGAGATGGCGATGCACACCCCGGACAACGGTGGAGAACTGAAGCGGCGGTGTGCGGTAGGGTGAGCTGGTCGCAAGTGAGTGCTGGTAGCTTCGGCTGGCGGCGGCGAAGTGGCAGGAAGATCTACTTCGGCTGCGTAGTTATCTTCCTTCCCCTTTCGGGAGGGAAGCTTGGCGGCTTCGGAGCTGGAGATCTTCTTCCCCATGTTGATTGCTGAGACCTCGAAACGAAGCCGGCTGTTCGTGCTGCTATATTCATACTAACAGGGCTCTCCGCTGATTGGTCCGGGTGCCGGTCGGCTGGTGGAAGGGGCCCAGCTGCCTCAAAGGTGTTGCTCTCTTCTGATTAGTTCGCTTTGTTTTCTCGTGTTATATGACGCTTTTTGCCTTGAATGACAGGATGTCAGTTATTGTTGAGCTTTAGAGTCTCTTCTTTCTTATTAAGATTGTTAGGATGCTTATATATTTCGATGGCTTCACGCTGCAGTCGGGCATGGTAATGTGTCATGGATGAAAGAATGTTGGTGTCCTGGAACTTAATGATGTGTTCGCCTTCGCTTCAATGGCGTGTTTGGCGACTGCGGACTTTTCTGTTTGGCCCAAGCGGCAGCTTCTTTTGTATTCGGTAAGTCTGGAGTTGACACTACGCTGTGTGGTTCCAATGTAAACCGACCCACAAGAACGGGGAATATGGTATACACCGGTTGATGACAGAGGTTCCCGAGGATCTTTTGCTGAGCGTAGTAAATTATTTAAGTTTTTGGTGGGCTTGAAAGTAGTCTTGACATTATGTCGTTGCAGTTTGTGCTCAATGCGGTCAGTGACTTTTGTAAGTATGGCAAAAAGATTGTGACCCTTTTTTCGGTTGATCTGTCTTCTGAGCGGCAGTATGAAGTCTGGCAGCTTGGCAAGCTCTTTTTACTTCTCGGGTTGAATAACCATTCGATATCAATGCTCGTTCTAGGTGACAAAGTTCTTGTTGCAACAATTGTGGTTCACAAATGCGAGAAGCACGATTTATGAGAGTTTTGATCATGGCCCGCTTTAGTCTGGGATGATGGTTTGAGTCTTCGTTCAGATAGTGGTCAGTGTAAGTGGGCTTGTGGACGGTACACTTGGGCACACTGTCTACCGCAAGCCCACTCACATTTGCTCGAGCAGTTCCGGCTGAGCAGCAGAGGTGAGAGGATCCACTGCATCAGAGAGCTCTACAGGCAGCAACAGCGAGGCTCCGGCGACCGACTGCGGCGCGACTGGGGAATCCGACCAGAAGCTCCGACCTTCGGCACTGTTCCCTTGCGGACAACACAGTACTAGCTGAGTAGAGGGACAGGACCGCTGCCAAAAGTCTTTGACTGCAATCTAGGCACCTTCGGGCAGGTCCTGTTCCTCGTGCTTTTCAGCGCTCAGTAGCTGTCTTTCTCTTCTACTATACTATTTTCCTATTTCTGTCTAATATTTAAGTTCCCCTCGGAGGTTAGCTTTAGGTGCTGCTACTGAACGGTCCACAAACATTCGATAACAGTAGTCCAACTCTTAAGAGTGGCCTCAGTAGTAGCTTATTAGGCTTTTTATATTTCTTCTCTTTTCTTCTTCTTAATAGCTAGATACTAGGAATGGCTAAAGGCAGCAAGGCTACGACGACTACTAAACCGACGCTGTCACCGACAAAGACGATGACGACTAGGAATAAGGCATCCCAACCCAATACTTCCAGGTCCTCTACTCCTACCTGTCCCGAACCTAAAACCTCACATCCTACACCTTCGTCCATGACTCCCACTAGCCCAAACCCAAGTCTACCCCAACATCACCTTCTCTTACCAAACCTTCCTCTCCCAAACCTAGCACTTCCAATGACGCAGGACAAGACGCCACCAATACACGTAAACCTTCCGAACTGGAGCAGTAAAGGTCAAACATTGCGCCTGTGTATGTTAGCAGGAGCCAGGCCACGAAAATCCTCCACATAATTGCAGACTTCGACAAGACATTCTCAACTAATTATGAATATACATTTCACACTGCGCGCAACTCCGGTGACTTCTGCTTCAAGGCGTTTTGTCTGGATGACTACAAGAAACTTGCAGAATACCTCAAAACACGAGGCGTACAGCATTATCTTATCCCCAAGTAAATGAGAGAACCGCACGCTTTGTGATAAAAGGACTGAACGCCGAGATCACCGGGGACGAGATTAGACAAGACCTGCACAACGCGGTTTTAATGCCATTAGAACAGTTCAACTACGCAAGCGTAACAGGCATAAGATCCCCTGGCGATGTTCCTTGTTGAACGACTAAAAGGTAGGACAATTTTGGACCTCCGCTTTTTGGCACACTTCAAAGTTTAAGTAGAAGAGCAATGCGCACGATGCCAACAGTTTTGGCACGTGATGCGAGAATGTACGTCCCCAACCCCTGTCTGCGCCAAATGTTCGGGTTCCCATTTCTTAGGAACATGCAGCGTTCCACTTAAGGAACGCACATGTGTTTTATGTGGCGCTCAGGGTCTTGTTGCAGCTTGGCGCGGTTGCACCGCATATAACGCAGAATGTGCTAACATCATGCCATGTGTGCAACCTCCTAGGCCTCCTCCGGTAGGAAGAACACACACTTACGCTGAGGTTACAAATACGGAGTAGTCCACCAGGAATAGCAAAGACCGGTCGTGTCCAGCCCCAGTAGAGGAACCATCCATGGTTGGGAACCCTCGGCTCACTACCGAGGTGGACCCAATCAGAGAAGAACGATACCCCCGAACATAACAAACTCCACCCTCGACTGCAGGACCCTCACAAACACAAGCAGTTGGGCCTCACCCTACTGCACCAACGTCACTCACCCCACGGGCGCTAGACCGAGGAAAGGTAAGCATGGCACTGGGCAAACTAGTTGGAACACTATGTGTACCCAAAGGAAAAGCTCCGATGAATAGTGTAGAGCACCTCCTCAACCAGCTCTGCGAAATACTTAGCCAACCGGGATCAGACATAATTCAGGTAGGACACATTCTGTTAGACTTCGTGACCGTTCTTCGTAAACTCTAGTCATGGCTAGTACAGACACAGTAAGAGCAATATTCCGAAATTTCAATGGTATCCGTAAAAAGATTAAGGAACTAGCCAATTTCCTTCAATCACAATCAATACAAATAGCTTTACTGCCTAGCTTCACCTGGAACAAAGATATGCTAAATGTTAGTAGCATCTATCTACAGAGGATTGAATTACTTAATTGAAATGTAAAATATACAAACAACACTGATTATTAGATACCTGAAAGGATGTATTTGCCATATTTACTTTGGTGGTATCTACAAAAATGTCACTTAATATTTTGAAGAGGGACTTGCGATAAAGATTTCTTACGAACCAGGCACTTAATTTTATCGTCATCTCGAATACAAAAATATTCGTCCTCCCATTCAATGTGGAACGTATACCCTGTTGTATGGTACTGCTACGCCGTGCCATTCGACTCCTACTACTAGGTCTGTCTCTCGTTACTTTGGTCACTGATGGGGGAAAATTACACCTGTAGGGGATGCGAGCACGTGCTGCAGAATTGAGTAACCTTGTGTTATATTGGCTCTCTCTCATTCCCACTTACTACTTGGGTGTGTGAGAATTCAAAATATGACTGCGACTACGTATTTTATTTTTATTTATTGACTCTTTATTCTCAGCATACTTGCCAGTCAAAGACTTAGTCGGTTATGGAAATTTATACAATTTTTCAGCAGTTTGAACCCTCGCTCTTCCTACAAATGGCACCACAGGCAGAGGGCACTGGTGATACATGAAACGAAATAATAATTGGGAAAAGCTTTCCAGGTCTAAGATTAGGTTACCTCACCGGCATTTGCTTAGTTATGAGGACTCAAGGAACCTTGAGAAAAAGCCTATCAGGGAGAACAGTCCTGGCAGGATTTGTACCTCGGACCTCCTCGGCCAGCCGTGGAGTTGTTAGATGCACTCAAAGTACTGCACAGTCTTTTACCTGGATGATGATAATACACTCTGTAGACTGCACTTAATCAGAGAAGAAATTCCATGTGCCACTGGTTCTCTCAAACTACTAAGATTGTGTTTCCCCAAAAAACTATCTAATTTAAATTCAAATCCTTTGATTTTTTGATTATGTACTTTTTAGCGAAAGGGGCGATGGCTTTCGAGTAAACTTATTGCGAACTGATTAAATTAAACGATGGTTAACTTCAGAGTATACGAGTAAGTGTATAAATAACTACAACGTTCTACTGGTCTTCGTTCCATCACTATTATGTAGGTACATTTTCTTTCCCATACTGTCGAAATTGTTGCATTTGTTGCTTTTTTTCCATTCTTCTATTTTAATTTTTTAAATGTTGACAGCTACTGAGCACGTAGGGCTTGAAAGAACCCGCGAATTTGAATAGGCAACGTAGACATCTAATGGATGGTGTTTACGTTTACGCAGCGACCATCTTGTTACAGATACGGAGACCTTACCACTCGGACCCCGGATTATAGGTACTACTTATGATTCGAATGGTTTATAACAAACTGTTGCATCAGAAATCGTAAACACCTTCTCCACTGATAGGAAAAAGCAGGAAGAGGCGTTGCTGTGAATGTAAATGACTGAACAGCAAAGATGAAAATGGCATCCAAATATAGGTGGAAAGTTCAACATAATTATACTGCGGAAAACAGCAATAAACAGGACAATAAGGATGGTACAAGAAAAGTCTTACGAAAGCATAGTCATTCTAACAGCCTTAGTGCCTTACAGGCCATTAAAATGCCCTATGCCGCCAGGGACCAGCAAATGTATGAAATCCTAATTAAAATCCTCTTATGGATACTGTTGCTTAATATACGGATTTCCCATCCATGAATATCCGAATACAGGGGAGCGAAACAGCGAACCAAATAGCGAAAGCAGCTACGGAATTGGATACTATTTCTGCAGACTTGACACCTATACAACATTTGGATTGTGTCGTAGTTTATCAGGAGGGTTTGAAACAGGAGGTTCCCAATGCGTTCTACTCCCTTACGTGATATGGAATACAGGGGTGCGAATTCTGTCTCCCATATATCCTTTCTACGATTGCCTACCATCACAAAATACTTCTACGAGGCCTTATGTTTTGAATGTCATTATTACCATTTCTTGATCTTAGACGGTGTAGGCTAGTACTTCAGGGCATCAATAAGGCGCCGACATGATTTTCCTTGAACTTTGAGTGCATCAGTATATTCTGAATAATTAACATATGCAGTATCTTTTAACTCTTTCCTTTTTTATCTTGTTTCTGGCATACCTACTCTTCTATTTACGTTCCCTTTTTCTTCTTAAACCTGAATGATCATTAATTCCGTCAACTATCTCCATCTTTTGCACCTTTAGACTGGTCGCTACGCCAATACTACAATCACAATTCGCTAGCTGTGAGTGTTGAAAAAGGAACTCGACACCTCCTAGACAAGACGTATTAATTTGTGACAAGGCCTGTCGACTCTCGGAGGAAGACTATGTAACGTCATCACTAACCGGTATAACACAGCCAGCTTTAAGGAAGCCGGAATCGACGGTTTGGCAACGCAGCACGAGCTGTACCTAGTCGGCTGGAACAACGCATTGAACATTTGTTAATTTCTTGCCTTTTGTATATGTTACGTATAGGAACTAAAATGTTTGGTGACATATTTAGTAGTTCGCAATAGCACACTCCAACTATTATCCATTCCAAACCAGAGTGCCTCTCACTGTCAACAAACTCTTTGTATTATCCGCGCGAAGGTAGTTCGCAATCCCCGCCCCCTAATAGCCGCTTCTTCCTCTCGCATATGCTTGCTGAATAACACATACAGCTGAGCATTGTTTCAATCTACAAAGAGGCGCCTTGCGTGAAAATCATAGTTCAAAATGCAACTGAAATAGCAATTGGTGTTATAAGCATGCGGAAATGTACATTTTACTTACGTTAATCACAATCCTCAGGCAAAGGTGCAACACCCAAATCCGAATCCTCCGAAGATGACTCAGCTACCATACAGGAATCGGAACTATCCTCCAAGTTGATTACAAGCTTATCCACAACACTGTCGCACATAAAATCGAGTTCCCACATTTTATTCACCTCTTCTATTGTGTGCTTAATATCCGCCTGCCACATAGCGGGTGTCACTTTCGCGATTGCAGTGTTGAAGTTCTCTTTCACTTCAGCCAGTTTGAATGTTTTGTTGTTTCTAGCGACATAGCCTTTTAAAAATGCCCAAACCAGTTCGATTGGATTTAAATTGCTATGATAGGGAGGTAATCTTAGCACTCGATGTCCAGCTTTAGATGCAAGATCGTCTATCACATATTTTCTTTCATCCTTGTCAGAAATTTCCTGCGCTATGTGCACTAATTCAACTTTTACACTATTTTCGTCGGACACTTCTCTTTCCTGCAACCCTCTATCACATCTTGCTTATGCCAAGAACTGTTCGGGCGATGATAAAGTTGAACGCTATGGTAGAGTTCATTGTCCATCACTATTAAACTATTGGGTTCGAGTTTCGGCAATACACGTTCAAACCAGTTACGGAAAACATCGCCATTCATCTCCTCATGGTAATCACCTGTTGTTTTAGACTCGAAAATGAGTAATCCGCCATCCACGAAACCACTGTCGCTGCCAATATGGGTGACACTTAGGCGTTTGCCTCTGCCACTTGGATTTTTTAATGCTTTAGATAAACCTGCACGGAAAGCTGCTTCTTCTGAACCTGCTGTAGTGTCTATCCAAACTTTAGAATTTGTGTGTCCCTCGTTAATCCAAGTTTCATCTCAATAATAAAATTTGCTACCTTCTGCCCGATACTGACGCACAGATCTAAGATATCTTCTTCTCCACAATACGATATTGTCTCTATCAATGATCACGTTATTCTCTGATCTTTTGAAAACGTGAAACCTATTTCTAACAATAATCTATAAAGTGTGGTTCTTTTAAAATTTGGAAGATCACAATCATTGTTGACAACAGAAAGCACTTTATCCAATGTCGGCGGCTCGTTTTTAAAGAAAAATTGGTGAACTTTATTTCTAATAACACCCTTTAAAAAGGGTGCTATAACACGACGTGGTTTGATGTCTTTCTTCTTTGGGGTTTTTACGACACCAGTCTGTTTATATTCTGTGCGCGCGTTGGTTACACTTTTCGCTGAAACGCCTGTAAACTCAGATGTTAGTTTTGTAATATCCACTACCGCAAGTGTCGGGTATTTTTCTAACAGTGAGTTGAACACTTTAAGTATTATTTGTTTTTCGCCACTTTTTAATGGTTTCCCACTTTTGTGTTTGAATACTTTATTTGCACTACAAGCACCTTCCTCTGCCATGAAAACTCAAATACCAACTGACTAATCATAAGATTTGACCTGAGCTGAACACACGTGTGCTAGCTTATTATGATTAACTAATCGCTTATCATATTCCCTGTGTTTATCCTGTACTCATATACCACCTCTGGGAATTCATTGCTGCATTTCTGTATATGCAAGTCAGTGATAGTCAAGCATACTGTTAGTAATTAACAAGCACGATACTCTCAGCGTTAGCTCAATAGCAGACGACATCAACAAAATCATATTTTGTAATATCTTAACAGTTAGTATTTTTCCATTACCTTTAGTAATGAGATCTTATGATAACCGCAATAAAATTCGCAGTTCTATACCTTCCCTGCCCCAATATTTCATGATAAAACACATTTATTAAGGAACTATTTTCATTGGCGTAAGCATACGTGCTTAGGTTTGTGACAAGCAGAAGCATGTACTTTTGTTTACGTTAGAGGGAACTCTGGTTTGGAATGGACTATAGATGGTAATCATCATTGATTTTCGCTCTACCTTACGCCTAATGCGCTTACTACCGCCCATTAATCCAATAACTTCGCAATACGGTAATGCAATAATTAATATTAAGGCATCTGCAATGATAATTGAGTAAATTGAGTTTCCCTAGAAATTTACTTAAATTATATACCATTTTCTTAAGATTGAGATATTGGGTAAAACAAATAATACATATAGTTTCTCATTTTCAGAACTACTGTATTATTTTGTCAGATCTGAGGATTGAAGGAAAAGGATTAAAGGTTATTAAAAATAAAGAATAATATTTTTTTGGGAAATTCTTTTATTTACATGTTTATACAACTGGATTATAGAGGATCGCTTTCCTTTCTCTTAAATACAGACAACTTCCTTAATTTGACTGAGTTAAGCCTGGTTACATTGCATAATTTAAATTATTTTTGTAATTGTTTGACAGTATAGCAGCTAGTCATATATGAGTTACCAAAAAAAAAATAATAAATAAAAATTATAGTATAGGAAGTAACAACTCTCAAGAAACTTGTTTTTAACTTCTCCGCGGAGAGGCCTGAATTAACCTAAGCTTAAAGTTAAAGCCTCAACATCATCATTTGGAAGATTTGAGATTATAACAAATAAGGATAAATGCCTTTTAAAATACATTATATTTTATGTGCATATGGCATTTCAATTCCTCTGAAATGCAAGCAACTTCCTTCTTTTGACTGAGTTATGTTTTCTGTAATTGTTTAACAGTATGTTGCAAGGGAACTTACCATCAAGTCATATGTAGTGCTAAATGAATTAAATGCTAAATGAGTTACATGACGATTTTTCTGCCAAACCAGTAACTACTCCACCTTTTTACTGACCTGGGTTTATATAAATCATGTCCATTTGAAGATTTACTACCTTTTCCCTGTCAGATAACCTGTTAGCCACAGCTTTTAGAAAATGCAGATTATTTGAAGCACTACTTGGTGTGACACCAAAAGAAGAAATAAGCTTCTGCAATTGTTTTGGATGAGGTAAACACAGAGGCCTATTTGTACTTATAGTATCACGTGCTGCATGGGACTGTTCAAAAATCATGAAGGCGCAGAGCATCATATTTACAGAGTATTTATTATTTTTTTTAATGGCACACAAGAGTAGCTGTTCACTTAGGAAATCTAACTGAAAATTATTTTCTGTTTCATCTTATATTGAATTTTCCAGAAATCTAATGTTTTCTCTAAGTTTTTCCAATACTAACCTCTACATTATTTTTACTGTCATTTATTAATGCATTATTAGGACATTTTATAACTGTGACCACCTTGTAACTTTGAGATTTCCAGGCAAAATCAATTTCAAATCACTGGCACTCACTGGTACTGAGCCTGTACGCACTTGAATTACTATATCAGAATTCACTTTTACACTTGCTGCAATTTTAGGGATACCCTGTACAGATAACTGATAAAATATACCGCATCACTTAACACCGGATAATTCCACTTATTCACCTCTGAAAGCTTCCGAAGAAAGTTACTATGAAAATCGGAGAAACCTGTAATAGAATCTTCGATCAACCATGCTTCATTTTTCTTCTTTAATGTTTCCTCTTATTTTTTCTCCTTTCACTAGGATCCCTTTGTGTTGCTTCATTTCTTGGGTTGCTTAAATAAGTGGTGAGGTTAGTAAAAATCCGTGGTATTGCTTCAGGTCATAGTTTTGGTCGAGCACGTCGTAATTGTTTCTCGTTAACTTCTGAATCATGATATACATCGTAGCTAATTACATCTTCGGGTTCAAAATGCTTTATGCATACTACAGATCTCTTCATCGGATTGCAGTCCCTTCTCGGAATCCGTTTGAGCCACGTACTGTGTGTTTCAGGATCAGCAGGAAACTTGAACACAGTTACGTAGCTGCTCTTCTCGGAATTATAATTACTGTTACAGCATTTATCAGGCATCTAAACAAAAAAATAAAATAATAAACATGTATTTTTATTCCAGCAGAAATAAAACCGAAATGGTAAAATTGAAATGATCTAACCACTCATTGTTGGAATTAACCTGAAGGTATTAACAGCACAAAGTCTACTTTGCGCCTTTATAAATAATTACCTATACATTATAGGTATGTGCTATACTTACCATGAAAGCTTTGTACTGTAGGTTATTATCACCACTGGCTGTGTTACTTATCCACACTATCCATGAAAGCTTTTTGTATTCAATTTTCAATCAAACATCTCACTTGCATCACATGCATTGTATCTCACTAGGGAGTAGGAAACGAAGCCAACCATGCCAGCCGACTCCACACTGTTGCCAAGTTTATTGACTCCGGCTTCCTTAAAGCTGGCTGTGGGTATAAAGGAAGCTATTGGAATTCACCAAAACGCAACTGTGACATATTTCCCCTCATCATAGTGCTCTCTGGTTACTTTTAGTGACTGTTTGTTCAGTTGACATCAATATCGGCAACTGCTCCTAAAATATACGCATGGTAGGAATTTGGCTATAGTTAGATGTTAATTGCAGTGGTTACGTTGACAGTACATGCATTATGTTGCAGGACGTCAACTGTTGAGTTTATAGCAAAACAAACCTTGGGTACGACTTACACAATTTGAACATCATGGGCCCTTATCATCTACCATCGCTCCTCCTTTGCTTTTTAGGTCACATTTGTAAGGCTTTATTTTGCTACAGGAACGAAAATTAAACTGTACACGACTGTTTCCCCTACCCCTCAGTTTAGCTTGCACTGCGACCAGCATCAGTGCTAGACCTTTTCGAAATGCAGTGGCGCCTGAAAATAACAACATAAACCTTGGTTGATTATAGTGTGTCTTCCACGTGTGCGTTTATTTGGAATTATTTTAGTGCTTAAATAAGCTAGATATTTCTTAATTGTTATTTTTTTTAACACAATGATATATTTAGCAATGGGAAGTGATTTAATCAACTTGTGTTATGCTTCGTGTTTGTTTTGTATTACGTTATTATTGCTTTTCAGTTTTGTGTTTCGTACCTACATAATCCTTGCATATTTATGTGTGTTCTAAGCTTGTTTGGCTTTAACTAGAAGCATTCACCTTTACGTTTTCCTATATAATACACACATTTCACTTTTATTTCCCCATATAGAAGATGCACATTATTTTTTACGACATTCTGCTCTTAGTGTATCCTCCACAGCGATGAAAATGATGTGTTGAATAACTAATGCCGCCAAAACCGTTAAGATACTCAGCCTCAATATGTAGCCGAGAGATTGAGGGCCCTCAGCCTCAAAGCGTAGCCGAGGGATGTTTTATAGAAGGAGAGGAGTGTAGCAATTGCGAAGCGACGTCAGGGCGTAGCCGAGGGATCTGCGCGTCTAAAACTCGAATGATTCATGTGGCAAATCTGCTCTTAGTTCTCTGTGCTACATGACTTTCCTTCTAAAAACATCCCTCGGCTACGCTTTGAGGCTGAGGGCCCTTAAACCTCCGTCAGTCGCTAGGGGCCTGAGAGACCCCTGGCATTATATAAATGTTATAATTTTCGAACGAACGCACCTATGCAATTGCCTGACTAGGACATCTAACATTACACCTTGCGCGATTATTTGCTGCAGCGATAACCTTATCTGTTTATTTGTTTGGCTGCAGGAATGAATAATCATCAGTTACGTGTCGCACAGGTCAACCAGGCCCCGCGCGCCTGCTCTCGTTACATATTGTTGACATATTTGTTTCTCATTACCTTTTGTGCAATATTGCTTTACTATTGCAAGGAGCTGTTACTGCTTCGTCTTGAATGAGTAAAAGGTACGATCTACAAAATCCGAATGATTTGGAAGAAGTACATCGCCTACTTTGCGATGATGATGCCTTGCCCGTGGATGACAACTTATATGAATAAGATGACTCTGGTTCAGAAGATAAACCGAAACGAGATCTTTAGATTCAGAAACTGACCATGAAGATGAAGAGGAAGACGATGAAAGCAGCTTGTGTGATGATAACATGTATTTTATAGGTAACATCATATGCGTATCATAGTAATTCTTTTTTTTTTTTCTTCTTCTTCTTCTTATTATTATTATTGACAATACATTCTATTGTTATTCACAGGAAGAGATGGAACAAAATGAAAAAAAAAAAAATCTTTGAAAATAACACAGACAAGGGCTCACAATATATTGACCAAACTTCCTGGTGTGGTAGGAGCTGCCAAAAATGCGAAAACGGAAATTGATTGTTGGAACCTTTTTGTTACCGAAGATATGGTTGATTTGATTGTTGAAGGCTCAAATACTTACATTAGCAGTGTGTAGCACAAATTTGATTGTGAAACAGACAGCAGACCTACAGATGTAATAAAAATAAAAGCTTTCCTAGGCTTATTGTACCTGGCAAGAATTTTTCGTGGTGGACACCAGAATATTCACGAGTTTTGGAGAACCGATCTTGGAATTCCTCTATTCCGAATGACTATGTCCGAAAAACGATTCCGTTTTCTAATACGCTGTATTCGATTTGATGACAAAAGCTGAAGACTGGAGCGACGAAGATTGGATAAATTGGCTGTTGTTAGAGAAATGTTTACATTGTTTCTGAACAACTGTCAGAACCATTATCCTCTTGGACAAAATGTCACTGTCGACGAACAGTTGCCGGCATTTCGTGGTCGATGTGCTTTTAGACAATATATACCATCCAAGCCAAACAAGTATGGCATAAAGATATTCTGTTTGAGTGATGCAAAACTGTTTTATACAACTAACATGGAGATTTATTGTGGACAACAGCCGGACGGACCCAATTTGCAAACTAACTCGGCGGAGGCTGTAGTGCTGAGACTAACTGAACATAATTTCTGGCACTGGAGAAACGTTACTGCAGATAGCTGGTTTACCAGTGTATCGCTGATGAATGAATTGCGCAAAAGACAACTTTCTTTCGTCGGTACAGTGCGAAAGAACAAAAAAGAGTTACCCACTAATTTCACTTCTCCAAAAGATCTCAGACAGTACGAAAGCATATTTAACTTCACAAAAAATGAAACACTTGTTGCATATGTTCCAAAAAAGAGTAAAACAGTAGTTTTGCTCTCAAGTCTACATGTTTCATTAACACAGCTAGCAGAAGGTGCTGAGAAAAAGCCTGAAATAATCCTGCATTACAACGACACTAAATGTAGCCAGAGCAACGAGAAGGTGGCCCATGGTAATTTTTGACCATATCTTGAACATTGCGGGTATTAATTCTAGGGTTATCTTCCTTGGAAACCAAAATAAATATTCCACAAGGCAGGAATCACTGTCTTTAGCTTTACTGTTGCAACAGCTACAAAGGAGAGCAACAGCATCAAATCTATCGGATGATTTGAAAGGACTTTTGACAAAATATAAACCTGAAGAATCCGGCGTAGATGAATTGTCAAATACACCACTATGCACATTGAAAAGGAAACGATGTGAACCCAGCAACAAAGACAAAATGAACTGCAAAACTAAATATGCATATGGGAAATGCAACACCCCCCTCTGTTTGAGCAAACATGCTAAAATTATTTGCGATAGTTGCTTAGTCTGGGAAAACACGGGTGAAATAGTAGATGGTTCTGAGTAACTGAACATTTGAAAATACAAGTTGTATGTATACTTGGAAATGACAATGTATTTCTTTATACTTACTGTAATACAATTTATAACGTATATGTACTCATATTTTAGCTTGTATTTTTATGTTGTAAGATAATACCTATTAATGAAAGCCTTGTACGCTTAATCTAAATAAAGGTAAAAACAGGAAAAAAAAAGAAAACAAACGAAAAAAAACAAAAATACAAACAATAACAACAAAAATATAGCGCGGGTCTACTAGGCCCCGCGCGACTAACGGCGTTCTACCGAAGCGCGCCTGACGGAGGGTTAATCTCTCGGCTACGCCTTGAGACTGAGCATCTTACTGGCTTTGGCGGCATGAAATATTCGTCTGTTGGACATATAACACATTTTCATCACCATGGAAGAGAACTAAGAGCAGATTATCGCACGTTTCGACATTCTGCTCTTAGTGAAGAGATCACATCCACTTCTAAACTCACTCCTAAGGTAATTTATTCGCTTTCCTTATTTTCAACAAGGATAAACTAAGAGCAGATTTGCCTTTTTTTTAGCATGTATTCATTACATGTGGCAATGAATGTCTTGTGTTTCGAATTTGTTTTGCTTTTGCTTTTCGGGTTTGTGGTTTTGCATATAGTCTGCGCATATTTTTGTGGATTCTACGCGTTTGGCTTCAAGCATTCACTTTTATGTATTATATAAAACGCACATGTTTTTCTGTTCTTCGTATATAAAACACACATTTCACCATATTTTTGTGATCTTCGTGTGTTTAGCTTTAGGCATTCACTTTTAAGTTACGCTATATAAAATGCACCCAACTTATTTTACACATAATGTTGCTTGTAATGTCTAGCAATTTTACAAATTCTGTTGGTAAGTACTTGGCGTTTAGCGAATACACATGTATAATGTTGGTACTTGATTTAGGCACTTCATTCGGTTGCTGTAATACAGCTGTAGCGAAAATTTACCCAATGGCATTGATGTTTCATCGTGAGGTATTCACGAGTTCGATTCCCGCTAAGGGAATGTGTCGAGTGCTTGTGTGTCACTGTCTGAATGATTATTCAACGAACCTGAGGATTACTTACAAAACAAGAAGAAAGTTAGCACAATTATATGAATATTGAGCTCCAGAAAATGCACTACGAAACAAGGAGCAGCAAAAAAACGATTATAGGTGTCAGTAAATAAGTATTAAAAAGGGGTTACACAATTTTTAATTTAGTTGGTCAAGTCTGTTATTATGTATCGATACTTGTCTATCAATTTTCTTCTTTAATCACAATTTTGTTTTCTAATTGCCAACACACTTGACTTTATTGGGTTTTGAGAATTCCTGTGTGGTATAAGCAAGGAAATGGTGCAGTGTGTGAAGTGTTCAAGTGTGTGAGGAATATCAAGTAGCAGTGTTCATCTCATTTAACTGAACAATCTCTCTGCTCACCTCGTTTTCATTGTGAAATAAGTCGTGGAGAGCAGAATGTTTTAAAATCAGTTCAAACATTACATACACTAACAAGGCTAGTAATTGTTTACCTTTGCACCTGGTGATGGTATGTTTCAAACAGTAATAGGTGTTGAATACTGTAGGTAATGATGTTTTGAGGGGTAACAACTTTGACTACAGTAAGAGCTTAAAAATGTGAATATTACAGAATCTATTCATCATAATAATTCCATTATAACTTTGTACAAAAGCATAAGTGCCAATGCATGTAATCCTACCTGATGTCAATTTCTTTAAAATTCAATTTATTTTCCATTAATATCACAAGCGTACAAGATAATCAGAAAATTTCTATCGGTTTTCTCTGTGAAGTGGCACATTTTACGCATTCACTCCTACCCTGCTTGGTTTTTAAAGTTCTCTTGCCCCAAAATGTGAAATTACCAATGAAACAAACATTCATTTCCCATAGCTATAAAATGCAGCAAGTTATTTAAGAATATGCTTTGCTCTTTATTATTAAAATTTCATCAAAACAATTATTGTTAAAATACTTGCCAGAACTAATTTGGATATGAAAAACATGCTTCAAAGTAAATGTTACCATTGATTACAATTTTATTTTCCAATTGCATGCATATCTTAGGTACCTTATGCACTTATGTGTATCTTATGCACTCCAAATTAGTGTTTTCACTAACATCATAAAGCAACAAATGTGCATTTTAATTTTTCATTTAAAGATGCATTTTGCACCAAAAGAAAGAATTATCATATAGAAACTTGAACATTGAGGTGTAACCATAAAATTTCAATTGGATATGTTCAAAAGGTTGAGATAGTTAAAGTGCAAACTAAATTGATGCTTACCAAATTTCCAGAATGCACTAAGGTGGCTTTCAGATGCAAATGTTGGGTTGAGAGAAGCAAGGAGAAGGTTTAGATTATAGAACTGCTGCTGTGGATATATAGTTGAATGGGATAACATGGACATTGTATGTAATAGGGCTGCATGGAGCAATTACTAATTTTTTATACCCCAAAAAGGAACACTTGAAAACACTGTTAAGGTTTTATTTAGCACATGTTAACTTCTGTTGGAAACTAATTGGTTACCATGGTAAAGTAGGTATCTTCCCAAGGCCATACCTCAGGGTAAATTACCACACTATAGAACCCATTTTAATAGAATTCATAAAAAGTGGTGAAACTATTGAAATGGCACTCAGTGAAATCGGATATTGTATTATTACTGAATGATGTGGTACTAGCAATTTCTTTAAAAGCATTTTGGATATTATTCATTCTAGTTTACATCATCAGTTCTTGCCATTGCTTTATGAATGGTGGCCAGTACTCTAAGCATTACATCTATGGAAATTATTTTAGGTGATAGTGATAAACAAAAGTTAAATTGCATTTATAAATAAATGCTATCCTGTGCACCCATCAATTTAATTCAATAGATGCAATTAAATAACTTGTCAATATAAAATTCAGGTGCAAGGAGCCTTATTGATATAGCACCAAAATTGGTAACAGAAACACCACATCTCACTTCAACATGCTACAGTTTCATGTACAGTGGAATTGCACAAGTATGTCATAATCAGAATGAAAAGTGCCCTTAATTAAGCACTATGGTGAGACTTGTCGTTTGCAGAGGATGTTAAGTTATAACTATGGAGCTGAGCAGTGTACATAAATTCATATCATAGTGCTTCAGTTCCAGTTTGCACTTGACATTTACATACAACAAATAAAATAAAAGGAAATGATAGTAAAGGTTAGAAGGAATGAGTCATTCCACATCAAACTGAGCACTTCTGAAACTTGATGTTTTATTATTTTCTCCAGACATTTTTTTATGTTACTCCTAAATAATATTAAGTAATCCATCTTTTTTTCTTTTTGGTCTGAAAAAATTATTTATCAATTAATTAAATATTACTTTTTTCTGTATATTTGCATACTGTATTATATGAAAATCAGTATACCGAAGAATATATGAATAGTAGAATTTTCATGTTTGGACACTTTGAAGTACAAACACCGCATTTTTACGTATTATTTTTTTGAGGTTGGATCAAAAATAAAATGCAGCCTTTTAGGGAGTAGTGTTTTTGAATTGTGTTTTTAATTAGCAAAAGCTTTAAAAAACCAGAAAATATATCATAATCTTTGAAATACTGTGCATTGAACTATGCTGGTTTCACAATAAAATTCAAATAATACTTTACTGATGGTGTGTCAAGATAAGTGCTTGGATTGAGTGAGGAGGCTGCTTTGAACATCTGTGCAAGGTATTACTTCACATCTGGTGTTTACCATTCAAACATATAATAAGCCTGCTATTGATAAACATCACCCTCATTATGTCACCAGTTTAACTTTAATATGATTTCTGGCTTGTGTTTGGTGGTGTTTAATCATGGCTTATTTGGTACAACAGAGTTATAATTACTATTTTAGTCCATTCAGATTGGTTAACCATAGGGTTAGAAATAAAAAGCTAAGACCAGTGACCTCAGCAATGCTCATAAAGCTAAAATTGGAAGACGTAAACTTGTCTCGTGATTTGAAAGTGTACAATATTCACCGTATGACTATATCAGAACTTCCAAAGGAACAAAGTACAAGTGAGTTATGTGTACCTAGTGCTAGTGAAGGTTCAGTAGATGAACTTGAAAACTGAGACAGTGATAGCTCCTCATCCTCCAGTGATGCAGCAAGTATGGACACAATAGATGTAGGGAAATTGAATGGGAGGTTAATGGCGATAGGAGAATCACCAGTAAAGAAAATAAAATTGTCACAAAAAAAAGTTATTCTCAAGAGAAGTTGCAGAAAAATCTCAGAAAATGAAGGATAAGATATTTCATATTGCAGACTCTACTTCAAAGGAAAATTCAAATTATTCTTAAATAATACAAAAACTAATAGATTCTTTCCATGAAACAGATGGCAGAACCCCTAAATACAAATATTAAGAATTTTTTACAGCTGGTCTTATAATAAAATATAATAATATTTTGATGTTTCAACTCTCATGATATGAATATCTAAACAGGTGGCCACAGAAAAAAGAATTTTAAAAACTCTGGATCCTAAATCCTGAGGCAGTATTTTTAACACTTAAATGATATCCGTCTAATTATATAATATACAATTTTATAACAGCCTGCCTTAAAGCAATATGTGTTTAATATAATATATAAAGTGTATCTTACAGTCATTGTATCATGTACATGTATAATGTCTTGTTAATGTATTACGTAGTTTAACAATGTAGGAGCTGTGGGAATAGAAGCAAGCTGCTTTCCGTAGCAAACAGAATTACAAAGTAGAAGCCGAAAGTTGCTAATAACAAGGTAACCTTGAGACAACAATAAATTAGAAAGTTTAATAAGGCTACTAATAGTTGTTGGAACAATAATAATGTAATATTTAAAACAGTTTGTAAATAGCCAATCAAAAAAAAACTAGAAAAAGCTTAAGCTAAATAAAAGTATTCTATTGGAGTAGGCTTAGCCAATCAGAGACTTAAATTAGAGAAAATGTACAGATTCAGGTCGGAGATGCTACAAGGAAGTGTACCTCAGCAGTCAGTTAGATTTGGTACGTGTTCAGTGTGAGACAAAAATTCATTGTGGTGAGATTAATATAAAGTTTACGTGTTAAAAAGTACAATTAACAATAATCTCACAGCTCTATAGTAGGATACATCAGTGAAGTGTTATTTAATCGTGTGAAGGATTAATACACAAAGTAGAATACAATTATAATTTGTGTAAGCCTTCATTCTTTAGCCGTACCAGTCCTGCTAAGAGATACGTGCTACACAAATTACTAATGATGCAGCCGAGGTATACATACATATATAATATTTAAATAAACATTAAAAATAAAAAAAGTTGATTCTTAAACGTGGGGCAAAGGCCACTGGAAAAGTAAACATGGGGCAAACACTCCTAGAAACAATGTCCTGCAAATTGGCATTTATTATGTGCTTGGTCAAAAACACATGCTTCAAATTGGTGCCTAAACATGGTGCAACTGCAACAACAATTAAATCCCTTCAAATTTGGCTCCCATACGTGGGAAAGCAACTACTTCAAGTTTGGCTCTCCAACAGTGGGGCTGCAACGACTACAAGTTTGGTGCCTAAATGTGGGGCAAGAATAGGTGAAAAGAAGAAAAGAATCGATGAAACTACAAGACTTCACTACAAGAACTTCAAGATCAACATACAACATCATCCAAGGACTTCAAAAATTCTTTCAGGAATACAGGGCATGCAGTCAACAATGCAACAGAATCTACAAGGGAACACCAGAGTATAAAGGTTTACTAACACAGCCAGAAAAAAGGTCAGAAAATGCCAATGCTGTATATATATTTATTTAATTGTCAAGATAGTTATAAATATATTGTTATTAAGATAATTTCATGCTCTTAAGAAGTGGAAAATTAAAATCCAGCAATTCCAAACCAAATATAACAATAGAAAATATATAAAATAAAATGGAAACAAGTGGAAATATGGAAGTAGGAGAGGATAGGTCAGCCATTATTGATTATAACATAAATTTACAATCAGAGCTAGAGGAAACAAATAGGTTAGATGTAGAAGAACAATCATCTGTAAATTCACAGTTAGGTATAGAAAGAGATAGCAATAGTATGCAAGGTCAATCACCTTTACATATGTTAGTGCAGGGAACAACAAATGAAAGAAACACTATCCCTCACATATCTAGCCAACAAGAGCAAGAATACTTATCACAACAAAATTTTATGTGGCTTTTAAAAGCAATAACTGACTGAAATTAATAATAAGCTAACTGAAACTAATAATAAGCTAAGTGAAACTAATACAAGGTTAAACAAAACTAGTACTGAGTTAAATAAAACTACAAGAAACTAGTCAAGAAACTAATACTAAACCATCTGGTATAAAAAATGATCTAGCTAAGCAAATAGAAAATTGTATGAAAGAAAGTAAAGCTGAAAGTAGGAGGTTAGAAATCAAAATAGAACAATCTTTTAAAGCACTGCAAAAGATATAGATTTAAAAGTAAATAAAGGTTACAATCAGCTAGAACAGAAATTGTCAAATCATATTGATAAAGATCTAACTGAAATGGAGTTGAAACTCACTAATACTAAACAGGGTATTTGTAACAAGTTAGATAAACAGGGTGAAGAATTAAAAACAATGGTGGAAAATGCAAATGCAGATCTTATAGAAATACAAATAGATTTAACAGGGGAAATAAGTAAAATGCTTGAAATGGCTAAAACAAATGCAGATGCAATTAAAGAAGCAAAAACAGGGCAAGGACAAGTAATGTCAATAATAGACAAAATTAAAGATAAAGTACAAGAAAGTAGCAAAGAAATAGATAAACTTAGAAATAGAATTGAAAATTTTAAGTACCAGTGGACCAAACGTAAATGGAAATGTAACTAGTTCTGTAAATGCTAATCAAATGCATGATAATAATACAAGTGTTGAAAGAACTGTATCACCTTTGTTAACTAATAATGCAAGAGATGCTACTGCTTTTTCCATAGCATCAGCCTCTCAAACACAAAACAATAATGATGACACACATGTGCTTGTACCAAATCAAGTGTCAAATTATTATTCTGTGCTCAATGAATTACCTTTACCTTGTTTTAACACTTCCTCAAGCCCAATACAATTTATTCATGATCTAGCAGAATATTTTAAATTGAAGAATGTGCCTGAAGCATTAAAAATGATCCTTGTTAGAAAATGCTTGGATAACAAAACCTTAGAATGGTTACATATGCTAGCAAATAGTGAAATGAATTTTGAAACATTTACAGTTTTATTTATGAATAAGTTTTGGAATACAACTGTGCAACATAAGATTAGGGCAAGCCTAAGTTATTCACAATATAGTAGAGATGACAACTTGTCAATGACAGATTACCTTATAAAGTATGCAGAATATGTCAGAGCAAGGTAGAGGAAAAGGTGGTATTATGGGATGGGGTTGTAAAGTGAGACATCTCAGTTTTACTGCAGCTATTGTTGCCATCTGGTGGTTACTCTGCCAGACTAATCTAGAAGTCTCCCTAAACCTGCAAATATCACAGTGTGTGAATAGGGTAAGGGCTATGGTTAATAGAGGACTGTGTTTTTTTTTGTGGTGTGAAAAGTTTTAATAGCAGAAGATTCAGGCTGCTATTATGCAAAATTCAAGTGGGATAAAACAATTTGTTTTGCACTTTTAATTAACGGATAGTTGTATCTTTAAATAATTAGTTACATACACCTGGTTAGTTAATGTATAGGTGTATTAGATACGGTTGTGTGCTGTTAACTGAATGGTGGTATTATGGGACAAGCAGAACTGAGGTTTCCCATATTGAAATGTTATATCTCTGTCCAGGTTATTGATAGAAGAGATGCCGAGAACAAAACTGGGACCTTCTCCTAAGGCATACCTAAAAATTGGTAGGAGGATGATATGACTGCTGCCGTAACATCAGTAAAATGCAAGAAACCACTGGAATCTATCCTCTAAATAGGAATGTGTTTACTGAGGCAGACTTCATTGACTCAAACATTGCAGAAGAGCAAGAATCCCCTGCATTTAATCCTGAGCGTGGCCAGACTCCAACCCTGCTGCATAATGAACCCAGAGAGCAGAACTATGTCAGTGCTTAAGATATTTCGCCCATTCCAGTTCTGAAGAAAAGAACAAGTAACAAAGGAAGAAAAGCATCAACAGCAGCTGTGATCACAATTCAACATATAAGGCAGCACTTGAAACTTACCGGAAGAATAAAAACCAAAGGAATCCTCAGAAAGGAAGACCAAGCTCTTCTGTTTGTGCCTCTACAAGCAATAGTGTTACAACAGTTTCAGATGAAGTACAGCCATCGACAATCGATAAGTAAAGATGAGGCTTGGTCAACATATTTAAAAAATGGTCCGAAGAAAACTAAAAAGAACATGAGCTTTAAAGCTAGAAGAAGACTCGCATTCAGGCAAGGATCTTCTGATTCAGATGACATTTATGTCTCCATCTCTTCAGGTGAATCAGTTTTGCCAATTCCAACAAAGATTACATCACTTACTGAGTGGTTTTTTGCAATTATAAATTCAGGAACTCGAGGCCTGGAGAACTCTGGACCAAATGCGACATTTGTGGCAGATGGACACACATGAACTGTTCTACATGTGAGAATGACAGCTTCGTTTATGACTTTTGTGCTTAAAATTGTGCTCTTTAAAAGTTGTTCTTCCAACTTCTATTAAAAAGACTGAAAACAGTTTTAATTAATTTTTAGACAAAGCACACTTTTTTATATTACATTTCAATTGCTTATTTTTTCAGTTCCTGTTAAAAAATACCAGCAAATATTACAATTTTTAGTTTAATGGTGCATTTTAATGTTCGATTCTTCTCTGTCCCATATTACCACCCAAATTTTAAGATTGTCAGAATTGCAACTATTTCGTTTTTTTAAAACTTTATGCTAATGCAATATAATTTGCGCCATTCCACATTTCAGATCATGAGGAGAAATTATTTCTGGGTAGATCCCTAGAATTAGTTACAAACGTTCACATGCATTTTAATATTTATGGGCGAATTCAAAAGACTTTCATAATACCACCTTTTCCTCTACTATTTTAAATATCTTACTAAATGTAACCAATTGTCAATAACAAAAAGGGTGTATAGATAAAATTATGTAATATAAGAAAATCCATTGTTATTGAGAAAAACATAATAAATCTGAATAGCAACTACATATATAATGTATAAAATATAAAATTGTTAGAAATTGTTAGAAATATAAATATGTTTAAGAAATAAGTTGTAAATGAAAGAGCAATGAGTGTTAGTATGCCTAATTAAGTATTAAATGTCTAGCAATTAGAATACATAATAGTGGATGTGTTAGTGAATAAAGAAGCTTTTCCCAGGTCATTGAACACCAGATCGTTGACCTTAAAAGTGTCAAATATGTGGCAGACCAGAAATAAATTATTCTGTTATGCGAGTGTAGTGAAAACCAGTGAGTGGTACATAAATAGTGACAGTGAAAAATAGCAAATGTTATAATAAAAAGGTTATGTTTCTTTCTTTCAGGAGACCTTCAAAAAATATTTAAAAATTTTGAAAAAAGAGACAAAACAAAAAGAACATAATTTTTAAATATTTCTAAAAGGGGGTAATTTGAGGCAGCACTTGTAACACTTAAATGATATCAGTATAATTATATCATATAAAATTTAATAACAGCCCGCATTAAAGCAATATGTGTATAATATAATATATAAAGTATATGTTACAGTCATTGTATTATGTACATGTATAATAATGTTATGTGAATGTATTACGTAGTTTAACAATGTAGGAGCTGTGGGAATAGAAGCAAGCTACTTTCCGTAGCAAACAGAATTACAAAGTAGAAGCTGAAAGTTGCTAATAATGAGGTAACCTTGAGATACAATAAATTAAAACGTTTAATAAGGCTACTAATAGTTCTTGGAACAATAATAATGTAATATTTAAAACAATTTATAAATAGCCAATCAAAAAAACTAGAAAAAGCTTAAGTTAAATAAAAGTATTCTATTGGAGTAGGCTTAGCCAAGCCAATCAGAGACTTGAAATAGAGGAATGTACATATTCAGGCTGGAGATGCTACAAGGAAGTGTACCTAAGCAGTCAGATTTGGTATGTGTTCAGTGTGAGACATAAAAATTCATTGCAGTGAGAATAATATAAAGTTTACGTGTTAAAAAGTACAATTAACAATAATCTCACAGCTCTATAGTAGGATACATCAGTGAAGCGTTATTTAATCGTGGGAAGGATTAATAAGCAAAGTAGAATACAATTATAATTTGTGTAAGCCTTCATTCTTTAGCTGTACCAGTCCTGCTAAGAGATACGTGCTTTACAAATTACTAATGATGCAGCCGAGGTATACATACATATATAACACTAAAAATAAAAAAAAGTTGATTCTTAAACGTGGGGCACTGGAAAAGTAAACATGGGGCGAAGGCCACCAGAAAGCTTGTACCATATATGGGGTGAACACTCCTAGAAACAATCTCCAGCAAATTGGTATCCATTACGTGTGTGGTCTGAAACACATGCTTCAAATTGGTGCCTAAACGTGGTGCAACCGCAACAATAATTAAAGCCCTTCGAGTTTGGCTCCCGTACGTGGGAAAGCAACTACTTCAATCTGGAAAATGCCTCTACTTATCTACATTAAAAACGGTTTTTGAATTTTATAATTCTGATGTGAGTAGGGTTACGTCTAGTAAAAAGAACATAGTTTCTGTTAAAGAGAGTGAAAAGAGAATTCTAAAGTAGAAAAGACTAATACTTGGCAATCTTAAAGAAACTTACCAAAACTTTAAAGATATATGTTTATCTGGATGTCAAAATCAAACTTTCAAACTTTGCTGAATTAAGGCCAAAGGAATGAGTACGCCTTGGAACTAGTTACACCCACTGATTTGTATTTGTGTTCACCATGAAAAGGATAAACAAATGATTGATAGTAGCAATATCTGTCGCCTCACTGTAATTCAAATTCTATTCTAACTAATTATAAGGACTGCTTCTCACAAATCATATGCAGTTCCCCATCATCTAACTGCTATTTAAAGAAATGTAATACTTGTCCAGAAACTGAAAATTTAATACATCCTTTACATCTCTTTGATGAACAATCAACACTAGAAATTACCTAGACACTGGGTGACTGTGGATTGCACAAACTTAGAAACCTTGATATCATCAGAATTTCCTAGATAAATTATCAACAAAACTCACTAATTTACTATTACATACATTCATAGCTCAGCAACAGAATTTATTTTTGAAGGAGTGCAAAGAAAATCTGGCATTAAGCGAATGCATAGTGATCACAAATTTCTTGGAAAATTACACTTTTGTTACCCAGGATTCTGTACAGGGACTGTTCACTGGAACAATTCACAGGCCATGATTTATCCTTTTGTGGTCTATTATAAAGACAATTGTGATGTAAAACATAAAAACTATAAAACATGATACCAGAGCTGTCCATCTTTGTCAAACAGAACTACTATTATTTTGAAACAGCAATTGAGAGTATTGCACAAAATATTTTTTCAGATGGCTCAAGTGCTCAGTATAAAAATAAAACAAAATTTTCAAACATTTGTTTTCCACGAAAATGATTTTCAAATTCAAGGAGAGGCACTTATTCATGACATCCCATGAAAAAGTACCATTTGATGGCATTGGTGGTGCAAGTAAGAGACTTGCAATGAAAGGGGGCCTTCAACTCAGTAGATCCTGTAAGAACTCCAGGAAAACTGTTTAACTGGGCAAAGACGAATATTTGTAATATTGTTTTCAACTTTTTCTTCGATAGCAAACACAAGGAGCATAATATTTTCCAGTCAAGACACCAACAAGCAAAAGTAGTGTGAGGCACTTTACAGTTGCTCTTTTGTTCCAGTATCTACATCTCAGGCAATAATAAAAAACTATTCATACAAAGTAAGGGGAGTGTGGTGGATTTTTAAAAATAGTTGACTGATCTGTTATTAATTTACAAATATATGTAATTCAAAATGTAGTGACTGCTTTTGTTTATATCTATGAAATGAATTTTAAACCATGGAGTGTTGACTTTCTGTCGTGTGATGAATGTGATGGACTAAAAGTGATCAATGGCAATCAGCTATACACAAAGTTGACCTCGTACACAATGTCAGCAATGTAACACATGACATGCAATCAGCTGACACACCTCTTGACTTTGTATGGGATGACATTGCAACGTTACTGCTAGATGATTCCACAACTTGGTAAGTCATTTAATTTCCCTATAATCATTTGGAATTGCAATCTAATTTTTTTTCTATGACTATGAATACATTAAAGCTGCTTTTGATAATGTTTTTATTTTTATTTTAAAGCAGAATGTTAGCATTTATAATGATGATTGTAACTTTAATGGCTTTGTGAAAATAATAAATATTAGCAAATTATTTTTTTTGCTTCGGGAATATGTAAATTTAATATCAATGAAACTGGACACATGAAGGTCAAATTTTCCTGAAATTTGTGTAATTTGCCATGGACTGACTGGACAAGAGAGGGGCAGAGGAATCGCACTTACAGCACTATTAACCTCCCCCATCCCAGAAATTTGCCTTGTCTGACAGAAAAACTCTGCATTTTCATAATTGATTTTGCATTTACCCACCTGTAGTAAACACTTCACTGAAATATTGAGGAGCAGAAGTAAATAATTACCAAATCTCAAATTAATATATAAAAATCCGCACATTTATAACTGTAATGCTTTATGGGCTGTATTACAGACTGAATTAAAATTTGCGTAATAATAATTAACAAAGAGCACATAATTTGAGTATGCATTTTATTTTTTCACCCAGAATGCGGACAGAACCCATAAATTTATACAAATAAGTTACTATATACCTAATTTAATTGAATATTGAGTCGATGGATTCACTAAAACTTCACTTACTTGAAATTAATTGAACATGTTTCAAAACCACTGCTAGCTTTCATCTTCAGCTTTTTCCCAACTGAGAGGTACATAGTTGCAGGTGGTGTGGAGGTGGTTTCATGTGGTGTGTCCATGAGGAAGCTGCTTAGATTGAGTGGCAGGATTTCAAAGGTCATTACCGAATTCAAACATTTGATTATGTGTATGTTATCCCAAACTTTTTATTCTGTTGGATTGGTGGTACATTTCAGGAGTCTGACTTTGGGGTCGATATCATGGTTTGTGGTTCAGAAATGGTTTGCTATGGCAGATTTGTCCATCAGGTTGTTGGATATACATTGAAGTGTTCTTTCCTTCTGGTTTCAATATTTCTTTTTGTTTTGCCAACATACCTCAAGTCACAATTTTCACAGTTAATTGGGTAGATGCCAGATTTTTGTTCTTGTGGAATTTTATCTTTGATGGGGGAAGTAGGTTCTGAAATGTATGCTCATTTTGTGGTGTCAATGGTATGTTGTATTTTTGAAGATTTTACTTAATTTGTAATTAAGCTGAGGATAAATCAGTTAAATTATTGT
This sequence comes from Deroplatys truncata, assembly GCA_030765065.1. NCBI lineage: Eukaryota > Metazoa > Arthropoda > Insecta > Mantodea > Mantidae > Deroplatys > Deroplatys truncata. Next base: position 603,810,351 of record CM060990.1, on the reverse strand, counting down.
TTCACTTCACTGTCTCTAACTTCTGAACGACACTTCAATTACTATGTACCTGTTAAAAATGCAGCATTGTGATTCTAAAATTTTTGCTTTCAAGGTGTTCTACCATCAATGTATGGATGCCATAGCTACTTATCACAGATCTCAACTTCATTTGCATGTAAATGCCTTGTAATTTGGCAAACCCATTTGAAAACTTAATCACTAAGGATTGCTTTAGAAAAACCGTAAAGAAAGTTTAGAATTATAAAATAATGCAAAACAATTTAGCAGTTTTCAGGAACTTAAAGTGAGAGTTAAGACTAAGTTTACCTAATAAGTGGGTAATGATAGGGAAACTAGTGAATCTTGTTTTAATTAACGATGCACTTTTGCCAAAAATGCAGTGCACAGTTCAAATAATTCAACTAGTTAGATTGGCTTGCTTAGACAATAAAGAAACTCAACACCTTCCTTCTCTGAAGCTGCCAAAAAAGCCATATTGTGAGATGAGAACCAGTTGTTTTCTATGTGAATTTAAGCAGCACTAACTAAACATTAGGACTGGAGAAAACATAATTTAGAAATGAGAAGTAAACCAATAATAAACAATATTTAGCATATTTTAAACTGAGAAATACAATGTATAAGGATTCTATGACTTTCGCGTAGCATGTTTAAAAGTAATCTGTGTGTTGTTTTGTTATTCATGGAAAACTCAAAACCTACACTTCAGATGAAATCTTGATTTTTAAATGCAATACTTCTCATATCGCAGGTGCCTGTATAAATAGTAGAGAAAGTCAAAACCAAACTATTTCAAAACTGTGTATATTATAGAATTGTCTGATTCAAGCTTCATGGTATGCAATTCATCACAATCTCAACTTACTGGAGGTAACAATATTAATTTTGTGTGAAAAATTGTGACATGCATACAAGCCATCTGAAGGTTAGATAATCACATAATTAGCATGTGAGCTAGGTGTAATCATTATTACTTATGTGTGCATAGGTCAGTGAAGCTACTGAATGTTATGTGACTTGTTTTAGGAAATAAGCATGATATTTAAGGCCAAAAGGAACCTCAAGCTATAAACCTGTTAAGTGTAAAGAATGTGGGAATTATCTTACTATAACTGTCACAGTGTGCAAATATCATTGTAATTTTAATAATTATTTTTATATTTCAATCAAATAAAAAAGTGACCAGGACAGTGTCATATTTACTAACCCACTCTTCAGTCAAATAAACAGTTAACAGGAAGTATTACATTTATTAACATAACCATATATCCAGTAGGGGTTCATGAGTATGCATTTTGATATGTTCACAAAATTTTAGTCAGACAGCCCCGAAAATGTGAAATACCACTTGCTGCATAATAGTTATGATTATGAAGAAACTGATACAACTGCAGCCACTCTTAACAATAAAACAACAATAATAGTATCAATGCATAACTTGTCTGATGAAAGAAAGCTTTTTGTTGTGTGTGTAATTAAGTATGCTGTGTTAGGGCAAGAATGAAGTAATGTATAAATTAATCAATTGTAGTTGAGATTATGGATGATGTGGAGAAACAGTGAGAAGCTTCTGCACTTGTGCACATTACCCACTTCTGTTACAGTGACACTAAATTCTGCCATAGTATGCTACCATCCAGTATCACTGACATAAAATTAATGTGATAGTATGAAAACAGTGCAGGTAAAGCTTTGCATGCTAGTGCACAACCCATATGTATTTGGCCCCATAAGGTAATTATGTCATACCAGTTGCACATGTGCAGAAACACCTTAAAATGTGCACAACTCCAAATGTGCTAGCAATTATGTTGCCATGTCTCATTATGTTTAGACGAGTAGCGTGGTAGAATTAAATGCCATAGATTTTAAATTACTGTATATAGGTTACATTTAATAGCGTTCAAAGAAATAATAACCAATAAATTCCAAAGTGTCAAAAATTAGGGTGCTCATATGCAGTTGTTCTCCTATACAGTAGATGCCACTGCATATATCCATGTACTTCATAACTTTGGATCTAACACTCTGACTTGGCTATTTTTTAAAAAAATTTTATGAATTACCTTCAAACATATGTTTCAGAGGCTGTTGCCTCCATTGTCAACTGTCATCCCCTCATGAGTTTTCCAGCATGGCTGAAGGTGTTGCAGTTGAATGGATGTATTTGGAAATGAGGTTGTTGTCACTCAGAAGCTGAAATTCATTACTCTGCAACAACGACCTCACCTCCTAATATATCTATGCAACTACAACACCTACAGCCATGCTAGAAAGCTTATCAGTGGATCAGAGCTGACAATGGGGGCAGCAGCCTCCAAAACATATATTCGAAGGTAATTTATCAAAAAATAGTGAAGTTGGAGTTTTAGATTCATTCATTGTTTTCACAAGTATAATTACACATCACTGTACTGTTCCCAAAAAGTTGTATGTGGATATATAATCAAATGCTTAATTAATCAAATAAAATGCAAAAACTCTACAGTGATTGTATTTATGTTTGCAGTTAGTTAAGTCAGTGCTTTGAAGTAGTGAGATTAGTTTTGTGTGAAAAAAATTCTGCTGATTGGAGTTAAATTTAAACATTTGATCTGAGATAGGTTTAGATATAGTGATGTATATGCGTACATGTCAGTGAAAGTATCATAAGTAACTATGTTGGGAAAGAGAAACGTGAAGTCTTGTGGGCATAAATGTGATAGCCATAAAAATTGTGCAAATTACAAATTATATGCAAATATTTAATGTTAATAATGAGTGTGGTTATTTTGCATATAATGCTGGAATAAATTAACAGCACAGGTTTATTAACCATGGATTCAGATGCATAATTTAATGAAGTTAAGATGCAGTTTTAAAGTTTCAGCAAATGTTACATAAGCTCTGAGCATGATCTGGCCAGTAATCATGACCATATCAATATTGATGTCATCAGTGCTGTTACAAGGCCTTGTTTTCCAGGAGGTGTTTACAGGACTATTCCTGGATATAGCTCGTTTTCACCAAATTATCCAAATGCTATTTTTAGCTCAAGTATATAAGAGAAATGTCTTCTTTCAACACCAAGTGATAAGATATAATATCTTTCAATAATCACCCTTCATTTATTAGCTATAAAGTTATACTAGCCCAAACAATTTGGCAGTCCATCATATTTTTGTATTGGCTACACCTGAATAAAGAAGCTCAATCTTGTAAGGGGTTGGCAGCAGCATCAAATAGTGGTGTTGTAAAATGCTGAATGTAAAACATTTCAGTAAGTACAGAAGTACAAACATGTTATGGAAATACAAATAGTCGCAGTTACTTTCTCCAACTAAACAAAACAAAATGACACTTACCGGAATATTCCTGCAAGTTTCTAAGTTAGTTTCATTGGAATTTGTGATGATGCAGAATACCAAAGTTTAGGATAACTCTGATGAGATTTGTATATGTAAATCTTTTGTTTATAAAATTTTAATGTGTTTATTGTTCTTTAACAGCATGCTTGTGCTTGTGTGTTTATGTGCAAATTACTGGTGCACTTCATGTTCTTTCCCTGTTTGTTCTGCAGTTGGCAAAATACTACCTGACTGTGCCATCATGGTTTATATTTAAGAGTTATTCATGCAACTGTATACAAAATAGTAAATGGGTATATATTATAGAGGTACGCTGAGTTGTTGAAGAAACTATAATAATATTAAGTTTATTTATTTAACAAAAGATCAAATTTGCAGCAGAGAAGAGATCTGTAATGGAAACTGCTGAAGGGCCACCAATCATTGCCTGGATACTAGCAGAACCGAATGGGATTCCTATGGAATTTACATAGTCTGATGCAATGGATTCTGACACTATGTAGCTGATGAAAGGAAACAACAAATCAGAGAATTACATTCCAGTTGATGATGTACTTGCCTTTGAAGATATGAATGGTATGTACATTAGGTTCCTCTGAAGGATCTGGGAGAAAAATACACAGTATTCTAATTTTGCTTCAGAAAGTATTTTTAATGTGTTTGTGTAAAGCTGAGTTTGAGTTTTATTTATGGACACTCTTTAACTACTATGGTTCTTAGCATCCCATTCCATATTGGGCGTGAAAGACCAGTAATTTTGCTCAGAGGCCTCTTTATCAGGCTTGAGGTTCTTTCAGGTGCCGTAAATCTACGACACGGGACCACCAGCTTTACTTCCCTTCCAAAGGAAGCCATGCTAAGGATTTTTACGCCCGAAAAAATCCATCGCCCTCCGCCGGGTTTGAACCTGCAACCTTGGGAACTAGAGGCTAGCACGGTACCACCAGTTCATGGAGGACAACGTGTAAAGTTGAGCATTTGAAGTAATCATTATATTATTTTATTGATTACACACATATTAGGCCACTGCTGTTGTCATAGCTAATCTGAGAGAAATGAAAACAAAAGGTACTGGTATAAACATTGAAAATTGAATTTTATAAACTAAATTTTGCATTTGGTGGTGTCATAGGTCTACTTCATTTCAATGGCTAATAGCAAATCTGGTAACTCCCTTAGTGCCTAGAGATGTGCAAATAAAGTGTGTAGAATACTTATGCTGTTGTAAACTTGATTTTATGTTTTGTAGTTTTTAAATGTTAGTTAAAACAAACAAAGACTGGTTGTCACAATTCAAATTTTGGCAATTGGCGATTCATTAACAAGCTTACGACATCAGCTTTTCAGTTAATCCTTTAATTGTTATAGTACAACTCTGTGTTTTTTATATCAAGTTTGTAGAAAATACTAGTAAGAGGTATTGTGTGGGATCCACAGAATAGTATAAAGACTGGTTCACAACTGCCCGATAACGGTAACCAGAACAGAAATGGGAACGGGAAGCAATGCACCATGTAAGATATTGGTTCACAACAGCCCAGGAACAAGAACGGGAATACATTGATCACAAAGTGAAAGTCGACTTTGCGCATTGGGATTTCATTTGTTTTAACTGACCAATGATATTTTTTCACCTACTTCCAATTTAGCCAAGCCAACATCAAAGTTCGATAGAGTAAACATTATCTAAATGTATATCCATTACATTTCTGATCCCTCTACTTGTGTCAAGCTTTCATTCCTTTATTTAATGGCATACATTAAAGTTGTTTATTGTTATTTTTTAATTTCCACCAGTTTTAGCTGTTCTTTGTAGCTTTTACCATTGTTGTTTAGGTAATAGCCAATTTTGAGTTGCATATAAACAAACTACAAATGATCCTTTCACCAGGGGAACCAATGCTTATTGGATTTGCGGGTGTTGGGATGAGGTTAGGAAGCACATTTACTACCAATTCCTTCCAGTTTCATGTTTTCAGCTTGTGACTATAGAGAGCACTAGTGGCTGTTTCATGTCATGGCCATATAGAATAACCTCTAGAGTGAAGGGTCTAATATGCACAATATGGATCTAATATGCCATGTCTGGGAATGAGAATGAGAAAGTTAAAAGTTGGGCAACTCTTCTTTCCTGTTCCCGGGGTCGGGAAGGCTTCCCGTCGATTGTGAACACTACCATTTGAATACATGTATTTCAACTTTCTCATTCTCATTCTTGTTACCATTCTCGTTGGTTGTAAACCAGCCTTAACTCCTTGTTTGTTCTGTAGATCCCACCAAGAGCAAAACTCAGGGATAAAGAACACATCATCTAACACAATACCATCCCCAATCATTCACATTTAACAAAGAGTCAACTTAGTGGAAAGCAAGGTATTGTATAAACCATTAAACATTCGCCAATTAAAGATTGACATAAAAGGAAACTTATGCCTCCTTCATTCATTCATAGCTATTATGATCAAAGAATGGGTCTTGTGGTTATAAAGATCTATCTTATGCTACCACCACCATCACACATACCATTTATGTAAATGTTCTGGACAGTAGCAGCTGGAGAGGAGGATTCTAGGGCAGCGCCCTCCCCATAAATAAATGCCCTGTAAATGAAAAGTAAAAACAGGAAAGAAAGGGTAACATCAGATGTCACTGAAGTATTCATTTTTGTACCTCCTAGGTTAGGCTATAGATTTTGTTTCATTTGAAACGTTTTTGAAATGCTGATACAGCAAGTAGCGCAAATATTTTTATTACAGAATGTATTTTTGACATCAAATCTGTCCAAGAATCCTCACATTTGTGGATACTGCTAGAGGTGAGATGTGTGGAGGGAAATGCTTTTGATTATGGTTGAGGTGTGCAAAAAGGTAATAGTAACTTGATAGAGTCCAAGGCGCTTCATTATTGATTCTTTCTCCACGTGTCTTTTCTATGTGGAGTCATTCAGTTTCACTGCTGCCACCATATGAAAAAAAAATATTCTGTCCTGTCTAAAAGTAATTGTGTTATATGAATTGTCTAAAAGTAATTGTGTTATATGAATTGATTTAAAATTTAATTAAATTCCTAATTTATACTGCAATTTAAAGCATAGCATTGTAGAGTTAAAACGATTCAGAGCAGAAAATAAATAATCCCCCTTATAGTACAATCTATGTTGGTCACTTTTGTTTGCAAGTCACATAATCACAGTGCACGCACCCACACACAATGTTGTGATTCATACACGTACATTTTAGTTGCAAACAGGCTTTGGAAGCACATGCATAAAATAACTAAACTAGTGAATTCAGTGCAAGTGATAGTCTCTTGGTGGGGACTGTTAAAAATGTGTAAGTGTGCCTTTAAAGCTAAATTACTCAGTTAAGGAATTGTAACGAATGGTATAAATAGCAACGCATCATTTGCATGATTCCCGTAACCACATCAGAGAGTGAAAGGTGTTTCTCAACTCTTAAGAGGATTAAAACGTTAGCTAGGAACATAATGAAGAACGACAGACTTAATGCTTTAGACATGTGTTATATTGAGAAGGCCCTGATTTCAACCATTTTTCTGAAAAAAAGCAGAGGAGAATGGACTTCATCTACAAGAAAATTAATTATGTTAGTTTAGTCATAGTCAAATATATATGTTTAGACACAAAATAAGGTTGAGCAATGAGCAAAAATAAGCTCTCTGCATATCCGCTTAAGAAATTCTAATCTTACTTTTACATCTGAATAAATATTATTATAAAAGGTAGGAACCAAAACTTAGAAGAAATATGTTCACGAAACACAGACAAGCACTGAACATGCATGTGTGATTAAGATTTGTAAATCATTTATGTTTTGAAAACAAATCACAGAATATTCATTTGTTATAAAACAGTATGTTCTCCACTGATATTCAGTAATGCACAGGTGCACTGTATAATATAAATGGCAAAATGCATCATACTACTGAAAGGAATAATACAATAATTATTAATATAGTTTAATTTACCCTCACTTTGATATATGCATTTTATTGCACATTTTATTTCTGAATTGCAGTAGTGCATAGGATATTGTAGGTGCTAAAAAATATGTGTAGTAAACTGGACAAATGAGAATTATATGCAGAGTGTTTTGGTTTATATAGTTATGTTTCTTTACATATATATATTTTTTGGCAAATTGTAGACTAAGAGTGTAAAATGTGCTTAATATAAATTCATTACCTGCTGCCCTCCCAAACTCCCAAATCATAAAGTGCCACTGAATCTGGATAAATGTACAACTTTTGTACAAACATCCTGTTCACTTAATGATAAGAAAAGTGCTATTGCAAACAAACAAAACAAAGTGACAGAAATATATATTTTGCTTATTTGCAAAATAGATATTCATTTTTAACATAAAAATTAATGGGAAACACAGTGAAGTAATAAAAATATTAATAAAATTCATGTGGCAACACACTCTAACTTCACTCTTACAAGATAATTACCTTGAACGCGTTTCGAAGATACCTTGTCTTCATCATCAGCTAAGAGTCACTAACGAGCCTGTCGGTTCCGATGTAGAGGTCGCCGTTGAACTTCATGACGTTAACGTTTCTGGCTTGATGTATTTAAAAACGAGATCCTTTTCCAGAAGGAGATTGAAATTCATTAGATGGCTTTTGTTTTTTTGTATGAGGAGTTTTTCCCATATCGTCAATTCTATTGGATTTTGGATCGACTTGATTAGATTTATTTCATTATGGATGTTGTGGTTTGAATTCCAAAAATGATATGTGATGGCTGATTTTTCAGTTTCTTTGTGTCTTATATTTCTAAAATGTTCTTTCAGTCTCACCCCTATGTTCCTTTTTGTTTTGCCTATATATTTAAGTTCGCAATCACTACAATTTATCTGGTAAATGCCTGGCATTTTAGTTCTAGGAATTTTATCTTTTGTGTTTGTCCTTAATATGTTATTTAAACTATGTTTATTGATGGGTGCTAGTTTGATATTCCACTGTTTGAATATCTTTTGGAATTTTTTATGTGCCCAAGGATGAAATGTGAACTTTTTAAAACTATTGTCTTCTGTTATTTTTTGTAGTGTGGTAATTTCCTTTCTGTCTTTATCTGTTTTAAATTTTTGGATTTTCTTGTATACTAATTCTTTTGCAAAGCCATTTTTGTAGGCTACCTCTATGATGTTTTGGAGCTCTTTCTTGTATTCCTCATCTTTCAAGGGTATGTTTACCAATCTGAAGGCCAAGCTGTTGAAAATTGCATGTTTATGTGGTCTTGGGTTGTATCCTCTGTTCTATGTGTAATTATCCATGTGTGTAGGTTTACAAAAAATTCTGAATTCTAATTTATTGTTTGTTCTGATGACTATTATATACAAGAACAGAAGTTTGTTATCTGGTTCTATTTCCATTGTGAATTTTACCGAGCTGTCTATCAAATTAAGTAACTTCAAGGTATCTTCAGCAAGTTTCTTGTTGACTACTGCAAAGATGTCGTCAACATATCTAAACCATTGTTTAAATAAAAGTGGGAATGCATTTGTTGTGTGGGTCTCCAGAAAGATTGGCTAGAAATGGGGATAATGGATTTCCCATCGCTAGTCCATTTATTTGGCAATAGTATTCATCTCTAAATGTAAAATAGTTCTCATTAATACATAACTTTATCAAAGCAAGATATTCCTCTATTTTTCCATTACCCATGTCTATTGACTTTAACCACTGCCTGGTGTATGTAAGAAGTTTTTCTCTTGGTATGCTAGGGAACAAAAAAATAACATCAAACGATACCAGAAGGTCATTGTCTGTGAGTTCTAGGTTTTGGATATATTCTATCAAATCAAATGTATTCTTAATACTTAGGCTGTGGAACTGTGGAAGTTTCTGAAATTCTTTGACTAACCATGTTGATATATTGTATGTGGATGAGTTTATAGTGTTTATTATTGGTCTCATTTTTTGACCTGGTTTATGTATTTTTGGTAATCCATATATCCTGGGTGTGATAGGGTTGCTCGGTGTGAGGAACGTTTTGTCTTTTTCATTCAAAATATATTTCATGTTGTTTAGCACCTTTACTGTAGTGTTCTGACTCTTTTTTGTGGGGTCTTTTGTAAGCTTTTTGTAATCATTACCGTGAAGAAATGCTGTTATATGTTTTTCATATTCTGATTTATCCAAAATTACTACTTTATTGCCTTTGTCGGCTTTAGTATAAATAAGATCTTTCTCTTTCAGCGTTTTTAACGCCGATCGATATGGGTTACTTTTTGGGTTTTGTTCCTTCACTACTAATTCATTCAAAATATCCTCGCAATTTGCTCTTATGACGCATTTTTCATCTTCTGACTTATCAAAAATAGCTATTTCGATATCCGCTACATATTCATCTATGTTGTGTGCATAGTCAATACAGGTTTTAAACCCCTGATTTAACACATGCATTTCCCTATGGTTGAGTGAAATCTGGGACAAGTTGACTACGTCCTCATACAAAAAAACAAAAGCCATCTAATGAATTCCAATTTCCCTCTGGAAAAGGATCTCATTTTTATATACATCAAGCCAGAAGCATACGTCAGGATGTTCAACGGCGACCTCTACATTGGAACCGACAGCCTCGTTAGTGGCTCTTAGCTGATGATGAAGACAAGGTGTCTTTGAAATGCGTTCAAGAGTGTAAGAGTGAAGTTACAGTGTGTTCCCACATGAATTTTATTAATAGATATTCATTGTTTATTCATGTCGTCCTCCATGGTGTGGTGGTTGCCATGCTAGCCTCTAGTTCCCAAGGTTGCCGGTTCAAATTCGACGGAGGGCGATGGATTTTTTGGGGTGTAAAATTCCTTACCATGGCTTCCTTTGGAAGGGAAGTAAAGCCAGTGGTCATGTCCCATAGATTTACATCATGTAAAAGAACCTCAAGCCTGATACGAAGGTGGTCTGAAAAGTTTCCGACCTAATAAAGATACAAGACATATTTTCAGAATTTTTTTTTTTATTTTTCAACATAGTCTCCTTCTAACTCTACACACTTTTCCCAGCGATGCTCCCATCTCTGTAACCCGTCCAAATAGTACTCGGCGGTTTTCTCTGCAAAATAATTGTTCACAAAGGTGACTGCCTCTTCATTTGATGAAAATCTCTGTCCTCCGAGCGCAATTTTCAGATGAGGGAGCAAAAAGAAGTCGCTTGGGGCTAGATCTGGTGAGTATGGTGGATGGTCAAGCAGTTCAAACCGTAATTCGTGGATTTTCGCCATTGCAACCGCTGAGGTGTGAGATGGTGTGTTGTCTTGGTAAAACAGGATTTTCTTTTTCTGCAAATGTGGCCGTTTTTCCGCAAGTTCTGCCTTCAGCTTGTGAAGTAATGATGCGTAGTATGCACCTGTAATGGTTTCTTCTTTTTGAAGATAATCGATTAAAATACTCCATGACTATCCCAAAAAAACAGTCGCCATCACTTTCCCAGCCGAAAAAATAGTTTTTGCTATTTTTGGAGCCGGTTTCCCCTTTGCAGTCCACTGTTTGGACTGTATTTTTGTTTTGGGCGTATAATGGTGTATCCAAGTTTCATCGGCGCCAAAACTCAGATTTATTGCGCCTAAACTGCGCCAACAGTGTGTTGGAAATGTTCATTTGAACATGTTTTTGGTCTAACGTGAGCAAACACGGCACCCAACGCGCGGACAGCTTTCTCATGTCTAAATGTTGATTTAATATGTGACAAACACATTCTTTTGACATGTTCATAGCCTCTGCTATCTCTCTCACTTTAATTCGGCGGTCGTCTAGCACCATTTGGTGAACTTTGGCGATGTTTTCGTTGGTAGTTGCAGTTTTTGGACGTCCCGAACGTTCGTCTCCCAAGCTCTTACGGCCACGTTTAAATTCAGCTGCCCAAAATTTCACTGTGGTAAATGATGGTGCAGAGTCCCCATACACAGAATCCAACTCATCTTTGATTTGTATAGGCGTATTGCCTTTCAAAAACAAATATTTAATGACAGCTCGATACTCGATTTTGTCCATTTTCATAAAAACACTCACATCACCTCACTCAAACGATGTTACATAACAACTGAGCGTCCAAAATGGCTGAAACTTTGGTGAGTAACTGTCAACAGATGAACAACGAAATTCACTAGCTTTTATTTACGAGTGTTGCCATCTTCATGTTGAGGTTGGAAACTTTTCAGACAACCCTTGTAAAGAGGCCTTTAAGCAAAATTACCAGTCTTTCACGCCCAATATAGAATGAGACACAAAGGACCACAGCAGTTAAGGAGCATCCATAAATAAAAAAAAAACTGCTTATTCATAACCTCTTGTAGAAAGTAACAGTCCTTGCTGCACAGGTGCTTTAAGAGTAGACTTACATTTTTCTATATTCCTAGATGATAGTAATTTTAAGCTGTTTTGGAGTGTATAAAAATTGTAACATTCATAGTAAACTCCTTTATAATAGCAGATTAAATTAGCACTAGGTGTGTGTAAACCAATTTTTTGTCTTAGAATAATTAGACATCAATATGTTATGTATACTCACATTTTTGGCAAACTTGATCCTTAATGTAGAAACACACAAGGCCTAGGTGGACACGAATGCAATTCCCTGCAAACAAAAATACAAATGTTTTCAAACAAATTTAGTGAACATTTATGAACAGGCAAACAAATGCACTTTATATTTGTGAAGAGTTTGTGGAACCTCACTACATTTGCATGAATGTTTAAAGTGTATCCACACCCAGTCGCAAACACATATTTGTGTAAAATAACCACAGGCAATAGTGCTCTTTACATTTATCTCTCATTCAAGAAAAAGACTAGTAAATGAAATTGGTGGATGCATAAGTTTGTTCAATGTAGTTCAGAATAATAATACTGAAAATATTTTGGAGGACTTTTAAATCATAGTGCTGGGTTTAAAAGCTTTTTCAGAGTGACACCAAGTGATTTTGAAGAACTAATTCAAATGATACATCCTCAAATCTGTAAAAGTGACATTGAATATGTATAACACCTGTAGACCCTGACCAATTGTAGCAGCTTTTATAGAATTAAGTTCCAATATTATCATTCATTAATTTTTCATATGAATTTATTCTTACTCGGCTAAACCTTAAAATGAAAATCTCTAACCCTAAGTAAAAAAAATAAATCTTTAACCCTAAGTAAAAGAATACAAAATTTAAAGAGATGGTATATCCATCTGTTACACACAGTAGCAGTAACTCTCAGATTCTTAGCAAGTGGTGATTCTTACATGTACACATTTGTGTGCACATTTCAAATTTAAAAACAGTCTATTTAAGAACAGAGTTTTTACAGATTAATCAAAGCATAGAGTGTACTTTTCTTCTGTAGTGGTACTAATTTAAAAATGATTTCTTTTGAGTTGTGCCACTGTTCTTGCAATGTATCAACCATGCATTGTTGAACATAAATACAAAGTTTACCTCATTGTTGTCAACATCTTGTTCAGTTGGTCTGCTTCCTCTAGACTCATAGTCATAGAATAAAAACAACAGCTTTTCATATTCAAACCAATGTGCCCCTTTTGTAGAAGAACCACTGCATTTAGAACCCATTAATTTTTTATGTTCACACCTAAATTAATTTTTTAATGCTTGAATTTTCTTTTCCATATCGATTATGCTAACTTCATATCTTTTTGGCAGCTTTTTGATTGTATCATTTTCCTTTTTCCTACTTTATCATCTTCATTCTGCACATCCCACAAGCATGAAGGAGAACGTATGTACTCAATCAGTGATAATGTTGTTGTTAATCCTTATTTTCCAAAATATTGAATTGTTTCCTGATTTTAAAAGCATGCAACTGAAATGACCTGCAGTACTGTTGACGCCACATGCATCTATCCACAAACATTCTCAGACCTGTGTGTTTGTGACTGCTATCGCACTATTTTCCATCTCGGTTGGAAAAAAAAGAAGAAACCCACCAACATTTTATGCAAACATCAGCATACTGTTTGCAAACAGATTTAAACAAGTGTCAAACATTCTTGAAATTATTAAAATTTTAATCACTATTGAAAGGAAGAGATGTACATATTAAAACATATGGAGAGTCACATGTTAAAACTTACTTCACTTAATTCAGATGTTTAAAATCAGGAAATGTTTTTTGGAGACTTCATTTCCATTCTCAGCTGCTTGGTGACTTTTTGTCTGGTTGCCATCCCTCTTCTGATACATTGCGACCTTGATACCCTCTAGCAGTAGTTGCACATAACTTTATTACTTCGTTCAGTGGCAGGATCTCAAAATTCAATAAGTGAACTTCTGTTTTGAAATACAAATCTTTTTCCAAATATCTAATTCTAAAGCTAAAGTAACAAGTTTTAACAGTTTGATATCTTGTCCTTTTTCATGACTATGCAACCAGAAGTGGTGAGCTATGGTCAACTTATCTATTTGGCTGTTTTTAATATTTCTTTGGTGCTCTTTTAATCTGGTGTTAAAATTTCTTATAGTTTTCCCTATATAAACTTTTTCACAACCTTCAAGGCAATCTAATAAATTCCTGATTTCATTTTGGATGGGATAGTATTTTTGAGAGGTTTATTGAGTAAATTATTCAAACTGTATTTATTTTGGGGAGCCAATCTGATGTTGAATTTTTTTAAAATCTTCACAAATTTATTGAAACCAATAAATTTGTCCATTTAAAAGGTTTAGATATGTGGAACACATTTTTGCTATAATTTCACACAAATTCAAAGATGATGCATTAAAATTACTTAATCTACAGGATAAAGGTGTCAAATTCACTTGTGAAATAGAAAATGGTATGTTACGTTTTTTAGATTTAAAAATTATTAAAAGCAAAAATGGTTTAAAATTTGGTATTTTTAAAAAACCTACATATGTGGACAATTAGATTAAGAAGAATAAATTCAATGCAATTTCCCATCCATCAGCAGCCTTCCGAAGTTTAATACATAGACTCCACAGTATACCACTGGATCAAAAAGAATATTTAAGAATATCACCATATTTTAGAAACAGCAAGCTTCAACAATTTAGAAACAACTTTGATAAACAAATTAATCAAACGTGGTTTCAAAAACAAAAAATTGAAGCAATTGACCACATTAAAGGAACAGATAATAAAGATTGGAAATATAAACAATTTACATATCATCCATGGCCTTTCAATAAATTTGTGAAGATTTATTCAGTATATAAATTCAGTATCAGATTGGTTCCCAAAATAAATACAATTTGAATAATTTATGCAATGAACCTCTTAAAAGTACTATCCCATCCAAAATGAAATCAGAATTTATCCGACTAACTGTGAAGATTGTGAAAAATTTTGCATAGGGAAAACTATAAGAAATTTAAACACCACCAAAGAAATATTAAAAACAGACAAACAGATAAGTCAGCTGTAGCTCACCACTTTTGGTTGAATAATCTTGAAATAGGTCAAGATATCAAACTGTAAAAACCTGTTACTTCAGCTTTAGAATTAGATATTTGGGAAAAGATTTATAATTGCAAAAAAGAAGATCACTCATTTAATTTTGAGATCTCACCTCCAAACGAAATAATAAAGTTATGTAGAACTACCTCTGGAGGTCATCAAGGTCACAGTGCATCAGAAGAGGGACAGAAACCAGCTACCAGTCATCAAACAGCTGAGGATGGAGTCGAACGTCTCCAAAAAGTGTTTCCTGATTTTAACCATCTGACTTAAGTTTTAACATGTGACTCTCCATATGTTTTAATATTAAAGTGTTAAACATTTGTTTACTTCTGTTTGCTTGTTTGTGGGTAGTTTTAGGTGTGGACTAGTGCTAAGCAAGAGAGTGTCATGTTCAACTTTTGAAATAGCCCTTTACATAGTGCTGTATTATTTGCATCACATATGATTTGGATAATTTTTTTTTTACTACAAAGACTCTACTTTAAACAGAATTGTCCCAGGGTATCAAACCACATTGCACTACTGAACAAAAGTCTGTTGTGTTACACTCATGTTACTTTCTCTACTCTTACACAAACCATCTTTCAAATGCTTATTCTCCATCTACTTCATGTTAATCGAGAAAAACAATTGCAGGAGCTATCTTATTGCTAATTTTCTTGTAGGTACAAGGAGAATATGGTAAGCTTTAAGTGATAGTCAAATCTTGTAAGAGCTGGTTGCTATGTGGAGCGTTTCATTCTGTTTGCATGTCCAGGACATAAAAAAACAAATAACGAACTCCCATTTGAGAAAAAGTATACGTATTGGAAAATTCAAACAAATAAGGTATATATCAGAAATGGTTCACTCCACAAAAAAAAAAATATATGACATTAATTATGTGTTTTAACGATTCTATGTTGTTTGTGTAGAAAACTTTTGTCTATCTCTTACGATTTACCAGTTATGCAAAACCCATTCAGAAAGAAGAGGACTATTGGGGACATTCCCAGAAATTTCAGATATACATATTATTTGTCATAAAAATATCTTAAATATATGATATTTTGATCAAAATCATTTCAGTCATTTTTGAGAAAATCAAAATTTTTTAAAAATACCAAGTTTGGTATTTATCCGACTTTTCGTTTCTGAGTTATGCTGTTCACAGACACACATGGACCTTTTTCTAAAAGTGCCTTTTTGGATTCAGGAGCCTCAAAACATGTATGTCCGGCGAAATCTCAGTGTCAATTATTTAGTGGAATGCAATACGTTCCCTACTTACTATATGTAGCAGAGAAAGTAAAAATAAGCAAGTACACTGCTTTTAAGAATGATTTGTACAAAAAAGGAATTTAGGGCTTATATCGCAATCTCCAGTTAAAAGCTGAGGTTTTTCTAACTTGTTGTTACTGGTACCTGCTGGTTAGCCAGAGTGCCCTGTATTACGAACATAGGGTAACTGTAGGGTAGTTAACCTGTTGGTATGATTGGCAATGTTTTAGTATGTGATTCCACAGGTGGAAACTTGTTACATTATATCTTTAAAATAAGTTTTCTGTTGTAATTTTTTTGAGTTCACCATCTGATTTCTACATATAATAAAATCTAAAGTTTCTATTATATTAGTTTAAGGAATTTCGCGAGTAATACAGAATGTTTTTGATGGCTGGATGCGTTCAGGAACATAATAAAGCATACTTGTTAATCTAAAGATTTGTATAGGTTAGGTAATGGCACATTTCTAAGGATTATGCCATTAGTTTAGTTTGCATTGGAATAGGTTAAGTGTGTTTTGGTATGTTTAAAAGTGCTGTTAATAAAGTTCTTGGAGATAGTGTAAAATAGGGTAGCTATACATGTAGCATAGTTTGAAAATAAGTTGGAGCCTTTTTGGAATATTAGGTTATATGGGATTTCACTCTTAATATGATTTAAGTTAAAGGAAAAATAGATTTTGCACATAACATAAGAAGGCATTGGTAGCAGACAATGCTAGAATCTATCTTGATTCTAACATTTGCCAACACATGTTGCATTAGTGTTGCTGCTAAAACATTTGAAACTGATGATTATAGCAGTAATAAAATGGTTTACCTGATATATGTTAGTACCATACTTATTTTATTTCTGCCAGGTGCTTAATGGCACGAAGGTATTAGTCATATAGTTTACTACACTATATTGAAATTTGTAACAGCCACAGCTAAGAAACAATTTCAACAACTGTATTGAATTTAAATAAGACCATAAATTCAGGAAGTGGTTGTGATGCTGCTATAGATTATTACAGAGCAATAGAGCCATAGTGCAATTTTCGTTCATCTGAATCATTTCCAAACTTCCCCATCCCTTTTCTAGAATTTATTTTTTGGAGATCTTATTCCTATTATATAAATAATGCCTGAGCATTCACTTCAGCATCACTACAAAAGGAATAATGTAGGCAGTGGCATACAGTAATATTTTTCAGGGGGGACCAGCTGTAATGGAACTGTCATAACATTATTTAATAGATCTACACATGAGATAATATATAAAAAAATGTTATAGGTAATACATATTAAAATGAATATAAGGCTTACATCCTGCATTTTCATCTGTATATCAATGGAATTCTCCTCGGAAAATCCTTTGTATGACATGGTCATAAAAATGTCTTTGACTTTGAATTTTGTGCAGTATAGCCTTTTTGATTGATAACAATGAAAGTTGGAAAAGCCTCTCTTTGCTTTGGGTGTTCATATATAACTCTTTATATTTCTTAAACAGGAAAATATACGTTTTACTATAGATATGCTCACTGGAATTGTAGTTATGAGGCAGCATAATTTATAAACTTTTAGAAATGCTTCTCCTAACTCACTGCCTTTCAGAAGCTTTGCAATTTCAGTCATTGTCCTGCCTAAAAATTCTGAAAACCTATACACAGCTACTAATTCACTTTGCAAAATTTTGGAAAATCTAGTTTTGAAAGATTCCACCTTTTCGAATCAAGTAGCTCAATAAATTTTAGTTCTTCTAAATTGGTTTTCCATTTGGCTAACTATCATGTCAATTATCTTGTAGGGACGCAAATATTTTATTCTGGGATTGTCCATTCACCTTCCTGTCATTGCTTTCTAGCTTAATTCTCATTTGCGTTACTTTCATCTAGTGTTACATACATATTATCAAAATTTGGTCAAGATTCATGAATGAAAGAAATGTCTCTTTCACTTTCACAATGCAATAATTTACATGAAAAGTCTTTGTATGGAGAATATTGAATAAGTATCAGCGAGAGCAAAAATATAACTGAAAATTTCCAACAGAAAAGAAAAGGTG
Organism: Deroplatys truncata; assembly: GCA_030765065.1. NCBI lineage: Eukaryota > Metazoa > Arthropoda > Insecta > Mantodea > Mantidae > Deroplatys > Deroplatys truncata. The sequence continues at coordinate 603,792,242 of CM060990.1, read as the reverse complement.
AAGTCCTTCAATGAATCTAAATATCCTCTGGCACAAATAAAAGTGTCACTATCCCAGGAGTCTGGGTCATCAACAATATAAAAAAAAAGAGATCGGCTCTGGCATATTTGCATGCATCGTTTTCACACTTCTAGAGTTGCAATTCTAATGCATAACTGGAAACCTCTTGTTGACTTCCGATGCATTCAGTGCATTTACATGCTTTGTTGAAAGAGAAAAACTGAACAAAAACAGCTCAATGTCTTGAAAAATATTTTACATTCCTTTATAAATTGCACTGACTGTGATAAAACTAAGTTGAGTCGATGAGCATAACAGTGGATGAAAAGTACATTGGGGAATCTTTTGCTCACTAGCGCTTGCAACCCATTTAAATGACCAGAAAATGTTGCAGCCCAGTCATATCCTTGAGCTATGATCTTGTTCTCAGACTCACACTGAAAGTCTGTAAGGATTTTATATGCATGCTCACTTGAGCAACTGCAGAGCAATTACTGCTGACATCTGTAAAGCCAAAAAAATCTATCCTGAATTTCACCCTCGTTTGCATAACAAATGACATTGGAAAGCTGAGATAATTTTGCAACATCCATCGTTTCATTCAGCATTCAAGCAACAGAAGATGCACATTTTACTTCTTTCCTTTATTATGTCTAATATTGTGTTGCTAATACTTTCAATAATATTTTGAGTTCCATATGATGTTCCTTTGAAAACTTAAGCACTTTGTTGTAAGTGTGTGTCTAATTGGATGTCATACTTGGATAGCATGTGCAAGAACTTTATATAGTTTCCCCGATTAAGGAATTCATTATGCTCATTATAATCTCTGAAAGGTAGCTCTTGTTTTGCCAGTAGGCAAGTTACATTGATTAATTGCTTCACTATTTCTCTATTAGAGTCAACTTCGGTATTGTGTTTCAAAACATCTGACCTGCATTGTTCACTTAGTTGAAAACTCTATCCTTGTTTTACCAAAAGTTTTCAATTTCATTATTGCAGATATATGTGATTACATCTTTTCATGCTGAATCTTTGCTTTGTGAAGATTACTGATATCAGAAAAACCTACACTATTCCATATTTCTCTATCGTTTCAAAAAGAATATAAGGCCAACAAAATGATTTGTCTCTCGTTTACATGCAGTTAGCCATTTTGAAGAATTGTAGTATTCAATTTTGAAATGACGTACATAGTTTTTCATTTGTGTACTCATGGAAACGTCTGGAGTAGACCTACTCTTTACTATAATGTCTTACTTAAACCCAAAGCTCTGAACGAAGTACTGGTACTTAACAAACAATCCAAAATACAACATTGTGACTGCTGGCAGGCATGACTGGCTGTGCTGCCGGATGACAATTCAGCTCAAGGGAAGTCTCTTCCCCACTCCTACACTTTTTCACTCTCATGCAGCTGACATCATATGGAAGGTTCACTACTTATCCATCATGGCCTGTATGCATCATCAGGTCTCAATTAGGCTGTGGTTATTTTGATTTTACATTTGTATATCCTACTCTAAAATAACGCATTCTGTGGGTTACGTATTCTGCTAATGTCACATTATATTACAATCAATATAGTACTATTACAATTGGTATGGAGCAGGATGCTTGTATAGATGCAATTTGATTCTTGCATTCACATTTAAATCATCTCCTATTATACCTATTTCTGTTTATCATCTTAAAACATTACTTAAAATTCTACAATACTGTAGAAGGTATCAGCCTTCAAATTACAGTTTGTTACATGTTTAACCAATAAAGATAGCAAGTTCCTATATTTTAAAGTAATGTTAACTGTGACAGTGAATTGAATCTGATGCAATTGTATTGCATGTAGTACAGGTGCATGCAATACATTTTTTCACAGGTGCATAAACATACATCCACCACAAAACAATGCTCTCTTTCTCTGTCAGCATATAAAATGTTTACACTGTTTTTATTTCTTAGAAGTTATTGTGTTAACTGTGACTGTGAATTTAATCTGACACAAGAGCATAAACATACACCCACCACAAAACATTACTGTTTCTGGTACATACTCATAAAAAACTTATTGATTGTGTACCAATTAGTTTTAGTTGCAAGCTGAAGTGCAAATCTAGTGGTATCTTGTAAAGTGCAGTGCGTGTATGTTTGTGTGTCCATGCTAGCCTCTGGTTCCCGAGGTCGCAGGCTCAAACCCGGCAGAGCCCGATGGGGTTTTTGGGGCGTAAAAATCGTTAGCATGGCTTCCTTTGGAAGGGAAGTAAAGCTGATGGTCCCATGCCATATATTTACAGCACCTAAAGGTATCTCAAGCCTGATAAAGAGATCTCTGAGCAAAATTTCCAGTCTTTCACATTCAATACAGAATGGGACACTAAGAATCATAGCAGTTAAAGAGCATTCATAAATAAAACTCACTCTCAATTTCAAAATTGACCAGCCTTTGAGAAACAAAGCTAATTGTGCTGCAGCATAATGCTCTAATATATGAACAAAAATGTCTGAAGTTATGTACCACAATTTCCCTAGAGATGATAAACTAAGACAGGTTTGGGTTTCTCAGTATAAACAGAGTGATAAATACAATCCTGATAATGCTCAAATGTGCTCAGTACATTTTTGCAAAGACTATGAACGTCACTTAAAAATCTGATGTGTTACATTCAATGACTTTCTCAGCCCTCTATCGCTTATTAGTAGGTGTACAAATTATTGTTATAAAAGTTTATTTTCCTATCTACTTCATTTTAATTGAGATAAACCTTTGCAGAAATAGCTATAGTACACATTTCGTTATAAATAAGGGAACAACAATAGTCAAACGTTTATGAACTGGGCACCATACACTGACCTTAAAATTCCATACTCTTTCCATCACATCGCGAGAAACAACTGAAAATTGACTGGACTTTCAAAGAATGGCTAAGTATTGATCAATTCAAATCATTAATAACAGATATCTTGGAAATGGATGGTGCCATAAAAAGTTATTTGAAATAAGTTGTGTGTTTTAAAGACATCTACAACTTTGTGCAGTGCATTTTCCTCTGTTGCTTAACTTTCACCACTTACACAATATTGTAAAAAATTCCTTCCAAATGAAGGAGCTCACAAGCTATTCCCAGAAAATTCAAAATAAACATTTTATTTTTCATGTAAATATCTTTAGTACATGGCATTTTAATCAAAATCGCTAGTCATTTTTCAGAAAATAAAAAATTTCTAAAAATCTTCCATGTAAAGGGTAGTTTGGAGTGGGAAAGATTCTTCAAAATCTTTTTGTCGAATCTTTGGAAGATACTGAACCTAAATATCAAGTTTGGTGTTCATCAGACTTTTTATTTTTTAGCTTTGTTGTTCACATACACGCATGTGCGCAGACCTTTTTCTAAACATACTTCTTTTTGGATTCAGGGAGCTTCAAAGCATATATTTCCAATGAAATCTCGGTATCAAATTTTTGGGTGGAATGCAACACTTTCTCTACTTGATATGTACAGGTAGAGAAAGTAAGAAATAAAAATTTCTGCTATGGAGGAGCAAAGTTCCAGGAAAGATCACCAGTGGGTAACATCCAGCTCTTCTATGACAGCATGAATGATCACTTCTAAATGTAAATCAAATTTATGTTACAAGACAGACTATTTCACTTTATCTTAGCAGTACCCCAAACATTAGTTGTGATAGCTAAGTTGCTTGTAATCAGTATAAAAGTTGAAGATAACCCAAGCATTTTCACGGCAAATAACTTTTTCAATACATGCAATTGTTTATGTTATAGTTATTTAAGCACCCATTTGCTATATATATGTACAAATTCCTGCATTGAAATACACAGCTTTGCGTATCCATTTTCAATTGCCAGTTGAAGAGCATGCGTGTCCAACTTTCCCTATTGCATATTTGATGGCAGCCAATGGGAACAAAATATGCCAGAATGGACTACCTTCCCTACTCCACTTGGATTCAGCTGATGTGAGATGCAGAGGACTTGTATCCTGAACCAAGTCCCTCTGCATGAATACTAAACAGTGTAAAACGTATTGTTTTAATCCATTGTTACAATTCACAGGACACTTTCAACACTTAACTCATTATACACAAAAACAATAAACATATTCTTTCTAACAAGAATGGATACACAGAAGTTGTTTACCAGTGATCGCTGAGCGTGTGTTATTTTTCACATGGGCCAAGAAACACATACAGTGCAGCTAGTCCTAAGCGAGCTGATTGGTTATTACTGATGGCAAGGGGGAAGCTGGAGTGTTGGCTAAGGCACAGACACTGAGCAAAATAAAAAAGATTATTGTTGTCATGTCTTCTATAGTTGAAATACGAAGTTTAATAAAGTTTATATACAAGCTGATGATACTTAGGGGACCAGCCTAGTCCACTGATTGCATGACCCTGAATGTATAGGTCTTTCAGTAGATAAAAATATTTCAGAGTATTAAATTATATAGTTTTTGCTGTTAATATGCTCTGTGTAATTGAATGAAGTTATTAATAAATGCTTACGTTTAGAGAAGAAAAACCCCCATAAACAAACAAAACAAAAATATCAAAAGCCTATGTTAAGTACCTAAAATTTGGCTATTAATATACTCTTGTAGATTAGTGTGGAAATATGTTGGGTGATTTTGGAATATTAACTTATGTGGATATTTGTTTTCGGTTTCCTATATGTTAGTAGGAAAATGGAATGTAAAGTTAAATTTCACTGTTATTTCATAATGGATACATTTAAAATAGGTTAGATGCATGAATATTAGGTTAATATGAGTTACATTATATATTTAAGGAAACATACTGTCATTCACATTAAAAAAAGAAGAAGAAAATAAAACGATATGCCAATTATGTCTCAGAATAATGCTGGAGGTATTATGCAACAGAAAAGTAATTAAACGTAAAGGAACCATTGCAACTTTCGACAATCTAATGCCATTTATGAAATTCACCCTTGTCCACAAATCTGGAAATTACTCTTTTGAAAGTGTACTTATTTGGCTCTCTTCCTGTTGTGTAAATATTGCTCTGATATTTTGCCTTGGAATCACTATTGACTATCAATGGAGATCAAAGATACTCCATTTTTGTATGGTTACCTCCAAGTTAGTATCCTAACCACTAGCCGAGGTGGCGGTTAGTTCATTGCTAAGAATAACTACCTGTTAGCCAAAGGTCATAATATGAAAATTTGCCCTGACTCTCAGTTAATTTCTAACCGGAATCTTAACTGAAGATTGTAATACAGGCCATAAGTGCAGGTATTGCCAATATTAGTTTTACGATAATGTACTCAACATGAGCTTTGCAGTTTAGATGCATATCAACCTAAGTACTGTTGGTCTTGTAAAGCATTATCAGTGCCTACCAGCAGAATGAAATTTTAGAAACTATATGTTGCAAATTTTAATATTTACAGACAATTCATTGGCCTGAAACCAATTGCGTACAGTATAAAGATGTGATTCAGTTTTGATCCAAGATCTTTTTGCCTGACACTATTACACTGGTATTGTCCAGAAACAAAACCATAGTTATAATATTTTTCATTGCCAAAGAGAGGTGTTCTGTAAGTTGAGTAAGTGGAAGGAATTCTGGATCAGCTTGTTAGGTACTATTGCAAATATATTTTGACATATTTATGCCAAACTTTGTACATGTGTGGAAAGGAAGTAGTTATGTGTGTTTATAAGTTACTGATTGTTTTACGAACAGCTTAGAAACACACACAACTACCTCCTTTCCACATAGGTACAAAGTTTAGCATAGATATGTCAAAATATATTTGCAATAGTACCTAACAAACTTATCCAGGATTCCCTCAAATTACTCAACTTGCAGAATCACTATACAAATCACTATGGAAACTGAAACTGAAGGCACATTGCCATTTGGTATCTATCAGATACCTACACATTCTGAAAACTACATAAAACAGTAGTTTCTACCCAGTTTCTCACAAAGATGTGGTCCTAAACAGTTTTAACAGATAGATTGGTTTACACCTCCTTAACAGAAGGAGAATACAAATAAGAATGCAAACACATAGTCAACATGGCATTAAACAATGGCTTCACCAAACAAATCATCTACAAAAGAAATAGCAAATTCAAGAAATAGAAACACACCAAAGGTTTCACTAAACTCATTCAACAAAAAACAAAATGGTTTTCAAAATGTTCACTTCCACCCAAATATTCACTATAAATTCCCTATTAACATCTTTATAAATAACATCTTTAAAAAAAACACATCTGCCTAGCCATCCAACTTTTTGTTATTAAACTGATTGTTAAGGAATCACACAACAGAAGCCACTGTGATTTGTTGATAGGATTTCGCTAAAGAGTAAACATTTAAGTGCCTCCACAGAAAAATTCAGTAAGGAACGAAAGCTTTACAAGCACAAGAGATAGGTTTTTTAATGGAAACACATCTGTGTAACAGTATAGAATTGTCCAGATTCAATGCAACACAAATAAATAGAGAATTATCACTTGTCTGCTTTCTTATTATCTAGTTTTGATTGAAAATACTTTACCCTATTTTTTTCCTCATGTGAACGACGACATTCAAACAAAACCAGTTAAAAATTTGGATTGCTATCTAAAGCTACCGAAACCACAAAAAGTTTTTGTATAAAAGTTTAGTTTTTGTATAAATGACCAGATTTGGTTGCCACCTCTACATGCGCAACACATTGATATGCTTATTGCTGTATAACAGGCTTTCAGTATTTTACTGGAAATTTAATTCAGTTTAGTGTAACATTCAAATGAGCATTTATATCACAAAAATTTTACAAGTCTGTTGCCACTTTAGCCCTGCTCTGACTTTCCATTGTTTGAGTACACAGAGCACACTGAAGGTTATAAGTGCAAGAATACAAATGTTTACCATTAAATTAGTCATTTGTGTCTTAGAACACTGAGCGGGATGGCTCAAGCGGTAACATCTGTGGCCTGCATTTGGAAGATCCTGGTTTCAAACTCCCATGGCCAACCAATTTGACAGCAGGTTTTTTTGCAGTTTTCCTTGGTCACCAGGCTGGGTTGAATAATTTGATATGCAACTTTTCAAGTCATCCCTTTCATCATTACATTTCATTTCCTTCTTCACCACCATACCAGGTATTAGGCTAATTACCATCCAGGATGTGCTATGATCCAGGCTTTGCTTGCTCCTCAACAGGCTGCTGACCTAAGGCATTGACTTATAAATCCTTGGGGATGTAAGTTATACAAAGAAGAGGGTAATCAGTTAAAGAAGAAGTATCTTAGAAGAGCGGCATATTTGAGTGTAACAGGTACTATAAAGCTAATCTTTAACCTACACACAGCCAGTATGATTAAAAATAGTTTCACAATGCTGCATATATGAACTAATTCTAGCATATGGGAGAAGTCCAATAATGAAAGTTCTTGCAATAGTGAGTTACCTTTGAGTTTATAATAACCATATAGTCAAGTGTGCCTAGTAGTTCTGGGCAACATTAAATAAAAGAAGTCCATTGTACAGTTTGTAAGGACTGCCATTATAACTCAAGTAAAAAGAGTGTCTGCATAGAATGTCAAATATACATGTCCTAGTCATGGCATTGGCCATTTTCTTGTTTTAACTACCTTTTTACCTTTTAGTATTATTATAGACTTCATTTACTAGGGCAAATTGTGAAAATTTTAATGCATTCCCTTGAAAACCTCTATAATTACTTTCTGTGGTTCTTAAACAACCAGCAGATATTCTGTTTTTGAAATTTTGATTTCATCATCTTGTCTTTAACAGGTGTTGACAAAGTGCAGCAGTCCACTTCATTACAAAAGGCTACTGCAGTGGTATCCATGTAACACGATATAAGCTGGTTAACATATTTATATGAGAGTGCTTCAGATCTTGCCTTTCATGCTGTAAACTCAACACGCTGTCTGTTACTGACCTGCACTATACATAAAATGGAAGTTTGGAAAGTTCTCTATCAGAGAGTGCTTAATTTTCAAAAACAGTCCTATCCATGTCTACATACTTGTGGCAAAATTGAATAAGCTTTCCTTCACCCCCTCAATGAGGGGATCAGGCACTGTATGCATTGCTGCTTGCAATTCCCCATTACTAATGTGATGGTGACCGATCATTTGTCATCCTCCGTTGTGTAGTGGTTACCATGCTAGCCTCTAGTTCCCGAAGTTGCGGGTTCAAACCCGACTGGTTGATGGATTTTTTCAGGCATAAAAATTCTTAGCATGGTTTCCTTCAGAAGGGAAGTAAAGCCGGTGGTCCTGCGTCATAGATTTACGGCATGCAAAAGAACCTCAAGTCTGATAAAGGGGCCTCTGAGCAAAATTACTGGTCTTTCATGCCCAATATAGAATGGGACACTAAGGATCAAAGCAGTTAAAGAGCATCCATAAATAAAAAAAAGAAAAAAACAGTGACCGATTAGATGTTCCTTCAGCTTTGGAAAAAGTCACAGGTGCAAGATCAAAGTTGTATGGCTGGTAAGATAAAACTCATGAAACTTCAGATGCTGCAGTGCATGTTACAGGCCAGATTCATAGTTGAACTTTAAGCATAAACTGAAACCTCTTAAGTTATAAGTGCTTCCTCACAATGAGTGAATGCCTAAACATGTTTGCAATTCATAGATGGCATATAATAGACATGTGATCTGTGAATACTTACAAACGTAGAAGACATGGCAACATGCAAGGATCCGTGGCATCATTTCCATTCCTTCATGCCATTGGTCATTTGGTGATGAATGCATGTCGACTGTTGCAAATTTGATACATGCTTCCATTTTGTTTAGTTGCTGCTACAGGAATAGCACATGTGGGATTTGAGAGAAATGCCTAAGCAAGCAATACAGGGGAAGGCAGTTACCCACAGACAAAAGAGTACTCAACAGTAGGAGCATTTAGTTTGGTTTGGTTAGGAACTATACAAGAAAAGTGCTTTCACAGTAACTTATTATAAATTTTATTTTAAAAACTACTGCAACTGAACTTGTTATTTTCACTTCTCAAAGAGAAGTTATCTGAATAGTTTAACTTTCATCTAAAACACTGCAACATTCTTACTTTACAGCAAGGCTCCTGGAAAAGCAATTAAATTGAGAACATGCATAAAAGGGAACTGTAATGATAAAGTACACAATTGAAAACAAAGTGAAATAGAGGCTATATTTATATTCCAACATGTGAAAATAAAATAAATTGCAGTCGATTGTGGCTGTGAAAAGTTAGGTTTTAATATAAAGGGAGAAATAGTATTCTTTACTATTTCAAAAGTATAAATTAATGGTGAAGTGAACCTTTATTATATTTTATGTTAATCTATTCTCCACAAAAAAGTTGCCACTTCCAGCTGTGAAATGTTAGTTCTTGCCCAAGACACAGATGTTTACTGTGAAAGTTATCTATAATGTTATGTGAAGCGAATGATGCTTTATTACATTTTATATATTTGATCATTATGCACAAGAAAATTGCTTCTGGTAGCTGGAAAGGTTAGTTCACATCCAAGGGACAAAATTATTAGTACTTTCACTGCTCTTTGTAAAACTGCATAATTTTTATATGAAGTGAGGTATTACTATTTTACATTCAAATTCAGTGCAACAGTTTGCTGCTTGTAATTCCTGAGTAGAAGCCCCTTGAAAGATTCACTAATAATGATACAAAACAAAATGACAAGCAGAGGCAGATGGCAATCAGCTTCATTATGCCAATAATGATTCAAGAGCAGAAAATTAATGGAAGTAATAGTGAAAAGAGGCTAATTATGTTTTTATATGCACATTGCATGCTCTTATTGCACAAAAGGTGTTTAAAATAGGTTAGGTGTTATTGGTTAATTAAATGTTTGCCATGCCTAAAGCTTAAGTGTAATAGGTTAGGTTTTGTGTATATTAATAAGAGCAGATAAAACTAAACATAATACTACTCATCGCTCATTTCCAAAGGATTATTTGCATCCCTAATGTATCTTTCTGCAATGCGGAAAGCATGGGACTTGACATATTCTGCAAATTCCTCCATTTTTACCTCTTGTGTGGTGGTCAGCTGATATGCAGTGCTTTTTTTTCACCCTGCAGCCACCGCATGGCAGCTCACATGCTGGTCACTGCAGCTCAGACTCCCACTGAAACCGCCTCACGTTTACATATTTACAGATACAATTACAATGATAATAAGCAAATACCTTATCATAAGAGATGTCAGAAATGCCCTCCTTTATCTGCATATCTCTGGCATCATCTCAGGAAATTTTCACTCACACTGGGGAGTTTCAGTGTCCAAAACTGAGTGAATTTCTTGTCTCATGTTTTCTTTTAGTTTTTCCAATGTATGGGGTTTGTTGCACACACCTTATTTTTCAACTTCCACCATAGATAAAAATCGCATACAGTTAAATCAGGAGATTGAGACAGCCAGAATTGTTACTAATTATCATTCAAAAATTTCCTAAATTAAATTTAATGACTCATCAAGAGTAAGCACAATAGCAAAGTGTTATTGGAAAAATCCAGATTGACATTCAACGCTGGTCAGCTATTCAAAAAATGGTGTAAGTCATTCCAGTATCTCTCTGCATTTATTTGTTAAAAAAATATAGGTCCTATTATTTTGTATGCATTTACTGCATACCAATGTTTGCATCACACAAAGGATTCTCATGTGTAAAATCGGGTTTCCTGTTCTCCTCTGTCTGTTATTTTATGACGAAGTGTAGCCATGTAAATGTAATCATGTTTCGTCAGAGTCTATTAAATGTGGGTCAATTACTCATTTTACAAAATCCAATTAAAGAAATTTATCTGACTCTGAAGAGCACATGAAAAATAAGATTATGCAACAAACCCCATACACTGGAAGAACTAAAGGAAAACATCGGGCAAGAAATTCTCTCAATTTCGCATATTGAACTCTCGGGTGTGAGTGAAAATTTCCTGAGATGTCAGAAATGTGTGGACACAGAAGGACAACATTTCCAGCATCTCTTATGGCAAGGCATATGCTTATTATCATTGTAATTGTAACTATGAGAACGTGAGGCAGTTGCGAGAATATTATAAGTGTTTCTGGAGGAGTCCAAGCTGTGGAGATTGGCATGGGAGTAGCCATGTGACACCACAGTATGAAGAAAAAGCACTGTATAAGTATAACCACAGATTGACACTCAAGTGTAACTCAAGTGAGTGAGCATGCACCCTTAAGTGGCCATCAAGTGACAGCTGTGAATTGAAACACAAATCTTATGGACCACTTGCACTTGAGTACTGAGTGAATCTGGTCCTTACACTTGTGGACTCGTGTGTAGGTGCACAAAATAATGGTAAAGAACTCCATCTTTGTCAGAATGAACCTGCAGCAATTGTAGTTGTTGCAAAGTTTCCAAATATTGGTTAGAGTCTGAAGTGCATAGTAGAGCCATATTCCATTAGCACAGTGTGAACTGTATAGTCATCAGCACTTTCTCTTCTGAAGCAATGACTTCAAATTTTTAGGAATTGGGGGAAGTTGCTGATAGTAGTCAGAGACAGACATGAGGCCGTCAAGTGCAAAACTCGTCTTATCCAAAAATTAAAAAAATTGAGTTAGACATGGGATTCAATACTTCTTGCAGTTCTCTACAAACTGGTGACTGTGGGTTTGAACAAAGCTCATCTAATACACCTTCAAGAAAGCCCTGAAAACTGCTGTTCAATGCAAAACTCTTCAAATCCATGGTGGCGGTTGATGCAAAACTCGTCTAATCCATCTTACAATTCAGAGCAAAACTTGCCTTATCCAATACTTGTTCCGCTATAATTGTGCTGTATGAAGAGCAAAGCTTGCCTTATCCAGCACTAAGAAATATAGCAGTTTCAGGTTTCTGTTTCCCTACATTGGCAGTCCTGTGTGATTCCAACTGTTTTTAATTTAGTTTTGACTAGTGTAAGATGCAGATGTGTTAATATGGAGTCCTCTGATATTCCGAAGTTGGTGGAAAGGGTAGAACTAGGAAACGGGTATACCGTGAAACAAAATGTGAAAGAGAGAAGAGGGAAAGCTATGTGTGATTGAATTACTATTAAGTAGTATTCTGCTATTTTTGACAGATATGACTCATATAGGAATATGCAGATGTGTTTACAATACAGTCTCAATTGTTAAAGGCCTTCAGCAAGCCTCGGCCCATGCTTGCCTGCCTGCAATCACAACAGCAAGTCATTCCAATGCAGTAACTTGACACAGAAGGACATAAGGAAATTCCACGAAGCCTTCTACTGCTGCAGTTGTAAACTTAAACGAGACTGCATTATACTGACTTACTGTTCAACTGATATACCTAAACAGCAACATGTAGTCAAAGATGATTCTCGGAAGGGTTTTACTACAAAGTATCACGTGAAAAGTGTACAAGGTCTGCCAGTTCAGGGGTGTCAGAAAACTTTTCTGGACATTTTGCAAATATCAAAAGAACACCTTGAAACTGGAATGGCACCAAAGGAATTCCGAGGTGGAGACAGGGTGTCACAAAAAATAGTAATATGAGAGAATCTGTAATTAAATTCATACAGATATTTAAAGTACTTGACATCTATTATTGTAGGAGCAAAACATCAACACGGCAACACTTACCAAGGGAATTAAGCATTAATAAAATGAAACCTATATATAATGTAGAAGCACCTAATTCATTGAAAGTGTCTAAGAGTTTCTTTCATAATATTTTTAATGCAAAATTTAATATAGGCTTCAAAAGCCCTGTTTATGATGTATGCTCACTTTTCTTTCTTATGATGAGAAAATGAAATTGGAAACAGATAAAACTAAACATTCTGATTTGCTGATAGCTAAACAAATACGTAAACTTACAGCTAAGGCATATTTTGATCTCCTGAAAGAACATGAAAATGTAGCAACATTTTCATTTGACTATCAGAAAAATATGGTACTGTCAAAAGTACAGGATCAAGCAGCCAGCATATTACAGCAGGCAGTTATACATGTATAACTTTCCGTGCAGGATTCATCCAAGACAACACTGACAAAACAGCATGCTTGTAATTCTGTTTGGACAGAAAATAACGTCCTAAAGTTTAAAAAAAAATTGTATCAGCAGTATACTGTCAACTGTGCAAATCCAATTTTTCTGGAGTTAAGAAAGTAAGGCTATTTGCAGATGCCTGCTGTGGACAAAATAAAAGCACCACTATGTTAGGCATGTATAATAAATGCCTTGCTATTCAAGGACCACAGAATGTGCAGGTGATAGAAATGATCTTTCCTATTACTGGCCATCAATTCACCCCTCCCAATTGTGTTTTCAGGCAAATAGAGAAAAAATAAGAATGAGACAGACTACCAGTAGGCCTGAAGAATATTTTGAAATCTATAAAAATCATGGAAAGGTAATCACGCTAGGGATAGATATATCTGTACAAGATTGGAAGTATGTTGCAAAGGAAATATTGAAGTCGTCAGGTTCCTGGCATTTTAAATTTAAGGCATCTAAACATATTATTTTACAACGTTTTACCTCAGGCAATGCTCTAGTCAGAGGTGAGGCAAATTATCGGTTCAATTTGTGTGTAGACAAGGCCATTCTGAAGCGAGGCAAAACCTTAGAAATGCATATTGCAAGGCATTTAGATGTAGGTGTAAATGTAAAGGAGGAAAAAGTTAAAGATGTGAAAAATTTATTAAAAAACATTTGGTGATAACTGGGAGAAAGATGAAAGCTTATATTTTACAAGAATTTAATATCTAAAAACAATATTGCCAATAACGATAAAGAAGTAGATGCTGTTTGTGAGAGTTTCTTGAATAGTGAGGAAGGACATCTTAGATTTTTATATGTTTGTTTTTAAATATTAGTTATTACTTACTAGTATTACAGTTTAAACATAATATGTAAATTTTACAAGTCATAAGATGTATGTGATATGAAAACTGGTCAATTTTATTAAGGAAACTATGAAAGGAGTGCTTCATTGATATCCTTATGCGAAATTGGTGAAAACAATTGTGAAAATTTTTATTTTTTTTAACTAAAATGAATTCAGAAATGGTTATAATTATACAAATATTGCAAGAAGTCATTTATTAACATAGTAAAACACAAATATTGAGAAGTAAATGCGAAAATGTTTGCACTTAATTGTAATTTAGTGTTGTGTTTCCACCAAAACTCGCCAAATCCACTACCATTGTGTGCAAAACTCGCCTTATCCAAAATTAAATTTTGATTTACCGTCATATTATTTGAGACTGATTTTCAAGAGAATACTTGCATCTTTAAGGATGTAGTCCAGACATTATAACATTAAGAGAATTATCAAATGTTCTGCTGTTTGCCTAATATTAGTTTTTCACATTTTCTGAAAATTCGTTTTACCTGGATAAGGCGAGATTTGCATTTGACGGCCTCACATGTTACATGCATGCTAGCATAGAACTAAAGAATGGGGATCCAGTTGGAAATGTATAGAACTGTAGAGCAGGAATTGCCTTCTTTAATAGATTCAGATAGATTTTGGAAGGCAGAAGATCACACAAGCAGTATTTTGATATAGTATTTTGGCATTAATGGTATTGCTATTAATCGGAGGAGTAGAACTTAATCCTTGCTTGGAAAAAGAGCAAATTTATGGCAAATTTAGTAGTAGAATGGAGGATCAATGAAAAATAAATGACAAATTTTAGGAAATTAAGTCAATATTGTGAAAATTCAAAGGGGAAGTGAACAAGATGTTAGCAGAATACAGGCAAAGAGTGTCATATTTGGAGAAAGTTGAGGAAAAGGAGAAAAAAATGGACATGTTAATATACAGTGTCAAACAAACAAAAGAAGAAATTAATATGGTAAAAATCGAAAAAATCTTATAGGATAAGTTAGGTTTACAGCTTGATAGATGGAAATAATTGGTGCTTTTAGAGTTGGCAAAATTTTAAACCCAGGATGTAACAGTAAAGCTTGAAACAATGAAAATAAAATGGATAATTGTTACAAATACAATAAAAGTTAAAAGGAACAAGAATATTTTTTCAACGAGATTAGGGAAAGAAAAAGAAGTAAGAGGTTTGTTACTATGAGAAATGAAGAAAGCAAGAGCTACCAGAGAAAAACTTTCATTCGGAATTGACCTTCTGGATAATAGCATATTTGTCAGGTAAATAAAATAATGAGGCAAGTCAAAATTGGAATAGAAGATATGTGAGATGTCAGAGACTGAAGAAGGAGAAGCATTCCAAATGCTGGAATAATGGGAGGCGGTAGAGTAGAAGAGAAGAAGATAGGCGATGATCATATTCATCACCCAAACAGATTGTGCTGGATAAACAGCTGACTGAAGACATTTGTAGAATGACCTCAGGAGCAGCTGCTGGAATTGACATATAGTAGGATGATGGGCTCAGCATTGTATCGCCACATGAAGAGATCATCGTGTAGAGGTTAGCCACACACAGAATTACCAGGAGCAGGACTAAATTTTATTAGTGTGGATTGGACAGAAAACACAGTCAAGGGAAAGAATTGGGGGCTGCATCTGGAAACATAGCTTTGTTTGAAAAATAGAAAAGTAGAGAAAGTACTTAAGTCTTGATGTCAGTTTTGTTATAAGTGATTTAATCCCTGATGGACAGGAGAGATTCCTGTTGAAATGAGTATATTTGATTTGAATGGGAGAAAAGAGGTAATAAAAGAAAAGACAAATGCTGTATTTCAGGTGGAGTAAGTTTTTGTATGTTAGAATATGTTTGCAAATTAAAGTGAAAGTGTGTAATGAATTAGGTGGAAATTCAGTGTTATGCTGCTTTTTAAGTGGCATATGGGAAGGTGAAAGTGTGTATGTAGTAGTGCTCCTCAGAAATTTATTATCCAGATTTGTTTAAGAAGCTAAGATGGAAGAGTTTCAAAATAGAGATACATATAAAGGTTTTATAATGCAAGCGATTGGGAAAGTCAAATTCTGATAATAGATCTTTAATGTGTTTTAGCAGGGGAAGTAAGATAGTTGGAAAGAAGAGTTATAATAATGAAGATGAGAAACTGATGGAACTCTCTGCGGAGTTTAGTGTCTTGATGTGTAATGGTGCAAAAGGAAAGACAATATAGGAGAGTTTATGTTTGTAAATAAGAGTAGTCAGTGTTGTAAGATTACATATTATACAGGGTGCTTAATGAACTACATCAAAATAATTTCAGAGATTGTAGAATGTGTCTGATATAAGCAATTTGTGATTGGCGATGCACGGTCCATGGCGTAACATAATGCAATTATATAATGTTAAAGATATTGGTATCAGATACTGGTTAGTTAGTGTTAAAGCAAATCCAGAAGAAAAATTGGCTTAGAAACTCTTTAAATCTGCTGTACAAGCATAAAAATATCGATTTTTAACAGCTCATTATTAGCATTCCCAAGATATAATGCCACAAAGATCTCGCACATCTCGAACTAATCACTTGACAGTGCGACACTGAACATCTACCTTCTTGCATTAAACAACCTACTATAGAGGTGTTTCTTTAACTGCTTGTGTGGCTTAATGCCAAAAGCTGCTTCCTGAAGGTCATAGCTTATTTACTATCATGCAGTTAACTTTTTTTTT
Organism: Deroplatys truncata; assembly: GCA_030765065.1. NCBI lineage: Eukaryota > Metazoa > Arthropoda > Insecta > Mantodea > Mantidae > Deroplatys > Deroplatys truncata. Next base: position 603,775,629 of record CM060990.1, on the reverse strand, counting down.
TATAATTCCATACGAAGAAGTGTTGTCATACGTATACTCAGGATGCAATTCTGATTGGCCAGTGCAATAACACTACTATCATTTTCTTGATAGTAGTGAGCTGTGGCTTGCTGAGGTTAGTATGCTTAGGATTGTCTGTGAAAGAACATATACACCTTCTTTGAACTTGCAGATATGCACTTTATTTACTGTGAATCAAGAAATAAGGGTTTAGCTGCTGCAGTACTGTGCAGGAAACAGTATCCCGATAGGCACCAATTACATCTAGTTCTAGTTCTAGTTTGAGAAGGGGTGGGTTTTATGCCCAAGCACTGCGACCTTAAGATCTATTGCGCATCCCCCCTTTCATCAGTTAAGTAGTCTGTTGCTCGATATGAACTTAACCAGACTGCTAACTGAGGCTTTCGATAGTTCATCTATCTTTGGAAAGTGACTGCCAAAAATACTTGCTCTTTGACTCGCAAGAGCAGGGCAATCACATAGTAGATGAGTAACAGTCTCATCTCCTTCTAGACATCTACTACAGATAGGGTTGTTAAACAATCCCATTCTGTGTAGATTAAACTTTAGGGCACAGTGTCCTGTAATGAATCCTGTTGCCCATGCAAGTCTTCTTCTACTAAGACCGCGCAAGTATTTTGCCCGGCTGTTATCCAGGTCTGTAATGAACAACTTGGAATGTCTGCAACCCTCAATGGAGTTCCAGTAGTTCTTGTGTTCTGCTTGAGCCCAGCACTTAATAGCCTGTTTCACTGGTCTGTAGGACACTCCTAGTACAGGCTCCGGACCAAAAAATGGGATTTCACTGCCAATCTTGGCTGCTTCATCTGCTTTCTCATTGCCTGGTATACCTATATGTCCTGGCACCCACATAAGTTGAACCTTATTGTGTTCAGCCAGTGCCATTAAGGATTCCCGGCATTCTGAGACGAGCTTTGATTTTATTGATGGTGATTCAAGTGCTTTAAGAGCAGCTTGACTGTCTGAGAGGATAAGAACACTTCTATTCTTATATCTCCTTTTAATGCTTTCCATGACACTGGCTAGGATTGCATAAACCTCAGCCTGGAAAACTGTAGCTAAGGTACCAAGACTATAAGAAATCTTGGTACCACTACCATAAAGCCCAGCCCCCGTTCCCGATTTGGTTCTAGAACCATCAGTATACCAGATTGGGCCTTTGTTATTATGAGGTTTTACCAGTCTTTCCCATTCACTCCGCTGTGGATAGGATACCGTAAATTTCAAATCAAACTTGAATGTTGTTTCAAGAATGTCAGTCCCCATGTTGAGTATCTGTTGTACATTCTTATCCCAAGGAAGCTTGAGATGATTAATATGTCCAGTGTTAGACACTTTGGTTTGGCGACAAATATGGTGATACGCGATCATGGCTTCTGCGTTCATCCATAAGTGGAGAGGTGTGAGCCCAATCAGCATCTCCATAGCCGCAGTTGGAGTAGTTTTGAAGGCTCCCATAATTGAAATGCAGAAGGTCCTCTGTAATTTACAGAGTTCCTTTCTGCACACCTTTAAATTAACTCTAGGCCACCACATCAGTGCGGCATAAGAGAATATAGGTCTCACCATAGCAGTGTATATCCAATACACTATGCTAGGTTTCAGACCCCATGTCTTGCCAAGCATACCTCTACATGTCCAAAAGACTCTGTAGGCTTTGGTAATACATAATTCCATATGATGTTTCCAAGTTAATTTCTTGTCTAAAACAAGCCCAAGATATTTAACTTGTGTTGAATAGGGCACTACCTCACCAAAGAGAGAGAGTCTGGTTAAATCAGGCCCCCTTCTCCTGGTGAAGGGTACCACTACTGTTTTGCTTGGATTAACAGTTAGATTATTCATCTTGCACCAAGCTTCCACTTTCTCAAGCGCCATTTGTAGCACTTGAGAAACTGTGTGAGGAAATTTACCTCTTATGATTATTGCAATATCATCTGCAAAACCTACTGTGAAGTAACCATCACTATTGAGTGCGCAAAGAAGTGTGTCCACTACAAGGTTCCATAGCAGGGGTGATAAAACACCCCCCTGCGGGCAGCCCCTCTCCGTGGACACATCCAGCGTCTCCCCACATAGATTCATGGTTATCTTCCTATGTTGTAAGACAAAACGTATCCACTCACAAAGAAGTGAAGGTACATCGTGTCCATAGAGGGCGTTCGTCACGACATCACAAGATGTCGTGTCAAACGCACCTTCAATATCAAGAAAGGCACCAATGGCTATTTCTCTGGTATTAAGCGCCTTCTCAATAGTCGAGACCACTTGATGAAGTGCTGCTTCCGTTGATTTCCCTGTTTCATAGGCAAATTGGTACTTGTTTAATGGATGTTCCATTAAAACGTAATCCCTAATGTGCCTATCCACTAACCTCTCCAAAGTTTTAAGCATAAAAGAGGAGAGACTTATAGGGCGATAAGCCTTAGCCTGGGCGTAACTAGGACGCCCTGGTTTAGGTATAAACACCACCTTTGTTTGTCTCCAAGCCATGGGTATATATCCATAAGCTAGACAAACTCTAAAAATACCACAAAGTAGGGATTGAACTGAATCAATACCATATTGTAGAAATGCAGGGATGATTAAATCTGGGCCTGCCGATTTATATGGTTAGAACGACTTGACAGCCCATCGTATTTTAGTGACATTGACTACGCTCCTGATTAGGTTCCAATCCTCTCTGTCCAAAGAAAGATGGTCCAGATTTGGTTGCCCCTTCACAGAATTGCTGTCATTGTCTACCTTAAAGTCTGGAAAGTGAGCCCTCGCAAGTTGCAGGAGCGTCTCAGAACCAGACTGAACTACATCACTCCATTTTCCAATTTATTGATAGGTATTTACGAGAGTGTGGAACCTTCAATGCAAACAGGGGCGATACAAGTGTTACATGAACTCGACACACAGTGCAATTGGAGAAATTTCTGCAAAAAGTTGTGGAACAGCCATCTACTAGCACACGCACTACTGCATATGCACTGAGTACTAAGCAAGTTAGCATATGGCAAGCCATACATGAAGAATATCTTCACCCATTTTACTGTCAATAGGTGCAAGCACTAAACCCAGGAGATTTTGGCCCTTGGGTACATTTTTGAAACTGGGCTTTGATCCAGCAGCCTGAATTCTTTTCTTTGGTATACTTTACTGATGAGGCTTTGTTCACCATGTATGATCTAGTTTTCAACTCAAGAAACAGCCATGTATGGGACTATGTCAATCCACATGCTGTTGTGCAGAAGAGCCACCAGCAGACTTTTCAGTGAACATATGAGTCGGAATTATTTCAGACCAAATCATTGGCCCACATCTGCTTCCCCCTCAATAAATGAACATGTTTATCTTTATTTGTTGCAGAACATTGTACCTGTATTTTTAGAAGATGTACCTCTGCATACTCATTGTTGAATGTGGCTATAACATGTTGGAGCTCCGCCTTATTTCTCTCTGGCTGTGCAAGACCATTTGAACCAAGTTTTTCCTACCCAATGAATCAGAAGGGGGAGTCCCAACAGTAGCTTGGCCACCATGCTCTCCAGATCTCAATCCAATTGATTTCTTTTTCTGGGGTCACCTCACGTCTATGGTGTATGAAACATCTATCATCTCAGAAGAGGACTTAACTGCTTGAATTATAGCAGCATGTGATGTTATTTGACACACATCATAAATCTTGGATAGAGTACGATGATTGTTCCTTTGCCACTGTCAATTTTGCCTTGAAAAAGCAGGCTGCCATTTCAAGTAGTTCCTATAAAACTGACGTAAAGACTTTGATGTTTTATGTCTTTATTCTTTCTTTCACTCCTTAAACCACATCTCATTTTGAAGTACAGCATGTGAATGTATTACCTTTTGTTAGCAAGGATTGTAATTAATTGTATATGTTGAAATTAAAATGCATAAATTGAAACATGAATTTAAAACTCAGTCTAAAACGTACTATTTCAATGACTGTTTTCCATACCCAACTGGGTTTCTTTAATGTTATTATTATTTAACTCCACTTGTACATAATTTCTTATGGCAGCACTTCTTGTTAAAACAGCACCAGTTGCCCAGTACCTTATTGTCCACTTGTTTACTTAAGTGATGTTAGTGTTACAATTCCGACTCACCTTTAAATAAAACCTTATATTCTGTTTATTAACAGTACTGTCAAAAAGGAAATGGGCTGCATCACTGACGATTAAAGACATCTGAACATCTGATCAGTGAGTAGTTAACATTAAAAAGTATAAATGGAGAGATGATGAATCAGAAATACAGGGCAACATCCTGCCAGTTCCTTAAATTCTGAGGTTAATTCGAGGGAAAGGAGTATTTCTTCAACACCTCTTTTAGCAAGGTTAGTACTCATGATATTTTCAAACCTATGGACCCATTGCATTATTGTTTACTGCAAACAAATCACACCACGTGATGACACATTATATTCTGTTTGTTAACAGTACTGTCAAAAAGGAAATGGGCTGCATCACTGATGATTAAAGACATCTGAACATCTGATCAGTGAGTAGTTAACATTAAAAAGTATAAATAAAGAGATTATGAATCAGAAATACAGGGCAACACCCTGCCAGTTCCCTAATTTCTAAGGCTAATTAGAGGGAAAGGGGTATTTCTTCAACACCTCTTTTAGCAAGGTTAGTACTCGTGATATTTTCAAACCTATGGACCCATTGCATTATTGTTTACTGTAAACAAATCACACCACATGATGACACATTGAAGTAAATGTGAAACCTCTTCTGCATTATTACCATTGATTTAGTCTCATGGAAGAAATGAACAACTACAAAACAATTGCCACTGACCAGCGCTCATCACAACTGAAGCTACAAATTACAATGTGAAGTTGCATGGTTCCTTACTTCTGCTGATAGCCAATCATACTAAATTTCCCAATATCCTAGCTTGTAGCTTGTTTATGTTCTAAACTTTATGGGCTGCATTGAAAAGAGCCACATTTTGGGGCATCTAATAATCGCAAGGAAACAATTGAAAAATGACTACATTCTCCAAAGGTAACTTTATGGTGTGGTGTCAATCAGTTGGAAATAGTGGGACTGTTTTCCTTTGAAAACTATAAGGAAGAAACATTGACTATAAATTCAGTGCATTATGTGGCAGTGTTATAAACCTTTGTGATTGGTGAACTGAGAAGGTGGATCAAAGAAGTGTTAGTGTTTGCTTTTAACAGGACACAGCCTCTGCACACACAGCATGTAACAGGCGGGCATTTATCAGAAATTCATTCAAGTTAGTTATCTCAAGATTTAGTGACACTGCATGGCCTTTGCATTCACCTGATCTTTTGATTTCTGATTTCTTCTAATGGAGATATTTGAAAAAAAAGGGTATTCATGTCTTCAAAAGCTACATGAGCTGAAAGAAGCCATAAGAGAAGAAACTGCACCATAGACAGAGACCTACTGCAACTTGTGATTGGTAGTGTTTTGAAGCATGAGAAGGAATGTCTGAATTATAAATGCCATCTTGCAGATATTGTGTTTGGAAAGTAATGATGTAATAAATTGTGTAGACTATGCTTCTCAGTAGTACATTCATTATTTGCCTATTTACCCCTTGTCATTAAATAAAAGCTTCAAAAAATTAAGGAGCTGACGGTACATCACCCCGGCTATCTAAAATTTAGAATTGTGGTCAGAAAGGATTAAAGAAATAGATGTATAGGAACTGCCAAAAGAAAACAGAATTAAGGAAGCCATCATGTGTTTTTGAGGAGATAGTGAAACTGGCAGGAGCAGAAATGAGAACTAAATTAATAAGCAAGAGAGATCGTATCATGAAGAGTGCAAGAATGTGAAGTGAACAGTTCTAAGGGAATTGAGAAAATGGAGGCATATGGGGGAACAGCACAAAGGAGAGAATTTTTTTCTTGAAAGCTGGGGATGTAATTGCCTCTTAAAAGTACAAATTAAGGAATGTGGAGAAGAAATGAGTTAGAAACTATATGAGCCAGTATGAGCAACAAATGAGAGTAAATAATGTCTCAAGTAAAGAGAATATGCAAGGGTAGAATAAGAGAAGACTATTAGCTCAGAAGCTTGGTGTGGATAATTTAAAGATATTTTAGGAGCAGAACAGCTGAATAGTCAAAATTCAGAGTGAGTCAGCTAAAACTACCACTGTAAATATTTCTGAAACAAAACTAGGAATTGAGAAACAACTTTTCACAGGCATGAAGGGCTCATTAAAGTAAATTATATGGCCCATTCAAAAATTGACAAAACTTATATTTTTTTAAATGGAAAAATCCATATTATTTTTATGCAGCTGATAAGAGAAAATATTAAATACGGTGTTTCTTGTATCACAATAGATCAGTTGCATCCCAAGAAATTAAAATGTGAAGTTGGTTGCTGAGATGCAATGAAAGAGGTAAAGCTTTATTTTCCTTTTTTGCATTTTATTTATTTACTTCATCTTAGGTGCATTGTGCTGCCACCTACTGCCTGGTACTCATTAACCACAACCTCAGTAGTCATTAAACATCGTGAAACAGCAGAATGGGATGCTCCGTGGAAATCACGGACTTCGAACATGGTCAGATGATTGGGTGTCACTTGTGTCAGAAGTCTGTACACAAGATTTCCACACTCCTAAACATCCCTAGGTCCACTGTTTCTGATGTGATAGTGAAGTGCAAATGTGAAGGGACATGTACAACACAAAAGCGTACAGGCTGACCTTGTCTGTTGACTGACAGTGACCGCCGACATTTGAAGAGGGTTGTAAAGAGTAATAGGCAGACATCTATCCATACCATCACACAGGAATTCCAAAGTGCATCAGGATTCACTCCAAGTACTATAACAATTAGGCGTGAGGTGAGAAACCTTGGATTCCATGGTCGAGCGGCTGCTCATAAGCCACACATCACACAGGAAAATGCCAAATGATGCCTCGCTTGGTGTAACGAGCATCAACATTACACGATTGAACAGTGGCAAAATGTTGTGTGGAGTGATGAATCATGGTACACAATGTGGCGATCCAATGGCAGGGTGTGGGTATGACAAATGCCAGGTGAACATCATCTGCCAGCATGTGTCGTGCCAACAGTAAAATTCGGAAGTGGTGGTGTTATGGTGTGGTCGTGTTTTTCCTGGAGGGGGCTTGCACTCCTTGTTGTTTTGCATGGCATGATCAGAGCGCATACCTACATTGATATTTTAAGTACCTTCTTCCTTCCCACTGTTGAAGAGCAATTCAGGGATGGCAATTGCATCTTTCAACACGATCGAGCACCTGTTCATACTGCACAGGCTGTAGCAGAGTGGTTACACGACAAATACATCCCTGTAATGGACTGGCCTGCACATAGTCCTGACTTGAATCCTATAGAACACCTTTGGGATGTTTTGGAACGCCAACTTCGTGCCAGGCCTCACCGACCTACATTGATACCTCTCCTCAGTTCCGCACTCTGTGAAGAATGAGCTGCCATTCACCAAGAAACCTTCTAGCACCTGATTGAATGTATGGCTGAGAGAGTGAACGCTGTCATCAAGGCTAAGGGTAGGCCAACACCATATTGACTTCCAGCATTACCGATGGAGGGTGCCAGGAATTTGTACATCATTTTCAGCCAGTGTCTGGGTGCTTTTGATCACATACTGTATATATATATATATATATATATATATATATAATTTTTTTTTGAAGCCCTATTATTTCCAGCACAATTGATACCTGGAAGTATTAAGAATAGCTCTTATCACATGGTAATACATCAATCGCCTTGCAATTAACTTAACATGAAGTTCATGCTTGAGACTCAATGACACAGTACAACCTCAGGATGTGCAACTGAAGTGCATTTTGTTCTATCAAGTGTCAACTTCAAGTTACAATTTCTTGGGAAGTAATTGATCTATTGTGATGAAACAAGCATCATCTTTAATCACATCAAATGCAATACAGTGTTTCCATTAAAAAAAAATATAAGTATACATTGAAAATCATATTTGCTTATGTTTTTGAATAGCCTACATCATGTATGTTAATGCGACTCTCCCCCTACCTTTATGCGAAAGTCATTTTTCAGATTTTGTTGTTTGTTTGCTTTGTTTTGTTTCTCTAGAGGTATCTGCAGTGGTAGTATTAGGTGATTCACCCAGTATATGGCCACTGGAAAATTTTTACTATATTCAGCATTTGGGTAGCCAGGTAGGAGTAAATTAAAAGTCTAAAATGGAATAAAGCAAGTGGTATAGATGGAATACTTGGAGTAAATGAAGTTCAAGAATAACTTTAAAGACTAAAAGTAATAAAACAAGTGGTGCCAATGCAATTACTTGGGGAATTTTGGAAGGTATGGAACTTAAGTGAAAACATTTTTTTTATTAGTTGGGATATTAAACTAAATATTTGAAGCACGTTAGAATTTCAAGCAGGTTTTATGAAAAATAAGAAAACTGTAGATACAATATTCATAACGGTAACAATGGTAATTAAATATTTAGCAACAAAAAGAGGGAGATTATACATGTAATTTGTGGATTTTGGAAAGGTTTTATGCATAGAAAGCAGGAAGAATTGTTAGCCAAACTGAGTAGAAAGGGAATAAGTAATAGGTTCATAAGAGTATTACAGGGAATATACAAGGTGTTACAGAATTCAACCAACAAACTTTTGGGAATTACAGAGGAGTGTTAGGCAAGCACTTTCATACAGAACACATAGCCAAGTGCTAAGATTACAGAAGTCATTGTGGTCATATGGTTGATCAGGTCCCAGGTTCAAATCACAATAGGATAAGTTCTTTGTTTTTTTTTAAATCCATATTTTGATTCACATATCATGAGGCACCACACAATCAATTTCATGTGCTGATCAGTGCTGTTATATTTAATCGAGGGAATTAATTTTAAAGGGCAGTGTACACCCGAAGCTTTGTTTATGGATGCAAAAGCGTGATATTAGAAAAATAATAGAGGAAATAAATTTGCTATTCATTAATGGAAGAAGATATGGAAGTGATAAGGATTAGATAATAAGTAAAGTGCTTCACTTATTTGCACATTCTATGTGAAATTAAGAAACAATAAGTATTTAAAGGAAACTGATTTTTGCTACTCACTCCCATAAGTTGGGGGATGCAAACAATAAAGAAGAAGCAAAAGGAGAGGAAACCAAATTTGTTGTTCACACCTGAGAATGGAGAAAATTTCATTGTAACAAAGATGGAGAAACCAAATGTACAATTATTCACACTCTCCACATGAAAGAATAAAGAAAAGCAAACTTTTTATTTGTGCCTCATAATGCTGGACACGTATGATAAAAGTGAAATAATAATAATAATAACAACAACAATAATAATAATAATAATAATAATAATAATAATAATAATAATAATAATAATAATAATAATAATAATAATAATGACAACAACCCCACTTATTCATAATCTCCAAATGAAGGAAGCTGGGAATAAAATGGAAAAATTAATAAATAAAACTTGGTTACTTTGCTTTCAAGCAAGTGAAAAGTGTACTATAAAGATTGTTGAAAGTGATGTCCTTCAACATTCATGCAGAGACTACACCTTTGAGTAAATCCATCTTGTATCCCTTTGAAGTTGCCTGGAGTATTACAAATAGTGTCACAGGCAGCCAATATCCTAGCCAGCAAATCCATATCTGAGTTTCTCATACATGAGGCTCTTGATGAATCTCCACAGTAAATAAGCATGAGATGAGGGGAATGTGGTAGCAGAGTAATATCAGTGCTGCATTCCAATCTAGTGTCCGGAAACACATTCATATGGTTTCTAACATCCCTGTTTTAGTGAGCAAGAGCTCCATCATGCTGGAACTATATCCAGCATGGTGCATCCAGAAACCGAGATAGCACAACATCAAGGAACTGGGAGGATACATACCTATTTAATTGTGGTGGAAGAAGGTATGGGCCGATTATGTAATTTGAAACCAGTCAACCTGCCGAACATATGTTGATAGCTTTTTTCAATAATCGCATGTGGATTTGCAGAATCCCAGTAGTGGGAGTTTCTCTGGTTTAATGCCATTCCCTTTCCTTGTGAAACAACATTCATCAGCAAAGAGCACTTAGAAAAATAAGTCCAGTTGTTCACCATGGTGGACTTGGAGACCATAGTCTGCTGGTGTCAAGGCTTCTTCAGAAGATGGAAGAGATGAAGCCTGTCTTCCTGCATCGCTTGCCATATACTGACACAATTTGTGTCCATAGTACATGCAATAGCTTATATACTAGCTGAAGGACTGTTTTGAATCCTTTGGAGCACCTCTTCCTTGAAATCTAATGTATGATGGCTTCATCTGCACTGGCATTGGGTGTATGCACCACCAGGGTTCCAGTTTTCCATAGATGCTGGTGGGAAACTGCAAGGTAGAATGATGCAGTTGTTGCCTTTTCCTTTAAGACTATCTGACTGCATAGAGCTGTGCTGCTTCATGTGAGTTTACTCCTGCCTCCCCATAAACCAAATACATATTAGCTAACTCAAAAAAGGAGCAAACATAAGCCATGACTGTGCTGAATATAACCCAGTGACACAAAGACCAGTAGTGTAACACACATGCTATTAGTCTGAAATGACCTGGAAAGTATGCATGTATTAAAATTGGGTTCACTTCAAACATATGTCATTCATCTGTTTGGAAAAAAAATGCTTAACCGTTAGTATGGGGTTTGAACCCAGCATCACTAGATTAACAGCTGAGTACAGTAATGATTATGCTATTAGTACAGCTGTTATTTGTCTTTCTGATATGATTCCTCATGTGAAAGTGGATGTATAGTGGTGCATTGCCTCTTGCTGCTGGGAGCATGTTTCAGGAAAACCAATGTTCATTACTTGAAAATACCACAATTGTACCTATTTTTGCCCTTGTGAAAGATAAATCAACTGCTTTAAAATGGAAATCAGTACCACAATTGTATTAAGTCTTATTTATTTGCACTTAACAGTGTGAATATTCAAATGCAAAATCATAACCTAATTCAAAGTTTGTTGTCACAGATCTTAGGTGTCCTATATCAAGGTGTACATATGCCATCCCTCTGTATCCCCTGAAGATTTTTCAGTGGAAATCTGCAACATCCTGCAACATCCTGACTATAATAAGTGAATCAAGATTAAATTCTCACCAGTTTTATGAAGGAATATGCCTTAGTTTTAGAATTAAACATAGGGTAAAAATATGCAATCAAATTAGGTACTAAAGGTTTGTATTTGGTTTCATGATAAAATTCACGTTCAGCAGGTCTCTTTCCCAGCAACAAAGACTCTGATGAAGTATTTCTAATAGACAGTCCAGTTGTTTTATTTAAATTGTTGCAACTATGTTGTACCCACAGGTACTAGCTCAATAGCTATCTGTAAACATTAATTTAAAGGTATGACTATGAACTTTTAAGAAATGCCATGTTGGATGAAAGTGATATTGATGATCTTTTGGATGATTCTGGTTCTGAATATAATCCTATAGATTTGGAAAGTAATAGTGAATATGAAATGTAGCAAACATATAAAACCAAAATTGGTTGTTGCCAGAAGTTCAGTTAATATTAATAATGTAATGTGTTTCTTACAGTGATAAAATAATTTGGTTCTCAATTGAATTTGCACGTCACAGAAAAAATATTAATTTTGCATAAGTTATTAATTTACTCTCACATAATTTTGCCATTCAGATAATGAAATGTGTTTCGGTGTCAGTAGTATAAGTTTAGTCTAGCTTCCTAATACCTGAACTGTAACTTAATCAGGGATGATTGCGCTATAAGTAGTTATTGTATTGCGCTGTCATTTTTTGGTCTGCCTGCAATCTTGTGTTTGCATGATTTGTTTGTACTGCAGTGACATCTGTATGTTCCACTAGGTCACTAGCGATGAATGTCACTAGCAATGAATGTCCCACTTAAGGCTATGCTTTTTTTTTGCTATGAATGCCAAATCAGTTGCTGTCTACTGTTCATGCTGTAAAGACTAGAGTTTGTTATTGTACATCTCAAAAAAGAAAGCTTATTCAAACATCTGTGTTGTGTGTTAATTATTTTAGAGTATTCTTATTATTGTTGCTGTTCTTGTCTTGTTATTAGTCCACTGAAATACCTACCAAAAAGTTCATGCTTGAACAAAGAATTTTTATGTATAATACATATGTAAAAACTGAATCTTGCACACAGGTGTATAGTGAATTTCAAGAGACATTTCATGGTATTCCAGTTCCGAATAAAGATACTGTCAGGTTTCTGGTTAATAAGTTTAGGACAATGGGATCACTAAATATTAAACCTAATAAGTGAAAAGGATATCTTCTAACACAGGAAAAAAATTGATGAAATTCATGCATCATTCGAACTTTCTCCAAAGAAGTCTCTAAGATGTATTCCACAGCAAGTAGGTGTTTCAAAAACCTCTGTTTATACAGCTGCTAAACTTTTAAAACTGAAATCCCAAACTATTGCTCATGAATTACAACCTTGTGGCAGGAATGCCAGGAATGTCCCAATGCAGATGGACACCACCTTCAACACCTCTTTTAGCAAGGTTAGTACACATGATAGTTTGGCAACTGGTGCTGTTTTAACAAGAAGTGCTGCCATAAGAAATTATGTACAAGTGAAGTTAAATAATAATATTAAAGAAACCCACTTGGGTATGGAAAACAATCATTGAAATAGTATGTCAAATAAAGAACAAAAGAACTATACAGAAATAGCTAAGAAACAAAAGGAAGTAAGGAATGATGACTTCGCACCGAGGTTACCAGGTATGCCATATGCTCATGTGAAAGAAAAGACAGACAGATAATTGTATGACTCCAAAAAATAATTGACATAATGAACAAAGACATAAAAGAAGCATAGAAACAAATCAGCTTACTACAAGAAGAAAACGTGAAGATAAAGCTTCAGTCGTGAGATAATCATGAGGAATTATGGAAACAATTGAAGAAAACAGTATGGAATACAGCGTAAGGAATAAATCTGAAGAGACAATAAATATTGAAACAAAGAACTCATATTTATTCTTAGAAGAAGAAAAAAAAGTGACAAAGAACCGGGAAAACAAACAAAATGAAGAGAATCTAAATATCAAGAAAATAGTGATACATGGGGACAGCCAGGCACAACACATAGCTTCAGGATTACACGAGTGTCTAAAAAATACTAGTGTAATTGGGTATGTGAAGCCAGATGCTAAATTGGAATACATAGCCATGGGTATAACAAAAGAAAAGAGTGATGTGAATACAGTGATAGGTGGATCAAACAACATCTATAAAAATGAGGCCAATCAGATGATCTAAAATGAATGGGTTGTTGAACTGTGAATAAAGAAGAAACAAGTGATTGTTACAAGTATCCCACATCGATATGATTTAGCTTACAACTCGTGTGTGAACAAAGAAATTAGGAAGGTGAATAAGTGGCTAAAGGTGTTATGTGCTAAATACCCTAATGTTGTGGTAGTAAATATAAGTCACCTCCCTAGGGAAAATCATACTAGGCAAGGGCTGCATTTAAATGCAGCAGGTAAAAAGTGTCTAGTGGCAGAATTGTGTAGTGCAGTGAGAGGTATTGTAAGTAAACAAAGCATAGTTCTAAATCCTCATCAAAGAGTCATTAATCAGGGAAACTGCATCACCAGAAGAAATCAGAGGCAACATAACCCCAGATAGGAGGATTATAATAGAACACCAAAATGTCTGAAGTAATCAAATTTGGACCGAAATCACTGTTGACATGTTAACACAAACTAACCCATATACAGTAGTTATAACAGAACATTGCTTAATGACAATCAACTGCCATTAAATAAGTTGAATAATTTTTGTTTAGCTAGTAAATTTTGTAGAAATCAACATCAGGGAGGTGGTGTAGTCACTTGTATTAAAAGTGATATCAAGTTTGTGCCTTTAAGTATGGTAGAAAACAGTTCTGTTGAGATGATTTGTGAAACAGTAGGAATTAATGTGATAAATAAGAGTGGTGAACTATGTATTGTTGGTGTATATAGATCCCATCAAACAAAAGCAAATGATTTTCTAAAAGATTTTCTTGAGCTTCTACAAAATATTACTGTAAATGATCTAAATTAGTTATATTAGGTAAAATAAATCTAGTGATTGATTCTAAGTCTCAGGAAATATTAACTCGCTTTAATCTGTGTAATATAATAAGTAGTTTGACTAGAATTACACACAATACATTATCAATAATTGCCTTTATATGTAACCTGGAATCCAATGTATCAGATTCAGTGTACAAATAAGAAATGAAATATTTTTGTACTATTTTAATATGTTCTTTCCAGTAAAGTTGCATAAACCAAACTAATGTTACCATATAGTCAATATCCCATTGGAGCTAAAATTATTAAGGGATAACATATAAAGCATGTATGAATTTTATAAAGCAACAGGTTTTATAAAGAAAAGTGTAAGGCCCTCAAAAAGCAATACATGTACACATTACTAGCATTACAGACACAAAAATATGAGGAAAGCATTATCGAATCCTCTGATAGGTAAAAACAGTCTAAAGAATAGTGAATGAGCATAAGGGAAATGAAAAACAATCAGAGAATATTATACTTAACTATCAATCACAACTTATAAGTAATCCACTTGATGTATGTGATATATTCAATTCTTTCTTTATAAATGGTATGGAAAACTAATTGCAAAGCATAATACTTATACTGTACTTTTTTCCATATCAGATATAGTATATCTGATGCCAACAAATAAAGATGAAATTAGTAAGTTAATAAATAGTTTTAAAGCCCAAACCTCTGCTGGTTGGGATGGGATATCCACAAAAATTTTAAAAAGATGTTCCAGTGCATTAGAAGATGTCCTTGAACACCTTATAAATTATTCTTTAATTGAGTGGCTATTTCCTGAATGCTTAAAAGAATCTATAGTTGGGCCAGTGTTTAAAAAGGGCGATAAATGTGATAAGAACAATTATACACCCATAACACTTACCTCAGTACTTGCTAAATTGTTTGAGAAAATTGTAACAAAACAGTTACAATGCTTTGAAATAAACATAATATGCTCATTGCTTTCCAGCATGGGTTTATAAATAAATTCTCAACTGTGTCTGCAATGATAGACATTACCCATGAAATATTAACACACCTGCAAAAAAATGACAATGTATTAGGATAATTCCTAGATTTGTCTAAGCTGTTTGACTGTGTGTGTCATAAAATGTTACTTCTGGAGCCACAACAATATGGAATAAGGGGTAAAATGTTAGAATTATTAACAACTTATCTAATGGGCCATAAACTATTAACAACTTATCTAACGGGCCATAAACAATGTACAGAAATAGTATACAAAATGGGTAGCACTATGAAAAAAGAATGTGTCTGAATACGACCATGTAAGTTTGGGAATACCACAAGGATCAGTACTTGCCTCCTTACTGTATAATATACTGTATGTAAATGATATGCCCAGTTTTAACAGTGGCAAAGCATATGCTTATGATACATCACTGATGTTTTGGGATAAATTATAAATTGGTTCACTAAATAATATTAAAGAACAGACAAATTCATTGGTAGAATATTTGAGGGAAAATAATCTAAAGGTTAATATAGGAAAAAGTAAAATAATGTTTTTTGAACTCAGAAACAGTGTTAAAATTATTAATTTGACTATCAATGAAGAAGTAACAGAACAAGTGAAAGTTACAAATGTGGGTCTACAACTGGATTATAATTTAAAGTTCCATAATCAGGTTGATAAAATATGTAAAAAAATTAGCTCAGTAATATGTCATAAGGAAATTATCAAAATATTTAACTATAGATGTAGTAAAACTTGCATAGTATGGGTTGATACACAGCCATATTAATTATGGAATTGAAATTTGAAGCAGTGCTAGTCTCACCAATCTGAACAGTATACTCATTCTTCAGAAAATGAGCTTAAGAATTATATAAAAGTTAGGTAGGAAGGTCTCATGCAGAAGTAATATTAAAACTCAAAATATACTAACAGTGATCTCTCTCTATGTGTTTAAGATTATTTCATTGGTTTTAGATGAAAGACATGAAGTAACTCAAAATAGCGAATACCACTATTATAATATAACATATTAGGATAAATTCTTTAGAATTTAACCACTAAGAAAGCCATTGAAAAGGATCCTTTTATAATTGGTGGTATTTTGTACAATAAACTTCCACCACAATTAAAAAAATTAAAAATGAATCAGTTTAAACCGGCATTAAAGAAATATTTAATTGAAAGATGTCTGTACAGAATAGATGAATTATAAAAATGTAACCAGTATTGTAATTAATTTTGGGTTTTATTTTGCATATAATAATGTACTTTAAACTGTTTGTGCGTATGTAGAAAGTTGCCAATATAAAATGATGTAGAATTTCACGAAGCTTGAAGCATCAATTTAAGATGTCTCTGAATAATAATAATAATAATAATAATAATAATAATAATAATAATAATAATAATAATAATAATAATAATAATAATAATAATAATAATCATTATATAAAACAGGAATTTTAGAATGGGAAAACCCCTGGTGTAGTATAACAGTGCAAACAGCATTCATACATGCAATTCAGGTCGGGTCATAAAACAACTACTCTGTATTATAAACTAAGGAAATGCATGCTCCCGTGCTGAAAAATGTATGAATTTGCTTTAGATCCTCCTTACATAAATAGTTGATAAAAGTGCAGTAATTAACATCAATTCCGATTAATCCAAGGTTAACTTTAAATAAATATACCTACATTGTACAGCAATTCGAAATAAGGCCAACAAAATAAAAATGGAGTAATAATGTATTGTCAGCAAACAGGAGAGGAAAAGGATTATTATTAACCCCTTCACCATCAGACTGCAGGATATCAGCCAATAGTGGTTTAAAGGAAAATTGAAGTAAAACTTCACATGTCTATTTTATTTAATAAACTACAAGATCTTGGGTTGTGCATAATAATGGTGAAAACTGGAACATTCTTAAACAACCAGCATTCTTGAAGCAGGTATCTCCTGCCAGAGCAGTTGATCATTGATAGCATTTAAGTTTCAATAGCAATGTGTAGTCTTTGTAGTGCCTTGAATAACCATGCTTTAAACTTTCACTTCTTTGAATTCATCACATTATTTATGTATTTTAATCCTTTTTTTTCTACAGTTTTGTCACAAAGGTAATCCATACAGAGAAGAAGTACTGACCTTCCATTTCCTGCTTATCAGGTTTAATTCTAAGAAGTGAGCCAATATGATAAGGTATGTCACTACGGTCAGTAACTCCTGTACGAGATACTCGTGTTGAACTTGTCTTCCTTTACTTCACTCACTATGTGTGTTACAAGGTTTTGTCTCTACTTATAAGTTTTTTTACTCATACTTCTTTTATACACGCATTCTCCAGTTGATTTAGAATATTCCATGAAACTGCCCACTACTTTTTTCATGCTTGCAGAAAATTATGATCTAGAGTAGCTATTATCGATCTGACATACATGCCTAGAAGTGAAAAATGTGTTCATTTTGGGACATACTTCAAGTGATCATTGTGATAGTATTCAAGGCTTCCTGTATGATGAAAATTATTTATATGCGTAATGTTAAAAGTCTTGCATCATGATCTGCACAAGTCATTGTATTCTGTGGAACTCTTACATAGCCAGTTTGTGTTTTTTAACTTTTTCTTCACTCAATACATCATGAGCACATAATGAAGCTTCTCAAAACTTACCTGATTAAGGACATTAGCAATGTGATTTAGAATTGACATGAACTTTTTGTTTAGGAGTACACTGACACTTTCACAAGTAGCAGATGCTCACCACAGATGATTATAAATAGAATGCTTCCGTTTATAAATCACCGATGATTTTGGAATCTTATTAAAAATTTTCATAAGGGATTTAGCAAGATGTCATACATCAAATTCTGTATATGTGGAAATTTCTTTTTCACCAAAGTTTTAATAACCGTGTCTTTGTTAGGAACAACTTTATGGGCAGGTTTTCATTCATAGAGATTTTCACAAGCAGCTTTCTTAATATCACCACATACAGTTGCTCTCTGTACCATTATGAAGTCCAATATTTTATTTGTTGTCAAATTCTTATAGAATATGTCACATATTTAGCAGATAATCTTGGGGAGTCATGCTGTCCATCCCCACATAAACATAAATTTGAATTATTCATGGCAATTTCAGAATTATTTTCTTTTTCTTTTAACCTGGTTTTGTGTACTGAAAGGCAAACAAAATTTTTTAACAAGTCTATTAAAATATGATTCAGAAAAAAATCCCAGTTCCCAATTTGCACTCCATTTCAGCATGTATCTTCAACTCCACGTGCAAACAACTCAGCAACAGTCTAGCAAAAACATGTCAAATTAAGGATGATTCACAGCCAAAAACGAAAATGACAGAGTTAAAATACATGTATTATAATGTGAGCATTCACAATTAACAGGAAACCTCCCTGGTTTGCTGAAATAGGAAGGAAGACTTGGTCAAACTTTAATCTTCTTGTTCTTGTACCCATTCTCGGGGACAGAATATTGCATCCATGTGCATATTAGACTCTTTATTGTAGAAATTATTCAAGACAGCTGTGACATGAAACAGTTGTCAGAGCTCTCTAGTCACAAGCTGGGAAAATGAAACTGGAAGAAATTCGAGCAAATATGCATCCTGACTCCCACAGATTTTTTGAGCATTGGTTCTTCTAGCAAAAACATCAGTTTTAGTTTGTATATATGAAACTCAGAAAAGTTGTGCCTATTTCCTCCCAGCAATTTCAAAACTGGTTGAGATTAACAGAGAATAAAGAGCAACAAATAACTTTAATGTAGCTTATTAATAAAGGAGTGATGCTTGGTACAGCTAGAAAAATTGGAAATAGTAATGTATTTACATTTACAAAATGTTTACTGTATTAAATTTTGACATTGGCTAACCTGCATTATGTTGGCTGAGTTGGAAGCAAGTGAAAAAAAATTGGTCATTTGCATAAAAATTATGTCCCAATGTGCAAAATTGACTTTGTTGTCAATATGCATTCCTGTTCTCATTCCCAGGGTATTGTGAACCAAACGTTTATATGCTGTTTTGCTTCCCATTTTCATTCTGGTTTCTGTTCTGGAATTATTGTGAATCAGCCTCCAGGAAATTCTTAACAAATAAGCTTCTGCTGCTGTTTCATTTCAGAATCCACATTAATAGTACCTGTTAGGAACACAGTTTTGTATATCAAAGCAAAATATAGTTAATGTAATGGATTTACTTAAGTGAAACTCTGATCTTTTTCAGGATGCTTTTAAGCTTGACAGAGCAATTGTAATGAATCAGTTAATCCAATTCATTCTTTCATTCATTCATTATCTGTTTACCCTTCTCTTATGTAGGACTTACACCCCCCAGGACTTACAAGCAGGTGCCTGGGGTCAGAGGCCCGTTGAGGAGCAGACACTCATGGATCAGACAGAGCATCCAGGATGGGCGATCAGCTCGATGCCTGGTATGGGATGAAGGAAGTAGATGAAAAAAAATGTTGGTGAAAGGGATGAAAGGAAAGGTGATGATGGAGCAGTTGGTGGAATGAATGGCGGGGAAAACTGGAGAATCCAGAGAAAACCTGCCCAGACGCCGCTTCGTCCACCACAAATCCCACATGCAGGTCCCTGGGATTGAACCCGGGCCGCCTTGGTGGGAGGCGAGCGGTCTAACCACTCGGCCACGGTGCCGCCTCAGTTTATCCAAGCTCACTTAATATACATTGTCATCTGCTACTGGGCTATTAATGTATTTTTATTGTTAAAATTACTTTCATCCTTGACACCTTAACCACTTTCTGGCAATACTGACATCCATGCACATGTTATTGTACACAATGCTCGGTTTTTGTCAAATATCTACATGTGCATAATTTTTCACAGTAAGGAATTCAGACACAGCATGATGTTTCAACCGAATGTTCATACATTTCATATTGTTTTCAACTATTCTTTGCATGCTTGGTACTGTAGCTGGGTGCCACAGTATTTTTCCAAATTTTCTTCAGTTCTCATAATTGGCAAATGCCAGGGAGGCAGCCTAAACTTAGACCAGGTACTTTTCCCAAATATCACTTCATATTCATCCTTGTTACTGCCTGTACTGCTACACGAGTCCTTCCATGCCAAACCAAACAAACTTCTGACCTCAGTTTTTCAAACTTACAGTAACTTTTTGTATGCCTTTAAACATACCTCTGTACTTTTGTTTTGGCCAAATTGCATTATTTTGGAATTTTCGTGACATAAATCAGAAAAAAGTATGTACACTAATGCATACGAATGCTCATTTCTTACAACATATTTGTCATATGAAGTTCAGACAAATTTTATTTTTAGGCTTAAAAAGTCTTGCTTTCAGGTTGTATATTCACTTTTTGTTAAAACATCCATTCACTACACATTGCATTACAATTATTGAAAAAGCTAAACCAAACCCCATGGTGCTACGACCCATGCAGACCCTGGCCAGGCAACCCGACTGCCGCCTCATGCACATATATGCATGGCAGAGGTGGGTGATCATCCAACCAATACAGGAAGAGATGTGGCCAGCATCACACATCCCCCAACCGGAATGTTGGCTCCCAAGTTTGGGGGTCGCTGCCTATCACAAATCACTTTCCTCATGATGCTGGGTGGGCACCAGTCCTATACCCAGGGCTTAATATCCACACCTATTGAATAATGAATCATTTTCATACAGTTTGGACTAATTTAATTATAATTTTGAAACACCAGCATGTTCTCCATTTAATCCCCTTCATGGGTTCAAAATTTCAGGTTGGGACATTAATAAAGAATGGAGTAAGACATTTCTAAATTAATGCATGCATAGCTATCCCGTGACTTCAGCTTAACTCGACACTGGACAAATATGCTTCTGTTTATGAGTATTAATCAAGGCCAACTGACAACACCTCCATGACACCAATATCTCACTGGAAGACACATTATATACTATCCCTCTCATTATATTCATAAAATGCTAATCATGCTTCTTTATTTACACTCAAGTTTTGTTATTCAGGCAATAGAAATAGGCCTCGTGCTAGTAGCAAATGATAACATTGTGATAGCTGTGCATGGTACTTTGTTTTTGGTTGTGCAATTAATGTACAGACTAATTAAAATCAGTGACAAAAACAACCCAGACATTATCAATGCTTTAACCCTTTTAATGTAACTGCAACCATAGGTACAAGAAATAACAATTATTAAGTCGCATTACTTCAACAATGCTAAACAAAATGAATATGAAACACATCCAGATGTAATTTCATTCTTAGAATTTGTGATAAGTGTCCTAAGACAATTTCATATTACTAGACATTGAATCCAGTACCATACAGGTTAACAGTAGTGATATCATTACAAAAGTAAAAGCATCACTCTTTGAATTGCTTCGGTATCTTGCAAGTTTTAGCTGACCATTCTTACAAATTCTATTTAAGTAAATTTTGTTTCAAATAAGTGCATACATAATTTAGTAGGATGACGTGTACTTAATGCATAAACTGATACCATGTGCTATTTACCTAATGCATAAATTCACACTGTATGCATCCATATAGTGTAAGAAGGTTCTGCAGTGATGCTCCAGCCTACAGTCCAACACAAAATTCAGCATCCAGCTGGGTAAGTACTGAGCTGAATGGCTCAGGAAATAATGTCTGTAGCTTGCATTCACAAGGTCATGGGTTCAAACTCAGGGCTGACTAATCTAACCGAAGGTTTTTTTTTCGCAGTTTTCCTCAGTCACTAGGCAAACGCTGGGCTGGATAATTTGATCCATAAATTTTCTTATAATGCCTTTCATCACTACATTTGATTTCCTCCTTCACTGCCATACCAGGCATTGGACTGACCACCCATCCTAGATATGCTATGATCCAGATTTGCTTGCTCCTTGACAGGCTACTGACCCAAGGTATTGGCTTAAAAGTCCTTGGCTATATAAGTCCTACAAAGAGGAGTCTAAGCGGTTAAAGAAAGAAAGAATATTTCATAACCTTGTAACTAAGTTGAAGTTTAATTACATCTGATCAGGAGCATAGATAAATCCATCTGTATATATATCAATGCACACACAAACTATCATTTTGCCTGTAAAATGATGTCAGATTCCATATCAGTTTTTGAACATGGACCATATTGCAAAATTTGGTTAGATAGACCCATCACATCTACCATACAGTCCAGATTTAGCACATTCACACTTAAATCTCTTTGGACCTATGAAAGATTATGGGGATAATATTTTCCAGGCATGGATGATGTCATTGCAGGTATAAAAATGTTGCTTATTTCTGCTGGTTCAGATTTTTACGAACATAGCCTCAAGTTCACCATTGGCAAGAGTGCATAAGGAATGGTAGTGACTGTATTGAAAAATGATTGTATGTACCTGAAAATTGCTTTATTTTGCCATGCTATTAAGTTCTCTGTGTATTGTGTAGATTCTATAGAAAACTCTCACAGCAAAAAAGGTTATTATCAGATGTAAATGAAATTTATGATATTGTATTAATGCAAATTCCATTTTTACCACTACTGTTTTCACTACTTCTGCCATTTAGGTATACAGCTGCTACTGCTACTTTTTGTGTCCATAGGTAACTTATAATAATCGTGTAAACTCTGCACTCCAAGAAGTTTTGTATTCTGGTTCCTAACAGGCATTACAACTACTGTCTACCAAAAGCAGTTCTTCACAAAACTAACTCACATTTCTGGAGCACTTAGGATCATAGAGATATAAACTTATCCTGCTAATGGATGACGTCACCGGACTTACAAATATGAAGAGAGAGAGCAGCACATCACCAAAGGAAGAGCTTGCCAACTATACCAGCAAGGAACAACAGTCGACTGACTGATGATGAGGAGAATCTCCCTGAACTGCATCATGGATTTTAAAATCTGACATAAGTGGAGCATAGGTAGCAACAATTTTATATTATACTGCTTCCACTGTGTGTACTACTTGATTTCAACATTTACAACAGTGATGGAACGATACCACTATTTTTTGAATACTGGATACCAATACTGATTTTTGAGCACTGATACTTGATACTTGCTTTATAAAAAAACTGTAAAGGTCATAGCTTGTTGACTGAATTATGTTTTTATTAATAGTTTATTGTTTATAAATGCATGTAACCAATTTTGTACTGTATGCTAATCCCCAAATTGTTCCTGTTTGATATTCTCCAATTGGCAGCATTTTTTATCTTGATAATGTCACAAGTTATATTTACCCTATTGCTAGTCAAGCCTAATATTAATTTCTTTGTTTCCCTTTGTATGTAACTATATTTTGTGCTGAAAACTTTGTTTTAAAAGATTTTCTATCCATTGAAAAACAAATACTAGCAATTCTTCTTTATTCTGCAATCTTGAAAATATAAACTAATATACATTTTATATGAAACTCAAACAACTAAGAATAATGTGTGTGTTACACCGTTTTATTACTATTCATAAGTACCACATAAAATGTATTTTTTTCATCCAGTAATAAGTAATTAGCCATATGACACTCAGAAGCATATTAAGTTTGTGGATTAAGCCTATCTACTACCCATCCTCATGATTAGCATATACATATTTACATGTAATACAAAGGTTTGACTTGTGTAAGCATATACTAACAGATGGAAGGAAAGAACAAATACTTTCATGTGCTGTATTATCCCACGTCGTAAATTCTGATTTGTTTCTGCTGGATTCCAGAGTTTTGGTCACCGGAGTAGGTAAATGTAAAGGCTGAGAGTGAGTTGCTAAACCAGGCAATTGCAGAAACATGATTTAGATAAATCAGCTTCATTCACAACTCAGTTAAAGCTATGTGTTACATAAGTACCTCTACTCCTTCCCCCATTATTTTTCATGTTTCCATTCAGACACAAGAGTCTATGGAATGTTGCATTCATTCACAAGAAACACAGTCAAGGTCTATCAAGAATTATAGTCCAGCAATTCTTTGGGGACACATGCGAGGCAATAACGTGAAGTCGTAATTCCTTTCATTCCTTATCAAGCATAAAGTTAAACGTAACAACTTTCAATAATACAAACCTTAAAAGTTTAAAAGTATCGAAGGTTTATCTCAAAGTACAGAGAGAGCCAAAAAACTACAAACTGACTGTGCTGTGTTTTTCCTATCCACATCCTCAGCGCTTGTTGCCATCTGCCACTATCATAGAAAGATGGGATGAAACCATACAACATTTTTAAAACTACTTTTAAAGGCTTTACTTACCAACTTTATGAAAGGAGATGCTGAAACTGGCCACCGTCGTCCATACATTTTTGGCACCTCTTTAAGAAACTATTCATCACTTGCCATAGTTCACGTTGAGAAATCCTGGGAAATATTTTGTTATAATTCTACCAGGGTGTGTGGGTTTGTCTTGTACACTTTATGTATTAAGTTACGCCAGAGATAGAAATAGCAGGGGGTTAGGTCGGAGGACCAAGGGGGCCACAAATTTCTACTAATAATTCTGTCCTCAAATGCACTTTCAATTGTTCTCATCAAAATATTGGCAGTTTGAGCTGTTGCAGAGTCTTGTTGAAAATAGGCAAAATTATGCTCCCTGCTGTTAATTCTCTATTAAAAAAGGGGGAAAAATTGTATTCACATATGTACAGGCATCAACTGTGGACTCGAAAAAAATTGGCCCTATAACTCTTTCTCAGCTCATGGCGCACCATACACCAATTTTTTCCTCATGAAGGGGTACTTCATGAACAATATCACTGGCTGCGTGGTGTTTTTCCACTGGGCGTGTGGAAACATGATAATGCACTGCTGCTATAAACAAGGTGATGCTGTTGACCTGGTTTTGCTCTGCTGTGTGAAGTGCAGTATTGAGTTGACGGTGATGTGATGTAGTTCAGTTATTACGAGTTATTTATTATTTTGTCCTGTGCTTAGTCACAGAGTATATTATGGCTCGTTATATGTTTTCTGCTGCACAGCGTGTATTTATTTATAATTTGTATGTGTTAACTCAGTCAGCTCGTCAAGTGAAAGTACAATTTGCATAAAGATTTCCAGGTGTAAAAGTTCCAGGCCCTACAACAATTCATGAACTTTACAATAAATGTTAGGCCGCAGGAAGTGTTCAGGCTAAGAAATCTAAAAGACAGCAAAAAAGTTGTAGGGCCAATTTTCTTTGAGTCAATAGTTGAAGCCCGTGCGTACATTAATACAATTTTACACCCTGTTTTTAGAGAATTAACAGACAGGGAGTGTGATTTTGCGTTTTCTCAACAAGACTCTGTAATAGCTCATACAGTCAGTATTTCAATAAGAACAATTGAAAGTGTGCCTGAGGACAGAATTATTAGTAGAGATTTGTGGCCCCTCAGTCCCCCGACCTAACCCACTACTATTCCTATCTCTGGGGTAACTTAAAACGTAAAGTGTACAAGACAAACCCACATACTCTGGAAGAATTATAACAAAACATCCACCAAGAAATTGCCAGGATTTCTCAATGTGAACTACGGCAAGTGAGGGATAGTTTCCTAAAGAGGTGCCAAAAATGTATGGCCAACAATGGTGGCCAGTTTCAGCATCTCCTTTCATAAAGATGGTAAGTAAAGCCTTTAAAAGTAGTTTTAAAAATGTTGTATGGTTTCATCTGCACCTTTCTATGATAGCGGTAGATGGCAAGGAGAGCCAAGGATCTGGACAGGAAAAACACTGCACAGCCGGTTCATAGTTTTTTGGCTCTCCCTGTATTAGACATACTTTGATAGCAATGAGTATCGAGAGTATCGAGGTATCTGGTCCCATCCCTATTTACAACTATCACTTTACTTGAAAAAAACTGTCATATTTCTTTCCTTAAAAATGTGTTTTAAAAATGTTTAAACTGCAAAATGATCATAACTTTAATATAATGACAAGATTTATATCTTGAACATTCTGTAAATAGCCTATCAAGTTGTTGTTCATTCTTAAATTTTATTTCCTGCTAAATCATAAAGAAATGACAGAAAATCACTGCAGAAAAATATATATATCATTACTACATACAATTTATGCCAACAGTTGTAACAGTTTAAGAAATTATTTTTCCAAAACTGGGATAAGGCCATTATATTCGTAACACATATGGTCTGACTTTCTTAACTTTGAGATCAACATTTTGGAACACTGCATTGCAATGGCAACGGCCAATCTGGATGTTCTATCTAATGAAAATATAGGTATTTCTGCATTACCAAAGTTTAGCCTTGTTTGAAAACAAACATTTGCAAGTAGACACGTTATACCTGTATGTTGTTACTCAGTAAGGATATATTTGTTATAACAACTTCTTAAGTTGTTACTTTTATTCATTGTTGTTCAACACACTTCAATGTCTGTCTGATACCATTGTTTATCATTTGCAGGTTTTAAGTTACAGCATGATGGTCCTGCAGATATTTACAAGTATAATTACCAATTTATACCTGCAGAGATGCTGTTAATGCTTTAGTATCTGCCAACACAGACCCCCACTATAGGAAACCATCCATTCCATAGTTAAGAAAATCAGACAACCAGAGTTGTTTTGTAAATTTCTGGTTAAGAAGATTCTTACTGTTATGCTTTAATATGAAGAAGTACTAAAAGTGCCTCCACTTCCTGCCATAATAGTAGTATTGCTAGAGCTAACAAAATGGACTCTGCTCTTGGTATCATTAACCACAGCTTTCTTCCGCTCAGCACCATGATGATGTTACAATGTTATAGAATACCAAATACTGCATAGCAACTGGTTAGCAGCTTTAACAAGTTGTTAAACTTTAACCAGATGTTAGAGAATATATATGATTAGCATGTGATTTTACAGCTTGCTGATGTAAGTTATATTTTATGCATAATGGAATGTTGTGAAATACAGAAAAATGTGGCAGTTTTAGTTTACCTTGTTTCAAGAATTATGAACGGGGAACTACAAATTGGAGATTAATTTGCTCATTGGAAAAAGAAATTTTGAAAATGTGAAAGGAACAGCAGAAATTGCAGTTACATCTTCTGAGGGAGCACTTTTACTTTGAAAGAATTTTAAAACAGAAATATCAGCTAGAAGTAAATGTTTTGAAGCCAGATTAGCTCTTCATGTAAATAAAGTTAATAAAATTTTAATAATATATGAATGAGTATGCCAATTTTCTCTCCTATCCTATGACCAGTTAACCATTTCCAAAATTCACAAAGTTCACTGAAAATAAAAATTGAATTGACGTCATCTTGTGAGAGAAATTGAACTGCTACATTGTTTGAAACAGTCTTACAATTTGCTGCTTCCTACAAAAAATCCAAATAGTTTGTAGAGATTAAATGAATCGTTTAAACAAGTTTTTTAATTACTATACACAATATTATGGTAATGTTGTACATAAATAGCAGTGTTTCTAAATCTCACTCTCACTTTGAAGCATAGCTCCATGCCTTTTTTTTTCTTCTTCTTCTTTTTTTTTTGTCATCCTTCGTGGTCTAGGGGTACCATGCTAGCCTCTAGTTCCCAAGGTCACGGTTTCAAGCCCTACAGAGGGTGACAGATTTTTTAGGGTGTAAAAATCCTTAGCATGGCTTCCTTTGGAAGGGAAGTAAAGCAAGTGGTCCCATGTTGTAGATTTACAGCACGTAAAAGAACCTCAAGCCTGATAGAGAGGCCTCTGAGCAAAATTTCGTCTTTCATGCCCAGATGCTAAGAGCTATAGTAGTTAAAAGAGCATCCATAAATAAAGCTTAAGTTTAATTTTTCCATGCCTTTTCCAGTTTCTGAATAAATTTGTTAGGTGGACTTATCATTACAACTTCAGGAGGGGTCAAAATAACCCCTGACTAGATCTGCTGTTAAATAGTTCCCACAGGATTTTTTTATATATATAACCAAACCTCATGAATTTGATTTAAATTCCTTCCTTTTCATGAAATATTTCAGTTTAAAATATTAATTTCTTAAAGTCCAGTGTCCATTTTAATGTGGTATTCCTAGAACAATAGAGGGGTTAATTTTACCCCTACAAATTTATAACAATACTGCATAACAAATTTTTTGAGAAATATCCAGCAATACAGTTACAGCTATCGACAATGTGTACATGCAAATATCAGCTCATAGTTGAGATCCAGCACGTGTATATGTGCTATCAGCTTGTGTCTGTAACTAAAGTATAACCTCAGTTTTCACTAGAACACCCAAGTTTCAAGTACCCCCCAAACACCCTTTAGTGGTCAGTTGACTGTTGTTACTTTCTTGTGCATTTTTAATCATTTTTGTAACAAAAAACTATGGAATTTCTTACTTATCACCAAAGTAATGTATGAAAAATTGTAAGAATTTTGTATAGCATTATGGAAAGAATAAATATATACATACATATATACAGAATGAGCCAAAAGACTCCGAACTGCCTGCACAGTGTTTTTCCTGTCTGCGTTCTTGGCGCTCGTTGCTGTCTGCCGCTATCATAGAAAGGCGCGGATGAAACCATATAACATTTTTAATACTACTTTTAAAGGCTTTACTTACCAACTTTACGAAAGGAGATGCTGAAACTGTCCACCATGTTGTCCATACATTTTTGGCACCTCTTTAGGAAACTATCCATCAGCCGCCATAGTTCACGTTGAGAAATTTCCTGGTGGATATTTTGTTTTAATTCTTCCAGGTGTGTGGGATTTCTTGTACACTTCCTGTTTTAAGTTACCCCAGAGGGGTATTTTATGAACAATGTTACCGGCTGCGTGGTGTTTTTCCACTAGGCATGTGGAAATATGATAAAAACATGATAACACACTGCTGCTATAAACAAAGTCAAGCTGTTTGGTTTTGCTGTGCAGTGTGAAGTGCAGTTTTGAGTTGACGGTGATGTGATGTGATGTAGTTCAGTTATTATGAATTATTTATTATTTTGTCCTGTACTTAGTCACAAAGTATATTATGGCTCAGTATATGTTTTCTACTACACAGTGTGTATGTGTTTATGATTTGTATGTGTTAACTCGGTCAGCTCGCCAAGTGTAAGTACGATTTGCAGAAAGATTTCCAGGTGTAAACGTTGCAGGTCATGCAACAATCCATGAACTTTACAGTAAATTTCAGGCCACAGGAAGTGTTCAGGCCTAGAAATCTAAAAGATGGTATTCGGTTCTTACCAAAGAAACATTAGACAAAATCTGTCATCGTTTGGAAAATTCCCACCAAAAATTTCATGATGGATAGTTTTCTAAAGAGGTTCCAAAAATGTATGGACAATGACGTTGGCCAGTTTCAGCATTTCCTTTCATAAAGTTAGTAAGTAAAGCCTTTAAAAGTAGTTTTAAAAATGTTGTATGGTTTCATCTGCACCTTTCTATGATAGCAGCAGATGGCAACAAGCGCCGAGGACGCGGACACGAAAAACACAGCGCAGGTGGTTCAGAGTCTTTTGGCTCACCCTGTACGCACTTGTCACCTTCTAACATACTGTGATGTAATAGAGTGAACAATTTTACTTTTAAATTATAAGCCAGGTTTGAATCCAGTTTGCATCTAGCTTCTGAGCAAATTTGTATACAGGGTGAATCACCTAAAACTTGCACCGCTATGGTGCTATGGAAAGACTGCTGCACACGTTCTAGCATTTCAGCAGAAATTTCAGAGCAGGCAACAGTAATATGTTGTTTCATATCATTTGGTGTAGTTAGTACATCCTTGTAGACAGTGTCTTTCAGCCTTCCCCACAGAAAAAAAGTCTAAAGGGGTCAGATCCGGTGAATAGGCTGTTCCAAGGTACAGGTCCTCTTTGTCCAATCCAACGATTTGGAAACAATCCATTAAAACAAGCTGTAGTACTTCGTGCACTGTGGGCTGGACAGCCATCATGTTGGTACCACAGCTTCCTCCTAGTCTGCAAAGGAACGTCTTCTAGCATCTGTGGCAGATGGTCTGTCAGGAGGCTGCGATACTTGTGCGAGTTCATTGTTCTTTCTATGAACAAAGGGCCTATGAGCTGATGGTTCACTATCCCACACCACATGTTTAAACTCCATGGACATTGACGTTCCATCTGACGAAGCCAACGGGGATTGTCAACAGACCAATAGTGCATGTTTCTGTGGTTTACCTGGCCATGATTAGTAAATGTTGCCTCATCACTAAACAAGATATATGATGAATCTGGAGTATCATGTCTTAATGTCCATGTACAAAAGTTAACACAATTCTCAAAATCCTTTCAATGCAGCTCTTGATGGAGAGAGATGTGATAGGGATGGAACCTATGCCGATGGAGAATGCGCAATACACTTGCCTGACTTATGCCACTTCCACGTGCAACTGTGCGGGAGCTAATTTGCGGATCTACTGCAACGGCAGCCAAAACATTAATTTCTGCCTCTTCTCCAGTCACTTGTTTGTTTCTGTTACATTTTCTAGGTGTTACAGTACCACTTTCACATAATTGGTTGAAGAGGTTAATAAATAATTGCCGTGATGATTGACGTCTATTGGAATGTTTCCACATACACAGTGCAGGAACGAACTGCATTCTTCCTGCACTCTCCATACACCATGGGCATGTTGGCTTTTTCTGCATTAGTAAACCCCATCTTCTACTCACGACTTACTGTTTGAACTGTCACAAACTAACTGACCAGAAAGTCGCAATGCAATCAGTGAACAGAAAACACAATGCAAACAAACATAACAACATTGAACCTAGCAACTAAGCAGTTGAATGGGACAAACAATTGTTGGGGTGGAAACTTTTCAAAATACGATTTCTCGTAAACCACTTGTACTAGAATCCTGCAACTAGGCATTGTTCCATTTAAAAAATTGTATGTTTGCTCAAAAAATAGACTTTCTCTGTATTATTAAAATCTGTTTATAGGCTAAATGTATGACCCCCTAACTGCTAACACAATCAATGCTGTGAAAACTGTACATCAATACCACTTTCCATTTCCAAAATTTTTGCAGTGCAAATTTTAGGTGATTCACCCTGTATAGCAGGTTTCTGCTCAGTATCATGTACTTAAATGCTCTTTTGACTCAGGCTGATGAAATTGCTTACTTATTGCTTATCAGACAACTATAGTGGTATAGAGAAAACAGTATGACTTCTGCGCTGGGAGCCAAGTTTGAGTCCAACTACAGCTGAACTTCTGGTTTCAGATATTTTATGCGGATTTTGCTCATGTCTTGCTCTGTTTATGTTGCTAAGCTCCGTTACCTATTCATGTAATTTGTTGGTAATTCAATGGTGCATTCACTCTTTAATTCATTATTTTGTAGTTCATCTCAGGCATCTAATTAAAAACAGCTGTTATTTATTTGTTATTTCATGTATTTGTGCATGTTTTCTTGAAAAGTAGAAATTTGTTATTATATGAATTGGTTTTGCTCTGTGCTATGTAGAAACAAATTACTTGTACATAAAAGACATAAGTTATACAAATGCAGGTTATATCTATTCATAAAACTGTTATACTGAAACATTCTCAGGGATATCAGAATGTCACGTTTTGCAGAGTTTTTTGCTTATACAAGAAACAAATACAAAGTTTTGTATGTCAAATAACTATCTTTTGTTTTGTTTTTCTTGCATAACCCTATTTATTACTATCTTGCATTTAGCGGCCCTAGATGTTCCTTCATCCGTATCATCAGCCATAAGTTGGGGGTTTAGAGTCATAATGACATTTACTACAGAATTAGTCATTTTGAAATATCTGCATCACTATCGTCTTGGGAAACCAACCTCTTCAATGATTAAACAGTGGAACTCCTATCTTGAACTGTTCCCGAGATAGTGTACAGTGTATCTACAAATTCACTTTAATGTTTAGTGTTACAATAGCATATTGCCTTTTATGTCATTTTGACTCCCTTTGCAGTGCTATGGCGTTAAATGACATAACAGCGTATCTGCAGGTGGTGAAGCAAGTAATAGGACTTCTAAGAGGCTTTTACATGGGAAAATTCACAAATAAATACTTCTTAAAGATGGTCAAAAGCTACAGGCTTGTTAATCCTTTTTCTTTCAATGTTTAATTTGACTGAATTATTCAAATGTCAGGTTCTGTTAAAAAAGAGTGAGCAATTAATTTCTAGAGATCAATGAGGACAACACAAACCGGTTATAGCTAAATCAGATGTTGTAGATAAACAGCTTTCCAAAACTTCCTTCACATTATGCTAGGAAGGATTCAGAGAAAACATTTTCTCACAAGTTAAATCTTTGAAAAATGTATCTAATGTATGTTGAAACTTGCGATGATAATCGCCACTAAAACAAAATATTTTTATTGAGGTATATTTAATGCAGAATTTAACTTATCCTTCCGTGTACCTAAACATGATTTGTGTGATACATGCTCAGGTTCTGTCATTTACATCCATAGAGAAAGAAATTAACTGTTCAGAGCAAGATGCTCACAGTGATCCTAGCGATTGATATGAAATACAGCATTAAGTCATCAGGAAAAACCCATTCAACTGAGTTTGCTACTGTCCAAAGACAAATAATAAGTATTATTTCATAGATGAAGACTTGCTGCGTACAACATACAATAGAGAAGAGAAGCTGCATGCTAGATGTGGAGTGTAGCAAACAGGGATCTGCAGAAATTGCCTTATTCTTGTGTAATTTTCTAGCAAAAAATGCAGATGGTAAAGACTGGTATTTCTTTTTTGGTACACGTGGAGGGCAAAATAGAAATGCAAACATGTCTGCTGTATTCCTGTATGCTATTGAGCACTTTGATATACCTGTAATAAACCATATGTTCTTTGAGCCAGGTCATTCACAAACTGAGTGTGACTTTATGCTTGTCTCAATAGAGAAAAAGACAAATCTGCTTGATATATTTGATCCATCAGGATGGCTCACTGCTGTCAGAATGACAAATAAAAATTACAATGTCAATGAAATTCAGCAGAAGGATGTAGTGAATTTACCAGAATGGAGACGCTACAAAATAACATAAAAGTTGACAGTGATGGAAATGATATCAACTGGCTCAACATAACCTGATTTCAATATTGAAAATAAAACTCGGAACACACCTATTTTAAATGCAGAAACAAAACTTCTGAAGAATTAAAAGAATGGAAATCTCCTGCAGAGATTAAATGAAGATGCAGCAATCCTTCACACTTTACCCTTTGTATTCTTCTCCAGTAACCATACAGAAAGAAAATCTTTAGGTTCAGCTATATCTTTGCAACATGGGATTATACTCAAGCAGTATCATCACTTCTACAATTCATTACTGGAAGATAGAAGAGCTGTTGAAGAAACTGAAATTCTTGCTCATGATGACTCAAGTATATTCAGCTATCAATAATATATTCTTACTGTTCCATGATATCTGTACAGATAAATATAATTATGTTGTGTTTTTCTCATGTATTTTGCCAAGTCCTCATGGTAATTATACTTTGTGTTGTTTAAAGTCAAATGCAACATAATTATGAGCTACATAATTCATGAAGCCCTGTAAAACACTTACAAATCTCTAAAACATATTGTCTAAGAATATTCAACTGAGTTAAGCAAACTATGCTTTGTATACAAGTGCATTCTGTGTTATTGTTACTGCTACATCACATGTAACAAGTCTTTGACTTTTTAAAGTCAAAACAACATATCTACAATAATGCTCATCTTTTTGTTATGCTGTTATGTTAAAGCTGTTGAAAGAGTGTAAACACACTATGATAACCATGAGGTGTTACGATTATCAGTGGCATTAACTTAGGTGGGTAACAATGATAGTGTTTTTGCTGTTGCAAAACTTCTTTGCCTTTATCTCAAAACACGTATTTTGTAGATATGTCTCAAACACCCCGGTTATGGTAACTGTAGATGAGTGTGCATGAATTCCTGTGTGGCATAGCCTACTCTTCCACAACTTTAATTATGAAGGACCGTATAGACATTAGAGAACAAGTTATCAGCTTATACAAGGTATGAGCGTTGATCATTGCAAGGTCTAGAATGCTATAGAACACATGAATTGGCCAGCACCTTGTCATGACTCTAACACTATTTACAAGACATCTGATCTATAACATCTACACCACATTTGATATCATTGTTAAAGCTGACTGTTTCAGGGGTCTTCGTATTGGAAGATTCATTTTTAGTCACACTGAAATGCATAGTGCTAAGAATAAGCACGTTTTTCTTGACCTTCCCTTGGTAAGATGTGAGAGTATACCTCAGTTTTATAAATAACACTTGAAGTAAGTACATCTTGGGCCTTTTTCACATGGAAGGAGACACTTCCTATCTAGCTCTACTCAAGGTACCAACAATGCTTGTGCTCCTCTTTTCCAGTTCTCTTGCCAGTTTGATAGATGTGAAGAAACTATCAGTTGTGATATTTCGTCCCTTTCCTAAAAAGGTTTTCATGAGACGTAGAGTAATATGCTCTCCCATACTGGCATTTGAAGGTCTAGTTTCCTCTTTTCCCAAGTACAGAAAACCATTTAGAATATACCTTATTTGAACTTACTACTCATATAACTAAGTTAAAGGGCATCATCATTTTAACGGAAACAGTTGTTCATCCTGAGTCAGGAATTCAGAAGGCCTGTAGTATGCAAGGCAATTGTCAATGAATTTGATCCAGATATCAGAGGCCAAACAAGACTTGTCTGTTTCTTTACATTGTTGATGTGTAGCTCTGATACCAAACCAAAGAAACCACATGATTTCTAGAAATCTGTTTCTTGCCATTGTTTGACTGAAAAAGGGAAGTTCTCATTCATGATTCCACAAATCTCTCAATGATAGATCTTTCACCATATGCTCCTTGAGCGTACAGAACAGCTATGAATGCTTTTAACTTTTCCAAGTCCAAAGTCCAGGAATTATCATTGAGCACAGTGCGTGCCTCCAATTCAGTGCATTTCTTCATCAGTCACAATATAGATTCACTAATGAATAACTGAAGTGTGCTGGCTAGGGAATTTTCCAGAACATAGCATTTTGCATGCCCTGTAGAACCAGCAGCTTCACAAATAATATTTTGCTAGCCAGCCTCTTCTACCTGCACAGTTTTTAGGTGCAATGTGTGCCATCAGTACCATACTCTTGGCCATTGATATCTGGTCCTCTTTCAGTGCTATGTGTTTACTACCTGAAATTTTTGGGGTATAAATATATAGATATTATATAAAAAAATGCATATCCAACAATTGTAGCATTCACAATATTTTCTTACCTCCACCTCTTCCCCTCACACTTCCTCTTCCATGGAGAGCAACATGTGCACCTCATATATCAAAACTACCTCTAACACTGTATGCAGTTGCTTCACCTCTGTATGTGAGAAATATTTGTTCAGCATGAGAATGAAGCCCAACAAACAAACAAACAAAAGAAGAAGAAGAGCCCACAATGTCTTGCATTATATACATACTATAGCATACCCATTTGAGCTTTCCATCTTCAACAGCTAGGTGTTCCGGGGATACCTCCAGTGACTTATAATCCCTAACATTCTGTGAATGTATACCCCCCTCATTACCAGATCTTTCACTTTCGTAAATGCACTGTCGATCAAATTCATGTACCTCAGATTGCGTTGGAGATATATTTCAAAGAGCATCCAGAATTTCAGCTTAAGAAAGACCACAATTGCAAAAGGGATGCATTGTATGCATAGTATATAATAGCCTGTCCTGCTAGGAATGTCAAGACAAAGATAAAGCTCAACCACAACATGAAAGCTATGCGACAATGAAAAGTTAAGCTAAATTTTAGAACATGGATACAATAACTGGCAATGGCTCACATACTATTTTATTTTATTTATGGATGCTCTTTAACTGCTATGGTTCTTAGTGTCCCATTCTATATTGGGTGTGAAAGACTGAAAATTTTGCTCAGAGGCCTCTTTATCAGGCTTGAGGTTCTTTTACGTGCTGTAAATCTATGACACGGGACCACCAGCCTTACTTCCCTTCCAAAGGAAGCCATGCTAAGGATTTTTATGGCCAAAAAAATCCATCGCCCTATCCTGGGTTTGAACCCATTACCTCAGGATATATAATCACTTCATAGTTTGTGATCATATTCATATACTATACTACACTGAATTAGAAACATGTTTGTTGTACAATGATGCTTATTTTCGATTCTAACTATGCAATACATGTCGGAAGAAATGCGGGTAAATAATCGGTCAATTGACCACCTGTGGGAACCAATGGTAAATTGCTACTATTTAAGAAAGTGATGCCCGAAATACAAAACAAATATTGGTTAGCTAACCTCACTGAAAGGGAATAAAAGTCACAAAACCAAAGTAAAATACTTCCAAAAACAGTGACAATATGAATGTTCAAAGCACAACAGCAGTCAATTGACTGCCATCAGGTGTTCTAGTGTTAGATATTTTCAAAGGGAGAAACAGATAAAATAATGTATGAATGAAAAAATGTAAAAGTGAATTTTCTTTTTGAAACTTTTTTTCTTTTTTAAGATTATTACTCAAACTCATTATATATTATTTAATATAAGAAAGTAATAAATGAAACAAGCACATAAATAATAATCATAATACACTATTTAGAGTATTGCATATATACCAGTACTGTTATTCATATTTCAAACAAACAAAATTCAGAGCATTAGTTTTAAAAAATCTTAAATTTTGCTTTGCATCTGATTTTTTTTTACACAGTCACACACTAGTAGATTATATGCACTAAGCACAGAAATGCTGTTCTTATTTGGACTCTACAGTGATACAAATTGTTCTGTAATTCCTAGTGCTTGAATTGCCTCATGCACACTGGGAATACTTTAATTGTTTTTAGTCTACTTTATCACCGCTATCACCAGTATCTTTAGATACAACTTGGGGAAGAATAACCTTACCCAACTCTATTGTTAACATGTGCCAGCAATAATGTGTTCCAAAAATATTGATGCATATGCCCAACATGCCTACCATTTTGTGCTAAAACAGCAAGGATACAGTATACAGAAACTGTGCATAATATATTCTTAACATAGCATAAACATAATATATAAGTGAGTAAGTAAATGAATATATTTTGTACATGGAAACCAGAAAAATGTGACGTATTAATGAGAAAACATAAAATGAGAAACCCATAATTGAGCTAAATGTTAATGGACAAATGAAATTGCAGGCTTTTACAGCCATTGTTCACATTAATTTGATTGTCTTCCAGTGAAGGCCACATCACATTTGATAAAACTACTGACATTTCACTCTTCATGTTGATGACTTCTGGGCAATGTAAGTACAGTTAGTACACAAACTTTGATCAGGTTCCTGGGGACCAACATTCCTCAAGAGCACAATACCACAGGATAGCTTTCAGTAGTTGCTCAGATTTCTCCAATTTGGTGAGAAGTTGACCCGAGCTGAAAGACTGCCAACTCACAAGTTTATTTTTGTATCTAAAATTTGGAATAGGTTTATGGAAAACTAACATTTTTTATCATCCAGGGGAAAATAATATTATTAATGAATAATTACTTCCAAGCAAAACAAGTTGCAACTTTACCCAATGTATATCCAACAAGCCTATTAAATGCAGTCTGAAGTTTTGAATGACTGCAGACATGACATAAAAAATACCGCATTTACGCGTATCTAATGCACACCATTTTTGACCAAATGTAGTACCCAAAATCATGGTGCACATTAGATTTGCTGACGCATTAGATTCAAGTGTAAATCCATTCTGTAGAATGCCAGTAACTTCTTTCAGCTTTTTCGTTTATTAAGTCACAAAGGATTGCTGGAGTTAACAAGCATTCTGGAAACTCGCAACAAGCTAGCCGCTCATTTAGCATTGGCCTATTAATAAAGCGCTTTTAGTTACCATATGGAGGGCAAGAGCAAACAGAGAAGAACATCTTGTGATTGATGCTTCTTTAAAGTGTAAAGTAATCCTTTATGCTGAAAAAAATGGTAATATAAAAGCACGAAGGAAGTTCAATGTATCAGAGAGCAATGTTCGCTTGTGATGAAAACAGAAATTGGCATTATTTGTTACTAAAGCTAGTAGGAAGAAATTTACGGGTCCTCACAAAGGAAGACATCCTGAAGTTGAAGAAAAAGTGTTGGAATTTTGCGTGAAAGGAGGAAGAATGGGCAACCTGTGACTAGTGAGACTATTCAGAAGAAAGCTAAAGAGGAGGCTAAAGTTCTTGGTATTCCGAAACAAGAGTTGAAGACTAAGGCTTTGTTATTAAATAAGTCACCTAACAATAGGGCACACTCTATAATCTAATGGTTTATATGTACGGTAAATCTGTTGTTGCATTAAATATATTTAAATAAAATACCTATTATCTATTTTCTGTCATTGATGCACTTTACATTTGATACAAACCCTTTTTTTTATAATTTTAAGTTTCAAATATGGGGTGCACATTAGATTCACATAAATACATATCTATAATACAATGTCATACCTAAGTAAGGAAGATGCCTGTCCCAATAATAAAACTGTAGTGAATTATTATTTTACGCCTTATAGAAACATTTATAAATCGAGGAAGAAACACGATGACAAACAACATCTTCACATCTCTTCAACTTACTAAGAAGCTCTAACAAAAGAAAACACTATTTGTGGGAACAATGAACAAATTCATTATAACATTCCTCCTGAAGCAAAAAAGGTAAATGCTCTATTCCACTCCACTTTTGTCTTGTGATCAATTGATGGCAGAGATTGTCCCTTGGCTGTTTTACCAAACAAAGAGACAAAACTGTTCTACTCTTTAGTAAACTGCTTACTGACATGGCAGTGAGCAAAGAAGGTACCCAAGAAAAACCCAGACCTTCTACAGTAACACTTTCATCAATCAGATGACTCATAAACACATAAATAAAGTAGCATGCAGGAGATGGCCAATGCATATCATCTAAAATATGCTGGACATGGTAGCAATCAGCAATCAATAATCAATAATAGTAATAATAATAATGCATGGTCATCTATGTGAAGTAAAAAGCACAAAAAAAAGGAAAGAAAGCTAAGCCTTCAGCTGGTGAATTAATTGAAGGGGAGGGAAAACACAAGAACAACCAAAAAATTAAGTAAGTGCAAATCAGTTTGTGTAAAGGAAATAAGGTCATTGATTATTGACTTTTGTCAGAAATACCACAAAGGTGTGTACAAAAGGCTTGTTTTGGCATATTAAATTCCTAATATTTGTATAAGTTTCTAGAATGAAGCAAATGTTCATTAAAAGTTCTCAACTTTTTATTCATAAAATACTGAAAATTTCACTTAAAAATGAAATCATATTAGGTTGCACTTATTTTTATTCATACCAGGCTAGTATAATTCCAATGTATAATGGGTCTTAGATGGAAGTTTGTGTAGTATTAAAATTTATAACTTGCACAATTTTATGACACACCCATAAATGACTTTTGTTACTAGTTTTTGAAATATCACATGACATGTTTATTGCACAGAGAATGGGGAACAAAGTGGCAGAAAGTGAGAGTGGGTAATGCAGAGAAAAAGATATCCGCAGTAAGCATAATGATGTGAGCTAAGTTGCAGACTCTGCTAGTATATTATAAATCTTTGTGGCTTTGTTTTTATCCCATGTTTTTATTATAATGCTGTAGTAAAATTGTATGGACTTGCGGCTCATAAGTTTGTCTTTGTATATCTTTCATATAATGCACTGTATACAGTAATAATTTTGTACATGGATGTTTTGATATCCTAGTGTGGTGTGTCCCCCAAATATGACAGCTGAGCACTACTTTATACAGTGCCTTTGTTTTATGCCAAGGATGCGGATAGTGTAAAAGTATACTCCGCACACAGTCTACTATAGTGCAGGGTTTTCTGTTCCGTAACTCTCATGTTACTTATGCATGAGTGTTAGTAACATATATGTAATGACTACTAAACTTGTTATAAGTGTTGTTGAAAGTGGTGTCTATCTGTGCGAAAACTTTCTTGACACACATCGGATGAAATTACCATTCACATGCGTAAGTTCTTCTTGGATAATGCTTATAATTTTGCTTTTATATTGTCCTTATATTCATCTATGGTGTGGGGATTGTTCCTTTAAACTTTATTTTTTAGCATTTGGTGATACCAGTGTTCTAAACTTATTGGCCAAACATCTCACCGTGTCTCTACCCAGAACTGGTTAACCAACAAATTGCTGCCGAAATTGTTTACACTCCTGTCTACATGATTCAGCTTTCATGTATGTATCGTACATAAAAATACACTGCTCAAGCATGAAGTTGTTGGCAGGCATTTCTGTAAACTAATAGGAGAATAACATTCCTAAGTAAATCGCACATAACACACGTATTGTCAAAACACTTCACAACAGGAAGACAAAACAATGATCAGCTCACAGCTGATAAATGTACCCTTCACATGTCCTGTGCCGCTGCTGCACACTGGCATAATACCAAGGTCACTGCCATCTCGGCCGATATGCATATACGGCGGTTGTGGCCTTGGCATAAAATGAAGGCACTGTATTAAAATAAGCTTTGCAACATTAATGCAAGATGATGACAGGTAATACTTACAGCATGTAGTGTATGTGGAAAAAAGGTAAAAATCTCAGATAAAGGAGTATGTTGTGGCGGTGGTGGTGGTGGTGGTGGTGGTGGTGGTTGTAGCAGACGGTTTCTTAATGCATGAAATGAAATAATGCAAAATTATAAAACTGGCAACCAAACCGAACCATCACTGGAAATGTAATCATGCTGACTGCCTAAAACCAATTAACATAGACGAGATAATGAAGGTGGTGACCAGCAGTATCCACTGTCAGGTAACTGAAATACAAAATTGGTGAAACAAGAAGTCATAAGAGTTCAGGAAGCTGCAGACGTTATGAATGATCAATTTAAAAGCTTCAAGAATCTGATAAGTGAGATTAGCCCAATACATTTGCAAGAGATTAGAATAAGACTGGTATTGAAAGAAGAAGAAGAAATAGGATAGACAACTTCAAACAATTCTCAAGAATAAATAACTTTATCATAAATAGTATCCCCAAAACTACTGGCGAAGATGATTGCAACATAGTGTGCAGTTTGGTGTGAGTATTGCATGTTCCAGTTTTAAAAATACTGATATTGAACAGATCCCAACAAGGAAACCAGGCATGTGCAACCCTATCATAGTAAACTTTATAAATAGATGGAAAAAGATGATCCTGCTAGCAAGAAAACTTGAAAGATTTATCACAAATGAGTTGGCTATGGAGGTACAAGTTGTAATGTGTACATCAACAAATATTTGACACCCTTTTAGGACTCTCTAGCTTAAAAAGCTAGAAATCTAAAGCAGGGGGAGAAACTACTGGCTACCTGAGTATCTAGTACCAAGTGCTTGTGTGGGTTAGTGAAGGAGAAATCATTGCATGAGCTGAAAGAAATGCTGTCATACAGCGCAGAGGTTAATATTAATGTTATCCATCACATCATGGTTACAGCTGAAGAGTTGTACTGTTATTTTCACAGGCATCTTGCATGTTATTGGAATTTAAATATTAAGCTTGTTTTAAAAATAGTATTTGTAAATGCTCAAAGTTTACAAAGTAAGTTTGAAGATCTGCAAACTCTGATACACCAAATTAATCAGGTAGATGTTATATTTTTACATGGTACATGGTTTAATGAAGAGGAAACAAATCTCTTTAATATAGAACTAGGGTTGCCAGCTCATACCATAACTATGGAGCATACAATAAATTGAACATTTCTATGATGTATGATACTGGCCAAACATACAATAATATTCCTCTCATGTTAATCACCACAGCGAAATGAAATGAATCTTGACAATACCTTCTTCATCATGGTAATGGCATTATTGAATGATGCAACCAAACCTGAAGCTGTAGATAAAATCAAAATAAAAGCATTTGTTTCTTCCTTACATTGATATTGCATTCTTTCATGATGCAACAGTACCAGATGTCAACTCTTGACTCTTTGACATGATATTTCTGCTGCAAACAGCAGACCTATAAGATTATTTTTTTAGTAATTTTTGTGCCTTTTGTTATTGTATTTACAGTCCAATTGTTAGTCGTGAACTACAATACAGATATTACTGTTGAAACTGAAATTAGGATTGAATTTGTTATTGCATTTGGTAAAATGTGTGACTCAGGAAGTGAGAATGATGATGAAACTGTGGGCAACAACAAAAAAAAAACAAAAACAAATTAGGGGTGATAGTTAAACAAAATCAACTTAAAGTGATTTCATTGTTTCATAGCAATGTGTCTTGAATGAGTTATTTCTTAAGTGGGTTTAATGAAAACTAAAATTCGGAATTGACTAGCACTAGACACAGTAAATGGGGTTATTCTGTCATCTCAGTTTGTGAAATAATGTGGTGGGTCTGAAAACTTCAAGGCACTGAGAAAATGTTAAACTCTATGACAACAACAAATTTGTATGCTGGCGCAGCAGTTCAAAATGAACATGATGGACTTTCTGATGGATGGATCTGGAAACACATGCGCTAATCCTGGTTGTCATCAATACTGTAAGTACTATAAAAATGAACATTATTATCGTCAGCATTACTTTATTATTATTATTATTATTATTATTATTTGTTTAGATGTACAATAATCTGAGGAAACCATTGTTGGAGAACTTCAACATAAATATCTTAAATAACTGGGATAGTGTATTGAAAGGTTAGTATTTGCCAATCCTATGGTTTCACTTTGTGTAATAATTCTCCCACAAGGCATAGCACAATGCTCATTAATCATATTTGGATAAATGACGAAATGTGAACTCCTGCATTAAAAAATATAAATTCAAGTTATAGCGACCATAACATTCTTATCATATCAACAAAAGAAAGTATACCCGAATTCTTGTGACATAGAAAGCTTTCATACAAAAAACTTTATTGACTTTAATAAACTTAATTCATTATATTGGGAAATGAGAAATCTGATTTCAGATGCTTATAACTAGAGCCCAGATTTGTATGCATAATCAAATAGTTATATATGCATGCAAATTTGCATAAACAATTTAAAAATTAGGCACCATAATGTGCAAAACAAATGAACAAAATTCAAGTAAACTGTGTTTTGGGTAACCTTACATCATTCATGGATGTTACGGTAGATAAGGGAAGTTGTCAGATTTTCTTGTGTGAAGCTCCTAAGTCTGGTTTATATACTGAAAATGTTCTTTCTATATCACATGTCTCAGGTTATGTGAAAAACACCAGAACTCTTCTTCATAGAATTCCTCTTCTGTTAACAATTTTTTCACCATCACCAGACAACATTTTGCTAATTTCACAGATTGTTCTGTGACCAGGAATTTATTTAACATCTGACTAACCTTACTGAATGCAATTTTAGCAATGCCATGAATTTCTGAAGACAATATATTTGAAATCTGATCTTTCAGAGAAAGTAAATACTCCAAAGAATCATTTTGAGCCTCCAACTGTGTTATAATTTCAGATAAATTGGAAAAGCAGTTATGAATGTAAAATACTCTTGAGCTATCATAATGCTAGCTCGATCTTTTTCATTTAAGGAATCTAACACCATTTTCACTAAACTGAAATGCTCCGCAAAGTATGACATAGACTGTAACCACTTACCTCAATGAGTTAAAACTGGCTCAAGAGGTAAAGGCACTGTTGGAAATAGTTCACAAAATGTTTGAACTCGAAGTGACACCTTCACAAATACTTCAAAATAGGAGATAAGTAAGTCCACTTGTTTATATTCAGCTCTAATAGGTTCAGAGACATGATGTAAACCATGTGGAAGGCAAGTCAGTTGAATTAATTTGGGATAAAGAACTTTTAATCCAGCTCCTACTTCAACCATTTATGGAGAACCATTATTAAGAAATAATAATACATTATCATACTTTATTCCACCTGACCACAAGAAAGCTAAATGGTCAATGGAGAAGTTTCTAACCATGCTATGATTTATCCAGTCAAGCATTTGGGTATTCAAGAAAAATGATTTACCACCTGCTTTCATTGGACCAACTGCAGCACTAGAAAAACACTATATCCTGCTCCATTTGATGTTTCAACAATAGAAATCTATATTTATTCATATTTCAATGTTTTTCATATTTTAGCAATTTGACACTGTGGTACTAGCTTTTGCATAATGTAGACTCAACGAGACTCTTTTGTTTGTGTATTTTGTAAGAAATTCCAGAGCTGTGCATTATTCAGTTTCCATTTTGGAATGTTGGCACTTACTAAAGCTAAACATAAGTCTTTAGAAAAATCATCACTTGATCTTAATTGTTCTCCTACTTGTAATCAAATGC
Source organism: Deroplatys truncata (assembly GCA_030765065.1). NCBI lineage: Eukaryota > Metazoa > Arthropoda > Insecta > Mantodea > Mantidae > Deroplatys > Deroplatys truncata. The sequence goes on along the minus strand of CM060990.1, from coordinate 603,731,169 downwards.
AGATTTAAAGTAGACTTCCTCTTAATCCTGTCCTTATGCTGCATAAATGTGCTGCACAACTTCAAATTATGTATTTGCAGAAACTCTCTTTTCACATACCAGGCAAAACAATATCTAAAAGTCTTCACTAAAAATATTATTTCAAATTTAGTTAAATTTATTTAGAAACTTTTTAACAATGAAGCCGAGGTTTTATTACTTAAACATCTGGAGTCAAATTTGAGACACATTTGCTTCACTTACTCTGTTATTACACAGGACATGCTTCAGAAGCCTTTGCTTCCATCTTCAGCTCTAGATCGACCGGAAGCACTTGTGTCGTCTTTAATCTGGTCTCTGCTAGATGGTATGATGAAGCTGGTGTAGGTGTCTGGAGGCAAGATTTAAAACTTCAAAATGTTCTGTTTATATTTATAGATGAAAATTTGTTTCCTATACAGCAAGTTCTAAAGGACAGTTTACTTATTTTGAATATTCTGTACTTGTATCTAATACACGGTTGATATCCCAAAAGTGTGCTGCGACTGCTGATTGGTCTGTGTGTTTATATTGTATGTTCTGGATGTATTTTTGATGCTGATGTTTATGTTTTGTTTGATTTTTCCAATATATATCTCATTGCACTCCTGGCAATTTATTTTGTAAATTCCTAGTTTGAAGGTTTTTGTTACCTGGTGTTTGGGAGATGCCCTTGACAGATTTCTCAAGCTTTGGGGGGGATGAGGATAAAATTATGTTGTGCTTTGAGAAGACGTTTTGAAAGCTGTTGTGTATTAATGGATGGAATGTGTTTTTTAAATTTTATTCCGGTCTTCAAATGGTGTCAGGTTGATTGCATGGACTTTGTGAACAAAATATTGAGTAAACTACTGAGTTAAAGTGTACGAGTTAATGGAGTGGAATGACATATGCTCACTTTTCATATGAATAAAACCTGTAGCTGAGTAGATGTCACTACTTGGTCAACCCAAGTATTTTGAGTATCTGGTAATCATACTGGTCCAACTGAATTCACAGTTTGTATATGTTGAGCATTTAAAATGACAGGTCATGGAGGGTGGTTACCTATCTTCCTGGAACTATTTACAAATAACTTCATAAATATCAGAGATTTTTCAAATTCTAGAATCATGTATAGATTCGGGCCATGTAGTATCGACACTAGCGAACTCCTCTGCTGCTTTGCCTGAGCATTAACGCTAGGGATAAGTACTTAAGTTCTTCTTTCACTTTCTTGTATTTGTCTTCATATGAGCTTGGTTTATGAATTAACATGTGTGTACAATCAATTGCCCTTATAGCCCAAGGAAATACAATTGTTCTTGTCACTGTATCTGAGCATTTTACATTTCAACAACAGAAGTTGGAAAACTTAATCCACTAATTGGCCTTTCTGTCAACTGCTGCCAATACTTCTGAAAATATTTTGACACAGTGCTGCTATCTACACCCACGTCTTCACTAACACCAATTTGAAAGCCCAAATCAATCAATTAACACAGGAATATTTTCATTCTCAAATTGTTGCTTAACACAGAAGCTCTTGTTTCCAGGTACTCTCCTAAGGAGTGATTCGTCAACTATTCACCATTCTGTATGTTAAATTGATATAGTTTTATAATCAACTATATAGCTTTCTCTTCATAACCTGTACACCTTTTCCTTTCTTTTATAAACCCTCTACAGATATTGCACCATTGAACTCACAACTGGAGTCTGCTACTGAGGTACCTCAGAAAAACTCAACTCTCGACTCCAAGAAGCAAGTGTGAATTGTTTTTTTAGTCACACAAACCAGCACCTTCCACTTGCTGACTAAGTGCATCTTATCTTTGACTCAAGGACACAGAGTCAAAGCTTTGGCTACGGGTTCGTTTATTCTCACCAAATTCAGTCAAACTTCACATTTTGTGAGTTTTGAGTCTCAGCTCAATTTTATTCACACCACTCATTGCTAATTTACTTATTTATTCTGAAACAATTAATCTTTCTGACTACCATTTGTTGGATGGCCTTCTCAAAACATAGCATATTCTAGCCTCTCAAAATAAATAGAGTTTGAAAACTCTGTTAAGGGCACCTCCCAAAGACCAGGTAACAAAAACCTCAAAACCAGGAACTGACAGAATAAGTTTCCAGGAGTGTAACACATCCAAAATATAAACATAAACAGACAAATCAGAAGTTGCAGCACACTTTTGGGGTACTAACCATGTAATATATACAAACAGAGAACTGCTAAAAGAAGTAAATCATCCTTTAGAGCTCTCTACATGGGAAAAAAATATCAACCATAAACAGAAATGCAGCAATATGAACTTCTGATCTTGCCTCCAGACATATGCACCAGATTCAGCATGCCATCTTCCAAAGACCAGATCAAAGATGACACCAGTGCCACCAGTCAACCTACAACTGAATATGGAAGAAGCAAAGGCTTCTGAAACATGCCCTGTGTAATAACAGTAAGCAAAGCAAGCATGTCTCAGATTGATTCCAAATGTTTAGTAGCTTCCAAACTAGTTTACATATTTATGTAACAAGCAAATTGTGATGCTTTTGTGGAGACATACCTCAAACCAATGCACTATTCAAATAAATAACTTCCATAATTACCATGTATTGACACGAAACTGAGCTTTGAGCAAACAAGTTTATATACTTAGTGTGAGACAGAAAACTGGGAAGTACTTAATCATGTGAAGACATGACTAGTACTGTTCATTATTAAGGATCTGAAATTAATGTGTAGTTAAGTTTCCTTATTTAGGGGGAAATTCAGCACTTATTTCAAGTTGTTATCGTTCTGTGTGCTGCAAGAAACTAGCACTTGAAGTACATCAGAATTGCATTTTCCAGCTAGAGAGAAGAGTATGCACATTGATCTATCTCCTAACAGAGTGGCAGAAGATGTGCATACATCTATGGTGTGCTATTATATTGTGAAATAGCTCAAGAAGCTGATGATGTATATTAATATGAATACAATTTCAAAAGCCTGTAAAGGACATACAGAGAAATAATGAAACAATGTATTTTGAAAACAACAATTGGCTCTCAAGGGCTATAAAGAACACCTGACTCCAATAACGAAGAGATCATGTTCAACTTGTGAAGTTGCTCCATCCCTATGATAAAAATTGTGCAAAGTGTATTAATAATATGTATATCAAACATTATTCAAAGTGATTTAAATGAATCATTCAGCAGTGTAAGAGAGATAAAAACTAGAGTAGTCCCAGGGACAAATGTATTATTGTTTCTTTTGCTGAAACTGCCAACAACACTAGTAGTGCTCAGTTTTCTGCTATCATGAGATATGTTGCACAAAAGGGAGAAATTCATAAGAGATTTCTTCAACTTTAAATGTATCTGTAACTGCTGATGCATTGTACAACATTATGAACAAACTCTTAACAAATATATTTTGCTTTGGAGAAAAGTTGACTACATAAATTTTCAGTGGTATAAGCTGTGATGGCTGGTCAGTTAAACAATCTATGCTAGAGTAAACCACTCTTCCAAACACTTTTTTCATTGTTTTGTTCAGTGACTGAATATAATTGTCTCTCAGACAGCATCTCAAATTAAAGAGTACTGTATTTGTTCCTGTTAACAGCATTCTCTTCAAAATGCACTAAGAGAACCTATGCCATAAATGTGCAGATAGACCTATATTTTGTAGACATGCCAAAATTGCAATTCCCATGTAATTTTTGTTTTAACCCAAGAATATAAAGGGAAGTTACGAATTACATCCAAGAATTTTCTAGAGCTGATGAGAATATGGATCAAGTTTTTCACAGGAGTTCAGGGAATTAGAACAATGGCGCGGAAGTGTTTTTTGCTTTTTCTGAGTTATGGAACACACATATGCAGGTTTGTACAGAGATAGCATTCGGAGGGGAATGCTCATTCTGGAATAACTAAAGCACATGAAGTCAGCATACCTTCATTCTGTGGTCACCTTAACCATGTGAAGGGAGATACAAACTGGGGCTAAATTGTCATACTTTTGCCCCCATTTGTGTCGCTTTTGCCCGCATTAGGTCTTAGTTTTGCTCACCTAAATTAGGAATAAGGAAGTGAAAAGTAATGAAATTAATTATCTTAGGAGTGAGTTTAGAACATGATGTGGTCTCTCCAATATCTGGTGCCCACCTACCTACCCGTTTTAGGAGTTTCACTTATATAGGCAAATAGCGTGAGGAAGTCAACAAACGTAGCCATTTTTCCATGCAAAGTGGGTACTGCCAACCTAAATAATTAGTGAAATGCACTGAATATGCTATGTGCTGTTGTTTTGTGAACGTGAATCATTGGAGTTTTAGACGCGCAGATCCCTGGGCTACGCTTTGAGGCTGAGGGCCCTCAATCTCTCGGCTACGCTTTGAGGCTGAGTATCTTACCGGCTTCGGTGGCATTATTCATATGTTGCCAGCAATACGTAGAGCAGCGTAAGACCTAATGCGGGCAAAAGTGACACAAATGGGGGCAAAAGTATGACAATTTACTCCAAACGGGATTACTGAACAGGGTACATAGAGGTTAAGTTCTCCAACCAGGTCTGTTAACCATTAGGTTATGAGGTGACCCACTCAGAGTTCCACATTTACTTAGCTATAACCACAGGAGACACTCAGTAACCATTATGAATAAATATATGCAGTAAATATATAAGTGGAGTGACCCAATCACTGTTGCCAACCAAGGTATGGAATTATAATTTAATTACTTATAATTTATATAACAGGTACAATGTGGTACATTAAACCTAAAGGTATGAAATAATTCAATTCATAATATAACAATGAGATTATTGTGCATCAAATAAGGGTTTAGGCCCCCCTGCATACGCCCCTGCAACAAAACACAAACAGTATAAAGGCCCCCCCACCTGTGTACGCCCCTGCAACTAAACGCCAACAGTATATTATGAGTTTGGATCACTAAACACCTTAAAACTTCTGTATTCTAAATACCTGATGTATTAGTAGTACGTTCTTGCCATTTAGTTGAGTGTGAAGAAATTCTCTAACTACTCAATTCATGTCGTTCTCTTCATAGTGCAGTTTCAGCCTAACGGATGTATCACAATTCGATTAATGGTATCCTGAATTCCACCAAAACCACTGAGCTTTGTAAATTATGTTAACGTTTCGTATAAGAAATTCGGAAACGCAACAGAAATATCACGTTCACTTTCACAAACTTTTATAACTTCGGCAGGCTTTTAAGAGAAGGTAAAGAAAGATACACGGCGGGTAAGAGAGTACGCACAAGGAATATTTATATGAAGACGGCCGTGCAATTGGCAGCAGTGTATGCTGTTGGAAGAATTACATGGCCGATCATGGCCGATAGCCTCTACGTAGTTTCGTTGTGCTGGTGTGTTTCGTCATCATCTAAATCTATTCATCTCTAAATGTAAAATAGTTCTCATTAATACATAACTTTATCAAAGCAAGATATTCCTCTATTTTTCCATTACCCCATGTCTATTGACTTTAACCACTGCCTGGTGTATGTAAGAAGTTTTTCTCTTGGTATGCTAGGGAACAAAAAAATAACATCAAACGATACCAGAAGGTCATTGTCTGTGAGTTCTAGGTTTTGGATATATTCTATCAAATCAAATGTATTCTTAATACTTAGGCTGTGGAACTGTGGAAGTTTCTGAAATTCTTTGACTAACCATGTTGATATATTGTATGTGGATGAGTTTATAGTGTTTATTATTGGTCTCATTTTTTGACCTGGTTTATGTATTTTTGGTAATCCATATATCCTGGGTGTGATAGGGTTGCTCGGTGTGAGGAACGTTTTATCTTTTTCATTCAAAATATATTTCATGTTGTTTAGCACCTTTACTGTAGTGTTCTGACTCTTTTTGTGGGGTCTTTTGTAAGCTTTTTGTAATCATTACCGTGAAGAAATGCTGTTATATGTTTTTCATATTCTGATTTATCCAAAATTACTACTTTATTGCCTTTGTCGGCTTTAGTATAAATAAGATCTTTCTCTTTCAGCGTTTTTAACGCCGATCGATATGGGTTACTTTTTGGGTTTTGTTCCTTCACTACTAATTCATTCAAAATATCCTCGCAATTTGCTCTTATGACGCATTTTTCATCTTCTGACTTATCAAAAATAGCTATTTCGATATCCGCTACATATTCATCTATGTTGTGTGCATAGTCAATACAGGTTTTAAACCCCTGATTTAACACATGCATTTCCCTATGGTTGAGTGAAATCTGGGACAAGTTGACTACGTCCTCATACAAAAAAACAAAAGCCATCTAATGAATTCCAATTTCCACCTGGAAAAGGATCTCATTTTATATACATCAAGCCAGAAGCATACGTCAGGATGTTCAACGGCGACCTCTACATTGGAACCGACAGCCTCGTTAGTGGCTCTTAGCTGATGATGAAGACAAGGTGTCTTTGAAATGCGTTCAAGAGTGTAAGAGTGAAGTTACAGTGTGTTCCCACATGAATTTTATTAATAGATATTCATTGTTTATTCATGTCGTCCTCCATGGTGTGGTGGTTGCCATGCTAGCCTCTAGTTCCCAAGGTTGCCGGTTCAAATCCGACGGAGGGCGATGGATTTTTTGGGGTGTAAAATTCCTTACCATGGCTTCCTTTGGAAGGGAAGTAAAGCCAGTGGTCACGTCCCATAGATTTACATCATGTAAAAGAACCTCAAGCCTGATACGAAGGTGGTCTGAAAAGTTTCCGACCTAATAAAGATACAAGACATATTTTCAGAATTTTTTTTTTATTTTTCAACATAGTCTCCTTCTAACTCTACACACTTTTCCCAGCGATGCTCCCATCTCTGTAACCCGTCCAAATAGTACTCGGCGGTTTTCTCTGCAAAATAATTGTTCACAAAGGTGACTGCCTCTTCATTTGATGAAAATCTCTGTCCTCCGAGCGCAATTTTCAGATGAGGGAGCAAAAAGAAGTCGCTTGGGGCTAGATCTGGTGAGTATGGTGGATGGTCAAGCAGTTCAAACCGTAATTCGTGGATTTTCGCCATTGCAACCGCTGAGGTGTGAGATGGTGTGTTGTCTTGGTAAAACAGGATTTTCTTTTTCTGCAAATGTGGCCGTTTTTCCGCAAGTTCTGCCTTCAGCTTGTGAAGTAATGATGCGTAGTATGCACCTGTAATGGTTTTTTCTTTTTGAAGATAATCGATTAAAATACTCCATGACTATCCCAAAAAAACAGTCGCCATCACTTTCCCAGCCGAAAAAATAGTTTTTGCTATTTTTGGAGCCGGTTTCCCCTTTGCAGTCCACTGTTTGGACTGTATTTTTGTTTTGGGCGTATAATGGTGTATCCAAGTTTCATCGGCGCCAAAACTCAGATTTATTGCGCCTAAACTGCGCCAACAGTGTGTTGGAAATGTTCATTTGAACATGTTTTTGGTCTAACGTGAGCAAACACGGCACCCAACGCGCGGACAGCTTTCTCATGTCTAAATGTTGATTTAATATGTGACAAACACATTCTTTTGACATGTTCATAGCCTCTGCTATCTCTCTCACTTTAATTCGGCGGTCGTCTAGCACCATTTGGTGAACTTTGGCGATGTTTTCGTTGGTAGTTGCAGTTTTTGGACGTCCCGAACGTTCGTCTCCCAAGCTCTTACGGCCACGTTTAAATTCAGCTGCCCAAAATTTCACTGTGGTAAATGATGGTGCAGAGTCCCCATACACAGAATCCAACTCATCTTTGATTTGTATAGGCGTATTGCCTTTCAAAAACAAATATTTAATGACAGCTCGATACTCGATTTTGTCCATTTTCATAAAAACACTCACATCACCTCACTCAAACGATGTTACATAACAACTGAGCGTCCAAAATGGCTGAAACTTTGGTGAGTAACTGTCAACAGATGAACAACGAAATTCACTAGCTTTTATTTACGAGTGTTGCCATCTTCATGTTGAGGTTGGAAACTTTTCAGACAACCCTTGTAAAGAGGCCTTTAAGCAAAATTACCAGTCTTTCACGCCCAATATAGAATGAGACACAAAGGACCACAGCAGTTAAGGAGCATCCATAAATAAAAAAAAAAAACTGCTTATTCATAACCTCTTGTAGAAAGTAACAGTCCTTGCTGCACAGGTGCTTTAAGAGTAGACTTACATTTTTCTATATTCCTAGATGATAGTAATTTTAAGCTGTTTTGGAGTGTATAAAAATTGTAACATTCATAGTAAACTCCTTTATAATAGCAGATTAATTTAGCACTAGGTGTGTGTAAACCAATTTTTTGTCTTAGAATAATTAGACATCAATATGTTATGTATACTCACATTTTTGGCAAACTTGATCCTTAATGTAGAAACACACAAGGCCTAGGTGGACACGAATGCAATTCCCTGCAAACAAAAATACAAATGTTTTCAAACAAATTTAGTGAACATTTATGAACAGGCAAACAAATGCACTTTATATTTGTGAAGAGTTTGTGGAACCTCACTACATTTGCATGAATGTTTAAAGTGTATCCACACCTAGTCGCAAACACATATTTGTGTAAAATAACCACAGGCAATAGTGCTCTTTACATTTATCTCTCATTCAAGAAAAAGACTAGTAAATGAAATTGGTGGATGCATAAGTTTGTTCAATGTAGTTCAGAATAATAATACTGAAAATATTTTGGAGGACTTTTAAATCATAGTGCTGGGTTTAAAAGCTTTTTCAGAGTGACACCAAGTGATTTTGAAGAACTAATTCAAATGATACATCCTCAAATCTGTAAAAGTGACATTGAATATGTATAACACCTGTAGACCCTGACCAATTGTAGCAGCTTTTATAGAATTAAGTTCCAATATTATCATTCATTAATTTTTCATATGAATTTATTCTTACTCGGCTAAACCTTAAAATGAAAATCTCTAACCCTAAGTAAAAAAAATAAATCTTTAACCCTAAGTAAAAGAATACAAAATTTAAAGAGATGGTATATCCATCTGTTACACACAGTAGCAGTAACTCTCAGATTCTTAGCAAGTGGTGATTCTTACATGTACACATTTGTGTGCACATTTCAAATTTAAAAACAGTCTATTTCAGAACAGAGTTTTTACAGATTAATCAAAGCATAGAGTGTACTTTTCTTCTGTAGTGGTACTAATTTAAAAATGATTTCTTTTGAGTTGTGCCACTGTTCTTGCAATGTATCAACCATGCATTGTTGAACATAAATACAAAGTTTACCTCATTGTTGTCAACATCTTGTTCAGTTGGTCTGCTTCCTCTAGACTCATAGTCATAGAATAAAAACAACAGCTTTTCATATTCAAAACAATGTGCCCCTTTTGTAGAAGAACCACTGCATTTAGAACCCATTAATTTTTTATGTTCACACCTAAATTAATTTTTTAATGCTTGAATTTTCTTTTCCATATCGATTATGCTAACTTCATATCTTTTTGGCAGCTTTTTGATTGTATCATTTTCCTTTTTCCTACTTTATCATCTTCATTTTGCACATCCCACAAGCATGAAGGAGAACGTATGTACTCAATCAGTGATAATGTTGTTGTTAATCCTTATTTTCCAAAATATTGAATTGTTTCCTGATTTTAAAAGCATGCAACTGAAATGACCTGCAGTACTGTTGACGCCACATGCATCTATCCACAAACATTCTCAGACCTGTGTGTTTGTGACTGCTATCGCACTATTTTCCATCTCGGTTGGAAAAAAAAGAAGAAACCCACCAACATTTTATGCAAACATCAGCATACTGTTTGCAAACAGATTTAAACAAGTGTCAAACATTCTTGAAATTATTAAAATTTTAATCACTATTGAAAGGAAGAGATGTACATATTAAAACATATGGAGAGTCACATGTTAAAACTTACTTCACTTAATTCAGATGTTTAAAATCAGGAAATGTTTTTTGGAGACTTCATTTCCATTCTCAGCTGCTTGGTGACTTTTTGTCTGGTTGCCATCCCTCTTCTGATACATTGCGACCTTGATACCCTCTAGCAGTAGTTGCACATAACTTTATTACTTCGTTCAGTGGCAGGATCTCAAAATTCAATAAGTGAACTTCTGTTTTGATATATAAATCTTTTTCCAAATATCTAATTCTAAAGCTAAAGTAACAAGTTTTAACAGTTTGATATCTTGTCCTTTTTCATGACTATGCAACCAGAAGTGGTGAGCTATGGTTAACTTATCTATTTGGCTGTTTTTAATATTTCTTTGGTGCTCTTTTAATCTGGTGTTAAAATTTCTTATAGTTTTCCCTATATAAACTTTTTCACAACCTTCAAGGCAATCTAATAAATTCCTGATTTCATTTTGGATGGGATAGTATTTTTGAGAGGTTTATTGAGTAAATTATTCAAACTGTATTTATTTTGGGGAGCCAATCTGATGTTGAATTTTTTTAAAATCTTCACAAATTTATTGAAACCAATAAATTTGTCCATTTAAAAGGTTTAGATATGTGGAACACATTTTTGCTATAATTTCACACAAATTCAAAGATGATGCATTAAAATTACTTAATCTACAGGATAAAGGTGTCAAATTCACTTGTGAAATAGAAAATGGTATGTTACGTTTTTTAGATTTAAAAATTATTAAAAGCAAAAATGGTTTAAAATTTGGTATTTTTAAAAAACCTACATATGTGGACAATTAGATTAAGAAGAATAAATTCAATGCAATTTCCCATCCATCAGCAGCCTTCCGAAGTTTAATACATAGACTCCACAGTATACCACTGGATCAAAAAGAATACTTAAGAATATCACCATATTTTAGAAACAGCAAGCTTCAACAATTTAGAAACAACTTTGATAAACAAATTAATCAAACGTGGTTTCAAAAACAAAAAATTGAAGCAATTGACCACATTAAAGGAACAGATAATAAAGATTGGAAATATAAACAATTTACATATCATCCATGGCCTTTCAATAAATTTGTGAAGATTTATTCAGTATATAAATTCAGTATCAGATTGGTTCCCAAAATAAATACAATTTGAATAATTTATGCAATGAACCTCTTAAAAATACTATCCCATCCAAAATGAAATCAGAATTTATCCGACTAACTGTGAAGATTGTGAAAAATTTTGCATAGGGAAAACTATAAGAAATTTAAACACCACCAAAGAAATATTAAAAACAGACAAACAGATAAGTCAGCTGTAGCTCACCACTTTTGGTTGAATAATCTTGAAATAGGTCAAGATATCAAACTGTAAAAACCTGTTACTTCAGCTTTAGAATTAGATATTTGGGAAAAGATTTATAATTGCAAAAAAGAAGATCACTCATTTAATTTTGAGATCTCACCTCCAAACGAAATAATAAAGTTATGTAGAACTACCTCTGGAGGTCATCAAGGTCACAGTGCATCAGAAGAGGGACAGAAACCAGCTACCAGTCATCAAACAGCTGAGGATGGAGTCGAACGTCTCCAAAAAGTGTTTCCTGATTTTAACCATCTGACTTAAGTTTTAACATGTGACTCTCCATATGTTTTAATATTAAAGTGTTAAACATTTGTTTACTTCTGTTTGCTTGTTTGTGGGTAGTTTTAGGTGTGGACTAGTGCTAAGCAAGAGAGTGTCATGTTCAACTTTTGAAATAGCCCTTTACATAGTGCTATATTATTTGCATCACATATGATTTGGATAATTTTTTTTTTACTACAAAGACTCTACTTTAAACAGAATTGTCCCAGGGTATCAAACCACATTGCACTACTGAACAAAAGTCTGTTGTGTTACACTCATGTTACTTTCTCTACTCTTACACAAACCATCTTTCAAATGCTTATTCTCCATCTACTTCATGTTAATCGAGAAAAACAATTGCAGGAGCTATCTTATTGCTAATTTTCTTGTAGGTACAAGGAGAATATGGTAAGCTTTAAGTGATAGTCAAATCTTGTAAGAGCTGGTTGCTATGTGGAGCGTTTCATTCTGTTTGCATGTCCAGGACATAAAAAAACAAATAACGAACTCCCATTTGAGAAAAAGTATACGTATTGGAAAATTCAAACAAATAAGGTATATATCAGAAATGGTTCACTCCACAAAAAAAAATGTATATGACATTAATTATGTGTTTTAACGATTCTATGTTGTTTGTGTAGAAAACTTTTGTCTATCTCTTACGATTTACCAGTTATGCAAAACCCATTCAGAAAGAAGAGGACTATTGGGGACATTCCCAGAAATTTCAGATATACATATTATTTGTCATAAAAATATCTTAAATATATGATATTTTGATCAAAATCATTTCAGTCATTTTTGAGAAAATCAAAATTTTTTAAAAATACCAAGTTTGGTATTTATCCGACTTTTCGTTTCTGAGTTATGCTGTTCACAGACACACATGGACCTTTTTCTAAAAGTGCCTTTTTGGATTCAGGAGCCTCAAAACATGTATGTCCGGCGAAATCTCAGTATCAATGTTTTAGTGGAATGCAATACGTTCCCTACTTACTATATGTAGCAGAGAAAGTAAAAATAAGCACAGTACACTGCTTTTAAGAATGATTTGTACAAAAAAGGAATTTAGGGCTTATATCGCAATCTCCAGTTAAAAGCTGAGGTTTTTCTAACTTGTTGTTACTGGTACCTGCTGGTTAGCCAGAGTGCCCTGTATTACGAACATAGGGTAACTGTAGGGTAGTTAACCTGTTGGTATGATTGGCAATGTTTTAGTATGTGATTCCACAGGTGGAAACTTGTTACATTATATCTTTAAAATAAGTTTTCTGTTGTAATTTTTTTGAGTTCACCATCTGATTTCTACATATAATAAAATCTAAAGTTTCTATTATATTAGTTTAAGGAATTTCGCGAGTAATACAGAATGTTTTTGATGGCTGGATGCGTTCAGGAACATAATAAAGCATACTTGTTAATCTAAAGATTTGTATAGGTTAGGTAATGGCACATTTCTAAGGATTATGCCATTAGTTTAGTTTGCATTGGAATAGGTTAAGTGTGTTTTGGTATGTTTAAAAGTGCTGTTAATAAAGTTCTTGGAGATAGTGTAAAATAGGGTAGCTATACATGTAGCATAGTTTGAAAATAAGTTGGAACCTTTTTGGAATATTAGGTTATATGGGATTTCACTCTTAATATGATTTAAGTTAAAGGAAAAATAGATTTTGCACATAACATAAGAAGGCATTGGTAGCAGACAATGCTAGAATCTATCTTGATTCTAACATTTGCCAACACATGTTGCATTAGTGTTGCTGCTAAAACATTTGAAACTGATGATTATAGCAGTAATAAAATGGTTTACCTGATATATGTTAGTACCATACTTATTTTATTTCTGCCAGGTGCTTAATAGCACAAAGGTATTAGTCATAAAGTTTACTACACTATATTGAAATTTGTAACAGCCACAGCTAAGAAACAATTTCAACAACTGTATTGAATTTAAATAAGACCATAAATTCAGGAAGTGGTTGTGATGCTGCTATAGATTATTACAGAGCAATAGAGCCATAATGCAATTTTCGTTCATCTGAATCATTTCCAAACTTCCCCATCCCTTTTCTAGAATTTATTTTTTGGAGATCTTATTCCTATTATATAAATAATGCCTGAGCATTCACTTTAGCATCACTACAAAAGGAATAATGTAGGCAGTGGCATACAGTAATATTTTTCAGGGGGGACCAGCTGTAATGGAACTGTCATAACATTATTTAATAGATCTACACATGAGAAAATATATAAAAAAATGTTATAGGTAATACATATTAAAATGAATATAAGGCTTACATCCTGCATTTTCATCTGTATATCAATGGAATTCTCCTCGGAAAATCCTTTGTATGACATGGTCATAAAAATGTCTTTGACTTTGAATTTTGTGCAGTATAGCCTTTTTGATTGATAACAATGAAAGTTGGAAAAGCCTCTCTTTGCTTTGGGTGTTCATATATAACTCTTTATACATTTTAAACAGGAAAATATACGTTTTACTATAGATATGCTCACTGGAATTGTAGTTATGAGGCAGCATAATTTATAAACTTTTAGAAATGCTTCTCCTAACTCACTGCCTTTCAGAAGCTTTGCAATTTCAGTCATTGTCCTGCCTAAAAATTCTGAAAACCTATACACAGCTACTAATTCACTTTGCAAAATTTTGGAAAATCTAGTTTTGAAAGATTCCACCTTTTCGAATCAAGTAGCTCAATAAATTTTAGTTCTTCTAAATTGGTTTTCCATTTGGCTAACTATCATGTCAATTATCTTGTAGGGACGCAAATATTTTATTCTGGGATTGTCCATTCACCTTCCTGTCATTGCTTTCTAGCTTAATTCTCATTTGCGTTACTTTCATCTAGTGTTACATACATATTATCAAAATTTGGTCAAGATTCATGAATGAAAGAAATGTCTCTTTCACTTTCACAATGCAATAATTTACATGAAAAGTCTTTGTATGGAGAATATTGAATAAGTATCAGCGAGAGCAAAAATATAACTGAAAATTTCCAACAGAAAAGAAAAGGTGAAGTCCTTCAATGAATCTAAATATCCTCTGGCACAAATAAAAGTGTCACTATCCCAGGAGTCTGGGTCATCAACAATATAAAAAAAAAGAGATCGGCTCTGGCATATTTGCATGCATCGTTTTCACACTTCTAGAGTTGCAATTCTAATGCATAACTGGAAACCTCTTGTTGACTTCCGATGCATTCAGTGCATTTACATGCTTTGTTGAAAGAGAAAAACTGAACAAAAACAGCTCAATGTCTTGAAAAATATTTTACATTCCTTTATAAATTGCACTGACTGTGATAAAACTAAGTTGAGTCGATGAGCATAACAGTGGATGAAAAGTACATTGGGGAATCTTTTGCTCACTAGCGCTTGCAACCCATTTAAATGACCAGAAAATGTTGCAGCCCAGTCATATCCTTGAGCTATGATCTTGTTCTCAGACTCACACTGAAAGTCTGTAAGGATTTTATATGCATGCTCACTTGAGCAACTGCAGAGCAATTACTGCTGACATCTGTAAAGCCAAAAAATCTATCCTGAATTTCACCCTCGTTTGCATAACAAATGACATTGGAAAGCTGAGATAATTTTGCAACATCCATCGTTTCATTCAGCATTAAAGCAACAGAAGATGCACATTTTACTTCTTTCCTTTATTATGTCTAATATTATGTTGCTAATACTTTCAATAATATTTTGAGTTCCATATGATGTTCCTTTGAAAACTTAAGCACTTTGTTGTAAGTGTGTGTCTAATTGGATGTCATACTTGGATAGCATGTGCAAGAACTTTATATAGTTTCCCCGATTAAGGAATTCATTATGCTCATTATAATCTCTGAAAGGTAGCTCTTGTTTTGCCAGTAGGCAAGTTACATTGATTAATTGCTTCACTATTTCTCTATTAGAGTCAACTTCGGTATTGTGTTTCAAAACATCTGACCTGCATTGTTCACTTAGTTAAAAACTCTATCCTTGTTTTACCAAAAGTTTTCAATTTCATTATTGCAGATATATGTGATTACATCTTTTCATGCTGAATCTTTGCTTTGTGAAAATTACTGATATCAGAAAAACCTACACTATTCCATATTTCTCTATCGTTTCAAAAAGAATATAAGGCCAACAAAATGATTTGTCTCTCGTTTACATGCAGTTAGCCATTTTGAAGAATTGTAGTATTCAATTTTGAAATGACGTACATAGTTTTTCATTTGTGTACTCATGGAAACGTCTGGAGTAGACCTACTCTTTACTATAATGTCTTACTTAAACCCAAAGCTCTGAACGAAGTACTGGTACTTAACAAACAATCCAAAATACAACATTGTGACTGCTGGCAGGCATGACTGGCTGTGCTGCCGGATGACAATTCAGCTCAAGGGAAGTCTCTTCCCCACTCCTACACTTTTTCACTCTCATGCAGCTGACATCATATGGAAGGTTCACTACTTATCCATCATGGCCTGTATGCATCATCAGGTCTCAATTAGGCTGTGGTTATTTTGATTTTACATTTGTATATCCTACTCTAAAATAACGCATTCTGTGGGTTACGTATTCTGCTAATGTCACATTATATTACAATCAATATAGTACTATTACAATTGGTATGGAGCAGGATGCTTGTATAGATGCAATTTGATTCTTGCATTCACATTTAAATCATCTCCTATTATACCTATTTCTGTTTATCATCTTAAAACATTACTTAAAATTCTACAATACTGTAGAAGGTATCAGCCTTCAAATTACAGTTTGTTACATGTTTAACCAATAAAGATAGCAAGTTCCTATATTTTAAAGTAATGTTAACTGTGACAGTGAATTGAATCTGATGCAATTGTATTGCATGTAGTACAGGTGCATGCAATACATTTTTTCACAGGTGCATAAACATACATCCACCACAAAACAATGCTCTCTTTCTCTGTCAGCATATAAAATGTTTACACTGTTTTTATTTCTTAGAAGTTATTGTGTTAACTGTGACTGTGAAGTTAATCTGACACAAGCGCATAAACATACACCCACCACAAAACATTACTGTTTCTGGTACATACTCATAAAAAACTTATTGATTGTGTACCAATTAGTTTTAGTTGCAAGCTGAAGTGCAAATCTAGTGGTATCTTGTAAAGTGCAGTGCGTGTATGTTTGTGTGTCCATGCTAGCCTCTGGTTCCCGAGGTCGCAGGCTCAAACCCGGCAGAGCCCGATGGGGTTTTTGGGGCGTAAAAATCGTTAGCATGGCTTCCTTTGGAAGGGAAGTAAAGCTGATGGTCCCATGCCATATATTTACAGCACCTAAAGGTATCTCAAGCCTGATAAAGAGATCTCTGAGCAAAATTTCCAGTCTTTCACATTCAATACAGAATGGGACACTAAGAATCATAGCAGTTAAAGAGCATTCATAAATAAAACTCACTCTCAATTTCAAAATTGACCAGTCTTTGAGAAACAAAGCTAATTGTGCTGCAGCATAATGCTCTAATATATGAACAAAAATGTCTGAAGTTATGTACCACAATTTCCCTAGAGATGATAAACTAAGACAGGTTTGGGTTTCTCAGTATAAACAGAGTGATAAATACAATCCTGATAATGCTCAAATGTGCTCAGTACATTTTTGCAAAGACTATGAACGTCACTTAAAAATCTGATGTGTTACATTCAATGACTTTCTCAGCCCTCTATCGCTTATTAGTAGGTGTACAAATTATTGTTATAAAAGTTTATTTTCCTATCTACTTCATTTTAATTGAGATAAACCTTTGCAGAAATAGCTATAGTACACATTTCGTTATAAATAAGGGAACAACAATAGTCAAACGTTTATGAACTGGGCACCATACACTGACCTTAAAATTCCATACTCTTTCCATCACATCGCGAGAAACAACTGAAAATTGACTGGACTTTCAAAGAATGGCTAAGTATTGATCAATTCAAATCATTAATAACAGATATCTTGGAAATGGATGGTGCCATAAAAAGTTATTTGAAATAAGTTGTGTGTTTTAAAGACATCTACAACTTTGTGCAGTGCATTTTCCTCTGTTGCTTAACTTTCACCACTTACACAATATTGTAAAAAATTCCTTCCAAATGAAGGAGCTCACAAGCTATTCCCAGAAAATTCAAAATAAACATTTTATTTTTCATGTAAATATCTTTAGTACATGGCATTTTAATCAAAATCGCTAGTCATTTTTCAGAAAATAAAAAATTTCTAAAAATCTTCCATGTAAAGGGTAGTTTGGAGTGGGAAAGATTCTTCAAAATCTTTTTGTCGAATCTTTGGAAGATACTGAACCTAAATATCAAGTTTGGTGTTCATCAGACTTTTTATTTTTTAGCTATGTTGTTCACATACACGCATGTGCGCAGACCTTTTTCTAAACATACTTTTTTTTGGATTCAGGGAGCTTCAAAGCATATATTTCCAATGAAATCTCGGTATCAAATTTTTGGGTGGAATGCAACACTTTCTCTACTTGATATGTACAGGTAGAGAAAGTAAGAAATAAAAATTTCTGCTATGGAGGAGCAAAGTTCCAGGAAAGATCACCAGTGGGTAACATCCAGCTCTTCTATGACAGCATGAATGATCACTTCTAAATGTAAATCAAATTTATGTTACAAGACAGACTATTTCACTTTATCTTAGCAGTACCCCAAACATTAGTTGTGATAGCTAAGTTGCTTGTAATCAGTATAAAAGTTGAAGATAACCCAAGCATTTTCACGGCAAATAACTTTTTCAATACATGCAATTGTTTATGTTATAGTTATTTAAGCACCCATTTGCTATATATATGTACAAATTCCTGCATTGAAATACACAGCTTTGCGTATCCATTTTCAATTGCCAGTTGAAGAGCATGCGTGTCCAACTTTCCCTATTGCATATTTGATGGCAGCCAATGGGAACAAAATATGCCAGAATGGACTACCTTCCCTACTCCACTTGGATTCAGCTGATGTGAGATGCAGAGGACTTGTATCCTGAACCAAGTCCCTCTGCATGAATACTAAACAGTGTAAAACGTATTGTTTTAATCCATTGTTACAATTCACAGGACACTTTCAACACTTAACTCATTATACACAAAAACAATAAACATATTCTTTCTAACAAGAATGGATACACAGAAGTTGTTTACCAGTGATCGCTGAGCGTGTGTTATTTTTCACATGGGCCAAGAAACACATACAGTGCAGCTAGTCCTAAGCGAGCTGATTGGTTATTACCGATGGCAAGGGGGAAGCTGGAGTGTTGGCTAAGGCACAGACACTGAGCAAAATAAAAAAGATTATTGTTGTCATGTCTTCTAAAGTTGAAATACGAAGTTTAATAAAGTTTATATACAAGCTGATGATACTTAGGGGACCAGCCTAGTCCACTGATTGCATGACCCTGAATGTATAGGTCTTTCAGTAGATAAAAATATTTCAGAGTATTAAATTATATAGTTTTTGCTGTTAATATGCTCTGTGTAATTGAATGAAGTTATTAATAAATGCTTACGTTTAGAGAAGAAAAACCCCCATAAACAAACAAAACAAAAATATCAAAAGCCTATGTTAAGTACCTAAAATTTGGCTATTAATATACTCTTGTAGATTAGTGTGGAAATATGTTGGGTGATTTTGGAATATTAACTTATGTGGATATTTGTTTTCGGTTTCCTATATGTTAGTAGGAAAATGGAATGTAAAGTTAAATTTCACTGTTATTTCATAATGGATACATTTAAAATAGGTTAGATGCATGAATATTAGGTTAATATGAGTTACATTATATATTTAAGGAAACATACTGTCATTCACATTAAAAAAAGAAGAAGAAAATAAAACGATATGCCAATTATGTCTCAGAATAATGCTGGAGGTATTATGCAACAGAAAAGTAATTAAACGTAAAGGAACCATTGCAACTTTCGACAATCTAATGCCATTTATGAAATTCACCCTTGTCCACAAATCTGGAAATTACTCTTTTGAAAGTGTACTTATTTGGCTCTCTTCCTGTTGTGTAAATATTGCTCTGATATTTTGCCTTGGAATCACTATTGACTATCAATGGAGATCAAAGATACTCCATTTTTGTATGGTTACCTCCAAGTTAGTATCCTAACCACTAGCCGAGGTGGCGGTTAGTTCATTGCTAAGAATAACTACCTGTTAGCCAAAGGTCATAATATGAAAATTTGCCCTGACTCTCAGTTAATTTCTAACCGGAATCTTAACTGAAGATTGTAATACAGGCCATAAGTGCAGGTATTGCCAATCTTAGTTTTACGATAATGTACTCAACATGAGCTTTGCAGTTTAGATGCATATCAACCTAAGTACTGTTGGTCTTGTAAAGCATTATCAGTGCCTACCAGCAGAATGAAATTTTAGAAACTATATGTTGCAAATTTTAATATTTACAGACAATTCATTGGCCTGAAACCAATTGCGTACAGTATAAAGATGTGATTCAGTTTTGATCCAAGATCTTTTTGCCTGACACTATTACACTGGTATTGTCCAGAAACAAAACCATAGTTATAATGTTTTTCATTGCCAAAGAGAGGTGTTCTGTAAGTTGAGTAAGTGGAAGGAATTCTGGATCAGCTTGTTAGGTACTATTGCAAATATATTTTGACATATTTATGCCAAACTTTGTACATGTGTGGAAAGGAAGTAGTTATGTGTGTTTATAAGTTACTGATTGTTTTACGAACAGCTTAGAAACACACACAACTACCTCCTTTCCACATAGGTACAAAGTTTAGCATAGATATGTCAAAATATATTTGCAATAGTACCTAACAAACTTATCCAGGATTCCCTCAAATTACTCAACTTGCAGAATCACTATACAAATCACTATGGAAACTGAAACTGAAGGCACATTGCCATTTGGTATCTATCAGATACCTACACATTCTGAAAACTACATAAAACAGTAGTTTCAACCCAGTTTCTCACAAAGATGTGGTCCTAAACAGTTTTAACAGATAGATTGGTTTACACCTCCTTAACAGAAGGAGAATACAAATAAGAATGCAAACACATAGTCAACATGGCATTAAACAATGGCTTCACCAAACAAATCATCTACAAAAGAAATAGCAAATTCAAGAAATAGAAACACACCAAAGGTTTCACTAAACTCATTCAACAAAAAACAAAATGGTTTTCAAAATGTTCACTTCCACCCAAATATTCACTATAAATTCCCTATTAACATCTTTATAAATAACATCTTTAAAAAAAACACATCTGCCTAGCCATCCAACTTTTTGTTATTAAACTGATTGTTAAGGAATCACACAACAGAAGCCACTGTGATTTGTTGATAGGATTTCGCTAAAGAGTAAACATTTAAGTGCCTCCACAGAAAAATTCAGTAAGGAACGAAAGCTTTACAAGCACAAGAGATAGGTTTTTTAATGGAAACACATCTGTGTAACAGTATAGAATTGTCCAGATTCAATGCAACACAAATAAATAGAGAATTATCACTTGTCTGCTTTCTTATTATCTAGTTTTGATTGAAAATACTTTACCCTATTTTTTTCCTCATGTGAACGACGACATTCAAACAAAACCAGTTAAAAATTTGGATTGCTATCTAAAGCTACCGAAACCACAAAAAGTTTTTGTATAAAAGTTTAGTTTTTGTATAAATGACCAGATTTGGTTGCCACCTCTACATGCGCAACACATTGATATGCTTATTGCTGTATAACAGGCTTTCAGTATTTTACTGGAAATTTAATTCAGTTTAGTGTAACATTCAAATGAGCATTTATATCACAAAAATTTTACAAGTCTGTTGCCACTTTAGCCCTGCTCTGACTTTCCATTGTTTGAGTACACAGAGCACACTGAAGGTTATAAGTGCAAGAATACAAATGTTTACCATTAAATTAGTCATTTGTGTCTTAGAACACTGAGCGAGATGGCTCAAGCGGTAACATCTGTGGCCTGCATTTGGGAGATCCTGGTTTCAAACTCCCATGGCCAACCAATTTGACAGCAGGTTTTTTCGCAGTTTTCCTTGGTCACCAGGCTGGGTTGAATAATTTGATATGCAACTTTTCAAGTCATCCCTTTCATCATTACATTTCATTTCCTTCTTCACCACCATACCAGGTATTAGGCTAATTACCATCCAGGATGTGCTATGATCCAGGCTTTGCTTGCTCCTCAACAGGCTGCTGACCTAAGGCATTGACTTATAAATCCTTGGGGATGTAAGTTATACAAAGAAGAGGGTAATCAGTTAAAGAAGAAGTATCTTAGAAGAGCGGCATATTTGAGTGTAACAGGTACTATAAAGCTAATCTTTAACCTACACACAGCCAGTATGATTAAAAACAGTTTAACAATGCTGCATATATGAACTAATTCTAGCATATGGGAGAAGTCCAATAATGAAAGTTCTTGCAATAGTGAGTTACCTTTGAGTTTATAATAACCATATAGTCAAGTGTGCCTAGTAGTTCTGGGCAACATTAAATAAAAGAAGTCCATTGTACAGTTTGTAAGGACTGCCATTATAACTCAAGTAAAAAGAGTGTCTGCATAGAATGTCAAATATACATGTCCTAGTCATGGCATTGGCCATTTTCTTGTTTTAACTACCTTTTTACCTTTTAGTATTATTATAGACTTCATTTACTAGGGCAAATTGTGAAAATTTTAATGCATTCCCTTGAAAACCTCTATAATTACTTTCTGTGGTTCTTAAACAACCAGCAGATATTCTGTTTTTGAAATTTTGATTTCATCATCTTGTCTTTAACAGGTGTTGACAAAGTGCAGCAGTCCACTTCATTACAAAAGGCTACTGCAGTGGTATCCATGTAACACGATATAAGCTGGTTAACATATTTATATGAGAGTGCTTCAGATCTTGCCTTTCATGCTGTAAACTCAACACGCTGTCTGTTACTGACCTGCACTATACATAAAATGGAAGTTTGGAAAGTTCTCTATCAGAGAGTGCTTAATTTTCAAAAACAGTCCTATCCATGTCTACATACTTGTGGCAAAATTGAATAAGCTTTCCTTCACCCCCTCAATGAGGGGATCAGGCACTGTATGCATTGCTGCTTGCAATTCCCCATTACTAATGTGATGGTGACCGATCATTTGTCATCCTCCGTTGTGTAGTGGTTACCATGCTAGCCTCTAGTTCCCGAAGTTGCGGGTTCAAACCCGACTGGTTGATGGATTTTTTCAGGCATAAAAATTCTTAGCATGGTTTCCTTCAGAAGGGAAGTAAAGCCGGTGGTCCTGCGTCATAGATTTACGGCATGCAAAAGAACCTCAAGTCTGATAAAGGGGCCTCTGAGCAAAATTACTGGTCTTTCATGCCCAATATAGAATGGGACACTAAGGATCAAAGCAGTTAAAGAGCATCCATAAATAAAAAAAAGAAAAAAACAGTGACCGATTAGATGTTCCTTCAGCTTTGGAAAAAGTCACAGGTGCAAGATCAAAGTTGTATGGCTGGTAAGATAAAACTCATGAAACTTCAGATGCTGCAGTGCATGTTACAGGCCAGATTCATAGTTGAACTTTAAGCATAAACTGAAACCTCTTAAGTTATAAGTGCTTCCTCACAATGAGTGAATGCCTAAACATGTTTGCAATTCATAGATGGCATATAATAGACATGTGATCTGTGAATACTTACAAACGTAGAAGACATGGCAACATGCAAGGATCCGTGGCATCATTTCCATTCCTTCATGCCATTGGTCATTTGGTGATGAATGCATGTCGACTGTTGCAAATTTGATACATGCTTCCATTTTGTTTAGTTGCTGCTACAGGAATAGCACATGTGGGATTTGAGAGAAATGCCTAAGCAAGCAATACAGGGGAAGGCAGTTACCCACAGACAAAAGAGTACTCAACAGTAGGAGCATTTAGTTTGGTTTGGTTAGGAACTATACAAGAAAAGTGCTTTCACAGTAACTTATTATAAATTTTATTTTAAAAACTACTGCAACTGAACTTGTTATTTTCACTTCTCAAAGAGAAGTTATCTGAATAGTTTAACTTTCATCTAAAACACTGCAACATTCTTACTTTACAGCAAGGCTCCTGGAAAAGCAATTAAATTGAGAACATGCATAAAAGGGAACTGTAATGATAAAGTACACAATTGAAAACAAAGTGAAATAGAGGCTATATTTATATTCCAACATGTGAAAATAAAATAAATTGCAGTCGATTGTGGCTGTGAAAAGTTAGGTTTTAATATAAAGGGAGAAATAGTATTCTTTACTATTTCAAAAGTATAAATTAATGGTGAAGTGAACCTTTATTATATTTTATGTTAATCTATTCTCCACAAAAAAGTTGCCACTTCCAGCTGTGAAATGTTAGTTCTTGCCCAAGACACAGATGTTTACTGTGAAAGTTATCTATAATGTTATGTGAAGCGAATGATGCTTTATTACATTTTATATATTTGATCATTATGCACAAGAAAATTGCTTCTGGTAGCTGGAAAGGTTAGTTCACATCCAAGGGACAAAATTATTAGTACTTTCACTGCTCTTTGTAAAACTGCATAATTTTTATATGAAGTGAGGTATTACTATTTTACATTCAAATTCAGTGCAACAGTTTGCTGCTTGTAATTCCTGAGTAGAAGCCCCTTGAAAGATTCACTAATAATGATACAAAACAAAACGACAAGCAGAGGCAGATGGCAATCAGCTTCATTATGCCAATAATGATTCAAGAGTAGAAAATTAATGGAAGTAATAGTGAAAAGAGGCTAATTATGTTTTTATATGCACATTGCATGCTCTTATTGCACAAAAGGTGTTTAAAATAGGTTAGGTGTTATTGGTTAATTAAATGTTTGCCATGCCTAAAGCTTAAGTGTAATAGGTTAGGTTTTGTGTATATTAATAAGAGCAGATAAAACTAAACATAATACTACTCATCGCTCATTTCCAAAGGATTATTTGCATCCCTAATGTATCTTTCTGCAATGCGGAAAGCATGGGACTTGACATATTCTGCAAATTCCTCCATTTTTACCTCTTGTGTGGTGGTCAGCTGATATGCAGTGCTTTTTTTTCACCCTGCAGCCACCGCATGGCAGCTCACATGCTGGTCACTGCAGCTCAGACTCCCACTGAAACCGCCTCACGTTTACATATTTACAGATACAATTACAATGATAATAAGCACATACCTTATCATAAGAGATGTCAGAAATGCCCTCCTTTATCTGCATATCTCTGGCATCATCTCAGGAAATTTTCACTCACACTGGGGAGTTTCAGTGTCCAAAACTGAGTGAATTTCTTGTCTCATGTTTTCTTTTAGTTTTTCCAATGTATGGGGTTTGTTGCACACACCTTATTTTTCAACTTCCACCATAGATAAAAATCGCATACAGTTAAATCAGGAGATTGAGACAGCCAGAATTGTTACTAATTATCATTCAAAAATTTCCTAAATTAAATTTAATGACTCATCAAGAGTAAGCACAATAGCAAAGTGTTATTGGAAAAATCCAGATTGACATTCAACGCTGGTCAGCTATTCAAAAAATGGTGTAAGTCATTCCAGTATCTCTCTGCATTTATTTGTTAAAAAAATATAGGTCCTATTATTTTGTATGCATTTACTGCATACCAATGTTTGCATCACACAAAGGATTCTCATGTGTAAAATCGGGTTTCCTGTTCTCCTCTGTCTGTTATTTTATGACGAAGTGTAGCCATGTAAATGTAATCATGTTTCGTCAGAGTCTATTAAATGTGGGTCAATTACTCTATCATTTTACAAAATCCAATTAAAGAAATTTATCTGACTCTGAAGAGCACATGAAAAATAAGATTATGCAACAAACCCCATACACTGGAAGAACTAAAGGAAAACATCGGGCAAGAAATTCTCTCAATTTCGCATATTGAACTCTCGGGTGTGAGTGAAAATTTCCTGAGATGTCAGAAATGTGTGGACACAGAAGGACAACATTTCCAGCATCTCTTATGGCAAGGCATATGCTTATTATCATTGTAATTGTAACTATGAGAACGTGAGGCAGTTGCGAGAATATTATAAGTGTTTCTGGAGGAGTCCAAGCTGTGGAGATTGGCATGGGAGTAGCCATGTGACACCACAGTATGAAGAAAAAGCACTGTATAAGTATAACCACAGATTGACACTCAAGTGTAACTCAAGTGAGCGAGCATGCACCCTTAAGTGGCCATCAAGTGACAGCTGTGAATTGAAACACAAATCTTATGGACCACTTGCACTTGAGTACTGAGTGAATCTGGTCCTTACACTTGTGGACTCGTGTGTAGGTGCACAAAATAATGGTAAAGAACTCCATCTTTGTCAGAATGAACCTGCAGCAATTGTAGTTGTTGCAAAGTTTCCAAATATTGGTTAGAGTCTGAAGTGCATAGTAGAGCCATATTCCATTAGCACAGTGTGAACTGTATAGTCATCAGCACTTTCTCTTCTGAAGCAATGACTTCAAATTTTTAGGAATTGGGGGAAGTTGCTGATAGTAATCAGAGACAGACATGAGGCCGTCAAGTGCAAAACTCGTCTTATCCAAAAATTAAAAAAATTGAGTTAGACATGGGATTCAATACTTCTTGCAGTTCTCTACAAACTGGTGACTGTGGGTTTGAACAAAGCTCATCTAATACACCTTCAAGAAAGCCCTGAAAACTGCTGTTCAATGCAAAACTCTTCAAATCCATGGTGGCGGTTGATGCAAAACTCGTCTAATCCATCTTACAATTCAGAGCAAAACTTGCCTTATCCAATACTTGTTCCGCTATAATTGTGCTGTATGAAGAGCAAAGCTTGCCTTATCCAGCACTAAGAAATATAGCAGTTTCAGGTTTCTGTTTCCCTACATTGGCAGTCCTGTGTGATTCCAACTGTTTTTAATTTAGTTTTGACTAGTGTAAGATGCAGATGTGTTAATATGGAGTCCTCTGATATTCCGAAGTTGGTGGAAAGGGTAGAACTAGGTAACGGGCATACCGTGAAACAAAATGTGAAAGAGAGAAGAGGGAAAGGTATGTGTGATTGAATTACTATTAAGTAGTATTCTGCTATTTTTGACAGATATGACTCATATAGGAATATGCAGATGTGTTTACAATACAGTCTCAATTGTTAAAGGCCTTCAGCAAGCCTCGGCCCATGCTTGCCTGCCTGCAATCACAACAGCAAGTCATTCCAATGCAGTAACTTGACACAGAAGGACATAAGGAAATTCCACGAAGCCTTCTACTGCTGCAGTTGTAAACTTAAATGAGACTGCATTATACTGACTTACTGTTCAACTGATATACCTAAACAGCAACATGTAGTCAAAGATGATTCTCGGAAGGGTTTTACTACAAAGTATCACGTGAAAAGTGTACAAGGTCTGCCAGTTCAGGGGTGTCAGAAAACTTTTCTGGACATTTTGCAAATATCAAAAGAACACCTTGAAACTGGAATGGCACCAAAGGAATTCCGAGGTGGAGACAGGGTGTCACAAAAAATAGTAATATGAGAGAATCTGTAATTAAATTCATACAGATATTTAAAGTACTTGACATCTATTATTGTAGGAGCAAACATCAACACGGCAACACTTACCAAGGGAATTAAGCATTAATAAAATGAAACCTATATATAATGTAGAAGCACCTAATTCATTGAAAGTGTCTAAGAGTTTCTTTCATAATATTCTTAATGCAAAATTTAATATAGGCTTCAAAAGCCCTGTTTATGATGTATGCTCACTTTTCTTTCTTATGATGAGAAAATGAAATTGGAAACAGATAAAACTAAACATTCTGATTTGCTGATAGCTAAACAAATACGTAAACTTACAGCTAAGGCATATTTTGATCTCCTGAAAGAACATGAAAATGTAGCAACATTTTCATTTGACTATCAGAAAAATATGGTACTGTCAAAAGTACAGGATCAAGCAGCCAGCATATTACAGCAGGCAGTTATACATGTATAACTTTCCGTGCAGGATTCATCCAAGACAACACTGACAAAACAGCATGCTTGTAATTCTGTTTGGACAGAAAATAACGTCCTAAAGTTTAAAAAAAAATTGTATCAGCAGTATACTGTCAACTGTGCAAATCCAATTTTTCTGGAGTTAAGAAAGTAAGGCTATTTGCAGATGCCTGCTGTGGACAAAATAAAAGCACCACTATGTTAGGCATGTATAATAAATGCCTTGCTATTCAAGGACCACAGAATGTGCAGGTGATAGAAATGATCTTTCCTATTACTGGCCATCAATTCACCCCTCCCAATTGTGTTTTCAGGCAAATAGAGAAAAAATAAGAATGAGACAGACTACCAGTAGGCCTGAAGAATATTTTGAAATCTATAAAAATCATGGAAAGGTAATCACGCTAGGGATAGATATATCTGTACAAGATTGGAAGTATGTTGCAAAGGAAATATTGAAGTCGTCAGGTTCCTGGCATTTTAAATTTAAGGCATCTAAACATATTATTTTACAACGTTTTACCTCAGGCAATGCTCTAGTCAGAGGTGAGGCAAATTATCGGTTCAATTTGTGTGTAGACAAGGCCATTCTGAAGCGAGGCAAAACCTTAGAAATGCATATTGCAAGGCATTTAGATGTAGGTGTAAATGTAAAGGAGGAAAAAGTTAAAGATGTGAAAAATTTATTAAAAAACATTTGGTGATAACTGGGAGAAAGATGAAAGCTTATATTTTACAAGAATTTAATATCTAAAAACAATATTGCCAATAACGATAAAGAAGTAGATGCTGTTTGTGAGAGTTTCTTGAATAGTGAGGAAGGACATCTTAGATTTTGATATGTTTGTTTTTAAATATTAGTTATTACTTACTAGTATTACAGTTTAAACATAATATGTAAATTTTACAAGTCATAAGATGTATGTGATATGAAAACTGGTCAATTTTATTAAGGAAACTATGAAAGGAGTGCTTCATTGATATCCTTATGCGAAATTGGTGAAAAAAATTGTGAAAATTTAGTTTTTTTAACTAAAATGAATTCAGAAATGGTTATAATTATACAAATATTGCAAGAAGTCATTTATTAACATAGTAAAACACAAATATTGAGAAGTAAATGCGAAAATGTTTGCACTTAATTGTAATTTAGTGTTGTGTTTCCACCAAAACTCGCCAAATCCACTACCATTGTGTGCAAAACTCGCCTTATCCAAAATTAAATTTTGATTTACCGTCATATTATTTGAGACTGATTTTCAAGAGAATACTTGCATCTTTAAGGGTGTAGTCCAGACATTATAACATTAAGAGAATTATCAAATGTTCTGCTGTTTGCCTAATATTAGTTTTTCACATTTTCTGAAAATTCGTTTTACCTGGATAAGGCGAGATTTGCATTTGACGGCCTCACATGTTACATGCATGCTAGCATAGAACTAAAGAATGGGGATCCAGTTGGAAATGTATAGAACTGTAGAGCAGGAATTGCCTTCTTTAATAGATTCAGATAGATTTTGGAAGGCAGAAGATCACACAAGCAGTATTTTGATATAGTATTTTGGCATTAATGGTATTGCTATTAATCGGAGGAGTAGAACTTAATCCTTGCTTGGAAAAAGAGCAAATTTATGGCAAATTTAGTAGTAGAATGGAGGATCAATGAAAAATAAATGACAAATTTTAGGAAATTAAGTCAATATTGTGAAAATTCAAAGGGGAAGTGAACAAGATGTTAGCAGAATACAGGCAAAGAGTGTCATATTTGGAGAAAGTTGAGGAAAAGGAGAAAAAAATGGACATGTTAATATACAGTGTCAAACAAACAAAAGAAGAAATTAATATGGTAAAAATCGAAAAAATCTTATAGGATAAGTTAGGTTTACAGCTTGATAGATGGAAATAATTGGTGCTTTTAGAGTTGGCAAAATTTTAAACCCAGGATGTAACAGTAAAGCTTGAAACAATGAAAATAAAATGGATAATTGTTACAAATACAATAAAAGTTAAAAGGAACAAGAATATTTTTTCAACGAGATTAGGGAAAGAAAAAGAAGTAAGAGGTTTGTTACTATGAGAAATGAAGAAAGCAAGAGCTACCAGAGAAAAACTTTCATTCGGAATTGACCTTCTGGATAATAGCATATTTGTCAGGTAAATAAAATAATGAGGCAAGTCAAAATTGGAATAGAAGATATGTGAGATGTCAGAGACTGAAGAAGGAGAAGCATTCCAAATGCTGGAATAATGGGAGGCGGTAGAGTAGAAGAGAAGAAGATAGGCGATGATCATATTCATCACCCAAACAGATTGTGCTGGATAAACAGCTGACTGAAGACATTTGTAGAATGACCTCAGGAGCAGCTGCTGGAATTGACATATAGTAGGATGATGGGCTCAGCATTGTATCGCCACATGAAGAGATCATCGTGTAGAGGTTAGCCACACACAGAATTACCAGGAGCAGGACCAAATTTTATTAGTGTGGATTGGACAGAAAACACAGTCAAGGGAAAGAATTGGGGGCTGCATCTGGAAACATAGCTTTGTTTGAAAAATAGAAAAGTAGAGAAAGTACTTAAGTCTTGATGTCAGTTTTGTTATAAGTGATTTAATCCCTGATGGACAGGAGAGATTCCTGTTGAAATGAGTATATTTGATTTGAATGGGAGAAAAGAGGTAATAAAAGAAAAGACAAATGCTGTATTTCAGGTGGAGTAAGTTTTTGTATGTTAGAATATGTTTGCAAATTAAAGTGAAAGTGTGTAATGAATTAGGTGGAAATTCAGTGTTATGCTGCTTTTTAAGTGGCATATGGGAAGGTGAAAGTGTGTATGTAGTAGTGCTCCTCAGAAATTTATTATCCAGATTTGTTTAAGAAGCTAAGATGGAAGAGTTTCAAAATAGAGATACATATAAAGGTTTTATAATGCAAGCGATTGGGAAAGTCAAATTCTGATAATAGATCTTTAATGTGTTTTAGCAGGGGAAGTAAGATAGTTGGAAAGAAGAGTTATAATAATGAAGATGAGAAACTGATGGAACTCTCTGCGGAGTTTAGTGTCTTGATGTGTAATGGTGCAAAAGGAAAGACAATATAGGAGAGTTTATGTTTGTAAATAAGAGTAGTCAGTGTTGTAAGATTACATATTATACAGGGTGCTTAATGAACTACATCAAAATAATTTCAGAGATTGTAGAATGTGTCTGATATAAGCAATTTGTGATTGGCGATGCACGGTCCATGGCGTAACATAATGCAATTATATAATGTTAAAGATATTGGTATCAGATACTGGTTAGTTAGTGTTAAAGCAAATCCAGAAGAAAAATTGGCTTAGAAACTCTTTAAATCTGCTGTACAAGCATAAAAATATCGATTTTTAACAGCTCATTATTAGCATTCCCAAGATATAATGCCACAAAGATCTCGCACATCTCGAACTAATCACTTGACAGTGCGACACTGAACATCTACCTTCTTGCATTAAGCAACCTACTCTAGAGGTGTTTCTTTAACTGCTTGTGTGGCTTGATGCCAAAAGCTGCTTCCTGAAGGTCATAGCTTATTTACTATCATGCAGTTAACTTTTTTTTTTATAATTCCATACGAAGAAGTGTTGTCATACGTATACTCAGGACGCAATTCTGATTGGCCAGTGCAATAACACTACTATCATTTTCTTGATAGTAGTGAGCTGTGGCTTGCTGAGGTTAGTATGCTTAGGATTGTCTGTGAAAGAACATATACACCTTCTTTGAACTTGCAGATATGCACTTTATTTACTGTGAATCAAGAAATAAGGGTTTAGCTGCTGCAGTACTGTGCAGGAAACAGTATCCCGATAGGCACCAATTACATCTAGTTCTAGTTCTAGTTTGAGAAGGGGTGGGTTTTATGCCCAAGCACTGCGACCTTAAGATCTATTGCGCATCCCCCCTTTCATCAGTTAAGTAGTCTGTTGCTCGATATGAACTTAACCAGACTGCTAACTGAGGCTTTCGATAGTTCATCTATCTTTGGAAAGTGACTGCCAAAAATACTTGCTCTTTAAATCGCAAGAGCAGGGCAATCACATAGTAGATGAGTAACAGTCTCATCTCCTTCTAGACATCTACTACAGATAGGGTTGTTAAACAATCCCATTCTGTGTAGATTAAACTTTAGGGCACAGTGTCCTGTAATGAATCCTGTTGCCCATGCAAGTCTTCTTCTACTAAGACCGCGCAAGTATTTTGCCCGGCTGTTATCCAGGTCTGTAATGAACAACTTGGAATGTCTGCAACCCTCAATGGAGTTCCAGTAGTTCTTGTGTTCTGCTTGAGCCCAGCACTTAATAGCCTGTTTCACTGGTCTGTAGGACACTCCCAGTACAGGCTCCGGACCAAAAAATGGGATTTCACTGCCAATCTTGGCTGCTTCATCTGCTTTCTCATTGCCTGGTATACCTATATGTCCTGGCACCCACATAAGTTGAACCTTATTGTGTTCAGCCAGTGCCATTAAGGATTCCCGGCATTCTGAGACGAACTTTGATTTTATTGATGGTGATTCAAGTGCTTTAAGAGCAGCTTGACTGTCTGAGAGGATAAGAACACTTCTATTCTTATATCTCCTTTTAATGCTTTCCATGACACTGGCTAGGATTGCATAAACCTCAGCCTGGAAAACTGTAGCTAAGGTACCAAGACTATAAGAAATCTTGGTACCATTACCATAAAGCCCAGCCCCCGTTCCCGATTTGGTTCTAGAACCATCAGTATACCAGATTGGGCCTTTGTTATTATGAGGTTTTACCAGTCTTTCCCATTCACTCCGTTGTGGATAGGATACCGTAAATTTCAAATCAAACTTGAATCTTGTTTCAAGAATGTCAGTCCCCATGTTGAGTATCTGTTGTACATTCTTATCCCAAGGAAGCTTGAGATGATTAATATGTCCAGTGTTAGACACTTTGGTTTGGCGACAAATATGGTGATACGCGATCATGGCTTCTGCGTTCATCCATAAGTGGAGAGGTGTGAGCCCAATCAGCATCTCCATAGCCGCAGTTGGAGTAGTTTTGAAGGCTCCCATAATTGAAATGCAGAAGGTCCTCTGTAATTTACAGAGTTCCTTTCTGCACACCTTTAAATTAACTCTAGGCCACCACATCAGTGCGGCATAAGAGAATATAGGTCTCACCATAGCAGTGTATATCCAATACACTATGCTAGGTTTCAGACCCCATGTCTTGCCAAGCATACCTCTACATGTCCAAAAGACTCTGTAGGCTTTGGTAATACATAATTCCATATGATGTTTCCAAGTTAATTTCTTGCCTAAAACAAGCCCAAGATATTTAACTTGTGTTGAATAGGGCACTACCTCACCAAAGAGAGAGAGTCTGGTTAAATCAGGCCCCCTTCTCCTGGTGAAGGGTACCACTACTGTTTTGCTTGGATTAACAGTTAGATTATTCATCTTGCACCAAGCTTCCACTTTCTCAAGCGCCATTTGTAGCACTTGAGAAACTGTGTGAGGAAATTTACCTCTTATGATTATTGCAATATCATCTGCAAAACCTACTGTGAAGTAACCATCACTATTGAGTGCGCAAAGAAGTGTGTCCACTACAAGGTTCCATAGCAGGGGTGATAAAACACCCCCCTGCGGGCAGCCCCTCTCCGTGGACACATCCAGCGTCTCCCCACATAGATTCATGGTTATCTTCCTATGTTGTAAAACAAAACGTATCCACTCACAAAGAAGTGAAGGTACATCGTGTCCATAGAGGGCGTTCGTCACGACATCACAAGATGTCGTGTCAAACGCACCTTCAATATCAAGAAAGGCACCAATGGCTATTTCTCTGGTATTAAGCGCCTTCTCAATAGTCGAGACCACTTGATGAAGTGCTGCTTCCGTTGATTTCCCTGTTTCATAGGCAAATTGGTACTTGTTTAATGGATGTTCCATTAAAACGTAATCCCTAATGTGCCTATCCACTAACCTCTCCAAAGTTTTAAGCATAAAAGAGGAGAGACTTATAGGGCGATAAGCCTTAGCCTGGGCGTAACTAGGACGCCCTGGTTTAGGTATAAACACCACCTTTGTTTGTCTCCAAGCCATGGGTATATATCCATAAGCTAGACAAACTCTAAAAATACCACAAAGTAGGGATTGAACTGAATCAATACCATATTGTAGAAATGCAGGGATGATTAAATCTGGGCCTGCCGATTTATATGGTCCAAACGACTTGACAGCCCATCGTATTTTAGTGACATTGACTACGCTCCTGATTAGGTTCCAATCCTCTCTGTCCAAAGAAAGATGGTCCAGATTTGGTTGCCCCTTCACAGAATTGCTGTCATTGTCTACCTTAAAGTCTGGAAAGTGAGCCCTCGCAAGTTGCAGGAGCGTCTCAGAACCAGACTGAATTACATCACTCCATTTTCCAATTTACTGATAGGTATTTACGAGAGTGTGGAACCTTCAATGCAAACAGGGGCGATACAAGTGTTACACGAACTCGACACACAGTGCAATTTGAGAAATTTCTGCAAAAAGTTGTGGAACAGCCATCTACTAGCACACGCACTACTGCATATGCACTGAGTACTAAGCAAGTTAGCATATGGCAAGCCATACATGAAGAATATCTTCACCCATTTTACTGTCAATAGGTGCAAGCACTAAACCCAGGAGATTTTGGCCCTTGGGTACATTTTTGAAACTGGGCTTTGATCCAGCAGCCTGAATTCTTTTCTTTGGTATACTTTACTGATGAGGCTTTGTTCACCATGTATGATCTAGTTTTCAACTCAAGAAACAGCCATGTATGGGACTATGTCAATCCACATGCTGTTGTGCAGAAGAGCCACCAGCAGACTTTTCAGTGAACATATGAGTCGGAATTATTTCAGACCAAATCATTGGCCCACATCTGCTTCCCCCTCAATAAATGAACATGTTTATCTTTATTTGTTGCAGAACATTGTACCTGTATTTTTAGAAGATGTACCTCTGCATACTCATTGTTGAATGTGGCTATAACATGTTGGAGCTCCGCCTTATTTCTCTCTGGCTGTGCAAGACCATTTGAACCAAGTTTTTCCTACCCAATGAATCAGAAGGGGGAGTCCCAACAGTAGCTTGGCCATCATGCTCTCCAGATCTCAATCCAATTGATTTCTTTTTCTGGGGTCACCTCACGTCTATGGTGTATGAAACATCTATCATCTCAGAAGAGGACTTAACTGCTTGAATTATAGCAGCATGTGATGTTATTTGACACACATCATAAATCTTGGATAGAGTACGACGATTGTTCCTTTGCCACTGTCAATTTTGCCTTGAAAAAGCAGGCTGCCATTTCAAGTAGTTCCTATAAAACTGACGTAAAGACTTTTATGTTTTATGTCTTTATTCTTTCTTTCACTCCTTAAACCACATCTCATTTTGAAGTATAGCATGTGAATGTATTACCTTTTGTTAGCAAGGATTGTAATTAATAGTATATGTTGAAATTAAAATGCATAAATTGAAACATGAATTTAAAACTCAGTCTAAAACGTACTATTTCAATGACTGTTTTCCATACCCAACTGGGTTTCTTTAATGTTATTATTATTTAACTCCACTTGTACATAATTTCTTATGGCAGCACTTCTTGTTAAAACAGCACCAGTTGCCCAGTACCTTATATTCTGTTTATTAACAGTACTGTCAAAAAGGAAATGGGCTGCATCACTGACGATTAAAGACATCTGAACATCTGATCAGTGAGTAGTTAACATTAAAAAGTATAAATGGAGAGATGATGAATCAGAAATACAGGGCAACATCCTGCCAGTTCCTTAATTTCTGAGGTTAATTCGAGGGAAAGGGGTATTTCTTCAACACCTCTTTTAGCAAGGTTAGTACTCATGATATTTTCAAACCTATGGACCCATTGCATTATTGTTTACTGCAAACAAATCACACCACGTGATGACACATTATATTCTGTTTGTTAACAGTACTGTCAAAAAGGAAATGGGCTGCATCACTGATGATTAAAGACATCTGAACATCTGATCAGTGAGTAGTTAACATTAAAAAGTATAAATGGAGAGATGATGAATCAGAAATACAGGGCAACACCCTGCCAGTTCCCTAATTTCTAAGGCTAATTAGAGGGAAAGGGGTATTTCTTCAACACCTCTTTTAGCAAGGTTAGTACTCGTGATATTTTCAAACCTATGGACCCATTGCATTATTGTTTACTGTAAACAAATCACACCACATGATGACACATTGAAGTAAATGTGAAACCTCTTCTGCATTATTACCATTGATTTAGTCTCATGGAAGAAATGAACAACTACAAAACAATTGCCACTGACCAGCGCTCATCACAACTGAAGCTACAAATTACAATGTGAAGTTGCATGGTTCCTTACTTCTGCTGATAGCCAATCATACTAAATTTCCCAATATCCTAGCTTGTAGCTTGTTAAGTTCTAAACTTTATGGGCTGCATTGAAAAGAGCCACATTTTGGGGCATCTAATAATCGCAAGGAAACAATTGAAAAATGACTACATTCTCCAAAGGTAACTTTATGGTGTGGTGTCAATCAGTTGGAAATAGTGGGACTGCTTTCCTTTGAAAACTATAAGGAAGAAACATTGACTATAAATTCAGTGCATTATGTGGCAGTGTTATAAACCTTTGTGATTGGTGAACTGAGAAGGTGGATCAAAGAAGTGTTAGTGTTTGCTTTTAACAGGACACAGCCTCTGCACACACAGCATGTAACAGGCGGGCATTTATCAGAAATTCATTCAAGTTAGTTATCTCAAGATTTAGTGACACTGCATGGCCTTTGCATTCACCTGATCTTTTGATTTCTGATTTCTTCTAATGGAGATATTTGAAAAAAAAGGGTATTCATGTCTTCAAAAGCTACATGAGCTGAAAGAAGCCATAAGAGAAGAAACTGCACCATAGACAGAGACCTACTGCAACTTGTGATTGGTAGTTTTTTGAAGCATGAGAAGGAATGTCTGAATTATAAATGCCATCTTGCAGATATTGTGTTTGGAAAGTAATGATGTAATAAATTGTGTAGACTATGCTTCTCAGTAGTACATTCATTATTTGCCTATTTACCCCTTGTCATTAAATAAAAGCTTCAAAAAATTAAGGAGCTGACGGTACATCACCCTGGCTATCTAAAATTTAGAATTGTGGTCAGAAAGGATTAAAGAAATAGATGTATAGGAACTGCCAAAAGAAAACAGAATTAAGGAAGCCATCATGTGTTTTTGAGGAGATAGTGAAACTGGCAGGAGCAGAAATGAGAACTAAATTAATAAGCAAGAGAGATCGTATCATGAAGAGTGCAAGAATGTGAAGTGAACAGTTCTAAGGGAATTGAGAAAATGGAGGCATATGGGGGAACAGCACAAAGGAGAGAATTTTTTTCTTGAAAGCTGGGGATGTAATTGCCTCTTAAAAGTACAAATTAAGGAATGTGGAGAAGAAATGAGTTAGAAACTATATGAGCCAGTATGAGCAACAAATGAGAGTAAATAATGTCTCAAGTAAAGAGAATATGCAAGGGTAGAATAAGAGAAGACTATTAGCTCAGAAGCTTGGTGTGGATAATTTAAAGATATTTTAGGAGCAGGACAGCTGAATAGTCAAAATTCAGAGTGAGTCAGCTAAACCTACCACTGTAAATATTTCTGAAACAAAACTAGGAATTGAGAAACAACTTTTCACAGGCATGAAGGGCTCATTAAAGTAAATTATATGGCCCATTCAAAAATTGACAAAACTTATATTTTTTTAAATGGAAAAATCCATATTATTTTTATGCAGCTGATAAGAGAAAATATTAAAAACGGTGTTTCTTGTATCACAATAGATCAGTTGCATCCCAAGAAATTAAAATGTGAAGTTGGTTGCTGAGATGCAATGAAAGAGGTAAAGCTTTATTTTCCTTTTTTGCATTTTATTTATTTACTTCATCTTAGGTGCATTGTGCTGCCACCTACTGCCTGGTACTCATTAACCACAACCTCAGTAGTCATTAAACATCGTGAAACAGCAGAATGGGATGCTCCGTGGAAATCACGGACTTCGAACATGGTCAGATGATTGGGTGTCACTTGTGTCAGAAGTCTGTACACAAGATTTCCACACTCCTAAACATCCCTAGGTCCACTGTTTCTGATGTGATAGTGAAGTGCAAATGTGAAGGGACATGTACAACACAAAAGCGTACAGGCTGACCTTGTCTGTTGACTGACAGTGACCGCCGACATTTGAAGAGGTTTGTAAAGAGTAATAGGCAGACATCTATCCATACCATCACACAGGAATTCCAAAGTGCATCAGGATTCACTCCAAGTACTATAACAATTAGGCGTGAGGTGAGAAACCTTGGATTCCATGGTCGAGCGGCTGCTCATAAGCCACACATCACACAGGAAAATGCCAAATGATGCCTCGCTTGGTGTAACGAGCATCAACATTACACGATTGAACAGTGGCAAAATGTTGTGTGGAGTGATGAATCATGGTACACAATGTGGCGATCCAATGGCAGGGTGTGGGTATGACAAATGCCAGGTGAACATCATCTGCCAGCATGTGTCGTGCCAACAGTAAAATTCGGAAGTGGTGGTGTTATGGTGTGGTCGTGTTTTTCCTGGAGGGGGCTTGCACTCCTTGTTGTTTTGCATGGCATGATCAGAGCGCATACCTACATTGATATTTTAAGTACCTTCTTCCTTCCCACTGTTGAAGAGCAATTCAGGGATGGCAATTGCATCTTTCAACACGATCGAGCACCTGTTCATACTGCACAGGCTGTAGCAGAGTGGTTACACGACAAATACATCCCTGTAATGGACTGGCCTGCACATAGTCCTGACTTGAATCCTATAGAACACCTTAGGATGTTTTGGAACGCCAACTTCGTGCCAGGCCTCACCGACCTACATTGATACCTCTCCTCAGTTCCGCACTCTGTGAAGAATGAGCTGCCATTCACCAAGAAACCTTCTAGCACCTGATTGAATGTATGGCTGAGAGAGTGAACGCTGTCATCAAGGCTAAGGGTAGGCCAACACCATATTGACTTCCAGCATTACCGATGGAGGGTGCCAGGAATTTGTACATCATTTTCAGCCAGTGTCTGGGTGCTTTTGATCACATACTGTATATATATATATATATATATATATATATATATATATATATATAATTTTTTTTTGAAGCCCTATTATTTCCAGCACAATTGATACCTGGAAGTATTAAGAATAGCTCTTATCACATGGTAATACATCAATCGCCTTGCAATTAACTTAACATGAAGTTCATGCTTGAGACTCAATGACACAGTACAACCTCAGGATGTGCAACTGAAGTGCATTTTGTTCTATCAAGTGTCAACTTCAAGTTACAATTTCTTGGGAAGTAATTG
Source organism: Deroplatys truncata (assembly GCA_030765065.1). Taxonomy (NCBI): domain Eukaryota; kingdom Metazoa; phylum Arthropoda; class Insecta; order Mantodea; family Mantidae; genus Deroplatys; species Deroplatys truncata. The sequence goes on along the minus strand of CM060990.1, from coordinate 603,692,129 downwards.
ATCTATTGTGATGAAACAAGCATCATCTTTAATCACATCAAATGCAATACAGTGTTTCCATTAAAAAAAAATATAAGTATACATTGAAAATCATATTTGCTTATGTTTTTGAATAGCCTACATCATGTATGTTAATGCGACTCTCCCCCTACCTTTATGCGAAAGTCATTTTTCAGATTTTGTTGTTTGTTTGCTTTGTTTTGTTTCTCTAGAGGTATCTGCAGTGGTAGTATTAGGTGATTCACCCAGTATATGGCCACTGGAAAATTTTTACTATATTCAGCATTTGGGTAGCCAGGTAGGAGTAAATTAAAAGTCTAAAATGGAATAAAGCAAGTGGTATAGATGGAATACTTGGAGTAAATGAAGTTCAAGAATAACTTTAAAGACTAAAAGTAATAAAACAAGTGGTGCCAATGCAATTACTTGGGGAATTTTGGAAGGTATGGAACTTAAGTGAAAACATTTTTTTTATTAGTTGGGATATTAAACTAAATATTTGAAGCACGTTAGAATTTCAAGCAGGTTTTATGAAAAATAAGAAAACTGTAGATACAATATTCATAACGGTAACAATGGTAATTAAATATTTAGCAACAAAAAGAGGGAGATTATACATGTAATTTGTGGATTTTGAAAAGGTTTTATGCATAGAAAGCAGGAAGAATTGTTAGCCAAACTGAGTAGAAAGGGAATAAGTAATAGGTTCATAAGAGTATTACAGGGAATATACAAGGTGTTACAGAATTCAACCAACAAACTTTTGGGAATTACAGAGGAGTGTTAGGCAAGCACTTTCATACAGAACACATAGCCAAGTGCTAAGATTACAGAAGTCATTGTGGTCATATGGTTGATCAGGTCCCAGGTTCAAATCACAATAGGATAAGTTCTTTGTTTTTTTTTAAATCCATATTTTGATTCACATATCATGAGGCACCACACAATCAATTTCATGTGCTGATCAGTGCTGTTATATTTAATCGAGGGAATTAATTTTAAAGGGCAGTGTACACCCGAAGCTTTGTTTATGGATGCAAAAGCGTGATATTAGAAAAATAATAGAGGAAATAAATTTGCTATTCATTAATGGAAGAAGATATGGAAGTGATAAGGATTAGATAATAAGTAAAGTGCTTCACTTATTTGCACATTCTATGTGAAATTAAGAAACAATAAGTATTTAAAGGAAACTGATTTTTGCTACTCACTCCCATAAGTTGGGGGATGCAAACAATAAAGAAGAAGCAAAAGGAGAGGAAACCAAATTTGTTGTTCACACCTGAGAATGGAGAAAATTTCATTGTAACAAAGATGGAGAAACCAAATGTACAATTATTCACACTCTCCACATGAAAGAATAAAGAAAAGCAAACTTTTTATTTGTGCCTCATAATGCTGGACACGTATGATAAAAGTGAAATAATAATAATAATAATAATAATAATAATAATAATAATAATAATAATAATAATAATAATAATAATAATAATAATAATAATAATAATAATGACAACAACCCCACTTATTTATAATCTCCAAATGAAGGAAGCTGGGAATAAAATGGAAAAATTAATAAATAAAACTTGGTTACTTTGCTTTCAAGCAAGTGAAAAGTGTACTATAAAGATTGTTGAAAGTGATGTCCTTCAACATTCATGCAGAGACTACACCTTTGAGTAAATCCATCTTGTATCCCTTTGAAGTTGCCTGGAATATTACAAATAGTGTCACAGGCAGCCAATATCCTAGCCAGCAAATCCATATCTGAGTTTCTCATACATGAGGCTCTTGATGAATCTCCACAGTAAATAAGCATGAGATGAGGGGAATGTGGTAGCAGAGTAATATCAGTGCTGCATTCCAATCTAGTGTCCGGAAACACATTCATATGGTTTCTAACATCCCTGTTTTAGTGAGCAAGAGCTCCATCATGCTGGAACTATATCCAGCATGGTGCATCCAGAAACCGAGATAGCACAACATCAAGGAACTGGGAGGATATATACCTATTTAATTGTGGTGGAAGAAGGTATGGGCCGATTATGTAATTTGAAACCAGTCAACCTGCCGAACATATGTTGATAGCTTTTTTCAATAATCGCATGTGGATTTGCAGAATCCCAGTAGTGGGAGTTTCTCTGGTTTAATGCCATTCCCTTTCCTTGTGAAACAACATTCATCAGCAAAGAGCACTTAGAAAAATAAGTCCAGTTGTTCACCATGGTGGACTTGGAGACCATAGTCTGCTGGTGTCAAGGCTTCTTCAGAAGATGGAAGAGATGAAGCCTGTCTTCCTGCATCGCTTGCCATATACTGACACAATTTGTGTCCATAGTACATGCAATAGCTTATATACTAGCTGAAGGACTGTTTTGAATCCTTTGGAGCACCTCTTCCTTGAAATCTAATGTATGATGGCTTCATCTGCACTGGCATTGGGTGTATGCACCACCAGGGTTCCAGTTTTCCATAGATGCTGGTGGGAAACTGCAAGGTAGAATGATGCAGTTGTTGCCTTTTCCTTTAAGACTATCTGACTGCATAGAGCTGTGCTGCTTCATGTGAGTTTACTTCTGCCTCCCCATAAACCAAATACATATTAGCTAACTCAAAAAAGGAGCAAACATAAGCCATGACTGTGCTGAATATAACCCAGTGACACAAAGACCAGTAGTGTAACACACATGCTATTAGTCTGAAATGACCTGGAAAGTATGCATGTATTAAAATTGGGTTCACTTCAAACATATGTCATTCATCTGTTTGGAAAAAAAATGCTTAACCGTTAGTATGGGGTTTGAACCCAGCATCACTAGATTAACAGCTGAGTACAGTAATGATTATGCTATTAGTACAGCTGTTATTTGTCTTTCTGATATGATTCCTCATGTGAAAGTGGATGTATAGTGGTGCATTGCCTCTTGCTGCTGGGAGCATGTTTCAGGAAAACCAATGTTCATTACTTGAAAATACCACAATTGTACCTATTTTTGCCCTTGTGAAAGATAAATCAACTGCTTTAAAATGGAAATCAGTACCACAATTGTATTAAGTCTTATTTATTTGCACTTAACAGTGTGAATATTCAAATGCAAAATCATAACCTAATTCAAAGTTTGTTGTCACAGATCTTAGGTGTCCTATATCAAGGTGTACATATGCCATCCCTCTGTATCCCCTGAAGATTTTTCAGTGGAAATCTGCAACATCCTGCATATATACCAATACTGATTTCTGTATAAAAAAAATTCAAACTGCAAAGTGACTAAGAGTATTGAAAATAATCTAGTGTGTTCATTGATGATATTTTATAGACAGTTAATATGGCTTAATATAAATGTTCCAATAATTATCATCAAAGAAATAGTTTATAGCAGGATGAGTAACCAAAGTTGGAATAAAGGAAACAATAGAAGTACAGGTCAACTTCTTTTGTCATAACACCGGAGATGCAAAGGAGGAGAAGGTAGTCTAGGATAGGGGGAGAATGGCTGTCAGTATTCCCCTTGTGTGGAACAACACGCACTCAGAATGCATGGTGATGTCACCTCATCTCACATTTTGTACGTGCCTGCTGCTTGTTACTACTGACCCAACACTCCTCCCAGAAGATAAATGGACTTGTCCAGCTACTGCGCATACAGATAAGTGTGTCGTGATGAAAAAATTGACCTGTACTAGGCAATTTCTTTTAGGAATTAAAGTTTAAGAATTAATTTAAGTAAATAAATAATTTTGTTATTTAAGAAGGGTAACAAGTTAAAGAAAGGTGAGAAATGGTGTTGGCAAGGAAGAGAAATTAAGTGGTTACCTAATAAATTTGATTAACTAGGAGTAAGATGAAATGGTAATGGTGGATGGAGTTAACAATGGAAATACACTAGACAAAGCGAAATTTTCTTTAAAATCTATAAGAGCATGTTAAGATAAAATACCAGGGATTCAAATAAAATGGTTGGAGAGTTCATTTGGCAATAGTTTGAGGACAAATGCTTTATATAGTGGAGATATGTGGTCTGAACAAACGTGGATGTCATTCATAGAAACACTGGTAAATAAATCCTGGGCTTGCCTAGAGCTTCACTCAATCCCATTACACAAACAGAATTATGAAGAATTGCATGATATTAAAGTAAAAAGGTTCTGTCTACTTCTTTTGGGAAAATGAGTTTTTGCGTGGACTATAATAAGTGAATCAAGATTAAATTCTCACCAGTTTTATGAAGGAATATGCCTTAGTTTTAGAATTAAACATAGGGTAAAAATATGCAATCAAATTAGGTACTAAAGGTTTGTATTTGGTTTCATGATAAAATTCACGTTCAGCAGGTCTCTTTCCCAGCAACAAAGACTCTGATGAAGTATTTCTAATAGACAGTCCAGTTGTTTTATTTAAATTGTTGCAACTATGTTGTACCCACAGGTACTAGCTCAATAGCTATCTGTAAACATTAATTTAAAGGTATGACTATGAACTTTTAAGAAATGCCATGTTGGATGAAAGTGATATTGATGATCTTTTGGATGATTCTGGTTCTGAATATAATCCTATAGATTTGGAAAGTAATAGTGAATATGAAATGTAGCAAACATATAAAACCAAAATTGGTTGTTGCCAGAAGTTCAGTTAATATTAATAATGTAATGTGTTTCTTACAGTGATAAAATAATTTGGTTCTCAATTGAATTTGCACGTCACAGAAAAAATATTAATTTTGCATAAGTTATTAATTTACTCTCACATAATTTTGCCATTCAGATAATGAAATGTGTTTCGGTGTCAGTAGTATAAGTTTAGTCTAGCTTCCTAATACCTGAACTGTAACTTAATCAGGGATGATTGCGCTATAAGTAGTTATTGTATTGCGCTGTCATTTTTTGGTCTGCCTGCAATCTTGTGTTTGCATGATTTGTTTGTACTGCAGTGACATCTGTATGTTCCACTAGGTCACTAGCGATGAGTGTCACTAGCGATGAATGTCACTAGCAATGAATGTCCCACTTAAGGCTATGCTTTTTTTTTGCTATGAATGCCAAATCAGTTGCTGTCTACTGTTCATGCTGTAAAGACTAGAGTTTGTTATTGTACATCTCAAAAAAGAAAGCTTATTCAAACATCTGTGTTGTGTGTTAATTATTTTAGAGTATTCTTATTATTGTTGCTGTTCTTGTCTTGTTATTAGTCCACTGAAATACCTACCAAAAAGTTCATGCTTGAACAAAGAATTTTTATGTATAATACATATGTAAAAACTGAATCTTGCACACAGGTGTATAGTGAATTTCAAGAGACATTTCATGGTATTCCAGTTCCGAATAAAGATACTGTCAGGTTTCTGGTTAATAAGTTTAGGACAATGGGATCACTAAATATTAAACCTAATAAGTGAAAAGGATATCTTCTAACACAGGAAAAAAATTGATGAAATTCATGCATCATTCGAACTTTCTCCAAAGAAGTCTCTAAGATGTATTCCACAGCAAGTAGGTGTTTCAAAAACCTCTGTTTATACAGCTGCTAAACTTTTAAAACTGAAATCCCAAACTATTGCTCATGAATTACAACCTTGTGGCAGGAATGCCAGGAATGTCCCAATGCAGATGGACACCACCTTCAACACCTCTTTTAGCAAGGTTAGTACACATGATAGTTTGGCAACTGGTGCTGTTTTAACAAGAAGTGCTGCCATAAGAAATTATGTACAAGTGAAGTTAAATAATAATAACATTAAAGAAACCCACTTGGGTATGGAAAACAATCATTGAAATAGTATGTCAAATAAAGAACAAAAGAACTATACAGAAAAAGCTAAGAAACAAAAGGAAGTAAGGAATGATGTCTTCGCACCGAGGTTACCAGGTATGCCATATGCTCATGTGAAAGAAAAGACAGACAGATAATTGTATGACTCCAAAAAATAATTGACATAATGAACAAAGACATAAAAGAAGCATAGAAACAAATCAGCTTACTACAAGAAGAAAACGTGAAGATAAAGCTTCAGTCGTGAGATAATCATGAGGAATTATGGAAACAATTGAAGAAAACAGTATGGAATACAGCGTAAGGAATAAATCTGAAGAGACAATAAATATTGAAACAAAGAACTCATATTTATTCTTAGAAGAAGAAAAAAAAGTGACAAAGAACCGGGAAAACAAACAAAATGAAGAGAATCTAAATATCAAGAAAATAGTGATACATGGGGACAGCCAGGCACAACACATAGCTTCAGGATTACACGAGTGTCTAGAAAATACTAGTGTAATTGGGTATGTGAAGCCATATGCTAAATTGGAATACATAGCCATGGGTATAACAAAAGAAAAGAGTGATGTGAATACAGTGATAGGTGGATCAAACAACATCTATAAAAATGAGGCCAATCAGATGATCTAAAATGAATGGGTTGTTGAACTGTGAATAAAGAAGAAACAAGTGATTGTTACAAGTATCCCACATCGATATGATTTAGCTTACAACTCGTGTGTGAACAAAGAAATTAGGAAGGTGAATAAGTGGCTAAAGGTGTTATGTGCTAAATACCCTAATGTTGTGGTAGTAAATATAAGTCACCTCCCTAGGGAAAATCATACTAGGCAAGGGCTGCATTTAAATGCAGCAGGTAAAAAGTGTCTAGTGGCAGAATTGTGTAGTGCAGTGAGAGGTATTGTAAGTAAACAAAGCATAGTTCTAAATCCTCATCAAAGAGTCATTAATCAGGGAAACTGCATCACCAGAAGAAATCAGAGGCAACATAACCCCAGATAGGAGGATTATAATAGAACACCAAAATGTCTGAAGTAATCAAATTTGGACCGAAATCACTGTTGACATGTTAACACAAACTAACCCATATACAGTAGTTATAACAGAACATTGCTTAATGACAATCAACTGCCATTAAATAAGTTGAATAATTTTTGTTTAGCTAGTAAATTTTGTAGAAATGAACATCAGGGAGGTGGTGTAGTCACTTGTATTAAAAGTGATATCAAGTTTGTGCCTTTAAGTATGGTAGAAAACAGTTCTGTTGAGATGATTTGTGAAACAGTAGGAATTAATGTGATAAATAAGAGTGGTGAACTATGTATTGTTGGTGTATATAGATCCCATCAAACAAAAGCAAATGATTTTCTAAAAGATTTTCTTGAGCTTCTACAAAATATTACTGTAAATGATCTAAATTAATTATATTAGGTAAAATAAATCTAGTGATTGATTCTAAGTCTCAGGAAATATTAACTCGCTTTAATCTGTGTAATATAATAAGTAGTTTGACTAGAATTACACACAATACATTATCAATAATTGCCTTTATATGTAACCTGGAATCCAATGTATCAGATTCAGTGTACAAATAAGAAATGAAATATTTTTGTACTATTTTAATATGTTCTTTCCAGTAAAGTTGCATAAACCAAACTAATGTTACCATATAGTCAATATCCCATTGGAGCTAAAATTATTAAGGGATAACATATAAAGCATGTATGAATTTTATAAAGCAACAGGTTTTATAAAGAAAAGTGTAAGGCCCTCAAAAAGCAATACATGTACACATTACTAGCATTACAGACACAAAAATATGAGGAAAGCATTATCGAATCCTCTGATAGGTAAAAACAGTCTAAAGAATAGTGAATGAGCATAAGGGAAATGAAAAACAATCAGAGAATATTATACTTAACTATCAATCACAACTTATAAGTAATCCACTTGATGTATGTGATATATTCAATTCTTTCTTTATAAATGGTATGGAAAACTAATTGCAAAGCATAATACTTATACTGTACTTTTTTCCATATCAGATATAGTATATCTGATGCCAACAAATAAAGATGAAATTAGTAAGTTAATAAATAGTTTTAAAGCCCAAACCTCTGCTGGTTGGGATGGGATATCCACAAAAATTTTAAAAAGATGTTCCAGTGCATTAGAAGATGTCCTTGAACACCTTATAAATTATTCTTTAATTGAGTGGCTATTTCCTGAATGCTTAAAAGAATCTATAGTTGGGCCAGTGTTTAAAAAGGGCGATAAATGTGATAAGAACAATTATACACCCATAACACTTACCTCAGTACTTGCTAAATTGTTTGAGAAAATTGTAACAAAACAGTTACAATGCTTTGAAATAAACATAATATGCTCATTGCTTTCCAGCATGGGTTTATAAATAAATTCTCAACTGTGTCTGCAATGATAGACATTACCCATGAAATATTAACACACCTGCAAAAAAATGACAATGTATTAGGATAATTCCTAGATTTGTCTAAGCTGTTTGACTGTGTGTGTCATAAAATGTTACTTCTGGAGCCACAACAATATGGAATAAGGGGTAAAACGTTAGAATTATTAACAACTTATCTAATGGGCCATAAACTATTAACAACTTATCTAACGGGCCATAAACAATGTACAGAAATAGTATACAAAATGGGTAGCACTATGAAAAAAGAATGTGTCTGAATACGACCATGTAAGTTTGGGAATACCACAAGGATCAGTACTTGCCTCCTTACTGTATAATATACTGTATGTAAATGATATGCCCAGTTTTAACAGTGGCAAAGCATATGCTTATGATACATCACTGATGTTTTGGGATAAATTATAAATTGGTTCACTAAATAATATTAAAGAACAGACAAATTCATTGGTAGAATATTTGAGGGAAAATAATCTAAAGGTTAATATAGGAAAAAGTAAAATAATGTTTTTTGAACTCAGAAACAGTGTTAAAATTATTAATTTGACTATCAATGAAGAAGTAACAGAACAAGTGAAAGTTACAAATGTGGGTCTACAACTGGATTATAATTTAAAGTTCCATAATCAGGTTGATAAAATATGTAAAAAAATTAGCTCAGTAATATGTCATAAGGAAATTATCAAAATATTTAACTATAGATGTAGTAAAACTTGCATAGTATGGGTTGATACACAGCCATATTAATTATGGAATTGAAATTTGAAGCAGTGCTAGTCTCACCAATCTGAACAGTATACTCATTCTTCAGAAAATGAGCTTAAGAATTATATAAAAGTTAGGTAGGAAGGTCTCATGCAGAAGTAATATTAAAACTCAAAATATACTAACAGTGATCTCTCTCTATGTGTTTAAGATTATTTCATTGCTTTTAGATGAAAGACATGAAGTAACTCAAAATAGCGAATACCACTATTATAATATAACATATTAGGATAAATTCTTTAGAATTTAACCACTAAGAAAGCCATTGAAAAGGATCCTTTTATAATTGGTGGTATTTTGTACAATAAACTTCCACCACAATTAAAAAAATTAAAAATGAATCAGTTTAAACCGGCATTAAAGAAATATTTAATTGAAAGATGTCTGTACAGAATAGATGAATTATAAAAATGTAACCAGTATTGTAATTAATTTTGGGTTTTATTTTGCATATAATAATGTACTTTAAACTGTTTGTGCGTATGTAGAAAGTTGCCAATATAAAATGATGTAGAATTTCACGAAGCTTGAAGCATCAATTTAAGATGTCTCTGAATAATAATAATAATAATAATAATAATAATAATAATAATAATAATAATAATAATAATAATAATAATAATAATAATAATAATAATAATAATAATAATCATTATATAAAACAGGAATTTTAGAATGGGAAAACCCCTGGTGTAGTATAACAGTGCAAACAGCATTCATACATGCAATTCAGGTCGGGTCATAAAACAACTACTCTGTATTATAAACTAAGGAAATGCATGCTCCCGTGCTGAAAAATGTATGAATTTGCTTTAGATCCTCCTTACATAAATAGTTGATAAAAGTGCAGTAATTAACATCAATTCCGATTAATCCAAGGTTAACTTTAAATAAATATACCTACATTGTACAGCAATTCGAAATAAGGCCAACAAAATAAAAATGGAGTAATAATGTATTGTCAGCAAACAGGAGAGGAAAAGGATTATTATTAACCCCTTCACCATCAGACTGCAGGATATCAGCCAATAGTGGTTTAAAGGAAAATTGAAGTAAAACTTCACATGTCTATTTTATTTAATAAACTACAAGATCTTGGGTTGTGCATAATAATGGTGAAAACTGGAACATTCTTAAACAACCAGCATTCTTGAAGCAGGTATCTCCTGCCAGAGCAGTTGATCATTGATAGCATTTAAGTTTCAATAGCAATGTGTAGTCTTTGTAGTGCCTTGAATAACCATGCTTTAAACTTTCACTTCTTTGAATTCATCTCATTATTTATGTATTTTAATCTTTTTTTTTCTACAGTTTTGTCACAAAGGTAATCCATACAGAGAAGAAGTACTGACCTTCCATTTCCTGCTTATCAGGTTTAATTCTAAGAAGTGAGCCAATATGATAAGGTATGTCACTACGGTCAGTAACTCCTGTACGAGATACTCGTGTTGAACTTGTCTTCCTTTACTTCACTCACTATGTGTGTTACAAGGTTTTGTCTCTACTTATAAGTTTTTTTACTCATACTTCTTTTATACACGCATTCTCCAGTTGATTTAGAATATTCCATGAAACTGCCCACTACTTTTTTCATGCTTGCTGAAAATTATGATCTAGAGTAGCTATTATCGATCTGACATACATGCCTAGAAGTGAAAAATGTGTTCATTTTGGGACATACTTCAAGTGATCATTGTGATAGTATTCAAGGCTTCCTGTATGATGAAAATTATTTATATGCGTAATGTTAAAAGTCTTGCATCATGATCTGCACAAGTCATTGTATTCTGTGGAACTCTTACATAGCCAGTTTGTGTTTTTTAACTTTTTCTTCACTCAATACATCATGAGCACATAATGAAGCTTCTCAAAACTTACCTGATTAAGGACATTAGCAATGTGATTTAGAATTGACATGAACTTTTTGTTTAGGAGTACACTGACACTTTCACAAGTAGCAGATGCTCACCACAGATGATTATAAATAGAATGCTTCCGTTTATAAATCACCGATGATTTTGGAATCTTATTAAAAATTTTCATAAGGGATTTAGCAAGATGTCATACATCAAATTCTGTATATGTGGAAATTTCTTTTTCACCAAAGTTTTAATAACCGTGTCTTTGTTAGGAACAACTTTATGGGCAGGTTTACATTCATAGAGATTTTCACAAGCAGCTTTCTTAATATCACCACATACAGTTGCTCTCTGTACCATTATGAAGTCCAATATTTTATTTGTTGTCAAATTCTTATAGAATATGTCACATATTTAGCAGATAATCTTGGGGAGTCATGCTGTCCATCCCCACATAAACATAAATTTGAATTATTCATGGCAATTTCAGAATTATTTTCTTTTTCTTTTAACCTGGTTTTGTGTACTGAAAGGCAAACAAAATTTTTTAACAAGTCTATTAAAATATGATTCAGAAAAAAATCCCAGTTCCCAATTTGCACTCCATTTCAGCATGTATCTTCAACTCCACGTGCAAACAACTCAGCAACAGTCTAGCAAAAACATGTCAAATTAAGGATGATTCACAGCCAAAAACGAAAATGACAGAGTTAAAATACATGTATTATAATGTGAGCATTCACAATTAACAGGAAACCTCCCTGGTTTGCTGAAATAGGAAGGAAGACTTGGTCAAACTTTAATCTTCTTGTTCTTGTACCCATTCTCGGGGACAGAATATTGCATCCATGTGCATATTAGACTCTTTATTGTAGAAATTATTCAAGACAGCTGTGACATGAAACAGTTGTCAGAGCTCTCTAGTCACAAGCTGGGAAAATGAAACTGGAAGAAATTCGAGCAAATGTGCATCCTGACTCCCACAGATTTTTTGAGCATTGGTTCTTCTAGCAAAAACATCAGTTTTAGTTTGTATATATGAAACTCAGAAAAGTTGTGCCTATTACCTCCCAGCAATTTCAAAACTGGTTGAGATTAACAGAGAATAAAGAGCAACAAATAACTTTAATGTAGCTTATTAATAAAGGAGTGATGCTTGGTACAGCTAGAAAAATTGGAAATAGTAATGTATTTACATTTACAAAATGTTTACTGTATTAAATTTTGACATTGGCTAACCTGCATTATGTTGGCTGAGTTGGAAGCAAGTGAAAAAAAATTGGTCATTTGCATAAAAATTATGTCCCAATGTGCAAAATTGACTTTGTTGTCAATATGCATTCCTGTTCTCATTCCCAGGGTATTGTGAACCAAACGTTTATATGCTGTTTTGCTTCCCATTTTCATTCTGGTTTCTGTTCTGGAATTATTGTGAATCAGCCTCCAGGAAATTCTTAACAAATAAGCTTCTGCTGCTGTTTCATTTCAGAATCCACATTAATAGTGCCTGTTAGGAACACAGTTTTGTATATCAAAGCAAAATATAGTTAATGTAATGGATTTACTTAAGTGAAACTCTGATCTTTTTCAGGATGCTTTTAAGCTTGACAGAGCAATTGTAATGAATCAGTTCATCCAATTCATTCTTTCATTCATTCATTATCTGTTTACCCGTCTCTTATGTAGGACTTACACCCCCCAGGACTTACAAGCAGGTGCCTGGGGTCAGAGGCCCGTTGAGGAGCAGACACTCCTGGATCAGACAGAGCATCCAGGATGGGCGATCAGCTCGATGCCTGGTATGGGATGAAGGAAGTAGATGAAAAAAAATGTTGGTGAAAGGGATGAAAGGAAAGGTGATGATGGAGCAGTTGGTGGAATGAATGGCGGGGAAAACTGGAGAATCCAGAGAAAACCTGCCCAGACGCCGCTTCGTCCACCACAAATCCCACATGCAGGTCCCTGGGATTGAACCCGGGCCGCCTTGGTGGGAGGCGAGCGGTCTAACCACTCGGCCACGGTGCCGCCTCAGTTTATCCAAGCTCACTTAATATACATTGTCATCTGCTACTGGGCTATTAATGTATTTTTGTTGTTAAAATTACTTTCATCCTTGACACCTTAACCACTTTCTGGCAATACTGACATCCATGCACCTGTTATTGTACACAATGCTCGGTTTTTGTCAAATATCTACATGTGCATAATTTTTCACAGTAAGGAATTCAGACACAGCATGATGTTTCAACCGAATGTTCATACATTTCATATTGTTTTCAACTATTCTTTGCATGCTTGGTACTGTAGCTGGGTGCCACAGTATTTTTCCAAATTTTCTTTAGTTCTCATAATTGGCAAATGCCAGGGAGGCAGCCTAAACTTAGACCAGGTACTTTTCCCAAATATCACTTCATATTCATCCTTGTTACTGCCTGTACTGCTACATGAGTCCTTCCATGCCAAACCAAACAAACTTCTGACCTCAGTTTTTCAAACTTACAGTAACTTTTTGTATGCCTTTAAACATACCTCTGTACTTTTGTTTTGGCCAAATTGCATTATTTTGGAATTTTCGTGACATAAATCAGAAAAAAGTATGTACACTAATGCATACGAATGCTCATTTCTTACAACATATTTGTCATATGAAGTTCAGACAAATTTTATTTTTAGGCTTAAAAAGTCTTGCTTTCAGGTTGTATATTCACTTTTTGTTAAAACATCCATTCACTACACATTGCATTACAATTATTGAAAAAGCTAAACCAAACCCCATGGTGCTACGACCCATGCAGACCCTGGCCAGGCAACCCGACTGCCGCCTCATGCACATATATGCATGGCAGAGGTGGGTGATCATCCAACCAATACAGGAAGAGATGTGGCCAGCATCACACATCCCCCAACCGGAATGTTGGCTCCCAAGTTTGGGGGTCGCTGCCTATCACAAATCACTTTCCTCATGATGCTGGGTGGGCACCAGTCCTATACCCAGGGCTTAATATCCACACCTATTGAATAATGAATCATTTTCATACAGTTTGGACTAATTTAATTATAATTTTGAAACACCAGCATGTTCTCCATTTAATCCCCTTCATGGGTTCAAAATTTCAGGTTGGGACATTAATAAAGAATGGAGTAAGACATTTCTAAATTAATGCATGCATAGCTATCCCGTGACTTCAGCTTAACTCGACACTGGACAAATATGCTTCTGTTTATGAGTATTAATCAAGGCCAACTGACAACACCTCCATGACACCAATATCTCACTGGAAGACACATTATATACTATCCCTCTCATTATATTCATAAAATGCTAATCATGCTTCTTTATTTACACTCAAGTTTTGTTATTCAGGCAATAGAAATAGGCCTCGTGCTAGTAGCAAATGATAACATTGTGATAGCTGTGCATGGTACTTTGTTTTTGGTTGTGCAATTAATGTACAGACTAATTAAAATCAGTGACAAAAACAACCCAGACATTATCAATGCTTTAACCCTTTTAATGTAACTGCAACCATAGGTACAAGAAATAACAATTATTAAGTCGCATTACTTCAACAATGCTAAACAAAATGAATATGAAACACATCCAGATGTAATTTCATTCTTAGAATTTGTGATAAGTGTCCTAAGACAATTTCATATTACTAGACATTGAATCCAGTACCATACAGGTTAACAGTAGTGATATCATTACAAAAGTAAAAGCATCACTCTTTGAATTGCTTCGGTATCTTGCAAGTTTTAGCTGACCATTCTTACAAATTCTATTTAAGTAAATTTTGTTTCAAATAAGTGCATACATAATTTAGTAGGATGACGTGTACTTAATGCATAAACTGATACCATGTGCTATTTACCTAATGCATAAATTCACACTGTATGCATCCATATAGTGTAAGAAGGTTCTGCAGTGATGCTCCAGCCTACAGTCCAACACAAAATTCAGCATCCAGCTGGGTAAGTACTGAGCTGAATGGCTCAGGAAATAATGTCTGTAGCTTGCATTCACAAGGTCATGGGTTCAAACTCAGGGCTGACTAATCTAACCGAAGGTTTTTTTTCCGCAGTTTTCCTCAGTCACTAGGCAAATGCTGGGCTGGATAATTTGATCCATAAATTTTCTTATAATGCCTTTCATCACTACATTTGATTTCCTCCTTCACTGCCATACCAGGCATTGGACTGACCACCCATCCTAGATATGCTATGATCCAGATTTGCTTGCTCCTTGACAGGCTACTGACCCAAGGTATTGGCTTAAAAGTCCTTGGCTATATAAGTCCTACAAAGAGGAGTCTAAGCGGTTAAAGAAAGAAAGAATATTTCATAACCTTGTAACTAAGTTGAAGTTTAATTACATCTGATCAGGAGCATAGATAAATCCATCTGTATATATATCAATGCACACACAAACTATCATTTTGCCTGTAAAATGATGTCAGATTCCATATCAGTTTTTGAACATGGACCATATTGCAAAATTTGGTTAGATAGACCCATCACATCTACCATACAGTCCAGATTTAGCACATTCACACTTAAATCTCTTTGGACCTATGAAAGATTATGGGGATAATATTTTCCAGGCATGGATGATGTCATTGCAGGTATAAAAATGTTGCTTATTTCTGCTGGTTCAGAAATTTATGAACATAGCCTCAAGTTCACCATTGGCAAGAGTGCATAAGGAATGGTAGTGACTGTATTGAAAAATGATTGTATGTACCTGAAAATTGCTTTATTTTGCCATGCTATTAAGTTCTCTGTGTATTGTGTAGATTCTATAGAAAACTCTCACAGCAAAAAAGGTTATTATCAGATGTAAATGAAATTTATGATATTGTATTAATGCAATTTCCATTTTTATCACTACTGTTTTCACTACTTCTGCCATTTAGGTATACAGCTGCTACTACTACTTTTTGTGTCCATAGGTAACTTATAATAATCGTGTAAACTCTGCACTCCAAGAAGTTTTGTATTCTGGTTCCTAACAGGCATTACAACTACTGTCTACCAAAAGCAGTTCTTCACAAAACTAACTCACATTTCTGGAGCACTTAGGATCATAGAGATATAAACTTATCCTGCTAATGGATGACGTCACCAGACTTACAAATATGAAGAGAGAGAGCAGCGCATCACCAAAGGAAGAGCTTGCCAACTGTACCAGCAAGGAACAACAGTCGACTGACTGATGATGAGGAGAATCTCCCTGAACTGCATCATGGATTTTAAAATCTGACATAAGTGGAGCATAGGTAGCAACAATTTTATATTATACTGCTCCACTGTGTGTACTACTTGATTTCAACATTTACAACAGTGATGGAACGATACCACTATTTTTTGAATACTGGATACCAATACTGATTTTTGAGCACTGATACTTGATACTTGCTTTATAAAAAAACTGTAAAGGTCATAGCTTGTTCACTGAATTATGTTGTTATTAATAGTTTATTGTTTATAAATGCATGTAACCAATTTTGTACTGTATGCTAATCCCCAAATTGTTCCTGTTTGATATTCTCCAATTGGCAGCATTTTTTATCTTGATAATGTCACAAGTTATATTTACCCTATTGTTAGTCAAGCCTAATATTAATTTCTTTGTTTCCCTTTGTATGTAACTATATTTTGTGCTGAAAACTTTGTTTTAAAAGATTTTCTATCCATTGAAAAACAAATACTAGCAATTCTTCTTTATTCTGCAATCTTGAAAATATAAACTAATATACATTTTATATGAAACTCAAACAACTAAGAATAATGTGTGTGTTACACCGTTTTATTACTATTCATAAGTACCACATAAAATGTATTTTTTTCATCCAGTAATAAGTAATTAGCCATATGACACTCAGAAGCATATTAAGTTTGTGGATTAAGCCTATCTACTACCCATCCTCATGCATTAGCATATACATATTTACATGTAATACAAAGGTTTGACTTGTGTAAGCATATACTAACAGATGGAAGGAAAGAACAAATACTTTCATGTGCTGTATTATCCCACGTCGTAAATTCTGATTTGTTTCTGCTGGATTCCAGAGTTTTGGTCACCGGAGTAGGTAAATGTAAAGGCTGAGAGTGAGTTGCTAAACCAGGCAATTGCAGAAACATGATTTAGATAAATCAGCTTCATTCACAACTCAGTTAAAGCTATGTGTTACATAAGTACCTCTACTCCTTCCCCCATTATTTTTCATGTTTCCGTTCAGACACAAGAGTCTATGGAATGTTGCATTCATTCACAAGAAACACAGTCAAGGTCTATCAAGAATTATAGTCCAGCAATTCTTTGGGGACACATGCGAGGCAATAACGTGAAGTCGTAATTCCTTTCATTCCTTATCAAGCATAAAGTTAAACGTAACAACTTTCAATAATACAAACCTTAAAAGTTTAAAAGTATCGAAGGTTTATCTCAAAGTACAGAGAGAGCCAAAAAACTACAAACTGACTGTGCTGTGTTTTTCCTATCCACATCCTCAGCGCTTGTTGCCATCTGCCACTATCATAGAAAGATGGGATGAAACCATACAACATTTTTAAAACTACTTTTAAAGGCTTTACTTACCAACTTTATGAAAGGAGATGCTGAAACTGGCCACCGTCGTCCATACATTTTTGGCACCTCTTTAAGAAACTATTCGTCACTTGCCATAGTTCACGTTGAGAATTCCTGGGAAATATTTTGTTATAATTCTACCAGGGTGTGTGGGTTTGTCTTGTACACTTTATGTATTAAGTTACGCCAGAGATAGAAATAGCAGGGGGTTAGGTCGGAGGACCAAGGGGGCCACAAATTTCTACTAATAATTCTGTCCTCAAATGCACTTTCAATTGTTCTCATCAAAATATTGGCAGTTTGAGCTGTTGCAGAGTCTTGTTGAAAATAGGCAAAATTATGCTCCCTGCTGTTAATTCTCTATTAAAAAAGGGGGAAAAATTGTATTCACATATGTACAGGCATCAACTGTGGACTCGAAAAAAATTGGCCCTATAACTCTTTCTCAGCTCATGGCGCACCATACACCAATTTTTTCCTCATGAAGGGGTACTTCATGAACAATATCACTGGCTGCGTGGTGTTTTTCCACTGGTCGTGTGGAAACATGATAATGCACTGCTGCTATAAACAAGGTGATGCTGTTGACCTGGTTTTGCTCTGCTGTGTGAAGTGCAGTATTGAGTTGACGGTGATGTGATGTAGTTCAGTTATTACGAGTTATTTATTATTTTGTCCTGTGCTTAGTCACAGAGTATATTATGGCTCGTTATATGTTTTCTGCTGCACAGCGTGTATTTATTTATAATTTGTATGTGTTAACTCAGTCAGCTCGTCAAGTGAAAGTACAATTTGCATAAAGATTTCCAGGTGTAAAAGTTCCAGGCCCTACAACAATTCATGAACTTTACAATAAATGTTAGGCCGCAGGAAGTGTTCAGGCTAAGAAATCTAAAAGACAGCAAAAAAGTTGTAGGGCCAATTTTCTTTGAGTCAATAGTTGAAGCCCGTGCGTACATTAATACAATTTTACACCCTGTTTTTAGAGAATTAACAGACAGGGAGCGTGATTTTGCGTTTTCTCAACAAGACTCTGTAATAGCTCATACAGTCAGTATTTCAATAAGAACAATTGAAAGTGTGCCTGAGGACAGAATTATTAGTAGAGATTTGTGGCCCCTCAGTCCCCCGACCTAACCCACTACTATTCCTATCTCTGGGGTAACTTAAAACGTAAAGTGTACAAGACAAACCCACATACTCTGGAAGAATTATAACAAAACATCCACCAAGAAATTGCCAGGATTTCTCAATGTGAACTACGGCAAGTGAGGGATAGTTTCCTAAAGAGGTGCCAAAAATGTATGGCCAACAATGGTGGCCAGTTTCAGCATCTCCTTTCATAAAGATGGTAAGTAAAGCCTTTAAAAGTAGTTTTAAAAATGTTGTATGGTTTCATCTGCACCTTTCTATGATAGCGGTAGATGGCAAGGAGAGCCAAGGATCTGGACAGGAAAAACACTGCACAGCCGGTTCATAGTTTTTTGGCTCTCCCTGTATTAGACATACTTTGATAGCAATGAGTATCGAGAGTATCGAGGTATCTGGTCCCATCCCTATTTACAACTATCACTTTACTTGAAAAAAACCGTCATATTTCTTTCCTTAAAAATGTGTTTTAAAAATGTTTAAACTGCAAAATGATCATAACTTTAATATAATGACAAGATTTATATCTTGAACATTCTGTAAATAGCCTATCAAGTTGTTGTTCATTCTTAAATTTTATTTCCTGCTAAATCATAAAGAAATGACAGAAAATCACTGCAGAAAAATATATATATCATTACTACATACAATTTATGCCAACAGTTGTAACAGTTTAAGAAATTATTTTTCCAAAACTGGGATAAGGCCATTATATTCGTAACACATATGGTCTGACTTTCTTAACTTTGAGATCAACATTTTGGAACACTGCATTGCAATGGCAACTGCCAATCTGGATGTTCTATCTAATGAAAATATAGGTATTTCTGCATTACCAAAGTTTAGCCTTGTTTGAAAACAAACATTTGCAAGTAGACACGTTATACCTGTATGTTGTTACTCAGTAAGGATATATTTGTTATAACAACTTCTTAAGTTGTTACTTTTATTCATTGTTGTTCAACACACTTCAATGTCTGTCTGATACCATTGTTTATCATTTGCAGGTTTTAAGTTACAGCATGATGGTCCTGCAGATATTTACAAGTATAATTACCAATTTATACCTGCAGAGATGCTGTTAATGCTTTAGTATCTGCCAACACAGACCCCCACTATAGGAAACCATCCATTCCATAGTTAAGAAAATCAGACAACCAGAGTTGTTTTGTAAATTTCTGGTTAAGAAGATTCTTACTGTTATGCTTTAACATGAAGAAGTACTAAAAGTGCCTCCACTTCCTGCCATAATAGTAGTATTGCTAGAGCTAACAAAATGGACTCTGCTCTTGGTATCATTAACCACAGCTTTCTTCCGCTCAGCACCATGATGATGTTACAATGTTATAGAATACCAAATACTGCATAGCAACTGGTTAGCAGCTTTAACAAGTTGTTAAACTTTAACCAGATGTTAGAGAATATATATGATTAGCATGTGATTTTACAGCTTGCTGATGTAAGTTATATTTTATGCATAATGGAATGTTGTGAAATACAGAAAAATGTGGCAGTTTTAGTTTACCTTGTTTCAAGAATTATGAACGGGGAACTACAAATTGGAGATTAATTTGCTCATTGGAAAAAGAAATTTTGAAAATGTGAAAGGAACAGCAGAAATTGCAGTTACATCTTCTGAGGGAGTACTTTTACTTTGAAAGAATTTTAAAACAGAAATATCAGCTAGAAGTAAATGTTTTGAAGCCAGATTAGCTCTTCATGTAAATAAAGTTAATAAAATTTTAATAATATATGAATGAGTATGCCAATTTTCTCTCCTATCCTATGACCAGTTAACCATTTCCAAAATTCACAAAGTTCACTGAAAATAAAAATTGAATTGACGTCATCTTGTGAGAGAAATTGAACTGCTACATTGTTTGAAACAGTCTTACAATTTGCTGCTTCCTACAAAAAATCCAAATAGTTTGTAGAGATTAAATGAATCGTTTAAACAAGTTTTTTAATTACTATACACAATATTATGGTAATGTTGTACATAAATAGCAGTGTTTCTAAATCTCACTCTCACTTTGAAGCATAGCTCCATGCCTTTTTTTTTTTCTTCTTCTTTTTTTTTGTCATCCTTCGTGGTCTAGGGGTACCATGCTAGCCTCTAGTTCCCAAGGTCACGGTTTCAAGCCCTACAGAGGGTGACAGATTTTTTGGGTGTAAAAATCCTTAGCATGGCTTCCTTTGGAAGGGAAGTAAAGCAAGTGGTCCCATGTTGTAGATTTACAGCACGTAAAAGAACCTCAAGCCTGATAGAGAGGCCTCTGAGCAAAATTTCGTCTTTCATGCCCAGATGCTAAGAGCTATAGTAGTTAAAAGAGCATCCATAAATAAAGCTTAAGTTTAATTTTTCCATGCCTTTTCCAGTTTCTGAATAAATTTGTTAGGTGGACTTATCATTACAACTTCAGGAGGGGTCAAAATAACCCCTGACTAGATCTGCTGTTAAATAGTTCCCACAGGATTTTTTTATATATATAACCAAACCTCATGAATTTGATTTAAATTCCTTCCTTTTCATGAAATATTTCAGTTTAAAATATTAATTTCTTAAAGTCCAGTGTCCATTTTAATGTGGTATTCCTAGAACAATAGAGGGGTTAATTTTACCCCTACAAATTTATAACAATACTGCATAACAAATTTTTTGAGAAATATCCAGCAATACAGTTACAGCTATCGACAATGTGTACATGCAAATATCAGCTCATAGTTGAGATCCAGCACGTGTATATGTGCTATCAGCTTGTGTCTGTAACTAAAGTATAACCTCAGTTTTCACTAGAACACCCAAGTTTCAAGTACCCCCCAAACACCCTTTAGTGGTCAGTTGACTGTTGTTACTTTCTTGTGCATTTTTAATCATTTTTGTAACAAAAAACTATGGAATTTCTTACTTATCACCAAAGTAATGTATGAAAAATTGTAAGAATTTTGTATAGCATTATGGAAAGAATAAATATATACATACATATATACAGAATGAGCCAAAAGACTCCGAACTGCCTGCACAGTGTTTTTCCTGTCTGCGTTCTTGGCGCTCGTTGCTGTCTGCCGCTATCATAGAAAGGCGCGGATGAAACCATATAACATTTTTAATACTACTTTTAAAGGCTTTACTTACCAACTTTACGAAAGGAGATGCTGAAACTGTCCACCATGTTGTCCATACATTTTTGGCACCTCTTTAGGAAACTATCCATCAGCCGCCATAGTTCACGTTGAGAAATTTCCTGGTGGATATTTTGTTTTAATTCTTCCAGGTGTGTGGGATTTCTTGTACACTTCCTGTTTTAAGTTACCCCAGAGGGGTATTTTATGAACAATGTTACCGGCTGCGTGGTGTTTTTCCACTAGGCATGTGGAAATATGATAAAAACATGATAACACACTGCTGCTATAAACAAAGTCAAGCTGTTTGGTTTTGCTGTGCAGTGTGAAGTGCAGTTTTGAGTTGACGGTGATGTGATGTGATGTAGTTCAGTTATTATGAATTATTTATTATTTTGTCCTGTACTTAGTCACAAAGTATATTATGGCTCAGTATATGTTTTCTACTACACAGTGTGTATGTGTTTATGATTTGTATGTGTTAACTCGGTCAGCTCGCCAAGTGTAAGTACGATTTGCAGAAAGATTTCCAGGTGTAAACGTTGCAGGTCATGCAACAATCCATGAACTTTACAGTAAATTTCAGGCCACAGGAAGTGTTCAGGCCTAGAAATCTAAAAGATGGTATTCGGTTCTTACCAAAGAAACATTAGACAAAATCTGTCATCGTTTGGAAAATTCCCACCAAAAATTTCATGATGGATAGTTTTCTAAAGAGGTTCCAAAAATGTATGGACAATGACGTTGGCCAGTTTCAGCATTTCCTTTCATAAAGTTAGTAAGTAAAGCCTTTAAAAGTAGTTTTAAAAATGTTGTATGGTTTCATCTGCACCTTTCTATGATAGCAGCAGATGGCAACAAGCGCCGAGGACGCGGACACGAAAAACACAGCGCAGGTGGTTCAGAGTCTTTTGGCTCACCCTGTACGCACTTGTCACCTTCTAACATACTGTGATGTAATAGAGTGAACAATTTTACTTTTAAATTATAAGCCAGGTTTGAATCCAGTTTGCATCTAGCTTCTGAGAAAATTTGTATACAGGGTGAATCACCTAAAACTTGCACCGCTATGGTGCTATGGAAAGACTGCTGCACACGTTCTAGCATTTCAGCAGAAATTTCAGAGCAGGCAACAGTAATATGTTGTTTCATATCATTTGGTGTAGTTAGTACATCCTTGTAGACAGTGTCTTTCAGCCTTCCCCACAGAAAAAAAGTCTAAAGGGGTCAGATCCAGTGAACAGGCTGTTCCAAGGTACAGGTCCTCTTTGTCCAATCCAACGATTTGGAAACAATCCATTAAAACAAGCTGTAGTACTTCGTGCACTGTGGGCTGGACAGCCATCATGTTGGTACCACAGCTTCCTCCTAGTCTGCAAAGGAACGTCTTCTAGCATCTGTGGCAGATGGTCTGTCAGGAGGCTGCGATACTTGTGCGAGTTCATTGTTCTTTCTATGAACAAAGGACCTATCAGCTGATGGTTCACTATCCCACACCACATGTTTAAACTCCATGGACATTGACGTTCCATCTGACGAAGCCAACGGGGATTGTCAACAGACCAATAGTGCATGTTTCTGTGGTTTACCTGGCCATGATTAGTAAATGTTGCCTCATCACTAAACAAGATATATGATGAATCTGGAGTATCATGTCTTAATGTCCATGTACAAAAGTTAACACAATTCTCAAAATCCTTTCAATGCAGCTCTTGATGGAGAGAGATGTGATAGGGATGGAACCTATGCCGATGGAGAATGCGCAATACACTTGCCTGACTTATGCCACTTCCACGTGCAACTGTGATTGAGCTAATTTGCGGATCTACTGCAACGGCAGCCAAAACATTAATTTCTGCCTCTTCTCCAGTCACTTGTTTGTTTCTGTTACATTTTCTAGGTGTTACAGTACCACTTTCACATAATTGGTTGAAGAGGTTAATAAATAATTGCCGTGATGGTTGACGTCTATTGGAATGTTTCCACATACACAGTGCAGGAACGAACTGCATTCTTCCTGCACTCTCCATACACCATGAGCATGTTGGCTTTTTCTGCATTAGTAAACCCCATCTTCTACTCACGACTTACTGTTTGAACTGTCACAAACTAACTGACCAGAAAGTCGCAATGCAATCAGTGAACAGAAAACACAATGCAAACAAACATAACAACATTGAACCTAGCAACTAAGCAGTTGAATGGGACAAACAATTGTTGGGGTGGAAACTTTTCAAAATACGATTTCTCGTAAACCACTTGTACTAGAATCCTGCAACTAGGCATTGTTCCATTTAAAAAATTGTATGTTTGCTCAAAAAATAGACTTTCTCTGTATTATTAAAATCTGTTTATAGGCTAAATGTATGACCCCCTAACTGCCAATCAATGCTGTGAAAACTGTACATCAATACCACTTTCCATTTCCAAAATTTTTGCAGTGCAAATTTTAGGTGATTCACCCTGTATAGCAGGTTTCTGCTCAGTATCATGTACTTAAATGCTCTTTTGACTCAGGCTGATGAAATTGCTTACTTATTGCTTATCAGACAACTATAGTGGTATAGAGAAAACAGTATGACTTCTGCGCTGGGAGCCAAGTTTGAGTCCAACTACAGCTGAACTTCTGGTTTCAGATATTTTATGCGGATTTTGCTCATGTCTTGCTCTGTTTATGTTGCTAAGCTCCGTTACCTATTCATGTAATTTGTTGGTAATTCAATGGTGCATTCACTCTTTAATTCATTATTTTGTAGTTCATCTCAGGCATCTAATTAAAAACAGCTGTTATTTATTTGTTATTTCATGTATTTGTGCATGTTTTCTTGAAAAGTAGAAATTTGTTATTATATGAATTGGTTTTGCTCTGTGCTATGTAGAAACAAATTACTTGTACATAAAAGACATAAGTTATACAAATGCAGGTTATATCTATTCATAAAACTGTTATACTGAAACATTCTCAGGGATATCAGAATGTCACGTTTTGCAGAGTTTTTTGCTTATACAAGAACCAAATACAAAGTTTTGTATGTCAAATAACTATCTTTTGTTTTGTTTTTCTTGCATAACCCTATGTATTACTATCTTGCATTTAGCGGCCCTAGATGTTCCTTCATCCGTATCATCAGCCATAAGTTGGGGGTTTAGAGTCATAATGACATTAACTACAGAATTAGTCATTTTGAAATATCTGCATCACTATCGTCTTGGGAAACCAACCTATTCAATGATTAAACAGTGGAACTCCTATCTTGAACTGTTCCCGAGATAGTGTACAGTGTATCTACAAATTCACTTTAATGTTTAGTGTTACAATAGCATATTGCCTTTTATGTCATTTTGACTCCCTTTGCAGTGCTATGGCGTTAAATGACATAACAGCGTATCTGCAGGTGGTGAAGCAAGTAATAGGACTTCTAAGAGGCTTTTACATGGGAAAATTCACAAATAAATACTTCTTAAAGATGGTCAAAAGCTACAGGCTTGTTAATCCTTTTTCTTTCAATGTTTAATTTGACTGAATTATTCAAATGTCAGGTTCTGTTAAAAAAGAGTGAGCAATTAATTTCTAGAGATCAATGAGGACAACACAAACCGGTTATAGCTAAATCAGATGTTGTAGATAAACAGCTTTCCAAAACTTCCTTCACATTATGCTAAGAAGGATTCAGAAAAAACATTTTCTCACAAGTTAAATCTTTGAAAAATGTATCTAATGTATGTTGAAACTTGCGATGATAATCGCCACTAAAACAAAATATTTTTATTGAGGTATATTTAATGCAGAATTTAACTTATCCTTCCGTGTACCTAAACATGATTTGTGTGATACATGCTCAGGTTCTGTCATTTACATCCATAGAGAAAGAAATTAACTGTTCAGAGCAAGATGCTCACAGTGATCCTAGCGATTGATATGAAATACAGCATTAAGTCATCAGGAAAAACCCATTCAACTGAGTTTGCTACTGTCCAAAGACAAATAATAAGTATTATTTCATAGATGAAGACTTGCTGCGTACAACATACAATAGAGAAGAGAAGCTGCATGCTAGATGTGGAGTGTAGCAAACAGGGATCTGCAGAAATTGCCTTATTCTTGTGTAATTTTCTAGCAAAAAATGCAGATGGTAAAGACTGGTATTTCTTTTTTGGTACACGTGGAGGGCAAAATAGAAATGCAAACATGTCTGCTGTATTCCTGTATGCTATTGAGCACTTTGATATACCTGTAATAAACCATATGTTCTTTGAGCCAGGTCATTCACAAACTGAGTGTGACTTTATGCTTGTCTCAATAGAGAAAAAGACAAATCTGCTTGATATATTTGATCCATCAGGATGGCTCACTGCTGTCAGAATGACAAATAAAAATTACAATGTCAATGAAATTCAGCAGAAGGATGTAGTGAATTTACCAGAATGGAGACGCTACAAAATAACATAAAAGTTGACAGTGATGGAAATGATATCAACTGGCTCAACATAACCTGATTTCAATATTGAAAATAAAACTCGGAACACACCTATTTTAAATGCAGAAACAAAACTTCTGAAGAATTAAAAGAATGGAAATCTCCTGCAGAGATTAAATGAAGATGCAGCAATCCTTCACACTTTACCCTTTGTATTCTTCTCCAGTAACCATACAGAAAGAAAATCTTTAGGTTCAGCTATATCTTTGCAACATGGGATTATACTCAAGCAGTATCATCACTTCTACAATTCATTACTGGAAGATAGAAGAGCTGTTGAAGAAACTGAAATTCTTGCTCATGATGACTCAAGTATATTCAGCTATCAATAATATATTCTTACTGTTCCATGATATCTGTACAGATAAATATAATTATGTTGTGTTTTTCTCATGTATTTTGCCAAGTCCTCATGGTAATTATACTTTGTGTTGTTTAAAGTCAAATGCAACATAATTATGAGCTACATAATTCATGAAGCCCTGTAAAACACTTACAAATCTCTAAAACATATTGTCTAAGAATATTCAACTGAGTTAAGCAAACTATGCTTTGTATACAAGTGCATTCTGTGTTATTGTTACTGCTACATCACATGTAACAAGTCTTTGACTTTTTAAAGTCAAAACAACATATCTACAATAATGCTCATCTTTTTGTTATGCTGTTATGTTAAAGCTGTTGAAAGAGTGTAAACACACTATGATAACCATGAGGTGTTACGATTATCAGTGGCATTAACTTAGGTGGGTAACAATGATAGTGTTTTTGCTGTTGCAAAACTTCTTTGCCTTTATCTCAAAACACGTATTTTGTAGATATGTCTCAAACACCCCGGTTATGGTAACTGTAGATGAGTGTGCATGAATTCCTGTGTGGCATAGCCTACTCTTCCACAACTTTAATTATGAAGGACCGTATAGACATTAGAGAACAAGTTATCAGCTTATACAAGGTATGAGCGTTGATCATTGCAAGGTCTAGAATGCTATAGAACACATGAATTGGCCAGCACCTTGTCATGACTCTAACACTATTTACAAGACATCTGATCTATAACATCTACACCACATTTGATATCATTGTTAAAGCTGACTGTTTCAGGGGTCTTCGTATTGGAAGATTCATTTTTAGTCACACTGAAATGCATAGTGCTAAGAATAAGCACGTTTTTCTTGACCTGACCTTCCCTTGGTAAGATGTGAGAGTATACCTCAGTTTTGTAAATAACACTTGAAGTAAGTACATCTTGGGCCTTTTTCACATGGAAGGAGACACTTCCTATCTAGCTCTACTCAAGGTACCAACAATGCTTGTGCTCCTCTTTTCCAGTTCTCTTGCCAGTTTGATAGATGTGAAGAAACTATCAGTTGTGATATTTCGTCCCTTTCCTAAAAAGGTTTTCATGAGACGTAGAGTAATATGCTCTCCCATACTGGCATTTGAAGGTCTAGTTTCCTCTTTTCCCAAGTACAGAAAACCATTTAGAATATACCTTATTTGAACTTACTACTCATATAACTAAGTTAAAGGGCATCATCATTTTAGCGGAAACAGTTGTTCATCCTGAGTCAGGAATTCAGAAGGCCTGTAGTATGCAAGGCAATTGTCAATGAATTTGATCCAGATATCAGAGGCCAAACAAGACTTGTCTGTTTCTTTACATTGTTGATGTGTAGCTCTGATACCAAACCAAAGAAACCACATGATTTCTAGAAATCTGTTTCTTGCCATTGTTTGACTGAAAAAGGGAAGTTCTCATTCATGATTCCACAAATCTCTCAATGATAGATCTTTCACCATATGCTCCTTGAGCGTACAGAACAGCTATGAATGCTTTTAACTTTTCCAAGTCCAAAGTCCAGGAATTATCATTGAGCACAGTGCGTGCCTCCAATTCAGTGCATTTCTTCATCAGTCACAATATAGATTCACTAATGAATAACTGAAGTGTGCTGGCTAGGGAATTTTCCAGAACATAGCATTTTGCATGCCCTGTAGAACCAGCAGCTTCACAAATAATATTTTGCTAGCCAGCCTCTTCTACCTGCACAGTTTTTAGGTGCAATGTGTGCCATCAGTACCATACTCTTGGCCATTGATATCTGGTCCTCTTTCAGTGCTATGTGTTTACTACCTGAAATTTTTGGGGTATAAATATATAGATATTATATAAAAAAATGCATATCCAACAATTGTAGCATTCACAATATTTTCTTACCTCCACCTCTTCCCCTCACACTTCCTCTTCCATGGAGAGCAACATGTGCACCTCATATATCAAAACTACCTCTAACACTGTATGCAGTTGCTTCACCTCTGTATGTGAGAAATATTTGTTCAGCATGAGAATGAAGCCCAACAAACAAACAAACAAAAGAAGAAGAAGAGCCCACAATGTCTTGCATTATATACATACTATAGCATACCCATTTGAGCTTTCCATCTTCAACAGCTAGGTGTTCCGGGGATACCTCCAGTGACTTATAATCCCTAACATTCTGTGAATGTATACCCCCCTCATTACCAGATCTTTCACTTTCGTAAATGCACTGTCGATCAAATTCATGTACCTCAGATTGCGTTGGAGATATATTTCAAAGAGCATCCAGAATTTCAGCTTAAGAAAGACCACAATTGCAAAAGGGATGCATTGTATGCATAGTATATAATAGCCTGTCCTGCTAGGAATGTCAAGACAAAGATAAAGCTCAACCACAACATGAAAGCTATGCGACAATGAAAAGTTAAGCTAAATTTTAGAACATGGATACAATAACTGGCAATGGCTCACATACTATTTTATTTTATTTATGGATGCTCTTTAACTGCTATGGTTCTTAGTGTCCCATTCTATATTGGGTGTGAAAGACTGAAAATTTTGCTCAGAGGCCTCTTTATCAGGCTTGAGGTTCTTTTACGTGCTGTAAATCTATGACACGGGACCACCAGCCTTACTTCCCTTCCAAAGGAAGCCATGCTAAGGATTTTTATGGCCAAAAAAATCCATCGCCCTATCCTGGGTTTGAACCCATTACCTCAGGATATATAATCACTTCATAGTTTGTGATCATATTCATATACTATACTACACTGAATTAGAAACATGTTTGTTGTACAATGATGCTTATTTTCGATTCTAACTATGCAATACATGTCGGAAGAAATGCGGGTAAATAATCGGTCAATTGACCACCTGTGGGAACCAATGGTAAATTGCTACTATTTAAGAAAGTGATGCCCGAAATACAAAACAAATATTGGTTAGCTAACCTCACTGAAAGGGAATAAAAGTCACAAAACCAAAGTAAAATACTTCCAAAAACAGTGACAATATGAATGTTCAAAACACAACAGCAGTCAATTGACTGCCATCAGGTGTTCTAGTGTTAGATATTTTCAAAGGGAGAAACAGATAAAATAATGTATGAATGAAAAAATGTAAAAGTGAATTTTCTTTTTGAAACTTTTTTTCTTTTTTAAGATTATTACTCAAACTCATTATATATTATTTAATATAAGAAAGTAATAAATGAAACAAGCACATAAATAATAATCATAATACACTATTTAGAGTATTGCATATATACCAGTACTGTTATTCATATTTCAAACAAACAAAATTCAGAGCATTAGTTTTAAAAAATCTTAAATTTTGCTTTGCATCTAATTTTTTTTTACACAGTCACACACTAGTAGATTATATGCACTAAGCACAGAAATGCTGTTCTTATTTGGACTCTACAGTGATACAAATTGTTCTGTAATTCCTAGTGCTTGAATTGCCTCATGCACACTGGGAATACTTTAATTGTTTTTAGTCTACTTTATCACCGCTATCACCAGTATCTTTAGATACAACTTGGGGAAGAATAACCTTACCCAACTCTATTGTTAACATGTGCCAGCAATAATGTGTTCCAAAAATATTGATGCATATGCCCAACATGCCTACCATTTTGTGCTAAAACAGCAAGGATACAGTATACAGAAACTGTGCATAATATATTCTTAACATAGCATAAACATAATATATAAGTGAGTAAGTAAATGAATATATTTTGTACATGGAAACCAGAAAAATGTGACGTATTAATGAGAAAACATAAAATGAGAAACCTATAATTGAGCTAAATGTTAATGGACAAATGAAATTGCAGGCTTTTACAGCCATTGTTCACATTAATTTGATTGTCTTCCAGTGAAGGCCACATCACATTTGATAAAACTACTGACATTTCACTCTTCATGTTGATGACTTCTGGGCGATGTAAGTACAGTTAGTACACAAACTTTGATCAGATTCCTGGGGACCAACATTCCTCAAGAGCACAATACCACAGGATAGCTTTCAGTAGTTGCTCAGATTTCTCCAATTTGGTGAGAAGTTGACCCGAGCTGAAAGACTGCCAACTCACAAGTTTATTTTTGTATCTAAAATTTGGAATAGGTTTATGGAAAACTAACATTTTTTATCATCCAGGGGAAAATAATATTATTAATGAATAATTACTTCCAAGCAAAACAAGTTGCAACTTTACCCAATGTATATCCAACAAGCCTATTAAATGCAGTCTGAAGTTTTGAATGACTGCAGACATGACATAAAAAATACCGCATTTACGCGTATCTAATGCACACCTTTTTTGACCAAATGTAGTACCCAAAATCATGGTGCACATTAGATTTGCTGACGCATTAGATTCAAGTGTAAATCCATTCTGTAGAATGCCAGTAACTTCTTTCAGCTTTTTCGTTTATTAAGTCACAAAGGATTGCTGGAGTTAACAAGCATTCTGGAAACTCGCAACAAGCTAGCCGCTCATTTAGCATTGGCCTATTAATAAAGCGCTTTTAGTTACCATATGGAGGGCAAGAGCAAACAGAGAAGAACATCTTGTGATTGATGCTTCTTTAAAGTGTAAAGTAATCCTTTATGCTGAAAAAAATGGTAATATAAAAGCACGAAGGAAGTTCAATGTATCAGAGAGCAATGTTCGCTTGTGATGAAAACAGAAATTGGCATTATTTGTTACTAAAGCTAGTAGGAAGAAATTTACGGGTCCTCACAAAGGAAGACATCCTGAAGTTGAAGAAAAAGTGTTGGAATTTTGCGTGAAAGGAGGAAGAATGGGCAGCCTGTGACTAGTGAGACTATTCAGAAGAAAGCTAAAGAGGAGGCTAAAGTTCTTGGTATTCCGAAACAAGAGTTGAAGACTAAGGCTTTGTTATTAAATAAGTCACCTAACAATAGGGCACACTCTATAATCTAATGGTTTATATGTACGGTAAATCTGTTGTTGCATTAAATATATTTAAATAAAATACCTATTATCTATTTTCTGTCATTGATGCACTTTACATTTGATACAAACCCTTTTTTTTATAATTTTAAGTTTCAAATATGGGGTGCACATTAGATTCACATAAATACATATCTATAATACAATGTCATACCTAAGTAAGGAAGATGCCTGTCCCAATAATAAAACTGTAGTGAATTATTATTTTACGCCTTATAGAAACATTTATAAATCGAGGAAGAAACACGATGACAAACAACATCTTCACATCTCTTCAACTTACTAAGAAGCTCTAACAAAAGAAAACACTATTTGTGGGAACAATGAACAAATTCATTATAACATTCCTCCTGAAGCAAAAAAGGTAAATGCTCTATTCCACTCCACTTTTGTCTTGTGATCAATTGATGGCAGAGATTGTCCCTTGGCTGTTTTACCAAACAAAGAGACAAAACTGTTCTACTCTTTAGTAAACTGCTTACTGACATGGCAGTGAGCAAAGAAGGTACCCAAGAAAAACCCAGACCTTCTACAGTAACACTTTCATCAATCAGATGACTCATAAACACATAAATAAAGTAGCATGCAGGAGATGGCCAATGCATATCATCTAAAATATGCTGGACATGGTAGCAATCAGCAATCAATAATCAATAATAGTAATAATAATAATGCATGGTCATCTATGTGAAGTAAAAAGCACAAAAAAAAGGAAAGAAAGCTAAGCCTTCAGCTGGTGAATTAATTGAAGGGGAGGGAAAACACAAGAACAACCAAAAAATTAAGTAAGTGCAAATCAGTTTGTGTAAAGGAAATAAGGTCATTGATTATTGACTTTTGTCAGAAATACCACAAAGGTGTGTACAAAAGGCTTGTTTTGGCATATTAAATTCCTAATATTTGTATAAGTTTCTAGAATGAAGCAAATGTTCATTAAAAGTTCTCAACTTTTTATTCATAAAATACTGAAAATTTCACTTAAAAATGAAATCATATTAGGTTGCACTTATTTTTATTCATACCAGGCTAGTATAATTCCAATGTATAACGGGTCTTAGATGGAAGTTTGTGTAGTATTAAAATTTATAACTTGCACAATTTTATGACACACCCATAAATGACTTTTGTTACTAGTTTTTGAAATATCACATGACATGTTTATTGCACAGAGAATGGGGAACAAAGTGGCAGAAAGTGAGAGTGGGTAATGCAGAGAAAAAGATATCCGCAGTAAGCATAATGATGTGAGCTAAGTTGCAGACTCTGCTAGTATATTATAAATCTTTGTGGCTTTGTTTTTATCCCATGTTTTTATTATAATGCTGTAGTAAAATTGTATGGACTTGCGGCTCATAAGCTTGTCTTTGTATATCTTTCATATAATGCACTGTATACAGTAATAATTTTGTACATGGATGTTTTGATATCCTAGTGTGGTGTGTCCCCCAAATATGACAGCTGAGCACTACTTTATACAGTGCCTTTGTTTTATGCCAAGGATGCGGATAGTGTAAATGTATACTCCGCACACAGTCTACTATAGTGCAGGGTTTTCTGTTCCGTAACTCTCATGTTACTTATGCATGAGTGTTAGTAACATATATGTAATGACTACTAAACTTGTTATAAGTGTTGTTGAAAGTGGTGTCTATCTGTGCGAAAACTTTCTTGACACACATCGGATGAAATTACCATTCACATGCGTAAGTTCTTCTTGGATAATGCTTATAATTTTGCTTTTATATTGTCCTTATATTCATCTATGGTGTGGGGATTGTTCCTTTAAACTTTATTTTTTAGCATTTGGTGATACCAGTGTTCTAAATTTATTGGCCAAACATCTCACCGTGTCTCTACCCAGAACTGGTTAACCAACAAATTGCTGCCGAAATTGTTTACACTCCTGTCTACATGATTCAGCTTTCATGTATGTATCGTACATAAAAATACACTGCTCAAGCATGAAGTTGTTGGCAGGCATTTCTGTAAACTAATAGGAGAATAACATTCCTAAGTAAATCGCACATAACACACGTATTGTCAAAACACTTCACAACAGGAAGACAAAACAATGATCAGCTCACAGCTGATAAATGTACCCTTCACATGTCCTGTGCCGCTGCTGCACACTGGCATAATACCAAGGTCACTGCCATCTCGGCCGATATGCATATACGGCGGTTGTGGCCTTGGCATAAAATGAAGGCACTGTATTAAAATAAGCTTTGCAACATTAATGCAAGATGATGACAGGTAATACTTACAGCATGTAGTGTATGTGGAAAAAAGGTAAAAATCTCAGATAAAGGAGTATGTTGTGGCGGTGGTGGTGGTGGTGGTGGTGGTGGTTGTAGCAGACGGTTTCTTAATGCATGAAATGAAATAATGCAAAATTATAAAACTGGCAACCAAACCGAACCATCACTGGAAATGTAATCATGCTGACTGCCTAAAACCAATTAACATAGACGAGATAATGAAGGTGGTGACCAGCAGTATCCACTGTCAGGTAACTGAAATACAAAATTGGTGAAACAAGAAGTCATGAGAGTTCAGGAAGCTGCAGACGTTATGAATGATCAATTTAAAAGCTTCAAGAATCTGATAAGTGAGATTAGCCCAATACATTTGCAAGAGATTAGAATAAGACTGGTATTGAAAGAAGAAGAAGAAATAGGATAGACAACTTCAAACAATTCTCAAGAATAAATAACTTTATCATAAATAGTATCCCCAAAACTACTGGCGAAGATGATTGCAACATAGTGTGCAGTTTGGTGTGAGTATTGCATGTTCCAGTTTTAAAAATACTGATATTGAACAGATCCCAACAAGGAAACCAGGCATGTGCAACCCTATCATAGTAAACTTTATAACTAGATGGAAAAAGATGATGCTGCTAGCAAGAAAACTTGAAAGATTTATCACAAATGAGTTGGCTATGGAGGTACAAGTTGTAATGTGTACATCAACAAATATTTGACACCCTTTTAGGACTCTCTAGCTTAAAAAGCTAGAAATCTAAAGCAGGGGGAGAAACTACTGGCTACCTGAGTATCTAGTACCAAGTGCTTGTGTGGGTTAGTGAAGGAGAAATCATTGCATGAGCTGAAAGAAATGCTGTCATACAGCGCAGAGGTTAATATTAATGTTATCCATCATATCATGGTTACAGCTGAAGAGTTGTACTGTTATTTTCACAGGCATCTTGCATGTTATTGGAATTTAAATATTAAGCTTGTTTTAAAAATAGTATTTGTAAATGCTCAAAGTTTACAAAGTAAGTTTGAAGATCTGCAAACTCTGATACACCAAATTAATCAGGTAGATGTTATATTTTTACATGGTACACGGTTTAATGAAGAGGAAACAAATCTCTTTAATATAGAACTAGGGTTGTCAGCTCATACCATAACTATGGAGCATACAATAATTTGAACATTTCTATGATGTATGATACTGGCCAAACATACAATAATATTCCTCTCATGTTAATCACCACAGCGAAATGAAATGAATCTTGACAATACCTTCTTCATCATGGTAATGGCATTATTGAATGATGCAACCAAACCTGAAGCTGTAGATAAAATCAAAATAAAAGCATTTGTTTCTTCCTTACATTGATATTGCATTCTTTCATGATGCAACAGTACCAGATGTCAACTCTTGTCTCTTTGACATGATATTTCTGCTGCAAACAGCAGACCTATAAGATTATTTTTTTAGTAATTTTTGTGCCTTTTGTTATTGTATTTACAGTCCAATTGTTAGTCGTGAACTACAATACAGATATTACTGTTGAAACTGAAATTAGGATTGAATTTGTTATTGCATTTGGTAAAATGTGTGACTCAGGAAGTGAGAATGATGATGAAACTGTGGGCAACAACAAAAAAAAACAAAAACAAATTAGGGGTGATAGTTAAACAAAATCAACTTAAAGTGATTTCATTGTTTCATAGCAATGTGTCTTGAATGAGTTATTTCTTAAGTGGGTTTAATGAAAACTAAAATTCGGAATTGACTAGCACTAGACACAGTAAATGGGGTTATTCTGTCATCTCAGTTTGTGAAATAATGTGGTGGGTCTGAAAACTTCAAGGCACTGAGAAAATGTTAAACTCTATGACAACAACAAATTTGTATGCTGGCGCAGCAGTTCAAAATGAACATGATGGACTTTCTGATGGATGGATCTGGAAACACATGCGCTAATCCTGGTTGTCATCAATACTGTAAGTACTATAAAAATGAACATTATTATCGTCAGCATTACTTTATTATTATTATTATTATTATTATTATTATTATTATTATTTGTTTAGATGTACAATAATCTGAGGAAACCATTGTTGGAGAACTTCAACATAAATATCTTAAATAACTGGGATAGTGTATTGAAAGGTTAGTATTTGCCAATCCTATGGTTTCACTTTGTGTAATAATTCTCCCACAAGGCATAGCACAATGCTCATTAATCATATTTGGATAAATGACGAAATGTGAACTCCTGCATTAAAAAATATAAATTCAAGTTATAGCGACCATAACATTCTTATCATATCAACAAAAGAAAGTATACCCGAATTCTTGTGACATAGAAAGCTTTCATACAAAAAACTTTATTGACTTTAATAAACTTAATTCATTATATTGGGAAATGAGAAATCTGATTTCAGATGCTTATAACTAGAGCCCAGATTTGTATGCATAATCAAATAGTTATATATGCATGCAAATTTGCATAAACAATTTAAAAATTAGGCACCATAATGTGCAAAACAAATGAACAAAATTCAAGTAAACTGTGTTTTGGGTAACCTTACATCATTCATGGATGTTACGGTAGATAAGGGAAGTTGTCAGATTTTCTTGTGTGAAGCTCCTAAGTCTGGTTTATATACTGAAAATGTTCTTTCTATATCACATGTCTCAGGTTATGTGAAAAACACCAGAACTCTTCTTCATAGAATTCCTCTTCTGTTAACAATTTTTTCACCATCACCAGACAACATTTTGCTAATTTCACAGATTGTTCTGTGACCAGGAATTTATTTAACATCTGACTAACCTTACTGAATGCAATTTTAGCAATGCCATGAGTTTCTGAAGACAATATATTTGAAAACTGATCTTTCAGAGAAAGTAAATACTCCAAAGAATCATTTTGAGCCTCCAACTGTGTTATAATTTCAGATAAATTGGAAAAGCAGTTATGAATGTAAAATACTCTTGAGCTATCATAATGCTAGCTCGATCTTTTTCATTTAAGGAATCTAACACCATTTTCACTAAACTGAAATGTTCCGCAAAGTATGACATAGACTGTAACCACTTACCTCAATGAGTTAAAACTGGCTCAAGAGGTAAAGGCACTGTTGGAAATAGTTCACAAAATGTTTGAACTCGAAGTGACACCTTCACAAATACTTCAAAATAGGAGATAAGTAAGTCCACTTGTTTATATTCAGCTCTAATAGGTTCAGAGACATGATGTAAACCATGTGGAAGGCAAGTCAGTTGAATTAATTTGGGATAAAGAACTTTTAATCCAGCTCCTACTTCAACCATTTATGGAGAACCATTATTAAGAAATAATAATACATTATCATACTTTATTCCACCTGACCACAAGAAAGCTAAATGGTCAATGGAGAAGTTTCTAACCATGCTATGATTTATCCAGTCAAGCATTTGGGTATTCAAGAAAAATGATTTACCACCTGCTTTCATTGGACCAACTGCAGCACTAGAAAAACACTATATCCTGCTCCATTTGATGTTTCAACAATAGAAATCTATATTTATTCATATTTCAATGTTTTTCATATTTTAGCAATTTGACACTGTGGTACTAGCTTTTGCATAATGTAGACTCAACGAGACTCTTTTGTTTGTGTATTTTGTAAGAAATTCCAGAGCTGTGCATTATTCAGTTTCCATTTTGGAATGTTGGCACTTACTAAAGCTAAACATAAGTCTTTAGAAAAATCATCACTTGATCTTAATTGTTCTCCTACTTGTAATCAAATGCAGATTTAAAGTAGACTTCCTCTTAATCCTGTCCTTATGCTGCATAAATGTGCTGCACAACTTCAAATTATGTATTTGCAGAAACTCTCTTTTCACATACCAGGCAAAACAATATCTAAAAGTCTTCACTAAAAATATTATTTCAAATTTAGTTAAATTTATTTAGAAACTTTTTAACAATGAAGCCGAGGTTTTATTACTTAAACATCTGGAGTCAAATTTGAGACACATTTGCTTCACTTACTCTGTTATTACACAGAACATGCTTCAGAAGCCTTTGCTTCCATCTTCAGCTCTAGATCGACCGGAAGCACTTGTGTCGTCTTTAATCTGGTCTCTGCTAGATGGTATGATGAAGCTGGTGTAGGTGTCTGGAGGCAAGATTTAAAACTTCAAAATGTTCTGTTTATATTTATAGATGAAAATTTGTTTCCTATACAGCAAGTTCTAAAGGACAGTTTACTTATTTTGAATATTCTGTACTTGTATCTAATACACGGTTGATATCCCAAAAGTGTGCTGCGACTGCTGATTGGTCTGTGTGTTTATATTGTATGTTCTGGATGTATTTTTGATGCTGATGTTTATGTTTTGTTTGATTTTTCCAATATATATCTCATTGCACTCCTGGCAATTTATTTTGTAAATTCCTAGTTTGAAGGTTTTTGTTACCTGGTGTTTGGGAGATGCCCTTGACAGATTTCTCAAGCTTTGGGGGGGATGAGGATAAAACTATGTTGTGCTTTGAGAAGACGTTTTGAAAGCTGTTGTGTATTAATGGATGGAATGTGTTTTTTAAATTTTATTCCAGTCTTCAAATGGTGTCAGGTTGATTGCATGGACTTTGTGAACAAAATATTGAGTAAACTACTGAGTTAAAGTGTACGAGTTAATGGAGTGGAATGACATATGCTCACTTTTCATATGAATAAAACCTGTAGCTGAGTAGATGTCACTACTTGGTCAACCCAAGTATTTTGAGTATCTGGTAATCATACTGGTCCAACTGAATTCACAGTTTGTTTATGTTGAGCATTTAAAATGACAGGTCATGGAGGGTGGTTACCTGCCTTCCTGGAACTATTTACAAATAACTTCATAAATATCAGAGATTTTTCAAATTCTAGAATCATGTATAGATTCGGGCCATGTAGTATCGACACTAGCGAACTCCTCTGCTGCTTTGCCTGAGCATTAACGCTAGGGATAAGTACTTAAGTTCTTCTTTCACTTTCTTGTATTTGTCTTCATATGAGCTTGGTTTATGAATTAACATGTGTGTACAATCAATTGCCCTTATAGCCCAAGGAAATACAATTGTTCTTGTCACTGTATCTGAGCATTTTACATTTCAACAACAGAAGTTGGAAAACTTAATCCACTAATTGGCCTTTCTGTCAACTGCTGCCAATACTTCTGAAAATATTTTGACACAGTGCTGCTATCTACACCCACGTCTTCACTAACACCAATTTGAAAGCCCAAATCAATCAATTAACACAGGAATATTTTCATTCTCAAATTGTTGCTTAACACAGAAGCTCTTGTTTCCAGGTACTCTCCTAAGGAGTGATTCGTCAACTATTCACCATTCTGTATGTTAAATTGATATAGTTTTATAATCAACTATATAGCTTTCTCTTCATAACCTGTACACCTTTTCCTTTCTTTTATAAACCCTCTACAGATATTGCACCATTGAACTCACAACTGGAGTCTGCTACTGAGGTACCTCAGAAAAACTCAACTCTCGACTCCAAGAAGCAAGTGTGAATTGTTTTTTTAGTCACACAAACCAGCACCTTCCACTTGCTGACTAAGTGCATCTTATCTTTGACTCAAGGACACAGAGTCAAAGCTTTGGCTACGTGTTCGTTTATTCTCACCAAATTCAGTAAAACTTCACATTTTGTGAGTTTTGAGCCTCAGCTCAATTTTATTCACACCACTCATTGCTAATTTACTTATTTATTCTGAAACAATTAATCTTTCTGACTACCATTTGTTGGATGGCCTTCTCAAAACATAGCATATTCTAGCCTCTCAAAATAAATAGAGTTTGAAAACTCTGTTAAGGGCACCTCCCAAAGACCAGGTAACAAAAACCTCAAAACCAGGAACTGACAGAATAAGTTTCCAGGAGTGTAACACATCCAAAATATAAACATAAACAGACAAATCAGAAGTTGCAGCACACTTTTGGGGTACTAACCATGTAATATATACAAACAGAGAACTGCTAAAAGAAGTAAATCATCCTTTAGAGCTCTCTACATGGGAAAAAAATATCAACCATAAACAGAAATGCAGCAATATGAACTTCTGATCTTGCCTCCAGACATATGCACCAGATTCAGCAAGCCATCTTCCAAAGACCAGATCAAAGATGACACCAGTGCCACCAGTCAACCTACAACTGAATATGGAAGAAGCAAAGGCTTCTGAAACATGCCCTGTGTAATAACAGTAAGCAAAGCAAGCATGTCTCAGATTGATTCCAAATGTTTAGTAGCTTCCAAACTAGTTTACATATTTATGTAACAAGCAAATTGTGATGCTTTTGTGGAGACATACCTCAAACCAATGCACTATTCAAATAAATAACTTCCATAATTACCATGTATTGACACGAAACTGAGCTTTGAGCAAACAAGTTTATATACTTAGTGTGAGACAGAAAACTGGGAAGTACTAAATCATGTGAAGACATGACTAGTACTGTTCATTATTAAGGATCTGAAATTAATGTGTAGTTAAGTTTCCTTATTTAGGGGGAAATTCAGCACTTATTTCAAGTTGTTATCGTTCTGTGTGCTGCAAGAAACTAGCACTTGAAGTACATCAGAATTGCATTTTCCAGCTAGAGAGAAGAGTATGCACATTGATCTATCTCCTAACAGAGTGGCAGAAGATGTGCATACATCTATGGTGTGCTATTATATTGTGAAATAGCTCAAGAAGCTGATGATGTATATTAATATGAATACAATTTCAAAAGCCTGTAAAGGACATACAGAGAAATAATGAAACAATGTATTTTGAAAACAACAATTGGCTCTCAAGGGCTATAAAGAACACCTGACTCCAATAACGAAGAGATCATGTTCAACTTGTGAAGTTGCTCCATCCCTATGATAAAAATTGTGCAAAGTGTATTAATAATATGTATATCAAACATTATTCAAAGTGATTTAAATGAATCATTCAGCAGTGTAAGAGAGATAAAAACTAGAGTAGTCCCAGGGACAAATGTATTATTGTTTCTTTTGCTGAAACTGCCAACAACACTAGTAGTGCTCAGTTTTCTGCTATCATGAGATATGTTGCACAAAAGGGAGAAATTCATAAGAGATTTCTTCAACTTTAAATGTATCTGTAACTGCTGATGCATTGTACAACATTATGAACAAACTCTTAACAAATATATTTTGCTTTGGAGAAAAGTTGACTACATAAATTTTCAGTGGTATAAGCTGTGATGGCTGGTCAGTTAAACAATCTATGCTAGAGTAAACCACTCTTCCAAACACTTTTTTCATTGTTTTGTTCAGTGACTGAATATAATTGTCTCTCAGACAGCATCTCAAATTAAAGAGTAC
This sequence comes from Deroplatys truncata, assembly GCA_030765065.1. Lineage (NCBI taxonomy): Eukaryota > Metazoa > Arthropoda > Insecta > Mantodea > Mantidae > Deroplatys > Deroplatys truncata. The sequence continues at coordinate 603,651,003 of CM060990.1, read as the reverse complement.
TGTATTTGTTCCTGTTAACAGCATTCTCTTCAAAATGCACTAAGAGAACCTATGCCATAAATGTGCAGATAGACCTATATTTTGTAGACATGTCAAAATTGCAATTCCCATGTAATTTTTGTTTTAACCCAAGAATATAAAGGGAAGTTACGAATTACATCCAAGAATTTTCTAGAGCTGATGAGAATATGGATCAAGTTTTTCACAGGAGTTCAGGGAATTAGAACAATGGCGCGGAAGTGTTTTTTGCTTTTTCTGAGTTACGGAACACACATATGCAGGTTTGTACAGAGATAGCATTCAGAGGGGAATGCTCATTCTGGAATAACTAAAGCACATGAAGTCAGCATACCTTCATTCTGTGGTCACCTTATCCATGTGAAGGGAGATACAAACTGGGGCTAAATTGTCATACTTTTGCCCCCATTTGTGTCGCTTTTGCCCGCATTAGGTCTTAGTTTTGCTCACCTAAATTAGGAATAAGGAAGTGAAAAGTAATGAAATTAATTATCTTAGGAGTGAGTTTAGAACATGATGTGGTCTCTCCAATATCTGGTGCCCACCTACCTACCCGTTTTAGGAGTTTCACTTATATAGGCAAATAGCGTGAGGAAGTCAACAAACGTAGCCATTTTTCCATGCAAAGTGGGTACTGCCAACCTAAATAATTAGTGAAATGCACTGAATATGCTATGTGCTGTTGTTTTGTGAACGTGAATCATTGGAGTTTTAGACGCGCAGATCCCTGGGCTACGCTTTGAGGCTGAGGGCCCTCAATCTCTCGGCTACGCTTTGAGGCTGAGTATCTTACCGGCTTCGGTGGCATTATTCATATGTTGCCAGCAATACGTAGAGCAGCGTAAGACCTAATGCGGGCAAAAGTGACACAAATGGGGGCAAAAGTATGACAATTTACTCCAAACGGGATTACTGAACAGGGTACATAGAGGTTAAGTTCTCCAACCAGGTCTGTTAACCATTAGGTTATGAGGTGACCCACTCAGAGTTCCACATTTACTTAGCTATAACCACAGGAGACACTCAGTAACCATTATGAATAAATATATGCAGTAAATATATAAGTGGAGTGACCCAATCACTGTTGCCAACCAAGGTATGGAATTATAATTTAATTACTTATAATTTATATAACAGGTACAATGTGGTACATTAAACCTAAAGGTATGAAATAATTCAATTCATAATATAACAATGAGATTATTGTGCATCAAATAAGGGTTTAGGCCCCCCTGCATACGCCCCTGCAACAAAACACAAACAGTATAAAGGCCCCCCCACCTGTGTACGCCCCTGCAACTAAACGCCAACAGTATATTATGAGTTTGGATCACTAAACACCTTAAAACTTCTGTATTCTAAATACCTGATGTATTAGTAGTACGTTCTTGCCATTTAGTTGAGTGTGAAGAAATTCTCTAACTACTCAATTCATGTCGTTCTCTTCATAGTGCAGTTTCAGCCTAACGGATGTATCACAATTCGATTAATGGTATCCTGAATTCCACCAAAACCACTGAGCTTTGTAAATTATGTTAACGTTTCGTATAAGAAATTCGGAAACGCAACAGAAATATCACGTTCACTTTCACAAACTTTTATAACTTCGGCAGGCTTTTAAGAGAAGGTAAAGAAAGATACACGGCGGGTAAGAGAGTACGCACAAGGGATATTTATATGAAGACGGCCGTGCAATTGGCAGCAGTGTATGCTGTTGGAAGAATTACATGGCCGATCATGGCCGATAGCCTCTACGTAGTTTCGTTGTGCTGGTGTGTTTCGTCATCATCTAAATCTATTCATCTCTAAATGTAAAATAGTTCTCATTAATACATAACTTTATCAAAGCAAGATATTCCTCTATTTTTCCATTACCCATGTCTATTGACTTTAACCACTGCCTGGTGTATGTAAGAAGTTTTTCTCTTGGTATGCTAGGGAACAAAAAAATAACATCAAACGATACCAGAAGGTCATTGTCTGTGAGTTCTAGGTTTTGGATATATTCTATCAAATCAAATGTATTCTTAATACTTAGGCTGTGGAACTGTGGAAGTTTCTGAAATTCTTTGACTAACCATGTTGATATATTGTATGTGGATGAGTTTATAGTGTTTATTATTGGTCTCATTTTTTGACCTGGTTTATGTATTTTTGGTAATCCATATATCCTGGGTGTGATAGGGTTGCTCGGTGTGAGGAACGTTTTGTCTTTTTCATTCAAAATATATTTCATGTTGTTTAGCACCTTTACTGTAGTGTTCTGACTCTTTTTTGTGGGGTCTTTTGTAAGCTTTTTGTAATCATTACCGTGAAGAAATGCTGTTATATGTTTTTCATATTCTGATTTATCCAAAATTACTACTTTATTGCCTTTGTCGGCTTTAGTATAAATAAGATCTTTCTCTTTCAGCGTTTTTAACGCCGATCGATATGGGTTACTTTTTGGGTTTTGTTCCTTCACTACTAATTCATTCAAAATATCCTCGCAATTTGCTCTTATGACGCATTTTTCATCTTCTGACTTATCAAAAATAGCTATTTCGATATCCGCTACATATTCATCTATGTTGTGTGCATAGTCAGTACAGGTTTTAAACCCCTGATTTAACACATGCATTTCCCTATGGTTGAGTGAAATCTGGGACAAGTTGACTACGTCCTCATACAAAAAAACAAAAGCCATCTAATGAATTCCAATTTCCATCTGGAAAAGGATCTCATTTTTATATACATCAAGCCAGAAGCATACGTCAGGATGTTCAACGGCGACCTCTACATTGGAACCGACAGCCTCGTTAGTGGCTCTTAGCTGATGATGAAGACAAGGTGTCTTTGAAATGCGTTCAAGAGTGTAAGAGTGAAGTTACAGTGTGTTCCCACATGAATTTTATTAATAGATATTCATTGTTTATTCATGTCGTCCTCCATGGTGTGGTGGTTGCCATGCTAGCCTCTAGTTCCCAAGGTTGCCGGTTCAAATCCGACGGAGGGCGATGGATTTTTTGGGGTGTAAAATTCCTTACCATGGCTTCCTTTGGAAGGGAAGTAAAGCCAGTGGTCACGTCCCATAGATTTACATCATGTAAAAGAACCTCAAGCCTGATACGAAGGTGGTCTGAAAAGTTTCCGACCTAATAAAGATACAAGACATATTATCAGAATTTTTTTTTTTTTTTTATTTTTCAACATAGTCTCCTTCTAACTCTACACACTTTTCCCAGCGATGCTCCCATCTCTGTAACCCGTCCAAATAGTACTCGGCGGTTTTCTCTGCAAAATAATTGTTCACAAAGGTGACTGCCTCTTCATTTGATGAAAATCTCTGTCCTCCGAGCGCAATTTTCAGATGAGGGAGCAAAAAGAAGTCGCTTGGGGCTAGATCTGGTGAGTATGGTGGATGGTCAAGCAGTTCAAACCGTAATTCGTGGATTTTCGCCATTGCAACCGCTGAGGTGTGAGATGGTGTGCTGTCTTGGTAAAACAGGATTTTCTTTTTCTGCAAATGTGGCCGTTTTTCCGCAAGTTCTGCCTTCAGCTTGTAAGTAATGATGCGTAGTATGCACCTGTAATGGTTTTTTCTTTTTGAAGATAATCGATTAAAATACTCCATGACTATCCCAAAAAAACAGTCGCCATCACTTTCCCAGCCGAAAAAATAGTTTTTGCTATTTTTGGAGCCGGTTTCCCCTTTGCAGTCCACTGTTTGGACTGTATTTTTGTTTTGGGCGTATAATGGTGTATCCAAGTTTCATCGGCGCCAAAACTCAGATTTATTGCGCCTAAACTGCGCCAACAGTGTGTTGGAAATGTTCATTTGAACATGTTTTTGGTCTAACGTGAGCAAACACGGCACCCAACGCGCGGACAGCTTTCTCATGTCTAAATGTTGATTTAATATGTGACAAACACATTCTTTTGACATGTTCATAGCCTCTGCTATCTCTCTCACTTTAATTCGGCGGTCGTCTAGCACCATTTGGTGAACTTTGGCGATGTTTTCGTTGGTAGTTGCAGTTTTTGGACGTCCCGAACGTTCGTCTCCCAAGCTCTTACGGCCACGTTTAAATTCAGCTGCCCAAAATTTCACTGTGGTAAATGATGGTGCAGAGTCCCCATACACAGAATCCAACTCATCTTTGATTTGTATAGGCGTATTGCCTTTCAAAAACCAATATTTAATGACAGCTCGATACTCGATTTTGTCCATTTTCATAAAAAACACTCACATCACCTCACTCAAACGATGTTACATAACAACTGAGCGTCCAAAATGGCTGAAACTTTGGTGAGTAACTGTCAACAGATGAACAACGAAATTCACTAGCTTTTATTTACGAGTGCTGCCATCTTCATGTTGAGGTTGGAAACTTTTCAGACAACCCTTGTAAAGAGGCCTTTAAGCAAAATTACCAGTCTTTCACGCCCAATATAGAATGAGACACAAAGGACCACAGCAGTTAAGGAGCATCCATAAATAAAAAAAAACTGCTTATTCATAACCTCTTGTAGAAAGTAATAGTCCTTGCTGCACAGGTGCTTTAAGAGTAGACTTACATTTTTCTATATTCCTAGATGATAGTAATTTTAAGCTGTTTTGGAGTGTATAAAAATTGTAACATTCATAGTAAACTCCTTTATAATAGCAGATTAATGTAGCACTAGGTGTGTGTAAACCAATTTTTTGTCTTAGAATAATTAGACATCAATATGTTATGTATACTCACATTTTTGGCAAACTTGATCCTTAATGTAGAAACACACAAGGCCTAAGTGGACACGAATGCAATTCCCTGCAAACAAAAATACAAATGTTTTCAAACAAATTTAGTGAACATTTATGAACAGGCAAACAAATGCACTTTATATTTGTGAAGAGTTTGTGGAACCTCACTACATTTGCATGAATGTTTAAAGTGTATCCACACCTAGTCGCAAACACATATTTGTGTAAAATAACCACAGGCAATAGTGCTCTTTACATTTATCTCTCATTCAAGAAAAAGACTAGTAAATGAAATTTGTGGATGCATAAGTTTGTTCAATGTAGTTCAGAATAATAATACTGAAAATATTTTGGAGGACTTTTAAATCATAGTGCTGGGTTTAAAAGCTTTTTCAGAGTGACACCAAGTGATTTTGAAGAACTAATTCAAATGATACATCCTCAAATCTGTAAAAGTGACATTGAATATGTATAACACCTGTAGACCCTGACCAATTGTAGCAGCTTTTATAGAATTAAGTTCCAATATTATCATTCATTAATTTTTCATATGAATTTATTCTTACTCGGCTAAACCTTAAAATGAAAATCTCTAACCCTAAGTAAAAAAAATAAATCTTTAACCCTAAGTAAAAGAATACAAAATTTAAAGAGATGGTATATCCATCTGTTACACACAGTAGCAGTAACTCTCAGATTCTTTGCAAGTGGTGATTCTTACATGTACACATTTGTGTGCACATTTCAAATTTAAAAACAGTCTATTTCAGAACAGAGTTTTTACAGATTAATCAAAGCATAGAGTGTACTTTTCTTCTGTAGTGGTACTAATTTAAAAATGATTTCTTTTGAGTTGTGCCACTGTTCTTGCAATGTATCAACCATGCATTGTTCAACATAAATACAAAGTTTACCTCATTGTTGTCAACATCTTGTTCAGTTGGTCTGCTTCCTCTAGACTCATAGTCATAGAATAAAAACAACAGCTTTTCATATTCAAACCAATGTGCCCCTTTTGTAGAAGAACCACTGCATTTAGAACCCATTAATTTTTTATGTTCACACCTAAATTAATTTTTTAATGCTTGAATTTTCTTTTCCATATCGATTATGCTAACTTCATATCTTTTTGGCAGCTTTTTGATTGTATCATTTTCCTTTTTCCTACTTTATCATCTTCATTCTGCACATCCCACAAGCATGAAGGAGAACGTATGTACTCAATCAGTGATAATGTTGTTGTTAATTCTTATTTTCCAAAATATTGAATTGTTTCCTGATTTTAAAAGCATGCAACTGAAATGACCTGCAGTACTGTTGACGCCACATGCATCTATCCACAAACATTCTCAGACCTGTGTGTTTGTGACTGCTATCGCACTATTTTCCATCTCGGTTGGAAAAAAAAGAAGAAACCCACCAACATTTTATGCAAACATCAGCATACTGTTTGCAAACAGATTTAAACAAGTGTCAAACATTCTTGAAATTATTAAAATTTTAATCACTATTGAAAGGAAGAGATGTACATATTAAAACATATGGAGAGTCACATGTTAAAACTTACTTCACTTAATTCAGATGTTTAAAATCAGGAAATGTTTTTTGGAGACTTCATTTCCATTCTCAGCTGCTTGGTGACTTTTTGTCTGGTTGCCATCCCTCTTCTGATACATTGCGACCTTGATACCCTCTAGCAGTAGTTGCACATAACTTTATTACTTCGTTCAGTGGCAGGATCTCAAAATTCAATAAGTGAACTTCTGTTTTGAAATATAAATCTTTTTCCAAATATCTAATTCTAAAGCTAAAGTAACAAGTTTTAACAGTTTGATATCTTGTCCTTTTTCATGACTATGCAACCAGAAGTGGTGAGCTATGGTTAACTTATCTATTTGGCTGTTTTTAATATTTCTTTGGTGCTCTTTTAATCTGGTGTTAAAATTTCTTATAGTTTTCCCTATATAAACTTTTTCACAACCTTCAAGGCAATCTAATAAATTCCTGATTTCATTTTGGATGGGATAGTATTTTTGAGAGGTTTATTGAGTAAATTATTCAAACTGTATTTATTTTGGGGAGCCAATCTGATGTTGAATTTTTTTAAAATCTTCACAAATTTATTGAAACCAATAAATTTGTCCATTTAAAAGCTTTAGATATGTGGAACACATTTTTGCTATAATTTCACACAAATTCAAAGATGATGCATTAAAATTACTTAATCTACAGGATAAAGGTGTCAAATTCACTTGTGAAATAGAAAATGGTATGTTACGTTTTTTAGATTTAAAAATTATTAAAAGCAAAAATGGTTTAAAATTTGGTATTTTTAAAAAACCTACATATGTGGACAATTAGATTAAGAAGAATAAATTCAATGCAATTTCCCATCCATCAGCAGCCTTCCGAAGTTTAATACATAGACTCCACAGTATACCACTGGATCAAAAAGAATACTTAAGAATATCACCATATTTTAGAAACAGCAAGCTTCAACAATTTAGAAACAACTTTGATAAACAAATTAATCAAACGTGGTTTCAAAAACAAAAAATTGAAGCAATTGACCACATTAAAAGAACAGATAATAAAGATTGGAAATATAAACAATTTACATATCATCCATGGCCTTTCAATAAATTTGTGAAGATTTATTCAGTATATAAATTCAGTATCAGATTGGTTCCCAAAATAAATACAATTTGAATAATTTATGCAATGAACCTCTTAAAAATACTATCCCATCCAAAATGAAATCAGAATTTATCCGACTAACTGTGAAGATTGTGAAAAATTTTGCATAGGGAAAACTATAAGAAATTTAAACACCACCAAAGAAATATTAAAAACAGACAAACAGATAAGTCAGCTGTAGCTCACCACTTTTGGTTGAATAATCTTGAAATAGGTCAAGATATCAAACTGTAAAAACCTGTTACTTCAGCTTTAGAATTAGATATTTGGGAAAAGATTTATAATTGCAAAAAAGAAGATCACTCATTTAATTTTGAGATCTCACCTCCAAACGAAATAATAAAGTTATGTAGAACTACCTCTGGAGGTCATCAAGGTCACAGTGCATCAGAAGAGGGACAGAAACCAGCTACCAGTCATCAAACAGCTGAGGATGGAGTCGAACGTCTCCAAAAAGTGTTTCCTGATTTTAACCATCTGACTTAAGTTTTAACATGTGACTCTCCATATGTTTTAATATTAAAGTGTTAAACATTTGTGTACTTCTGTTTGCTTGTTTGTGGGTAGTTTTAGGTGTGGACTAGTGCTAAGCAAGAGAGTGTCATGTTCAACTTTTGAAATAGCCCTTTACATAGTGCTGTATTATTTGCATCACATATGATTTGGATAATTTTTTTTTTACTACAAAGACTCTACTTTAAACAGAATTGTCCCAGGGTATCAAACCACATTGCACTACTGAACAAAAGTCTGTTGTGTTACACTAATGTTACTTTCTCTACTCTTACACAAACCATCTTTCAAATGCTTATTCTCCATCTACTTCATGTTAATCGAGAAAAACAATTGCAGGAGCTATCTTATTGCTAATTTTCTTGTAGGTACAAGGAGAATATGGTAAGCTTTAAGTGATAGTCAAATCTTGTAAGAGCTGGTTGCTATGTGGAGCGTTTCATTCTGTTTGCATGTCCAGGACATAAAAAAACAAATAACGAACTCCCATTTGAGAAAAAGTATACGTATTGGAAAATTCAAACAAATAAGGTATATATCAGAAATGGTTCACTCCACAAAAAAAAATGTATATGACATTAATTATGTGTTTTAACGATTCTATGTTGTTTGTGTAGAAAACTTTTGTCTATCTCTTACGATTTACCAGTTATGCAAAACCCATTCAGAAAGAAGAGGACTATTGGGGACATTCCCAGAAATTTCAGATATACATATTATTTGTCATAAAAATATCTTAAATATATGATATTTTGATCAAAATCATTTCAGTCATTTTTGAGAAAATCAAAATTTTTTAAGAATACCAAGTTTGGTATTTATCCGACTTTTCGTTTCTGAGTTATGCTGTTCACAGACACACATGGACCTTTTTCTAAAAGTGCCTTTTTGGATTCAGGAGCCTCAAAACATGTATGTCCGGCGAAATCTCAGTATCAATGTTTTAGTGGAATGCAATACGTTCCCTACTTACTATATGTAGCAGAGAAAGTAAAAATAAGCACAGTACACTGCTTTTAAGAATGATTTGTACAAAAAAGGAATTTAGGGCTTATATCGCAATCTCCAGTTAAAAGCTGAGGTTTTTCTAACTTGTTGTTACTGGTACCTGCTGGTTAGCCAGAGTGCCCTGTATTACGAACATAGGGTAACTGTAGGGTAGTTAACCTGTTGGTATGATTGGCAATGTTTTAGTATGTGATTCCACAGGTGGAAACTTGTTACATTATATCTTTAAAATAAGTTTTCTGTTGTAATTTTTTTGAGTTCACCATCTGATTTCTACATATAATAAAATCTAAAGTTTCTATTATATTAGTTTAAGGAATTTCGCGAGTAATACAGAATGTTTTTGATGGCTGGATGCGTTCAGGAACATAATAAAGCATACTTGTTAATCTAAAGATTTGTATAGGTTAGGTAATGGCACATTTCTAAGGATTATGCCATTAGTTTAGTTTGCATTGGAATAGGTTAAGTGTGTTTTGGTATGTTTAAAAGTGCTGTTAATAAAGTTCTTGGAGATAGTGTAAAATAGGGTAGCTATACATGTAGCATAGTTTGAAAATAAGTTGGAGCCTTTTTGGAATATTAGGTTATATGGGATTTCACTCTTAATATGATTTAAGTTAACGGAAAAATAGATTTTGCACATAACATAAGAAGGCATTGGTAGCAGACAATGCTAGAATCTATCTTGATTCTAACATTTGCCAACACATGTTGCATTAGTGTTGCTGCTAAAACATTTGAAACTGATGATTATAGCAGTAATAAAATGGTTTACCTGATATATGTTAGTACCATACTTATTTTATTTCTGCCAGGTGCTTAATGGCACGAAGGTATTAGTCATAAAGCTTACTACACTATATTGAAATTTGTAACAGCCACAGCTAAGAAGCAATTTCAACAACTGTATTGAATTTAAAAAAGACCATAAATTCAGGAAGTGGTTGTGATGCTGCTATAGATTATTACAGAGCAATAGAGCCATAATGCAATTTTCGTTCATCTGAATCATTTCCAAACTTCCCCATCCCTTTTCTAGAATTTATTTTTTGGAGATCTTATTCCTATTATATAAATAATGCCTGAGCATTCACTTCAGCATCACTACAAAAGGAATAATGTAGGCAGTGGCATACAGTAATATTTTTCAGGGGGGACCAGCTGTAATGGAACTGTCATAACATTATTTAATAGATCTACACATGAGAAAATATATAAAAAAATGTTATAGGTAATACATATTAAAATGAATATAAGGCTTACATCCTGCATTTAAATCTGTATATCAATGGAATTCTCCTCGGAAAATCCTTTGTATGACATGGTCATAAAAATGTCTTTGACTTTGAATTTTGTGCAGTATAGCCTTTTTGATTGATAACAATGAAAGTTGGAAAAGCCTCTCTTTGCATTGGGTGTTCATATATAACTCTTTATACATTTTAAACAGGAAAATATACGTTTTACTATAGATATGCTCACTGGAATTGTAGTTATGAGGCAGCATAATTTATAAACTTTTAGAAATGCTTCTCCTAACTCACTAATTTCAGAAGCTTTGCAATTTCAGTCATTGTCCTGCCTGAAAATTCTGAAAACCTATACACAGCTACTAATTCACTTTGCAAAATTTTGGAAAATCTAGTTTTGAAAGATTCCACCTTTTCGAATCAAGTAGCTCAATAAATTTTAGTTCTTCTAAATTGGTTTTCCATTTGGCTAACTATCATGTCAATTATCTTGTAGGGACGCAAATATTTTATTCTGGGATTGTCCATTCACCTTCCTGTCATTGCTTTCTAGCTTAATTCTCATTTGCGTTACTTTCATCTAGTGTTACATACATATTATCAAAATTTGGTCAAGATTCATGAATGAAAGAAATGTCTCTTTCACTTTCACAATGCAATAATTTACATGAAAAGTCTTTGTGTGGAGAATATTGAATAAGTATCAGCGAGAGCAAAAATATAACTGAAAATTTCCAACAGAAAAGAAAAGGTGAAGTCCTTCAATGAATCTAAATATCCTCTGGCACAAATAAAAGTGTCACTATCCCAGGAGTCTGGGTCATCAACAATATAAAAAAAAAGAGATCGGCTCTGGCATATTTGCATGCATCGTTTTCACACTTCTAGAGTTGCAATTCTAATGCATAACTGGAAACCTCTTGTTGACTTCCGATGCATTCAGTGCATTTACATGCTTTGTTGAAAGAGAAAAACTGAACAAAAACAGCTCAATGTCTTGAAAAATATTTTACATTCCTTTATAAATTGCACTGACTGTGATAAAACTAAGTTGAGTCGATGAGCATAACAGTGGATGAAAAGTACATTGGGGAATCTTTTGCTCACTAGCGCTTGCAACCCATTTAAATGACCAGAAAATGTTGCAGCCCAGTCATATCCTTGAGCTATGATCTTGTTCTCAGACTCACACTGAAAGTCTGTAAGGATTTTATATGCATGCTCACTTGAGCAACTGCAGAGTAATTACTGATGACATCTGTAAAGCCAAAAAATCTATCCTGAATTTCACCCTCGTTTGCATAACAAATGACATTGGAAAGCTGAGATAATTTTGCAACATCCATCGTTTCATTCAGCATTAAAGCAACAGAAGATGCACATTTTACTTCTTTCCTTTATTATGTCTAATATTATGTTGCTAATACTTTCAATAATATTTTGAGTTCCATATGATGTTCCTTTGAAAACTTAAGCACTTTGTTGTAAGTGTGTGTCTAATTGGATGTCATACTTGGATAGCATGTGCAAGAACTTTATATAGTTTCCCCGATTAAGGAATTCATTATGCTCATTATAATCTCTGAAAGGTAGCTCTTGTTTTGCCAGTAGGCAAGTTACATTGATTAATTGCTTCACTATTTCTCTATTAGAGTCAACTTCGGTATTGTGTTTCAAAACATCTGACCTGCATTGTTCACTTAGTTGAAAACTCTATCCTTGTTTTACCAAAAGTTTTCAATTTCATTATTGCAGATATATGTGATTACATCTTTTCATGCTGAATCTTTGCTTTGTGAAAATTACTGATATCAGAAAAACCTACACTATTCCATATTTCTCTATCGTTTCAAAAAGAATATAAGGCCAACAAAATGATTTGTCTCTCGTTTACATGCAGTTAGCCATTTTGAAGAATTGTAGTATTCAATTTTGAAATGACGTACATAGTTTTTCATTTGTGTACTCATGGAAACGTCTGGAGTAGACCTACTCTTTACTATAATGTCTTACTTAAACCCAAAGCTCTGAACGAAGTACTGGTACTTAACAAACAATCCAAAATACAACATTGTGACTGCTGGCAGGCATGACTGGCTGTGCTGCCGGATGACAATTCAGCTCAAGGGAAGTCTCTTCCCCACTCCTACACTTTTTCACTCTCATGCAGCTGACATCATATGGAAGGTTCACTACTTATCCATCATGGCCTGTATGCATCATCAGGTCTCAATTAGGCTGTGGTTATTTTGATTTTACATTTGTATATCCTACTCTAAAATAACGCATTCTGTGGGTTACGTATTCTGCTAATGTCACATTATATTACAATCAATATAGTACTATTACAATTGGTATGGAGCAGGATGCTTCTATAGATGCAATTTGATTCTTGCATTCACATTTAAATCATCTCCTATTATACCTATTTCTGTTTATCATCTTAAAACATTACTTAAAATTCTACAATACTGTAGAAGGTATCAGCCTTCAAATTACAGTTTGTTACATGTTTAACCAATAAAGATAGCAAGTTCCTATATTTTAAAGTAATGTTAACTGTGACAGTGAATTGAATCTGATGCAATTGTATTGCATGTAGTACAGGTGCATGCAATACATTTTTTCACAGGTGCATAAACATACATCCACCACAAAACAATGCTCTCTTTCTCTGTCAGCATATAAAATGTTTACACTGTTTTTATTTCTTAGAAGTTATTGTGTTAACTGTGACTGTGAATTTAATCTGACACAAGAGCATAAACATACACCCACCACAAAACATTACTGTTTCTGGTACATACTCATAAAAAACTTATTGATTGTGTACCAATTAGTTTTAGTTGCAAGCTGAAGTGCAAATCTAGTGGTATCTTGTAAAGTGCAGTGCGTGTATGTTTGTGTGTCCATGCTAGCCTCTGGTTCCCGAGGTCGCAGGCTCAAACCCGGCAGAGCCCGATGGGGTTTTTGGGGCGTAAAAATCGTTAGCATGGCTTCCTTTGGAAGGGAAGTAAAGCTGATGGTCCCATGCCATATATTTACAGCACCTAAAGGTATCTCAAGCCTGATAAAGAGATCTCTGAGCAAAATTTCCAGTCTTTCACATCCAATACAGAATGGGACACTAAGAATCATAGCAGTTAAAGAGCATTCATAAATAAAACTCACTCTCAATTTCAAAATTGACCAGCCTTTGAGAAACAAAGCTAATTGTGCTGCAGCATAATGCTCTAATATATGAACAAAAATGTCTGAAGTTATGTACCACAATTTCCCTAGAGATGATAAACTAAGACAGGTTTGGGTTTCTCAGTATAAACAGAGTGATAAATACAATCCTGATAATGCTCAAATGTGCTCAGTACATTTTTGCAAAGACTATGAACGTCACTTAAAAATCTGATGTGTTACATTCAATGACTTTCTCAGCCCTCTATCGCTTATTAGTAGGTGTACAAATTATTGTTATAAAAGTTTATTTTCCTATCTACTTCATTTTAATTGAGATAAACCTTTGCAGAAATAGCTATAGTACACATTTCGTTATAAATAAGGGAACAACAATAGTCAAACGTTTATGAACTGGGCACCATACACTGACCTTAAAATTCCATACTCTTTCCATCACATCGCGAGAAACAACTGAAAATTGACTGGACTTTCAAAGAATGGCTAAGTATTGATCAATTCAAATCATTAATAACAGATATCTTGGAAATGGATGGTGCCATAAAAAGTTATTTGAAATAAGTTGTGTGTTTTAAAGACATCTACAACTTTGTGCAGTGCATTTTCCTCTGTTGCTTAACTTTCACCACTTACACAATATTGTAAAAAATTCCTTCCAAATGAAGGAGCTCACAAGCTATTCCCAGAAAATTCAAAATAAACATTCTATTTTTCATGTAAATATCTTTAGTACATGGCATTTTAATCAAAATCGCTAGTCATTTTTCAGAAAATAAAAAATTTCTAAAAATCTTCCATGTAAAGGGTAGTTTGGAGTGGGAAAGATTCTTCAAAATCTTTTTGTCGAATCTTTGGAAGATACTGAACCTAAATATCAAGTTTGGTGTTCATCAAACTTTTTATTTTTTAGCTATGTTGTTCACATACACGCATGTGCGCAGACCTTTTTCTAAACATACTTCTTTTTGGATTCAGGGAGCTTCAAAGCATATATTTCCAATGAAATCTCGGTATCAAATTTTTGGGTGGAATGCAACACTTTCTCTACTTGATATGTACAGGTAGAGAAAGTAAGAAATAAAAATTTCTGCTATGGAGGAGCAAAGTTCCAGGAAAGATCACCAGTGGGTAACATCCAGCTCTTCTATGACAGCATGAATGATCACTTCTAAATGTAAATCAAATTTATGTTACAAGACAGACTATTTCACTTTATCTTAGCAGTACCCCAAACATTAGTTGTGATAGCTAAGTTGCTTGTAATCAGTATAAAAGTTGAAGATAACCCAAGCATTTTCACGGCAAATAACTTTTTCAATACATGCAATTGTTTATGTTATAGTTATTTAAGCACCCATTTGCTATATATATGTACAAATTCCTGCATTGAAATACACAGCTTTGCGTATCCATTTTCAATTGCCAGTTGAAGAGCATGCGTGTCCAACTTTCCCTATTGCATATTTGATGGCAGCCAATGGGAACAAAATATGCCAGAATGGACTACCTTCCCTACTCCACTTGGATTCAGCTGATGTGAGATGCAGAGGACTTGTATCCTGAACCAAGTCCCTCTGCATGAATACTAAACAGTGTAAAACGTATTGTTTTAATCCATTGTTACAATTCACAGGACACTTTCAACACTTAACTCATTATACACAAAAACAATAAACATATTCTTTCTAACAAGAATGGATACACAGAAGTTGTTTACCAGTGATCGCTGAGCGTGTGTTATTTTTCACATGGGCCAAGAAACACATACAGTGCAGCTAGTCCTAAGCGAGCTGATTGGTTATTACCGATGGCAAGGGGGAAGCTGGAGTGTTGGCTAAGGCACAGACACTGAGCAAAATAAAAAAGATTATTGTTGTCATGTCTTCTAAAGTGGAAATACGAAGTTTAATAAAGTTTATATACAAGCTGATGATACTTAGGGGACCAGCCTAGTCCACTGATTGCATGACCCTGAATGTATAGGTCTTTCAGTAGATAAAAATATTTCAGAGTATTAAATTATATAGTTTTTGCTGTTAATATGCTCTGTGTAATTGAATGAAGTTATTAATAAATGCTTACGTTTAGAGAAGAAAAACCCCCATAAACAAACAAAACAAAAATATCAAAAGCCTATGTTAAGTACCTAAAATTTGGCTATTAATATACTCTTGTAGATTAGTGTGGAAATATGTTGGGTGATTTTGGAATATTAACTTATGTGGATATTTGTTTTCGGTTTCCTATATGTTAGTAGGAAAATGGAATGTAAAGTTAAATTTCACTGTTATTTCATAATGGATACATTTAAAATAGGTTAGATGCATGAATATTAGGTTAATATGAGTTACATTATATATTTAAGGAAACATACTGTCATTCACATTAAAAAAAGAAGAAGAAAATAAAACGATATGCCAATTATGTCTCAGAATAATGCTGGAGGTATTATGCAACAGAAAAGTAATTAAACGTAAAGGAACCATTGCAACTTTCGACAATCTAATGCCATTTATGAAATTCACCCTTGTCCACAAATCTGGAAATTACTCTTTTGAAAGTGTACTTATTTGGCTCTCTTCCTGTTGTGTAAATATTGCTCTGATATTTTGCCTTGGAATCACTATTGACTATCAATGGAGATCAAAGATACTCCATTTTTGTATGGTTACCTCCAAGTTAGTATCCTAACCACTAGCCGAGGTGGCGGTTAGTTCATTGCTAAGAATAACTACCTGTTAGCCAAAGGTCATAATATGAAAATTTGCCCTGACTCTCAGTTAATTTCTAACCGGAATCTTAACTGAAGATTGTAATACAGGCCATAAGTGCAGGTATTGCCAATCTTAGTTTTACGATAATGTACTCAACATGAGCTTTGCAGTTTAGATGCATATCAACCTAAGTACTGTTGGTCTTGTAAAGCATTATCAGTGCCTACCAGCAGAATGAAATTTTAGAAACTATATGTTGCAAATTTTAATATTTACAGACAATTCATTGGCCTGAAACCAATTGCGTACAGTATAAAGATGTGATTCAGTTTTGATCCAAGATCTTTTTGCCTGACACTATTACACTGGTATTGTCCAGAAACAAAACCATAGTTATAATGTTTTTCATTGCCAAAGAGAGGTGTTCTGTAAGTTGAGTAAGTGGAAGGAATTCTGGATCAGCTTGTTAGGTACTATTGCAAATATATTTTGACATATTTATGCCAAACTTTGTACATGTGTGGAAAGGAAGTAGTTATGTGTGTTTATAAGTTACTGATTGTTTTACGAACAGCTTAGAAACACACACAACTACCTCCTTTCCACATAGGTACAAAGTTTAGCATAGATATGTCAAAATATATTTGCAATAGTACCTAACAAACTTATCCAGGATTCCCTCAAATTACTCAACTTGCAGAATCACTATACCAATCACTATGGAAACTGAAACTGAAGGCACATTGCCATTTGGTATCTATCAGATACCTACACATTCTGAAAACTACATAAAACAGTAGTTTCAACCCAGTTTCTCACAAAGATGTGGTCCTAAACAGTTTTAACAGATAGATTGGTTTACACCTCCTTAACAGAAGGAGAATACAAATAAGAATGCAAACACATAGTCAACATGGCATTGAACAATGGCTTCACCAAACAAATCATCTACAAAAGAAATAGCAAATTCAAGAAATAGAAACACACCAAAGGTTTCACTAAACTCATTCAACAAAAAACAAAATGGTTTTCAAAATGTTCACTTCCACCCAAATATTCACTATAAATTCCCTATTAACATCTTTATAAATAACATCTTTAAAAAAAACACATCTGCCTAGCCATCCAACTTTTTGTTATTAAACTGATTGTTAAAGAATCACACAACAGAAGCCACTGTGATTTGTTGATAGGATTTCGCTAAAGAGTAAACATTTAAGTGCATCCACAGAAAAATTCAGTAAGGAACGAAAGCTTTACAAGCACAAGAGATAGGTTTTTTAATGGAAACACATCTGTGTAACAGTATAGAATTGTCCAGATTCAATGCAACACAAATAAATAGAGAATTATCACTTGTCTGCTTTCTTATTATCTAGTTTTGATTGAAAATACTTTACCCTATTTTTTTCCTCATGTGAACGACGACATTCAAACAAAACCAGTTAAAAATTTGGATTGCTATCTAAAGCTACCGAAACCACAAAAAGTTTTTGTATAAAAGTTTAGTTTTTGTATAAATGACCAGATTTGGTTGCCACCTCTACATGCGCAACACATTGATATGCTTATTGCTGTATAACAGGCTTTCAGTATTTTACTGGAAATTTAATTCAGTTTAGTGTAACATTCAAATGAGCATTTATATCACAAAAATTTTACAAGTCTGTTGCCACTTTAGCCCTGCTCTGACTTTCCATTGTTTGAGTACACAGAGCACACTGAAGGTTATAAGTGCAAGAATACAAATGTTTACCATTAAATTAGTCATTTGTGTCTTAGAACACTGAGCGAGATGGCTCAAGCAGTAACATCTGTGGCCTGCATTTGGGAGATCCTGGTTTCAAACTCCCATGGCCAACCAATTTGACAGCAGGTTTTTTCGCAGTTTTCCTTGGTCACCAGGCTGGGTTGAATAATTTGATATGCAACTTTTCAAGTCATCCCTTTCATCATTACATTTCATTTCCTTCTTCACCACCATACCAGGTATTAGGCTAATTACCATCCAGGATGTGCTATGATCCAGGCTTTGCTTGCTCCTCAACAGGCTGCTGACCTAAGGCATTGACTTATAAATCCTTGGGGATGTAAGTTATACAAAGAAGAGGGTAATCAGTTAAAGAAGAAGTATCTTAGAAGAGCGGCATATTTGAGTGTAACAGGTACTATAAAGCTAATCTTTAACCTACACACAGCGAGTATGATTAAAAACAGTTTCACAATGCTGCATATATGAACTAATTCTAGCATATGGGAGAAGTCCAATAATGAAAGTTCTTGCAATAGTGAGTTACCTTTGAGTTTATAATAACCATATAGTCAAGTGTGCCTAGTAGTTCTGGGCAACATTAAATAAAAGAAGTCCATTGTACAGTTTGTAAGGACTGCCATTATAACTCAAGTAAAAAGAGTGTCTGCATAGAATGTCAAATATACATGTCCTAGTCATGGCATTGGCCATTTTCTTGTTTTAACTACCTTTTTACCTTTTAGTATTATTATAGACTTCATTTACTAGGGCAAATTGTGAAAATTTTAATGCATTCCCTTGAAAACCTCTATAATTACTTTCTGTGGTTCTTAAACAACCAGCATATATTCTGTTTTTGAAATTTTGATTTCATCATCTTGTCTTTAACAGGTGTTGACAAAGTGCAGCAGTCCACTTCATTACAAAAGGCTACTGCAGTGGTATCCATGTAACACGATATAAGCTGGTTAACATATTTATATGAGAGTGCTTCAGATCTTGCCTTTCATGCTGTAAACTCAACACGCTGTCTGTTACTGACCTGCACTATACATAAAATGGAAGTTTGGAAAGTTCTCTATCAGAGAGTGCTTAATTTTCAAAAACAGTCCTATCCATGTCTACATACTTGTGGCAAAATTGAATAAGCTTTCCTTCACCCCCTCAATGAGGGGATCAGGCACTGTATGCATTGCTGCTTGCAATTCCCCATTACTAATGTGATGGTGACCGATCATTTGTCATCCTCCGTTGTGTAGTGGTTACCATGCTAGCCTCTAGTTCCCGAAGTTGCGGGTTCAAACCCGACTGGTTGATGGATTTTTTCAGGCATAAAAATTCTTAGCATGGTTTCCTTCAGAAGGGAAGTAAAGCCGGTGGTCCTGCGTCATAGATTTACGGCATGCAAAAGAACCTCAAGTCTGATAAAGGGGCCTCTGAGCAAAATTACTGGTCTTTCATGCCCAATATAGAATGGGACACTAAGGATCAAAGCAGTTAAAGAGCATCCATAAATAAAAAAAAGAAAAAAACAGTGATCGATTAGATGTTCCTTCAGCTTTGGAAAAAGTCACAGGTGCAAGATCAAAGTTGTATGGCTGGTAAGATAAAACTCATGAAACTTCAGATGCTGCAGTGCATGTTTCAGGCCAGATTCATAGTTGAACTTTAAGCATAAACTGAAACCTCTTAAGTTATAAGTGCTTCCTCACAATGAGTGAATGCCTAAACATGTTTGCAATTCATAGATGGCATATAATAGACATGTGATCTGTGAATACTTACAAACGTAGAAGACATGGCAACATGCAAGGATCCGTGGCATCATTTCCATTCCTTCATGCCATTGGTCATTTGGTGATGAATGCATGTCGACTGTTGCAAATTTGATACATGCTTCCATTTTGTTTAGTTGCTGCTACAGGAATAGCACATGTGGGATTTGAGAGAAATGCCTAAGCAAGCAATACAGGGGAAGGCAGTTACCCACAGACAAAAGAGTACTCAACAGTAGGAGCATTTAGTTTGGTTTGGTTAGGAACTATACAAGAAAAAGTGCTTTCACAGTAACTTATTATAAATTTTATTTTAAAAACTACTGCAACTGAACTTGTTATTTTCACTTCTCAAAGGGAAGTTATCTGAATAGTTTAACTTTCATCTAAAACACTGCAACATTCTTACTTTACAGCAAGGCTCCTGGAAAAGCAATTAAATTGAGAACATGCATAAAAGGGAACTGTAATGATAAAGTACACAATTGAAAACAAAGTGAAATAGAGGCTATATTTATATTCCAACATGTGAAAATAAAATAAATTGCAGTCGATTGTGGCTGTGAAAAGTTAGGTTTTAATATAAAGGGAGAAATAGTATTCTTTACTATTTCAAAAGTATAAATTAATGGTGAAGTGAACCTTTATTATATTTTATGTTAATCTATTCTCCACAAAAAAGTTGCCACTTCCAGCTGTGAAATGTTAGTTCTTGCCCAAGACACAGATGTTTACTGTGAAAGTTATCTATAATGTTAATGTGAAGCGAATGATGCTTTATTACATTTTATATATTTGATCATTATGCACAAGAAAATTGCTTCTGGTAGCTGGAAAGGTTAGTTCACATCCAAGGGACAAAATTATTAGTACTTTCACTGCTCTTTGTAAAACTGCATAATTTTTATATGAAGTGAGGTATTACTATTTTACATTCAAATTCAGTGCAACAGTTTGCTGCTTGTAATTCCTGAGTAGAAGCCCCTTGAAAGATTCACTAATAATGATACAAAACAAAACGACAAGCAGAGGCAGATGGCAATCAGCTTCATTATGCCAATAATGATTCAAGAGCAGAAAATTAATGGAAGTAATAGTGAAAAGAGGCTAATTATGTTTTTATATGCACATTGCATGCTCTTATTGCACAAAAGGTGTTTAAAATAGGTTAGGTGTTATTGGTTAATTAAATGTTTGCCATGCCTAAAGCTTAAGTGTAATAGGTTAGGTTTTGTGTATATTAATAAGAGCAGATAAAACTAAACATAATACTACTCATCGCTCATTTCCAAAGGATTATTTGCATCCCTAATGTATCTTTCTGCAATGCGGAAAGCATGGGACTTGACATATTCTGCAAATTCCTCCATTTTTACCTCTTGTGTGGTGGTCAGCTGATATGCAGTGCTTTTTTTTCACCCTGCAGCCACCGCATGGCAGCTCACATGCTGGTCACTGCAGCTCAGACTCCCACTGAAACCGCCTCACGTTTACATATTTACAGATACAATTACAATGATAATAAGCAAATACCTTATCATAAGAGATGTCAGAAATGCCCTCCTTTATCTGCATATCTCTGGCATCATCTCAGGAAATTTTCACTCACACTGGGGAGTTTCAGTGTCCAAAACTGAGTGAATTTCTTGTCTCATGTTTTCTTTTAGTTTTTCCAATGTATGGGGTTTGTTGCACACACCTTATTTTTCAACTTCCACCATAGATAAAAATCGCATACAGTTAAATCAGGAGATTGAGACAGCCAGAATTGTTACTAATTATCATTCAAAAATTTCCTAAATTAAATTTAATGACTCATCAAGAGTAAGCACAATAGCAAAGTGTTATTGGAAAAATCCAGATTGACATTCAACGCTGGTCAGCTATTCAAAAAATGGTGTAAGTCATTCCAGTATCTCTCTGCATTTATTTGTTAAAAAAATATAGGTCCTATTATTTTGTATGCATTTACTGCATACCAATGTTTGCATCACACAAAGGATTCTCATGTGTAAAATCGGGTTTCCTGTTCTCCTCTGTCTGTTATTTTATGACGAAGTGTAGCCATGTAAATGTAATCATGTTTCGTCAGAGTCTATTAAATGTGGGTCAATTACTCTATCATTTTACAAAATCCAATTAAAGAAATTTATCTGACTCTGAAGAGCACATGAAAAATAAGATTATGCAACAAACCCCATACACTGGAAGAACTAAAGGAAAACATCGGGCAAGAAATTCTCTCAATTTCGCATATTGATCTCTCGGGTGTGAGTGAAAATTTCCTGAGATGTCAGAAATGTGTGGACACAGAAGGACAACATTTCCAGCATCTCTTATGGCAAGGCATATGCTTATTATCATTGTAATTGTAACTATGAGAACGTGAGGCAGTTGCGAGAATATTATAAGTGTTTCTGGAGGAGTCCAAGCTGTGGAGATTGGCATGGGAGTAGCCATGTGACACCACAGTATGAAGAAAAAGCACTGTATAAGTATAACCACAGATTGACACTCAAGTGTAACTCAAGTGAGCGAGCATGCACCCTTAAGTGGCCATCAAGTGACAGCTGTGAATTGAAACACAAATCTTATGGACCACTTGCACTTGAGTACTGAGTGAATCTGGTCTTTACACTTGTGGACTCGTGTGTAGGTGCACAAAATAATGGTAAAGAACTCCATCTTTGTCAGAATGAACCTGCAGCAATTGTAGTTGTTGCAAAGTTTCCAAATATTGGTTAGAGTCTGAAGTGCATAGTAGAGCCATATTCCATTAGCACAGTGTGAACTGTATAGTCATCAGCACTTTCTCTTCTGAAGCAATGACTTCAAATTTTTAGGAATTGGGGGAAGTTGCTGATAGTAGTCAGAGACAGACATGAGGCCGTCAAGTGCAAAACTCGTCTTATCCAAAAATTAAAAAAATTGAGTTAGACATGGGATTCAATACTTCTTGCAGTTCTCTACAAACTGGTGACTGTGGGTTTGAACAAAGCTCATCTAATACACCTTCAAGAAAGCCCTGAAAACTGCTGTTCAATGCAAAACTCTTCAAATCCATGGTGGCGGTTGATGTAAAACTCATCTAATCCATCTTACAATTCAGAGCAAAACTTGCCTTATCCAATACTTGTTCCGCTATAATTGTGCTGTATGAAGAGCAAAGCTTGCCTTATCCAGCACTAAGAAATATAGCAGTTTCAGGTTTCTGTTTCCCTACATTGGCAGTCCTGTGTGATTCCAACTGTTTTTAATTTAGTTTTGACTAGTGTAAGATGCAGATGTGTTAATATGGAGTCCTCTGATATTCCGAAGTTGGTGGAAAGGGTAGAACTAGGAAACGGGCATACCGTGAAACAAAATGTGAAAGAGAGAAGAGGGAAAGGTATGTGTGATTGAATTACTATTAAGTAGTATTCTGCTATTTTTGACAGATATGACTCATATAGGAATATGCAGATGTGTTTACAATACAGTCTCAATTGTTAAAGGCCTTCAGCAAGCCTCGGCCCATGCTTGCCTGCCTGCAATCACAACAGCAAGTCATTCCAATGCAGTAACTTGACACAGAAGGACATAAGGAAATTCCACGAAGCCTTCTACTGCTGCAGTTGTAAACTTAAACGAGACTGCATTATACTGACTTACTGTTCAACTGATATACCTAAACAGCAACATGTAGTCAAAGATGATTCTCGGAAGGGTTTTACTACAAAGTATCACGTGAAAAGTGTACAAGGTCTGCCAGTTCAGGGGTGTCAGAAAACTTTTCTGGACATTTTGCAAATATCAAAAGAACACCTTGAAACTGGAATGGCACCAAAGGAATTCCGAGGTGGAGACAGGGTGTCACAAAAAATAGTAATATGAGAGAATCTGTAATTAAATTCATACAGATATTTAAAGTACTTGACATCTATTATTGTAGGAGCAAAACATCAACACGGCAACACTTACCAAGGGAATTAAGCATTAATAAAATGAAACCTATATATAATGTAGAAGCACCTAATTCATTGAAAGTGTCTTAAGAGTTTCTTTCATAATATTCTTAATGCAAAATTTAATATAGGCTTCAAAAGCCCTGTTTATGATGTATGCTCACTTTTCTTTCTTATGATGAGAAAATGAAATTGGAAACAGATAAAACTAAACATTCTGATTTGCTGATAGCTAAACAAATACGTAAACTTACAGCTAAGGCATATTTTGATCTCCTGAAAGAACATGAAAATGTAGCAACATTTTCATTTGACTATCAGAAAAATATGGTACTGTCAAAAGTACAGGATCAAGCAGCCAGCATATTACAGCAGGCAGTTATACATGTATAACTTTCCGTGCAGGATTCATCCGAGACAACACTGACAAAACAGCATGCTTGTAATTCTGTTTGGACAGAAAATAACGTCCTAAAGTTTAAAAAAAAATTGTATCAGCAGTATACTGTCAACTGTGCAAATCCAATTTTTCTGGAGTTAAGAAAGTAAGGCTATTTGCAGATGCCTGCTGTGGACAAAATAAAAGCACCACTATGTTAGGCATGTATAATAAATGCCTTGCTATTCAAGGACCACAGAATGTGCAGGTGATAGAAATGATCTTTCCTATTACTGGCCATCAATTCACCCCTCCCAATTGTGTTTTCAGGCAAATAGAGAAAAAATAAGAATGAGACAGACTACCAGTAGGCCTGAAGAATATTTTGAAATCTATAAAAATCATGGAAAGGTAATCACGCTAGGGATAGATATATCTGTACAAGATTGGAAGTATGTTGCAAAGGAAATATTGAAGTCGTCAGGTTCCTGGCATTTTAAATTTAAGGCATCTAAACATATTATTTTACAACGTTTTACCTCAGGCAATGCTCTAGTCAGAGGTGAGGCAAATTATCGGTTCAATTTGTGTGTAGACAAGGCCATTCTGAAGCGAGGCAAAACCTTAGAAATGCATATTGCAAGGCATTTAGATGTAGGTGTAAATGTAAAGGAGGAAAAAGTTAAAGATGTGAAAAATTTATTAAAAAACATTTGGTGATAACTGGGAGAAAGATGAAAGCTTATATTTTACAAGAATTTAATATCTAAAAACAATATTGCCAATAACGATAAAGAAGTAGATGCTGTTTGTGAGAGTTTCTTGAATAGTGAGGAAGGACATCTTAGATTTTGATATGTTTGTTTTTAAATATTAGTTATTACTTACTAGTATTACAGTTTAAACATAATATGTAAATTTTACAAGTCATAAGATGTATGTGATATGAAAACTGGTCAATTTTATTAAGGAAACTATGAAAGGAGTGCTTCATTGATATCCTTATGCGAAATTGGTGAAAAAAATTGTGAAAATTTAGTTTTTTTAACTAAAATGAATTCAGAAATGGTTATAATTATACAAATATTGCAAGAAGTCATTTATTAACATAGTAAAACACAAATATTGAGAAGTAAATGCGAAAATGTTTGCACTTAATTGTAATTTAGTGTTGTGTTTCCACCAAAACTCGCCAAATCCACTACCATTGTGTGCAAAACTCGCCTTATCCAAAATTAAATTTTGATTTACCGTCATATTATT
The DNA here is from genome assembly GCA_030765065.1 of Deroplatys truncata. NCBI lineage: Eukaryota > Metazoa > Arthropoda > Insecta > Mantodea > Mantidae > Deroplatys > Deroplatys truncata. The sequence goes on along the minus strand of CM060990.1, from coordinate 603,625,768 downwards.
TGAGACTGATTTTCAAGAGAATACTTGCATCTTTAAGGGTGTAGTCCAGACATTATAACATTAAGAGAATTATCAAATGTTCTGCTGTTTGCCTAATATTAGTTTTTCACATTTTCTGAAAATTCGTTTTACCTGGATAAGGCGAGATTTGCATTTGACGGCCTCACATGTTACATGCATGCTAGCATAGAACTAAAGAATGGGGATCCAGTTGGAAATGTATAGAACTGTAGAGCAGGAATTGCCTTCTTTAATAGATTCAGATAGATTTTGGAAGGCAGAATATCACACAAGCAGTATTTTGATATAGTATTTTGGCATTAATGGTATTGCTATTAATCGGAGGAGTAGAACTTAATCCTTGCTTGGAAAAAGAGCAAATTTATGGCAAATTTAGTAGTAGAATGGAGGATCAATGAAAAATAAATGACAAATTTTAGGAAATTAAGTCAATATTGTGAAAATTCAAAGGGGAAGTGAACAAGATGTTAGCAGAATACAGTCAAAGAGTGTCATATTTGGAGAAAGTTGAGGAAAAGGAGAAAAAAATGGACATGTTAATATACAGTGTCAAACAAACAAAAGAAGAAATTAATATGGTAAAAATCGAAAAAATCTTATAGGATAAGTTAGGTTTACAGCTTGATAGATGGAAATAATTGGTGCTTTTAGAGTTGGCAAAATTTTAAACCCAGGATGTAACAGTAAAGCTTGAAACAATGAAAATAAAATGGATAATTGTTACAAATACAATAAAAGTTAAAAGGAACAAGAATATTTTTTCAACGAGATTAGGGAAAGAAAAAGAAGTAAGAGGTTTGTTACTATGAGAAATGAAGAAAGCAAGAGCTACCAGAGAAAAACTTTCATTCGGAATTGACCTTCTGGATAATAGCATATTTGTCAGGTAAATAAAATAATAAGGCAAGTCAAAATTGGAATAGAAGATATGTGAGATGTCAGAGACTGAAGAAGGAGAAGCATTCCAAATGCTGGAATAATGGGAGGCGGTAGAGTAGAAGAGAAGAAGATAGGCGATGATCATATTCATCACCCAAACAGATTGTGCTGGATAAACAGCTGACTGAAGACATTTGTAGAATGACCTCAGGAGCAGCTGCTGGAATTGACATATAGTAGGATGATGGGCTCAGCATTGTATCGCCACATGAAGAGATCATCGTGTAGAGGTTAGCCACACACAGAATTACCAGGAGCAGGACCAAATTTTATTAGTGTGGATTGGACAGAAAACACAGTCAAGGGAAAGAATTGGGGGCTGCATCTGGAAACATAGCTTTGTTTGAAAAATAGAAAAGTAGAGAAAGTACTTAAGTCTTGATGTCAGTTTTGTTATAAGTGATTTAATCCCTGATGGACAGGAGAGATTCCTGTTGAAATGAGTATATTTGATTTGAATGGGAGAAAAGAGGTAATAAAAGAAAAGACAAATGCTGTATTTCAGGAGGAGTAAGTTTTTGTATGTTAGAATATGTTTGCAAATTAAAGTGAAAGTGTGTAATGAATTAGGTGGAAATTCAGTGTTATGCTGCTTTTTAAGTGGCATATGGGAAGGTGAAAGTGTGTATGTTGTAGTGCTCCTCAGAAATTTATTATCCAGATTTGTTTAAGAAGCTAAGATGGAAGAGTTTCAAAATAGAGATACATATAATGGTTTTATAATGCAAGCGATTGGGAAAGTCAAATTCTGATAATAGATCTTTAATGTGTTTTAGCAGGGAAAGTAAGATAGTTGGAAAGAAGAGTTATAATAATGAAGATGAGAAACTGATGGAACTCTCTGCGGAGTTTAGTGTCTTGATGTGTAATGGTGCAAAAGGAAAGACAATATAGGAGAGTTTATGTTTGTAAATAAGAGTAGTCAGTGTTGTAAGATTACATATTATACAGGGTGCTTAATGAACTACATCAAAATAATTTCAGAGATTGTAGAATGTGTCTGATATAAGCAATTTGTGATTGGCGATGCACGGTCCATGGCGTAACATAATGCAATTATATAATGTTAAAGATATTGGTATCAGATACTGGTTAGTTAGTGTTAAAGCAAATCCAGAAGAAAAATTGGCTTAGAAACTCTTTAAATCTGCTGTACAAGCATAAAAATATCGATTTTTAACAGCTCATTATTAGCATTCCCAAGATATAATGCCACAAAGATCACGCACATCTCGAACTAATCACTTGACAGTGCGACACTGAACATCTACCTTCTTGCATTAAACAACCTACTATAGAGGTGTTTCTTTAACTGCTTGTGTGGCTTAATGCCAAAAGCTGCTTCCTGAAGGTCATAGCTTATTTACTATCATGCAGTTAACTTTTTTTTTTATAATTCCATACGAAGAAGTGTTGTCATACGTATACTCAGGACGCAATTCTGATTGGCCAGTGCAATAACACTACTATCATTTTCTTGATAGTAGTGAGCTGTGGCTTGCTGAGGTTAGTATGCTTAGGATTGTCTGTGAAAGAACATATACACCTTCTTTGAACTTGCAGATATGCACTTTATTTACTGTGAATCAAGAAATAAGGGCTTAGCTGCTGCAGTACTGTGCAGGAAACAGTATCCCGATAGGCACCAATTACATCTAGTTCTAGTTCTAGTTTGAGAAGGGGTGGGTTTTATGCCCAAGCACTGCGACCTTAAGATCTATTGCGCATCCCCCCTTTCATCAGTTAAGTAGTCTGTTGCTCGATATGAACTTAACCAGACTGCTAACTGAGGCTTTCGATAGTTCATCTATCTTTGGAAAGTGACTGCCAAAAATACTTGCTCTTTGACTCGCAAGAGCAGGGCAATCACATAGTAGATGAGTAACAGTCTCATCTCCTTCTAGACATCTACTACATATAGGGTTGTTAAACAATCCCATTCTGTGTAGATTAAACTTTAGGGCACAGTGTCCTGTAATGAATCCTGTTGCCCATGCAAGTCTTCTTCTACTAAGACCGCGCAAGTATTTTGCCCGGCTGTTATCCAGGTCTGTAATGAACAACTTGGAATGTCTGCAACCCTCAATGGAGTTCCAGTAGTTCTTGTGTTCTGCTTGAGCCCAGCACTTAATAGCCTGTTTCACTGGTCTGTAGGACACTCCCAGTACAGGCTCCGGACCAAAAAATGGGATTTCACTGCCAATCTTGGCTGCTTCATCTGCTTTCTCATTGCCTGGTATACCTATATGTCCTGGCACCCACATAAGTTGAACCTTATTGTGTTCAGCCAGTGCCATTAAGGATTCCCGGCATTCTGAGACGAGCTTTGATTTTATTGATGGTGATTCAAGTGCTTTAAGAGCAGCTTGACTGTCTGAGAGGATAAGAACACTTCTATTCTTATATCTCCTTTTAATGCTTTCCATGACACTGGCTAGGATTGCATAAACCTCAGCCTGGAAAACTGTAGCTAAGGTACCAAGACTATAAGAAATCTTGGTACCATTACCATAAAGCCCAGCCCCCGTTCCCGATTTGGTTCTAGAACCATCAGTATACCAGATTGGGCCTTTGTTATTATGAGGTTTTACCAGTCTTTCCCATTCACTCCGCTGTGGATAGGATACCGTAAATTTCAAATCAAACTTGAATCTTGTTTCAAGAATGTCAGTCCCCATGTTGAGTATCTGTTGTACATTCTTATCCCAAGGAAGCTTGAGATGATTAATATGTCCAGTGTTAGACACTTTGGTTTGGCGACAAATATGGTGATACGCGATCATGGCTTCTGCGTTCATCCATAAGTGGAGAGGTGTGAGCCCAATCAGCATCTCCATAGCCGCAGTTGGAGTAGTTTTGAAGGCTCCCATAATTGAAATGCAGAAGGTCCTCTGTAATTTACAGAGTTCCTTTCTGCACACCTTTAAATTAACTCTAGGCCACCACATCAGTGCGGCATAAGAGAATATAGGTCTCACCATAGCAGTGTATATCCAATACACTATGCTAGGTTTCAGACCCCATGTCTTGCCAAGCATACCTCTACATGTCCAAAAGACTCTGTAGGCTTTGGTAATACATAATTCCATATGATGTTTCCAAGTTAATTTCTTGTCTAAAACAAGCCCAAGATATTTAACTTGTGTTGAATAGGGCACTACCTCACCAAAGAGAGAGAGTCTGGTTAAATCAGGCCCCCTTCTCCTGGTGAAGGGTACCACTACTGTTTTGCTTGGATTAACAGTTAGATTATTCATCTTGCACCAAGCTTCCACTTTCTCAAGCGCCATTTGTAGCACTTGAGAAACTGTGTGAGGAAATTTATCTCTTATGATTATTGCAATATCATCTGCAAAACCTACTGTGAAGTAACCATCACTATTGAGTGCGCAAAGAAGTGTGTCCACTACAAGGTTCCATAGCAGGGGTGATAAAACACCCCCCTGCGGGCAGCCCCTCTCCGTGGACACATCCAGCGTCTCCCCACATAGATTCATGGTTATCTTCCTATGTTGTAAGACAAAACGTATCCACTCACAAAGAAGTGAAGGTACATCGTGTCCATAGAGGGCGTTCGTCACGACATCACAAGATGTCGTGTCAAACGCACCTTCAATATCAAGAAAGGCACCAATGGCTATTTCTCTGGTATTAAGCGCCTTCTCAATAGTCGAGACCACTTGATGAAGTGCTGCTTCCGTTGATTTCCCTGTTTCATAGGCAAATTGGTACTTGTTTAATGGATGTTCCATTAAAACGTAATCCCTAATGTGCCTATCCACTAACCTCTCCAAAGTTTTAAGCATAAAAGAGGAGAGACTTATAGGGCGATAAGCCTTAGCCTGGGCGTAACTAGGACGCCCTGGTTTAGGTATAAACACCACCTTTGTTTGTCTCCAAGCCATGGGTATATATCCATAAGCTAGACAAACTCTAAAAATACCACAAAGTAGGGATTGAACTGAATCAATACCATATTGTAGAAATGCAGGGATGATTAAATCTGGGCCTGCCGATTTATATGGTCCAAACGACTTGACAGCCCATCGTATTTTAGTGACATTGACTACGCTCCTGATTAGGTTCCAATCCTCTCTGTCCAAAGAAAGATGGTCCAGATTTGGTTGCCCCTTCACAGAATTGCTGTCATTGTCTACCTTAAAGTCTGGAAAGTGAGCCCTCGCAAGTTGCAGGAGCGTCTCAGAACCAGACTGAATTACATCACTCCATTTTCCAATTTACTGATAGGTATTTACGAGAGTGTGGAACCTTCAATGCAAACAGGGGCGATACAAGTGTTACACGAACTCGACACACAGTGCAATTTGAGAAATTTCTGCAAAAAGTTGTGGAACAGCCATCTACTAGCACACGCACTACTGCATATGCACTGAGTACTAAGCAAGTTAGCATATGGCAAGCCATACATGAAGAATATCTTCACCCATTTTACTGTCAATAGGTGCAAGCACTAAACCCAGGAGATTTTGGCCCTTGGGTACATTTTTGAAACTGGGCTTTGATCCAGCAGCCTGAATTCTTTTCTTTGGTATACTTTACTGATGAGGCTTTGTTCACCATGTATGATCTAGTTTTCAACTCAAGAAACAGCCATGTATGGGACTATGTCAATCCACATGCTGTTGTGCAGAAGAGCCACCAGCAGACTTTTCAGTGAACATATGAGTCGGAATTATTTCAGACCAAATCATTGGCCCACATCTGCTTCCCCCTCAATAAATGAACATGTTTATCTTTATTTGTTGCAGAACATTGTACCTGTATTTTTAGAAGATGTACCTCTGCATACTCATTGTTGAATGTGGCTATAACATGTTGGAGCTCCGCCTTATTTCTCTCTGGCTGTGCAAGACCATTTGAACCAAGTTTTTCCTACCCAATGAATCAGAAGGGGGAGTCCCAACAGTAGCTTGGCCACCATGCTCTCCAGATCTCAATCCAATTGATTTCTTTTTCTGGGGTCACCTCACGTCTATGGTGTATGAAACATCTATCATCTCAGAAGAGGACTTAACTGCTTGAATTATAGCAGCATGTGATGTTATTTGACACACATCATAAATCTTGGATAGAGTACGACGATTGTTCCTTTGCCACTGTCAATTTTGCCTTGAAAAAGCAGGCTGCCATTTCAAGTAGTTCCTATAAAACTGACGTAAAGACTTTTATGTTTTATGTCTTTATTCTTTCTTTCACTCCTTAAACCACATCTCATTTTGAAGTATAGCATGTGAATGTATTACCTTTTGTTAGCAAGGATTGTAATTAATAGTATATGTTGAAATTAAAATGCATAAATTGAAACATGAATTTAAAACTCAGTCTAAAACGTACTATTTCAATGACTGTTTTCCATACCCAACTGGGTTTCTTTAATGTTATTATTATTTAACTCCACTTGTACATAATTTCTTATGGCAGCACTTCTTGTTAAAACAGCACCAGTTGCCCAGTACCTTATATTCTGTTTATTAACAGTACTGTCAAAAAGGAAATGGGCTGCATCACTGACGATTAAAGACATCTGAACATCTGATCAGTGAGTAGTTAACATTAAAAAGTATAAATGGAGAGATGATGAATCAGAAATACAGGGCAACACCCTGCCAGTTCCTTAATTTCTGAGGTTAATTCGAGGGAAAGGGGTATTTCTTCAACACCTCTTTTAGCAAGGTTAGTACTCATGATATTTTCAAACCTATGGACCCATTGCATTATTGTTTACTGCAAACAAATCACACCACGTGATGACACATTATATTCTGTTTGTTAACAGTACTGTCAAAAAGGAAATGGGCTGCATCACTGATGATTAAAGACATCTGAACATCTGATCAGTGAGTAGTTAACATTAAAAAGTATAAATGGAGAGATGATGAATCAGAAATACAGGGCAACACCCTGTCAGTTCCCTAATTTCTAAGGCTAATTAGAGGGAAAGGGGTATTTCTTCAACACCTCTTTTAGCAAGGTTAGTACTCGTGATATTTTCAAACCTATGGACCCATTGCATTATTGTTTACTGTAAACAAATCACACCACATGATGACACATTGAAGTAAATGTGAAACCTCTTCTGCATTATTACCATTGATTTAGTCTCATGGAAGAAATGAACAACTACAAAACAATTGCCACTGACCAGCGCTCATCACAACTGAAGCTACAAATTACAATGTGAAGTTGCATGGTTCCTTACTTCTGCTGATAGCCAATCATACTAAATTTCCCAATATCCTAGCTTGTAGCTTGTTTATGTTCTAAACTTTATGGGCTGCATTGAAAAGAGCCACATTTTGGGGCATCTAATAATCGCAAGGAAACAATTGAAAAATGACTACATTCTCCAAAGGTAACTTTATGGTGTGGTGTCAATCAGTTGGAAATAGTGGGACTGTTTTCCTTTGAAAACTATAAGGAAGAAACATTGACTATAAATTCAGTGCATTATGTGGCAGTGTTATAAACCTTTGTGATTGGTGAACTGAGAAGGTGGATCAAAGAAGTGTTAGTGTTTGCTTTTAACAGGACACAGCCTCTGCACACACAGCATGTAACAGGCGGGCATTTATCAGAAATTCATTCAAGTTAGTTATCTCAAGATTTAGTGACACTGCATGGCCTTTGCATTCACCTGATCTTTTGATTTCTGATTTCTTCTAATGGAGATATTTGAAAAAAAAAGGGTATTCATGTCTTCAAAAGCTACATGAGCTGAAAGAAGCCATAAGAGAAGAAACTGCACCATAGACAGAGACCTACTGCAACTTGTGATTGGTAGTTTTTTGAAGCATGAGAAGGAATGTCTGAATTATAAATGCCATCTTGCAGATATTGTGTTTGGAAAGTAATGATGTAATAAATTGTGTAGACTATGCTTCTCAGTAGTACATTCATTATTTGCCTATTTACCCCTTGTCATTAAATAAAAGCTTCAAAAAATTAAGGAGCTGACGGTACATCACCCCGGCTATCTAAAATTTAGAATTGTGGTCAGAAAGGATTAAAGAAATAGATGTATAGGAACTGCCAAAAGAAAACAGAATTAAGGAAGCCATCACGTGTTTTTGAGGAGATAGTGAAACTGGCAGGAGCAGAAATGAGAACTAAATTAATAAGCAAGAGAGATCGTATCATGAAGAGTGCAAGAATGTGAAGTGAACAGTTCTAAGGGAATTGAGAAAATGGAGGCATATGGGGGAACAGCACAAAGGAGAGAATTTTTTTCTTGAAAGCTGGGGATGTAATTGCCTCTTGAAAGTACAAATTAAGGAATGTGGAGAAGAAATGAGTTAGAAACTATATGAGCCAGTATGAGCAACAAATGAGAGTAAATAATGTCTCAAGTAAAGAGAATATGCAAGGTTAGAATAAGAGAAGACTATTAGCTCAGAAGCTTGGTGTGGATAATTTAAAGATATTTTAGGAGCAGGACAGCTGAATAGTCAAAATTCAGAGTGAGTCAGCTAAAACTACCACTGTAAATATTTCTGAAACAAAACTAGGAATTGAGAAACAACTTTTCACAGGCATGAAGGGCTCATTAAAGTAAATTATATGGCCCATTCAAAAATTGACAAAACTTATATTTTTTAAATGGAAAAATCCATATTATTTTTATGCAGCTGATAAGAGAAAATATTAAAAACGGTGTTTCTTGTATCACAATAGATCAGTTGCATCCCAAGAAATTAAAATGTGAAGTTGGTTGCTGAGATGCAATGAAAGAGGTAAAGCTTTATTTTCCTTTTTTGCATTTTATTTATTTACTTCATCTTAGGTGCATTGTGCTGCCACCTACTGCCTGGTACTCATTAACCACAACCTCAGTAGTCATTAAACATCGTGAAACAGCAGAATGGGATGCTCCGTGGAAATCACGGACTTCGAACATGGTCAGATGATTGGGTGTCACTTGTGTCAGAAGTCTGTACACAAGATTTCCACACTCCTAAACATCCCTAGGTCCACTGTTTCTGATGTGATAGTGAAGTGCAAATGTGAAGGGACATGTACAACACAAAAGCGTACAGGCTGACCTTGTCTGTTGACTGACAGTGACCGCCAACATTTGAAGAGGGTTGTAAAGAGTAATAGGCAGACATCTATCCATACCATTACACAGGAATTCCAAAGTGCTTCAGGATTCACTCCAAGTACTATAACAATTAGGCGTGAGGTGAGAAACCTTGGATTCCATGGTCGAGCGGCTGCTCATAAGCCACACATCACACAGGAAAATGCCAAATGATGCCTCGCTTGGTGTAAGGAGCATCAACATTACACGATTGAACAGTGGCAAAATGTTGTGTGGAGTGATGAATCATGGTACACAATGTGGCGAACCAATGGCAGGGTGTGGGTATGACAAATGCCAGGTGAACATCATCTGCCAGCATGTGTCGTGCCAACAGTAAAATTCGGAAGTGGTGGAGTTATGGTGTGGTCGTGTTTTTCCTGGAGGGGGCTTGCACTCCTTGTTGTTTTGCATGGCATGATCAGAGCGCATACCTACATTGATATTTTAAGTACCTTCTTCCTTCCCACTGTTGAAGAGCAATTCAGGGATGGCAATTGCATCTTTCAACACGATCGAACACCTGTTCATACTGCACAGGCTGTAGCAGAGTGGTTACACGACAAATACATCCCTGTAATGGACTGGCCTGCACATAGTCCTGACTTGAATCCTATAGAACACCTTTGGGATGTTTTGGAACGCCAACTTCGTGCCAGGCCTCACCGACCTACATTGATACCTCTCCTCAGTTCCGCACTCTGTGAAGAATGAGCTGCCATTCACCAAGAAACCTTCTAGCACCTGATGAATGTATGGCTGAGAGAGTGAACGCTGTCATCAAGGCTAAGGGTAGGCCAACACCATATTGACTTCCAGCATTACCGATGGAGGGTGCCAGGAATTTGTACGTCATTTTCAGCCAGGTGTCTGGGTGCTTTTGATCACATACTGTATATATATATATATAATTTTTTTTTGAAGCCCTATTATTTCCAGCACAATTGATACCTGGAAGTATTAAGAATAGCTCTTATCACATGGTAATACATCAATCGCCTTGCAATTAACTTAACATGAAGTTCATGCTTGAGACTCAATGACACAGTACAACCTCAGGATGTGCAACTGAAGTGCATTTTGTTCTATCAAGTGTCAACTTCAAGTTACAATTTCTTGGGAAGTAATTGATCTATTGTGATGAAACAAGCATCATCTTTAATCACATCAAATGCAATACAGTGTTTCCATTAAAAAAAAATATAAGTATACATTGAAAATCATATTTGCTTATGTTTTTGAATAGCCTACATCATGTATGTTAATGCGACTCTCCCCCTACCTTTATGCGAAAGTCATTTTTCAGATTTTGTTGTTTGTTTGCTTTGTTTTGTTTCTCTAGAGGTATCTGCAGTGGTAGTATTAGGTGATTCACCCAGTATATGGCCACTGGAAAATTTTTACTATATTCAGCATTTGGGTAGCCAGGTAGGAGTAAATTAAAAGTCTAAAATGGAATAAAGCAAGTGGTATAGATGGAATACTTGGAGTAAATGAAGTTCAAGAATAACTTTAAAGACTAAAAGTAATAAAACAAGTGGTGCCAATGCAATTACTTGGGGAATTTTGGAAGGTATGGAACTTAAGTGAAAACATTTTTTTTATTAGTTGGGATATTAAACTAAATATTTGAAGCACGTTAGAATTTCAAGCAGGTTTTATGAAAAATAAGAAAACTGTAGATACAATATTCATAACGGTAACAATGGTAATTAAATATTTAGCAACAAAAAGAGGGAGATTATACATGTAATTTGTGGATTTTGAAAAGGTTTTATGCATAGAAAGCAGGAAGAATTGTTAGCCAAACTGAGTAGAAAGGGAATAAGTAATAGGTTCATAAGAGTATTACAGGGAATATACAAGGTGTTACAGAATTCAACCAACAAACTTTTGGGAATTACAGAGGAGTGTTAGGCAAGCACTTTCATACAGAACACATAGCCAAGTGCTAAGATTACAGAAGTCATTGTGGTCATATGGTTGATCAGGTCCCAGGTTCAAATCACAATAGGATAAGTTCTTTGTTTTTTTTTAAATCCATATTTTGATTCACATATCATGAGGCACCACACAATCAATTTCATGTGCTGATCAGTGCTGTTATATTTAATCGAGGGAATTAATTTTAAAGGGCAGTGTACACCCGAAGCTTTGTTTATGGATGCAAAAGCGTGATATTAGAAAAATAATAGAGGAAATAAATTTGCTATTCATTAATGGAAGAAGATATGGAAGTGATAAGGATTAGATAATAAGTAAAGTGCTTCACTTATTTGCACATTCTATGTGAAATTAAGAAACAATAAGTATTTAAAGGAAACTGATTTTTGCTACTCACTCCCATAAGTTGGGGGATGCAAACAATAAAGAAGAAGCAAAAGGAGAGGAAACCAAATTTGTTGTTCACACCTGAGAATGGAGAAAATTTCATTGTAACAAAGATGGAGAAACCAAATGTACAATTATTCACACTCTCCACATGAAAGAATAAAGAAAAGCAAACTTTTTATTTGTGCCTCATAATGCTGGACACGTATGATAAAAGTGAAATAATAATAATAATAATAATAATAATAATAATAATAATAATAATAATAATAATAATAATAATAATAATAATAATAATAATAATAATAATAATAATAATAATAATAATAACAACAACAACAACCCAACTTATTTATAATCTCCAAATGAAGGAAGCTGGGAATAAAATGGAAAAATTAATAAATAAAACTTGGTTACTTTGCTTTCAAGCAAGTGAAAAGTGTACTATAAAGATTGTTGAAAGTGATGTCCTTCAACATTCATGCAGAGACTACACCTTTGAGTAAATCCATCTTGTATCCCTTTGAAGTTGCCTGGAGTATTACAAATAGTGTCACAGGCAGCCAATATCCTAGCCAGCAAATCCATATCTGAGTTTCTCATACATGAGGCTCTTGATGAATCTCCACAGTAAATAAGCATGAGATGAGGGGAATGTGGTAGCAGAGTAATATCAGTGCTGCATTCCAATCTAGTGTCCGGAAACACATTCATATGGTTTCTAACATCCCTGTTTTAGTGAGCAAGAGCTCCATCATGCTGGAACTATATCCAGCATGGTGCATCCAGAAACTGAGATAGCACAACATCAAGGAACTGGGAGGATACATACCTATTTAATTGTGGTGGAAGAAGGTATGGGCCGATTATGTAATTTGAAACCAGTCAACCTGCCGAACATATGTTGATAGCTTTTTTCAATAATCGCATGTGGATTTGCAGAATCCCAGTAGTGGGAGTTTCTCTGGTTTAATGCCATTCCCTTTCCTTGTGAAACAACATTCATCAGCAAAGAGCACTTAGAAAAATAAGTCCAGTTGTTCACCATGGTGGACTTGGAGACCATAGTCTGCTGGTGTCAAGGCTTCTTCAGAAGATGGAAGAGATGAAGCCTGTCTTCCTGCATCGCTTGCCATATACTGACACAATTTGTGTCCATAGTACATGCAATAGCTTATATACTAGCTGAAGGACTGTTTTGAATCCTTTGGAGCACCTCTTCCTTGAAATCTAATGTATGATGGCTTCATCTGCACTGGCATTGGGTGTATGCACCACCAGGGTTCCAGTTTTCCATAGATGCTGGTGGGAAACTGCAAGGTAGAATGATGCAGTTGTTGCCTTTTCCTTTAAGACTATCTGACTGCATAGAGCTGTGCTGCTTCATGTGAGTTTACTTCTGCCTCCCCATAAACCAAATACATATTAGCTAACTCAAAAAAGGAGCAAACATAAGCCATGACTGTGCTGAATATAACCCAGTGACACAAAGACCAGTAGTGTAACACACATGCTATTAGTCTGAAATGACCTGGAAAGTATGCATGTATTAAAATTGGGTTCACTTCAAACATATGTCATTCATCTGTTTGGAAAAAAAATGCTTAACCGTTAGTATGGGGTTTGAACCCAGCATCACTAGATTAACAGCTGAGTACAGTAATGATTATGCTATTAGTACAGCTGTTATTTGTCTTTCTGATATGATTCCTCATGTGAAAGTGGATGTATAGTGGTGCATTGCCTCTTGCTGCTGGGAGCATGTTTCAGGAAAACCAATGTTCATTACTTGAAAATACCACAATTGTACCTATTTTTGCCCTTGTGAAAGATAAATCAACTGCTTTAAAATGGAAATCAGTACCACAATTGTATTAAGTCTTATTTATTTGCACTTAACAGTGTGAATATTCAAATGCAAAATCATAACCTAATTCAAAGTTTGTTGTCACAGATCTTAGGTGTCCTATATCAAGGTGTACATATGCCATCCCTCTGTATCCCCTGAAGATTTTTCAGTGGAAATCTGCAACATCCTGCATATATACCAATACTGATTTCTGTATAAAAAAAATTCAAACTGCAAAGTGACTAAGAGTATTGAAAATAATCTAGTGTGTTCATTGATGATATTTTATAGACAGTTAATATGGCTTAATATAAATGTTCCAATAATTATCATCAAAGAAATAGTTTATAGCAGGATGAGTAACCAAAGTTGGAATAAAGGAAACAATAGAAGTACAGGTCAACTTCTTTTGTCATAACACCGGAGATGCAAAGGAGGAGAAGGTAGTCTAGGATAGGGGGAGAATGGCTGTCAGTATTCCCCTTGTGTGGAACAACACGCACTCAGAATGCATGGTGATGTCACCTCATCTCACATTTTGTACGTGCCTGCTGCTTGTTACTACTGACCCAACACTCCTCCCAGAAGATAAATGGACTTGTCCAGCTACTGCGCATACAGATAAGTGTGTTGTGATGAAAAAATTGACCTGTACTAGGCAATTTCTTTTAGGAATTAAAGTTTAAGAATTAATTTAAGTAAATAAATAATTTTGTTATTTAAGAAGGGTAACAAGTTAAAGAAAGGTGAGAAATGGTGTTGGCAAGGAAGAGAAATTAAGTGGTTACCTAATAAATTTGATTAACTAGGAGTAAGATGAAATGGTAATGGTGGATGGAGTTAACAATGGAAATACACTAGACAAAGCGAAATTTTCTTTAAAATCTATAAGAGCATGTTAAGATAAAATACCAGGGATTCAAATAAAATGGTTGGAGAGTTCATTTGGCAATAGTTTGAGGACAAATGCTTTATATAGTGGAGATATGTGGTCTGAACAAACGTGGATGTCATTCATAGAAACACTGGTAAATAAATCCTGGGCTTGCCTAGAGCTTCACTCAATCCCATTACACAAACAGAATTATGAAGAATTGCATGATATTAAAGTAAAAAGGTTCTGTCTACTTCTTTTGGGAAAATGAGTTTTTGCGTGGACTATAATAAGTGAATCAAGATTAAATTCTCACCAGTTTTATGAAGGAATATGCCTTAGTTTTAGAATTAAACATAGGGTAAAAATATGCAATCAAATTAGGTACTAAAGGTTTGTATTTGGTTTCATGATAAAATTCACGTTCAGCAGGTCTCTTTCCCAGCAACAAAGACTCTGATGAAGTATTTCTGATAGACAGTCCAGTTGTTTTATTTAAATTGTTGCAACTATGTTGTACCCACAGGTACTAGCTCAATAGCTATCTGTAAACATTAATTTAAAGGTATGACTATGAACTTTTAAGAAATGCCATGTTGGATGAAAGTGATATTGATAATCTTTTGGATGATTCTGGTTCTGAATATAATCCTATAGATTTGGAAAGTAATAGTGAATATGAAATGTAGCAAACATATAAAACCAAAATTGGTTGTTGCCAGAAGTTCAGTTAATATTAATAATGTAATGTGTTTCTTACAGTGATAAAATAATTTGGTTCTCAATTGAATTTGCACGTCACAGAAAAATATTAATTTTGCATAAGTTATTAATTTACTCTCACATAATTTTGCCATTCAGATAATGAAATGTGTTTCGGTGTCAGTAGTATAAGTTTAGTCTAGCTTCCTAATACCTGAACTGTAACTAATTAAGGGATGATTGCGCTATAAGTAGTTATTGTATTGCGCTGTCATTTTTTGGTCTGCCTGCAATCTTGTGTTTGCATGATTTGTTTGTACTGCAGTGACATCTGTATGTTCCACTAGGTCACTAGCGATGAGTGTCACTAGCGATGAATGTCACTAGCAATGAATGTCCCACTTAAGGCTATGCTTTTTTTTTGCTATGAATGCCAAATCAGTTGCTGTCTACTGTTCATGCTGTAAAGACTAGAGTTTGTTATTGTACATCTCAAAAAAGAAAGCTTATTCAAACATCTGTGTTGTGTGTTAATTATTTTAGAGTATTCTTATTATTGTTGCTGTTCTTGTCTTGTTATTAGTCCACTGAAATACCTACCAAAAAGTTCATGCTTGAACAAAGAATTTTTATGTATAATACATATGTAAAAACTGAATCTTGCACACAGGTGTATAGTGAATTTCAAGAGACATTTCATGGTATTCCAGTTCCGAATAAAGATACTGTCAGGTTTCTGGTTAATAAGTTTAGGACAATGGGATCACTAAATATTAAACCTAATAAGTGAAAAGGATATCTTCTAACACAGGAAAAAAATTGATGAAATTCATGCATCATTCGAACTTTCTCCAAAGAAGTCTCTAAGATGTATTCCACAGCAAGTAGGTGTTTCAAAAACCTCTGTTTATACAGCTGCTAAACTTTTAAAACTGAAATCCCAAACTATTGCTCATGAATTACAACCTTGTGGCAGGAATGCCAGGAATGTCCCAATGCAGATGGACACCACCTTCAACACCTCTTTTAGCAAGGTTAGTACACATGATAATTTGGCAACTGGTGCTGTTTTAACAAGAAGTGCTGCCATAAGAAATTATGTACAAGTGAAGTTAAATAATAATATTAAAGAAACCCACTTGGGTATGGAAAACAATCATTGAAATAGTATGTCAAATAAAGAACAAAAGAACTATACAGAAATAGCTAAGAAACAAAAGGAAGTAAGGAATGATGTCTTCGCACCGAGGTTACCAGGTATGCCATATGCTCATGTGAAAGAAAAGACAGACAGATAATTGTATGACTCCAAAAAATAATTGACATAATGAACAAAGACATAAAAGAAGCATAGAAACAAATCAGCTTACTACAAGAAGAAAACGTGAAGATAAAGCTTCAGTCGTGAGATAATCATGAGGAATTATGGAAACAATTGAAGAAAACAGTATGGAATACAGCGTAAGGAATAAATCTGAAGAGACAATAAATATTGAAACAAAGAACTCATATTTATTCTTAGAAGAAGAAAAAAAAGTGACAAAGAACCGGGAAAACAAACAAAATGAAGAGAATCTAAATATCAAGAAAATAGTGATACATGGGGACAGCCAGGCACAACACATAGCTTCAGGATTACACGAGTGTCTAAAAAATACTAGTGTAATTGGGTATGTGAAGCCAGATGCTAAATTGGAATACATAGCCATGGGTATAACAAAAGAAAAGAGTGATGTGAATACAGTGATAGGTGGATCAAACAACATCTATAAAAATGAGGCCAATCAGATGATCTAAAATGAATGGGTTGTTGAACTGTGAATAAAGAAGAAACAAGTGATTGTTACAAGTATCCCACATCGATATGATTTAGCTTACAACTCGTGTGTGAACAAAGAAATTAGGAAGGTGAATAAGTGGCTAAAGGTGTTATGTGCTAAATACCCTAATGTTGTGGTAGTAAATATAAGTCACCTCCCTAGGGAAAATCATACTAGGCAAGGGCTGCATTTAAATGCAGCAGGTAAAAAGTGTCTAGTGGCAGAATTGTGTAGTGCAGTGAGAGGTATTGTAAGTAAACAAAGCATAGTTCTAAATCCTCATCAAAGAGTCATTAATCAGGGAAACTGCATCACCAGAAGAAATCAGAGGCAACATAACCCCAGATAGGAGGATTATAATAGAACACCAAAATGTCTGAAGTAATCAAATTTGGACCGAAATCACCGTTGACATGTTAACACAAACTAACCCATATACAGTAGTTATAACAGAACATTGCTTAATGACAATCAACTGCCATTAAATAAGTTGAATAATTTTTGTTTAGCTAGTAAATTTTGTAGAAATGAACATCAGGGAGGTGGTGTAGTCACTTGTATTAAAAGTGATATCAAGTTTGTGCCTTTAAGTATGGTAGAAAACAGTTCTGTTGAGATGATTTGTGAAACAGTAGGAATTAATGTGATAAATAAGAGTGGTGAACTATGTATTGTTGGTGTATATAGATCCCATCAAACAAAAGCAAATGATTTTCTAAAAGATTTTCTTGAGCTTCTACAAAATATTACTGTAAATGATCTAAATTAGTTATATTAGGTAAAATAAATCTAGTGATTGATTCTAAGTCTCAGGAAATATTAACTCGCTTTAATCTGTGTAATATAATAAGTAGTTTGACTAGAATTACACACAATACATTATCAATAATTGCCTTTATATGTAACCTGGAATCCAATGTATCAGATTCAGTGTACAAATAAGAAATGAAATATTTTTGTACTATTTTAATATGTTCTTTCCAGTAAAGTTGCATAAACCAAACTAATGTTACCATATAGTCAATATCCCATTGGAGCTAAAATTATTAAGGGATAACATATAAAGCATGTATGAATTTTATAAAGCAACAGGTTTTATAAAGAAAAGTGTAAGGCCCTCAAAAAGCAATACATGTACACATTACTAGCATTACAGACACAAAAATATGAGGAAAGCATTATCGAATCCTCTGATAGGTAAAAACAGTCTAAAGAATAGTGAATGAGCATAAGGGAAATGAAAAACAATCACAGAATATTATACTTAACTATCAATCACAACTTATAAGTAATCCACTTGATGTATGTGATATATTCAATTCTTTCTTTATAAATGGTATGGAAAACTAATTGCAAAGCATAATACTTATACTGTACTTTTTTCCATATCAGATATAGTATATCTGATGCCAACAAATAAAGATGAAATTAGTAAGTTAATAAATAGTTTTAAAGCCCAAACCTCTGCTGGTTGGGATGGGATATCCACAAAAATTTTAAAAAGATGTTCCAGTGCATTAGAAGATGTCCTTGAACACCTTATAAATTATTCTTTAATTGAGTGGCTATTTCCTGAATGCTTAAAAGAATCTATAGTTGGGCCAGTGTTTAAAAAGGGCGATAAATGTGATAAGAACAATTATACACCCATAACACTTACCTCAGTACTTGCTAAATTGTTTGAGAAAATTGTAACAAAACAGTTACAATGCTTTGAAATAAACATAATATGCTCATTGCTTTCCAGCATGGGTTTATAAATAAATTCTTAACTGTGTCTGCAATGATAGACATTACCCATGAAATATTAACACACCTGCAAAAAAATGACAATGTATTAGGATAATTCCTAGATTTGTCTAAGCTGTTTGACTGTGTGTGTCATAAAATGTTACTTCTGGAGCCACAACAATATGGAATAAGGGGTAAAACGTTAGAATTATTAACAACTTATCTAATGGGCCATAAACTATTAACAACTTATCTAACGGGCCATAAACAATGTACAGAAATAGTATACAAAATGGGTAGCACTATGAAAAAAGAATGTGTCTGAATACGACCATGTAAGTTTGGGAATACCACAAGGATCAGTACTTGCCTCCTTACTGTATAATATACTGTATGTAAATGATATGCCCAGTTTTAACAGTGGCAAAGCATATGCTTATGATACATCACTGATGGTTTGGGATAAATTATAAATTGGTTCACTAAATAATATTAAAGAACAGACAAATTCATTGGTAGAATATTTGAGGGAAAATAATCTAAAGGTTAATATAGGAAAAAGTAAAATAATGTTTTTTGAACTCAGAAACAGTGTTAAAATTATTAATTTGACTATCAATGAAGAAGTAACAGAACAAGTGAAAGTTACAAATGTGGGTCTACAACTGGATTATAATTTAAAGTTCCATAATCAGGTTGATAAAATATGTAAAAAAAATTAGCTCAGTAATATGTCATAAGGAAATTATCAAAATATTTAACTATAGATGTAGTAAAACTTGCATAGTATGGGTTGATACACAGCCATATTAATTATGGAATTGAAATTTGGAGCAGTGCTAGTCTCACCAATCTGAACAGTATACTCATTCTTCAGAAAATGAGCTTAAGAATTATATAAAAGTTAGGTAGGAAGGTCTCATGCAGAAGTAATATTAAAACTCAAAATATACTAACAGTGATCTCTCTCTATGTGTTTAAGATTATTTCATTGGTTTTAGATGAAAGACATGAAGTAACTCAAAATAGCGAATACCACTATTATAATATAACATATCAGGATAAATTCTTTAGAATTTAACCACTAAGAAAGCCATTGAAAAGGATCCTTTTATAATTGGTGGTATTTTGTACAATAAACTTCCACCACAATTAAAAAAATTAAAAATGAATCAGTTTAAACCGGCATTAAAGAAATATTTAATTGAAAGATGTCTGTACAGAATAGATGAATTATAAAAATGTAACCAGTATTGTAATTAATTTTGGGTTTTATTTTGCATATAATAATGTACTTTAAACTGTTTGTGCGTATGTAGAAAGTTGCCAATATAAAATGATGTAGAATTTCACGAAGCTTGAAGCATCAATTTAAGATGTCTCTGAATAATAATAATAATAATAATAATAATAATAATAATAATAATAATAATAATAATAATAATAATAATAATCATTATATAAAACAGGAATTTTAGAATGGGAAAACCCCTGGTGTAGTATAACAGTGCAAACAGCATTCATACATGCAATTCAGGTCGGGTCATAAAACAACTACTCTGTATTATAAACTAAGGAAATGCATGCTCCCGTGCTGAAAAATGTATGAATTTGCTTTAGATCCTCCTTACATAAATAGTTGATAAAAGTGCAGTAATTAACATCAATTCCGATTAATCCAAGGTTAACTTTAAATAAATATACCTACATTGTACAGCAATTCGAAATAAGGCCAACAAAATAAAAATGGAGTAATAATGTATTGTCAGCAAACAGGAGAGGAAAAGGATTATTATTAACCCCTTCACCATCAGACTGCAGGATATCAGCCAATAGTGGTTTAAAGGAAAATTGAAGTAAAACTTCACATGTCTATTTTATTTAATAAACTACAAGATCTTGGGTTGTGCATAATAATGGTGAAAACTGGAACATTCTTAAACAACCAGCATTCTTGAAGCAGGTATCTCCTGCCAGAGCAGCTGATCATTGATAGCATTTAAGTTTCAATAGCAATGTGTAGTCTTTGTAGTGCCTTGAATAACCATGCTTTAAACTTTCACTTCTTTGAATTCATCTCATTATTTATGTATTTTAATCTTTTTTTTTCTACAGTTTTGTCACAAAGGTAATCCATACAGAGAAGAAGTACTGACCTTCCATTTCCTGCTTATCAGGTTTAATTCTAAGAAGTGAGCCAATATGATAAGGTATGTCACTACGGTCAGTAACTCCTGTACGAGATACTCGTGTTGAACTTGTCTTCCTTTACTTCACTCACTATGTGTGTTACAAGGTTTTGTCTCTACTTATAAGTTTTTTTACTCATACTTCTTTTATACACGCATTCTCCAGTTGATTTAGAATATTCCATGAAACTGCCCACTACTTTTTTCATGCTTGCTGAAAATTATGATCTAGAGTAGCTATTATCGATCTGACATACATGCCTAGAAGTGAAAAATGTGTTCATTTTGGGACATACTTCAAGTGATCATTGTGATAGTATTCAAGGCTTCCTGTATGATGAAAATTATTTATATGCGTAATGTTAAAAGTCTTGCATCATGATCTGCACAAGTCATTGTATTCTGTGGAACTCTTACATAGCCAGTTTGTGTTTTTTAACTTTTTCTTCACTCAATACATCATGAGCACATAATGAAGCTTCTCAAAACTTACCTGATTAAGGACATTAGCAATGTGATTTAGAATTGACATGAACTTTTTGTTTAGGAGTACACTGACACTTTCACAAGTAGCAGATGCTCACCACAGATGATTATAAATAGAATGCTTCCGTTTATAAATCACCGATGATTTTGGAATCTTATTAAAAATTTTCATAAGGGATTTAGCAAGATGTCATACATCAAATTCTGTATATGTGGAAATTTCTTTTTCACCAAAGTTTTAATAACCGTGTCTTTGTTAGGAACAACTTTATGGGCAGGTTTTCATTCATAGAGATTTTCACAAGCAGCTTTCTTAATATCACCACATACAGTTGCTCTCTGTACCATTATGAAGTCCAATATTTTATTTGTTGTCAAATTCTTATAGAATATGTCACATATTTAGCAGATAATCTTGGGGAGTCATGCTGTCCATCCCCACATAAACATAAATTTGAATTATTCATGGCAATTTCAGAATTATTTTCTTTTTCTTTTAACCTGGTTTTGTGTACTGAAAGGCAAACAAAATTTTTTAACAAGTCTATAAAAATATGATTCAGAAAAAAATCCCAGTTCCCAATTTGCACTCCATTTCAGCATGTATCTTCAACTCCACGTGCAAACAACTCAGCAACAGTCTAGCAAAAACATGTCAAATTAAGGATGATTCACAGCCAAAAACGAAAATGACAGAGTTAAAATACATGTATTATAATGTGAGCATTCACAATTAACAGGAAACCTCCCTGGTTTGCTGAAATAGGAAGGAAGACTTGGTCAAACTTTAATCTTCTTGTTCTTGTACCCATTCTCGGGGACAGAATATTGCATCCATGTGCATATTAGACTCTTTATTGTAGAAATTATTCAAGACAGCTGTGACATGAAACAGTTGTCAGAGCTCTCTAGTCACAAGCTGGGAAAATGAAACTGGAAGAAATTCGAGCAAATGTGCATCCTGACTCCCACAGATTTTTTGAGCATTGGTTCTTCTAGCAAAAACATCACTTTTAGTTTGTATATATGAAACTCAGAAAAGTTGTGCCTATTTCCTCCCAGCAATTTCAAAACTGGTTGAGATTAACAGAGAATAAAGAGCAACAAATAACTTTAATGTAGCTTATTAATAAAGGAGTGATGCTTGGTACAACTAGAAAAATTGGAAATAGTAATGTATTTACATTTACAAAATGTTTACTGTATTAAATTTTGACATTGGCTAACCTGCATTATGTTGGCTGAGTTGGAAGCAAGTGAAAAAAAATTGGTCATTTGCATAAAAATTATGTCCCAATGTGCAAAATTGACTTTGTTGTCAATATGCATTCCTGTTCTCATTCCCAGGGTATTGTGAACCAAACGTTTATATGCTGTTTTGCTTCCCATTTTCATTCTGGTTTCTGTTCTGGAATTATTGTGAATCAGCCTCCAGGAAATTCTTAACAAATAAGCTTCTGCTGCTGTTTCATTTCAGAATCCACATTAATAGTACCTGTTAGGAACACAGTTTTGTATATCAAAGCAATATATAGTTAATGTAATGGATTTACTTAAGTGAAACTCTGATCTTTTTCAGGATGCTTTTAAGCTTGACAGAGCAATTGTAATGAATCAGTTCATCCAATTCATTCTTTCATTCATTCATTATCTGTTTACCCTCCTCTTATGTAGGACTTACACCCCCCAGGACTTACAAGCAGGTGCCTGGGGTCAGAGGCCCGTTGAGGAGCAGACACTCATGGATCAGACAGAGCATCCAGGATGGGTGATCAGCTCGATGCCTGGTATGGGATGAAGGAAGTAGATGAAACGAAAATGTTGGTGAAAGGGATGAAAGGAAAGGTGATGATGGAGCAGTTGGTGGAATGAATGGCGGGGAAAACTGGAGAACCCAGAGAAAACCTGCCCAGACGCCGCTTCGTCCACCACAAATCCCACATGCAGGTCCCTGGGATTGAACCCGGGCCGCCTTGGTGGGAGGCGAGTGGTCTAACCACTTGGCCACGGTGCCGCCTCAGTTTATCCAAGCTCACTTAATATACATTGTTATCTGCTACTGGGCTATTAATGTATTTTTATTGTTAAAATTACTTTCATCCTTGACACCTTAACCACTTTCTGGCAATACTGACATCCATGCACATGTTATTGTACACAATGCTCGGTTTTTGTCAAATATCTACATGTGCATAATTTTTCACAGTAAGGAATTCAGACACAGCATGATGTTTCAACCGAATGTTCATACATTTCATATTGTTTTCAACTATTCTTTGCATGCTTGGTACTGTAGCTGGGTGCCACAGTATTTTTCCAAATTTTCTTCAGTTCTCATAATTGGCAAATGCCAGGGAGGCAGCCTAAACTTAGACCAGGTACTTTTCCCAAATATCACTTCATATTCATCCTTGTTACTGCCTGTACTGCTACACGAGTCCTTCCATGCCAAACCAAACAAACTTCTGACCTCAGTTTTTCAAACTTACAGTAACTTTTTGTATGCCTTTAAACATACCTCTGTACTTTTGTTTTGGCCAAATTGCATTATTTTGGAATTTTCGTGACATAAATCAGAAAAAAGTATGTACACTAATGCATACGAATGCTCATTTCTTACAACATATTTGTCATATGAAGTTCAGACAAATTTTATTTTTAGGCTTAAAAAGTCTTGCTTTCAGGTTGTATATTCACTTTTTGTTAAAACATCCATTCACTACACATTGCATTACAATTATTGAAAAAGCTAAACCAAACCCCATGGTGCTACGACCCATGCAGACCCTGGCCAGCCAACCCGACTGCCGCCTCATGCACATATATGCATGGCAGAGGTGGGTGATCATCCAACCAATACAGGAAGAGATGTGGCCAGCATCACACATCCCCCAACCGGAATGTTGGCTCCCAAGTTTGGGGGTCGCTGCCTATCACAACTCACTTTCCTCATGATGCTGGGTGGGCACCAGTCCTATACCCAGGGCTTAATATCCACACCTATTGAATAATGAATCATTTTCATACAGTTTGGACTAATTTAATTATAATTTTGAAACACCAGCATGTTCTCCATTTAATCCCCTTCATGGGTTCAAAATTTCAGGTTGGGACATTAATAAAGAATGGAGTAAGACATTTCTAAATTAATGCATGCATAGCTATCCCGTGACTTCAGCTTAACTCGACACTGGACAAATATGCTTCTGTTTATGAGTATTAATCAAGGCCAACTGACAACACCTCCATGACACCAATATCTCACTGGAAGACACATTATATACTATCCCTCTCATTATATTCATAAAATGCTAATCATGCTTCTTTATTTACACTCAAGTTTTGTTGTTCAGGCAATAGAAATAGGCCTCGTGCTAGTAGCAAATGATAACATTGTGATAGCTGTGCATGGTACTTTGTTTTTGGTTGTGCAATTAATGTACAGACTAATTAAAATCAGTGACAAAAACAACCCAGACATTATCAATGCTTTAACCCTTTTAATGTAACTGCAACCATAGGTACAAGAAATAACAATTATTAAGTCGCATTACTTCAACAATGCTAAACAAAATGAATATGAAACACATCCAGATGTAATTTCATTCTTAGAATTTGTGATAAGTGTCCTAAGACAATTTCATATTACTAGACATTGAATCCAGTACCATACAGGTTAACAGTAGTGATATCATTACAAAAGTAAAAGCATCACTCTTTGAATTGCTTCGGTATCTTGCAAGTTTTAGCTGACCATTCTTACAAATTCTATTTAAGTAAATTTTGTTTCAAATAAGTGCATACATAATTTAGTAGGATGACGTGTACTTAATGCATAAACTGATACCATGTGCTATTTACCTAATGCATAAATTCACACTGTATGCATCCATATAGTGTAAGAAGGTTCTGCAGTGATGCTCCAGCCTACAGTCCAACACAAAATTCAGCATCCAGCTGGGTAAGTACTGAGCTGAATGGCTCAGGAAATAATGTCTGTAGCTTGCATTCACAAGGTCATGGGTTCAAACTCAGGGCTGACTAATCTAACCGAAGGTTTTTTTTTCGCAGTTTTCCTCAGTCACTAGGCAAATGCTGGGCTGGATAATTTGATCCATAAATTTTCTTATAATGCCTTTCATCACTACATTTGATTTCCTCCTTCACTGCCATACCAGGCATTGGACTGACCACCCATCCTAGATATGCTATGATCCAGATTTGCTTGCTCCTTGACAGGCTACTGACCCAAGGTATTGGCTTAAAAGTCCTTGGCTATATAAGTCCTACAAAGAGGAGTCTAAGCGGTTAAAGAAAGAAAGAATATTTCATAACCTTGTAACTAAGTTGAAGTTTAATTACATCTGATCAAGAGCATAGATAAATCCATCTGTATATATATCAATGCGCACAAAAACTATCATTTTGCCTGTAAAATGATGTCAGATTCCATATCAGTTTTGAACATGGACCATATTGCAAAATTTGGTTAGATAGACCCATCACATCTACCATACAGTCCAGATTTAGCACATTCACACTTAAATCTCTTTGGACCTATGAAAGATTATGGGGATAATATTTTCCAGGCATGGATGATGTCATTGCAGGTATAAAAATGTTGCTTATTTCTGCTGGTTCAGATTTTTACGAACATAGCCTCAAGTTCACCATTGGCAAGAGTGCATAAGGAATGGTAGTGACTGTATTGAAAAATGATTGTATGTACCTGAAAATTGCTTTATTTTGCCATGCTATTAAGTTCTCTGTGTATTGTGTAGATTCTATAGAAAACTCTCACAGCAAAAAAGGTTATTATCAGATGTAAATGAAATTTATGATATTGTATTAATGCAAATTCCATTTTTACCACTACTGTTTTCACTACTTCTGCCATTTAGGTATACAGCTGCTACTGCTACTTTTTGTGTCCATAGGTAACTTATAATAATCGTGTAAACTCTGCACTCCAAGAAGTTTTGTATTCTGGTTCCTAACAGGCATTACAACTACTGTCTACCAAAAGCAGTTCTTCACAAAACTAACTCACATTTCTGGAGCACTTAGGATCATAGAGATATAAACTTATCCTGCTAATGGATGACGTCACCGGACTTACAAATATGAAGAGAGAGAGCAGCACATCACCAAAGGAAGAGCTTGCCAACTGTACCAGCAAGGAACAACAGTCGACTGACTGATGATGAGGAGAATCTCCCTGAACTGCATCATGGATTTTAAAATCTGACATAAGTGGAGCATAGGTAGCAACAATTTTATATTATACTGCTCCACTGTGTGTACTACTTGATTTCAACATTTACAACAGTGATGGAACGATACCACTATTTTTTGAATACTGGATACCAATACTGATTTTTGAGCACTGATACTTGATACTTGCTTTATAAAAAAACTGTAAAGGTCATAGCTTGTTCACTGAATTATGTTGTTATTAATAGTTTATTGTTTATAAATGCATGTAACCAATTTTGTACTGTATGCTAATCCCCAAATTGTTCCTGTTTGATATTCTCCAATTGGCAGCATTTTTTATCTTGATAATGTCACAAGTTATATTTACCCTATTGTTAGTCAAGCCTAATATTAATTTCTTTGTTTCCCTTTGTATGTAACTATATTTTGTGCTGAAAACTTTGTTTTAAAAGATTTTCTATCCATTGAAAAACAAATACTAGCAATTCTTCTTTATTCTGCAATCTTGAAAATATAAACTAATATACATTTTATATGAAACTCAAACAACTAAGAATAATGTGTGTGTTACACCGTTTTATTACTATTCATAAGTACCACATAAAATGTATTTTTTTCATCCAGTAATAAGTAATTAGCCATATGACACTCAGAAGCATATTAAGTTTGTGGATTAAGCCTATCTACTACCCATCCTCATGTATTAGCATATACATATTTACATGTAATACAAAGGTTTGACTTGTGTAAGCATATACTAACAGATGGAAGGAAAGAACAAATACTTTCATGTGCTGTATTATCCCACGTCGTAAATTCTGATTTGTTTCTGCTGGATTCCAGAGTTTTGGTCACCGGAGTAGGTAAATGTAAAGGCTGAGAGTGAGTTGCTAAACCAGGCAATTGCAGAAACATGATTTAGATAAATCAGCTTCATTCACAACTCAGTTAAAGCTATGTGTTACATAAGTACCTCTACTCCTTCCCCCATTATTTTTCATGTTTCCATTCAGACACAAGAGTCTATGGAATGTTGCATTCATTCACAAGAAACACAGTCAAGGTCTATCAAGAATTATAGTCCAGCAATTCTTTGGGGACACATGCGAGGCAATAACGTGAAGTCGTAATTCCTTTCATTCCTTATCAAGCATAAAGTTAAACGTAACAACTTTCAATAATACAAACCTTAAAAGTTTAAAAGTATCGAAGGTTTATCTCAAAGTACAGAGAGAGCCAAAAAACTACAAACTGACTGTGCTGTGTTTTTCCTATCCACATCCTCAGCGCTTGTTGCCATCTGCCACTATCATAGAAAGATGGGATGAAACCATACAACATTTTTAAAACTACTTTTAAAGGCTTTACTTACCAACTTTATGAAAGGAGATGCTGAAACTGGCCACCGTCGTCCATACATTTTTGGCACCTCTTTAAGAAACTATTCATCACTTGCCATAGTTCACGTTGAGAAATCCTGGGAAATATTTTGTTATAATTCTACCAGGGTGTGTGGGTTTGTCTTGTACACTTTATGTATTAAGTTACGCCAGAGATAGAAATAGCAGGGGGTTAGGTCGGAGGACCAAGGGGGCCACAAATTTCTACTAATAATTCTGTCCTCAAATGCACTTTCAATTGTTCTCATCAAAATATTGGCAGTTTGAGCTGTTGCAGAGTCTTGTTGAAAATAGGCAAAATTATGCTCCCTGCTGTTAATTCTCTATTAAAAAAGGGGGAAAAATTGTATTCACATATGTACAGGCATCAACTGTGGACTCGAAAAAAATTGGCCCTATAACTCTTTCTCAGCTCATGGCGCACCATACACCAATTTTTTCCTCATGAAGGGGTACTTCATGAACAATATCACTGGCTGCGTGGTGTTTTTCCACTGGGCGTGTGGAAACATGATAATGCACTGCTGCTATAAACAAGGTGATGCTGTTGACCTGGTTTTGCTCTGCTGTGTGAAGTGCAGTATTGAGTTGACGGCGATGTGATGTAGTTCAGTTATTATGAGTTATTTATTATTTTGTCCGGTGCTTAGTCACAGAGTATATTATGGCTCGTTATATGTTTTCTGCTGCACAGCGTGTATTTATTTATGATTTGTATGTGTTAACTCAGTCAGCTCGTCAAGTGAAAGTACAATTTGCATAAAGATTTCCAGGTGTAAAAGTTCCAGGCCCTACAACAATTCATGAACTTTACAATAAATGTTAGGCCGCAGGAAGTGTTCAGGCTAAGAAATCTAAAAGACAGCAAAGAGTTGTAGGGCCAATTTTCTTTGAGTCAATAGTTGAAGCCCGTGCGTACATTAATACAATTTTACACCCTGTTTTTAGAGAATTAACAGACAGGGAGCGTGATTTTGCGTTTTCTCAACAAGACTCTGTAATAGCTCATACAGTCAGTATTTCAATAAGAACAATTGAAAGTGTGCCTGAGGACAGAATTATTAGTAGAGATTTGTGGCCCCTCAGTCCCCCGACCTAACCCCCTACTATTCCTATCTCTGGGGTAACTTAAAACGTAAAGTGTACAAGACAAACCCACATACTCTGGAAGAATTATAACAAAATATCCACCAAGAAATTGCCAGGAGTTCTCAATGTGAACTACGGCAAGTGAGGGATAGTTTCCTAAAGAGGTGCCAAAAATGTATGGCCAACAATGGTGGCCAGTTTCAGCATCTCCTTTCATAAAGATGGTAAGTAAAGCCTTTAAAAGTAGTTTTAAAAATGTTGTATGGTTTCATCTGCACCTTTCTATGATAGCGGTAGATGGCAAGGAGAGCCAAGGACGTGGACAGGAAAAACACTGCACAGCCGGTTCATAGTTTTTTGGCTCTCCCTGTATTAGACATACTTTGATAGCAATGAGTATCGAGAGTATCGAGGTATCTGGTCCCATCCCTATTTACAACTATCACTTTACTTGAAAAAAACTGTCATATTTCTTTCCTTAAAAATGTGTTTTAAAAATGTTTAAACTGCAAAATGATCATAACTTTAATATAATGACAAGATTTATATCTTGAACATTCTGTAAATAGCCTATCAAGTTGTTGTTCATTCTTAAATTTTATTTCCTGCTAAATCATAAAGAAATGACAGAAAATCACTGTAGAAAAATATATATATCATTACTACATACAATTTATGCCAACAGTTGTAACAGTTTAAGAAATTATTTTTCCAAAACTGGGGATAAGGCCATTATATTCGTAACACATATGGTCTGACTTTCTTAACTTTGAGATCAACATTTTGGAACACTGCATTGCAATGGCAACTGCCAATCTGGATGTTCTATCTAATGAAAATATAGGTATTTCTGCATTACCAAAGTTTAGCCTTGTTTGAAAACAAACATTTGCAAGTAGACACGTTATACCTGTATGTTGTTACTCAGTAAGGATATATTTGTTATAACAACTTCTTAAGTTGTTACTTTTATTCATTGTTGTTCAACACACTTCAATGTCTGTCTGATACCATTGTTTATCATTTGCAGGTTTTAAGTTACAGCATGATGGTCCTGCAGATATTTACAAGTATAATTACCAATTTATACCTGCAGAGATGCTGTTAATGCTTTAGTATCTGCCAACACAGACCCCCACTATAGGAAACCATCCATTCCATAGTTAAGAAAATCAGACAACCAGAGTTGTTTTGTAAATTTCTGGTTAAGAAGATTCTTACTGTTATGCTTTAATATGAAGAAGTACTAAAAGTGCCTCCACTTCCTGCCATAATAGTAGTATTGCTAGAGCTAACAAAATGGACTCTGCTCTTGGTATCATTAACCACAGCTTTCTTCCGCTCAGCACCATGATGATGTTACAATGTTATAGAATACCAAATACTGCATAGCAACTGGTTAGCAGCTTTAACAAGTTGTTAAACTTTAACCAGATGTTAGAGAATATATATGATTAGCATGTGATTTTACAGCTTGCTGATGTAAGTTATATTTTATGCATAATGGAATGTTGTGAAATACAGAAAAATATGGCAGTTTTAGTTTACCTTGTTTCAAGAATTATGAACGGGGAACTACAAATTGGAGATTAATTTGCTCATTGGAAAAAGAAATTTTGAAAATGTGAAAGGAACAGCAGAAATTGCAGTTACATCTTCTGAGGGAGCACTTTTACTTTGAAAGAATTTTAAAACAGAAATATCAGCTAGAAGTAAATGTTTTGAAGCCAGATTAACTCTTCATGTAAATAAAGTTAATAAAATTTTAATAATATATGAATGAGTATGCCAATTTTCTCTCCTATCCTATGACCAGTTAACCATTTCCAAAATTCACAAAGTTCACTGAAAATAAAAATTGAATTGACGTCATCTTGTGAGAGAAATTGAACTGCTACATTGTTTGAAACAGTCTTACAATTTGCTGCTTCCTACAAAAAATCCAAATAGTTTGTAGAGATTAAATGAATCATTTAAACAAGTTTTTTAATTACTATACACAATATTATGGTAATGTTGTACATAAATAGCAGTGTTTCTAAATCTCACTCTCACTTTGAAGCATAGCTCCATGCCTTTTTTTTTTCTTCTTCTTTTTTTTTGTCATCCTTCGTGGTCTAGGGGTACCATGCTAGCCTCTAGTTCCCAAGGTCACGGTTTCAAGCCCTACAGAGGGTGACAGATTTTTTAGGGTGTAAAAATCCTTAGCATGGCTTCCTTTGGAAGGGAAGTAAAGCAAGTGGTCCCATGTTGTAGATTTACAGCACGTAAAAGAACCTCAAGCCTGATAGAGAGGCCTCTGAGCAAAATTTCGTCTTTCATGCCCAGATGCTAAGAGCTATAGTAGTTAAAAGAGCATCCATAAATAAAGCTTAAGTTTAATTTTTCCATGCCTTTTCCAGTTTCTGAATAAATTTGTTAGGTGGACTTATCATTACAACTTCAGGAGGGGTCAAAATAACCCCTGACTAGATCTGCTGTTAAATAGTTCCCACAGGATTTTTTTATATATATAACCAAACCTCATGAATTTCATTTAAATTTCTTCCTTTTCATGAAATATTTCAGTTTAAAATATTAATTTCTTAAAGTCCAGTGTCCATTTTAATGTGGTATTCCTAGAACAATAGAGGGGTTAATTTTACCCCTACAAATTTATAACAATACTGCATAACAAATTTTTTGAGAAATATCCAGCAATACAGTTACAGCTATCGACAATGTGTACATGCAAATATCAGCTCATAGTTGAGATCCAGCACGTGTATATGTGCTATCAGCTTGTGTCTGTAACTAAAGTATAACCTCAGTTTTCACTAGAACACCCAAGTTTCAAGTACCCCCCAAACACCCTTTAGTGGTCAGTTGACTGTTGTTACTTTCTTGTGCATTTTTAATCATTTTTGTAACAAAAAACTATGGAATTTCTTACTTATCACCAAAGTAATGTATGAAAAATTGTAAGAATTTTGTATAGCATTATGGAAAGAATAAATATATACATACATATATACAGAATGAGCCAAAAGACTCCGAACTGCCTGCACAGTGTTTTTCCTGTCTGCGTTCTTGGCGCTCGTTGCTGTCTGCCGCTATCATAGAAAGGCGAGGATGAAACCATATAACATTTTTAATACTACTTTTAAAGGCTTTACTTACCAACTTTACGAAAGGAGATGCTGAAACTGTCCACCATGTTGTCCATAAATTTTTGGCACCTCTTTAGGAAACTATCCATCAGCCGCCATAGTTCACGTTGAGAAATTTCCTGGTGGATATTTTGTTTTAATTCTTCCAGGTGTGTGGGATTTCTTGTACACTTCCTGTTTTAAGTTACCCCAGGGGGGTATTTTATGAACAATGTTACCGGCTGCGTGGTGTTTTTCCACTAGGTATGTGGAAATATGATAAAAACATGATAACGCACTGCTGCTATAAACAAAGTCAAGCTGTTTGGTTTTGCTGTGCAGTGTGAAGTGCAGTTTTGAGTTGACGGTGATGTGATGTGCTGTAGTTCAGTTATTATGAATTATTTATTATTTTGTCCTGTACTTAGTCACAAAGTATATTATGGCTCAGTATATGTTTTCTACTACACAGTGTGTATGTGTTAACTCGGTCAGCTCGCCAAGTGTAAGTACGATTTGCAGAAAGATTTCCAGGTGTAAACGTTGCAGGTCATGCAACAATCCATGAACTTTACAGTAAATTTCAGGCCACAGGAAGTGTTCAGGCCTAGAAATCTAAAAGACGGCATTCGGTTCTTACCAAAGAAACATTACACGAAATCTGTCATCGTTTGGAAAATTCCCACCAAAAATTTCATGATGGATAGTTTTCTAAAGAGGTTCCAAAAATGTATGGACAATGACGTTGGCCAGTTTCAGCATTTCCTTTCATAAAGTTAGTAAGTAAAGCCTTTAAAAGTAGTTTTAAAAATGTTGTATGGTTTCATCTGCACCTTTCTATGATAGCAGCAGATGGCAACAAGCGCCGAGGACGCGGACACGAAAAACACAGCGCAGGTGGTTCAGAGTCTTTTGGCTCACCCTGTATGCACTTGTCACCTTCTAACATACTGTGATGTAATAGAGTGAACAATTTTACTTTTAAATTATAAGCCAGGTTTGAATCCAGTTTGCATCTAGCTTCTGAGCAAATTTGTATACAGGGTGAATCACCTAAAACTTCCACCGCTATGGTGCTATGGAAAGACTGCTGCACACGTTCTAGCATTTCAGCAGAAATTTCAGAGCAGGCAACAGTAATATGTTGTTTCATATCATTTGGTGTAGTTGGTACATCCTTGTAGACAGTGTCTTTCAGCCTTCCCCACAGAAAAAAAGTCTAAAGTGGTCAGATCCGGTGAACAGGCTGTTCCAAGGTACAGGTCCTCTTTGTCCAATCCAACGATTTGGAAACAATCCATTAAAACAAGCTGTAGTACTTCGTGCACTGTGGGCTGGACAGCCATCATGTTGGTACCACAGCTTCCACCTAGTCTGCAAAGGAACGTCTTCTAGCATCTGTGGCAGATGGTCTGTCAGGAGGCTGCGATACTTGTGCGAGTTCATTGTTCTTTCTATGAACAAAGGGCCTATGAGCTGATGGTTCACTATCCCACACCATATGTTTAAACTCCATGGACATTGACGTTCCATCTGACGAAGCCAACGGGGATTGTCAACAGACCAATAGTGAATGTTTCTGTGGTTTACCTGGCCATGATTAGTAAATGTTGCCTCATCACTAAACAAGATATATGATGAATCTGGAGTATCATGTCTTAATGTCCATGTACAAAAGTTAACACAATTCTCAAAATCCTTTCAATGCAGCTCTTGATGGAGAGAGATGTGATAGGGATGGAACCTATGCCGATGGAGAATGCGCAATACACTTGCCTGACTTATGCCACTTCCACGTGCAACTGTGCGGGAGCTAATTTGCGGATCTACTGCAACGGCAGCCAAAACATTAATTTCTGCCTCTTCTCCAGTCACTTGTTTGTTTCTGTTACATTTTCTAGGTGTTACAGTACCACTTTCACATAATTGGTTGAAGAGGTTAATAAATAATTGCCGTGATGGTTGACGTCTATTGGAATGTTTCCACATACACAGTGCAGGAACGAACTGCATTCTTCCTGCACTCTCCACACACCATGAGCATGTTGGCTTTTTCTGCATTAGTAAACCCCATCTTCTACTCACGACTTACTGTTTGAACTGTCACAAACTAACTGACCAGAAAGTCGCAATGCAATCAGTGAACAGAAAACACAATGCAAACAAACATAACAACATTGAACCTAGCAACTAAGCAGTTGAATGGGACAAACAATTGTTGGGGTGGAAACTTTTCAAAATACGATTTCTCGTAAACCACTTGTACTAGAATCCTGCAACTAGGCATTGTTCCATTTAAAAAATTGTATGTTTGCTCAAAAAATACACTTTCTCTGTATTATTAAAATCTGTTTATAGGCTAAATGTATGACCCCCTAACTGCCAATCAATGCTGTGAAAACTGTACATCAATACCACTTTCCATTTCCAAAATTTTTGCAGTGCAAATTTTAGGTGATTCACCCTGTATAGCAGGTTTCTGCTCAGTATCATGTACTTAAATGCTCTTTTGACTCAGGCTGATGAAATTGCTTACTTATTGCTTATCAGACAACTATAGTGGTATAGAGAAAACAGTATGACTTCTGCGCTGGGAGCCAAGTTTGAGTCCAACTACAACTGAACTTCTGGTTTCAGATATTTTATGCGGATTTTGCTCATGTCTTGCTCTGTTTATGTTGCTAAGCTCCGTTACCTATTCATGTAATTTGTTGGTAATTCAATGGTGCATTCACTCTTTAATTCATTATTTTGTAGTTCATCTCAGGCATCTAATTAAACACAGCTGTTATTTATTTGTTATTTCATGTATTTGTGCATGTTTTCTTGAAAAGTAGAAAT
This sequence comes from Deroplatys truncata, assembly GCA_030765065.1. Lineage (NCBI taxonomy): Eukaryota > Metazoa > Arthropoda > Insecta > Mantodea > Mantidae > Deroplatys > Deroplatys truncata. The sequence goes on along the minus strand of CM060990.1, from coordinate 603,591,053 downwards.
TTGTTATTATATGAATTGGTTTTGCTCTGTGCTATGTAGAAACAAATTACTTGTACATAAAAGACATAAGTTATACAAATGCAGGTTATATCTATTCATAAAACTGTTATACTGAAACATTCTCAGGGATATCAGAATGTCACGTTTTGCAGAGTTTTTTGCTTATACAAGAACCAAATACAAAGTTTTGTATGTCAAATAACTATCTTTTGTTTTGTTTTTCTTGCATAACCCTATGTATTACTATCTTGCATTTAGCGGCCCTAGATGTTCCTTCATCCGTATCATCAGCCATAAGTTGGGGGTTTAGAGTCATAATGACATTAACTACAGAATTAGTCATTTTGAAATATCTGCATCACTATCGTCTTGGGAAACCAACCTATTCAATGATTAAACAGTGGAACTCCTATCTTGAACTGTTCCCGAGATAGTGTACAGTGTATCTACAAATTCACTTTAATGTTTAGTGTTACAATAGCATATTGCCTTTTATGTCATTTTGACTCCCTTTGCAGTGCTATGGCGTTAAATGACATAACAGCGTATCTGCAGGTGGTGAAGCAAGTAATAGGACTTCTAAGAGGCTTTTACATGGGAAAATTCACAAATAAATACTTCTTAAAGATGGTCAAAAGCTACAGGCTTGTTAATCCTTTTTCTTTCAATGTTTAATTTGACTGAATTATTCAAATGTCAGGTTCTGTTAAAAAAGAGTGAGCAATTAATTTCTAGAGATCAATGAGGACAACACAAACCGGTAATAGCTAAATCAGATGTTGTAGATAAACAGCTTTCCAAAACTTCCTTCACATTATGCTAGGAAGGATTCAGAGAAAACATTTTCTCACAAGTTAAATCTTTGAAAAATGTATCTAATGTATGTTGAAACTTGCGATGATAATCGCCACTAAAACAAAATATTTTTATTGAGGTATATTTAATGCAGAATTTAACTTATCCTTCCGTGTACCTAAACATGATTTGTGTGATACATGCTCAGGTTCTGTCATTTACATCCATAGAGAAAGAAATTAACTGTTCAGAGCAAGATGCTCACAGTGATCCTAGCGATTGATATGAAATACAGCATTAAGTCATCAGGAAAAACCCATTCAACTGAGTTTGCTACTGTCCAAAGACAAATAATAAGTATTATTTCATAGATGAAGACTTGCTGCGTACAACATACAATAGAGAAGAGAAGCTGCATGCTAGATGTGGAGTGTAGCAAACAGGGATCTGCAGAAATTGCCTTATTCTTGTGTAATTTTCTAGCAAAAAATGCAGATGGTAAAGACTGGTATTTCTTTTTTGGTACACGTGGAGGGCAAAATAGAAATGCAAACATGTCTGCTGTATTCCTGTATGCTATTGAGCACTTTGATATACCTGTAATAAACCATATGTTCTTTGAGCCAGGTCATTCACAAACTGAGTGTGACTTTATGCTTGTCTCAATAGAGAAAAAGACAAATCTGCTTGATATATTTGATCCATCAGGATGGCTCACTGCTGTCAGAATGACAAATAAAAATTACAATGTCAATGAAATTCAGCAGAAGGATGTAGTGAATTTACCAGAATGGAGACGCTACAAAATAACATAAAAGTTGACAGTGATGGAAATGATATCAACTGGCTCAACATAACCTGATTTCAATATTGAAAATAAAACTCGGAACACACCTATTTTAAATGCAGAAACAAAACTTCTGAAGAATTAAAAGAATGGAAATCTCCTGCAGAGATTAAATGAAGATGCAGCAATCCTTCACACTTTACCCTTTGTATTCTTCTCCAGTAACCATACAGAAAGAAAATCTTTAGGTTCAGCTATATCTTTGCAACATGGGATTATACTCAAGCAGTATCATCACTTCTACAATTCATTACTGGAAGATAGAAGAGCTGTTGAAGAAACTGAAATTCTTGCTCATGATGACTCAAGTATATTCAGCTATCAATAATATATTCTTACTGTTCCATGATATCTGTACAGATAAATATAATTATGTTGTGTTTTACTCATGTATTTTGCCAAGTCCTCATGGTAATTATACTTTGTGTTGTTTAAAGTCAAATGCAACATAATTATGAGCTACATAATTCATGAAGCCCTGTAAAACACTTACAAATCTCTAAAACATATTGTCTAAGAATATTCAACTGAGTTAAGCAAACTATGCTTTGTATACAAGTGCATTCTGTGTTATTGTTACTGCTACATCACATGTAACAAGTCTTTGACTTTTTAAAGTCAAAACAACATATCTACAATAATGCTCATCTTTTTGTTATGCTGTTATGTTAAAGCTGTTGAAAGAGTGTAAACACACTATGATAACCATGAGGTGTTACGATTATCAGTGGCATTAACTTAGGTGGGTAACAATGATAGTGTTTTTGCTGTTGCAAAACTTCTTTGCCTTTATCTCAAAACACGTATTTTGTAGATATGTCTCAAACACCCCGGTTATGGTAACTGTAGATGAGTGTGCATGAATTCCTGTGTGGCATAGCCTACTCTTCCACAACTTTAATTATGAAGGACCGTATAGACATTAGAGAACAAGTTATCAGCTTATACAAGGTATGAGCGTTGATCATTGCAAGGTCTAGAATGCTATAGAACACATGAATTGGCCAGCACCTTGTCATGACTCTAACACTATTTACAAGACATCTGATCTATAACATCTACACCACATTTGATATCATTGTTAAAGCTGACTGTTTCAGGGGTCTTCGTATTGGAAGATTCATTTTTAGTCACACTGAAATGCATAGTGCTAAGAATAAGCACGTTTTTCTTGACCTGACCTTCCCTTGGTAAGATGTGAGAGTATACCTCAGTTTTGTAAATAACACTTGAAGTAAGTACATCTTGGGCCTTTTTCACATGGAAGGAGACACTTCCTATCTAGCTCTACTCAAGGTACCAACAATGCTTGTGCTCCTCTTTTCCAGTTCTCTTGCCAGTTTGATAGATGTGAAGAAACTATCAGTTGTGATATTTCGTCCCTTTCCTAAAAAGGTTTTCATGAGACGTAGAGTAATATGCTCTCCCATACTGGCATTTGAAGGTCTAGTTTCCTCTTTTCCCAAGTACAGAAAACCATTTAGAATATACCTTATTTGAACTTACTACTCATATAACTAAGTTAAAGGGCATCATCATTTTAGCGGAAACAGTTGTTCATCCTGAGTCAGGAATTCAGAAGGCCTGTAGTATGCAAGGCAATTGTCAATGAATTTGATCCAGATATCAGAGGCCAAACAAGACTTGTCTGTTTCTTTACATTGTTGATGTGTAGCTCTGATACCAAACCAAAGAAACCACATGATTTCTAGAAATCTGTTTCTTGCCATTGTTTGACTGAAAAAGGGAAGTTCTCATTCATGATTCCACAAATCTCTCAATGATAGATCTTTCACCATATGCTCCTTGAGCGTACAGAACAGCTATGAATGCTTTTAACTTTTCCAAGTCCAAAGTCCAGGAATTATCATTGAGCACAGTGCGTGCCTCCAATTCAGTGCATTTCTTCATCAGTCACAATATAGATTCACTAATGAATAACTGAAGTGTGCTGGCTAGGGAATTTTCCAGAACATAGCATTTTGCATGCCCTGTAGAACCACAGCTTCACAAATAATATTTTGCTAGCCAGCCTCTTCTACCTGCACAGTTTTTAGGTGCAATGTGTGCCATCAGTACCATACTCTTGGCCATTGATATCTGGTCCTCTTTCAGTGCTATGTGTTTACTACCTGAAATTTTTGGGGTATAAATATATAGATATTATATAAAAAAATGCATATCCAACAATTGTAGCATTCACAATATTTTCTTACCTCCACCTCTTCCCCTCACACTTCCTCTTCCATGGAGAGCAACATGTGCACCTCATATATCAAAACTACCTCTAACACTGTATGCAGTTGCTTCACCTCTGTATGTGAGAAATATTTGTTCAGCATGAGAATGAAGCCCAACAAACAAACAAACAAAAGAAGAAGAAGAGCCCACAATGTCTTGCATTATATACATACTATAGCATACCCATTTGAGCTTTCCATCTTCAACAGCTAGGTGTTCCGGGGATACCTCCAGTGACTTATAATCCCTAACATTCTGTGAATGTATACCCCCCTCATTACCAGATCTTTCACTTTCGTAAATGCACTGTCGATCAAATTCATGTACCTCAGATTGCGTTGGAGATATATTTCAAAGAGCATCCAGAATTTCAGCTTAAGAAAGACCACAATTGCAAAAGGGATGCATTGTATGCATAGTATATAATAGCCTGTCCTGCTAGGAATGTCAAGACAAAGATAAAGCTCAACCACAACATGAAAGCTATGCGACAATGAAAAGTTAAGCTAAATTTTAGAACATGGATACAATAACTGGCAATGGCTCACATACTATTTTATTTTATTTATGGATGCTCTTTAACTGCTATGGTTCTTAGTGTCCCATTCTATATTGGGTGTGAAAGACTGAAAATTTTGCTCAGAGGCCTCTTTATCAGGCTTGAGGTTCTTTTATGTGCTGTAAATCTATGACACGGGACCACCAGCCTTACTTCCCTTCCAAAGGAAGCCATGCTAAGGATTTTTATGGCCAAAAAAATCCATCGCCCTATCCTGGGTTTGAACCCATTACCTCAGGATATATAATCACTTCATAGTTTGTGATCATATTCATATACTATACTACACTGAATTAGAAACATGTTTGTTGTACAATGATGCTTATTTTCGATTCTAACTATGCAATACATGTCGGAAGAAATGCGGGTAAATAATCGGTCAATTGACCACCTGTGGGAACCAATGGTAAATTGCTACTATTTAAGAAAGTGATGCCCGAAATACAAAACAAATATTGGTTAGCTAACCTCACTGAAAGGGAATAAAAGTCACAAAACCAAAGTAAAATACTTCCAAAAACAGTGACAATATGAATGTTCAAAACACAACAGCAGTCAATTGACTGCCATCAGGTGTTCTAGTGTTAGATATTTTCAAAGGGAGAAACAGATAAAATAATGTATGAATGAAAAAATGTAAAAGTGAATTTTCTTTTTGAAACTTTTTTTCTTTTTTAAGATTATTACTCAAACTCATTATATATTATTTAATATAAGAAAGTAATAAATGAAACAAGCACATAAATAATAATCATAATACACTATTTAGAGTATTGCATATATACCAGTACTGTTATTCATAATTTAAACAAACAAAATTCAGAGCATTAGTTTTAAAAAATCTTAAATTTTGCTTTGCATCTGATTTTTTTTTACACAGTCACACACTAGTAGATTATATGCACTAAGCACAGAAATGCTGTTCTTATTTGGACTCTACAGTGATACAAATTGTTCTGTAATTCCTAGTGCTTGAATTGCCTCATGCACACTGGGAATACTTTAATTGTTTTTAGTCTATTTTATCACCGCTATCACCAGTATCTTTAGATACAACTTGGGGAAGAATAACCTTACCCAACTCTATTGTTAACATGTGCCAGCAATAATGTGTTCCAAAAATATTGATGCATATGCCCAACATGCTTACCATTTTGTGCTAAAACAGCAAGGATACAGTATACAGAAACTGTGCATAATATATTCTTAACATAGCATAAACATAATATATAAGTGAGTAAGTAAATGAATATATTTTGTACATGGAAACCAGAAAAATGTGACGTATTAATGAGAAAACATAAAATGAGAAACCTATAATTGAGCTAAATGTTAATGGACAAATGAAATTGCAGGCTTTTACAGCCATTGTTCACATTAATTTGATTGTCTTCCAGTGAAGGCCACATCACATTTGATAAAACTACTGACATTTCACTCTTCATGTTGATGACTTCTGGGCAATGTAAGTACAGTTAGTACACAAACTTTGATCAGGTTCCTGGGGACCAACATTCCTCAAGAGCACAATACCACAGGATAGCTTTCAGTAGTTGCTCAGATTTCTCCAATTTGGTGAGAAGTTGACCCGAGCTGAAAGACTGCCAACTCACAAGTTTATTTTTGTATCTAAAATTTGGAATAGGTTTATGGAAAACTAACATTTTTTATCATCCAGGGGAAAATAATATTATTAATGAATAATTACTTCCAAGCAAAACAAGTTGCAACTTTACCCAATGTATATCCAACAAGCCTATTAAATGCAGTCTGAAGTTTTGAATGACTGCAGACATGACATAAAAAATACCGCATTTACGCGTATCTAATGCACACCTTTTTTGACCAAATGTAGTACCCAAAATCATGGTGCACATTAGATTTGCTGACGCATTAGATTCAAGTGTAAATCCATTCTGTAGAATGCCAGTAACTTCTTTCAGCTTTTTCGTTTATTAAGTCACAAAGGATTGCTGGAGTTAACAAGCATTCTGGAAACTCGCAACAAGCTAGCCGCTCATTTAGCATTGGCCTATTAATAAAGCGCTTTTAGTTACCATATGGAGGGCAAGAGCAAACAGAGAAGAACATCTTGTGATTGATGCTTCTTTAAAGTGTAAAGTAATCCTTTATGCTGAAAAAAATGGTAATATAAAAGCACGAAGGAAGTTCAATGTATCAGAGAGCAATGTTCGCTTGTGATGAAAACAGAAATTGGCATTATTTGTTACTAAAGCTAGTAGGAAGAAATTTACGGGTCCTCACAAAGGAAGACATCCTGAAGTTGAAGAAAAAGTGTTGGAATTTTGCGTGAAAGGAGGAAGAATGGGCAACCTGTGACTAGTGAGACTATTCAGAAGAAAGCTAAAGAGGAGGCTAAAGTTCTTGGTATTCCGAAACAAGAGTTGAAGACTAAGGCTTTGTTATTAAATAAGTCACCTAACAATAGGGCACACTCTATAATCTAATGGTTTATATGTACGGTAAATCTGTTGTTGCATTAAATATATTTAAATAAAATACCTATTATCTATTTTCTGTCATTGATGCACTTTACATTTGATACAAACCCTTTTTTTTATAATTTTAAGTTTCAAATATGGGGTGCACATTAGATTCACATAAATACATATCTATAATACAATGTCATACCTAAGTAAGGAAGATGCCTGTCCCAATAATAAAACTGTAGTGAATTATTATTTTACGCCTTATAGAAACATTTATAAATCGAGGAAGAAACACGATGACAAACAACATCTTCACATCTCTTCAACTTACTAAGAAGCTCTAACAAAAGAAAACACTATTTGTGGGAACAATGAACAAATTCATTATAACATTCCTCCTGAAGCAAAAAAGGTAAATGCTCTATTCCACTCCACTTTTGTCTTGTGATCAATTGATGGCAGAGATTGTCCCTTGGCTGTTTTACCAAACAAAGAGACAAAACTGTTCTACTCTTTAGTAAACTGCTTACTGACATGGCAGTGAGCAAAGAAGGTACCCAAGAAAAACCCAGACCTTCTACAGTAACACTTTCATCAATCAGATGACTCATAAACACATAAATAAAGTAGCATGCAGGAGATGGCCAATGCATATCATCTAAAATATGCTGGACATGGTAGCAATCAGCAATCAATAATCAATAATGGTAATAATAATAATGCATGGTCATCTATGTGAAGTAAAAAACACAAAAAAAAGGAAAGAAAGCTAAGCCTTCAGCTGGTGAATTAATTGAAGGGGAGGGAAAACACAAGAACAACCAAAAAATTAAGTAAGTGCAAATCAGTTTGTGTAAAGGAAATAAGGTCATTGATTATTGACTTTTGTCAGAAATACCACAAAGGTGTGTACAAAAGGCTTGTTTTGGCATATTAAATTCCTAATATTTGTATAAGTTTCTAGAATGAAGCAAATGTTCATTAAAAGTTCTCAACTTTTTATTCATAAAATACTGAAAATTTCACTTAAAAATGAAATCATATTAGGTTGCACTTATTTTTATTCATACCAGGCTAGTATAATTCCAATGTATAACGGGTCTTAGATGGAAGTTTGTGTAGTATTAAAATTTATAACTTGCACAATTTTATGACACACCCATAAATGACTTTTGTTACTAGTTTTTGAAATATCACATGACATGTTTATTGCACAGAGAATGGAGAACAAAGTGGCAGAAAGTGAGAGTGGGTAATGCAGAGAAAAAGATATCCGCAGTAAGCATAATGATGTGAGCTAAGTTGCAGACTCTGCTAGTATATTATAAATCTTTGTGGCTTTGTTTTTATCCCATGTTTTTATTATAATGCTGTAGTAAAATTGTATGGACTTGCGGCTCATAAGCTTGTCTTTGTATATCTTTCATATAATGCACTGTATACAGTAATAATTTTGTACATGGATGTTTTGATATCCTAGTGTGGTGTGTCCCCCAAATATGACAGCTGAGCACTACTTTATACAGTGCCTTTGTTTTATGCCAAGGATGCGGATAGTGTAAATGTATACTCCGCACACAGTCTACTATAGTGCAGGGTTTTCTGTTCCGTAACTCTCATGTTACTTATGCATGAGTGTTAGTAACATATATGTAATGACTACTAAACTTGTTATAAGTGTTGTTGAAAGTGGTGTCTATCTGTGCGAAAACTTTCTTGACACACATCGGATGAAATTACCATTCACATGCGTAAGTTCTTCTTGGATAATGCTTATAATTTTGCTTTTATATTGTCCTTATATTCATCTATGGTGTGGGGATTGTTCCTTTAAACTTTATTTTTTAGCATTTGGTGATACCAGTGTTCTAAATTTATTGGCCAAACATCTCACCGTGTCTCTACCCAGAACTGGTTAACCAACAAATTGCTGCCGAAATTGTTTACACTCCTGTCTACATGATTCAGCTTTCATGTATGTATCGTACATAAAAATACACTGCTCAAGCATGAAGTTGTTGGCAGGCATTTCTGTAAACTAATAGGAGAATAACATTCCTAAGTAAATCGCACATAACACACGTATTGTCAAAACACTTCACAACAGGAAGACAAAACAATGATCAGCTCACAGCTGATAAATGTACCCTTCACATGTCCTGTGCCGCTGCTGCACACTGGCATAATACCAAGGTCACTGCCATCTCGGCCGATATGCATATACGGCGGTTGTGGCCTTGGCATAAAATGAAGGCACTGTATTAAAATAAGCTTTGCAACATTAATGCAAGATGATGACAGGTAATACTTACAGCATGTAGTGTATGTGGAAAAAAGGTAAAAATCTCAGATAAAGGAGTATGTTGTGGCGGTGGTGGTGGTGGTGGTGGTTGTAGCAGACGGTTTCTTAATGCATGAAATGAAATAATGCAAAATTATAAAACTGGCAACCAAACCGAACCATCACTGGAAATGTAATCATGCTGACTGCCTAAAACCAATTAACATAGACGAGATAATGAAGGTGGTGACCAGCAGTATCCACTGTCAGGTAACTGAAATACAAAATTGGTGAAACAAGAAGTCATGAGAGTTCAGGAAGCTGCAGACGTTATGAATGATCAATTTAAAAGCTTCAAGAATCTGATAAGTGAGATTAGCCCAATACATTTGCAAGAGATTAGAATAAGACTGGTATTGAAAGAAGAAGAAGAAATAGGATAGACAACTTCAAACAATTCTCAAGAATAAATAACTTTATCATAAATAGTATCCCCAAAACTACTGGCGAAGATGATTGCAACATAGTGTGCAGTTTGGTGTGAGTGTTGCATGTTCCAGTTTTAAAAATACTGATATTGAACAGATCCCAACAAGGAAACCAGGCATGTGCAACCCTATCATAGTAAACTTTATAAATAGATGGAAAAAGATGATCCTGCTAGCAAGAAAACTTGAAAGATTTATCACAAATGAGTTGGCTATGGAGGTACAAGTTGTAATGTGTACATCAACAAATATTTGACACCCTTCTAGGACTCTCTAGCTTAAAAAGCTAGAAATCTAAAGCAGGGGGAGAAACTACTGGCTACCTGAGTATCTAGTACCAAGTGCTTGTGTGGGTTAGTGAAGGAGAAATCATTGCATGAGCTGAAAGAAATGCTGTCATACAGCGCAGAGGTTAATATTAATGTTATCCATCATATCATGGTTACAGCTGAAGAGTTGTACTGTTATTTTCACAGGCATCTTGCATGCTATTGGAATTTAAATATTAAGCTTGTTTTAAAAATAGTATTTGTAAATGCTCAAAGTTTACAAAGTAAGTTTGAAGATCTGCAAACTCTGATACACCAAATTAATCAGGTAGATGTTATATTTTTACATGGTACATGGTTTAATGAAGAGGAAACAAATCTCTTTAATATAGAACTAGGGTTGCCAGCTCATACCATAACTATGGAGCATACAATAATTTGAACATTTCTATGATGTATGATACTGGCCAAACATACAATAATATTTCTCTCATGTTAATCACCACAGCGAAATGAAATGAATCTTGACAATACCTTCTTCATCATGGTAATGGCATTATTGAATGATGCAACCAAACCTGAAGCTGTAGATAAAATCAAAATAAAAGAATTTGCTTCTTCCTTACATTGATATTGCATTCTTTCATGATGCAACAGTACCAGATCTCAACTCTTGACTTTTTGACATGATATTTCTGCTGCAAACAGCAGACCTATAAGATTATTTTTTTAGTAATTTTTGTGCCTTTTGTTATTGTATTTACAGTCCAATTGTTAGTCGTGAACTACAATACAGATATTACTGTTGAAACTGAAATTAGGATTGTATTTGTTATTGCATTTGGTAAAATGTGTGACTCAGGAAGTGAGAATGATGATGAAACTGTGGGCAACAACAAAAAAAACAAAAAACAAATTAGGGGTGATAGTTAAACAAAATCAACTTAAAGTGATTTCATTGTTTCATAGCAATGTGTCTTGAATGAGTTATTTCTTAAGTGGGTTTAATGAAAACTAAAATTCGGAATTGACTAGCACTAGGCACAGTAAATGGGGTTATTCTGTCATCTCAGTTTGTGAAATAATGTGGTGGGTCTGAAAACTTCAAGGCACTGAGAAAATGTTAAACTCTATGACAACAACAAATTTGTATGCTGGCGCAGCAGTTCAAAATGAACATGATGGACTTTCTGATGGATGGATCTGGAAACACATGCGCTAATCCTGGTTGTCATCAATACTGTAAGTACTATAAAAATGAACATTATTATCGTCAGCATTACTTTATTATTATTATTATTATTATTATTATTATTATTATTATTATTATTATTATTATTATTATTATTATTATTTGTTTAGATGTACAATAATCTGAGGAAACCATTGTTGGAGAACTTCAACATAAATATCTTAAATAACTGGGATAGTGTATTGAAAGGTTAGTATTTGCCAATCCTATGGTTTCACTTTGTGTAATAATTCTCCCACAAGGCATAGCACAATGCTCATTAATCATATTTGGATAAATGACGAAATGTGAACTCCTGCATTAAAAAATATAAATTCAAGTTTTAGCGACCATAACATTCTTATCATATCAACAAAAGAAAGTATACCCGAATTCTTGTGACATAGAAAGCTTTCATACAAAAAACTTTATTGACTTTAATAAACTTAATTCATTATATTGGGAAATGAGAAATCTGATTTCAGATGCTTATAACTAGAGCCCAGATTTGTATGCATAATCAAATAGTTATATATGCATGCAAATTTGCATAAACAATTTAAAAATTAGGCACCATAATGTGCAAAACAAATGAACAAAATTCAAGTAAACTGTGTTTTGGGTAACCTTACATCATTCATGGATGTTACGGTAGATAAGGGAAGTTGTCAGATTTTCTTGTGTGAAGCTCCTGAGTCTGGTTTATATACTGAAAATGTTCTTTCTATATCACATGTCTCAGGTTATGTGAAAAACACCAGAACTCTTCTTCATAAAATTCCTCTTCTGTTAACAATTTTTTCACCATCACCAGACAACATTTTGCTAATTTCACAGATTGTTCTGTGACCAGGAATTTATTTAACATCTGACTAACCTTACTGAATGCAATTTTAGCAATGCCATGAGTTTCTGAAGACAATACATTTGAAATCTGATCTATCAGAGAAAGTAAATACTCCAAAGAATCATTTTGAGCCTCCAACTGTGTTATAATTTCAGATAAATTGGAAAAGCAGTTATGAATGTAAAATACTCTTGAGCTATCATAATGCTAGCTCGATCTTTTTCATTTAAGGAATCTAACACCATTTTCACTAAACTGAAATGTTCCGCAAAGTATGACATAGACTGTAACCACTTACCTCAATGAGTTAAAACTGGCTCAAGAGGTAAAGGCACTGTTGGAAATAGTTCACAAAATGTTTGAACTCGAAGTGACACCTTCACAAATACTTCAAAATAGGAGATAAGTAAGTCCACTTGTTTATATTCAGCTCTAATATGTTCAGAGACATGATGTAAACCATGTGGAAGGCAAGTCAGTTGAATTAATTTGGGATAAAGAACTTTTAATCCAGCTCCTACTTCAACCATTTATGGAGAACCATTATTAAGAAATAATAATACATTATCATACTTTATTCCACCTGACCACAAGAAAGCTAAATGGTCAATGGAGAAGTTTCTAACCATGCTATGATTTATCCAGTCAAGCATTTGGGTATTCAAGAAAAATGATTTACCACCTGCTTTCATTGGACCAACTGCAGCACTAGAAAAACACTATATCCTGCTCCATTTGATGTTTCAACAATAGAAATCTATATTTATTCATATTTCAATGTTTTTCATATTTTAGCAATTTGACACTGTGGTACTAGCTTTTGCATAATGTAGACTCAACCAGACTCTTTTTTTTGTGTATTTTGTAAGAAATTCCAGAGCTGTGCATTATTCAGTTTCCATTTTGGAATGTTGACACTTACTAAAGCTAAACATAAGTCTTTAGAAAAATCATCACTTGATCTTAATTGTTCTCCTACTTGTAATCAAATGCAGATTTAAAGTAGACTTCCTCTTAATCCTGTCCTTATGCTGCATAAATGTGCTGCACAACTTCAAATTATGTATTTGCAGAAACTCTCTTTTCACATACCAGGCAAAACAATATCTAAAAGTCTTCACTAAAAATATTATTTCAAATTTAGTTAAATTTATTTAGAAACTTTTTAACAATGAAGCCGAGGTTTTATTACTTAAACATCTGGAGTCAAATTTGAGACACATTTGCTTCACTTACTCTGTTATTACACAGGACATGCTTCAGAAGCCTTTGCTTCCATCTTCAGCTCTAGATCGACCGGAGGCACTTGTGTCGTCTTTAATCTGGTCTCTGCTAGATGGTATGATGAAGCTGGTGTAGGTGTCTGGAGGCAAGATTTAAAACTTCAAAATGTTCTGTTTATATTTATAGATGAAAATTTGTTTCCTATACAGCAAGTTCTAAAGGACAGTTTACTTATTTTGAATATTCTGTACTTGTATCTAATACACGGTTGATATCCCAAAAGTGTGCTGCGACTGCTGATTGGTCTGTGTGTTTATATTGTATGTTCTGGATGTATTTTTGATGCTGATGTTTATGTTTTGTTTGATTTTTCCAATATATATCTCATTGCACTCCTGGCAATTTATTTTGTAAATTCCTAGTTTGAAGGTTTTTGTTACCTGGTGTTTGGGAGATGCCCTTGACAGATTTCTCAAGCTTTGGGGGGGATGAGGATAAAATTATGTTGTGCTTTGAGAAGACATTTTGAAAGCTGTTGTGTATTAATGGATGGAATGTGTTTTTTAAATTTTATTCCGGTCTTCAAATGGTGTCAGGTTGATTGCATGGACTTTGTGAACAAAATATTGAGTAAACTACTGAGTCAAAGTGTACAAGTTAATGGAGTGGAATGACATATGCTCACTTTTCATATGAATAAAACCTGTAGCTGAGTAGATGTCACTACTTGGTCAACCCAAGTATTTTGAGTATCTGGTAATCATACTGGTCCAACTGAATTCACAGTTTGTTTATGTTGAGCATTTAAAATGACAGGTCATGGGGGGTGGTTACCTGCCTTCCTGGAACTATTTACAAATAACTTCATAAATATCAGAGATTTTTTAAATTCTAGAATCATGTATAGATTCGGGCCATGTAGTATCGACACTAGCGAACTCCTCTGCTGCTTTGCCTGAGCATTAACGCTAGGGATAAGTACTTAAGTTCTTCTTTCACTTTCTTGTATTTGTCTTCATATGAGCTTGGTTTATGAATTAACATGTGTGTACAATCAATTGCCCTTATGGCCCAAGGAAATACAATTGTTCTTGTCACTGTATCTGAGCATTTTACATTTCAACAACAGAAGTTGGAAAACTTAATCCACTAATTGGCCTTTCTGTCAACTGCTGCCAATACTTCTGAAAATATTTTGACACAGTGCTGCTATCTACACCCAAGAAATCTATCCAACTTTTTTTATTAATCCTGTGACAATAAATGAAATAATGAATATAATAACTAAATTACCAAACAAAGTTACTAGTGGGTGGGATGAAATAAATACACAAATTCTTAAGCAATGTAAATATGTTCTTGCAAGTCCTCTTGAGCATCTCATTAACTATTCCATTGCAAGAGGGCAATTTCCAGACTGCCTAAAATTATCTATTGTTAGGCCCTTACATAAACATGGTGATACCAAAGATATAAATAATTATAGGCCAATTGCATTAACATCAGAACTAGCCAAAATCTTTGAAAGGGTTATACTGAAGCGACTGATATGTTTCTTAGATAAAAATAATATACTTATAAATTCGCAACATGGATTTAGGAAACACTTCTCAACAATCTCGGCCATTATGGAATGCACAAGCAATGTAATTAATCACTTGGAAAACAAAGAAAATACTGCAACGCTATTCTTTGACCTTACTAAAGCGTTTGACTGTGTGGATCATAATATCCTAATAAATAAACTGGAAGCATATGGAATTAGGGGCTTAGCTAAAGATCTAATTACCTCATACCTTATTGGCAGGAAACAAGCAACACAAATATATTATAAACAAGGGCAGTTAACAATAAAAAATACATCACAATTTGAAACAGTAAACTATGGGGTTCCGCAAGGTTCTGTGATGGGCCCTCTCCTATTTATATTGTATGTGAATGACATACCTAACTATGGGAACAGTAAAGCAATTTCGTATGCAGATGACACGACAATGGTATGTTGGGGCACCTCTATAGGAGACTTAAATAACACAATGGCACAAACTATTCAAACACTTTTTAAATACTTTGGGGATAATAATTTAAAATGCAACATGTCTAAAACAAAATTAATTCAGTTTCAGTTAGGGAACTTAAATAATGAACACGACCCTATACAAATATTGAACTACAACATAAATGCTACAAATAAACATAAATTTTTGGGTATTATAATGGATCCAAAACTTACATGGACGGAACACATTCAATATATCTGTGGGAAAATCAGTAAATCTCTGTACTTGCTTAGGCACTTTTCCAACCTTCTTGAAGAAAAAGAACTAAAAATGATCTACTATGGTGTCATTTTTCCCCATCTGATTTATGGGCTTGAGATCTGGGGGTGCAGCGCAAAATCTAATATGGAAAGAGTATTGATATTACAAAAGAAAGCAATTAGAATAATGTTTCACCTGAACTATAGGGATTCCTGTAGGCAATATTTTAGGGAGAAGCAAATTTTTACAGTTTTTTCTTTATATGTTTACAGAGTAATAACTTATGTGTTAGGGAAGGATAATTTAAGAAATAGTGATATACATCATTATAACACTCGACATAACAATAATTTCTTCAGACAAGGTTTTAGAATAAGGTGTAGCATTAAAGATCCAAGTGTAATGGGGTTAATTCTGTACAATAAGTTACCAAATTCGGTAAAGCAATTTGAATCAAAAAGTACATTTAAGAAGGAGCTTAGAAGATATTTAATAGATAAGGCTTTGTATACCATTGAAGAATTGTAATTAATAAGTAAATTGTCTAATTGTATTGTGGAATGTACATATGTAAATATTTGTAAAATGGAACTGACAATGTCAGAAACTGCTTGCAGTCTATTGGCAATAAACGCATTACATTACATTACATTACATTACTAACACCAATTTGAAAGCCCAAATCAATCAATTAACACAGGAATATTTTCATTCTCAAATTGTTGCTTAACACAGAAGCTCTTGTTTCCAGGTACTCTCCTAAGGAGTGATTCGTCAACTATTCACCATTCTGTATGTTAAATTGATATAGATTTATAATCAACTATATGGCTTTCTCTTCATAACCTGTACACCTTTTCCTTTCTTTTATAAACCCTCTACAGATATTGCACCATTGAACTCACAACTGGAGTCTGCTACTGAGGTACCTCAGAAAAACTCAACTCTCGACTCCAAGAAGCAAGTGTGAGTTGTTTTTTTATTCACACAAACCAGCACCTTCCACTTGCTGACTAAGTGCATCTTATCTTTGACTCAAGGACACAGAGTCAAAGCTTTGGCTACGTGTTCGTTTATTCTCACCAAATTCAGTCAAACTTCACATTTTGTGAGTTTTGAGCCTCAGCTCAATTTTATTCACACCACTCATTGCTAATTTACTTATTTATTCTGAAACAATTAATCTTTCTGACTACCATTTGTTGGATGGCCTTCTGAAAACATAGCATATTCTAGCCTCTCAAAATAAATAGAGTTTGAAAACTCTGTTAAGGGCACCTCCCAAAGACCAGGTAACAAAAACCTCAAAACCAGGAACTGACAGAATAAGTTTCCAGGAGTGTAACACATCCAGAATATAAACATAAACAGACAAATCAGAAGTTGCAGCACACTTTTGGGGTACTAACCATGTAATATATACAAACAGAGAACTGCTAAAAGAAGTAAATCATCCTTTAGAGCTCTCTACATGGGAAAAAAATATCAACCATAAACAGAAATGCAGCAATATGAACTTCTGATCTTGCCTCCAGACATATGCACCAGATTCAGCATGCCATCTTCCAAAGACCAGATCAAAGATGACACCAGTGCCGCCAGTCAACCTACAACTGAATATGGAAGAAGCAAAGGCTTCTGAAACATGCCCTGTGTAATAACAGTAAGTAAAGCAAGCATGTCTCAGATTGATTCCAAATGTTTAGTAGCTTCCAAACTAGATTACATATTTATGTAACAAGCAAATTGTGATGCTTTTGTGGAGACATACCTCAAACCAATGCACTATTCAAATAAATAACTTCCATAATTACCATGTATTGACACGAAACTGAGCTTTGAGCAAACAAGTTTATATACTTCGTGTGAGACAGAAAACTGGGAAGTACTAAATCATGTGAAGACATGACTAGTACTGTTCATTATTAAGGATCTAAAATTAATGTGTAGTTAAGTTTCCTTATTTATGGGAAATTCAGCACTTATTTCAAGTTGTTATCGTTCTGTGTGCTGCAAGAAACTAGCACTTGAAGTACATCAGAATTGCATTTTCCAGCTAGAGAGAAGTTGATCTATCTCCTAACAGAGTGGCAGAAGATGTGCATACATCTATGGTGTGCTATTATATTGTGAAATAGCTCAAGAAGCTGATGATGTATATTAATATGAATACAATTTCAAAAGCCTGTAAAGGACATACAGAGAAATAATGAAACAATGTATTTTGAAAACAACAATTGGCTCTCAAGGGCTATAAAGAACACCTGACTCCAATAACGAAGAGATCATGTTCAACTTGTGAAGTTGCTCCATCCCTACGATAAAAATTGTGCAAAGTGTATTAATAATATGTATATCAAACATTATTCAAAGTGATTTAAATGAATCATTCAGCAGTGTAAGAGAGATAAAAACTAGAGTAGTCCCAGGGACAAATGTATTATTGTTTCTTTTGCTGAAACTGCCAACAACACTAGTAGTGCTCAGTTTTCTGCTATCATGAGATATGTTGCACAAAAGGGAGAAATTCATAAGAGATTTCTTCAACTTTAAATGTATCTGTAACTGCTGATGCATTGTACAACATTATGAACAAACTCTTAACAAATATATTTTGCTTTGGAGAAAAGTTGACTACATAAATTTTCAGTGGTATAAGCTGTGATGGCTGGTCAGTTAAACAATCTATGCTAGAGTAAACCACTCTTCCAAACACTTTTTTCATTGTTTTGTTCAGTGACTGAATATAATTGTCTCTCAGACAGCATCTCAAATTAAAGAGTACTGTATTTGTTCCTGTTAACAGCATTCTCTTCAAAATGCACTAAGAGAACCTATGCCATAAATGTGCAGATAGACCTATATTTTGTAGACATGCCAAAATTGCAATTCCCATGTAATTTTTGTTTTAACCCAAGAATATAAAAGGAAGTTACGAATTACATCCAAGAATTTTCTAGAGCTGATGAGAATATGGATCAAGTTTTTCACAGGAGTTCAGGGAATTAGAACAATGGCGCGGAAGTGTTTTTTGCTTTTTCTGAGTTACGGAACACACATATGCAGGTTTGTACAGAGATAGCATTCAGAGGGGAATGCTCATTCTGGAATAACTAAAGCACATGAAGTCAGCATACCTTCATTCTGTGGTCACCTTATCCATGTGAAGGGAGATACAAACTGGGGCTAAATTGTCATACTTTTGCCCCCATTTGTGTCGCTTTTGCCCGCATTAGGTCTTAGTTTTGCCCACCTAAATTAGGAATAAGGAAGTGAAAAGTAATGAAATTAATTATCTTAGGAGTGAGTTTAGAACATGATGTGGTCTCTCCAATATCTGGTGCCCACCTACCTACCCGTTTTAGGAGTTTCACTTATATAGGCAAATAGCGTGAGGAAATCAACAAACGTAGCCATTTTTCCATGCAAAGTGGGTACTGCCAACCTAAATAATTAGTGAAATGCACTGAATATGCGATGTGCTGTTGTTTTGTGAACGTGAATCATAGGAGTTTTAGACGCGCAGATCCCTGGGCTACGCTTTGAGGCTGAGGGCCCTCAATCTCTCGGCTACGCTTTGAGGCTGAGTATCTTACCGGCTTCGGTGGCATTATTCATATGTTGCCAGCATTACGTAGAGCAGCGTAAGACCTAATGCGGGCAAAAGTGACACAAATGGGGGCAAAAGTATGACAATTTACTCCAAACGGGATTACTGAACAGGGTACATAGAGGTTAAGTTCTCCAACCAGGTCGGTTAACCATTAGGTTATGAGGTGACCCACTCAGAGTTCCACATTTACTTAGCTATAACCACAGGAGGCACTCAGTAACCATCTAGTACTACTTATGAATAAATATATGCAGTAAATATATAAGTGGAGTGACCCAATCACTGTTGCCAACCAAGGTATGGAATTATAATTTAATTACTTATAATTTATATAACAGGTACAATGTGGTACATTAAACCTAAAGGTATGAAATAATTCAATTCATAATATAACAATGAGATTATTGTGCATCAATAAGGGTTTAGGCCCCCCTGCATACGCCCCTGCAACAAAACACAAACAGTATAAAGGCCCCCCCACCTGTGTACGCCCCTGCAACTAAACGCCAACAGTATATTATGGGTTTGGATCACTAAACACCTTAAAACTTCTGTATTCTAAATACCTGATATATTAGTAGTACGTTCTTGCCATTTAGTTGAGTGTGAAGAAATTCGCTAACTACTCAATCGTTGACGTTCCCTTCATAGTGCAGTTTAGTCTAACGGATGTATCACAATTCGATTAATGGTATCCTGAATTCCACCAAAACCACTGAGCTTTGTAAATTATGTTAACGTTTCGTATAAGAAATTCGGAAACGCAACAGAAATATCACGTCCACTTTCACAAACTTTTATAACTTGCGCTTGCAGAAAGGCAACCGAAGTTGCCCGACGAAGTTCGAGCGAATGCCGAAAATAAACGAAAGGGAACGATCTTCCAGTTCAAGGGGGAAGGTGTCGCGACATCTGCCATGCTGATTGCTGAGGCTTGAAACTAAACTAAGATGGAAGTCAGCTAATAAAATAGCAATGCCGAAAATATAAAAATAAACCAGAATTTTCGTATCAACGAGCAATTGTGTAAATGTAGGAGTTTATAGTAATACCTTATTTAATATTGAGTACCAAATAACGCGCATTCGATGTTTAAAACTGGAACATGACCTGAAAACCTAGTAAGGTAGAAGACAGCTTATGAATCGAAAGTTTAGTTGGTTTTTATGAAGAATTGAAATATATATATATATATATATATATATATAACGAAAACAAGCTAACCTTAAATATAAACTATACTTAGTATGTTAAGGTGTTAAAATGTGTGTTTGTGCTATTTAGTGTTGAAATGTGTTCAAATTAGGGACTGTATTTCGAAAAGTTTATTTTTATGGATTGCACACTAATATCGTAAAACGAACAAGAGAACTCATGCTCAAAGGGTATGTCTGATACCTATTTCAATTTTGAATGTGATGTTATGATAATATTTTGGGATCCATAGTTTGATTTTGGATGTGTATTAGTGTTGTGCTCAAACACTATTTCCTGCTGTTATACCAAATAAATAAATAAATAAATTAGGACATAATGCTCTTTTCATTGCAAAATAACTTAAAGCAAAATGTCGGCATATTCTTTTGCTGCTTTCAATTAGTGCACGGTGCAGACAGTCTTTGAATGCGTTATGTTTTCTCAGCGGGAATAACACACGAAGAAAAACAAGAAGAAGAAAAAACACTACTAACAACTGCGCATCGCATTTCTGGTGGATTTTCATTTATGTTGGCAGTTCCCACTATACCTCTTCAACGAAAAAATGGCTACGTTTGTTTTGTTTCGTACGCGATTCACCTATATAAGTAAAACACCGTCGAAGGGTGGGTAGGTGTGCACAAGCTATTGAAGAGGCCACATCTACTTCTAAACGTAACCTAAACGTAATCTTCCGTGAATTCATAAACCTAAGGTTATATAATATCCCTCGGCTACGCTCTGTGGTCGAAGTTGCGGCGCTTTGGTGGCATCAATTATTCATATGTTGGCAGTATTGTGTTAATGAAGCTTGTGACATAGAGTGACATCTGCTGAGCTAGTGTTTTGCATAGAGTGACATCTGTTGGAAATATACGACATCGTCGTCATCGCTGTGCGGGCCACAACTAAAGCAAAATGTTGGCATTTCATAAACAGAAAATTCTCCATATGTACTGTATATCCTTGGGAATTTTTTTGTCAATCTGGGTAACTCGGTTAAGCGCTGGCCTTGGAAGCACAAATAGTTAATAAAACTTGTGTATTACCACATTATTGCTGAATGATTTCTACATATTGAAATGTAGCTACCATATTTATGACAAAACACCCAACTTAAATTATATAAATGTGTAATATGTATTGCATGGCAAAATATCTGCTGAAATAGTTATTCTTTTTTAAGTATCTACTTTATTTACATACACCTCATTTGTGAAGTCATAGTGGGAGCTGGCTTGTAAAACAACTTCTTGGTTTCATTATTTGATAGTATTGAGTAATGCTATCTCTGTTTTAAATGTTGTCTCATATTCACACTTCTAATTGGGCAGCACTATGGCCTCTCACAAAAAAAGCCTGGATTCAATCCTAGGGATCAGAGGTGGGATTTTGTGGTAGATAAAATGGCACTTAGAATGAATGTTCTCTGGTTTTCCCCACCATAATTCCATCAATTGCACCATCTTCATCCCCCCTCCCACCAGTCTCCAATCTCTGTAAACCTGTGAAGTTAAAAGGGACATTAAAATTAAAAATACTATGGAGGACAGAGAGCAATACCAATGAACGAGTGTCTCATCCAGCCCCCAAATTTATAAACCAGCATGTGCTGTTACATTCTTTCTGCAGTCAACATATGAAAAAACAATTAATACTGGCACACTAAATGACATGTTAAAGTGATTGACAATTATGAAGATTGGGTGTGATATGGTTAAACACAAAGAGACATTGTTATTGTTTAGTCATTGCATTCACATTCATATTTAATAATACTGTATAATACATTTGTATGGTATTTTAAGGAACATGTGCCTACATTAATATACATTTGAATGGTTAAACACAGAGACATTGTTATTATTTAGAGACATTGCATTCACATTCATATTTAATAATACTGTATAACACATTTGTATGGTATTTTAAGGAACATGTGCCTACATTAATATACATTTGAATGGCCTACCCAATTAAAATGTTCATTAAATTCTAACCTCTTGAATGTCTGGTATTACAATCTATTGGAATGATCTTATAGGTAATTGCACTTAAGTCACTTATGCATACACAAAGCCAGTTCTAGTTAATAAAACTTACAGTTATTGAATAGAAAATACACTTTGATTCCTTTTCCTGGGAAAGGTTCTATATATAACATTTGATATAACACAGTGGAGGTCCTACAGCACATGGGAACCTTAAATTTATTGACAGGTCATATGGGAAAAAAGCAAATTGAGCCCATACAGTGATGTTTGTTTGTTTGTGTTTGTTCATTTGGTTCCACTGTGAGCAATGCTCAAGGGAAATTGAACACATCATACAATTATGAAGTATGCAGAGTAAGTAGGAATATACCCAATGCCAAGAACAGCCTTTGGGGGGGATGTTCCCCTCCCCATCATGTCTTATCTAAGAGAGAAAAATTTGTAAACCATCACCATTTCAACAGTAAACTTCTCTACATGCATTACAGTAGGACAACAATAGCAAATAAGTGTTAATCACCATCACATGCAATCTGCCCTACATAAAGTGCTTACATGAGGTTGATACTATTATGATGATTAATTCACTTTGAATAAGCTCGAAATTATAACTTTATACTTTGTTATGCTTAAATTTCAATTTCCCATGTAATTTCTATTACCTTGAAGACATGTTTGAGAAAGACATCACTTGAAACGAGAAATTCTCATTATTACTGCATGGGTATTATTTGGGAGGACAGTATACAGGGTGGAAGGTACTGCTTGAACCGTACGTTAATCATGGATTCTATATAATGAGTAGTGCGAATATGTCCAATACAACTTTTGTCATTAAACCTACAAAATTGAAACACAGTGTTTTATGTTCCCTGTGCCTGTGTCTATTAGCCATTTTATTACAGTTCAAGCAATATCTTTCACCCTGTATAAGAAAACATTTAGAAGATGGTGGAGTTTGCATATACATAAAACATTATAACATATAAAACTGGGATGCAACAGATCCATCTATCCCATTGACTTTTTTGTGTAGCCCATTTTCCTCTGTTGCTTAAATTTACCAGTTACACAAGAGTATACAAAATCCCTTTCGAATGAAGAGGACTTCACAAGCTGTTCCCAGAAAACTAAAAATAAACATTTTATTTTCATGTAAATATCTTGAATACAATGGCATTTTAATCAAAATCGTTTGAGTCATTTTTCAGGGAAAAAAATGGAGAATTCTTCCGTGTAAAGGGTTATTTTGGGTGGGGAATTTTCTTGAAAATCTTTGTGTCACATCTTTGGAAGGTACTGAACTTAAACCGATTTGTACTATGTATGTACAAATTCCTGCTTTGAAACGCATGGCTTTATGTATTCACTTTCAATTGCCAGTCGAAATGCGCGCGCCAACTTTCCACGTTACGTATTTGACCACAGCCAATGGGAGCAAAATGTGCCGGAATGGACTACCTTCCCCCTTGAACTGGAAGATCGTTCCCTTTCGTTTATTTTCGGCATTCGCTCGAACTTCGTCCGACAACTTCGGTTGGCTTTCTGCAAGCGCTAGTGTTGGAAGAATTACATGGCCGATCATGGCCGATAGCCTCTCTACATAGTTTCGTTGTGCTGGTGTGTTTCGTCTTTAAACTATGAGGAAGATTGAAAATCTTGATGTTATTTTTCGTGGTTTTGGAAACGT
Organism: Deroplatys truncata; assembly: GCA_030765065.1. Classification (NCBI taxonomy): domain Eukaryota; kingdom Metazoa; phylum Arthropoda; class Insecta; order Mantodea; family Mantidae; genus Deroplatys; species Deroplatys truncata. Next base: position 603,567,066 of record CM060990.1, on the reverse strand, counting down.
GATTGAGCTATTAGAAATGTGAGACAGGTATTTTAGTATTATGTCATTTCTCAGACAAATTTCTGTAATAACGTGTGGTGGCTTGGCCATCGTGTGAAACTGGCCACTGGTGGCAGTACGGTCTGGGAAATGTTAAAGTCGACAGCGGAGCAAGAGTACGAACTGTGGAGTGGGGCAAAAGTACGCACGCTTACTTTTGCCCCACTGTTTCATTTGTACAATAAATTTAATTTAAACGCTGTACATGTATTTATAATGTTGCTAATGAATATTTCTTTGATAATTCTTATCTTAAATTGTATTTCAGGGTATATAAAAGAAAAACTGACCGAAAACCATATGACAAAGCAGAAGCTAGGACAATGGCTTTTCGAAACGAAATGTTGCACAGCATCTTGGTATACCCGAAGGAGCAGTAAGAAAACGCCTTAAACTGGTATATGGTCTCTTTTACTTCATTGTATATAATCTATACTACAGACAAATATTTTAAAATTTTCTAATATAGTAGATAAAATATTAAAATGCAAAGCAAAGCAATTGTAGTTCATTTTCTAAGTTAAAAATGCAATTAAAATATGTATCTTATACCTCTGTGTATTTCTATTCTTGCAGGGTTTCGGTGTATCAATGTTGGGACGTTTTGCTGCAGTGTTTACTGAACAGCATGCGAAGGAATTGGCAGAGCTTTGCAGACTCCTTGACTCTCACTTTTATTGTTTAACATTGAAGGATTTGCGTAGGACTGGCATTTGAGTTTGCCAAGGTAATCCATCCATTTAACAAGGACAGCAAATTAGCTGGCAGAAACTGGGCACTAAAATTTATGAATCTGCACAAACTATCACTCCGTGTTTCCACCAAAACAAGTCTTGCTCGAGTTATGGGCTTTAATAAAGCTCAAGTTTCTTTGTTTTTTGATAATCTGGAACAAATGATGGATCAATACAAGTTCTTTCTATCAAGAATGTATAATATGGATGAATCAGAATAAACACTGTCCCTAACAAGACTCCTAAGGTTGTATCACCTACTGGTAAGAAAGCAGTTGGAACAATTGTTTCTACAGAAAGAGGAAATTTAACAATTGTTGTTTCGCAGTCAGCGCGGTGGAAATTATGTTCCCCCAGCCATAATATTTGCAAGGAAAAAGCTAACCAAGAACTCATGCACGGAACTCCACCAGGTTCAATCATGATGCGCTCAGACAGTGAATACATCAACAGTGAGCTATTTTCTGAGTGGCTGAAACATTTTCAGAAGCATGTAAGAGGAAGCATGGTGAATCCAATACTTCTGGTGCTAGATAACCACATATCCCATATAAACTTGGAAGCAATTGTCTACTGCAGACACAATGGTATTCATCTATTGTCGATTTCTCCCGATACTTCACATAGGTTGCAGCCCCTTCACAGATCATTTTTCAAGCCATTAAACGATCTATATTCTGCAATGTGTGACAAATGGTTACTAAATAGCCCAGGACGTGTAATAACACAATTTCAATTGCAGAGGAAAGACGAACAACAAAGAAGTAAGAGAAGTCAAAACTCGGAAGTACTGACTAGCTCACCCTTTAAAAGAAGATTGCAAATGAATCAAGCCTTAAATCATCCAGTGCTTCAAAACATGTCAAAGGTGATGTATCAAAATATGCACAAAACGATATGAGGCCCCAAAGGACCAAATGCCATTCAGTCCTACCCAAAGCGCCAACTTCAAATGAGAAAATCCACTGTCCAGGATGCGACGGGGAGTATGTTGAACCACCGGAAGAGGACCGGATTCAGTGTCAAAAGTGTGCAGAATGGTGGCATGTAGCTTTTTCCAACCATGAGGGAGGCATCATTGTAAAAATGAGACAATGAGAATATTTCAATCTTTTCTTTATTCAAATATTTTTATATTTAGGTTATCATCTTATTCTTAGATAAATGATGTTCAATATTAGTCAGACTAAGGTCCTTGATGTATTCTTATAATGTAATTAAAGTTACAGCACAAAGCATTAAAATTAAACATTTGTGTTTTCTGCGTACTTTTACCCCACCTTATGCGTACTCTTACCCCATCTATGGGGCAAAAGTTCGCATGGGTCACATTTTAATTAAACATTTATAAAACTATTTTTCACATGTAAAAACAGGTTTTAACCACTGTTTGTGATAATCGATAGAATAAATATTGCATAATAAAAATGTCACATATACTGGTTAAATAGACACCGTTGCAGAGGCCTTGAAAGTTTAAGTGCGTACACTTGCCCCGCGCTACTCTTATATGTCGTTGCTACAAAGAAGTGTATAGTTGAACAAAGGATTAATCTTATTTTATAGGTAATTGCAAATTATACCTTCGCCCTTAATGTACTTACGTACAAAAACAACTGTTTCAAACTGTTCCAGTGCCGTGCTGAATCTCGGCGATTAACATTCATATATCAATACCTGGTAGAATAGTTAGAATTTCACAATGCAAATATCTTGAAAACTTGTGACTCCATTGATAAATAAGGATGGACGTCTAGTGCCGTGAATCGCGAAAATCAAATTACTTCAGAATGCAAAACTGCTAGCACGTAATTCTTTGCACTGCGCAGTTTTCTTTCTTCTTCTTCTTCTTCTTCTTCTTCTTCTTCTTTCCCTACACCTGCGATAAGCAACATAGGCTTCTAGAATCCCGCTAAATTCTTTCCGAAAATCCGTGAGTTTCCAAGCAAATCTTTTAAATTTTAATTACTATAGAATGTAAATGGCATTTTCACTGAACTTAGAAACTAGAATACCTCCAGCAACCCACTGTATGGATTTACAGTGGCGTTCAGTTAAAACATAATATACACAGTACAAATATATATCTAATTACGGTTGCTTTGATTTCGTCAAGCAGAACTTCAATCGCCTGCATTAGATTACAGCCTCAATTGCAAAGGTTACTTTTTAAATTAACTAAGACAGTGCAAGTTTGGAAATATCATCATTATCATCATCTACGGATTCAGAGATTAGGCTCCGACAAACCGCTTTTGGCTCCAGTCAATAGAATTAGTCGGACTATCTCATTCTTGGTATTCTTAGATCTCTCTTTCAATGTGGTATATAAGCTATAAAAATGGAGGAAGATTTGAGCATCCCAGCCTAAAGCTGGTTACCATGGCCGCACTCTCTGAAGTGCCTGTGGCGCAGGGGATTGCGGGTTCGAGTCCCACCTCGAGCATGGGTGTTTGTGTGTTCCTAAATGTGTAAGTGTGTAGATAAAACGAAAACAATAACCCTAGCAGATTTGCCGTTTCTGGTAGCTTTCATTTGTTAAAAAAAAAGAAAAAAAACCTAGAACTAATGCGCCTACTAAATCTCCGGGAGGAAGGAATAAGACGAGAGTGTACGAAGGTAGGCCAGATTCTGAATCGAACCCTTGACATCCCGAATACGACACCCGGGAGCTACCTTCAAACCCATCCTGCCTTTCTTTACATATTGTAAATCATTCATTCATTTTATGTGGGAGATGCAGTTATTCCTATATTCCTCAATGTTTCCAATGTATATTCAAAATGTGTTATTATCATCTACCATTATGTGCTACAATTACTCAGTTACTTGATGAAATAAATGTAAATGACTGCCAGGAATCCCGGGAGTTTGGATAAAATATTCTTACCGCAAGAGTAGTAGCCAAGAATGGCGTGAAACGGTGAAATTGACAACCTCACTCTAGTTACTTAAAGTAATGTGCATTTATTGTTTGTACAACTCGGTACAAACAAATTCTCATATTAAGCGCATTAGGATAAGACTAGTTAACGGAGGGGATACCTATCACCACAGAGCACCAAAGTATAAGAACTGCAACCCTAGTGATAATATGGTGGAAACACGAAGGTGATCGCAGCGTGAGTAGTGATCGGGGATGGAACCAAACTATGAGAAATCGTGCTCTCGGATGATGACGTCCCTCATAGCTACTACAGCTGTATTTTTCATACCTGCCTAGCTGTCTACTCAGCTGATCATATGTTCTAATACTGTATCGCTACTGACGACTTACAAAGTTAATTACGTGAGCTTGAGTAATCGTGATTGCAATTTGAGTTATTCAAATTTCTTTTTAAAGGAGTCGATTAAAGCTCACATAAAATAACTTGTCATTGTCATCTATGGCAATACAATATTAGAACATAATTATGATCAGCTGAACACCTGACAGCTAGGATAGTATGAAAAACACAACTGTTTATTCCTGTGTAACTTATTTAAATTATCCAATAGTCGGCACATACATTGCTTTTTATATAATATTATTGGGGTTAATAGTGGTTGCTGAATGTTTCTATGCCATAATACATAATGGTCAAATTTAAATTTTTGAGTGCGAATGAGATCAAGAACCTTGCAATAATTTCTTCTGCATGCTTTCATACTAAAATCTTTTGCACTTAAACTGCCTCCATGATTTGTTTGAACTTGCAACCAACCAACAGTAGGATGTGGAATTTGACAGGAAAATTGGAAGAATAACACATGTTTGACACTTGTTATTCTATTCAACTCTCTAGATAGCGCAACACAATTTGACATATTTGCGTAACATGAATAACTTAATTCCATTTCCTACAAAGAAACTTATGCACACATTATATACAATAGTGTAGCTATTGTTTGTCATTCACTAAACCGCTATTAGCATTGCAATAAATATCATTAGCAACAGTTTCACCACACCATTTAACACTATTAATGTCATTGTCACTTTCTGTGCTCTGACTTGAATCACCATCACTGGACACAAATAGGCACAACTTAACTCCAACTTTCCATTGTGTATATCCTAGAAGTAGATAGAAACACATGTTTAAACTACCTTTAAAAGTAGGTTTCTGAAAAGAGAAATTGCTTACATTAAGGAAAAATTTGTGGTTACAAACATCTTGTGATTATATTACATACTATCCATTCTAAACCAGAGTTCTCTCAGATGTAAACCAAAGCATATGCTTCCTCTTGTCATGAAACTAAGCACTATGCTTATGCCAATGTAAATACTTCCTTTATAAATGTATTGTATCATTAAATATTGGAGTAGGAAAGGTATAGAACTACACGTTTTATTGCGGTTATCGTAAGAACTCATTGTTAAAGGTAACTGATATATAATAACTGTTAAGAGAATACAAAATATGATTTTCTTAATTCTACTTGCTATTGCGTTAACACTCAAAGAGTATCTTTTTGTTAATTATCAAATGTATGGATGACTGCTATTCTCTTGCCTATATGAGAAATGCAGCAATGAATTCACAGAGGTGCTATCTGAGTACCACATAAACTTTCTGCATAACACAAGAAATATGATAAGTGAACAGTCATTCATAATACGCTAACACTCATATGCTAAGCTCAGGTCAAATCTTTGATTTTATCAGTTAGTGTTTGAGTTGCCATGACAGAGGAAGTAGCGTGTAGTGCGAATAAGATGTTTTAACACGAAAGTGGGAAACCGTTAAAAAGTGGCAAAAACTTTGGTTGATAAAGTGCTAAATGAGAAGGAAATAACACTTTTATTGTAAAACCACCACCACCACCACTTTGTGTTACTTGAACAAAATTCAGTATACGCAAAGGATCCATGGATCTTTTTATTGAAGGTTCAATGAATCGGATCTTTTGAATGATCCTTTGAACTGTTATTTATAGTGAAACTTTAAACACTTTTCATTAAAAAATACCAACCTTCTCTGAATTCAGAAAACTAAGCTTATATATATATATATATATATATATATAAACTAACCTAATGCTAACCTTCCATGAATTCAGAAACCTAAGCTTATATAAAAAAACACCTAACCTCCCATAGTACCTCGTATGCAATGCGCTGTATATTAAAAGCTGTTAAAATGCTTAGTGTGTTAAAATGTTCACTATCAAACAGATCAAAGGGTCATTCAAAAGATCTAATTCATTGAAAAGATTCATGGAACCTTCACTGGAAAGAGCCATGGATTTTTTGCATATAGAATAGAGGATGAATATATACAATCAGACAAAAAATTCAAAGCCATGCCTGGGATTCAAACCACCAATCTTTGACTTGCCGTACCACTGTTCTGCCATCTAAGACTTTCTCTACTCACAGTAAGTTATTTTCATAAGTATTCTACAAATGATGGCTAATCTGCTCTTAGTTCTGTTTGTTGAAAATGGTTATAAAAGCAATAGGAAAGTGAATAAAATACCTTAAGAGTGAGTTTAGAATTGGATGTGATCTTTTCAGCAGCTGGTGCACACCTGCCCGCCCCTTTTAAGTGCTTTACTTTTATAGGCAAATCGCGTTATGAACACAACAAACGTAGTCATTTTTTCGCTACATCACATGCAAAGTGGGAACAGCCAACCTAAATAAAAAGCGAAATCCGCTAAATATGCGATGTGCTGTTGTTTCGGCAAACTTGAATCATCCAAGTTTTAGACGCGCAGATCCCTCGGCTACGCCCTGTCGTCGCTTCGCAGTTGCGGCCGAGAACACTCCTCTCCTTCTAAAAAAACATCCCTCGGCTACGCTTTGAGTCTGAGGGCCCTCAATCTCTCGGCTACGCCTTGAGGCTTTGGCGGCATTAAATATTCTCTGTTGGACATACAACACATCATTTTCATCACCAAGGAAGAGACCTAGAGCAGATTAGCCAAAAAATATTACATGCCCATTACCTTAAAGCCTTTGGTTTTTGCACAAAAAATAACACATTATTTAAATACCTATACACTTCTTATAATATCCTGCAACTAATTACTATTGCACTATCTTCTAAGGGAAGGATTTTGTATCATCAAAATTGCTACAAAGTTTAAATGGTAGAAAACAGACACGAAAGATTGGAACCACTCAGAATTTCAAAGCTTCAGAACACATACTGAAGCTGCTAATTTCACTCAAAACAAACACTTCAGTTATTCTTGGAAACAAATGGTTTTTAGCATTTGTACTAACAGATTACAAGGACACTAATTGTTAAAAAAGCTACCAGAATTTCTATTTTCATACACTATGCCCAGTTCAAAAAAGGACATAGTGGCAGTTAGATAAAAATGCAAATATCTTTCTTTCTTCCTTCTGTATTAGAAAATTTCATTTGGGCGCTGCCTTAAAAGAATTACAGTATCATTCGCATGCTATCCCCGACAGTTAGTGTGCCAGCTCACCAATAATCCTACATTTTTAAATTATACACGAGTATCACTTGCATGTTCTGCATCTACGTGTTTGAATATTGGCACTGTAACATGCTATATAATTTGCATTAAAGGTTGATTTTTACCTTACCCACTTTGGCTGTGATCTCCACCCATCAATTATGAAGTGCAAACAAGGAAATTAATCGTATATTCCACTGTCTGGATGACTCACTATATTTGAAAAATAAATAAGGACAATATAAAACTCAGCAACACTAAGAAGCTCTTAAAAACTTAACCTTTCATCAAGCACTATTATGCTGGAAACTTAATAACTTGCTCATACTTAATAACACACCTTCAGATTTTATGTCACCATTCGGGACTCGAACCACAACGCTTGAAGGAATGTAAATCGTAGGTATATCCCACTCTGGGCGGCTCAATGTATCTGAAAATTAATTCGTTATATAAAAATGTTGTAACACACAATAGTTTTCCACCTCATTCTACGAATTTCACTTAAGTTAATAGAAAATACCAATGTTACAAAAAATATACATTCAGTCATAAATAGCATAAATGTATGATTACCGTCCCCGCTTTGTTCCTGGTGTAAAAACATCGGACGAAAACTTTCAGCTATCAAAATCCAAGATGGTCCCTTTCTTTTTGCCTGCCATTTAGTTCGTTACAAACTTCAAAGCTTGAAACAGCCAATCAGAAAGTTCGCCTTTCCCGCAAAAGTACAACTAGTGACACACCGTGTTCGTGTAGGGAGTTAGTGGCCTGTGTTTCCAGTTTCCCAATTCAACCATCACCCCTATGCCTATCACCTCGACCCCTAATGGATTTTATGTGCGTACATCCCCGGGAGGAACGGACCACATGACGGAACCGCAGGAGACATGGATTGCAGCGCAAGGTTGGCACAAGTCGATAGAGACGCGCAGAGTTTTCCAATAGTTCCAGGCTTGACCACCCGGCCACGAGACGTTCGCTCGGAGACGTCTCTCTCAAATGGGACCGGGGAAACACGACCCAGCAGTGGAGGATCGACAGGTTTCCCTCTAGCGGGGCCAAGAAGAAGTTCCAAATCCCAAGCCTCTGCGCCCTCTGTCCGACACCGAAGTTATTAATTTTCAAAATATAAAATTCTGGGTATATGCAAAATGCAACACATGATGCATTTTTCAAAAAAAAAGTCTTATGTTGCTTCTATGTCAAGGAACTACAAATCTGTCATATAATTTTTTCTACCATTCTTAGTTTAAGAGAAAAAAAGGTTTTGCAGTTTTGTATTTGCATTTTTTCGTTTTTTTGTATGCATTGTTATTTTCAAAAATTAGTAGCGCAAAAACTATTCATTACACAGAAAAATTATATGACAGTTTTATTTATTTGGGGTTTTAAAATAAGCATAAAAATGACAATATGAATGGATGAAAACTACATCGTGTGGAACATTTTTAATATGCAGAAATGCTGAAAATAAGAAATGCCTTAAAATCAAGTTTTAAAAATATAAACAACTAGCAGCCAAATGCGCAAGGGTATTAAAAAAGTCTGAAGCTTTCACTAGGTCAAAAATAAAAGTGGATTCTAAAACTATAAGCAATGGAGAATTTTTTGGTAACATAATTTTTTTTTAGAATTTTTTAGATTTTGGGTTAATTTCAGTTGTGCATTCCCTTAACTAATTCAACGATTTCTCTTTCCTCTATTCTAATTTATTGAACTACAAACAAGTACATCAAATTATCACCCAACAAAAGAAGGAAAAATCGTCAAGCTTTTGTACATAAAGACACTAAGCATCTCCACATTTTTAAAATTAAGTCTGTTTCTATTAGGAGATAGAATGTCTTCTTTCAACATGCACACAAACCAGTGGGGCAAACCTTGTATTCACTCGGAATGACAACTCTACAGATGTGGCGAATTCCTCAATGTCTGAATTCTTCTGAAGACTAGATTCAAGTTTGTCTTTGGCAAAGCCATCTAACTGCTGCCTCACGGAAGTAAAATACCCCTTGTTTTTCATTTTGCAGATCTTGTTCTTCCAATCGTTTAATAGCTCCAGGTAGGTACTTGTAATTATGGACACAATATAGTTCTGTCTGCAAATTATGTATTTTCTCCGGTAACAGAAGTTGCTCTGCCTTGGAAATTCCACCTGCGTCGGATGGATCCAAAGAAAGCACAAACTCTTTATTTAAAGGTGAGTCGGAATTGTTACACTAACATCATGTGTAACATCATGTGATGTTAGTGTAACAATTCCGACTCATCTTTAAATAAATTCAATACACATCACTGTTTCTAGCTTCTTTTCATTACAATATCAACACAAACACTTTAATTTTGTCATAGTTTTCACACAACATAGCAGCACACTCAATCCAAGAATCCCAGCGAGTAATGTCCGGGAAATTTGGAAGGGGCAGACCAGTGATTTCCCTGTAGTAAACAACACTGCTTGGAGCTTTCAGTAGAATCTCCTTCAGGGCACAGATGAATTGATTTGCAATGCCGTATTCGTTCCTTATGGATTCACAAACCCTGTGAAGGGCATGAGCCAAGCATGTCATATGCTTTAAGTTAGGAAATAAAGGTTTCAATCGGTTAACAGCTGAAACCATGCATGGAGCCTGGTGCGTAACCACAAAAAGAGGTTTTTCAAACTCGATACCAGTAGGCCAGAGATTTTGGTAGAAGTCCATAATGGATTGCATTACTGTACTGGCATTGGCTTTCTGTATCTCGTACATTTTTAACAACATGGGCTTAACCTTCTCCCCTGCTAAGGGAAAAACTAAAATGTTCAAAACATATCGTTCCATTGAGTCTATGGCTTCATCCACAGTGATTCCCACATCGCAATCAGACACTTTCTCCTTGATTCTTTCTATGGTTTCTTGGTAAACAGGCTCCATGTAGTGTTTTCTTAGAGTACTCTCATCGGGGATTGACATCTTTGTGTATTTTTCAAGAAATCCCTTGAAGGCTGGATGGTTCACCTTATTGAGTGGAATTCCTGCTTGTGTAAGAGCTGCACAAAAATCAATGTTTAATTTCTTCAAATTTTCGCTTTTTGAAGAACTCTGTTGAAAGGCATTTCGTAATAGAGGTTGGCGTGATTTGTTTGCTTGAAGAGTCTTGTCATTTGATGCTTAGAGCTGGAAATGTGCTGTTTGATGCGAACTCGCTGGTGTTTTTCATTTAACAAAATTCTGAATCACAAATAGTACATCGCATAACAGTTCCATCAGTGTCTATGAAATCTTGTTTGAATTCCTCAACCAGAACAATAAATCGAGCACTGGACACCTTTGGCATGGTAAAATCTAGTACTAGTACACTCGTTTGGTAATGTAACATAGAACTAACATAGTTCACTTGCTAACACAATGCGACTGTCACACAACTCCCTCTTGCGCCCATTCACTGTCCACATTCTCTTATAACACCGCGACAATTACCAGAATTTTCTCATTCATGCTGGAACTTCAGTCTCAGCGATTTCTAGTAGTTTCGAGCGGAACTCAGTCTTAATAATTCTCGGAACTGCGCGGGTGAGGTTACTGCCGTCTCTGCGTGCCCATCCTTCGCCTCCACGCAAACAGATGACGTCCCTCACAGTAGGAAACTCACATTCACGAACAGCAGGCTACTGATTCTGGTGGGATAGAATCACTCATTGTCAATTACGTTATTGCGGGCTACTTTATGGCGGTAAAGCGAGAGAAAGAGCTTTTCGTCGAACACACAACTATTTTCCATTGTTGCGGGTGTGCTTTCAATTCCCGCGTGGCGTTTACTGAAAGAGGTAGGCTTACTATTCGCACGTACACAGCAAGCTGAGGAGACGTTACTTGGAAGTTAAAGAATAAATTGGAATGAAACTTAAAAGAAAGAAGGGGAATAGGGGATTATGGGCATGGTTGGGGGAAAATAGGATAAAGGTGCCAAAAAGGGGTAAAGGTCCCAAAAAGGGGAAAAAGGTGCGAGAAAAATGCCTCTTTTCGCAACTAGAAACAAAATTTCACACTGTGATATGTTTCCGCACAGCTTTAACTTACCCTAAGAAAAAAGGTGCAGACCTTAAAATCTTGACCTGGTCATAGTGTTAGACAACTAAATTACGGTTCCGATGGTTTGGCAGACGATTTAAGTAGGATCGCTAAGTATGAAAATGAATGTTGTTGAATTGATTGCTGCATGTGAGGTTATGAAGGTTGTGATTTCATTAAATCTTAAATTTCTGTCCCACTTCCACTAAAACTTTGCTCTTCATAAAATGCTTTTTAATTTCTTGTGTTGTATCGATTTACCGCGTTCTTTAGGTAAATGATGATATAGCCTATTTTATGTCTCTTTAGTTAACTATTAGCAATTCTTCCATACTCCTTTCTTGCTCCGAAAATAATGTTTCATTGTTGCGGAATAGGTTAGAATCCAGAAAGAAAAGAAAACGCTCAAATTGAGTAAAGGAGGCCTAAAATAGGATAGAGGATGTAAAACAATTCTACCTGTTTACTTAATGTTTACGACTTGTAGTGTATTCAGATGCCTATTTGCTAGCTGTTGAGACTTAATTGCTCAGCTACGGTGAACTTCCTGTAGACAAATTCTCCAAATTTTGCTTTGGCTTTAAACAGGTATATTAAATACTTATATTGTACTACATTGTATACTACGGAATTTAGGATGACAGATGCAATGGTATAGCGCAACTTGGGAAGGCAGTAGCGTCCATAAATAACTGTCAAAACAAACTTAATGCAAGTTTGTTCACTATAATCACAACAATTAGTTTTTGTGCAGCAGTAAGTTTGTTCTCCTCTGTTGGCGTATAATGGAAGTTATACGAACAACAATTTTTGGTCTCATTGTAGCCACCGTGTGGAGGGAAATAGACAAAATGAAAAGTGCAGTTTTCTTCTTGACTTGAAGACCAGTTATAGTAAATACGTAAACTATTTAGAAAAGATAAAAGTGCAAGAATTTAGAGGACTGGACAGGGACTAGAATAGACTGGACTTTGATCAGAGGAGTCATTTCAGTTTCTGCTTCGGGGCGGGCGGCAAGATTGCCTGAAGCATTTTCTCGGATTTTCGTATGAAATTTAACGACACATTTAGCCTAAAAGAAAATCTTCTTTTAGTTAATAAGTATGGAATATTTGTATTGAAAATACAGTGGTAATTTTTCTATTGGTAAAGCATTAATAACCAGTATCCTAATTATTTCTGAAATCTTAGCGGGGTCAGTGACCGCCTTGCCCCCCTAAATGACGCCCCTGATTGTGATATAGGTAATAAGTTACTACGGCCCAATTGAACTATGCACATCGAAACATATTGATTGCTTATAAAGTATACCAGGCTGCATTAAGTTTAAGGAATTTTAATATTACTATTCCAGTTTTATATTGGAAACATGCGTTGATGCCAATGTTGACCACTTAAAAGCTTAGGTACCCCCCCAAAGGCAACTAACGAAAAACTAATGTACAAATAGGTACATTACGCCACTTGTACCAACTTGGGAAAATATCGGGATGGTTATACTCGCAATAGCCTGTCTAGAGTATGAATGAGGCGACGAGTTGTACAAAGAGCGCCAAAGAAAATCTCACTGCACCTCGCGTCTATGTCACATTATTTATCGTTGTACGTGTCCTTGCAAAACCATGGTCATTTCATTGGTTGCTTTAGGCCACGATGCAAGGATGCGCCAGTCCATCTGCTAAATAGTTGCACCAATAACCACAACAAAGATTACAAAATCGCGTTGAAACGAAATATACGTTTACGCTCTTGATCGTATTGGCTAAAAGAGAAAGAGGTAGAGTGAGTGCATTCAGTTTGTTCATGCAGACCTCTTATCGTGATTGGTAGCCCATACCTTATCTGCTAATGCACGACACGCCTTTGAAAGCGTTAAAAGCTAAGGGGTTAGCGAAATGTAGAATGTGCAGTGTGAGAAGATTTTCAAATTAAAGCTTGAATGGTATTCATTAAATACATAGCAAGGCAACACTTTATAACAAAAATAAACAGAACTGTATTCTCACAGTGGTATTGTTATATACCGGGGTTAGGCCAAAAGGTTTTGCAGCTAAATTTAGTTACCCCGGCATTAACATTGGGGAGCATGACATCAATGGCAACGAGAGGACTAATGTGACGTCTATAGGTGACGGTGATCGTACCCGGAGCAGATCATGGACTCGATAGCCATTCCTGAAGTCAGCGGGCGGATTCCTAGGTTCGTTGCCATAGGCGGTGGGACCGACAGAGTCTCACGCTCATGTCTGTCATAGCTCCAGCAACAACAGTAACATTAGCACACCCGTCTTAAGAACCATGGAGTTTATATACTGGAGTAGCGCCTACACTCCAGGAAATTACCATATAAGATAAGGAGAGGTTATTCATCGTGGGGTTGTGACATTATGCCCACGCACGACTGAGTAATAAAGAGGAAATGACCAATATCCTCACGAGGCAGCTATCTAAGGATACTTAACTGTAGCACCATTTAAAGTAATAGTTTCAGATTTCTAAATAATTTGTTAAAACATTGGCTTATACGTCACACCAGGAACCTCAACATTACATTTCATAACAGGCGTGGGATACTCATAACAGAATACACATAAATTCACATTTAACAAATTACCTGTGGTTTATTATAAATTTGCCTTGGTGCCACTACATCATACACAAAATATTACAGGAAAAACATTGGAGGAAGATGTTCCACACATACACGAGACACACACGTTACATCCACTCGCCCTGAAGAGACTGACAAGACTGACCCCACTAGACAAAGTATGTAACTTCATTCCCTTTCCTCTCTCCACCTCTTGGCTAGGAGCTGGGTAGAGAAAGATGCCACGTCGGACGGAATTCAATCCCCAATCAAAATAATTATACACAACAATGTCATGCTACAAAGCAATAATGTGTCTGACGCGAAAATGCACACACACACGCTACATCTCCCCCCACTCACAATAATGAGGCGTCCCCGCCGAAAAGAGAAAAAAATTACAAACAAAATGTAAACATACAAAATTGACTGTAAAAAATTACAAAGAAAAAGCCCTGATGAATCCCCACAAGAATAATGATCCTGTTTTAACAATGAAGTAGTCCCACAAGAAGCCTCCCAGCTCGTAACTCCTCTTCTGTACGAATACAGTGTATTACGACATGCTACTTAAGAATGGAAGAAAAAACCTGTTTTGTCCAGTAACTTTACCCACCACTTAATCACACCCGCCGAAGAAAAGATGGAAGAAACTTATCACACAGGTAACTGTAACACTCGATCACCACGGCGACATAGTGAAATAGCTGGAACTCTGTAGAATAGGTCTGTGACCGACGGGCCCTGCCGGCACAGACAAACCAAGCGGGAGAACACCCTCATAGACTGCCTTGGTGAGAGGGTCGTAGATGAAGTGCAGCTGGAAACCCGTGCAGATGCGGCTGGGGGAAGTAGCACCATTCTCCGGACGATCTGGGGCTGTCCTCTTCTGCGGAAGGGAGTGTTTCCTGGGGCTACTGGCAGACTGGAACAAGATTTGAGGAAAGCATCAGGGTCACAATATGCAAGAAAATACACAGAACATATATTACGAAAACCAAAGCAGGGGACACACAAAGCTAATAAAACTTAAATCTAGAGCAAGGCCTTGCCCAAAAAAATAAAAATACATTGATTGAGCACTCAATTGTTGAATATGACTAACAACTATTCATGAATATATTTATAGTAGGGACACCAAGTGAAAGTTTAATGACAAAATTTTCAATGTTTTAACATAAAAATGAAATTTATAGCTCTTGATGCTTTACAATGAAATCTGACCATAGAAATGGTATTACTGTGAGGTTAATACAAGTAAAAACCAAAACACAATGAAACATTAGTACTAAGAATTTAAAAATATCATCCTCAGAGAAAAAAAGTTGTTAGATCAATCTACTAGCAAACTACAATACAGCTACAGACATGCTAACTACAGAATCAAATATAGGTAGGGGAACCATCACCAACTATGCTAAGGATCTACTCCCCAAGTAACGCTCTATGCGCAGTTCGCAAGCGGCTGGCTCAAGCTCTTTTTTCACAGATACATATAGCACCCTATATTCTGTCCCGGTTGGAGTGTGGACCAAGCCCCAGTCAATAGATTCTGAAAAACACATTCATAAAACAGACACAAAATAAAAAAATGAAAATAATTAGAACTGACCAAAAGAAATAAATTATTGTAAGTAAATATTGTTACATGTTACGGATTACACGACCTGCAAATTTTGGAAACACGTACACACCCAGATAAACTTGTAGTGAAGAGGCATAGCGTTGCTGCTGGACAGCAGGATGACTCTATGACCATTTCCGTCTTTCCAGACAGGGGACACATAAAATAAAGGTAGTTGCTATTCAACACAACGATGGCATCTGTAATGACTGTAAGTAAACTCAAACAGTGCATCAAAACAAATCGACATTACTGTGGACATACATCGAACATAGTAACGATCTCAGCTTGCTAAGTACCCAACGGCACCTCAGCAAGAACATAACAAACAAAACAAAAAACATTACGCTTTGATCACGCAACATTTAAAATACCCTCACAAAGCTGGAAAGAATCATATTAAAGAATCTTGGTAAGTACATGTTAATTTATCACTCAAGCAAAATGTAATGTTACAACAAAGTACATAGAAAAATAAGCAAACAAAAATGTTATCCGTAAGAGAGAGAGAGAGAGAGAGGGAGAGAGCAATTAACAATTTTTATTTTGACTGAGGCACCTGCTGCGAACAAATTCTTGCTGTATGCCATGGTTTGCCACACCTAAAACAAATCAGGAGTTGGCGCCGATCTGGAGGTGGTGAATGTGGTAGCCATTGTCCTCTCTGTGTGGAAGATGATGGTCTGTTCCGCTCAGGATGAGATGATGTATTCATTGCATATAACTGGTTGGTCAACTGGTCCACTTTTGCAGCTAACTCGGTGATATCATTAGTAGGCGGGCCTGGAAGAGCAGGCAAAGGTGAATGACCTGAAAGGAAAGGGTTAGTAGTCCCAGCTGGTAAAGTCAGAGGTAGAGAAGACGAAGCATGACGTGTAGGCTGTACCTGTGCAGCGGCCAAGTACTCTCTTTGTGTCATATAAAATCGTGCTTTATCCACCCGCTTAAGAGCCTGTAAAAACTCATCTACAGTAAGTGGGTTCATTGGGAGGATAATGTTTAGATACTCAGGTTTCAGACCTTTTAGTAAACTTCTTATTTGCTCAGTTTGAGTCATAGTTGGATTAACCTGGTCACATAAAGACAGTACATCATAAACATAGTGCAAAACAGGTTCAGAATCTAATTGAATTCTTTGTCGGAGTTTGATTTCTAGCAATTCATCTTGGTAAGCAACCTGAAAATCTGTAATAAAAGAAGATTTTAAAAGAGCCTAATTATGAGAGGGATGCCTGTGACAAAATGTCTGAAACTATTGCATATCAGTATCTTTAAGGTAGCAAGACAAATACTTCACTTTTTGCAAATCTGACCAGTTATTAGCAAAAGCTACTCTTTCAAAAGTATTAAGAAAATCAAAAGGATTGTCTACTGCATCATTAAAGAAAGGGGGTTCCACAGAAGCAGACACAGTACTCTGGACAACTGCTTGTACAAGTGTAATTAAATCATTATTGGTGCCCACCAGGGTCAATGACCCAGCACCAGAAGAAGGCGTAGGAGGATAGTCTTCCACAGGCATGTCTGAGGGTTGTCTGTTATTTCTCTTTGGCATGGTGAAAATATATAGTACAGTATTAACACAGAAATGTAGGGAAAGAATTAATTACATACAGGCATGCAATCAAACAATGGCTGTAACAAAGATATGAGTGGACATACACCATGTAAAAATATTATTGTATCAGAGACAAAATAGGTAGGAGCAAAATGCATAAATATCACAGCTGTAAGACAGCTAGAGTTTGCATTTATAACACAACACAGTTAAAAAAAGGTAAATTTCCATAGACAATGATAGAAATTAGCAATAAATCAAATATGTAAGTCAATGGTACACACAGGTGAGAATTAATAATTCAGTATAAAACAGTATAGGCCAGTAATATTCACAGCAACAGATATGACAGTGACAAAGGATTATAGTATCATATTACAGTGTAATGAAACCAAAATAGCTATATTGTGAAGCTAAAAGCAAATAAGCTTAATGAGGCTAAATATCACCAAAATGAACACAATTTCAGTAGCACAATTTTGTACAAAAACTAACAGTACATGCTAAAATTATTAATGTGATGCTGAAAATTAGTACAAAAGTCAAATACACTGTAACGAACCAAATCAAGGAAGCAAGTTAAATAACAAATAATTTTCCTAGTATTTAGCATAAACTAACCATGCCTGTTCTAAAATCACACAAAAATGAAGCTAATAGTATTTGAAATGTAAAACAGTAAGCACATTGACTGTAAAGAAAAGAAAATTCAATCAGAGCAGTGGTCCAAAATGTTAGGTTATACAACACATCTGTAATGCACTACAGTGGCGAATTTCTCATAAGAAAACAAAATTCATAACCTTCAATAATTTCACTATCACAAGTTATTAGCAGAGACATACGATACAGTAGCAAGGTGGCATAGCACACATAAAAAATGTCAATATGATGAGGCAATAGTCAAATTTAAAAAGTTAGTGTAGTTCTATCAGGCATACAAAATCCAGAAATTTCACAGAAATACCTGAGACACTGCTCAATACAGAATATATTCATCAAATTATAGGTCGCTAACTCACTGTCGTGGGCCCTTGGAACAGAGCTACTAAATGAAAGTTAATTAAACAAAATAAAAACGAAAAAGGCAAAACTAAAAATGTGACTATGGTGATTAAGATACACAGTACCGTACACAAAAAGAAACTCGTACCCACTACGAATATGGTCCTCAAACCTAAAGAAACATCAACCAGTGGCGGCTTTGTAAAAAAAGATGAGATCACATATCTTAAAAAGAGTTGAAATACACACAGCAAACAACGTGGGAGCAGGGAATGGAATAAAAAGAAGAGAAAAGAGAGAAAAGGAAGGGGAACAGTGGAGAGAAGGGGAAAGGAAGAGGAAGTGGCAGTGCAGAGGCATCAAAAAAATTACATAGCCATCATATAAAAAATGAAATCTACTAAATGTGAAAAAAAAGTTTCAGAGCCGAAATGGAGGGGAGAAAATCGTACCACATCGCTGCGATCCTACCTATATAGGAAGGTGGATTTCATCGTAGGGCTGTTGTCGTTCCCTATAGAGGTATTGCACAGTCTCTTCCACAAGGACAGTGAAATATACGTCCTTGGGGTCATCCCGGGTTTCTAATTGATAGATTCGATAGTTCTAGATAGTCTGCAAACACAGTGGCTTTCCCGTGTGTCTCAAAAGCTGGAATACTTCAGTGCCATGTAGAGGATGCTGGTACGGAGTTTTATCTTTTCTTAGGGATTTAATAATTCTACAGGGTTTCTTCTGTTGAAGTTTGACATTCTTCAAGTTATTTTCCCAGGCAGATTTTCTATGTGAACGGAGCAGTCGCCTATCCAGGTTTTTGAACCGCTGGCATACTGCTCCTATCCTGGGATGATGGAAACGCTGCCATAGCTCCTGGACAGTTGCTTTGGCATTTAGCAGCTGCCGGAGTTCCTTGAGGATGGTTCTCAGGTTTGGGTTATCACAAGGGATGCGGTAGGTGTGTGCGCGCACGTCATTTAGGATGAGTTGGGAAAAGTCAGATGCTGCTGCTTCCATTGTGTCGATAGAATCGATGCCAGGACGCGGGTCACCTGAGTCAGTCAGCTCATGGACGGCTGCATCCCAGTGTATATCATTGGTCCAATCTGGGCTGACGAGGGCTGGAATGGCAACGTTAGCGTCTACCTGAACAGGTCATGGTCCGAATTCATTTTGTTGACCGCTGAGGGATCATCTCGTAGATGAAATGGGTGTTTTTGGTGATTATAACGTCGCGAACATTTGGCCTGTCGCGGGCCGGATAATATGTAGGCCCTTGCCGCCCTTGCTCCAGGAGGCTCGGGCCTCCACTGATGAGGCGGTAGAGGCCGCAGACTCCTAGATTAGACGTGTGGCTCTGCCAGTGCCCATGTTTCGGTTGAGGTCTCCTGCAATACAAACCACGGGGTGTAGGTTCAAAAGGGTAGTGTTGTCTGTTTCATAGAAGCGATGGTCAGGAGGGTCATAGATTACTATCATCAATGTGTGTAACACCCCAATGGCAAGCCGTTTAGCGCAGCCTTCCATATGCTGTAGGGGAGGAAGCGCGACAAGTGTGTGTGTGTGTGTGTGGTATGATTATGAATGAAATTTCAGTACCCCCCCCCTGTTGGTCGATTCAGTCTGACAGATGAGTGACGTAACTTGGGAGTTAAAAGTTGGTACCAGCAATTAAATGGGTTTCACAGACCTTTAGAATAACAATTCATAGGAGTGCACAAACTCAAGAACGCTGGGGTACAGCCCCTTATACCGTTTGCGTTCCAAAACGCAAACTCACAATGGTCTCCGGACAAGTCTGGAGACCATTACGCGGCGCTGTTCAAGAACAAAACCTCCAGCGTTTCAAGCAGAGCTCTGTGTCTCTCCATGGGGCTTAGCAGCCAGCTTGAGATCTGCCGCTTGCAGTTTCGTAGCGCTGGGAGGGCCTTTTTATGAGTTCGCCGAACCACAGGGATGGGGCCCGGAATTCATCAACGTCTTGATGTGAAATTGTCTCCAATGGCGGATGAAGGGGTCGATGGTGTGGTATGGAGCGCCGTTGATGTGCTGGCGGTGGCTGCCATCGCTGCCGCCGCCGCTGAAACCATGCCACTACCGTATGTTAGGCTCGCGGTGAGCCTAAGTAATACTTCTGTGTACCTGCCCTGGGTAGGGCTTAACCACAGAGATGGTAAGATGGTTGTAGGATGGTGAATTTTGGGTTTTAATGTGGTGGTTTGATAGGAGGTAGCTTCTATATTTTATAAGCTCCTCAAAGTTTGCCGTTTTAGGAGCAGTATCCATCCGCTGCTCCAATAGTGTATGGGGTTCCAAAGGGATTGAATGTGTTATATTTTGAATAACCACTCCCAAGGGGAGGGGAGTACTTACAGTCAGCATTATGCTGTCGGCTGGTTTAAGGCCTTCGTTACCTCACACGTCATGCGCGGAACCCGGTAGCGTCTGTCTGGACGTTCTGTGGGTAAATAGTCCCACAGGGATCTGACAAGGGTGTTCTCGTGATAAGTCAATCTGAGTAGAAATTATGAGCCCGGCACCTAATTACATCTTCCACGAATGGGAGGGCTGATTTAGTAGCCTCACTGGAAAGCTTTGGCAAACCGAGTAGATGGAACGAAATCCCCTATTCTGTATTCGTTGAACCAAAAGAAGTCAGGTGACTACTGCCATACTCCACATTACACATCAGAGGTAATATAAGTGCCTCATAAAGGCGTAACTTTAGGTGAACCCACATGAGGAAGCCAGAACTGGGTATAAGCAGCTACTGCCCCTAGCCCTGTTCATTGTCACCCTTGGGTGTTCACGAAAGGTATGCCCTTATCTAGAGTGACGAATAAATAGCAGATGAATTCCCCCACTGTATCCTCTGGCCCTGATAGGAGAATGTTGGTAAACCTGCTGCGGAAGTCACCGGCTGGTGAACAAGACGGCATGAATTTTGCCCGGATTAATGGACATCCGCCACTGCCTGCACCAGAGTTGGAAGCGGAGGTGTCGTTGGATAGAATTCAAGGCTCTGAGAATGTGTAGGTGTGTGTGTGTGTATAGAAGGGCGTCATTAGCATACTGGGCCTAATTGTCGCCCTTCGCCACTGGCAAGTCTGCCATAAACAGATTAAGCAGTGTGGGAGATAATACAGACCCTTCGGGGACTCCGCCTCGTATGGGTTTTATGTTGATGTTTTCCCCGCAACAACTACTGCGAAGAAGCATTGGTGTAGGAAGCTGTGTAGAATATGGATTAACTGTCTGTGTATACCAATTTGGATAAGTTTGTACAGGAACCCCTCATGATAGGTTTTTGAGAAGGCCTTCTCTACGTCCAGAGATACCGCTGGGATGAAAGCCTTGCCCTGAAAGCCCAGGGCGGCATCAACCCTCATCCTCGGCAGCGTTCGGCGTCGAATGCCCAGGACGAAAACCAAACTGAGGGTTAGGATCGCTTGAATGTCAGCTAATAACGGTGACAACTGGTATAGTACTTGCTGTAGCTGGAAGCAAGAGCCGATTCTTAACCAGGTTTCAAGATGCGCACAACCCGGGCCAACTTCTACTCACACGAGAAGTGTCCCAGGGTGATACGCATATTAAATGCCTTGGTAAGGAGTAGCAGAGCTCCGAAGGGAAGGTTTGGGAGCATAGTTGGTATCAGCCCGTCCTACGTGCTAGCCTTTTTGGTGTTTAGATGCCGGAGTACGCCTTGGACTTCACTGGGGCAGAGGACTTCACTGGACTTCGCTGACTTCTACGGGAATTAGGGTGGAGACTGGTCCTCGGGTGATGGCGGTGTCCAACCGCTTTTCCATATCAGGGTAAGGCCCTCTACTGGAATGAAGGGAAGTTTGATAGGTACGGGAAATTACGGGAGAAAAATTTGTTGGAGGAGGTGATAGTCTATGCTAGGAGGGTTCAATTTGGCTGAGACTTTGTCGAAAACAGGAGAGGTATATGTGTGGGGTAAGTTATATAGTTTTTCTGGGGGACCTATTAAGGTCGTTGAAGTAGCAGTTTATATCTGGTTGCCATACTGGCCCAGAAAGGTAAACAAGGTGTGTATAAGGATCGTTTGGGGTGGAATGGAGGGGGTTTGTGCACTAGGGCTTCCACCAAGACTGCAGCAAAGTCGGCTTGTAGAAACTAAAGGATTTTGCCCACGAGGCTTAGGAAGTGGGCATCAGGGAAGGAATGATTTGAGAGTATAAGTACAGAGATAGTGGTAGGTGTGGGGAGGTGGCACAGTAGGCGCTGTTGCGCGGGCATCCATGCGCCCATACTTGCTGCTGGTGGTCGCTGATGTTGCCCAGAGCGCTTGTAGTCGTGATGGTCCCCGCCTCTTGGGGCTGGTTGGATCTTCATGGTGGTTTAATACACTGTGATGCAGCGCTGGAATGTGTAGCTGCGTTTGTGTAGTGGGTGTCACTTGTGAGGGTTGGTCTCTAGAATGTGGTGAAGTTTTAGGAGCTGTTAAAGCTGCTGCATAGTTCTTATGGTGCAGGCGAGTCACTGGAGGGAACGCTGGGTAATGCGTCCCCTTAAAAGCCTCTTTCGGGATTCCCATAGATTTTGGGATTTTGGGGGCCGCATCATATCTGGACCTCTGTCCTTACTTTTTGAGATGCATCTCAATTCGTGCCTCTTGCCATACAGGGCACTTAACGTACCAGCATAAATGCCTCCGCCGCCACTGTAGAACAGGTATGGAGCCTGTGATGCAAGACAGTTAACAATCCCGGCGCTTGTGACCAGGCTGTCCGCAAAACAAGCACACTGGCTCTAGCGTGCAGCTGGCTGTGCTGTGGGTGAACTGTTGACAAGTAGTGCACTGTAGTGGCCGGGCATGAGGGCGGTAGGTTTCTACACGGATGACCGCGTTAAACATTTTTACTTCTTTATATATTTCAGTTTTGGAGGGCTATGCGGAAGTATGGAAACAGGTATGGTGGTTGGCTTCGATTGGAGCGTAATTTCCGAACTCGCTCCACAGGGTAGTACAGTTCCTGTAGTTTGGCAATAAACGGCTTCTGGGAATATCTTTGAGTGTGACGTACAGCAGTTTCTTCTCGATCGTTGCTGAAGCAGTGATAGACGTATTCCCACCGTGGGCGAGATGGGATGCCGCGACCTCTGGTTGGTCCGGCTGATTTCCCTCTGCAGTACTTTTCTTACTGCGTTTCTCTTTCTTGCCACGATTTTTCTTGAGCCTCCGCGATTTCTGTCGCGGCTGTGGCACGTTATTGGATGTTGTGGCAACTGATGTTGGTGCAGACGTAGCAGCTTGAGTCGCAGCTCCCTCCGCACGTTGTAGGGCCTTCCTAGACTTTTTGAGAGTGGCCTCAAAGCAAACTCCCGTGCGTATTGTTGTCGTTTCCGGATTTCCTTAACCGCGGCTCTCTAAAATTCAGTGCCTCGCCACGCAGGCTTTGTAGACGCTAACGTGATCCTGACTGCAGTAGGCATATTATCTCCCTTCGGGTGCCCTGACGCAGTACCGCAGTTAATGGGGTCCAGCACAGCGCAAGCATGCAGGTTTGTGCTCACACGCTAGACTGGAGTGATGGAACCCCATGCAAAGAGTTTTTTTTTTCATTTCCGAAGGAACCAGCAAGGTAAGTAGATGTACACAGCTATGTTGTAAACTGGAGCATTAAACACTTCAATCAATAGATCTGAATAGCACCTTAGTATTTATATTATCTATAGACATAAGGTATGCGTACACTACAAATCTGAGGTCACTACATCTCATAACACGGCACTGGGCATGTAAAAGATGTAAAATATTGTATTTAATATTATAACTGAAAGAAAAAATACTTCATACGGAAACATTGCAAACTGTTAGAGGAAGTAAGGTTCGGGTCACTGACCTACCCGTTTCCTGGGTAAGGAAAAGGTTCGTCGGCAAATGTATACAAAGCCATTGAGCCATTAAAAAGGGTCTACGAGGAAAGTGCTTGTTTCTTTTCAAAGCGGAAGAAACATGAGGTTTGTACCGAGAAAAGGCTTCAAGCCATAAACATACGTACGTGCTACAGCATAAATTAAACAAATTGCAAATAGTACCGTCGGAAGAGAAAGCTGAGGAGAACTGAAATTATAGCCAGTAAATGGAATGCTATAAATACAAACTGACGAATCCGAAAACAGGAGATCGTCACATGATTGAAAATCGAACGCGGAGTAGGGATGAAATCAGACATGGCGAAATTCACAAAATACTAGTAACGACACTCTTCGCTGCAACCTGCTACATGTAACTACACTCTTCGTTAAACCCTAGGACAAGTAACACTCTTCGCTGAAACCTGCTACATGTAACGACTCTCTTCGTTGAACTCTACGACGAATAACAGTCTTAGCCGAACTCTGCAACCTGTAAGTTGAATAATATCGGACATGGCGAAATTTACAGAATACTAGTAACTTCGCTTCTTCGCCGAACCCTACGACGAGTAACAGTCTTAGCCGAACTGTGTGACCTGTAAGTTGAATAATATCGGGCATTGCGAAATTCACGGAGTACAAGTAACGACATTCTTCGCTAAACCTTACGACAAGTAACACTCTTAGCTGAACTCTGCACCGTACAAGTTAGGCCGCGGCTATGAACGCAGGGAAAACTTTACAATACATCTTAATACTGCCAACTAACAAAGCAACTCGATGTCAGTCGCGGATAATTAACGAAGTGGTGGCTCGCGTTCCTGAATATGTAACATAACAGTATAATAAAGTCAATATTCACCGAGCCGATGTTTTTATTATCGCAATCGCTATATAATTTCACCACAACCTGTACACTTTACAGAGTCGACACTGCTCAACACTAGCCGGAGAAAGAAGAGAATTGTTACGCATCGAGGAAGCGGCCAGTTTCACATGCCGCCAACGTGTTAAAGAGGGTGAACAGCTTCATATGGCGCCCAACCTTGGTGAACAGCTTCATATGGCACCCAACCATTGTAAACAACTTCAAATAGCATAACATTACGATAGGGTAAGGAACCTTATATAATAATATGGTGTTACGGAGTAGAATACCTTTTTCCATTACGTTCGTTTCAAATATATCTAGAAATGAGACAATTTATAATAGTTACAGAGAAGAAGGTGATGAAAACGGATGAACGTGCAAAATGTAGAGACTTTAAGGAGAATCTTGCAATTTAAACGTGATAAGACGTCTTCCATTCCAAATCCTCAGCAAGATCAAATACACCTGAACGAATTTGCAACTACTGTTCGGCTTACCGCCTTTGTCTAAACAATACACGTTAATTCTTTGATGTAATACATAACTTTGCTTCCTCATAATATCACACACTGAAAATATTTTTTGTAATAACGTGGAGAAGGTTGAACTTTATTGTTGGCAATGAGTTGTACATTCACAGCACCACGTAGAGATGGCTGTACTGCACTTTAATGAAGCCCGCCAGATGATGTCAAACGTGTGTCAGTTTTTTAAATACGAACACGATTGGTCATCTTGTTACTCGCCATCAGCCCCAGGGTAGGGGAGGCAACTCCACGAACCAACAACAGCATCCGCCAGCACCGGCGCCACCACACCAAGATCAACCAGCTCGCCGCCAAGGTCGTTCCTACGCAGCAGCTGTACAAGGTACTTCTGGTGGACCTGCGATGTCACGGGCCCCCACACAAAGTCACCCCCCCCAACTACACGAACAACAGCAACAGTCACCCCAAAACCACCCTGTCCTGCAAGGACAAGGAGACGTCGCCCAACTTGCGAACCGGACTCGGACTCCGAGACCCCGTGCGAGCGTGGTACTTCCACGCCACCACGTCGGTCGAGGGCCGACAAGGCGAGTGGTGGACCGGCGCCTTTGCCCAATCCTCCCACCCCTCACCGGCACCGCGGTTCTCGTGAGGAACAGTGTTGTCCATCGCCCAATCCCACTCCCGCCACTTCAAACCCTGGAGGCCACGGCCCCCTGCATTGATCTCGGCGGTACAGAAGTCATGATGGTGTCTGTTTACCATCCACCCCGAAGGTTGTTCGTACTTAACGATTACCTTTCCATTCTCGCCCTACATCCTAACGTTATCATGCTGGGGACTTCAATGCCAGCGCATATGTTTGGCATTGAACCACCCGTCGTGTAGACGAGGCAATGAAATCATACGCATGATAGATCCCGACCCTCATCTTAGAGCAGAGGGCCCCTGGCAACCTACACACCATCCACGAGGTGGAGAACGCGCTACCGTTATCGACTTCGCGATTATCAAGCCTTTCATCTTTCATCTCTCACTCACATCAATCAACGCATTACACTCAGATCACAATCCCGTGTTAGCCGAGGATAACACCAAGGTTGCCAGCCACGGCTTTTCGGTTCAACACCGGGAAGTCGATTGGGAATGCGTCAAGGTTTGTCTCAATAACTCCCTCCCACCTAACCCTAGAATCACCGACAACCCAACCCTGGAGGCGGCGGTTCAAATTGTCTTTCAAAAGCAAGGGATATGCCTACCTTTTAATTGACCTTGCAACTACAACCTTCCATACAAGAAAGTCGGTAGTGAAATATATATAAAATCAGCATATTAAAGAGACTTCAAAGAATTTAATGATGCCAGTTATAAGAATATTAATTTTGATCTATTTATGTCCTGTTGGCCTTAAACTTAATGATGCAATGACTTTGTTAATATACAATATAATTATTATTATTATTATTATTACTATTATTATTATTATTATAAGGGATCATAGTTGTCTACTTTAAATAAAGAAGCATACCTTTATGACACATCACAAAAAAATAATCTTTACTTAGCAAATATACCATTTTAATATTCTTTAAAACTGTCCGAATGTAAAAAAAGCTTGTGAGGAAAAATCTAAATGTAAACAGCGTAAATGCTTTTATAAACATTTTAAAAAATATTAAATCACTTATCTCATTACATTAATTAAATGTAATATTTACATTAATTTTACAGCAGAAAAGCTTAAGGGGCTATTTGCAAGCTCAATGTTTTGAAGCAAAATACAAAAGTATTTATTTCTTTGACATAATTAACACTAGCTCTATCTTTTGTATTTTATAAAACCTTTGTAGTATAAACCAGAATGTAGCTGATTAGATAGGTTACTGACGCCTTTGGGCATGGAGATGGATGGAGTGCAAATGGCCCAACCTCTCTCATGCTAGGACATCAGTCACATGGTAAAAGTATGAAACTGCAATGTCGCCAAAAAGCAGTAGTGGATATGTGTGTAGAAAATGTTAAAATAAAGCTGAATTTTCGCATTGACAAGCAAATTGTATAAGTTTAAGAGTTCCTAATAATACACTGATAATATTGAATATTAAATAACGTGCCTTTGATTATTAAAACAGGAATCTGTTCTGAAAACCTAGCAGATAGAGGATAAGTATGTAGTGAAAATCATTAAACTATTACTTTTATATTCGTAAATAATGTAAAAACATACAGTGATGAACAAACTGTTAGTGTTTAGCCATAAAAAGGTTAGATTGCTAACATGCTAATGTGGGATTATGTTATTTGCCACTGAAATATTCTAGCATCTGCAAATATGCTTTTTAAAGCTTATGTTTCTGTGGATTATACAGTGGTAACCTTGAGTAAGTTGAGAAGGCATTATGGGTTTTCAGTAAACATTGTGTTCAGCCCCAAAAGCAAGATTGTTCCTGTGATATGCAGCAAGCAGTGGGTAAAGTAAGAATTAACCTAGATATCTCGCTAAATTCTAAACCATGTAAACCATTAATCTTATTTCTGTACATGTTTTTTAGTTTGTTTATTGTTTTAACCTGTATTAACACTACTCAAGAAAAGCTGTCCTGATTTAATTTGTATTTATCGCATTTTCAATTGCAGAAGAATTGGAGAAGCTTTACATAAATAATTTAACAGCGCCTTTATAAGTATTTTTACTGGTGAATGCAAATCTACCATATACTTATTACGGCTGAGATAGCTTCTTCTGAAATTGTTATTGTTAACATCCTACTTATTCTTCTAACAGAATAAGAAGAATCATTATTAAGATTTTTAAAAGAGTATACAGGAATGAAGTCTACTACACAGATAAGTGATATCACTGTTATTGGTATAGATCTCTATATGGATACTATTGAGATACTACTCTATGATTACTATCCCAGTCTAAAACATCATTCCTTGCAGAATTGGCTGAAACTAGTTTCACAATCTGTGCATGTTTTCTCCAGTAGAATACTGAGTTTCCAAACCAGAGGTATGAAAATTGTCGTCAAATGAAACATTTGTATTAACCAGGGATGGGGCCTAGAACCGTCAATACTCGATACTGTCAATACTCGGTGGTATCAAAGTATGTCTAATACTTTAAGATAAACCTTCAATACTTTTAAATTTTTAAGTTTTGCATTATTGAAAATTGTTGCATTTAACTTTATGCTAGATAAAGAATGAAAAGAGTTAAGACTTTGCGTTATTGCCTTGCACATGTCCCCAAGTGCTGCTGGACTATAGTTCTTGATAGACATTGACTGCATTTCCTGTGTGTGAATTAATGTCAAATTCCATAGACTGTTGTGTCTAAATGAAAACATGTAAAACAATGGGGAAAGGAATGGAGGTACTCATGTAACATGTAGCGTTAACTAAGTTATGAATGAAGCTGATTTAACTGATGCACTAAATCATGTTTCTGCAATAGCCTGGCTTAGTGACTCACGTTCAGCCAGTACATTCCCTACTCTGATGATCAGAATCTGTGAAGCCATCCAGAAGAAACAAATCAGAACATAAGATGAGATAATGCAGTGCATGGAAATAGTTATTTTTTTTCCTTCCGTCTGTTAGTTTGGATTTTTGCAAGTCATACTTGGATCATGAGCATAGCTTACATATATACCGTATGTCAATTTCTGTAATATGGATAGAAAATTCTTTAAAAGAGTTTTCATCACAAAATATAGTTACATAAAAAGGGAAGCAGAGAAAATACTTACTATCATCATCATCATCATCATCATCATCATCATCATCATTATCAGCCTTAACTAATAATAGGGGATGTATATCCTATAGCATTCTCAGCATAAAAATGTTGTTGCCAATTGTAGAATGTCAAACAGGAACAATTTTGGAACTATAATTAGCATACAGTATAAACTTGGCTACATGCATTTATACACAGAAAACTACTAAGAAGAACATACCTTTACAGTTTTATACAAAGCAAGTAGTGAGAATGGAGTATGATTGCTCAAAACTCAGTCTTGGTATTAAGTATCGAGAAATAGTGGTATCATCCAATCACTAGTATTACCTAAGTTATACTTTCATCAGTTGATTGAGATGTTGATTTCAAGCATGTGAAGTAATTAGTGCTCTATCCGTATACATGATCAAAGACTGCTACTGACGCATAGCCCCTTTTGTAAAAAGAAAGCGTCTTTTTGATAAAAGTGATACTTTGCCCAATATAATTTTTCACTTAAGTAACACTAAACTAAAGAGTGCAATGAAGACAAAAGTGTAACACAATCAAAGTAAACCTAATAAAACAAACTGTTATAATGTAATATAAAATTTTGAAATTTGACTGCTGAATAAAGAAATATGAATGCAGGAGTTTTAAAAGTTCTTACATAAAGTACTGTCTGATGAGTCTTGTTCGCACTTGTCTGCCCGCCAATATCACATGCTGTTCATCAACAACTAGAAAAAATAAACTGTTACATTTATTTGTAATTGTAATTTTAATATTGAAATATACTTGGGAATGTAAATACAAATAAAATGATCTTGATTACTTTAAACAAATTTTCTATTATAACATACCTGCATTTCCAATTTAATCATTTTTTCATATACTGGATCATCACAAGGAATGTGCCTGTCAATAAGAAAATTGTGCAGGGTGGCACAGGCATTGGCAATATATACTGCCATGGGTGGAACATAGTGGAAAATCTGTCTTTTAAGAGGCATCTGAATTTGCCTTTGATCACACATATGCAATGTTACACACAGTTTCTCACCCTGCACAAGCTGTGTTGTATAGCATTCCTTGGAAGATCGAGGCTAAGCTTGTAATACAGGAGTTAGCATCATGGTTGTGCTGGAAAACCAGAGTCACCTTAAACAAAATTTTGAAATTGTTATACAGAAAATAAATGTGAAATATAGATCTAACCCATCTATGTAATATTTTAGTAGCATTGCTTACCGATAAGACAAGAACTTTCATGAGTTCTGGTGTATCTCTCCGCCAGATTATCACTTATCCTGCTCTCTGTCCATATTGCTGCATCATGAACTGAGCCAGGATAATATGCATTCAGCAACAATATTCTTAAATTTGCATCACAGGTCTGAAAACATTACACAAATTCATGTGTGTTATTCACATGGTCTGAATTGGTCTTCTTCATTTGTTAGAGCAGATGAGATCAACAGCACATATTTATATTTTTCTGCATCAAGAAACTTAAGATGTGAATAAAATTAAATTTGTATAACTTAAGCACAGTAGCTGTATTAGAAATAATAGAATTTTTCTGTATTTTTTCTGAAGGAAAAATAAGAGAAGCTTCTTGTAACAAATATGACAGAAAATGGACTCAATAAAGCATTCTTTATTACAGTGTGTTAAAATTCTCTCATTTCAGTATCCAAAGACAATGCAAATATGCTCCTTTAGATGCAGATTTATCATACTCTTGCCTTACAAACACTTAAGAAGTAAATACTTCACATAAAAATATATATTTGTGTCATAGACATGTCAAACAATTTGTAACAAACATGACAGTAAGTTTGTTTTATCTAAGAATGTATTTTAGTACCCTAACTAAATGCAGTTTAAATCACCTGCCTGGAGATCGCTAAATAAAGAAATTACTAGCAACAAATCTTATATGACCTTGTGTATTTTTGTGTAAAGAATCATGCACAGGTTTTATAGCATGCTTCTTCCGTACAAGATACTTCCATATTTCGCTGTTCCCTGAGTGCTCTATTTACATTATATTCATTTTCAAATGTAACATTCAGTGCTCATTTCCCTCATACAAAACTTTTACCTAGATTGATGACTTTAGAGCAGAACTTCATGCACCACCGACTAAATTTAACTTTAGAAACCCAATAGTTTCAGATGTCTATGAAGTATGCATGACTCATGATCACTTGAATAAACCATAGCAGGTCCAATCTTTATATAATTTTAATAGGGTAAGTTAACTAAATGGCAGATTTCTTGTAGCAACAAAAGAACACAAGACACAACATGATAGAAGCACCTGAACTAGCATTAAAAGGGCATTTCAATAAACTTGTTTTAAAGGTTGCATCTTTTCTACATTATTATGTCTCTTGCGGCGGTTATTATGTTTGTTTATTTATTGAGCCCCACGTTTGGGAGAATGCTACTGTTTATTTGCCGCACGTATAAAAGACAATTTGTCGCGGTCACTTCGTGTTAGCTTTTACTGAGCGCCTGTTATTTTATTTAATTTTGGGTTCACTGTCCTCCGGCTAGCTATGATCTTTTTGGTCGAGCACTTATCTTATACAAGGTGTGTAAACGGAAAGGAGTCTTTTATCCAAAGATAACACTGATGAAGAATTTGTTTTACACTTTTATTATCGTCACACATTATGTACTTTCACATATTAATCTTGACACTCGCCAAACTGAAACTGTTATAATAAATTATTTACTGCTCATTCTTAATTCGCGTACTTCAACTTTTTGTGTAATTAACTTTACAACACTTGAGATTTTTCATAACTCTGCTACGCGCAACCTGCGAATCGATAAACTGCGATGTATTCAGCGATGTGTAATGCACAAATGTTCCCGATGGACTGAAGCCGACGTGTAATGTATAAATGTTTCTGCTGGACTGAACGAATTTGACTCTGACCTAGCCCTTTTTTACTCCTACACCCCGATATGTCTAAAGATTATAACCGAGCTGCTATTGGTTAATAAAACATGCCAACATTAGCGTCTATTTTTATATCCAATGAATATTACAAAAACATATGCTCTAGGAAAAAATGTTCCAGCAAATTCTAAGAAAAACGCGCCAATATTACGTCATTTGCTCGTCTCTAATAATGATAAACAGCTCACCCCCTTGCTACATTATTGCACGCTATTATTGTCAGTTTCAGTAAGGCCGTATAAACCCACTTCTCAACAATAATTACAATTAACAAACATCTCAAATCAATGTCACACAACAATGCATATTCACACTATAATCACTCTTTACATTTACATAATTTGTGATACAAATTACTGCATCACTCTCTGCATTTAATGTTAAAAGATACCATGTTTATAGTTTACATCCTCAGAAAAGCTTTGTGCAGTTTCAAATGTAATGGTAATTAAATGCATTTGTTGAAAAAATATTGCTATTGCTGAAAATATTGTAGCGATTGGCAGACACACCAAAGGAGTATTAAGAGTTGATAAGTTCTTTCAAGTACCTAGGATTATCAATCCACGACACGCGTAAAATGTTCATGAAGCATAAAGATGAAACATGAACTTTAGCCAGAAAAGCCATTTTTGACATTGGGAACATAAAAAAATTCCTCTTGGCACAGTCTTGAGACTATTCCACATCAAGATTGCTCTGATAGCATGCTATTGTAGTCACCAAAATTTGGACCCACCTTACACCCGCAAATCTAAGCCGATTGGAGGCATCTGAAAGAAACCCACATATGCAGAGACCTTCGACTACCCCGAATGACAATGACTAGACTCGTCTATCTCATGTCTGCAACAGACTTCTACATCAGGGTGGTAACAATAAAGAAGAATCTACTGCACCAATGTACGTAGCCCACATTAGAGAAAGGGAAGAAAAGGCACTGGCAGTAGATCAAAGCTTTCATCAGATGCCAGCTATGAAACTAGAAGAATGGAAAGAATCAAATTTCCAGCTCCAGCACGTGTATGCAGGAACGACCACACATGGCTTTCACTGCAAAATCTGCAACGAAGAGGATTTCATCAGGCATCCTTTTTGTCGCTGCATCATATGTGGGCTGCAATGTGAACAATATCATCTACTGGATTGCGAAGCAAAGACAAACTCGCTAATGTTTTACGCAGATGGCAAAAACCTTGCATAACACATAATTTTCATGTACACAGTATGTTTAATCAATCATATTAATAAAATTGAAGGGAATCAAGATATGTCATTCCTTTTTTATTAAAATTGCTGAAATGTTCAACCTTATAACAACATAAAAAACCGCTCCGAAGTATATACAAATTAAATTCCAAAAAGAATGTATTCTATTCGTTGAAGCCACACTCAATATAAAAAAATGTACTGTCCACACCGTTCATAACCTAAACCTTTAACATGCAGTAAAACAATCTTTTAAGCAGTACCTGTAAGAAACAGTGTTGTTGTTGCTTCCTTTACGACAAATGGCAATGCATCATAATCATGCGATTACATATTATATTACAGGAGGTATAACTGGTAATATTAACTTACTTTATAGTGTAAAATGCAATGAAGCTTGGATAAAACCTGACATTAAGGGTACCTTAAAAGCATTAATGAGAAGAATCAGTTGTTTAAGGCAAATGATACATTACAATATGGATAATGTGTTCAAGGATTAATGAGAGGTAAGTCATTCCAGCGTAACACTGAGGTATGGAAAGGAATTTGATATGACAAATTATGTGATATTTCATATAACAATATAATTTCTGGAATCATATGCTTTTTAAATCAAGCTCTTTTCAAATACGTATATCCTTATATGCAACAATTCATAATATTTTTGGTCATATTCTAACAGTGAGACACTAAAAGTCCTTCAAAAATGATGAACGATTATTGACAAATCCTAAGATTGTGTAAGATTTATGTACTTTACGGCAATTGACAGCAGGTCAGACAGGTTTACCTAGGTGCAATGTACCTAGCCGTTATTGTGGCTTTACCTGTGCGATAAAATAGGTCAACTCAATCCCAGTCTGGTAGGCTCGTGGTGAACTTAAGTAGTGCTTCAGTATATCCGCCCTTGAAAGAGCCAAACCACAGGGGTGGTAGGATTGTTGCAGCATGTTGGGTTTGGTTTTTAAGGTGATGGTGTGATACAACGTATCTTCTATATGTTTATAGGCTCCTCAGCGGCTGCCGTTTCAGGAGCAGCAACCATCTGCTGCTCCAGTGGTGTTTGTTCCAAATGGATTAAATGTTTTGAATTTTGAATGATCAGATCCATGGGGATGGGGGTGTACTTACTGTCAGGATAATGCTGATGGCTGGTTTAGGGTCTTTGTTACCGGGACTGCCCACAAGCCATGCAGGGAACTCGGTAG
Source organism: Deroplatys truncata (assembly GCA_030765065.1). Lineage (NCBI taxonomy): Eukaryota > Metazoa > Arthropoda > Insecta > Mantodea > Mantidae > Deroplatys > Deroplatys truncata. The sequence continues at coordinate 603,532,672 of CM060990.1, read as the reverse complement.
TGTCTGTAGCGACGTTCACTGGGTAAGTAGCCCTCAGGGATCAGACAAGGGCGTTCTCATGATGGGCCAATCTGACGTAGAAATTTCGAGCCCGGCGCCTAATCACATCCTCCGCGTATGGGTTGGGCCGAGGTTTCGTGCAATAGCCTCACTGGAAAACGACTACAGACAGAATAAGTCCCCTGTTCTGCATCCGCTGTAACCAGGGAAGCCAGGAGTCTTCTGTCATACCCAAAACCTCGCAGGCATAGAGCATCAGAGGTAATATAAGCGCTTTATAAAGGCGTAGATTTAGGTGGTCCAGCATGATGGAAGCCAGAACCGGGTATAAGGCGGCTACCGCCCCCTTAGCTCTGTTAATTGTTCCCACACGTGTTCACGAAAAGTTAGGCCTTTATCGTGAAAGGCGCCTAAGTAGGGAATAGATGTTCCCCACTCTATCCTCTGGCCCTGATAAGTAAATGTTGGTAAATCTGCTGCGGAGATTCGTCGCCTGGTAAGCAGGTCAGCCTGGCTTTTGCCCGGATTTACGGAAATCTGCCACTGCCTGTACCAGTGTTGGACGGGGCGGAGGTGTCTTTGAATGGGGTTGAAGGCTCTAAATATATGCCGGTCGGTTGTGTACAGCAGGACGTCATCAGCAAACTGGTCCATATTGACGCCTACACCACTGGGAAGTCTGCTATGTATAGGCTAAGCAAAGTGGGAGATAGTACAGGGTCTTCGGGACTCCACCTCGTATGGGTTTCGGTGTTGATGTTTTCTTCACAGCTATCACCATGAAGGAGGTAGTTGTAGGAAGCTGTGTATAATGTGGATTAACTGACTGTAGGCCAAGCTGGAAAAGTTTATATAAGAGCCCCTCATGCCAGGTTGTTGAGAAGGCATTCTCCACCTCCAGATATCACTGGAGTGAAAGTCCTGTACAGAGCCGCAGCCTTCACCACCCGCAGTAGCCGCCGGGCAGCCAAGTGCCAGGATGAAAACCAAACTGGTGGGTTGGATGGCTTGAATTTCAGCCAGTAACGGTGATAAGTGGTGCAGTATTACCCTATCGAATACCTTCGGGAGGGTAGGTAGGAGGCTGATAGAGCGGTAGCTGCAGGAAAGAGCCGGATCCTTACCAGGTTTCCGAATGCACATTGCGCGGGCCACCTTCCACTCGTGCGGAAAGTTTTCCAGGTGACACATATATTGAATACCTTAGTAAGGAAGAGCATCGCTCTGAAAAGAAGGATTCGGAGCATGGCGGGTGTCAGCCCATCCTGCCCGCAGGTCTTTTTAGTGTTGAGACGCCGGAGTGCGTCTTGGACTTAACTGTGACGGATGATTGAAAGGTAGTTGTCCGCTCTATCATGGTGTAATCGCAAGTAGCAATCTACCTCCTGATGAACACGGGCAGTAAAATCATCGTCGTGGGGATCTCCTCTCGGCCTGCAGGTGCCCTCAAGATAGTTGGCAAGCACATTTGCTGTGACTTGGGATTCATACACAAGGCTTAGATTGCTTTAAAGCGGGGAGACGTATTGATTTCGTTGGCGGCGGAGGTTTTTGCTATCTTCCACTCGTCACCACCGTCGAGGTTCTGACGGGCCATCGTGGTCTTCCACGCTTGCACCCTGTGCGCACGCAGGCGGTCACGGAACTCCCGGCGAAGATGCCTCAGAAGCTCTCGATTTTTTGGCGTCCAATGACGTCAGTACAGCCTTAGGTCTGCCCAGGAACGGCGGATAGGGAGTCAGCTGTAAGATCTCAGGATGAGGGGGAGGGGGTGTTAGGATGCTAAGGCTGTGAACTGTTCGCGCCACTGTGGTTTTAAAGGATTTGACTGCTGTCTCCAGGGAGGGAGTATCTTTTATCCTAGGGTTTGGTGGAATTGATGCGTTGAGGCAACCCTTCCGCACTACCAATCTATTTTTCTGGTGTATCAGAAAGATCGTTGCTAGCAACTCGTGTGTTGATCTCCGCCAACACGGGGTTGTGATCGGAATGAAGTGCCGTGAGTGATGTGAGTGTGATGTTGTAAGGATAGTGCTTGATAATCGCAAAATCGATGACAGATGGTAGTTCTCGACGTTGCGGATGGTATGTGGGTTGCCAGGGACCCAGTACTGTGAGCTGGGAAACTCTATCTACCATCAGAATTATTGCATTGACTCTTGGATTTGCACGGGGGCCCGAATGCCAAAGCTGATGCTTTGTAATAAAGTCGCCCGCCAAAATTACGCAAGGGTGAAGGGGTAAAATGGATTGGTAATCGGCAGATACAAACAGCCCAATAGGTGGCTGGTAAATGGAGACTATAATAACCTCCGTATCTCCTAATTCAACACACACTGCCGTCATCTCAAGGGTTTGCAGGGGGAAGAGGAATGGGTTTTTGGACTACGTTTTGCCTCAGAAGAACCGCAGCGCCGCCTCCCGGGCCGGGCATCTGTTCACTGCGATGACAAACGTATCCGGGTATGCGGAGTAGGATGTCGGGACGCAAATGTGTCTCCGATGCTAAAATGAGGTCCAATGCATAATGGGTGGCAAAGTGATGAAGCTCATCCTTTGGTTCTCAACCATTTGCATTCCAAAGGACGATACGGAAGGAGGTACGAGACCTAATTCCCTCCGACATTTTGGAGGAATGGTGCGAGGGAGAGAAAACGTTGAGGCCCTCAAAGAGGATCATTGCTTTGCTGGTGGAAACGGAAGCCTGGATAAACCTGGTGATTATATCCCTGACATGGAGGACAACTCCGTGGTGTAATGGTTACCATGTTATCCTCTAGTTCCCGAGGTCGCGGGTTCAAACCCGGCGGAGGGCGATGAATTTTTTCGGGCGTAAAATCTTTAGCTTGGCTTCCTTCTGAAGGGAAGTGAATCCGGTGGTCACGTGTCGTAGATTTACGGCACGTTAAAGAACCTCAAGCCTCATAAAGAGGCCTCTGAGCAAAATGACCGGTATTTCACGCCCAATACACAATGGGACACTAAGGACCACAGCAGTTAAAGAGCGTCCATAAATAAACCCAATTTAATTTAATTTTCGCGTGATTTACACTGTCAGCACCACCACCAACAGCAGAATCGCTACTGCCACTGTCACCACCTGCAGCAGCATCACCACCAAAAGTTGCAGCAGCAGGAGCCTCACTACTGCCACCACCATCACCACTACCAGTAGCAGCAGCAGCGTCACCACCAACAGCAGCATCCCCATCTCCACCGCTACAGCAGCGGCAACCAGTAGAGGCATGTACTGCTTGATAGGATGCAAGGTGGCCTTCCTCAAATCGTGTGTTGCAGAACAGATAATTTACTTTAAAATCTCTATAGGTATCAAAAAGCATAAACAGTTCAATAAAGTTTTTCTGTATATTTAGCATTAGCAAACTGTAGAATTCATTAATGATTTATATCACTCTTGATTACAAGGGTATCAATAGAAGGCCTACCAGTGCTATGAGTGTGGCAGAGACCTCTAGAGAGAGCAATAAAAGCTTTGTGTTGCTGCTGCGCTGGTGGAGCCGAACAAAATAGGTGCGGAGGAAGCCAGAACAAAGGCAGAGAAAGCTAAAATAAAGGTATTGAGAGTAAAGCTAGAAATAGCAAGGGTCAGAAAGAATGGGGTTGAAAGAGATTCAAATTCTTTTGTGTGATATTTATGAAATGCCCAATGCTGTGCTAGGAGAAGCAGTGACCTCAGATTCGTGGTGTGCAGGTACCATATGTCTATACGCAATATAAATACCAAAGAGGTATTTTGTATCTGCGTCTTGAAGGTTTAACGCTCTCCCAAAACATATTAACATAACGAGCAACATCAAGCACCTTTGGCGAAGGCATAGAATCTAAACGGACATTTTTGTTGACCTTGCGAAAATCGATTATACGGCGCGCCTCATTATTCGGTTTAGGAACCAAAAAGCAAGGACTCGCATAACGGCTATTAGAAGGTTCAATACACCACTGATGTAACAACTGAACAATCTAAATATTGAGGGGGCTATGAACATGCGACAGTTAACGAACCAAGTGAAAGTTTAAATGTTCGAGAGGATTTAAACGCAAACTTCAAGGTAAAATTGGAAAAATCAAGCAACATTTGTGAATGCTGCATAAATGGGGCTCCCAAAATAGCAGTGTATGGAAGGTGTGGTACTACGGAAGAATTCTCGTTCCAGGAAATTTCCTGCAATTTCATATGTAACGGAACTATCCCGACAATGACTACCAAAGAGCCTTATACCGCGGTAGTCTGAAAGGTTCGCTTATCACATGTGAAACAAGGTGTCGTAGACAACTAACGCAAAAATTGTAACTCAATTATATTTAAGGCACTGCCTGTATCCAATAATGCCTGAGTGGGTAAAGTGCTACAAATTAATGAATTCATCGGCAACAAAACAAATGGTAAACCTTATATTCTCGGCCGACGTTGGTCAGAAGTGTGCCTTGTAATTGTGGTTGGAAACTGCGTATGTTTCTATTCAAACTGTGCTGGCGCCAAAAACAACGCTCTAGTATTTGGTCATACGTATCACAAAAGGTGCAATGCAACGGAGAAGGGCGATTCCGGAATGAACCAGAATTAAATGAAATTAACAAATGTACCGAAGAAGTTTGGTGTAGTTTTCCCTTGTAGCATTCGGTGGCACTTGACTATTACGAACGGCTGGTGTAACCCCAAGCTATTGATGCCACATAAGTAGCTTATCAAGGTCAAATGACGTAGGCCGATTGATAAAGGCACACTTTAAACAAGTAGCATCATTTAACCGTAACAAAATGATGTCGCAAATTTGAGTTTCGGTATCTTGCACCTTAAATATTTTGGCATATTTGTGAACACGCAAAATAAATGTCTTTAAACCTCCGGTGGTGTTTATACTGTATAAAGTATGTCGCCAAAAGGATGACTTTAAACGCGGTGGAAAAAAATTGCGAAAGGGAAACATTAAAATCTGCAATTCCAAGCGATAAATCCAAAACTGTTTGCAATAAGTGAACAATTTTTCCCTCCAGGACCGTCAAAATCAGCCTATATAGGTCGCGAGGGTGACAAATCGTGTCAGTTAAACATTCAAAAAGACGGATAAACAAATTTAAAATGTCCAAAGGTTGTTGTGGCGTATGACTATAAATGCGTGTTTATAAGTAAATTTTGCGGAGATGGTCGAACTTTAGAGGCTGAAATTGATATTTGTGCTTGTATTTGAGGCATTGTGTGCATCGCGTTATCCTGTAAAGACAGTGTAATTAACTCTAAAGAAGCAGATCCCCTCGTTAACTCCGAAATTTCTTTAACCGGCGGAGCCATAGTAAAAAAACGTTGACGTAATGCAATATAATCACATTTAAGCACATTCAAATTCTCCATTTCACAAACCGAAAAAGCGGAACGTTTCAAAAATTCCACACGATCTATATAATGAGAAATACGTGCACGCAAAAGTCGCCAAGTATCAGGTGAAAACGACACATTTGGTTCCGGAAGAATAGTAGTAAATTCTTGACACTGAAACTTACAACCTTGTATGAATGTAGCAATTTCACCATCGGAAAAAATTGAAATGTCAGCTTCAGCTGTAAATTATCCTTCAACTGCTTTACTAATAGCGGTACAGTATGTGCTATGTCTACACGCAATTCGCGTAATTTTAAATAAAGGATTATAATTCCAGATTACAACTCGCCATAATGAAAATATTTTAAGCGAATATTTATACGCAAACTCAAGCCAACAATCACTGAACGCATAAAAGATACGAGTTCGGTAAACCGACGTCTATCCGGTTGTTTATTTAACAGTTCACAAAACCAAGGTCAACATATGTCAAGGTTGAAATGCAATTCATGGTTGCCGAACTTTAGTCACGTTGGCAAGAGCTGGTCATTTCACGTTCTTCTGTCGCTCTCGTCTGGGGGCGTCTCGGTTGGAGCTGCCGGGAACTCCATCAGCCGCCTTGGGTGGACACACACTGGCTCCATTCGTGGCAAGGTTAACAATAGGACTGTTAAGAAGGTCTGCTGCTTCCGGCGTTTTCACAAGTTGGGTCTGGTCCGTTTATACGAGTCCGAAGCACAACTAGGTGCCGCTGGTAAACGGAGCAGCCGCTAAAGCGAGCCGCGTGTCCTAACGAGGTACAGAGAGTGGCACATGCCCTGTGGCAACGGCATCTGGCAGATTTGGGACCCTTTTACTCTCCGTCACTTCAAGCATGCGAGACTGTTTTACAATTGACGATCAAATTGCCCTATCGTTGGCAGTCACCACACTGTTTCGGAAGCTAAGAAGGTCAATAGTCCTTAATCGTCACTTGCGATTATAGTACACTGGTCAGTGTCATTAATCGTACCAGGTCATCATTGGTTTTCAGTTCAACAAAGTAGTGAGCGAGAGAGAGAGAGAAAGAGATCCTACCGCCGCAGTTGGACAACCCGCACCAGTGCGTTACGGGAGGTCCCGCAAGTCCTTCCTGGATCTCAGGCTCCGCACCGTTCATGTAGAGGGTTTGATAACCGTTCTACACCTCGTTGAATAGCAGATGTGACATCATGAAAAGACACATTGTGCTGGTGAAGGTATCCACATACGCGTTTGTAGCCATGCACCGTCATTGTCGAAGTTCGAAGTTTTTAGTGAGAGAGGACCGACGCGCCAAGGTTCCTAATAGCAGTTCGCTTCGTAAACTGCTTCAGCAGTTTGCTGAGGGCCACGTTGGTTGTAACTAACGCAAATGGACGTTGGAGTCAAGTAACGGGCCATAAAATCTCTGAGGGGCGCTAGGTTTGTGGCAAGGGGTACTATGTCAGGTCGGTAAGAGAATTCAGGTTGAGGTCAATTGGTTTATTTGAGTGATTGGGAAAGGACTGGTATCCTGAATTGGTAGGATGTTGGACGATACGTACAAAGATTTAGACCGGGAAGAGATTCCAAATTAAGGGAATAAATATGTGACTGCTGGGTCGCAAAAGGAACAAAGGTTCTCGGGGGGTATGTTGGGAGTAAGTTCTGCAAGGGGAATGAGGACTAGACATGTGTTATGGCTGTTGTTTAGGAAAGAGCGCGAGAATTTGGAAGAACAGGAACGAGGAACGGAAAGGTGGTAGAGGATTGTTGAAGAGTTGCTTATAGAAAGATGGAAGTGTCGGTGGAGGAGGAAGAGAATGAATGGGATTTAGGTTGTAGGGCTGTAAGGTTGGGTTGGGGGACCGAAAACCGGAGCAGCCACACAAAGTCTTCAAACGATCCGTCGCGTCTCCCTAGCACAACGACCAGGACCGTTTCGTCGTCCGGTTGGTCTAAGATTTGCCCTCAGCAATGTCAGAGATCAGACAGTTGCTTTAGAGACGGGTAAAGAGTTTAAGAGAAAGCCTACTAGACAAAGAGGAAAATAGAAGTTATAGTAGAAGAAAAAGCGTCCCTGAAAGGTGCCAAACGACACGAGCTGCAGAGGCCCGAAAACTAGAAGTGTGCCGTTAACCTTATCGGAGAAAGGCAGCTTTGGCCCCTTTGCTCGACTTTGCTTAAAGGACTGCTACCTACAAGCTATGCGGCTGGCTGTAAAAGCAACCTTCGTAACCATAGGCTACTCCCTGCGATTGTCTTTTATTTCTCTCTTTTTTAATTTCCCCCTAAGAGAGCAAAGGATCGATCCAATACTGGTGGATCATCCGGCATGCAGAAACGTGGAACTGCTTCGACTCTCTCAGGCACTTAGAATGTAACTTGCAAGGAGTATTGTTTGGTTGGAAAAGTACACTCAGACGGCTGAAAACTTCAATGCCACAGCCGGAATTTGAACCACGAAACTCCCGTTTCCGTCCGGCTGCTTTAACCACCAAGCTACCATGACAACATGCCAGTGCCACATTAAATTTCCCAACTCATTCGCATTTTTCCGATAAACCACAAGGAGATCCAAAATTGTATTGAGACGACCTACCCCAATGGAGACCTTAAGATGCAATAAATAGTCCGGGGCTTCATGGTTTGACCACTATTAGGTCAATTAATGGAATTGTTCCTCCACGCAAGTCGTGTGTTGACAAGGTTGAAAAGGTAGAATCAGACGACTGAAAAATTCAATGCCATCGCCGGGATTTAAATCACATATCTCGCGGTTTCCTCCAATTGCTCTAACCACTGAGCTACCATGGTAACATGCCTGTCTGACATTAAATTCCCTAACTGATTCAAATTTTTTCCGGTAAACCAAAATGAGGTCTCAAATTTTATTGAGATAACATACCCCGATGGCGACTTAGAATGCAGTAAGTAGTTCAAGTCTCGGGCTTCATAGTTTCGACCACTATTAGGTCAATTGATGGAATTAATTGTTCCTCCACACAAGTCATGTGTTGGATAAAGTTGGAAAGGTAGAATCTGACGACTGAAGAATTCAATATCATCGCCGATATTTGAACCACGGATCTCCCGGTTTCCGTCCGGTTACTCTAACCACTGAACTACTATGGCAACATGCCGATACGACAATAAAGTCCCCAACTGATTCGCGTTTTTAATTTAAAACCTTCTTGTGGTTTACCTGGTATCGTTCCTTTGCGTGGTCTCCAGTGGGAGGCGTGTTAATACTTGCATTGTCTGATTTTCTGCTCCAGACCGTGTGGCTCTGGATTACCATGGTGTCCACACAGATTTGGAGCCAACCCGTGGTAGTGGTGCAGCTGCAGGCCGTGTGACACTCGGGGAGTCCTCTTCCCACGGGACCGCCTTGACTGGAAAGCGCGAGGGCTTCGAGGGCAGCTGTGGAATAGAAATTCTGCTACATCATTGTCTTCATCTGGGTCTTGTAGGTTATGGTCAAAGAGTGAAAGTGCTCTTTTATGTACATCAATCATCGTTTGGTATTAACCGAGGGTAGATATTTCTGTTCAGTGGTGTGAGTTGAGTTTACTGCACATGTCGAAGGCTATTTTCTTTATGGCTCTTCTGGTGTGTGCAGAGGTCGTTGTCAAATACTTTTGAAGGCGTTACTGATGGCACTTTGGCTATTATTCCAAGTATCTTATTTTGTAATGTCTGAATATGGGGTATTTGTGTTTTCGCCGCGTAACCCCACACCGGTGCTGCATATGTTAATATTCGTTTTATGAGTGATTTGCATATCGTGAGGCCCATATTGGGTTTGAGTACACTGTTTCAGTTAAATAACGGATATATCCTGCCCAGACGCGTTGGCTTTTCTTCATACATCAAGGACATGTAGGCACCTCGTCACACCGAGGTCCATTACTGCCTTAGGCCGTTCAATATTTTTAAAGGTGGTAGGCTGTGTCTTAAGTACTGTTGGATTTCACGTCTGATTAAAATCATTGCAATGAACTTTGCGTTGTTTGCTTTAATTCTCCACCTGGTTCAGCCAAGATTTAATTTGGCTAGAACACATTTGAAAGTTCCCGTGCATGAACGAAACTTTACCTCATTGGAACAAGATTGTTGTGACGTCAGGATAAATCAGAAGTGTGCTGGCTTAGCGTTTGTATACAGGATGGAAGGGAACTCATTACATTCCTCCTAATATGTACTTCATAGAAGTATTACAAGCAAAAGTGTATAATAGCATTATGTTCGTTTTTAAAAAATGTTGTTTTCCCAAATTAGATGGTTCATTCCACGAGAATGTATGGATATAATAGTTTCTTACATGTAAGATGCTAGAGTAACCTATTTCTGACCTAGTTTCGGTAGTAACTGTGTGACAATATCCAAGGCTTTGAAATAATTAATCGTTTTCCGAACACCATTTTGCTAAGTTTTTTAGTTTTGTTTTATTTATGAACGCTCTTTAACTCATATGGTCCTTAGCGTCCCATTCTATATTGGGCACGAAGGACCGGTAAATTTGCTCAGAGGCCTCTATCAGGCTAGAGGTTCCTTTACGTGTCGTAAATCTACGACACGGGACCACCGGCTTTACTTCTCTTCCAAAGCAAGACAACTTGAGAAGTTTATGCCCAAAAAAATCCATTGTCCTACGCCACGTTTGAACCCACGACCTCGGGAACTAGAGGCTATTATGGTAACCAATACACCACGGAGGACGACCATTTTGCAGACGTAATGTGGTTGTTAGGTCAAGGTAGGTCATTGTGAGAACCGGCTCCCGGACATAACCACAACAGCATACCTGAACTAGGAGGTGGGGAACTTGCAGTTTTGTTTTCCACACGACCCTTAATCCAAACAAAATCGACAAAAGGGTGGTGCAATGCTTTGACGAAATGAAAGTACAACTTGGTAGCCATTGGCCTACATAACAATACGGAAACAATGCCTTCATAATCCAATAAGCGTTTCCCGGTCGCTAACTGAAAAGTACACAATGTTTATGTCATCTCCACTAGAAATTGGGTCATGATTAGAGTAACATCGTACTATGCATTGAAACTCAAAGGTTTAGTGATAAAAGAACCCGAGGTGTGTTTAGTGGATAATCTTACTTACAGCACAAGGTTTACGAGATGCCAGCCTTTTCACCTGGCAACTCGTAAACCTCATGAGGCGTGCAACCAGTACACGAAGAAGGGTGAACATGAAACACGTCAACGCAGAGGAAGCAATCATAAATCTTGTAAATAAATAACCCAGCAGCAGTAGTAGGGGAACTCCTTGCATGGTCAGCGCATCCCATTGGTTTGTACTCAGGGACGTTGAATTGACAGTTATTGCGACCGTATCATATCCAACGGTAAGAGTGCCTCGCAGCAGCAGATTACGCTCCTAGGCTGGCTTTTGTCAAGTCGTTTCTAGAACAAGTTGCAGATATGCAACAGTTAATTATGGAAACAGATCAAGCTACATTTAGAAATAATGGCATTTTTGTTTTCACAACATCCATACCTGGGCAAAATAAAACCCTCACAGCAACAGAGAGCATAATTTTTAACAGTGATATGCTGTGAACGAATGGGCAAGAATACACGAAACGTTTATATACACCCATGAACCACGTGCAATTAAGATGAAACGTGTTTATGCGCTGACCTACTTCTGGGATTAAAAGAGAGAGTACCAATCCCCGCTCGCAGCTACCGTTTGGCTACTGCGCACTGCACAACGTTGCCAAAGTGTGCGTTTTATGTTTTCAAAACACCTAAAATATCTCTGCAGAAAATGGCAATAGAAAAATTAATGAAGAATGCAAAGTATGTTTTCCAAATAATGGGATCTGTAACCGGTTTAAATTAATTTAATGACTTTCCTTCCACCCGGTATGTCATTTATGCCACGTGAGCCTTCTCATCCAGCGGATTGGTAACGAGGCAACTCTGCATTTTACAGACGATGCGAAATGCAGGTGACGACACCGCATTCACCAGCCCGCTGATTAGGGTTACGGTAGTGCTCGTTGTTAACGTGCTCTAGTAGCGCAATGGTTAGCATACTGGAAAGTCGTGGTGAAGGCCGGAAGTTGAAATCACGCCTGCAAATAAATGGGTTTTTTATTTGTGTTCATACTTCGAGAAGTTCTAGCAAATCATTATTTCTTTCCGAATGCACTATAAAGTGGATTTCCCTTTAAATACAAGTTCCAGCCGTTCGTGCTCACTGTAGAAAATGTTTTCGAATAGAGAGTATCTGGACCTGCTTTTAATATACGGGGAAGCGCAGCAGAATGCAACGGAGGCACGTCATCTACACCAACAGAGATTTCCACAGAGAACACTTCCTACAGATCATACGTATTTGCGAGTTGCGAACCGCCTTCTGGAATCAGGAACAGTGCACAAGACACCACATCCACGAAGAGATTACTCTGTCTGTGACCAAGCAATTACGGATCGTGTGACTGACTATGTCATTCAGCATCCGCATTGTAGTACGAGGGACATTCTCAGGCATTTCAATATTACCCAATCTTCAGCGTGGAGAACACTACATCATGCAAAGTTTCACCGTCATTATCTTCAACTACACCAGGAGCTACTGCACCCAGATCATGAACGAACAGTGGCTTTGCTAGGTGGATCTTACGATAAACTGAACATGATCCACATTTTTTTGGCAACTGTGTTATTTACAGACGAAGCAGTGTTACACAGCACAGGCCATGTAAATCGCCACAACATGCACTACTGGAGCACTATAAACCCACATTGGATACGAGAGGCGACCTTATAAGTCCGATGGGGTTTCAACGTTTGGGCTGGTATATTTGGTTATCATCTAATAGGCCCGTACTTTTATGATCGCCAACTCAATGGAAATCGCTATATCCAATTCCTACAACACAAGCTGCCTACTCCTGGATGAACTGCCGTTGCCGAACCGACTATCTATGTGGTACCAACATGATGAGGCGCCAGCTCATTCGGACCGTTGTGTAACCGCTTATCTCAATGACACCTACCCTGAACGATGGATCGGTAACATGGACCATTAACTTCGCCAGCACACTCACCAGATCTAACTCAATTAGATTTATTCTTATGGGGTTATCTTAAAGATATCATGCACCAGGAGTGGCCAATGCCCCCTCAACAAGTCAGGCAACGCATCATCTTAGCTTGCCGTGACATCACACTGGCCATGTTGCGACGGGTTAGGCTGACGATGATGGTTAGTCTGAGATCTTGCATCCACCGGCATGGCGGCCAGTTCGACACCTATTACAACCAGAAGGAGGAAATCGGTATATTCTAAAGGTTTATCTGTGTAATGGTCCGGCATGATGTCACAGTCATGTTAAATGCACTACTTTGGGAACCAGATAGGTTCATAACGATCATAATATGGGCTTGCAAACGTTATCTAGTTTGTATGTTCGGATTGCATTTTGTAAACCCTCAGAGCAATTTATTGACTTTCTTCTGTGTGAAAGAATAGCTTTAAATATTAAAATAGTATTTAATGATGCCTTGTGTTTGTAAGGTGTAATTACAATGTTATATGCTTTTGTTTATGAAGTTCATTAAAGCATATTCTAACACATTTGTACTTAATGAAATTTACATAATTAAACTAATTAAGTGAAACTACACTTCCATGCCAAACTATCAGTCTCGTTAAATTTACGGAACATGAAAAGCACCTTCACGTGGCAGTATTGGAACCTGGAACCTTCACCACAGAAAGCCAACACGCACACTGTTATGCTACGGGTGCAAGCCATTGCACGCACAGCGGTTCAAAGCAGTCATTTCGGCCGAAATTAATACGACGCGATGCAGTGGACAGTGTTTACGGCATAGCCTGTACAATGCAGGACTGCATAACTCCTCAATCCGCAAGCTGAGATGACTCATCCGATATATAGGTTGAACAAGTGGGAACCTAGTAGGCCAACCCTGACGGATGCCTGCTGGAATTGGGCGGAGTAACTAACGAGGTGAAAGATCGGTCGCGCAAGTAGTTTGCTATCAGTCTGGCTGCTGTGACCACAAATTTACAACTGAGCATTTTGCGTAGCCTCTCGTGCTGCACGCGATCGAAAAGTCGTTCTATGCCTAGTAGGGCGGCTCCATTGACTTCCGAATCTTAAAGGCTTTCGAGATGTGTTTCATTGTGAGTAGGATTTGCAGTGTGATTAAGTGTTTTGCTCAGAATCCGAACTGCCCAAATATTAGGATGCTGTGTTTAATCGTTAATGCAATAGCGCACTTAAGTGCAGTTTTTGTCTAGAATTTTGCTCATTATACTAAGCAGATAAATATGTCTATATTTATGTGACTTCTGTTCTCCTTTGGAAAATGAAGTACGCTTGCTTTTTCCACCTCGTGGGGAAGCAACCTTGTGTAATGCATAAGCTGAAGGGCTTATCCAATTCTTCGGAGGTGCTGAGAGATAGGATTTTGAATGCAATATTGGAATTTGATCGGGGCCGGGATGTGATTAATTATCCATTTGATTTCGCACGATTTAGTGTTCCTCTTTTGGTTGTGGGTTTGTCTTGCGTGTATACTGAACGTGATTCCTTTGGTTCCGCGATGAATGGGGGCGATGCTGGCATTAGATTCGGTATTAGGGTATTCTGTAGAGCGCCCGCTACGGCTCCCGGCCTTCTTCGTCAGTTGTGGCAATGCGTTGTTTCACACGAAGAGAAGGGCCGGACATTTTGTCCTTTGTGGGGCACTTGGCTGTACACCAGACGCAGTAGAGGCTATTCATGGATCTGTATGAAGTGCCACTTCACCTGTTTTCTAATATCAGATAGATTATCATCTTTAACATTCTGTTCGTGACAATTTTATGACTATCTTGCTGCTGTCTATCTGGCTTTTTTCCTGCGTTGCCGCTGGAGAGGTATGTCTGCAGTGAACGAAATCAGTATTTTAAATAAGGGTTAGTATCTATGATGTTGAACTGCTTTGGTAAATTATTTCCGACTCTTCGAGGTTGCTATGACCACAGTGACGTAGTCTAGTGAAAGTCTATTTTTAGAAACTCTGTCATACACAAAGTGCAACTGGGATAAAGATTTGCTGGAAGTTTCTCTATAACACTTCAATTCCCTTAACGGCCAAAATTGGCAGAACATAAGTAATATAGCGCCTTTTGTATGTTTGGTTTCTTAACATGTTATAATATAAAAAGCGCCATTATTTCAAATTTGGTGTCAGCTTGATTTGATGGTGTAGTTATTTAGAAGCTATTTCTTGTGCCGTGAAAGTGAAATATGTATCCGTTTTGGGACATAGTGTCAATATTACAACAGACAGCGTTTAGTAGGTGGAAGGACGAAGACAAAGACCTTTTAAACTGTGGAAGGCCAGTGAATTTAGCAGAACTAAATGTTCAAAGGGAAACGAAAAAGGGGAAAATCATACAACGTTCATTTTAAAGACTCGTGGTTTCAACAATACCCATGGTTATGCAGTAGTGTGACATTACAAAAGCTCTTCTACCCTCCTCTGTGGTGTCGAGGTAGCGTGTTTGTTTCACATTCCAGAAGTCTAGAGTTCGAATATCGGTTAGGGTGAATTACCCGGATAAAGCTTTCCCGGGGTTTTCCCATATCCTTAGAAGGCGCATGTCGGCTAACTTTAGTTCTGTGGACCCCGGACTCATTTGAGGACCATTTAACCTGTTTCATTCATTCATTGTCGAAATGAACTTACTAGGGAAATATGAAGAATATATTTCCGTTCACTTTCCACTTAATAAACATGCCATATAATAAAATCTTATATTGAGAATTTAAAGGAGAAGCAATGCCACCACCACATCCATTGAAGCTACGCCACTGCTGCTACTATTGTGGTGTATTGTATCGCTTTCTGAGTCTTCTCGGTGACTTTATCTAAGTCGTTAATAGGGTCCACTTGTACATCTGTGATTTGCGCGT
Organism: Deroplatys truncata; assembly: GCA_030765065.1. Classification (NCBI taxonomy): domain Eukaryota; kingdom Metazoa; phylum Arthropoda; class Insecta; order Mantodea; family Mantidae; genus Deroplatys; species Deroplatys truncata. Next base: position 603,517,370 of record CM060990.1, on the reverse strand, counting down.
TTACGGTTTCCGCAAGGAAGTCCTAGTTTGTTTTGATGTAGTTGCACAGTGATAATATCAGTGCAGTTTGCAGAAGGCAAATTGTGATCAGTGAATGATCAGGTGATAGGTCCTTAAAATCCGTAAATGAGACGCGAGTGCCAGATTATCGTTCAATAATTATATCGAGCACTTCCGGTGCCTGGTTTGCTTGAAACGGGATAAATGTTGCTTATGTGGGAGCCTGAATGATATAATCCGATGCATTTTAGTGTCATAATAATTTCTGTTAGGCAGAATTTGTCTCGTGTGGTTTCACTGTGTTGTCGCTTACTATCATTACCTACGTATTTTGTTGTAAACGCGAGTTGATATCGGCTGTGTTTATATCAACAGAGCGCTGTAGGCCGAGATAATTAGTATTTGAGTGTGATAGAGGGTAATAGCCACTGCACTTGTCTCTAGCTTGCCAGCGCCTCTTTGACTGTGCGTTTCCAGTAGCTATTGTACTTGTCCACGATAGTACTGTCTTCTTATTTGGTTTTGAAACAGGATAAATGTTGCCTGTGTGGAAGCGTGAATGATACAATCTAATGTGCTTTCATGTTGTAAAATTTTTGGCCGGTAGAATCCGTCTGCGTGCGGTTCCATTGCGTCAAAATGGTGTTATTATTACGCGCGTATGGGCTGTGCTCACGCAGGCCGAAATGATCAGTAACTGAGAGTGACTGTGGGTAGCTGTCACTGCGCTTGTCTCTGTCTTGCCAACGCCTCCTTGACTTTGCGTTTCTACTAGCCATCACAGTTTTCCACATAGTAGTGACTTCTTATTTTCCCTTTGTTCATGTTCAAAGCAATATTCGGCTATCCCCAACTTTTCTACCTGCAACAAGTGGATATTCCTTTGATGGTCTGTGATTCTGGTGGGTGATAGTCCTCCCAGTTTGACCTATGTATGCGGCAGCGCACTTGCACGGTACGCATTAAACGCCTGGTGCATTAACTACTAACTTGCCGCCTACCGGTTTAAGTATGCTTCTCATTTTTGAAGTGGTTTGTGAATTGCCCTAATGTTAAGTTTGGCTAGTATTCTGCTGATTCTTTCTAATAACTTGCCAGTGAATGGGATGAAAGCTATGGCGGAAGGTTGGTAAGTGTGGCTGACGATGGAGAACTCTAGCGCGGCGCGCTCCCCAAAAATAAACGCCCCATAAATAAAAATAAACACAGTAAAGGAAGAATAACATCAGATGTCATTAAAGAATTGATTTCTGCACTTCCCGACTTCGTCTATAGATTTTATTTTATTTGAAGTGTTTTTGTAACACTTGTAGAGCGAGTAGCGCAATGTTTTCATTACGGAGTGTATTTCGGACTACATCAAGTCCGTCCGGGAAACTTCGCGTTTATGGATACTGCCAGTGGTGAGACGTGAGGAGGGGAATGCTTCGATTATGAGCGAGGGGTGTAGAGCGGTAATAGTAATGGTGGAGATTGAAGCGCTTCGCTATTGGTTCCTTCTGCACGCACTCTTTTCCATGTGGAGTCATTCAATTTCGCTACCACCACCATATGAGAAAAAAAAGTATTCAGTCCTGTCTAAAATGTAATTCTGTTATATAAATCGATTTAAAGTTTAATAAAATTCTTAAGCTATACTGCAATTTAAAGTACAGTATTGTAAAGCTAAAACGATTCAGAGCAGAAAGTAAATAATCGCCATTGTATTACAATCTGCATGCGCTCACACGCAGTGATGTGATTCATACACGTACGTGTTAATTCTGCACAGGTTCGGGAGCACATGCTGTGTAAAATTCCTAACTTAACCAGTAAATTCAGTGGAAGCGGTTTGATCTTGGTGAAGACTGTTAAAAAATCTGTTAAGTGTGCATTCAAAGTTAATTAATTAGTTAAGAAATCGTAATGAACCGTAAATGGCAAGTATGATTTTCACGATTCCAATAACCACATAAGAGAATGAAAGGTGTTTTCCAATTCTCAAGAGGATAAAAACGTTTGCTAATGCTTTAGACATATGTTATATTGAGAAAGCCCTGATTTCAACCATTTTGCTGAACTAATGGAGAGGAGAATGGCTTCATAGAAGAATATTAATTAGGTTAGTTTAGTAATAGTCAAGTATTAGTTTTTCTTTTTTGTGAGGCATGTAGATACATAATAGTTCCCTACAGCTCATTTTATAGTCTTGAATTTTTCCAATGCATATTATGGAATGCTTGGTATCATCGCATACACGTTTACACAAGAGATAAGGTTGGACAACCAGCAAAATTAAACTCTAGTTTCCGCTTAAAATTTATATTCTTACTCTGACGTCTGAATAAATACGATTACAGAAGATAGGAACTAAACCTTATAAGAAATATTTTCAGGAAACACAGGTATATCGATGTCCAAGCTTGTGTGATTAACATTTGTAAATAATTCATTTTGTGAAAACAAAGCACAGAATTTGTTATAAAAGTGTGTTTTCCATTGAAATGTTAACCGATATTCATTAAGCACGGGTGCACCGTACGATATAAATGGCAAAAGGCTTCCTGCTGCTGAAAGGAATCATATAATAATTATCAATAGGTGTAGTATAATTTACGCTTACTTTGGTGGGTGCGTTTTATTGCACGTTTTATTTCTAAATTGAATTAATACATAGGATTCATTACGTGCTGAAAATCATGTGCAGAATATTTTGGGTTATGATTGTTGTTGTGTACGTATGTTTTCCGGTAAACTGTAGAATAAAACCTGGCGTGTACGCGCTTAATACGAAAGCATCACCTGCCGCCCTCCCAAGCTTGCACATCTCGAACCGCTTCTGAAGATTGGTCTTTAGGTCCTTGAGTGACAGACTTCACCTTTTTGGCTCTAGCGAGTTACGTATTGACGGCGTGAGCTGAGTAGCCGTTTTGGGCCAAGGTGTATTTCAGACCGTGAGTTCTTTCGGAAAGTGATTGGTGTCCTAGATAGAGACTGCCTTTTGGCCTGAGTGTTAGGTACGCCAATACGTTGTGATTTGTGGTAGAAGCTGCGTATATTCTAGTAATTTGTATGGGTTGGGTTCCGGTAAACTGGATGTCCGAATGTGTCGTTTTTCGAGAGCAGAATATCAAAAAATGTTTGAACTCTGTCTTATTTCACTTCCAATAAACTGGATCTTGTATCGGAAGCTATTGAGGTGTTCTGGTTGTGTAGGGCTTTCGATAGATTAAAACATTTCGGAATATAAAATTACATACACCTTTTACTGTAAACGCCCTCAGTGTGGGTTAGTGCGAAAATACTAATCTTAGTTAACTTATTAATAAATGCTTACGTTTAGAACAAAATGCCCACAAACAAATAAAAACGAGTCTATGATACGTAGGATTTCGTCGTTAATCTACCCGAGTAAATTAATTGGGAAATATGCTGGAGGATTTCGAAACATTAACTTGTATGGGCTTTGCTTTTGACTTCCGTTGAAGGTTCGTACAGAAATAGGGCATTGTGGAATATAAAGTTAAGTTACCTTTCGCTGTTGTATACTGTGTAAAGGTTACCTGCAGGATAGTTTAGACACATGTACGAATATTGGTTTAATGTCTGTTATATTCTGTTCAAACAACCATTGCTGCCATGCAAAAAGAAATTTAAATAAAATAAAAGATTAGCAAACTATGCTTAAGAATATTGCTGGACGTATAATGCAGCAGAAATGTAATACAAAATACAGCAACCTGTAAACTGTCGACAACCGCATGTTTTCGAAATTCCTCCACATTCCAATCCTAGTAATTATTCTTTCGAGGTCTAATTATTTTGGCTTTCCTCCTGTTCTGACCCACCATTTCGTCTTGGAATCGCATTCGACTATCAATCGAGGTCAAAGGTACGCCATTTTTTGTGTACTTACCTCCAAGTTAGTAGCGTATAAGGTAACCGAAGTGGCGGTTGGTTCTTAGATAAGACTAAATCCCGGTTATCTGTTAACAAAGGTCGTAGTACCAAAATTTGGGCCAAATTTACAGTTAGTGTCAGTCTAACGGAACCTTAACGGAGAACGGAATATAGGCCCCTGTTACATGAATAAAACAGAGAAAAATACATATTTATTTTATCGTAACCAGCGTTACAAAACGTTTGCCGCAGTTAGCAATGCTGACATAGGATGGAAGATAATCAATTGCTTCTTTTTCCTTCCCTCGGCGTTAATATTTTTGTGATATGTGAATGTCGATAGCGCATTACAGAAAGCTTAAATTAGAAACCAGCACGTTTTATAAAAAGAATATATAAATTATTAAGTGAACCGATCTTTGGATATTCTTTGCAACCATTATATATGCTAGTTATATCATTGAGTTAGATAGTGAAAAGTAGTTATAAGTAGATTAAGTAGTGGATTAACCATAATCCTGCCGCTAGGGGCGCTAGTGTCGCTTTTAATCCGCAAATTAAGAGTGACACTAGCACCAAATTTGAAATTGGCAGGATTATCACCAACTGTTTCATCTAGAGGTTTCTTTATTTATTTTTTATACATACGGGATAGAATACAACTTAGGAGTATGATATGCAATGCTACTTGGGAGAGCAAATATGACAATAATCCTTAATGCTACAAACACGATATGATTATAGCCTTTACACACGCTTAAGTGAAAAGCTTTACGCGATATTTAATGCAACAATTACAGATTTCGTTTAGTTTGCGGAACCACATGATATATATTATGAATAGGAGTCATCACTTGGTTGCGTTAAACAGTATACTACAATGAAAGTATGGTTTAAAAAAAAGTTAATTTCTTGTGCAGTTGCAGTTGTAATGTTTAAGGTGAATATATGGATTTAAAAAGCGTGTATACACAGCAAGCGCGAAGCGTTTGGCAATACAGGCAGTTTGAATATATCACTGGTATTTTGTTATGCAGAGTTAAATTATTCTTTGAGAAATATGGTTTCCATGAGCACGCATAATGGCATTTTTCGTTCATTAATCTGTTGTTGCACCGCCTACACAAAACTCGATTAGTGTTGGTACGTCTGTTTGAGATTATTGTTCTTTTCTGAATACAAATATGGATTTCAGGTGGCGTTGGTGCCGCGTTAATCCAGCTTAATCCGTGGATTAAGGTTGATGGCGGTAAATCTGAAAGTGTTACTAGCGGCAGGTTATCGTTAATCCACGTTGCTTAATCCGTGGGTCAGATTAAGTTTGAAGATAAGGGTTGATTAGATATGTGAGTAATAAAAGGTAGAAGAGTGTGATGATGAGGGTAGTGGGATAGTTTAAGGTCACGTGACCTGGAGAAGGGAATTGCGATGTGTGTTTTTAAAGAGTTTGGAAGGGGAAGAGGGAATGATTTGCAAGTAAGCGGTAAAAAGTAGATGAGGAAGTGACGCGTGGTGTGATTGGTGAGAATAAGAAGTGATGCTATTGGTGGAATGGAATAAGTGAAAGGTAGTGATTGATGTTAATAAAAGTGATTATGATTGGTTGAAAGAATTAGAGGTCAGAGTAGGGGATGTTAAAGGTGAGGGGAAGATAAAAAAGGGAATGGTTGTGATATATTTGGCGAATGTTGAAAAATGAGGGTGAGGGGCAGTTAAATGTAGGTGGAGGAAGGAAAGTGAGTGGAAGAGTGAAGCGGTCCTCTAGGAGGCCTGCGGAGAGAAACTTGTAAATAAATTCGGAATGAAATGGAAATGGTGGGAAAGCGGGAAGGATGTCGGTGACGAGCATACGAAAAGCAGCATCTGAGAGGGGTAAAAATTGGTGAATGAAATAAAGCAAAAAAAATGAAAAAAGAATTCGATAGGTAGGTGAACGAAGAAAACAGGGTGATTGACTGGGGTCAACAAGGAAAACGAAGAATGTGAAAGAAGGGTGAGAAGAATGCAGGGATTGGTGGAAGGAATGAAAAGGGAATTGGAACAGAAAAATCAGAATGTGACGAAGCAAGAGGGGTTAGTGAACAGAATAAAAGGAACTGTATCTAAAATGTACGTAGAATTTAGGCATTAAAGCAATTGATGGGAAAATAGTAAAGTGCATGTACAGGTGGAGAGGAGGAGGCATTTCCTAACTATGAGCAAACGTACGTCGAAGACTCAATACCGGAGGTGGGAAAGGAGGATGAGGAAGTTGGCGGAGGGGAGTTGAGGAGGGAGAGGGGTTAGAATTTGAGACGAAATAAAACGAGAAAGGTAGCTGAAATAGAATACATGAATTATATAACAAAGTATGATATAACTTATTGCAATAATAGTGCAATATCTTTTGTTTAAATTTTTGGCATATGTTTTTGCATTAATTTGATATAAAGTATTGGGAACATTGACGAATTGTTGAGAAGATTGTATAGAATTGATGGTTAGCATTTTTTAAAATATTATTGTACTAGTGCTAATGTCTATTTGTTTTTATGACAGCTAAGAAAAATACAAGGAGAAGAAAAGTAGCCCTGTCTAGGTAAAATGATTTAGGAGAAATGAAAAAATAAGTCCACATACAAGAAAGATTCATAGTTCTATATATATATTTAAACACCTAAAGAGTGCAGTGCAAAAATACATAAATAAAAGACATAACAAACAAAATTTGTGAAACAATAACACACACACAAAAGTTACAATGATAAATGGTTAAGATTATGTATGGATTACCTATGACCACCTGAGATACAATTGAAACACTTTATGGAACGTATCCTTCACATCGATGGTAGGGTGATCGGTTACTCCAAACTAAATGTTTGTAAGTTGTTGGATTATTGTTAATAATACAAGCACGTCATGCTTGACACTCGAAACATGTTGAAGTGTACACTTTAGAGTTCGTGCGCGTACCATACCACACAGTGAGAACTTTGCAGTATTTTAAAAGAGTTTGTAATACTTTGTTATCGTATTTTATAGCAAGACATGAATTGCAATAGCCAGAGCTTTTTGTCACAACAGTACATGGTGTATGATATACAAACAGCTATGACACGAACTTGCGCAGTATGCTAGGTTTGCACTTGCAAATAATTGTATGTATATAAGCATACAATCTTGGCAAATTTTTAATAAGACATGCGGTATAACTGACAAAGCAAAACACGTTGGTTGGTACACGGTTTTGGGTATACCTATAAAATCCAGAACTTCTGAATCTTGACCGGTGTGAATGTAGAAATTTAATATTTTGTCATTAGTAAGAAACGGCAACCTTCTTACAATGCATTCTTTTAGTTCTCGTATTTTTGCTAATGTTGCAAAATGTGTTGCAAGAGATCATAGATAATTAAAAAAGGCAAAACAAAACAAAATACAACACTGCACAATTATATTGATAATATTTATAACATTGGATATACATTCTAACAATGATGTGTATAAACACCAAATAAGTTTTCTATTAATGTAAATGCAACGATTAGTGCAGAAACAAAAATAATTAGAGAATACAAAATCAATGTTTTGCTTTAAACAATAAAAGAAAACACAGAAAACAAAAATTACACTGCACAAACCTAAGCAGCAGAGGCATTTGTATAAGAAAAACCACGCGCACGCACCAAACACTAAAATGGAGCTATGAGCTGCAGCACTGCTTCTTGGTCCTGGGTTCTGGTGTTATGGCAGCATTTTTTGCAGCACGTTGCTAACGAGCCAACCGGAGCCGCGCCTCTTGGGAGATGGGCACTAGTTGCGCTATTGCCAGGCCAGCTGATGATCGACCTCGAGAAGCGCTGCAAGCGAATGGTCGAACCCGTCGTCCTGGCGGCTGTTAAATGCGCACCATCCGCTGCTGTGATACAGGAGCACAGAATTTGGGGACCACTGAGGGATCAGGTTTCGCCGCACTGGAAGATGGTAGAATTTTCGAGCTGTGCACGACAGTACTTGCTACAGGGAGGAATTTGGAGGAGAAACGTTGCTGTACTTAGGGTTAATGAGAGGAGATGGTGAGGTTTGGTTGGATGAGAAATATACTGTTGCGGGGAGATTGGCGTAAATTGAGGTGGTTGGGGTGGAGATGAAGAGGAAGTGGGCGGGTAATTTAAAGGAGGGGAGAGTAAGTAGGAGAATGATGAGAAAAGGGTTGAACATCGATGTCATCGATGGACACGGGTTCTAAACCAGGCAGGAATGATGGAAGGGAGGAAGGAGAGGAATGAAGTGGGGTAGAGGTTAGACGCTGTGGAGGCGTATCCTTGGGTCGCTCGAGGAACGACAGGCAAATACCTGAAGGCGCAGTGTTAAATAGTGGTGATAGGGTGATATATAACTGAGAAGAATGACAGAAGAGGAGGAGGAGGAATCTAGTAAGTAGGATGGAGACGGTGTATCTCCTGCAGCATGAGTGTTGAAGGTACTAGTAGATAACACCCCGCTGTCTGTTCTGTTGCTGACGGCGCTGAGTTGGTGATAACCTCTAGCTACTGGGAAACAAACGGAAAAGCAGCAGAATATCTTTGACTATCGTAGCTGTAGTTTGGCCAAGGGGGCTGTTGTTGAAAATGTCCAAATGCAGTGTCGAAAAGCGGTATAGGATGATGTTGGTCTTGTGCAGCTTGCTCCGCTGGTGGTCGTGGTGTTGGTGGTGGTGATGGTGGTGGTTGTGGTAAAGGCGTGTGACCGATGGGTAGAGCAAACTGGTGATTATATTCTTGGAAATCCAGAAGGTAGTATACCACGTCTTTAGGATGGCTGTAGATGTTATGTGTAAATTGCTGCCGGTGAGTTAGCAGTTGTTGGTAGACCCTACCCGTTGAAGGCAACAAAAAAGTTCTTTTGTCACGGTGATTGCAAGCACGGGTACTCCCTGCATGGTGTTTGTTAGAGCTCTAGATGTAGACTGAGTATGAAGCTGGCGAGCCGAAGAGACAAGTTTTAAAGCGGCTTGTAATCAGGAGTGGCATGTGCGTCACAATATGAACGCCGCTGATTAAGGGTCTAGAAAGAGCACGTGGACTTGTTAAATGGCTATGAGAACGGAAGTGGTTAGCACGTAAAAATCTTTAAACTTGGTGGTGTAGTTGAGGGTAGAAAATTTTGACTCCTACCGCAACCGGATGGTGCGGTGGTTCGCTGGTGTTACCGGAAGTGCGCAGAAAAAGTGCCTGATTACAACTCTGCAAGTTGTGGTGCGATAGCAGGCCGGGGATTTTAATGAGACATTTAACTGAGTGCCCACGCGGAAGTTGCGGTAGCGATAAGCAGCCCATAAAAGCACCAGGCTATAAGCGGCCCGCTAAAGTGTGAATTGTTCCTGAAAAGAGTCTTGGTTAGCAATTATAAGGTTTAGCTTTGTAACATTTATGAAATTGTATGTACACTTGAAAGAGGCATATTTCCTTTTTTGCGAGAAAAAACTCATTTGATGTACACAGTACGCGCCTGGAGGCGCACTGATGTTTACGAAAAGACATTATCCAGTCGCCTTGCGGTAGTTTTTTGTATATCGTGAAAGAAAGGCGTATAAAAAGCACTTGGTAGGCGGGCATTGAAAAAGTTTGAGTGTGAAAAACGTTTTTAGGCGTTGTTGAACGAAGCACGAAGAATGGAGCCGGAACATGGGGTAGGTCAAGCTGGAACCTTGCAGTCCAGGTTCAACATTATATCCCATAGACAGAGAACGATGAAAACGCTTTCCTCTGGCTACACGGAAACAGAAATTACCGTGAACCCGGGACCCAAAGATGTAAACCCGGAGCAATGGGTGTCGCTGCTATTTACAGCCTTTGTTAAGTTCGCGAAAGACAACTTATTGGGGATCGAATCCGGATATATAGGCATAAACATTGTGGACGAACAGCACCCTTCGAAAGCTTTTAACATAGCGTTAGGCGCAGGGACCAGGTGGATGCGGAGGTGGTTACAAAATCGATCAAAAAGGTGATGCAAAGCAACCAACAGTTTTTTGCTAGGGGCACCTCTGAAAATCACTTTTGTGTGGACCAAGAATGTCTCGGGTTCATGTCACAAACCGTACGATGCCTTTAGGGGGAATAAAGGTATAGTTGAAATTATGAACAAAGACAACTTGTGTTTAGCAGGAGCTATTGCGGTATGCGAAGCTAAAGTGGATGGTGACGTCCATTATACTACCATTAGACGGTCGGAATACCTGCAGAAACAAAAAGCTTTAGCCTTGTGCGAAAGTGTGGGAAAGATGCATGGCAGATTTACTATCGATGACGTTAGGCATTTTGACGCCATGTTAAAGCGGTACGCGTTGACGGTGTTTTCAGATCATACGATGAAGCCCATGCTGTACGCGGCACATAAGAAAGGATATAAGCCCATTGACGTCATGTTCCACGAGGGGCACTTTAATGTCATTTTAGACTTGCACAAGTGTTTTAAATGCAAGTGGTATTGTCGTCATTTCCATTATCCCTCCGGGCACACAAAAGAATTACATCGACGCGATGGCGATTGCTCAAAGTGCAGCAGTGCTCTAAGCGCTATGAAGCGTTCATACGCTGTGGTGCGTGTAACCGCGACTTTAAGGGTGAACCTGTTTTGCGAATCATACAAAGAAAGGCGGCTTTTATCCGAAGGCGTTGTCGGTGTGTGACGTCGAGAAAGTGTGCACGACGTGCCATAAGCTTGTTAATTTGAGGCACAGAAAAGCCGCACACCTGTGCGGAGAAAACTTTTGCAGGCATTGCAAGATACACGTGTAGAACGACCACATGTGCTACATACAACCGTACGTTTCACAAAGCAAAAGGAATAAGTTTGTGTTCATAAACACACCATACTCTGGACAACAGAACACGTACGAACATGTTCCTAAATTGTGCGTGTTATATCAAGGCTGTCCGCATTGTATCGACGAACGTCGCAAGATGGCGTATTGTACCGAGTGTGGGGTAAAAGAATGGGCGTTTATGGAAGACCCGGTGAAGCGGTGGTTTGAGCACATTGTGCAGGTGAGATTCGAAGCCTGGGACGTTATCGTGGTGGTTCATAACCTGAAAGGGTACGACGGACAGTTTTTGTTGAAGTACATGGTGGAACACTTAAACTGGACGCCTAATCTTATAATGAACGGCAGTAAGATTTACAGAATGAGACACCGTGACGTCACATTTGTTGACTCGCTGAACTTTATACCCATGCCACTGTCTCGCTTTTCAAAGGCGTTTCAAATGAAGGAATGCAAAGACTATTTTCCTTGCTTGTTTAACACGAAGAAAAACGAGGACTCTGTGGGTTCGGTTTCCTACAAAAAGTATTACCGCCCGGAGGGCATGTCTGTAGAAGCTCGAACAGGCTTCGAGCGGTGGCACGATGAGAAGACGGCCTGCGAATACGTTTTTAACATGAAGACGGAAATGGTGATGTGTTGCAAAATGGACGTGTTTTTGCTGAATCAGCGAGTTGTCAAATTTAGAAAGGAATTCTTAGACGAGAACGGGATAGATCCGTTTAGGGAATGCGTCACCATTGCGCAGGCGTACACGTGCTGTATAGGAAGCGTTTCATGCCGCCCAAAACCATTGCCATGATACCCGTCTACGAATACCGCCTAGCGGACAGATAGTCCCGCATAACTTGCAAATGTCTATCTTGGCTAGAGTTAGAAAATACGGTGATCATTTAGCACGCCATTAGAGGACGGGAAGTGAAAATTGCTTGGCACAAGGTGGACTGGTACAGAGAGGAACACGGTGACAAATATGTCTACTTCTTTCACGCGTGTTTCTACCACGATTCCAGGCGATGCTTTCACAATCTCCATGCCGTAATATACAGCATGGGTAACTAAACCATTGCCTCGAGATACGAAGGCATCGAGAAGGTCACAAAATCAATGATGCCGGGTACACCGTGGTGGAGATGTGGGAGTGCGAGTTTAACGCCATGGTGAACGCGAAGGAGGACCTCGCGGGTCATGTCAAGCACTTTCTTGTGCCCGAACCCCTGAACCCCAGAGACCCGTTCTATGGAGGTCGCACCAATTGCACCAAGACCTACTGAGAGGCCCACGGAGACCGGAAGATATTTTATTACGACGTGTGTAGCCTTTATCCGTACGTCAACAAGACGAAGCCGTAACCGGTGGGACAACCAAAGATACAAGTGGATCGCTTTCCGCGCTTAGAAGACGTGCGGGGAGGGCTGGTGAAATGCCGGGTTTTACCGCCACAAAACATATATCCCCAGGAGCTGCCGGCGCGCATGAACGGCAAGCTGATGTTTCCGCTATGTCGCGCTTGTGCAGAGGCGGAGAACCAGGACGAGCGTCAACGACGAGAGGGCCCTTATGTGTACCTGGGTCATCGACGAAATGAAAGTAGCCCTTCAGGAGGGTTACCGGTTGCTCCGGGTGTACGAGATGTGAGAATACCACGTGGTGCGGTACGATCCGTTCACCGGAGTCAAGGGACTGCTTCAAGACAACGTGAATCAGTTACTGAAGATCAAGACCGAAGCCTCCGGCTGGCCCTCAGACAGCGACGAGCACGTGAGGGAATTTTTCGAGCACGAAACTGTCTCCCTAGACACAGAGGCCGTCGTACCTAATCTCGGCAGGCGAGAATTGGCCAAGCTCATGTTGAACTCGTTCTGGGGAAAGCTAGGGCAGCGCGATAACATGTCAACACCCGAGCTGGTGGACCTTTTCGACCGCCTCCTGGACCTGCTCAAGTGGAAGTGCAGACCTACGTAACCGTGTCGAACCAGATTATGTACGTGGTGTGGAGGTACTGCGAGCAGAGTTCGAGGGTGAAATACACCGCCAACGCCGTCATTGCGGCCTATACCACGGCTCACGCGCCCCTGTTGCTCTACTCCTACCTGAAGTGTCTGGGAGATCGGGTGTGCTACTTCGACAACGACTCCGTCATCGTCGCTGCCGCTCCGGTCGTCACGAAGGTTTCCTCGAAATCTGTGTGCCCGCGAGCGTCACCCTGCTGCCGCTATCCCTCAGTAGCATGTCGCGAAACACCTCGACATTCACCAGTTCCAGGTTGGCCGAATTCAGCGTAATCCCCTTCACGTTGCAACCCGAGGAGTTCTTGCCGGTCTCGGGGAACTTAATTTCAATGCAATAGCTCTTGGGCCGTGTTTACTCAAACCTGGAGATGTAAGAGCCGCGTTCGTACTTCTCCAACTCGTCCGTCATGTCCCCAAGGAGGCGTCCCACGGATTGAGTCTAGGGTTCGGATTGGTGGCGATGACGGAGTCGTGTTCGAAGTAGCACACCCGATCTCCCAGTTGCTTCAGGTAGGAGTAGAACACCAGGCGCACGTGCGCCGTTGTGCAGGTCGCAATGACGGCGTTGTCGGTGGGGTTCAGGCACGGACTCTGCTCGCAGTACTTCCTTACCACGTACATGACAGTTTCGACAAGGGCACGTAGGTCTGCACTTCCACTCCCGGGACGTTGAGCAGGTCCAGGAGGCGGTCGTACCGGTCCACCAGCTCTCACGTGAACATGTTATCGCACTGCACTAGCCTTCCCCGGAACGAGTTCACCATGAGCTTGGTCAAGTCTCGTTTACCGGGATTGGGTGATACGGCTACCGGGTCGAGGGAGACACCTTAGTGCTCGAAAAATTCCCTCACGTACTCGTCCCTTGCCGTAGGCGGTTCGCACTCCGAGGGACCAGACGGAAGCTTCGGTCTTGATATTCAGAAACTGATTCACGTAGTCCTGAAACAGTCCCTTGGCTCCGGTGAACGGATCGTACTGCACCACATGGTAAGGAAAATAGCCTTTGCATTCCCTCATTTCAAACGCCTTTGAAAAGCGAGACAGTTGCATGGGTATAAAGTTCAACGAGTCGACAAATGTGACGTCACCGTATCTCATCCTGTAAATCTTACTGCCGTTCATTATAAGCTCCGGCGTCCAGTTTAAGTGTTTCACCATGTACTTCAACAAAAACTGTCCGTCGTACCCTTTCAGGGTATGAACCACCACGATAACGTCCCAGGCTTCGAATCTCACCTGCACAATGTGCTCAAACAACCGTTTCACCGGATCTTCCATTAACGCCCATTCTTTTACCCCACACTCGGTACAATACGCCATCTTGCGACGTTCGTCGATACAATGCGGACAGCCTTGATATAACACGCACAATTTAGGAACATGTTCGTACGTGTTCTGTTGTCCAGAGTATGGTGTGTTTATGAACACAAACTCATTGCTTTTGCTTTGTGAAACGTACGGTTGTATGTAGCACATGTGGTCGTTCTACACGTGTATCTTGCAATGCCTGCAAAAGTTTTCTCCGCACAGGTGTGCGGCTTTTCTGTGCCTCAAATTAACAAGCTTATGGCACGCCGTGCACACTTCCTCGACGTCGCACACCGACAGCGCCTTCGGCTAAAAGCCGCCTTTCTTTGTATGATTCGCAAAACAGGTTCACCCTTAAAGTCGCGGTTACACGCACCACAGCGTATGAACGCTTCATAGCGCTTAGAGCACTGCTGCACTTTGAGCAATCGCCATCGCGTCGATGTAATTCTTTTGTGTGCCCGGAGGGATAATGGAAATGACGACAATACCACTTGCATTTAAAACACTTGTGCAAGTCTAAAATGACATTAAAGTGCCCCTCGTGGAACATGACGTCAATGGGCTTATATCCTTTCTTATGTGCCGCGTACAGCATGGGCTTCATCGTATGATCTGAAAACACCGTCAACGCGTACCGCTTTAACATGGCGTCAAAATGCCTAACGTCATCGATAGTAAATCTGCCATGCATCTTTCCCACACTTTCGCACAAGGCTAAAGCTTTTTGTTTCTGCAGGTATTCCGACCGTCCAATGGTAGTGTAATTGACGTCACCATCCACTTTAGCTTTGCATACCGCAATAGCTCTTGCTAAACACAAGTTGTCTTTGTTCATAATTTCAACTATACCTTTATCCCCCCCTTAAAGGCACCGCACGGCTTGAGAAACGAATCAGAGAACTTCTTTGTCTACACAAAAGTGATTTTCAGAGGTGCCCCTAGCAAAAAACTGTCGGTTGCTTTGCATAACTTTTTTGATCGATTTTGTAACCACCTCCGCATCCACCTGGTCCCTACGCCTAACGCTATGTTAAAAGCTTTCGAAGGGTGCTGTTCGTCCGCAATGTTTATGCCTAAATATCCGGGTTCGATCCCCAATATGTTGTGTTTCGCAAACTTAACAAAGGCTGTAAACAGCAGTGACACCCATTGCTCCGGGTTTACATCTTTGGGTCCCGGGTTCACGGTAATTTCTGTTTCCGTGTAGCCAGAGGAAAGCGTTTTCATCGTTCTCTGTCTATGGGATATAATGTTGAACCTGGACTGCAAGGTTCCAGCTGGACTTACCCCATGTTCCGGCTCCATTCTTCGTGCTTCGTTCAACAACGTCTAAAAACCTTTTTCACACTCAAACACTTTCAATACACGCCTATCAAGTGCTGTTTTATACGCTGCTTCTTTCACGATATTTAAAAAACTACGCAAGCCAACTCGACAATGTCTTTTTCATAAACATAAATGCACCTCCCCGCGTGCGCTGCGTAAATCAAATGGGCTTTTTTCTCGCAAAAAAAAATAAAACTGCCTTTTTTAAGTGCGCATAAAATATTATAAATGTTACAAAGCTAAACATTTTAATTGCTAACCAAAAAACCTGTCACGAACAATTCATACTTTAGCAAGCCGCTTATGGTCTGGTGCTTTTATAGGCTGCTTATCGGTACCGCAACTTCCGCATGCGCACTCAGTTAAATGTCTCATAAAAAGTTCCCGGCCTGTTATCGCACCACAACTTGCAGAGTTGTAATCAGGCACTTTTCCTGCGCATTTCCGGCAACACCAGCGAACCACCGCACCATCCGGTTGCGATACGAATAAACATTTTCTACCGTCAAGCACACCACCACATTTAGAGCTTTTTATGTGATAATCACTTCCGTTCTCATAGCCATTTAACAAGTCCACGTGCTCTTTCTATACCTTTAATCAGCGGCGGCCATATTGTGACGCACATGCCACTCCTGATTACAAGCCGCTTTAAAACTTGTTAATTCGGCTCGACAACTTCACACTCAGTCTTCATCTAGAGCTCTAACAAACACCATGCAGGGAGTATCCGAGTTTGCAATCACAATGGAAAAAGACCTTTTATGTCGCCTTCAACGGGTAGGGTCTACCAACAACTACTAACTCACCGGCAGCTATTTTACACCAACAATAACATATACAGCCATCCTGAAGACGTGATCTACTACCTTCTGGATTTCCAAGAATAGCATCACCAGTTTGCTCAACCCATCGATCACCCTCCTCTACCACCACCACCAGCGTACCAAACTGCACAAGACCAACATCAACCGACACCGCATTTCGACGCTGCATTTCGGCATCTTCAACATCCGCCGCCTTGTCAAACAACAGCTACAGGGTCAAAGTTATTCTGCTGCTTCTTCGTTTGTTTCCCAGTCGCTAGAGGTCGTCACCAACTTCGCGCCGTCAGCAACCAGTACAGACAGCGGGGTGTTCTCCACCAGTACCTTCAACACTCATGCTGCAGGAGATACACCATCTCCATCCTACTCACCAGCTTCCCCCTCCTCCTCCTCTGTCATTATTCTCAGTTCTATATCACCCTATCACCACTATTTAACACCGCGCCTTCAGGCATTTGCCTGTCTTTCCTCGAGCGACCCAGAAGATACGCCTCCACAGCGTCTAACCTCTACCCCACTTCATTCCTCTCCTTCCTCCCTACCATTATTCCTGTCTGGTTTAGAACCCGTGACCCTGGAGGACATCGACATTTAACCCTTTTCTCCTCATTCTCCTAATTACCCTCACCCTCCTTTAAATTACCCGCACCCTTTCTCTTCATCTCCACCCCAACCACCTCAATTTACGCCAATCTCCCCACAACAGTATATTTCCCCTCCCGACCAAACCTCACCCTGCCCTCTCATTAACCCTAAGTACAGCAACATTTCTCCTCCAAATTCCTCCCTGTTGCAAGTGGTGTCCTGCACACCTCGAAAAATTCTATCATCTTCCAGTGCGGCGAAACCTGATCCCTCAGTGGTCCCCAAATTCTGTGCTCCTGTATCACAGCAGTGGATGGTGCGCATTTAACAGTCGCCAGGACGACGGGTTCGACCATTCGCTTGCAGCGCTTCTCGAGGTCGATCATCAGCTGGCCTGGCAATAGCGCAACTAGTGCCCATCTCCCAAGAGGCACGGCTCCGGTTGGCTCGTTAGCAACGTGCTGCAAAAAATGCTGCCATGACACCAGAACCCAGGACCAAGAAGCAGTGCTGCATCTCATAGCTCCATTTTAGTGTTTGGTGCGTGCGCGTGGTTTTTCTTATGCAAATGCTTCTGCCGCTAAGTTCTGCAGTGTAATTTTTGTTTTATGTTTTTTCTGTTATTGTTTAAAGCAACACATTATTTTTTTTATTCTCTAATTATTTTTGTTTCTGCACTAATCGTTGCATTTACATTAATAGAAAACTTATTTGGTGTTTATACACATCGTTGTTAGAATGTATATCCAATATTATAAATATTATCAATATAATTGTGCAATGCTGTATTTTGTTTCGTTTTGCTTTTTTTTATTCTCTCTTATCTCTTGCAACACATTTTGCAAGATTAGCAAAAATACGAGAACTAAAAGAATGCCTTGTAAAAAGGTTGCCGTTTCATACTAATGACGAACTATTAAATTTCTACATTCACACCGGTCAAGATTCAGAAGTTCTAGATTTTATAGGTATACCCAATACCGTGTACCAACGAGCGTGTTTGTTTTGTCAGGCGTACCACATGTGTCTTATTCACAATTTGCCCATACCGTACGCTCATATACATACATTTATTTGCAAGTGCAAACCTAATACAGTGCGCCATTTTGTGTCATAGCTGTATATATATATATATATATATATATATATATCATACACCATGACTGTTGTGACAAAAAAGCTCTGGCTACTGTACTTCATGCCTTGCCATAAAATACAATCACAAAGTATTACAAACTCTTTTAAAATACTACAAAGTTTTCACTGTGTGGTATGATACGCGCACGAACTCCTCCAACATGTTTCGAGTGTCAAGCACGACGTGCTTGTGTTATCAACAATATTACAATCACTTACAAACATTTAGTTTGCAGTAACCGATCACCCTGCCATCAATGCGATGGTTACGTTCCATAAAGTGTTTCAATTGTATCTCAGGTGCTCATAGGTATACCATACATAATCTTAACCATTTATCATTGTAAATTTTGTGTGTGTGTGGTGTGTGTGTGTGTTATGTGTTCACAAATTTTGTTTGTAATGTATTTTTTATTTATGTATTTTTTGCACTGTACACTTTAGGTGTTTAAATATATATTGCACTATGAATCTTTCCTGTTTGTGTACTTATTTTTTCATTTCTCCTAAATCATTTTACCTAGACAGGGCTACTTTTCTTCTCCTTGTATTTTTCTTAGCTGTCATAAAAACAAATAGATGCTAGCACTAGTACAGTAATATTTTAAAAAAATGCTAACCATCAATTCTAAATAATCTTCCCAACAATTCCTCAATGCTCGCAATACATTATATCAAATTAGTGCAAAATCATATGCCAAAAAAGTTATAAAAAGGTATTGCACTAGTATTGCAATAAGTTATATCATATTTTGTTGTATAATTTATGTATTCAATTTCAGCTACCATTTCCTTTTTCATTTCGTCTCAAATTCTAACTCCTCCCCCTGCTCAGCATCCCCTCCGCCAACTTCCTCATCCTCCTTTCCCACCTCCGGTATTGAGCGTTTGTTGTACGTTTGCTCATAATTAGGAAATTCCTCCTCCTTTCCACCTACACATGCGCTTTCCAATTTTCCAATCAATTGCTTTAATGCCTCAAATTCCACGTACATTTTATATACATTTCCTTTTATTCTGTTCACTAACCCCTCTTGCTTCGACACATCCTGATTTTCCTCTTCCAATGCCCTTTTCATTCTTTCCATCAATCCCTGCATTCCTCTCACTCTTCTTTCACAATCTTCTTTTTCCTTCTTCACCCCAGTCAATCCCCCTGTTTTCTTTCGTTCACCTACCTATCGAATTCTTTTTTCATTTTTTGCTTTATTTCATTCACCCATTTTTACCCCTCTCAGATGCTGCTTTTCGTATGCTCGTCACCGACATTCTTCCCGCTTTCCCACCATTTCCATTCATTCCGAATTTATTTACAAATTTCTCTCCGCAGGCCTCCTAGAGGACCGCTTCACTCTTCCACTCACTTTTCTTCCTCCACCTACATTTATCTGCCACTCACGCCCATTTTTTCACATTCGCCAAATATATCACAACCTTCCCCTTTTGTACCTTCCCCTCACCTTTAACATCCCCCACTCTGACCTCTAATTCTTTTAACCAATCATAATCGCTTTTGTTTACACCAATCCCTACCTTTCATTTATTCCATTCCAGCAACAACATCCCTTCTTATTCTCACCAATCACTACATCACACGTCACTTCCTCATCTACTTTTTACCGCTTACTTGCAAATCATTCCCTCTCTCCCTTCCAAAATCTTTACAAACACACATCGCAATTCCCTTCTCCATGTCACGTGACCTTAAACTATCCCATTACCCTCAACATCACACTCTTCTACCTTCTATTGCCCCACATATCCAATCAACCCTTGTCTTCAAACTTAATCTGGCCCACGGATTAAGCAACGTGGATTAACGATAATCCTGCCCCTAGTATCACTTTCAAATTTACCGCCACCAAACTTAATCCACCTTAATCCGCATTTCCCTTCTCCTGGTCACGTGATCTTAAAATATGCCATTACCCTCAACATCACACTCTTCTACATTTTATTACCCCCATATATCCGATCAACCCTTATCTTCAAACTTAATCTGGTCCACGGATTAAGCAACGTGGATTAACGATACTCCCGCCGCTAGTAACACTTTCAAATTTACCGCCATCAACCTTAATCCACGGATTAACGCGACACCAGCGCCACCTGAATTCCATATTTTTATTCAGAAAAGAACAATAATCTCAAACAGACGTACCAACCCTAATCGATTTTTGTGTAGGCGGTGCAACAACAGATTAATGAGCGAAAAATGTCATTATGCTTGCTCGTGGAAACCATATTTCTCAAAGAATAATTTAACTCTGCGTAACAAACTATCAGTGATATATTCAAAGTGCCTGTATTGTTAAACGCTTTGCGCTTGCTATCTATACGCGTTTTAAAATCCATATATTCACCTCAAACATTACAACTGCAACTGCACAAGAAATTAACCTTTTTTAAAACTTGCTTTCATTGCAGTATAGTGTTTAGCGCAATCAAGTGATGACTCCTACTCATAATATACATCATGTGCTTCCGCAAACTAAAAGTAATCTGTAATTTCTGCATTAAATATCACGTAAAACTTGTCATTTAAGTGGGTGTAAAAGGTATCATCATATCGTGCTAGTAGCATTAAGGGTTATCGTCATATTTGCTCTCCCAAGTCGCATTACATATCATACTCCTAAGTTGTATTCTATCCTGTATGTATAAAAAATAAATAAAAAAGCTCTAGATTAAACAGTTGGTGATAATCTTGCCAATTTCAAATTCCGCGTTAGTGTCGCTCTTAATCCGCCTTAATACACGGATTAAAAACGACACTAGTGCCCCTAGTGACAGGATTATCGTTAATCGACTGTTTAATCTAGAGTTATAACTACTGTGAAATTACATCACGATGCTGGTTTTGTTATAGAAGTGATTATCAATTTCTGAAACGAGCATGCAAGGCACTTCTTGCGAGAATGCTAACTAATATTGATGCTTATATAACGAGAAGTTCAATTCCGCTTTATGTTTGAGCCAAACTGATTCTAATTTTTGTGACATGGAAAAAATCGTAGCTATACAGTTGCATGGGACTTAGTCTACTAAATTAAATTCTGCGTATATAAATATTTAGAAGAAAATAAAAATTTGTGTGTAAATTTTGAACTCCCGCCTCAAGAACCTATGCAGATTGGGGCTCAAGCCCCCACCCATCCAGATATCTAAACCGTAACATCAAAGCACTGTAGTGTTATTTTTGTTGCTGTAACTCTTTTATACTTACAGGTTTAGTATACCACATTTGTACTGTTAATAAACAAGTCAACAAATGTAGTACATATATAATGGTGGATACTTAAGCATGACAAGAAATTCTTTTGGAAAATTATAGTTTTATACGTTGGTTGGCAACATTGATTAAACGGTTCGTTCCGTTTATATTACAATATACCCACATTTATTTACAGGTAGTTGGGGGTCCCTGACAGCTACAATCGCTAAGTCGTCTGACTTCGGACTCTGTGGCGCAAAGCGTCGTTGGTTCGTATGCCAGCATGTGTCCATTAGTTCCAATACTGGGTATAAAGGATAGCGCAAAAAGCTTCTAGTGGTCAAGGTATGAGGGTCTCTGAATACTCCGACGTCCCTCAACATACTCTACTCTACTCTATAGGTAATTAGTACTAAATGGTTGCATAGCAACTTCTGTAGTTGCAGTGAAGTGAATGGGTCTCCCCATAGTTTAGTGGTTAACACGTCTGGATGGATATGAGTCCTGCCTGAGAAATTTAGTCTCTATGTAGCCCTGTTTGGCTTTTAGTCCTATAAACACATAAAAATTCATTCCTTTAATTGCCGTGGTGACCTGTGAAATTCATTATTTAAACAATACACGTTTTTCAATGATTCAGTTGGTATCCACTTTACATTGAATAAAGTCATCTTCGATATGACTGACTTCGTTTTTTCAGTTATTCCGGTTTCAGCCCCTTCCAACTCCACTCCCTTAATAAGCCCTTACACACCTCCATTTTACTCCTCATATTAAATAATATATACCTCTGCTTTTGAAGAGGAAGAAATATTACTCTCATTCCAGTTGTAAGAAGTAAGTTTATTTCTAAGTATACAGAATATTTAAAAAATAGTGGGCATAAATTCAGGTATGTATTTCCTATATGTAGAATATAAAAAAGTCTATTTCAACATGTGTCCGGAAATGCTTGGCTTCTGAGCTATGGCCTTCAAAACAGTGATATTCACCGGAATATTTTTCTTCCCGCAAGTAGTTGCCGTGACAGAAGATATTAACAGGACACTGTACCGCTTCATTCCGAGGTGAAGGATACATTGAGCGTTGTGTTTGGCATTCGACTGAGTGACATGTACTCAAATCAGGAGCGGGCATAAATGCACTTCATGTACGGTAAGGCGGACGGAAATGCTGTGCTGGCTCGTTGTTTGTACCAAGAGAAGTACCTACAGAAAGATGTCCGGATCGGAAGACATTTGAAGGTCTCCATCGCCCTCTGTGCACTCATGGGAAGTTTACATTGACTGGTTATGGAGGAGACGACCAAGATCTACAACTCCAGATGTAGAGGAGGAGATTCTGAATTCTGTGCACACGGCTCCTTCTATCAGCACACGAAGGTTAGCACTGTAAGTGAATGTCGCTCATACGACTGATTGCTGATTGTTGCGAGAGCAACAGTTGTATGCTTATAATTTACAACGTGTACAGACCTGTCACCAGCAGATTATCCTGCTCGATTGATGTTCTGCCAATCGTTCGTGCAGCAGTATGCTACAAACCCAACCCTTCCTGCTTTAGCATTATTTACAGATGAAGCACAGTTCACCCGAGATTAATAATTTGCACAATCAGCATGTATAAGTGTATGAAAACCAACGTGCAATTGTTCCATTTCATCACCAGGTGCGATTCATGTCAACACGCGGGCCGGTATCATTGGTGATCAGTTAGTTGGATCCCATGTACTTGTAAACAAACTTACGGGACAGGCATAAACAAACTTCCTGGAAAACACCACACCTCATGTGTATGAAGACACTCCATTGAGCATTCGCCAACAAGCTCACTGCCTGAATGATGGCGCTCCTGCACACTTCAGCCGTACCGCTCGCTGGTACTTGGATCGAAGGTTTGCAGATCGATGGATAAGTAGAGGTAGTCCAATTGCTTGGCCATCACGCTCACCTGATTTGAACGCTGTCGGTCTATACTTTGGGGTCATTTAAAAACGTTGGTGTATTCGTCTCCAGTGCCTGACATAGAATCTCTTCAGAGTTGAATTGTGGCAGGTCGTGAGGAAGTACGCAATACTCCCGAAATTTGGGGTCGTGTTCGCACGGCCATGAGACGTCGATGTGAGGCCTGTATTCAAGCAGGAGGTGAACACTTTGAACATCCTCTGTAAATAAAGTTACCTGCCATAAGAAATACGATCCGGTGAATATCACTGTTTTGAATGCCAAAACTCAGAAATCAACCATTTCCGGACATGAGTTGTAATGGACTTTTTTATTGCCTACATATGGGGAATGCATACCTGAAACAATTTCCTCTATTTTTGAAACATCCTGTATATTGTAAGAAATGTGAGCACCAGTTACTGCGAAACACACATTATTTATCATAAGATGCTCAACGTAGCGCAATCGTTACACTTGAGCCACTTTTGGCACACACACGGATCACAACACAGCAGGTTCGTTGTATCACAACTCACAACTGAACTAATGAGTCACAACTCACAACTAAATGGCACTTTCACTGTTCACTTCGTTACTTCTGACAGAACTATTCACGGGAAAGAGCAGTCCCCTTATGCAGGCATCGCATACAAAACGAAACATTCTAGAAGGGGATGCTATTAGAACATGCCGGAACGAATGTTCTCGAAGGGGTAAGCTGCACCCAATGGCTAATGTTCCGCACTGGCGGTAGGTTGAAGGCTCCGTCCAAGTGCCGGGTCTCGAAAGACACTTAAACGCGGCCCGCAGGTAGCCTCGCGCGCACGGTCATACTTCTCCCTATTCGTCCCGACCAGCACTGGCATAGCGGGCTAGATGATTTGATGCACCACCACTTAGGGGCAGGCTCTGGATGCGGTAGACTACATCGTTGATTCTCATCACCATGCGGTACGGTCCTTGCCATGGTTATTGAAGCTTGGAGCAAAGTCCCTTGATCCGTGTAGGACAATACAACCACACCATATCACGTACTGGAAGTCTTGGCT
This sequence comes from Deroplatys truncata, assembly GCA_030765065.1. Lineage (NCBI taxonomy): Eukaryota > Metazoa > Arthropoda > Insecta > Mantodea > Mantidae > Deroplatys > Deroplatys truncata. Next base: position 603,493,273 of record CM060990.1, on the reverse strand, counting down.
GTTACTTTGCCGGTCGTAACGGGTCTTCATCCGGTTCTTGCCCCCTGGATGTGTTGATGGGCCAACGTGCACATCGTGAAGACGAACCTCGAGGTTCTCCACGTAGTCGATCGCCGACTGATCTGTCCCAGAGAGGCTCCCAAATATCAGGTCACATGGAAGACGTAGCTCCCTGCCGAAGATCAAGTTGGTAGGTGTCAACCCGGTGGTGGCGTGCTTTGACGAGCTATAGGCCAACAAAAAAGAGGCACCCTGATATCCCAATCCCTCTGGTGATTGTCCACGACCTTCCTAAAATATTCAAGAGTCTTACTATACCGCTCGACTATGCGTCTAACTGCGGTGGTGAGACGTTTTCCGCCTCTTGTGCACTCAAAGTCGCTCCAGTGCTTCCATAATCAGATTAGACCGAAGTTGGTGCCCTGTTTGCTGTGTAGCTGTAGCAGTATTCCAAATCGGCAGAACAGTCTTTCCACGAGGCGATCCGCGATCATCTTGGCCTCCTGCCTCCAGCCACATGGTGAAGTAGTTCATGACCACCAACGATACTTGTTACCCCTGTCGGACACTGAAACAGTCCATCTATGTCGATGCGCTCGAAGGGTGTCTCACGTTATACTGCTTCATGCAACCTCGGGTCCTAGTCTGTGGGTCGCGTCTCGCCAGACACACATGACATTGGCGCCACCACCTCCCAGTGTCTGCCCGTAGTCTCAACCAGTAGTATCTTTGTGAGAGCTTTTCGATCATTCAGGGGTCCACGATGTACTCCCGAAGTCCGTGTATGTATTTCCTCCAGGATTTCCATCACCTTACTCCGAGGAAGGATCAGGTGCTCTCTTCGGTTCTTTCCGTCAGATGACTTCCAAACTCTAAATAACTCATCATCTTTGGTCTTCAGTGAGGTCCATTGGGCCCAGTAGGACCTACACTACTCCTGGGTGCGATATCTTCCCAGCGCAGTCTAGTTCTACCTTCACTTTTCTTAGGAACGGCGCCAAAAGCCAAGTCCGCCCGCTGATCCCTCCTCAGACCTGCGCTATCCATTCCACATAAAGGCAGCGCCAAAATCACACAGACAGCTGCTGCGCGCACCTTCTCTTCTACCATAGTGCAGAGGCCACACTCCTCTGGGCAGGGTCTTCTTGACAGCTCATTCGCATTGGAGTGCTCAGTATTTCAGTTGCAGCATGGATTTGAGCAATGAGGTACAGGGGTAGCATACACCATAGTCTTCATGATACCCCACAGAAAATAGTCAAGAAGTGTAAGACCAAGTGGCTGCAGTGGCCATGGCAAAGGTCCCCCTCTACCACTCCATCGATTGGAGTATGTGGCATCCAGGTGATGCCACACATTTGCATCAAAGTGAGTTGGAGCTCCATCATGTTGCAGCCACATTAGCTGGCCAACCTGTAGTGGCACCACATCAAGTAGAGTAGGAAGAACATCTCTGACAAAAGTGAAATATGTCAGACCTGTTAGTCTGGTTGGCAGTACATACAGCCCAGTGATCTGGTCATCAATTATCCCAGCCCATACGTTCACACTGGATCTGTAATTACTTCTAACCACTTGTGTATACAGATTTTCTCTGCCCAAAAATGAATGTTGTACAAACTTTAATGCCCAAAACCGCCCAAACAATCCTTTTCTGGACAAGGGTTTCCTCTTGAAAAATTTTCACTTTAATGTCCCACCCAATATGCCCAAGCATTATCAGTGTTTTTTCTATACACACTATATAGGCAGTTCTTAGATGCAATTCAGAGTAAGAATCCTGCAGATATTCAATCATTTGTATAATGTATCTCGAAAACCTTATTCAAATGTTAAAAAAAAAGTGTGTGTTTCAATAATTCATTTAGATAATCATCTGCCTATTTTAAAGAAATGTGTTTATTATGCGCAAAAATATATTTTATGTGTAATACACTGTATTTCATTACTACTTATGGATACTGAAATCTGAAATATTGAATTTTGTTAAAATAAACTGTACCATTCTCCTTAAACTCAGTGTTGGTTCTTTCCCTTGTTCTTTTAACAAAGCTAGATATGGAGGATATATTTTGTTATGTTAGTCATCCTGCACTATCATGGTGCTCCTTGCATTGCATAATGCATATTATTTCTAAGTTCTATGTATTGAAAGATCCTTTATAACAGTATAAAAAACATATGCAGTTGTATACCTTAGCCTCTTGCATGCACAGACAGTCATGGTTTAGAAAAGCAGAGGGGATCCTTAATCTGGCTGCTGGAAATCAATTAACCAATACACTCCTCTATTCACATGTGAGGAAATGGAATCTTCAGAATTCTTATTGTGTAAGTTCTCTATATTGGATATGCTAAAAGATTACTAATTATGGAGCTGTATTCACAAATGGCCAAAACTACAAATAATTAGTGCAGTATGTGATAGTTCTGTTTCCCATTGTTGTGAGAACACTATTTTTAGAGTACACTCCCTTTTTCTTCACTTCACACATACTGCATCTACTTGTGTTATAAAATTATCTTCCAGGTGCCAAAGTGCAAGCAATATACATGCATTCTGAAAATAATTTGACAACTGTAACACAATGGCAACAAGTGAATTAATCATTACTTTATATTTACTCCTGATCTTACCTGTAAGTCTCATGAATTCATGAATTGCCTCACAGGCTTTGCTGTCAGTTTTAAATACTGTAATCTAAGTTTTCTAGTTCAATAGTAAGCATGTTTGTCAACTAAACTTACAAAAGAGGAATATAAAGTCATTCACTAAATTGTAAATCAACAGATAGAAAACCAAATAAGAAAGAAAGAAAAAAACTGGTAATTTTAGCTTGTACTAAGTTCTGTAAATTATAGATGTAATTAATAAGTGTCAAATTATCATATTTTGTAAATCAGAATTTCAATTTAATATTGTTTCATTTTCTTTATATACAGTTTCACTATCACACTTTCTCTTTAATTGAAATGCATAAGCCATCACATAAGTTTTTAACTTAAATAATCAATCAGTATTTTGCTAGCTAGTGAGCATTCTAAAGTTATTATTATTGCTAAATAAAACTGAAATATTGTTGATAATTCTCTTAATACTAGAATAAGTATCCAAAGGATGGTCTCTAAGGATTTTGGTAATCACATAACTTCATCTTCAGTCAGCCCAGTAGTTGCTTGAAGTTACTCCGTAGTATAAAACTCATAGCAAGTTTTGCAGAAATAAGGCTTGTCAGGAGAAACAATGATGCTTGGAAAGTTTGGCTGTAATTAAGGAAATGTAAAATTAAGAAGCAGATATGAAATTGACAATATAACAGTATGACCATTTCAACATGTAAGGGAAGTGTAGAACAAGGATTTAAAGGTATTACAATCAGCACATTTTTATAAATATGTATCATCAGAGGAAAAAGTATGTAGCAAAGCCCATTAAACCTATTTTCAATTTCTGTACACTTCTGAAGGGAATGGACAATCCTATGACCAGTGGAATGTCATAAAATATAGGTACAAGCCACCAATGAAGTGATTGGTTACACCTTCAGCAATGCACAATAACCAACAATACATGCAGCAGTTTCACCATATGCTTTGCCAAAGGATTTATCATTTATTTTAATGAATGATTTAACAATCTTCCCTGGATGGGGACCTTTGAAAGCAATGAATGGACTAAGTGAAACAGTGAATTAGTATGGAATCACGGTGCACAAAATTTCTTGGCTTTAGAAGAGAAAACAAAACATTAGATATTAACAAGAAAGCTTCCCTTGACAACAAGTTAATACCAGACCTGCTAGTTAAGAAAACGAGCATGCACATATTGAGATGATTAATTTCTTTGGTTCATTTGCTATTATGAATATTTGCACTGAAACAAATACTGCGATACATGCAGTTTCCACAGTTTTCCCCTTCAATCTGCATACTTCTTTCTCTTTTATGCTGAATGCAAAGTGAACTTTAACTCCCATCTTCAAACACCTATGATGATAGAGAGTATTTTAATGATAAAATTTGATACAGGAATTACTATTGCATTTTGATTAGTTATGAAGATAGGTGTAATTACACCCAGAAGTCAAATGGAATTATTTCAACATATGCTAATCGCAGAATTTTCCTAATGAAATTGATAGCAGTCAGTAGCATAGCCAAAAAATTATTATGGGTAGGGTTATGTATAAGGGTACATTTTTTAGGCAATTTGTATCAATACACATGATAAATATGAATTAAATCTGAATTGAAATATTTAAATAAATTGATTTTATATTCACAGATTAAGGTGCAGTAATTTCAATTAAAATTAGGATAGGATGTTTTGCGCATCTTAAGTGGCAAATGTGTTGTGACAGCCGAAATAATGACCACTGCAAAGTATTTAATATTACCGCTGCAGGCCATTTTATTTCACTACAAAATAGGGTATCTAGTTATGTTTTAAACTGGAGATATCACACTAATTTGAAAAACACTCAAATTTAGCACCAGAACGAAAACATGTCCCTGATATCTTAGCATGGTTGTACCAGTGCCATCCAAAGCACAATTTCTTTTGCTGTCACCTTTGGTCATATTGTCCAAGACATGCGGCATAAATATAATGCTACCAGCGATACAATTAGGAAAATCTCATTCCTGCCAATCTAGAAAGGTGCTATTATCATAATTTTAATGAAGCTATTTTTGCTATTAATTTTTACAATTTTCAGCAAGGGGGATTCCAACCCCAAAACACCCCCCGCCCCCATTGGCTATGCCTCTGAACAGCCCATATATGACCTAAAAATGATACCAGGGTGAATGCCACTCTCTAATTCACCAAGTGCTTGTTGCAGAATTCAGTTATACTGTGAGCCAAAGTGAGCTTATCTTCAAGTATTCTGCTTTTAAGATCTCTGTGTAGTGTCAGAATTCAAACTAATATCAGAATATGTATGTTATCTTCAAATTGTGAAAGTAAGGAAGTGATGTCTAGAAAACATGATGTATGACTGATCTGTTGTCCAATGTTGAACTGTAATCATAGCAAACATCTGTGTAATCTGCTTGGAGTAACAAAAAAGCAATTTGGAAATGTGGGAGGTTCTATTAGGACATTAAAACTTACACACTGAGCTTAATCCTGAGCATGAGGAAGCACAACCCACAGAAGCAATCTTCTTCCAAATAGAGAATGATCTTTATACATGCACTTCATTCTATATAAATGCTTTGATATGGTTTGATAGGGTCTTACTTAACCCTCTTCTTCAAATATAGCATTTAGAATTCACCTTTTATTTATGCATTTAACATTTGTTATTTAAATTGTTAAGAAACAGTAAGCACACATCACTTCACATGTTTGGAACATTTTATGTTTGTGTAATTATTTAAGCAGAACATGTGAGCTCCTCTCTTTCATTGACAAATGTAGGCACCAACTTCAGCATTTTTGGGTGGTGTGGGGTATTTTTGCAGGGATTCTCCCCAAGCGGAACAATTTGTCAATTGATCATTTATTGAATATGTTAGTGGTTACAGCACTTGGGAATATTTGTACTTTTGAGTTATGGTAAAGCTAGTTTTCATACATATAATTCCACATTACATATTTGCATATATATAATAAACTTACATGGTGCACGGCATCTGGATAATGCTGTGGTTCTAAGAAAAGGGCTCCATATTTTATATATTTAACTCCTCCTTTACCAATTATGGGATTATCTGATTCTTTTTCAGGAAGATGCATTCCTGTATAGAACTGTACACCAGGTTGTGTTGAATACATGTATGCTCTCCGTCCTGATTTTGGATGATGTACTCTGTTTATGAATAAAATTTTTCATTAAATCTTTGTTACAAAGAAATTTAAATTTCTTTCTTCATAAAACAATGATATCAATACTTTTTGATGCATTGTTAATTTTTTATGTATCTAACACATTGTTGGATAAAAATAATAAACTCCTATAAATAAATTATGTTTCATACAGTTATAAGTGGAAACCTTCACTGCTCTGTGCTAACAAGGATAAGCAACTCTGATGGGTAAGGTGAACTCAGCAACTTAGAATATGAGGTAATTATCAATATGGTATAATTAAGAATTCCATAAGAGTAACTTCAACCTTTCTGAACATACAACCGAAATCAACCATCAGTGATATTAAGTGGAAACATAAAGGTACAAATGCAAGGAATCTGGGCTTTTATTGGTTCCATTTACTCACTACCCTGGACCACCAAACTTTGGAAATAATAATGTAAAGGAATTCAATTTTTTAAAGCAAGTCACCAGAGAATTTCAAGGTGCTTCACAGCATATAACCGGTTGTAAAACTCCATTGACAATTATGAAAATGGATATTATAATCCAAAAGTTGGTAAGAAACCAAATATTTCATTCAAAATGTGTTGAATTCAATGAATTAAAGAGATGATTTAGGGCTTTAAATAAAACAATTTTAAACCTAAAGTGAAAAATATTTATCTTTAATGTATCCCCATCACAGAGGATTACATTGACTTAAATTAATGCCTATTTATTTTTTCTTTCTTGTATACTATTGTGCATTATTAGTCACAACTGACTGTACATTTTCCTAAATGCAGTAAATAAAATTAAATACTATTAAGTATTCTACTATACTTATTTATGAAATTGTATATTTTATATTTAATGTATATTGAAGGATTATAAATACTATTTTTATATTATTGCATATTGTCTTAAAGTTTGTGTGGTAATTGGAGGTGTAAACTCTTTAGTATTGAGAACACAAGCTATTGAAATTCACTAAAAGCCAACTGTGACATATTTACACCAGTATAGTGCTCTCTGGTTACTTTTGGTGACTGTCGTTCAATTGACATAAATATGAACAACTGCTCCTAAAATGCAGGGTGAATCACCTACAATTTGCACTGAAAATATTTCTGAAATAGAAAGTGCCATTAATGTGCAGTTTTAACAGAATTGATTGGTGGTCAGGGGCTCATATTTGCAGACTATACACAGATTTTAATAGTGCTTAGAAAGTGTATTTTTTAATAAACATACAATTTTTTTAAATGAGACAATGCCTATTGACATCAACAAAATAAACATAAAATAAATTAGAGTGTCAATTGTGTTTGTTGCAGAATTCTAGTGCAACTAGTTTATGGGAAATTTTATTTTAAAAGGTTTAGACACCAAACTTGTCCTATACCCGTGGTAGCACAAACTAAAGAAAAACAAAGGTGAATGAACTACTTCTGTGGATTCTGACAAGTAAAGAGAAAATTGATCTTCAAAGGTTGTGTTCAAAATGAACTATCACCGTCTTCAATATACGCTTCCAGTCTGCTATGGAAAAACTGCTGCACACATACTAGCATTTCAGTGGAAATTTCAGCACATGCAGTAGTAATATACCACTTCATATCATCTGGTGCAGTTAGTACGTCCTTGTAGACAGTGTCCTTCAGCTTTCCCCACAGAAAAAATCTGAAAGAGTTAAATCTGGTGAACAGGCCAGGCAAGGTACAGGTCCTCTTCATCTAATCCAATGATTTGGAAACAATCTGTGAAAAAAGCTGTAGTAATTCATGCACTATGGGCCAGACAGCCATCATGTTAGTATCACAGGTTCCTCCTGGCCTGCAGGGGAATGTCTTATAGCATCTGAGGAAGATTGTTAGGTGGATATGATACTTGTGCAAATTCAGTGTTCCTTCTATGAAAAAAGGACCTATGAGCTGATGGTTCACTATCCTACCACAGGTTCAAACTCCATGGATGCTGACGTTCCACCTCAAGAAGCTAACAGGGATTGTCAACAGACCAATAGTGCATGTTTCTACGGTTTATTCTGGCCATGATTAGTAATGTTACTTAATCACTAAACAAGATACATGATAAATCTGGAGTATTATGTCTTAATGCCCATATACAAAAGTTAACACGATTTTCAAAATTGTTTCCATGCAGCTCTTGATTGAGAGAGATTTGATAGGAATGGAAGCTATATCAATGGAGAATGCAGAGTACACTTGCCTGACTTGTGCCACTTCCTCATGCAATTGTAAGGGAACTAATTTGCAGATCTACTGCAACAACAGCCAAAACATTAATTTCCCCTCCATCTCAAGTTCACTTGTTTGTTTCTGTTATGTTTTCTAAGTGTTACACTATCATTTACACATAAATGGTTAAAGAGGTTGATTCTGCATACATGGTAGAAGAACAAGTTGCATTCTTCCTACATTCTCCATACGCCATGAGCATGTCGGCTTTTTCTGCATTGGTAAATCAAACCTTCCACTCAGACCTACTGCTTGAACTATCACAAACTAACTGACTAGTAAGTAATAATGCAATCAATGAACAGAAAACACAATGTAAACAAACATAACAACATTGTACCTAGCAACTAATCAGTTGAATGGAGCAAACAACTGTCAGTGTGGAAACCTTACAAAATACGATTTCTTGTAAACTACTTGCACTAGAGTCCTGCAACAAACACACTGACAGTGTAATTTACTCTACTTTTATTTTGTTAATGACAATAGGCATTGTTCCATTTAAAAAACTGTATGTTTGTTGAAAAAATACAGCTTCTAAGCATTATTAAAATCTGTGTATAGGCTGCAAATACAAGCCCCTGACTGCCATTCAAATATGTGAAAACTGCACATTAATAGCCTTAGACCCCACCCAAGTGCCAGTCTTACAGGTGTTTTTACAGTGGACCGCAGGTAGCTTCGCCCACATGGTGTTAATTGCAGTTGTTACATTGGCAGTACAGGCATTATCTTGCACAACATCAACTGCTGAGTTTAAAGCTAATAATCCTTGGTTGGGTAGAGGCTGTTGTGTTCCAGGTGTGTGTTTATTTGGAATTGTTTTAGTGATTTTTCCATAAGTGTTCCACACTTGTTAATTCTTGTTTTTACAACAGAATTTCCTGTTAAATATACTACAATGTGATATTTAGCACTGGGAATTTGTATAATCAACTTGTGTTGTTTCAAATAAGATTTTATTTACTGACTTGAAACTAACAATTTCCATTGTAAACTTGGCAGTTCTTTAGTTTAGTGTAAAGCTGGCCACTTTGAATTCTTGGGTACTACCATTAAATTGTTTCCCCTACACATTTAAAGTCTTGACCATGTCAGAAGCTGTACTAGTTCCATTGGCAATAATAAAGATGAAGATGTACATATTTATGTATTGCTCACAAGTGGGCACACACATGTACTGAGCGTGCCAATGTTGTAAATTCTTTATCTGTGTTATAAATGTTGCCATTACCTTACTACCACTTCCTGTACCTTTTAACAAGTCTTTTGTTAGTATCAGTTTGGATTACCCAGTGTTATAGTGTAATCAGAAGAATACTTTCTCTGATGTTGCAAACTTGGTACACACTGTATGCTAGCACACCTGCCTGTATAAGTGTTTTCAACTTTAATGCTGTAATATTATTTTATGATTCTTGCACTGAGTGATAAATAATTCAGTTATAATAAACTTCATTATGTACATAACAAATACAAATAATAAACTGCTTTATAATAAATACATACAACAATCATGGATCTCAAGCATCATTCAATTTTATGTTGTAGGTCATGAAAATATTTTCAACATCATGATTATAATATCATAAAGAAAATTTTAAATTTAACAACAAACAATAGAGTGTGCCAGTTAGCCCTCTTGTGCAACTTTTTGTGCATGCCTGCTTGAGGTTTAATGCATATTTTTGTATGCATATATACAAGGAATCATTATAAATGTTAGTAATAATTTTATATGTTCTGGTAAATCAATATCCTATAAATGAAACTTTTATGGAAATAAATAATTGGGAATAGAGATGAAAATGGAAATTGAACAGTGGAAGTAGAATCTGTATTACAATAATTTGAAGAATGACTGTAGAATGCTACTTATTTTGATATTAGTGACAACAATAAAGATTGGAGGAGTAATGACCTATTGCAGGTTTATCTTATGCCTGACACAATCCTCTTTTGGTGCTACATGGTACTGAAAATGTAACAGATTACCAAGACATCTGTAATATTTTTATATTGCCTATGGTGGGTGATCAGTATTATAATGGCCATTTTTTACATCAATGCAGTAAGTAGTCCAAGATATAAAGTTAGCCCTCTGAAACAAATTTATAAATTCAATATTTTTATTTGTATTTATTTTAACATCAGTTTTGTTACAAAGTAGATAACTTAACAAGGATCTTACTACCTACTCTAAAGCTGCCCACCTAAAAATGTTTCTGATCACTAAAAACCATAACTCCAGTTTGTTGATGTATTGAAGGTCAAACCAATAATCAGTTACCCACTTCTTATTACTTTTCATTACTTCTGATAGCCAAATATTTTCCAACCCTCTGTGCTTGAGTTCTCTTCTCCAATACCAATTCTAATCCTCCTCCACCATTTATCCCAACTTTACTCGGGTATTCTCACAACAATTTTATATTTTTTCTCCTTAAATTCCTAAAACCTTTCTTATTAGAATTTCTTGGTATTTTTTTTTTCCATTTTTCTTGCCATATCTGTTGTCTACACAACTCTGTTCACAATACCATATACTATGGTACTCACTCTCAGGTTCACCACACATGAGACATTCATTCTCACAAACATTTATCATTCCTCTTAGGTTCTTTACTCCTGTTCTGGCCCAAGAAAGTCCTTACCAACCCAATTTAGCACAAATCTCTCTAAGTATTTTTCCCGCTTTCAAGCACTTTTTATCTCTCAATAGAGCTCTTCTCTCTAAAGCTAGCAAACATTTTTTGTTTCTCTGGCTGTTACCTCTTTCCAGAACCCCAAATTTATAAGGAAAACACTATTCTTCAACTGGACTGGCCAACCTACTAGTGTTTTAAGACTGATGCAATAGAACACCTCTCAGTGGAATGTTAATATTTCTCCAGATTGTTATATTCACTCAGCTGAGGGTTCTTAACAAAGCATAAGTCTTCAATGGGCACAGAGGTATTATGACATGTCTCAAAACATTTCAATTCTAGAATGAGAAAGACAAAATCTGATTTCAGGACGTGCCATTACTTTTGTTTAGACAATACATAATAAGTAAAACTATGCTCACAATTATCTTAATAATCTGTCAACACATTGTGGCTTGTTGTCTAAGTGAATAAAGAATCAGGGGAAATTTTCCAGTTTTTACAAAGTAATATTGGAGTCTTTAATATCATCTCTTAAAATTAATGCACTTTTGCTACAGTGAATCTAACAAGGAAACTTTGCTAGATCTGTATTTGAGGTGACAACAGAGACCTTTTCTGCAGCGAGGAGATAAAAGTACATTAAAGTAATGAGGCATGTAATTTACAGCCCTCTGCCATTGTTCCTATTTCTACATAAAAAGTAAAGGGTCATTATATTTTATGGTAACCCACTCGCAGGCTATCTCCACTCTGCGAGTGGGCCAGGAGTTGCTGGTGAAATGGTGTAGGTAGATGCACACTAAACATCCTTACCTTATAGTAGATGCTATAAATATTAACCTTCTGCCCTCAGACAAGCATCATACCTCGTAAAAATATTGTCACTCATTTGCCTAAGATCACCAGAAGGAATTATTATGATTTCTTGCATGATATTATCTCTAAGTTCCTGTAATGTGTGAGGATTTGAACAATACCTCTTTCATTAAAAGAACCCCATAAATAAAAATCACAACTCATTAGGTCGGGAGAGTGAGGGAACCACAAATCAACACTAATAATTCTGTCATCAAACACTTCTCTGATTGCATTTAATGATTCAGCAGGCTGTATGCACTGTTGCAGAATCATGCTGGAACCAACCATACAATTTTTCTTCTTCTGTTAAGTGCTCGAAAAAGGTTTCAGAATTAGTCTCTGATATTGCTCTGTATTAATTATTTCATTGTGGAAAATATGGCCTATGCACCATCAGAGAAGTGAAGAAGAAGTTTTCTAAAGCATATGTTATGGTGAACTCAGTGATAAAACGTAGGGATGTTCATGAAAAATACACAAACAAAATTAACAGCATCTTGCGCTGGGCTTCTCAGAGTTTGAATGAAATTTACTGTGACGTTAACAGGTTTATAGACTACAGATGCCTAGGAAGAGATGGGTTACATCTGAATTTCAAGGGTTCATTTTTGCTTAGCCAAGTCATAAGTAGACTAGTTGAAATTTGTAAACATCAGCAGGGAAACTAACTGGTAGCTCAGATGGTGATATAGTCAGACCATTACACAATAGCTCGGAGGTGGTAAGTAGCAGACAGATTCCTCAAAGTGTGAAAAGTAAAAAAGCCAAGCCTAAGACAGTGGAAAATACAATCAGGATTTTCCATCAAAATGTACAGAGCTTTAGAAATAAGAAACTATCGTTTGAAGTCTTGCTCAATTCAGGTGAAGTTGATCCTGATATAATTTGCCTTATGGAACACTGGCTGGATAGCAATGAAGCCCAATCCCTAAGGCTTGATAATTATAAACTTGCATCATACTACTGTAGACCTAGAAAAAACATGGTGGTTCATGCATAACAACTAAAGTAAAGTTAGAAGCTAGGGAGATACCATAAATAAGAGCTGAAAGCATAGAATCACACTTTGAGGCCAGCGTAATAGAAGTAACCAAACGTATCATTGTTATTATTTGTCTTTATAGGGCACCAGATAGTGACATCAACATATTAATAACAAGTCTAGGTGCCATTCTAGATAATTTGCAACCAGCTAAAGATATTGTAATAATAGGAGACTGGAACATTGACTTCTCCCCTGGTAAATTATGTAAAATAATGCAGGAATTTATGTTACTCTATAATCTAATGCCCATTATAAATATACCCACTACGATGACAACCCACTTGGCAACTATCATTGATCAAGTGTTAATAAAGCAAGGCTGCCTTAAGGTAGAAAACATTAGAGTAGTAGAAACAGGGCTTTCTGATCACAGAGCACAGACATTTAAAATTGTTTTGAAGACTTGCAAATATGATTCGAGAGATGGGTATAGAATAGGACGTATTTATAGTAGTAATAATACAAATATATTCAAAGATTTGCTAAAAAATGAAACATGGGAAAGAGTATATGAGGCGTTGGATATAAATGAAGGGTTCAAAACATTTACTAGTAATAATAAAGTATTACCTAGACATTGCGATGCCAAAAAGGTGAATAAAAATAGCGGGAAAGTCCAAGCCATGGTTAACAAAAGGAATCGTAAAATCATCTAGAAGATTAAAATTTCTTAGCGAACTTAACAAAACCACAAATTCAGAGAGTTTCAAGTTATATTTTAATAAGTACAAAAAGGTATATAAACAGGTTCTAATAGCTGCAAAACAATACCATACAGACATGACCATACAAAGCTCCGAAAATAAATAAAAAACTATGTGGCAGATAGTGAATAAAGAATTAGGAATTAGCTCAGAAAAACACAAACCCACCATTAGAAATAAAGAAGGAGCTTATCTCGGACCCAAAGGAAGTGGCAAGATAATTTAATGATTACTTTGTAGACATAATCAATGGTCTTGCACATAAACATAAAACACCATGGACAAGTGAGCAAATCCCCAGAAATAAAAATACACTATACCTTTATCCAGTCAGAGCTAGTGAAGTGAGTAAAATATTAAGGAGCATGAGAAATAAAACCTCACATGGAATACATGAAATTCCTGATTGTATTTTTAAAAACTGTTATCAGCTTTTTGTTGCACCTCTTTGCTATTTAATTACTGCTTCCTTCTCAACAGGCATGTTTCCCGAGTGTATGAAAACTGCAAAAATAATACCTATATTTAAAAAGGGTGACAAGAGCAAAGCTGAAAACTATAGACCAGTAGCAATACTGTCTTCTATCTCAAAAGTACTAGAAATGTAATAGATGTCAAAACTTCATACAAAAAAATAATATGTTAACTGCAGCACAAAATGGGTTCACTAAAGTTAAATCGATTGAGACAGTCATATTCAATTTCTTAGATGCAGTATACAGTTCACTAGATAAAAAAGAAAACAATATCGGAATATTTCTAGACCTTTCCAAAGCCTTTGACCTAGTCAATCATAACATTTTGCTGAAAAAATTGGAATTCTTTAGGGTAAGATGTCTGGCAAACGACTGGTTTAAGTCATATCTAAATCAACGTGAGCAACTAGTTGAAATAGTACAAGCAAATTCCCATAATAATACATCTGAAGTGTATAGATCTAATTAAAAATGTGTAACTTGTGGAGTTCCCCAAGGTTCAGTTTTAGGGCCTTTTTTATTTTGATTATACATCAATGACTTAGTAAACTATCTACATCCAAGTAACATTGTTTTGTTTGCTGATGACACATCCATAGACATAATGGGTAATAATAAAGATGTTGAAGCAGATATATCGATTTTAGTACAACAAATGCAGGAATGGTTCGTTCAAAATAAGTTGGTAATAAATAAGAATAAATCTGTAGCCATTTCATTCAGTCACGTTCAAAATACCACTGTTCATAAGCCATGAATAAAACTAGAAAGCGAATTAGTACATTATAGACCCACTACCAAATTTCTGGGTGTATGGATTGATGAACATTTGAAATGGAGCACACACGTTGAGAAACTGGTATCTAAGTTGAGTCAGCTTTGTTTTATGTTTAGATCTATAAAAAATATTGCAAACTTAAAAACTCTGAGGAATCTATACTTTGCAAATTTCAACAGTTTATTGAAATTTGGCATGATATTTTGGGTTAACTATGATAAAGAAAGTATAATCTTCAAAATTCAAAAATGAGCAATAGAATACTAATGGGAAAGAAACAAAGGATTTCCTGCAACAATTTATTTCGAACACTCCACATATTGACACTTCCTTTGTATATATTAGAAGTTGTCACTTTTGTTAGGAAAAATCTGGTATTCTTTCAGGCAAACTGTGAAAAGCATAGCTATCACACAAGAAATAGGCATAAATTGAGCATAATTACACATAACACGCCATTATTTGGCAAAAGCATAAGACATTCTGGGATTACATTATATAACAAGTTACCTGATAATACAAAACTTACCACCTCAGAAGCCACATTTAAATGCAAAGTAAAAGAATTGTTAGTGCAGCACTGCTTTTATTCAATTGAAGAATTTGCAAATACTTTTAAATAACTATGATACTTCTAGGGTGTATAATTTAACATACTGTAATTAAGTGTACATATTTATTCTTATCTTGTTCATTTACTGTTTTTCTTGACGATACCATGAATTCTTGTAATTCCTAAGGTTGACAATAAATGTAATCCAATCTAATCTATTCTCCTAGCACTTATCGCATACCACACTTCAATTCTGAGGTCATAGTCAGGCAATAGCACAGGTTTTTCTCAAGCCCAATATTGATTGTTGTGAGTGTTCACACGTATGGGTCAATGAAATCTAGATCTACAGATTGGAAAAACCAACTGCAGCAATTCATTCACTCTCCGGGACCATTATTAATGGTTTCAATGCTTGGAGTTGTGTATAGCAATAGGGTTTCAGTTTTAACAGAAGTGTGGCATTTCTTGCAGATAATGGAGATATACCTGTTTGTTAAGTTCATTTGTTTAGTGATTTTTGAGTGATTGTTCTAAACTGGCACCAATTTCATCTAGTTTATTTTCAGTTAAAACCGATCTTCTCCTAGAATGTTCTTGTCTAACACTGAACCCAATGCTTCAAATTTATTGACGACTGCATGTATAGGTTTTCTTGCAGGTGGCACAGAGTTTGGAAACTTTTCAACAAATTCGCTGCGCACATGGCAGGCAGATTTGTGCTTAAAATAAACTTTGCAAATAAACACGCGTTCTTCCATAGAAAAGTGATGCATCAGTTTACCGTATCAACAGAGATGTGACTAACTGGACCTGATGCAGCAATACATGTGAGACATGGCACCAACGCACTTTTGAGCATGAATCAGCAGTTCGTGTTCCAAGAAAATGTCAAGGGAATAGCGAAGGGGGGAGAGAGGCCGCGATTGGGTTACCAAATAATATAATGACCATATAATATTTATACCAAAATGTGATATGGGAAGAATAATTCCCATATTTTATCACCTGTCATAGACCAGCAAAAATCAGATGAATTTCTTCCAAAAGCTCAAATTTTTCAATGAGAATGGATACAGCCAGTACACTTGCAAAGCAGTATAGCTTACATTTACTAAAACAAAAGAAATTAGTTTTACTGGCTAGCTATTATAGCAATCAATTTAGACTGATTCCTGCTATAAAACTGTGTTTTATGTAATAGAAGTTTTGAAGGCTGTTATTCTTATTATGCACTAACACTAACACAGTAAGGTACAATGTTTTTCTTTCATTCCTGTAAAACCTATGAATTATCATCATCATTGTCATCATTCTTGCCGTTGTTATTTGTGGTAGTGGTTTTGTTGTTTACAGATCAGCTCTCTCTTTAGTTCAGTAACTGAATTATACAAGGGATGATACTAGTTTGAATTCCCACCGTTATGTTTTGCTTTAGTAGAAAGCTGGCAAATCCACACTTTAACATCCTTCTGTGTGACACAACACTAGCTTGCAACTTTACATGCATGTAATCTCTCTGCTCCAAGTTATCTGGACTGACAGGCATACCTTTGATCATGCATTGCACAAAATTTAATACTGAAACAAAGAACACCCGGACTTTAAGAGTTTTATGGATTTATTTGTTTATTTATTAATTTATGTGCAGATTTATTTGTTTGTTTATTTATTTTATTTTAATTTTACACACTATTGGCATATGGATAAGAAAGCTCAAGTCAATGTTTTATCATTTCCTATTTAGTGACTTCCTCTTGAACATCTGTCTTGACAACTCTCCTTTAATGATTACTAAAACAAAGCTATAATACAAAAAGTGTTTCACGCTTTTATGTGTTTCTCTCTCCTGTGGAAAAAAATCCCATTTCTTCTTGCCTTCAATGAATATAACTGAAATGTTTCATTTGAATTTCTTGACTCTTAGGCTTCGTAAGCACTACTTCGTATTGAGTGCCTATTTATCAGGCTTGATTTTAGGACTGGCAACCTAAAATTATTATTTGGTTACCTCTTATATTTATAATTGCTTTTTATATTGTTATATATTTTAACTTACAACTTTTGCTAAAATGAAAAATAAGGATTACTATGCCATGTGACCTAATGGCCAGATTTCTACCATCACAGCCAACAGCAGTACACTGTGGTTGTGTAAAAGTTCTTACCTTCATTTTTTACACTTCCATAATTACAATATCTTCTTCAAAACATCTTTAAGAACATTTTTAGTCATTTACCTTCCCACATAATGCAGATCTCCTTTCTTTCGTACATTAACACAGAAATTGTGATCAAAACCCTCTAGTTTCTTTTTAGTTTCACCAAGTTTTGTTGGACTACGGAGATCGAATACTGTGTTTTCAACATTTATCAGTTTACCTGTAAAAAAGTTAAACTAAAATAATAATTTAAGAAAGAAATTGTTCCAGCATATAGCTTTATTTTAAAATTTAGGAAATGTAAATCACACAGATTTTGAAATTCACAACAAATTAGTGGCTTAAGATGTTGATTGAGGGGCTTTCAATTACTAACTGAAGTTTTCATGTGCTATATTTATTTAATAAACATACAGATGCAAAATTCATTTAATACAATAATTATGTGAGGCACACAAAGCTTTAAGTGTATATTTTGAAAACTTCAGCTGAATTTCTGAGATAGTATTTATGAGATTAACCTACACTTTTAAGGTTGCACTTAGTTTTCAAAACTTGCTTCAAGATTTAAACCCTTTTTATCCTTCAAGATGTACTCAGTAAAAAGCTTAAAACATACAAGCTCTTAGGTTTAATAAAGTTTTGTATTACTTGTCCTTCTGTATATAAACATTAAATGCAGAAATAAACACTATATACATTTCCAGTGTAGAAAACAAGGAGAGAAAATCATTCTCCAATCACTGAGAAACAGGACGTTACTATGCAAAGTATCTCACTGAGGTACAGTAGGTGTATGGCTTGCTTGTTCAGTCCTGCACTCACAGAAAGAAAATGCTCAGCAGCACTACTAAACTTAAATAAGGTTTTGTATTACATTATATGCTGGTTATGCTACATATATATGATTTAAGACCATAAAGGAAATTAACATTGGAACTGCTGGATGATTCAAATCACCAATTTCAAACATTTAAACTGCTGATACTACCACAAACTTTATTTTAATGTATTATGAACTCATGACTTTTGTTAAGTTGTTTCACAGGTCATTTACACTCTACAAAATTATTTTCTCTGAAAAGCTGTTGACTAATAGAATTTTGTACCACCTAAAAGTGGGTATAATATTGATCATGGTGTTTTTCTAACAATAGATGCCATATTTTAACTCAACTGTTGGAAACTGATCACCACCACAGTATTGTAAGACTAATTATTATTAGTAGCCATAGTGGGTTTTATTTGTTTAGTGTTATTTGGAAAATAATAATTTTCAGCAGTCAGTATGGCAGAGGCTTGAGCCTCTCAGAGATGGGAACTCCTAACATTTTCAATAGCTTATATTCCCAAAATTCCATCAAGTTTGGCAGATGTTCCAGTCATAGATGATAGCAGGTATTGATTTTCATATTGCATTTACTATTTAAACTATTTAATATCTGAACAATCCAGTGGCACAGTTAACATTGTTGCCTCTGAAGCAGGTGACCTGGATTTAGTCATTTATAGGGAATGGAATATTTTATTATTTTGGAAGCCTAGAATAGGGCAAACTTACCCTTGTGAGAAGCCAAATGTGCTAGTTAATGAGCTTCTTATTGGTGAAATAGCTGCTCCTGGTATGGAAAACCATATGTGGAGGGCAAACTTCAGAATGTTGATAATATAAAACTTCTCATACTGTACTCTACCATTGATGTTCCATTATGGCAGGGGGGGTGGACATATAATCATCGTAAGGAGACAAGATATTTTGATATGGACTAGGTTATGAGATATTTTATTTTGAAGGGTTGGATATAACAATGAGCAATGATCTTTTTTAACACTTCTAGTGAGTGGATATGGCATTCCATAGCTTACAGAAGACCTATAAATGTTATAAAATTATGGGAATAAAACTTTTTAGTTCACCTCCTCTAGGAATAATTTTATTGTTGTAAATATTCAGTTATTCAAAAATAGGGTACATACATAGTTATAAATGGCTTTTAGGCTTACTTTGTGGAGCATATTGTGAAAGAAAATATGAACAATACCTAAACAATGCATATTAATTATAAAGTATTACTGTATTGCTTATATGCAAATAAGTCATGACTGCTCCTTTTTTTTCTTTCTTTCTTTTTTTCTTCTCACTCTGTAATGAAATCTATTCGAATTACTAAATGGTCAAAACCATCATCATCATCATCATCATCAGTGTCATTATTATTATTATTATTATTATTATTATTATTATTATTATTATTATTATTATTATTATTATTATTATTATTATTATTATTATTATTAAATATTCCATACTGCATTGCAAACTGTTGTCAGGTAAAATAGCTTGAGAATCACCAAATTTTAAATTTGTAATGACATTCACCAAACCATATTAAGACATAATGACTTCATCATGATGATGATGATGATCATTATTATTATTATTATTATTATTATTATTATTATTATTATTATTATTATTATTATTATTATTATTATTATTATTATTAAATATTCCATATTGCATTACAAGCTGTTGTCAGGTAAAATATCACCAAATTTCAAATTTGTAATGACATTTGACAAATAATATTAATACACAATGACTTCAAATAGCTACATATTCTTTCTCATTACCTGTTGGTACTTCATCAGGAGTAAGTTCTGTATATTTGTCAGCATTAATTGAAACATAATGTTCACATATGCCCTCCGGGCCAGAATTCTGAAATAGAAAAGTATTTTTCAGTAAGTAGGCAACATAGTTACCATACAAACAAAAATATTTTTCTGCATAGTGAGTCTCTAAGCACCCTTTTGTAAAGTCATTGTCTGTGTTGAAATAATTATATATAGGGGTATATTTAAGACAGCCATAATCAATTGTATGAAAGAGAAAAGACTGTTCAGCTATGTTTCACAACTTTTTCTGTTTTTACTGATTATCTTGCAGTGTTTCTGGTATATCAATGTTCTGGAAGTGTTATATTTATATCATTACCAATATCAGACCTATATTTGCATTACTTGTACTAATACTATAAAGAGAGAAAATTATTTGTGTGTGTGTGTGTGTGAGAGAGAGAGAGAGAGAGAGAGACAGAGAGGGAGAGGGAGGGAGAAAGAGAGTGTGTGTGTGTGCATGCATGTGTACATGTACATATTATGGCGTTAACATTGTCAATCTTCTATCTTTTATCTCGTTGCGATGATGAATGTATGTCATTCAGTTGGTGAGAATGTTACTTGGCAATTTTACTGTCTGTGGGAAGTCAGTTAAGCTAGGTCAAGAATGAACAGTAAAAAAAGGGGAAATTACAATGAATAGCATTAAGCTGAATAATTACAAATAATATTAATAGTTTTATTTTGATATAGGAGTAGGTACTTGCTCCAGAAGAGACACTTGCAAGTCAGAAGTGAGTGCATCAAATAGAGTTTTATATATTTGTATTTTTTATAGTATTTATTGTGCTAAGAGTTTTACAAATTTGATCACTATAGTTTTCCATTCAAAGTAAGATGCACTACCTCTTACTTTTCTCTTTCCACTGTCCAAAGCCATTTATTTTTTACTTTACACAAAAACTGCCCAATGCTTCTAGCGTCCTTGCATATCATTTCAATTATAAGGGTATTTCAATCCCCCTTCAACCACTTCTTATTAAAAAATTCTTTTCTCCAATTTTCTGTTCCTTGGCACTTAAATACTATGTGTTCAATGTCTTCATTACCACCACATATCGGCCATTGGTTCTGAGGAATACCCTGTCTTAGCCCTTTTAGCATCCATGCTCCGGTTCTTAACCATGCAATGGATTCTCTCTCTTCTTTATTTACTATGTCTATATATTTTTCCCTACCCCATGTATTTTTCATTGGCCTATAATAAACTAATGAGCTCTTTTCGGCAATCTCACTGAACATGATTTGTATTTCTATATCTTCCAGTCTTTTCCTTGCCTTTTTCCAAAAATGTTTTACGTTATTTTCTCTCCTTCTCCATATATCTCCTAACCCATTTTTCTCCAAAATATTCCGTAATTTACTTACCCATCCATCATTCATTAAGCTATTCTCTTGGTATTCAATACATTGTCTTAACACATTACTTTTTCCTAGATTTAAGATTCTGAACCAAAATTTCAAAGCTCTTTCCATTATCTTCCCCTTAGTTGTCACCCTGCCCATCTGTAATTGTGCTACCTGTCTTACAATTGACTTCGGTAGCCCTAGTATTTTTCTACAAAACATCCTGTCCACCACATCTATACATTCCCATCCTCTATCTAATCCCCATATTTCTATACCATACATCATTTTTGCCTCCACAACCATCTCATAAACTTTTTCCAGCCATTTAACATTTATATTAGGTACTTTATATTTGCAGCTTCTAATTGCTGCCATCTTCCCTTTACCTTTTGCCAATGCAAACTTCTTTTGTTTCTCCCATTTATTACCTCCATCTATTTTTACTCCTAAATAGATACAGTCATGCACTACCCTGTAATCTTTATTCTCTCCCTTCCACTTTTCGTATTTTCCTAATTTTCCCCCCTTTTTGAAAACCACAATCTGTATTTTCTCTTGATTCACTTTTAACCTCCATTCTTTACAATATACATCAATTGCTAGTAATGATTGTTTTAAACCACTTACTGTAATAGATCCTACCACTAGGTCATCTGCAAAAAGAAGTCCTGGAATTTGGATGTTGTTAATTACTGGTGCACAGTTATTATTCCTTCCAATTTCTAGTAAGACATCATCTATGTATAAATTAAATAAAACTGGACTTAGCTTACATCCTTGCTGAAGGCCTTTCTTTTGTGGAATTTCCTTTGTTACACAGCCTGTCTCCACCCTTACACAGAAGGTGTTCTCAAAATACAGTGCTTTAAAAATATTCACCAATTGCTGACTTACTCCCTTACACACTAATTTATGCCATAGAAGCTGTAGCTCAATTCGGTCAAAAGCCTTCTCTAAGTCTACAAAAGCCATATATATTTGTATAGTACAATAGAGGCTGTTGTGAAGAAGTAAAACAGAGGATAGCATTGAGATAGGTAGTATTTAACAGAAAAGGAAGTATTGAAAAATTAATTAATGAGGGATTAGTGAAGTACTTTGTATAGATTATAAACTTGGATGCTGAAAAAGTAAGGAACATTACTGAAAACTTTAGAAACATGGGTATGGAGAAGAATGGAATACGTGAAATAGACAGAACAGGTATTGAACCTGTTTTAGAAAGAATGCATGAAGAGAATACAATATTGAAGCTGATCAGAAAGAGGAAAAGAAATTGGCTGGAACATTGAATGTTAGGAAGCTACTTGTTACCAGATGTGCTAGAAGGAATGTTGAGTGAGGAAAATTTTCAGGATAAAAGAAGGTACCACATCATAGACAATATTAGGATAAATGGTTGTATGCAGAGATGAAAATGACAGTGGAAAGTAAGAAATAATGATGGTTGTTGGATTTCCAGAGAAGCATCTGGCCTTATTGACTTCATTGGTCAATTGTACAGTAAGTTTTAAGATTTCAGTATCAGATTTTGATACTATTGAGTACATTATAACCAAAATCACAGTAGTTGGAGGAACATATATTTCAACAGATATTGCAATCAGAATTTCAGAAAATAAAATATTTGAGTTCAAACATATTAAGAATACAATACTGTAATGTGTAGGTTTTGCTTTTTTCCTTTTTTCTTACCTGACCAGCAAGATTATAATGTCCATGATTTAAAATGTTTATTGGAGTTTCCTTTGTTACATAGGAATGAGCACTGAAGCAAAATACATTCTTCTTTAATTCATAGGTAACTTGGGTTAGAACAGTACCAGGGAAATGATTTTCACCATCTTCACTGAGATAGCTCAGAATTAGTTTGTTCCCACTCACATATGGTTCCCACATTACCTGTAAATTTCATGATTCACAATTGAGTTTTGCACACATATGAAACTGAAATACATTGTTTAAAATGTGACCTTGGTACACTGTTTCTTCAAAATGCTTTGAAATCATACTTCTGTCTGAAGAAATTAAATTGAAATGCATAAGATAGATACAGTGAAGTATAATCAATGGGAGCAAGTTGAGAAGTTGGAAGTTGAGAGTGTGCATCAACTTGTTAAATATTTACATCAGAATGTTTGGTTGAAAAATTAAATTGAGTTTTATTTATGGACACTCTATAAGTACTATCATCCTTAACATTCCATACTATATTGGGTGTGAAAAACCGGAAATATTGCTCAAAGGCCCCTATCAGGCTTGAGGTTCTTTTAAATCTACAACACAGGACCATTGACTTTATTCCCTTCCGAAGGAAGCCATGCTAAGGACTTTTACACCCAACGCCGGGTTTGAACCCACAACCTCAGGAATGAGCTGGTTCCTAACCTCAAATAACAAGTTTTGTTAACTGGTTTCACATTTATGATCATCACATGCAGAAAATCTAGTAAAAACTTATTAGTTACAGTACTTAGCTATCCAGAAAATATAGTAAAAACTTATTAGTTACAGTACTTAGTTAAGAAACATGGGAGACTGCAGGATGACCAGCAAACTCTAAATCCAATTAGAAATAACTATTAGCAAATCATTCATATTGTGGCCTTACATCCTCTTTTTCCTTGATGTCCTCTTTTAAGGCAATGCATCTGTGAAAATAAAAGAATCCACAGTTTTCTTCTGATTGCTTTGACTCTTTTACCATATACATGGAACATAAAGCATATGACACACACAAAACTTTAATAAGCTATGTCAAAACATTGTTAAGAGATTAATTTTTTTATCCATATTTAATAATTTTTTATATGATAATATGAAATGCTCCTTGAAATCATTTCAAGCAAATAGGGCTTTAAACAGTGTTCCAAGGAGCATTTTGAAAAGTGAAAAATACTGAAAAAAATAAATTGAGAGAAAAGGGTTTAAAGTTCAATGTGGTGCTTTAGTAATTGTACATGACCAATTAAATAAATATTAAAAAAACCAGTTGTGTAGCATGTGTAGCTGTCATAACTATAATAAAAGAGCAGAAAGCCAAAAATCGAAAATTTTCACATTTTTTACCAAATTTCACTGATGAATTGCCTTAAAAGACAGAAAAATATCCCAGCAGGTTTTCAAAAACTTTAGCACATGTCTTTTTTCTTAATAAAATTTAATAAGCCACATAAGTCATAGAATTTATTTCCAGTTACATGTTGTTTTGTTATTTTTCAATCAACCTTGATTTTAAAGTTGAGTAAATTAATATTTACAATAGGTTTCTGCAAACCATTGCATTATATTAGGGTTACTAGATAAGTATTGAGACAACAAATAATAATAAATACTCATAGAAACATTTTATTTATCTCAGTTTCTCAAAGTATTCCACTTGGCACTATATGCAGCATTCCATCCTCTGGAACCACTTTTGAAAGCATTCACACCACTCAGTTTCCAACGCTGCAGATAACTCTCATTGTATACTGCTTCTTTGGGGCCAGGAAACTGGTGACCTCAAAGTTGATTCTTCACAGTAGGTAACAGGAAGAAGTAGCATGATGCCAGGTTGGGACTACAGGATGGATAAGTAAACAGTTTTGCCTCAGTTCCTTGCAGAAAATCCATTGTTACAACAGTGCTGTGGGCTGAGGCATGTCATGGTGCAACAAAATTCCCCTTGGTCCTGTCCTTGGACACTGGATTTTCTGGAATACTTTTGCATGGAAAACTTCCATGTATCATTTTGCAGTAACAGTCCTCTGATTTTCAAGCATAATTGTTGCCATGTGACCATTTGTGGAGAAGAAAGAGGCAACTATTTTCTTTCCTGTACTCCTTGATCTCTTGATTTTGCCAGGATCAAACGGATGTATCCATGTTTGGTCACCTGCAGCAATAACTAAAACATGTTGAGGCTTTCCACAGTCAAAACTTTGCAGAATTTCTTGGCACCATCCACCTTTTGGAGCTTCTGTGCTTCAGACAAATTATGGTGGACCCATCATGAAGAGATTATTTTTACATGAAGGATGGTTGAAACGCTCAGTAAACAAATTGCTAATGTCAGCTCAATGTCCTTGGAGGTTAGTCTTGGATCTTCCTGATCATTGTTTCCAAATAGATGACGTTTTTCTCAGTTACTACTGTTGTTGGTGTGCCACTCTTCTCTTCATCTTTAAGAGATTGCTGCCCCCTCTCTAAATCAGTGGAATGCAGTAGCACATGAAGGTAAAAAGCCTCCAAATTCTCAAGTGACTATTTCATTTAAGCCAGATTTGAAATCATACAAGATCATTGCACGAAAACACTCTCTTTGAATCTCCATTGCACTTGCAAGGTCATTCACACTTTCCATATATAAGACCTAAAATGTAGGAAAATGAAGAGCTCTGTCTGCTACCATTACAACACCACTGATTCAGCAATTTTGATCCACCAACAATGCTTACCTTGGTATGGCCAATGCTCCATGTTTCATTACTTACCTAGTCACCCTTATGTATTACAGTTGAGTAGTATAATCCAGTAACATACCTAAGTGTATAGAATTTAAAAAATCCTATTGTAGCTATTGAAAATTACCTTGCTATGGTTCAAATAGACCAATAGTAAAAAATACCCTCTTTCTCTACCTGCAAGACATGTTCATTTTTATCATTTAGCTTTAAATAAATACTTAATATTTAGAATGATAGTTCCTTTTTTTTTTAAGTTTAATGTACTTTAACCTGAAAGGACATATATAGTTCTTATATGCAAATAATGATGTGAATATGGTATAACAGAAGACTAAAAGCAGTGACATGTTATCATTAAACCATGATGCGTTTGTAATAATTGCTAATGATGGGAATGAACTATTTCTGAAACATGTTCAAGTAAGGTAAAAACTTCTAGTGATGATAATGTCTCTATTTCCAATTCATTATCATTTATAGAATACTAAATGTTAAACATGTTAACAACGCTGCTTATAGAGCTGGTTTTTTTAAATATGCAAGGAATTTAAAGTGTACTACAACAAAGATTTTGTTGCAGTTAAGAGTTCAGTTGGTGTTTTAAGGTTCTCATAACCTTACTTTCAACCAAATAAAATGGCTATTGTTATAGTAGATGAATTAGGCAAAACTGATCACCCAAAACAAGCAGCATAAGCCAATAATCATCACTGGGGATCTAGATTGTACTTTGGAAACACAAAACTAGCAATGGAAAAGCTACAGAAAAAATGTTTTATCCTACTAAATAATTCCAATGTACCTACATATATCTTCCACAACAGTATGAGTGCAATAGACATCGCGCTCATAAAATGATCAACCAAAGGAGATACATCCCCTCTTTGGACAAAAAAACCATCTGCACTACAGAAACATATCCCATTACAAAAAAATATTCAAGGCAAATGACAAAAACAAATAGAAAGACAATACAACTTTAGCCAAGAAAATTCAGAAATATAGAGCAAAAATCACATATGATAAAATAAATAGAAATGCTAATAAATACTTCAACGCTGGAGGAAGCAGCACAAGCCCTAAGAGACCTCCTAAGACAAGCCCAAAGAACAATAGAAAAGCTAAACAATGGTTTGACGAGGAGTGCTACAGGTCAAGAAAAGACATACTAAAATCTCTACAACATCTAAGACAGAATGCTGAGAACCCTACATTACTCCACACATACTCTGAAAAAAGGAACTGTTATAAGAAAACAGTAAAAGAAAAGAAAACATCTTATTGGGAAGGAGAGGGCAAGAAGTTAGTAGAAGAAGCCATGAGAGACCCATATATTGCACTACACCCCAAGAAACAAACCCAGACACATGAAATTAATTTGAAAGAATGGGAAACATGCTTCAGCAACAAACTTAACAAGGGGGGGATTAAAAGGCACACCAGAACCCGCACGAGAAATCTTCCCACAATCAGCTACAGAATAAACAGCATTGACCACAGAAGAAGTCTTCAGTTCCACCAACAGCACCAAATACAAAAAAGCTGCAAGTCCTGTTAGGCTCTACAGTGAATATATAAAAGACACTGCTTATCTACTAATCCCGGGATGGACAAAGCTATACAAATGCATAGAAATTGCTTCCATAAGTGAACAGAGTGTACAATCAATAATAAATGTGTTATACAAAGGGAAAGAAGATGCTAAAAGCACCAACAAATACAGAGATACAGCAGTGGAAAATATTCCCTTGAAAACTTTTACAAAAATAATAACAGGAAGAATAAATGAGGCAAAAGACAAATGCCTCCCTAAAAATCAACTAGGATTCAGGAAGGGAAGATCACCTCTAACTGCAATTGACCTGCTAAAAAGCACATGGGAAATCCAAGAAGAAAGGAAAAAGTTCTGTGTCAATTTCACAGACTTTACCAAGATACTTAACCTAATAAGCAGAAACCTATTGATTAAAAATTATAGGAAACCTTGCAAAAACAACATATGGACACAAATCAAAAGCTCAGTACTGTGATAGAATGAAATAAAACTCTCAGACAATCTCTCCGTATCAGAGCCAATAATTCAAACAAATGGAGTACTATGGCCACCTGCTAAGTCCTCTAATGATTATACTAGCAACAGAAGAGATCACAAGAATAACCCAAATGGAGGAAGAAATTTCATATGCCTATGCAGACGATATTGTAATAGGATCAAAAGACATTACAAAACTCCAGGAAGCAATATATGATAGAAAAAATGGTGCTCCAGACATGGCTTCAATATAAACGTATCAAAAACAGAAATGATGGTTCTCAGGAATAGAGGAAAAGCACTCACTTTAGCAGAAATTTTCATATCAGGAAGAAAACTAAAGATCGTATCAGACTACAAATACTTAGGCATCACACTACAAACAAGTATAAAATGCTTCACAAAACACATAACAGAGAAAGTAACATAAGCAATAATGGCAATGCATAAAATATATCAAATCCCTTAGTCTTGAGACAGTAATGTTATTATTCAAAGCCAAAATTCTACTGATACTGACTTATGGCATAGAAATCATATGGCCACATCTACAGCTAAGAATCTATCCACACTGGAAAGAGTAAAAGCAGTCTACATAAAGAAAGCAATGGTAGTGTCAAAGACTACGTGATCAAAACTCGTATACATCCTGGCAAAGGAAACTTTTCTCATCAAAGATCTATGGACAAACCTGCTACTACCTAACCCAGTGCACAATAAAAATTATTGGCAACACTGAACCAAAAAAGAGAATATATCCAAAATTTTATGGCACAGGAGCCATGATAGATCAATCATGGGCAAAGGGAAACTTCGAGATGAGACATGTCTTCACAAGAATGATTCATGGCTTCCATCACCTTATCTGCAGCAACACATCCTTTTATGAACTAAATATAGAGTGTGAGTGTAAACTATGTAAAAAAATGTGATTACTACTATATAAAACTCTGCACAAAAAGGAAATGGCCAATAAACGAATATGCAAATATGTGATAGTGCTATACTCATGAATGTAATGTACTATTGTAAACCTACATGGCCACTTGGCTGCAATAAATGCATTGTTATAGCTTATACTGTAAATCTCTTTTGCCAAGAAAAATAAATTCTGATTTGTAAAATGGTTCTGATTTTTTTACTTTATCTTTGTATCATTTTGGTTGAGTGGCATGTGCTCTTTGCTTAGATATTGTTTTGTCCAGTGACAGCCAGATAATGTGTAGGTTTTATGTTTGCTTACTTCATCCCAAAAGTAGAGGTTGCAAATCCCTGGTAACACCATGATTTTGAATTTGAATATAATTTTTTCTCTTCCATTATGCATGATAATGAGTAACTTATTTCTTCCAATACATTCATTATGTTCCTATCAGCGAATTCATGGCTCTACTAGTTCTCATCATTTTATATGTTTCTATTCTCTGTTATGGTCATAAATCTTCAACACTAGGTGTTGCTTACTTTGTCAAAACCTTTGAGTCCACCACTTAAACTGTGTTTTCCATGGTCATTAGCTGTTAGGTAGTATGTTTTACCTCTAAGAGTAAAATTAGCACCAGCAATTCTGTTGCCTACCCTTCCTTGAATTGCACCAAAATATGGATTATCTCCAAGATAACCTGCAACCAAATTGTACTTTGTTATAATACATAAAAAGGCAGAATCATATAAAAATTATTAACTCTACATAAGCAGTAAAAGTGTGGATGTAGCATATATCAAAACGTTCGAATATGTAGTTAGGCTTCTATAGTCAATGTCATCTTTTGTTTATCTGTGAAGGTTTTCTCTTGAGGCAATTTTATGTTCATCTATTGTTGAGTTTTATTGGGAGTTTAAACCAATAAAAATTAGTAAGATGTGAGCAACATAAATTTCTGAGGATAAAAACATTCACAGACTTTCACAATTATAAAATTAATTCAATATATTATAGGAAACTCTTGCTATGAACAGCAGTCATTATACATGAAGGAATTACATTTATTCCATGCTTATTATTGTGAGTCATTAGCAATGGATACAGTGCCTATGGCCTAAGCTTTGGGAGGTCAGTGCTGGACAATTGAAGAGATAAACAAAGATAAGCAGGGCTCTTGCCTAGCATAAACACTGGAAATGCTATTCAGAAAACCAGAATCTTCTGGAAGTTTCCCCTTCTAGACTTTTTGCAACTCTAACCAGCTGCTATATAAGCAAGCATTCTCACGAGTAAGCGAGTTGGTAAGTGAGTCAGTAAATAAGTCAGTTAGTGCATTTCTGGTGCAACCAAAAGTGCTGCTTCTGAGTGAGTTTGTGATGATTATTGTGATGTGCAGTGAGTGCTACTACTGGAGGAGATTGGAGAAGTCTTATGCTAGACTCCCCAGTGAGCGAACCATCTGGAAGAAGAGTCTATATCATACATATTTATATTGTGCCGCTACCTCACAAAGAACATGAAGTGATAATGAAAACTAGTGAAGTGACAGTGAAAATTGGAACTAGAACAGGTTATTAAGTGATAGCGATAACTTAGTGAAGTAACAGTTAAAAACTGGAAAAAGTCACAGTATGTTTATATGCAGTAAACAATCCCAAATATGAAAGCAGGTATGCATTAGTTATGCACTAAATGGAAAAACTAAGCAATAATATATGAAGTTCCTTAGTACAGTTTTAATGATAATAGTATATTGACGTAAAATTTTGGGATACATGATTAAGATATGCAAAGCAATATGTTCCAATAATTTTAAAGCAGCTACTTCTGTATAGGGCATTACTTATGTTGAATCGTAGTTATAAATATAATTTTGACATAGCCAAAATATCAGTAGTTTACAAATGCTTTTCCCAAATCCTTTTATAGTAAAAGAATTTCCAAGTACTCAAAGAATACATTTTTCACTAAGGATAAGTCTGTGCACTGAAAATCAACATTCAACATCTCGAGCTAATTTTGGGTCAAAATTTCGAAAATATGAATGGCTGAAAATGACTTCAAGAGTAACTAAGCCTCATCAATACAGACACCATACTACACACACAATGAGTCATTTTTCCTTTCTAACTAATGAATTTAAACACTATTGTGAATATCTTTGTTTAGTAATATTTTTTTCTGCTGTTAAACTTAATATTAGACAATTGCATCACACTTCCAAAATTCAATGCCATGACTGGGAGTCCAAGGCCAGCTCCAGGAGTTTTGACGCTCCGTGTGATAATTATAAGTGTAGCCCACTCTCACGCTTTCAGACATAGCTAATTTTTATCTGCAATGTTAGTCCTCCATGGCTACTTATTCTCACACAAAGTATACATACTTGCAAGGGTAATCAATAAATAAAACTCAAAAAGAGATATATATGGTGAAAGAACGGGATTGTTCTGAGTGAAAGATTAAACATCCAAAGTCACAGATTAAAAACGATCAATATTTTGGGTTTACCCCATCATTGGGAGATTAAATTACTAAAAACATACACAAAATGTAAACATATATGATGGTTGAATGCACTAGTTAATGCTCCACAACATATTTGGGCCTGGGCTTGCTTTTATTTATGAGCAACAGAAGTTAATAAGTTCCCCTTATTCCATTATAATGTTACATGCCACAATATGCAAGTGAGCCACATATTTGTACTTTAGTATTACTGTTAGCATGTGCTTATCTATTTGGGCTGTGTGGTATGGGGCATCTGTAGAAATGGTTTAACACGTTTTAGCTAGTAGTACTATTTCCTTCAAATTCTTGTTTTTTATTTATCTTAAAGATAGGATCTTAGGACTACAATATTGGATCTTCCAAGTATTAATTTTCTCTTATTTATTGTCTTGAACTCAAATCCAAGATCATAGAAGACTTTGTTCAAAGAGCTAAGTCTTCCCTGAAATAGCTCTACTACTTTAAGTTTGCGTGTGGTAAGATGCTCATTTCGGGTGTAGTAGCCATAGATACACCTTCTTATTGCATTTAATTCAAAGTTGTCCAATTGAGTTTCTCTGGAGTTAAAAGCAGTAGTTACTAACAAAGTAGGCTAACAATACAAGAAGTAACTGAACACACAAACAGCAACTTTCAGGATACTACTAGGATGATAGATGACCTGAGATATTCATGAGTCACCAATATAGGCAAATAAACTAAAGTTAGTGGCTTGAAACACTCCTGTTTATAGATGTGATGTTTATTGTTGAACACTTGACAAACACAGGATGTTTTGATGAGATCAATGAGGATTGCATCCAAATCACTCTGGAGTTTCATTCATCATCAGGTTTATAACAAAAAAATCTCCAGAGTTTCACAGATTTTAAGCATGATTTGCAGTTCCATTATATTTTCACAAATGTTGTTCATATTTTAACATTTTTCTGCCCCTAAAACCTGTCACCCTTAGCAGTGGCATGCCAACCCCCCCCCCCCCTTGAGCTGGCCTTGTGGGAGTCAAACCACAAATCTTTGGCTCTCAATGAATCTCCTACTGCTTGAGCTACCATGTCAAGATACCCATACTTGCACTAAATCCTCTATCTGATTCAAGTATCCTAGTAAATATTTCAGCTAATCTGAAATGTTAAAGATATCATGTGTAAGAAAGGTATAATATTCACATCTAATATTTGGGATTGCCTTGAAAATTTAACAGATATATGTATCAGATAAGAAGATTTAATGCTGATATGGGTAACTTTCCATAATAGTTCAAGAAGTAAGAGCATTGGCACAGGGAGCAAAAGATCTGCGATTTGAGTCCTGACCATGGCACTTAATTTTAAAAGTGTGATTCAACTTTTCAACGTAGAGCCTACAAATGGCTAATGGGAAGGAAGAATTATCAAATCATATTTGTAATATTACATTAATAATATTTTGTGTACCTGGGTTGGATAATAGGCTGGTCAGTCATCTCCCAATCTAAGTGAACAAACTTATCAAGTCACATGCTCCACAAACCTGAAACCTGTAGGTTCACTTTGAACCATTGTACTTACAATTGCACTGCTATAGATCATTCAAAAGTATCAAATAAATATGCATTGCTTATATTCTTTACAATACAAAATACTGAGAATAGAAGGAAATATTGCTAAGATACAGCGTGATCAATAAGTTTCTCACCTCCAATAATTTAAAATAGCTAGTGTTAAAGAAGAATTATCAAATTTGTTTTAAATTGGCAATTTAACATGCTTTTATTTGCTTTGTATGACCTTCAGTGTTGCTGTGATGCATCTTTGGAAACTCTCAAAGTCATAGTGGTTACTTGGTCAATAGATGTCCATCAAAGGGTTGTTCTCTGGTGTGTGGCCTAAGTTATCTAAGCATACTGTCCTGCAGTGAAGCCCACAAATGTTCAATGACATTAAACTCTGGAGACGTTCCAAGCTAGTCAACTCAAATTTCATTAAATGAATGCCATTCTCACACTGCAATAATGCCACAAGTGATAATGTTCTGACATATTCT
Source organism: Deroplatys truncata (assembly GCA_030765065.1). NCBI lineage: Eukaryota > Metazoa > Arthropoda > Insecta > Mantodea > Mantidae > Deroplatys > Deroplatys truncata. Next base: position 603,460,012 of record CM060990.1, on the reverse strand, counting down.
GATAAATCTTGCCATTAATTTATAAGAACAGTACAAAAGTACATGTTCTAAGCCAATGATAATTTCATTCATAAAATCACCATAGGGGGTGAGAAACTTTTCGATCCCCCTGTAATTTCATTAAAATTAAGTCCTCTATCACCACCAAAAAGGAGAAACCTTATTATGTATACAAATAGTGCTTGGAAATTCCCATTTATAAAATGTAACTTATACTGGAGAATGAATAGTAAACCTTTTTAGAATAACTGAGTTTTATTTATGGGTGCTCTTTAACTGCTATGGTCCTTAGCGTTCCATTGTATATTGGGTGTGAAAGACAAGTAATTTTGCTCAGAGGCCTCTTTATTAAGCTTGGGGTACTTTTATGTGCCAAAAATCTATGACACGGGACCACCAGCTTTACTTCCCTTCCAAAGGAAGCCATGCTAAGAATTTTTACGCCTGAAAAAATTCATCACCCTCCGCCGGGTTTGAACCTGTGACCTTGGAAACTAGAGGCTAGCATGGTAACCACTACATCACGGAAAACGACGAAAAACCTTTTAAAAAGAAATACATTCTAGACATATAATGCTTCCATGATAGACACACAATGAATTTCAGATTGTTTTTAAATTTTCCATGTCTCCCAAATGAGTTCTTGTAAGATATGCCATTGTAATTTCATTGATAATTTTAGTTTCAATTAGATAGTTCATCACCTTATTTTACAGTCATGGTTCAGGATTATATTAAGCAAAATATCAACAAAGCGGATGGATCATCATGATGAAGGAATGAGTGGCCTCTTCAAAGCCTGCACGTAGCCTTGTAGAGCTCTTTGTGCCTCTTAAATTGGGCTTTCAATCAAAACAAATGGTCCCAAAAAAAAACATACCACATCCTGATATTTGCCCTTGTTATATCTCCAGATTCCAATAAAAGGAGCCTAAGGACACATATCTATGCATCGCAAAGCCTTCACACTTGCATAGTACATGCTGGAAAGTTTCATTTTTCCTTCCACATGTTCTGCATAAAGGATCTTGTATAAGGTGCCATTATGTGATAATGTCTATGCAGTATGTTATGTCATGTAAGGTAGCTTACAAATGCCTCTGTGTTTAGATCTGGTTAGATTCAAAAGATTCTTACTCTGCTTACCATCTGGACACAACATTAAATCATGGGCTTCCTGAGAGTAGCTTGTTTATTCCAATATTCTTGATGAGCCCTACTTTTTAGTTGGACTATCTCATACTACTTGATACTTCTGGGAGACATACCACAGAAGTGCTTAGGTCCTATGAAATTAAGTCCCAAGCCCCTCTTTGCAAGTGAAGTCTGTCATCTCATTACCTCTAATAGATCATGCCTGGGGATCCAAAAAAGGGTGACTGGGCAGCTGGCACAGAGTTTGTCTAACATCCTTTTGCAATGTCAAATCAGTTTTAATGTGGTTTTAACCGTAACCAGACCAATGTTACACAGGGCATTATAACGAAGGTATAAAGCCATCTGCCCATCCTTGGTTGGAAGCTCTACATCAGCCCAATGGTTCTGTCCACAAATTTATTTTCTACATTCTTCTTCCTGCTCAGTCCAGCATCTAGGATGATTCCTAGGTACTTAACTGAACCAGATAGCTTCAATTTCTTCCTGAACAAAAGGGTCTCTACCAAACCAGGCAGCCTCCTCCTGTCATCCTCTGTGGTGTAGTGGTTACCATACTAGCCTCTAGTTTCTGAGGTCGCAGGTTCAAACCTGGCATAGAGCAATGGATTTTTTTGAGCATAAAAATCCTTAGTATGGCTTCCTTTGGAAGGGAAGTAAGGCCGCTGGTCCTGTGTCATAGATTTATGGCACGTAAAAGAACCTCAAACCTGATAAAGAGACCTCTGAGCAAAATTTCTGGTCTTTTACACCCAATATAGAATGGGATCCTAAGAACCACAGCAGTTAAAGATCATCCATAAATAAAACTCAATTTAATTTAATTTCAGCCTCCTCCTGCTCCTTATGAAGATCATCAACTCAGTCATATCCTGATTAACAGACAAGATAGTTTATTTACACCATTTCTCCAGAGTATGTAAGGAACCCTGTATGAGCTCCAAAATGGGGAATTTTCCAGCCACTACAAGGCATATGTCATTGGCATAGCCTTGAGTATGAATTCCCTCCTGCTGAACCTGTTCAGGTCATCCACCATCTGACACCACAGACAGGGCAACAAAACTCCTCCTTAAGGGCAGCCATGGGGCACCATGGTCTCATTTTCTAAGCCACCACAACACAATTATGATCATAACCCATGATTGTAAAATTTAACTACAAACAAATTTTCTTCTGGGATCATATATAGTGCAAAGGATATTTGGTGTGACAGAGCAAGTGTATAATTTTCAAAAAAAGTTGTGATTAACGCATCAGACAATGGTCTTAAGAACTAGAACACAAATAAAATTTTTCACACACAAAATACAAATCAGAATTATTTTATGGTAAAGTGTTTGAAAACTACTTTTGAGAAGTATGAGGAAGTGACATACAGAACTTCTCTCATCCAGGGTAGAGAATTCAGAGACAATCAATACAAGTTTTCAGTTGAAAAGTATGATAGATTTTTCATATAGTTTTTGATGCTCTCAAACTCTGTTCATCTAGTTAAAGAAGTGAGCATTTGGAAAAAATGTACATGATACATATTGAGCAATTAATATTTATATTTTGGAAAACAATATATACTGCTAAGCAATAGATAAGGCAAGTTTTACAAATAATCTGATAGGATTAAGCAAGTTCTGATATATTTGAAGTATTTCAAATATAACTCCATAAGGAATTCAGAATATAAATTTCAAAAACACAATTGAATTTGTCCTCCATTGCTTATTCTGAAGCTTAAGCATAAAGTGCTGTTCTGTTGTTATGCATTAAATGAAATAATTTTCCTAGATACAACAAAATATTAAACATTCTCAGGCATGTACTTGCTTCTTTATTCTTGTCATCTTGGCCTTTTTACCGTTCTGCAGAATCCAGGTGTTGATGACAGTGCAGTAATAGTTTAAATCAGACTTCTCCAAACATAATGTTTGATGTTTTAAACAGTTTTTCAACCTTAGAGCTTGAGCTCTTTAAAACGAACAGCATTTACAAGCAATAGGGAATAAATTCGATCAATCAGTTTGCCCTGTTTTAACAGTACTTTTGGCTACCCATAAAAGAATTTATGAACTACGCGTCACATCACAACATTAGTTCCTGCTTAATTTTTGGTCAGAACTATACTTTTATATGGAGAAAATTTAAAGTGAATCTTATTGGTGAATTTTAAAGCTGCTACTTTCCAATCAGAAACAAGGGCATTGACTGGTTTAATCACATATAAATCAGTGAATATTGCTATACTTATCCGGCTTTCTAATTATGGTGTCTTCTCTGCACAATCAAATACCCTATTAGGAGGCAGAAAGGAGTAATACACCAAAGGAAATTTCACCAAGTCAACATATCTATTGTACCAGAAATGACAGAAAGATTTTCATTGGAAATCTGGTTCTTTTTATTTTCAGACCAAGTTAAAACAGTAACAGCATCTTTATTTTTTCCTACTTTTTCATAATCAAAATGTTATTGTGGGAGAATCAGCTTTGATTACAAGATCATAAAAATCTTTAGTTCTCATTCATGGACTCTGTAATGGGAGACGAAATTAATTATTTGCACATCACTTGAAACTTTAATCTGTGCCTTATACATTATGCACAGAGGAAAAGCATCTGCTATAAGAGACAAATTTATGTTGAAACTAGATCTGCATGCATTGAAGACATGCACAAAGCTACCCCCCCCCCCCCGAAAAGTGATCCTTCACGTTCAGTATAGGGATTATTTTATTTAACTTAAAAATTCAGTACTGAGATTTCACTGGAAATAAATAACATTTTATATAATTGTATGCATGCATTTGTGTCTGTCATATGGCCAGGAGTGGAGGGATCTTATGTGCCTAATCACCTAACGGGACGTCTCCAGAAGGGAGGGGTGAGCTGAGAGGAGACAGAGGGTGGCCAGATCAGGAGGCACGGCAGAGCAGAGGGCAGGGTCCCTACATTTTCCAGGTTGAAACTCCCCGGTCGCAGCTGATACAACCGGCTCACCTCCCTCACTGCAAGCTTGTACATTCCACTGGGGGGACCCGGAACTCGGAGACTGCCCCTATCTCGGGGCCCGAAGTGTTGGAGCACCCTTTTTCCCTGCCATGAAACGCCGAGACTCGCAACCCTGAAACCACCAAGCAGATTAAAGGTGAAGTGAAATGAGAAAGGAGGTGAAATGGAGAGACAGGAAATTCGGTGAGATGTATTAACCTTCCCAGCATTTGCCTAGAGACCCGGGAAAACCCCGAAAAAACCCATGGGTCAGGAAAGTCGGCCGCGGAAATCCAACCCACAACCTTCCGAATGCGGGTCACCCGCGCTACCGTCACCTCGCTCGGTGTCTGTGTGTATATACACACATGAGAGATAGAATACGTCACTTAAACTGCTAGCCCTAACTAAGGTGAAGCGCAAGGTTTTACGTGGTTTCCACTCTCAATTTTGAATCTGTTGAGTTCAGATTTTTTTCATTGGCTCTTGATATACTGTTTCACATTTCCACATACTTTTAAGGATGTTACTTGACTCCTCGTGTATTAAAAAAAAATCTAATTTTTAATTTCGAATTTTTACTGCTATCGTCATCGTTAATCGAAATGTCACTACAATTATCGCTTTCCAGCAGTGCTGCCTCAATTTCCTCCTCTGACAATGACTCCATGTTCCATTATGCCATTCTGTGACGTACACAAAAAAAAGCCCGGCACGAAACTACCACCTGCTATTCTGTTTACAGTGCGCTACATTGGCCGACGCGTGGCAACCTCACAAGGCAAAATTAAATAAACAAGGAAAATGCTACCAAAACAACACGTAGTTTAAATACCGTAGATTAGCTAGAAGTATGTACTTGCGGCATGTGTTGCATGGACAGTAAATTATTTGAATGTAAAAACCAACCTCCGCGTATCGGATTGGCTCTCGGCAATTTACGCGCGCAAATTGCATCGGTTCGCATCGAAACTTGGCACCTAAAAGGGTTAATTTTTTAACAACCTAAAATGCGAATTCGTTAGTAACGGTGACACCAGGGGATACCTTTATAAATTCAAGCTGACCGTTCGCGCGTGGCCCTGTTCAAGCAAAACCTAACACAATAAACCCAGCTGTTCTGTAGTATATACCTTGATAACCACACACAGTTAACACAATCGACAGACAAAGTTCTTCCCCATATGCCTATACAATGCCAGACAATGTTAGCAGGAACTGCAAATGCTGTTACCCTCCATAGGTGCCTATGTTAAGCTACCACAGAGCAAGGTCATTCAACCTGATAAGTACAACTGCCAATCGGGCATTCAAAATAAATCTGCTATTATGTATTTGAGATAAGGATATCACAAAATATATTCCTTGAACGTTCTGTAAAAACGACTGTCTGTGTTTTCATTCTCATGGAATATATAACTGGGAAGTCATAAAAGATGTAAAATAACTAACTACAGCAAATATTTAATTCGTGTTGAAATGTGCAGCTTACGTAAATAATTCTTAGAGATCTTTCGAGGTTGCCTTGTATGTTTACAAGGATACCTGAATCAAATGAGAAAGTTTAAACACTACAGGTATCCCGTAATCATAGCTCATGCATGGAGGGCCGAAAATCTGTGTTTCGAGTTCTGGCCGTAACAGCGGATTCTTTGTGTTTTGTTCAGTTTTAAAGCTAACTGAGCAATTATAAAAATATAAATAATAACCTTAATAGAGATTAACTATAAAGACAGGCAATTAAATGCAGTTGCAACATTGCAAGTCGCCTTTGATGCATGATGTCTCGAGCTTCTAGATTGCCTTGAAGGTCTACCGGAACACTTAAATCAGATGAGAAGGTTTAAGAAGATTTAATGTGTGTGCATGTTTCCCGCCGTGATAGTTTGAGGGTAAAAGCATCACCAAAGAGAACTGAAGATCCATGGTTCGAGTCCTAGACATGGCATTAGATTCTTCAAGTGTGGTTCAATTTTTTAAATTCGTAATGACATTAATAAGGTGATCATTTTCGCATAAACAAATATGGGGCATTGCTATTGCTCAGAAAAGTTAAATTCCGTTTGTATTATTATTATTATTATTCTTATTATTATTAAAATTATTGTTGTTGGAGGGGTGGGGTAGCTCAGTTGTTTCGTTGTCCACAGTCCGACAACTCGCTCTGAGCGGCGATCTTACGTAGGTCCCATCCACAGGAGTAGTTAGCGAGGAAAATTTTGGGAGTCCAAACCGCCCCCCCCCGTCGTTTTGCTACCATAAATGTAAAAATTAATAGCAAAAATTGCTTCGTTAAAATAATAGATGTTTCTAGGTTGGCGGGAACGAGATACTTCCTAATCGTATCACTGGTAGCGCTATATTTACGCCGCATGTCTTAGACAATATCACCAAAGGTGACAGTAACAGAAACGGTACCTTAGATGGCGTGTGTACAACCACGTTAAGATATGGGGATATGTTTATGTTTCGGTGTTAAATTTGATGGATTCCAAACAAGTGCTTCTCAGTTTAGAACATAATTAGAAATACTATTTTGTAGTGAAATAAAATGCTCTACAGCGGTAATATAAAACACTTCACAGTGGTCATTAATTCTCATGTCACAACACATTTGCCTCTTAGAATATGCAAAACATCCCATCTTAATTTTAATTCCAATTGCTGCACCTTAATCTGAGAATATAAAATCGATTTATTTAAATATTTCAATTCAGGATTAATTCATATTTATAATTTGAATTGTTACGAAGTATTTTAAAAATGGATGCCTGTGCATAACCCCTATTTTTCTGGGTACGCCACTGGTGCCATCCAACCCTTCACGCCTAGCTAGCTCATGTAGAAAAGTATCCCCAAAACCCTATGTGGTTCGGACTCGACGGTGAAAGCTATACCTCGTTCCTTCGCCATCTTTATAATCACCCTACCATAACGTAACGGGCACCGCCCACTGAGCGTCTCCAGCTAATAAATGGGTGGAATGAGGTTTCCCGAAGGTCTTCGACTGTATGGGGAGTGTTGAAACATTGCTGTTGTTATTATTATTATTATTATTATTATTATTATTATTATTATTAATGTTTTGATTGCTGGCTCTCTTCTTTGGCTGTAAATGTCATACTAAGCAGTAAATGAATTATCAGAAATGGTGTAAAGAAGATGTTGATATTAGCAATGTATGATGATGGTAATCAGCCTCGGATATTGTACATATTGGCCTGTAATGTCCTCCAGATAATTAGTGTTTTCATATAGTACAGGGTATACATCTGCTTCAAAATCCAAAAAGCCTGTATGAATAAATTATATCATCCGTTTTCCGCATTCTCTTAAATGTTTTTGCCCGTTTCTCCTCGTTCATCTATTTTTCATTTTCTATCAAACTAATGTCTGCAATTCATCTCTTATTTGTGTTCCTTTTTATGTAAGATATAGCAGCCTGATAGCTTCTAAGAAATGTGAGCAGCAGTAATTCTTCTTCTATATGCAATGTTCATACTCCAGCTTTCACATTCATGTGTTGGTAATGGGACTGACATTACTTGGAAAACTTTAAGCTGCCTTCCCTGTTTTCTCTCGATGCTTTTCTTATATTTTCACATATTCTCTGGAATTCTTGAACTTCTAGCTTAATATCATTTCTGATAGTGTGAAATATTAAAATCCTAGCACCTAAGTACTTACTTGTTCTGTAGTTCTACTATGTATGACTACTCTACACCTGAGATGATTTTTGCACTGGTGTGCTAATATTTCAGTTTTGGAAGTTGGATGTTCAATTTGTTGATTAGCAGCTCATGGAGGTAATTTATAAAAGTGCCTGATAATCTGCAAATCAAATAGTATTAAAGGGAATATTGCAAATGTTAAAATTCTAATGTTAGAGTACCCTGCCATTTAAAATTAATGAGCGTTAAAGAGCATCTTTGTTTTGCGCCTGGCATACATACTCTGTTAGGTTGCACCTCGTAATTCCTTTGTCAGTTTATGTTGAAGCATCAAATCAAAGTTCAGAGAATCAACCATGTTTTAGAAAGTTGATTTTTTATTACTTAATGTAAACACATTTTTTGTAATGAAATTGTGATGGAGCTATTTAAAAGTAAAAATGTAAACAGCATCCTAAATATACAGAAATCTATGTGTACATTTCAAATATGTTCGCAAAATGTGACTCTATGCCTTGTGTTCGGGAATTTAGAAGACATTTTAGGAAATAATCCTAAAAGTCCTACATTCTTAGGAGGCTTCTTATATAGATTTCCCTTAAATTTCTATTGATTTCAAATAAATTACATTAATAAATATTTGCTTAGCATTTCTTAACATGCATTAACATATGTAAACAACATGGTCATGTAAACAACACCAACATAACCGGCATGTCGTATCTTGTAAATCTGTAAGATTCTTCAAAGTTTTACTTAGCTTTCATGGTGGCTTTTATATTGTTTTAATTTGTGAGTATTACTTAAAAGATGCCCAGGAAAACTGGCATTTCTGGGAGCAGACCGATTGATTTGAGACGTTTAAGTAGCTCAATTCATGGGCAATAAATTTAAAATAAAAGGTGTACCTGTCCTCCCATCAGGTTGCAAATAATTAACAACACTCTTTACCTATTTAAGGCTTAATAAGATAGATTATAATTTCAATATCCGGTGGTGAATCGAAACCCGGTCTAACGGAGACAAACACGAGCACAAATCATTACACTACACAGCAACTATTTGAAATAGAAGTCTCATCAGTAAGGTTTCCACCCCTGACCTGGATTCCGTTAGGGTTGTATTCCGCTTCTAATTGCCGTAAAATTAAAACAATATAATGTGTTACATTCACATGACTTGTTCTGCCCTATGTCGTTTATTTTTATATAGCGTCTACAACCATTCTTCTTGTTAACCGTTAACGTTTGCAGAAGTAATTGCGTTACACATTTCGTAGTAGACACAAGGCGGATGCAGGAATCCCAAGTGATAGCCAAATGTTTAAAACCGGGTCGCTATATGTTGGCCTTGCAAGTCAGTACTCTTCCCATGACATCGCCAGAAACGAGAGAATGAGACAGCACACGAAAAATGATAAAGTATTCAAACTAATAACTTGGAATTTCTCGTAAATAGCTGATGCCGCAAAAAAGATTTTGAAATAAATTGTGTGTCTTTTAAGGGATATACATTTGTTGTGTGTAAGCCTTCGTATGTCTCTTATGGTTTATCATGATACGAGGCGCATCCAAAAAGTAAGTTTCCCGATTTTGTTTCCTTTAAAGTAAACATATTTATCCGAGGAAATTGCGCATGCGTAACAGATCTATGGCGTATCAATCATATGCCGGCTGGACAGGTCCCGCCTGGTGCCAGTAGCGCGGCAGCAGAAATAGCGGCTCTTATTCGTTCTCCCGCCGCCTGCGAGGTTCGGTCAGTGATAAAGTACCTTACTGCACAAAACATAGCGCCGAGCGAAATTCATCTTCAGCTAGGTCAGGTCTACGGGCCGAACATCGTGAGCAAACAGATGCTGCGTCGCTGGTGTAGGCAGTTTTCCGAAGGTCACGAAAGTGCCAATGATGAAGAGTGCAGTGGGCGACCGTCCCTATCAATGATGACCTTGTTGCGCTGGTGCGGCAGCGCATCGTGGAGAACCGTCGCTTCACGATTACGGAGCTAGCTGCCATTTTCCGCAGATATCGCAATCCTTGTTGCACGAAATTGTCACTAAGCACCTGCTGTTCAGGAAATTGTGTGCCAGGTGGATGCCGAAAGACCTGACAGCCGAGCACTAAACGAAACGCTTAGGAGCAGCACTGACGTTTCTGCGGCCGTATCATGACAGCGACGAGTTCCTCGACAGGGTCGTCACGGGCGATGGGACGTGGATTTCGCACTTTACTCCGGAAACCAAGCAGCAGTCAATGCATTGGTGTCACAGTGGATCTCCGGTCAAGACGAAATTCAAACAGGCTGTGTTGGTGCAGAAAGTGATGTGCACGGTGGTCTGGGACAGGAAGGGCATTCTGCTCATTGATTCCTGCCCAGAGGTGAAACAATTAACGCTGACCGTTACTGTGAAACACTGCGGAAATTACGACTTGCCATTCAAAACAAGAGGCGTGGAATGCTTACTGCGGGTGTTGTGCTGCTCCATGACAATGCTCGTCCACATACGGCTCGGCGCACATCAACTTCTGCAGAAGTTTGGCTGGAAGCTGTTTGATCGTCCAACATACAGTCCTGATCTGGCTCCCAGCGATTTCTATCTTTTCTTGCACCTCAAGAAATCCCTGTCCTCCGGCCAGCGTTTTGACAACGACGAAGAGCTGAAAACGGCCGTCACACGCTGGTTCCATTCACAGGCGGCAGGCTTCTACAAAAGTTGATCCCGCGATATGACAAGCGTCTCAATTCTTGTGGTGGCTATGTCGAAAAATTAGTTCAAACATTGTTGTACCTGTTGTCAACAAAGTTTTTCATGTAACTAGGATTGCTTTGCTTTAAAAAAATAGTGAAACTTATTTTCTGGGTGCGCCTGGTACAAAGTTATACAAATATACAAAAATCCTTCTGAATGAAGAGAAGACTTCACAGGCTACTCCCAAACATTCAAGATATACATGCTAATTTTCATGCAAATATCTAGAATATATTGTATTTTAATCAAAATCTGCATTCATTTTTAGGAAAATAAAAAATAACGAAACATTTCCCATATAAAGGGTACTTTTGAGTCAGGGGATATTTTAAAATTAAAATGAGATTTATGTATGGATGCTCTTTAACTACTATGGTCCTTAGCGTCCCATTCTATACTGGGCATGAAAGACCAGAAGTTTTGTTCAGAGGCCTCTTTATCAGGCTTGGGGTTCTTTTGAGTGCCGTAAATCTACGACACGGGAACACCGGCTTTACTTCTCTTCCGAAGAAAGCCATGCTAAGGATTCTTACGCCCAAAAATGTCCATCGCCCTTCGCCGGGTTTGTACCCGCGACCTCGGGAACTAGAGGCTAGCATGGTACCTCTAGACCACTGAGGACGAAGGGGGATTCTTTTCTAATTTGGTATTTATCTAAATTGCGTTTTGGAGTTCAAACACACACGCTCCTTTTCTAAAGATGGCTTTTTTATTCAGGGGTTCTCAAAACGTGTATTTCCAGCGTAAGCTCCAAATGGAATTTTTAGGTGGATTACTTCCTCTTCTAACTATAGGAAAGTACCTTTAGTATAGAAAGTAATAAAAAATCTCATTTGCTACATTCACATGCCTTTCTCTACCCACAATCGTTAATTTTTATATAGCATGTACAAACTATTATTTTTCTATCTACTTCATGTTAATGAGATAAACCTTTGCAGAAATAGTTTCATAATACATTTCACTGTAGGTACAGACGGCTCCAAATGTTTTCCGTTCCACCGGAAGCGGGGCAAGCGGAGTGTCTTATCGAGAGGTTATTCCGGGTGTCTTAGCTCATACCTGCTCTACAAGGGAGGTTAAGGGATGTAATAGGCTAAACAAAATACCATTCAACACATTTCCCTTAGACTTGGGTGTAAGAACGTAATAGTTGTGACAACAAAACAGCAATAACATTACAACACAGCGACATAAGCAGCATACAAACTAACTTGTAGGAATTAGAGGCATCATATCATTGTATAACAAGCAAATGTTAAAACAAAATGGTTTGGTTTTCAATATTTACTGCTTTCTCTACCCATTATCAACTAACATATGTTCTTTATTTGCATAATGTCCATATGAAGTATGATTTTTCCGTGCATCGTGACAACAATTTAGGCCAGAAATTATTTAAAGTTACAGTCTAAGTTACATTTCTCCCTATTTGGTTGCATGCAAGTAGCCGTAACGACAACCAGCCCTTATCTATTCCACAACTCATCTTGTTACTGTCTCTACTATTTACCTATAATAAGTAGGGAAAGTGCTGTATTCCACACAAAAATTAAAAAACAAGATTCACCGGAAATATACTGTTTGAGACCCACTAAATCCAAAAAAAACATTTTTACTTTTCCTACTACGCACTTACAGTAAGCAGAGGAAGTATTGTATTCCACCAAAAATTCAATAACAAGATTCACAGGAAGCACACGTTTTGAGCCCCATTGAATTTTCTTTCCCTACTACGCACTTAGAGTAAGTAGAGGCATTATAGTATTCCAGTCAAAAATTTAATAACGGAATTTACCGGAAATGCACGCTTTGAGACTCCCTGAATCCAAAGAAAGCATTTTCACTTTCTCTACTACGTAGTTACAGAGGAAGAGAAGGTATTGTATTTCATCCAAAAATTCAATAAAGAGATCCACCGGAAATACACGCTTTGAGACCCCTGAATCCAAAGAAATCATTATTACCTTCTCTACTACATCGCTACAGGAGATAGAGAAAGCATTGTATTCCACCCAAAAATTCAACGATATTTACAAGAAATACTGGTTTTGAGACTCCCTGAATCCAAAGAAAGCATTTTTACTTTCTCTACTACGTAGTTACAGCAAGTAGAGCAAGTATTGTGTTCCACCCAAAATTGAATGAGATTCACCGGATATACACGTTTTGAGACCCCCTGAATCCAAAGAAAGCATTTTTACTTTCTCCACTACGTACCTACAGGAGGTAGAGAAAGTATTGTTTTCCACCCAACAACTGAATAACGAGATTCGCCGGATATACACGTTTTGAGACTCCCTGGATCCAAAGAAAACATTTTTGGTTCCTCTACTATGTAATTACAGTAAGTAGAGAAAGTATTGCATTCCATCCAAAAATTGATTAAAGAGATTCAACGAAAATATACGTTTAGAAACCCCTGAATCCAAAGTAAGCATTTTTACTTTCTCTACTACGTAGCTACAGTAAGTAGGGAAAGTATTGTGTTCCATCTGAAAATTCAATGTCGTAATTTCACCAGAAATCATGTTTGTGACCCCTGAATCCAATGAATTTATTTTTAGAAAATGGTCCAAGTGTGTGTGTGTGTGTGTGTGTGTGTGTGTGTGTGTGTGTGTGTGTGTGTGTGTGTATCCACGAATAGTATAACTCAAAAGCAAAAGGTTGGTTAACAACCGAACTTGGTGTTTAAGTTCAACTTCTTTCAAGAATACGACGCTGAGATTTTAAAGAAAATCCTCCACTCCAAACTACCCTTTACAATGGACATTTTTTAAATGTTTTATTCTTTCAAAAATGACTCTAAGGATTTTGATTAAAATACGTATGTTTAAGCTATTTTCATGATAAATAGAATGTATGTTTTATTTTCTAGGAATAGTCTGTAAATTAGTCTTTATTATCAATGACTTTTGATAGTAAATCGTAAGAGAGAGAGAGAGAGAGAGAGAGAGAGAGAGACAAAATCTTACCGCACAACAACTGTATGTAGATCTTGTTAAAGCACAAAATGTATATCAAATAACATTTTTATTTTATGTCAAATAACTTTTACATTCTACCTATTCTGAAGGTTTCTTTGTTATTAGTTTGAATTTTCAAATACTTTAAACTTCTCTCAACTGCAAATAGCTATTTTTTTTTCTTTCCTTCTTTCTTTCTTTCTTTCTCTCTCTCTCTCTCTCTCTCTCTCTCTCTCTCTCTCTCGTGTTCATACAAAGAGAACAGAATTTCAAAGCTATCACGTCTGTGGCCCACATTCGGGAGGTCGTGGGTTGGAATCCTCTGGCCGACCTTCCTGACGCATAGGTCTTTTCGGGGGGTTTTCCCGGTTCGCCAGGCGAGTACTGGGAAGGATTCTCACATCCGCGAAATTCCGGACCTCCATTTCATCCCCATTCTAATTCCCCTTCATCTTTCATCCGTTGGTCTCTTTCAGGGTTGGAAGTGTCGGGGATGGTGTTTCGGTGCAGTGTGGCAGGGGAAAAAGATGTTTTTGTGACTTTCTCCGTCTCTCAGCTTTGGCTGGCTGTCGGGAGTATCCTAACTTCCTTGAGCGGCATTGGACACCCACTGTGCTGGGTGGAGTCCCCGGTCTGCCTGTCCGTCTGATGGGGAGTCTCTATCTGAAAACTTAGGGACCTTGTCATTCCTGTGCCGTTTTTCCTGGTTTCGGACGCCCGGTGTCTTGTCTCGCCTCATCCTGCCTCCCGGAGACGCCCCGTTGTGGGGCGTAGGCACAATATCCACTATGTGGATCAGTGCCGAGTGCCCTCCGTAGCCAACCAATTCAAAGCTATCACATAGCGATCAGCTTTGAAGGATTTGACTATCGCTTTAGCTTAATATCTTCTGGTTATACCTACAACGAATTGTGAAAATAAGTGATGAAGGTTTATGGGTATTAACTTGACATAGGTGCAAAATAAGCTTTGTAAGAAGAGTGAGTAGAGAAAGTCATGCGAATGTAACACATATTTTAGGGCAAAACCTACATATGCCTGCGTCTCTGTGAACGACACAAATCCAAAGCGAAAAGTCGGTTAAATACCAAACTTGATATTTAAGTTCAGCATCTTTCAAGGATGTGGCAAGGATTTTCAAGAAAATTTCTCCATCCTGAACAACCCTTTACATGGAAAAATTTTCGAAATTTATTTTCTTAAAAATGGCTCTAATGGTTTTGATTAAAATACTCACTGTTTAAAATATTTTCATGACAAACGAAATATATATTTTGAACTGACTGAGAAGAGCCTTTAAAGCCTTCTTCATTCTGAATAACTTTTGTATAATTGGTAAACTCTAAAAGATTGGACAAAGTTTTGCTACACAACAGATACAGAACCCATTAAAGCCCGCAGTTTGTTATACATATATTTTATGAGATTAACTAATTCCCAGATATTTTTTGTTATTGGTTTGAATACTTTTTGTAACTGAGAAGTCGTTATTCGTTTTGTTTTTGTCGCGGTCATATAAACAGCACGGAATTTCGAAGTATCACGTAGTGACATGCTTTTTAAAAATGTGACTATCGCTTTATTTACATGTACTACAACGAAACGTGTAAAGGTGAACTTTTTCTTTTGGCATTTAATTAAAATCCTTTAACCGGGTAGCTCATTACGGACGTTGGATGAACGAAATGGTTAAAATGATGCTCAAATGGGCCCGAGGTCCCTAGGAATTAGAATCTAACATTCATATTCTCAGGATAAGAGGAAACCCTGGAATAAACTTTACCCAGGTATTTCGCAAAATAAATCTCATTTTGAAGAAAATTTAATGTTGTACTTAATTGCTCCCATTAATATTGCTTTTGCTGCCATATTTTTAAAGTATTACTTGAATATTATCAGAACTGAATGTGCCAACTGTATGGAACTACACACTTAGCGTTAAACGTTGTGATCAATATCTATGACAATTAAAAAGCAAAACGAACTTATATTCAAGGTAATAAATACCCTCGGAGTACGCGGAGAACGTTCTATTGGTGATAATTATGAGACTATTATTATTAATATT
Source organism: Deroplatys truncata (assembly GCA_030765065.1). NCBI lineage: Eukaryota > Metazoa > Arthropoda > Insecta > Mantodea > Mantidae > Deroplatys > Deroplatys truncata. Next base: position 603,444,422 of record CM060990.1, on the reverse strand, counting down.
ATTATTTATTACTAGCAGCAAACGTTAAAAACAAGATATACATTATGCGAACCTTGTTTCTCAAGAAAATTACTGAATCTTAAACTTGTGTAGCACCCGCATAAAGAGTGCAATATTTGATTTTTAAACAACATATTAAGCAAAGAATATGTTAATTTATTTCGCTTGAGTAGTTCTAGTAAAGAGAAAAGTATTTGGTTTCGTCTTCTTTCTTCTTATAGTCAGGTCACTGAATGCATACACAGAAGTAAATGTGACCTTTGAGACGACCGGCACTTACTGTTGGCTATAGCCAGGCATGACTAGTCGAGAAGAAATTTCTTTCCCCTCTTTCTCTGCACCCCTTGGCCCATCGGAAAACATTTGAAGCCCACTGTACAAGAGGAATAGAGGAATTCAAATGTACAGTCAGATCTTTAAAAGCGGGTCGCTGTAAGCTGACCTTTAAATTGCATACCCTTTACATGGTCGCGAGAAACAATTGAATAGCAACAACGCTTTAAAACTGACAAAAAAATAAATTTTAAACCCTAATAACGGATATTTCGGAAATGGTTGACGTGACAAAAAAGTCTTTTAAAATAAATTGTGTGTTTCAAAGAAGTCTACCTCCTTTTTTACGGTACGTGCTTTCTATCGCTTAAGATTTACCAGTTGTACAAATTTATACAAAGTTCCTTTCTAATAAAAAGGTTTTAAAATATTTTTCTCGGAAAATTCAAGATATGCATTTTATTTGTCATCTGAATATCTTAAAGTAATCATATTTTGAACAAAATCCTTGGATATATTTTTGTAAAAATAAAAAGGTAAGGAAATTTTATCTAGGCAAAGGGTAGGATTGGATGGGGATTTTTGTTTTGTTTTTCTTTTTTTAATTTTAATTTTTCGCATCCAAGAGTCTAAAATTAAATTGAGTTTTATTTATGTACACTCTTTAATGGCTGTGGTCCTTAGCGTCCTATTCTATGTTGGGCGCAGAAAGACCGGTAATTTTTCTCAGAGGCCTCTTTATCAGGCTTGAGGTTGTTTTACGTGCCGTAAATCTACGACACGGGACCACCGGCTTTACTTCCCTTCCGAAGGAAGCCATGCTAAGGATTTTTACGCCCGAAAAAGTCCATCGCTCTCCGCGGGTGTTTTTTATTATTTTTTAAATACCAATCCAGGTATTTATCGGATGTTTCGTTTTTTAGTTAGCTGTTGGCGCATGTGCGCGCGCGCAAACACACACATACACACACACTCACAAGCGAGCGCGGACCCTTTTTTAAAATACTGTTTTTATTCAGGGGGCATAAAATTATGTATTTCCGGTGAAATCCCGATATCGGGCTTTTGGGTGGAGTGCAATACTTCCTCTACCTACTAGGTACGTGGTAGAGAAAGTAAAAAAAATGCGTATTTATTTCTTCTCGTCTGTTTACGTTAATTACCTGAAGGTAGATGTATTTTATTGCAGCATTTCTTTTAGCTAGCACAGCTTCAAAGCCTGTATACTCGGTTGGAAAATATTCAGCAGCAATTTCATCTCGGAGGTTCTTTATCTGAACTACCACTAATTTTGCGCCCATTTTAATAAAATGTTAAACGTGTTGACACATTTGTTCAGAGTGTTGTATATCAAATTTCAAATGCATACATGTAGTGGTCAGCTTAAAAACTTTCAGTTTGTGGGACTCTCATCATCTAAACTACCCTTAATTTTGTACCAATTTCAACCAAACTTGAAATGTATTAGAAATTTGTTTTCAAACTCTTGTGTATAAAATTTCGAATCCGTACATGCAGTGGTTCGCCAAGGAATTGAACATGTGTAGGAAGCTCTGCATATAGATTACCATAATTCTATATCGATTTCAAACAAATTTGAAATAAATATAAAATTTTTCTTCAAACTCCTATACATAAATTTTCAACCGGTACTTGCAGCGGTTGGTGAATTGTAACACGCATACGGACGGACAGAAAAAGTGACACTAATAGTGTTCCGCAGAAGCGTACGCACCGAAAAACTATGCATGGTATTACAAGTCCAAATCCATTAATGTTTGAAATAATATCTTGAAAATATTTCATTAAACTTGTAGAAATTTTTATGTTTGGAGCACTTTATGCACCAAAAAATGTAGAAAATATTCAAAATGACATATGCATTTAAGCCAATGTACCTGTGAAAATTAGTAAAAATCTTGGAAGAATCTAAAATTATGATTTTCTCTCTTTATTATGCTTACCCCTATCCTTTCATTTGACGGCTTTGATTTACAAATTTTAGCAATACTTAAGGTTCTGTGCGGCCATTTAAAGTTCCCTGAGTGTAGCACTGTAATATAGATTCCAATTTTAAATGCCGTTTTTCTCAAAATTTTTCATTTCTTAGAATGCTCCACGGCTCATAATTCTCTAAGGATTAACTTGCAATTTTCAGCAAAGCTTCAGGAATTGTCATTAAAAAATTGACATGACGAAAGTGCGTAATGTATTTATTTTTATTAAATATTTTAATAGTTTGATATTCTAAAGTTGAAACTTTGCATAAATGGAATAAGTTTCCCTTTTCTTCCGCATATCTTCAATGGAATTTTAAGACTTAATATTTGATTCTCCTTATAATGTTTTGTTACGGTCAAAATAAAACCTTGAGTAAAATCTATCAAATAGTTTGGCACATAGAGCACTTTGATTAACTTTTACAACTTCATTAAATCAATAAAAAATTAACATATGCACATAGGCTATTTAAATTTTATATCTATGCTGTCTTTACATTACATCACCACACTGTAATAAAATTTGTCAATGAAATGAAAACTGTGGATTTTGAATTTTTTCATTGCCCTTGGTGTTTTCTTTTAAAATGTTATAAGCGTTTGAGTTACTTAATTTGAGTGTTTAAACCACCCAAGGGTATCATTAAAATTAAAATCACAATAAATAAATATAAACAAAAATAAATAACACTTATTTTAACAATTTTTATCCATATCCTGTCCTAAGCCGCCCGGATGGAAACGAACAAATAAATAGGTATTTATGCATGATTTAAAAGTGTATGGGAAAGTAATTGTTTAAAATGATGCATAAGGCGTAACATTGTAGCGAATTTTCCAAGAGCGAGTCTCTGTAAGGTATTCAATTTTACAAAAAGAGCTTTATCAGTATCTTCCAGTTCGTCTGGTAAGAAAAACAAGTAAATCTCTGAGGAAGAGCAACATTTCTCAATGAAAAGTATGGTAAACCTTTTTAGGTTTCTGAGGAATTTCGTTTGAATTTTCACGAAATTTTGAAAACGGCACCAATGGCTCCAACCATTTATGCATCAAGTAACATGAGTGAAAGAATATTTTCGGTTGAGGATGAATAAAAACGTACCTGAGAAATAACATAGGTGAAAATCAAATCAGCAACCGATACCACATTAGTTGATGCTATAATAGATGAATTGCTTCTCCTACAGAAATAGGCGGTATCAGTTTCTCGAGGTAAGATTTTGTGTCATACTATTGTAGTATATTTTGATTGAGAGTTAATTAGGTGGAATGTACTATATTAGTAATTATTTATAACACTAAAATATTCAAAATATGCACTGAGGAGCATATAAATACAAAAAGTATACTACTTATTGTTACACAGAGCCTTCAATTCTACAAAAAAATTGAAGGTAATATAGGTAGGTAATTGTATAAGTTCGCTTGCTTGTTCAGTACAACATTGTAAAATGTCTTTATGCTAAAACCAATGTTGTAGATAAAGCAAGCCTACTTTAACACCGCCCCCTTTGTCCACCCTGGGCTAAGAAGCTTGACGTCGTCATTGTCACAATGATGCAAAAATTTGGTTTTATTCTTATCAGGGTACCTTATCTATTGCGTTATGTCAGACTATGACATGCGTTATTACTTTGCAATTTTTCAATCAATTTTAAGATATGGATTGATCTTCTGGGCAAGACAGAGCTAGAATACATCCAATTTTAATCCTTCAAAGGAGAGCAGTGAGAATGTTGTCCAAAAGTGTAGCACTGACACATTGTAAACATTTATTTATGAATTATTTAATTTTATATTGGAATAGAAAATATGTTAGTTTTTTATTAGTGCCCGGTATTCATTCTTATAAAACAAGTATAACTCTTAACTTAGAGATTCCTGTAAGTGGATATTAAAAAATGCAATCTAATTATCTGATTTTAAGACTTAACATTAAATAAGATGCCAATCCATGATTGTAAATTATCTGTAATTAGCTTTACAAGAAAATTTAACAGATGGTTAATAAACAAGTTTTCAATCAATTGAGAGATTTCTATTATATCAGCCATTGAATCTCTTTTATACGTCATTTTATATTTGTATTTATATCACAATGCCAGTTTTAAATACTTAAGGGGAACCTAAATGGCGAAAATTGCCAGAAACTGACATTTCTAACCTTTTGTAAATTGGTATTTTCCTCTTTAATTTGGTATGTATTTTATCATTGTAGGCACAATACCTTTATTTTAAACGTATTTTTAAAACTGAGTGATTTTGTACTCTAAATTCTGCGCCACTTCACAGAAAATATCATATCTGCTATAAGTACTCTGTGGGGTAGAGAATTACAATTAACTCACCTTTTTGGGGAGGATTTCTTCAAATTGCTACCACTTCTAAATCTGACAGTTTCCATATATCCAAGTAATGTTATTTTTTTCCTTTATAAACATATGTGGTTGTTTTTTCTATTCTTACTTTGAACAGGTTTTTCTCTAAATGGCATTTTATGATATGAAACCCCTTTTCTCAGGAACTAGTCAAGATAGCTAAATGAAATTCTGGTATGATAAAAGCAGCACCTCAATTCTATTACTGATCTGCGTTGGTGTTAATAAGTTGATTAGCTATATCTAAAGAAATTACTAGTAAATGTTAATAAAAAATGCGTAATTAAGATAAAAACTCCTATCTTTCTTAATAAATCACATTGCTATATAAAAGTAGATCCTTGAATTTAGAAGGCATGCATCTACATCTGTAAACATTTCAGTTTGATCTCTTGAGTAGTTTCTGGGTTAATGGGTCAAGAAGTTAGCAAATTTAGCATTGGTGGAATAGGGCTTTTAATTTCTCCTTAAAAGCTGAATAAAGTGATTGATTAAGTGAATCAATCTCAGCTGTAAACATAGCGTGCATTTACCTTCGATGTTATCGAATCCCAGAATAATATCTTCAACGTTTCCACGCTTGTCAGGTACTTCGAAAACTACTATTCTAGCGCCGTATGTTATTATTTGAACCTTGATATTATCCTTGCTGGTGAATGTATACCGTTTCACTGGTGTTTTACCAATGTAACCAAATATATCCTCCACGGGGGGTCCTTCTTCGGAGCAATGTTCACCCGCGGCGCAGTATGCCAAGGCAAGGGAGAGTAGATATAACAGACCAAAAGTGGACGCCATGTTCTCCTCCGATGTAACATGTAACAGTTGAAGCAAGCGACTACACTCCCAGCGTTATATAGCTTCCTATCCATCGACAAGAAGCAGCTTTGAAAGTCACGAAGGATGTTGAAGGCAGGCTATACAAACAGTGTAAGGAGAGGATAGCATCGTGTTATAATCGGGGAAGATGAGAGTGTAAGGCATGTTAGTAGTCAAATCGAAGCTTGTTTTACCATTAACAAATTATGGTATAAATGCAAACAAATCAGCAACAATTTAATTTCGTCATATGCGAAATAAAAATTCTTGGGTATCTATTTGAGTACCCAGCTGTACAATGCTCAGGTCTCTTATGTGACGGAACCAACATTTCTGGGAATCTGACTGGACCAACATTTAGTTTGGGAAATTCACGTGCAAAATTTATTAGTAAATCTAAATAAATTCTACTTTTCACCAAGAACAATAAACATGATTTAAACAGCAGTGACATAAGAACATTATGTTTTGCATATACGGAAAATCTAATGAAGGAAGTATGATATACTATTCTGGGGAGGGAGTAGAGTTAGGCACTTGGTTTTCAAAATTCAAAAAAAAAAAAAAAAAAAAGGATTACAAAATACAGCATGTCAGAAAGGAAATATGACTCGTGCAGGAACTTATTTAAGAAACAAACTAACAAAAATCTCAACGTTATTGACTCATATACTGTTTATTACACTACAGAAAACAAAATTATGGAAGCTTCACCACAATCAAATACATAAACATAACACTAGGAATGGAAAAAAAAAGCTTATCTCACAGAACTACGCTCTATTTCGAATGGGTTAGATATACTGCAGTTGCTGTATGTAATAAAATTGCCAACTAGTTTGAATAGCTGAAAAATCATAGGGTGTTAAAATGTCTTTGAAGCGATTGTTATAGAGAGAACATCATATTGTTTTATGATGTGAATAAAATTATGGAGGCATTTTGAATGTAAAACCAAATCACCGTTTATTATGTACAATTATTATTATTATTATTATTATTATTATTATTATTATTATTATTATTATTATTATTGTTATTCCTGTTGTACTTAGGACTATGATTGCCCTTATTATTCTGTTGTTTTCTTCATAATTTATATAATTGCTATTATTTCAATTTTTTATTGTATTCATGATAATATGTTAAATGATAAACCTTATGTTGAATATTGTAATAATATTGTAAATAGCATTAATGTATTGACGTATCCAATGTCACTGTACTGGCTAACGGATGAGTAAAACTATTACTTCTACCACCACCACCAGTACTACTACTACTAAAACTACTACTACTACTACTACTACTACTACTACTACTACTACTACTACTACTACTACTACTACTACTACTACTACTATTTAGCCAAAGAACTAAGGAGGAGGACGGATGGCGAATCTTTGACAATTTTTGACCGAAATTTGGATTTTTTGTATTTAAAATACCAGACTCTTCCTTAAAGTTTTGAAGCACTGTGGTCCTTGCAACTTTCTCCAACTGCATCATAACGTAGTTTTTCTTGAGTGGCACGCATGACTTCAGAGGCATTTCCCCATAGTTTAATTTTCAATATATTTGCACCCGTTTAAAATCTACAAATTATATAATAGAACACTGAAATTTTACTTGATATCTTGTAAATCATATAAGAAAAACGCAGCAGGGAATTTAAAATTAAATTACTATGTTGTAAATAAAAATATCTGTGCATAAACAATTATTATTCGTGAATTTTGGCTATGCGTAGAGTATACACTTTCCCCCGTTTTAATAAATGGGCGATATTTTTCTTAGTATTGATGGGTTTTTTCCCTAAACGCTTACCCCACAGGTTTCTTTTTAAGCGTAAAAATTTGTCAAAATTTGTCTCTACAGCTTACTTATAGTAAGTAGAAGTATGTATTTCACACAAAAAATCGATATTGGCATTTCATCGGCAATACACACTTTGAGGTTAACTGTGTGAAAAAATCTTTAGAAAAACACGTGTGTGTGCGCATGTCTATCCGTGAACAGCGTAACTAGGAAAGAAATGTCGGATAAATACCAAACTTCGTGTTTAAGTTCAGCATTTCCCAAGGATGCAACACAAATTGTTTACGAAAATTCCTCCTAAAACTATCCTTTACACGGAAAAAACTTCAAGTTTTTTTTATTTTCTCAAATATAGATGTAACGATTTTGATTAAAACACCATCAGATATTTACATGATAAAATATAGCTGCATCTTGAATTTTTGCGAACGGCATGTGAAGTGCTATTCATTCGGAATCAGTTTGGTATAATTTGGTATATCTTGTAAACCATAAAAAACAGGCAAAAGCTTACTAAAACAATTTATATCACGTTAAAACACACAATTTATGTCAAAAAGGTTTTTGTGGGAAACGCCATTTCCAACATATTCCTTGTTATTCGTTTTAATTTTCAAATACTTTTTTTTTTCAAGTGCTAAGTCCCCTAATTGTTTTTTATTATGTTTTTTTTTCGTAATTGGGTACGCAAACATTGGAATTTCAAGGCCATCACACAGCGACCCGCTTTTTAAATATTTGACTTTCGCTTAAGTCTCGCGTATCTTCCGAAATGTGCAAGCAAAGCATTCGTGAAAACCTTTATCTGGAAGGATACCCATCTGCGAAAAAGGCAAAAAATTGCCAAAATTCATAAATGTGAATTTTTATGTTATTAAACACTACAAATCTTCTACTTTAATTCTATATAATTTTTATAGCTGTATGACCTTTTAAAGTATGCAATGTAACGATTTAAATGTCTGTCTGTAAGCCTAACTTCCTATAAAATTGTAGTAAAAAACGATAATATTTGCCACATTAAAATGAACAAATCATTTAAGAGGAGGCCTCAGGAATGTTCAAATACTAAATTAGTTGGAGGAACAGAAAAAGTAGGAGGGTCTTTATACGTGCTAAATGATTTTTAAACAGCATAAGGTCAGAAATAGTATTGTTTTAGCGTTATGATATTTAAACTCCCTTTTCTGGGATTTTCATTTGTCGGTTCATTCTCATTTTCAAATCGTTTCACAAAATATACTTTTCGGTATAAATCAATGCAATTTTGCATACCTCCTTGTTAATAACAGGATAAAAAATTATGACATGAAATTTTGTGAACATGCTTAGTTTTGACGTTATTAAACAATAATACGTATACCGTGTAAATTTTTAAACAAAAGAATGAATTCCAATATTTAACATTTATTTTCTCCCAAACTAGTCGGTTAATTAAAAAAATCATTTCCCCTATTTATTTATATACTATTAAATAGTTTGATTATAAAATATATTTTTTAAAAAAAGATAATTGCATCGTGTGGAGCAATTTGTCAAAACAGCAAAAAGAAAAGTAATACAAATTAATATATCTGGAACTATTTGAAAAATATGCCTGAAATTTGGACCACTTATTATATATTAAACTCTGATTGCTGTATTAAAATTTAAAATGAATTGACCCGAAATTTTGGATGTTTGCAATTTCACAGTTGAGTATCCTTAAAAAGAAATGGATACAGAGCCTTCATCTGGACGCGTGACCGGCCTAATGGGAATTTTCTTGGCGCTGAGATGCAAGTTTTTGCCGCCGGAGTCGGATAAGCACATAGATTTCTCTTGCCAATTATAACCACAATAATCACATATCTTCGTCATAGACATGTTGAAAATTATATCCATGCGCCGCCACACATCTATCTCACGTTTTAAGAAAGTTTGCATTGACACTCATTAATTTTTCTTGGCAATGTAAATGAAACCATGCTTCGTCCGTTAAAAAAACAAACAAAAGGCAATTAAACGCGGATTCATAGAGCGATCATTAACTTTATCCAACACCCAATTGCAGAAATTAGCTCTACATATATTACCGCGTGGTTGCAATTCCTGAATTACAGTTATCCTATAGGGTTTTAATTTTAAAAGATTATTGATATTTCAAGCAATTTTTGCGAAACTGCTGATACCTGTGCAAGCTTTCTCAAAGATTTGTTTGGACTTCGTTCTAGCTTTTCTCCGATGTCAGTCAGTTTTTCCTCTGTAAGAACAGGGCGATTTACTTTTGGTTTCTTATCAAGAACAGAACCCGTTTTTCTAAATCTATTCACAAGATTACGAACCGTTTCTCTGTAAGGTGCACGAACATGGGAGAATCTGTCTCTAAATCGCCGTCTCACTTCTATACAAGAGCTTTTTTGTCACACAGGAATCATATATGAAGATTCTATGTGCTAAAGTATACGACTTTTTGGCATTATAACATCACTAACACACTATAACACTGAAACACATGGACTTATGACATATCAACCTCTGTAGAAAGACCGCGTTAACTGATAGCGGGCAAACGGAGAGGAGTGAAAGTGGTTAGAAACAGTGCAGTGCAGGGCAAGCAACTCCCCGTAATACACCACGCTTTCAAATGAAGACTTCGAAGAAGAGTGAGTTTTTGTAGGAAGTTTGTAGAAGAGTAGCTAGAGAAAAATCATGTAAATGAGCGCATCTGATTTTTGATAATTGAAAACAATATTCTGTCAAAACACTGCTTGTTACGCTGTGAGAATGCAAAGAAAAAATTAAGCAAATAGCTTAAAAAATATAGCAAATATAAATTGCATCTATTCCCCCCCTTAAAATACAGCACAGACCATAAACAGACTTTCAGAAAAGGGAAGCAGGTCTTCTGGACCGTGGTCCAATCATAGGCAGGCAAATAGATAAAGCAATAGCTGAAGACATATTTAGAAGAGAACCAGAAATATGTGTGTCATTTGGATTTCATAATAAATGAACTATAAAAATACGGTGAATCAGATAAATTGTCCTGCGCTGAATAACATTCTGTGAAACAGAATATTCGGTCCTTACCGACATCAAATTAATTAGACTGCGATAGGTAATAAACTTAGAATTAATCAGAATAATATAAATCATCAATAAGCAATGATGATGTAAGAATAAAGTAATATTTCAAAGATAGTATACCAATTTAGGGAAGAAGCGATACATGTAATAAAAATAGCCTTAGGCTGTGGAAGTGACACAAAAGCCCGACAATAGCCAGCAAAACTCTTTAGAAATCGCTGTTTAACTAAAAGAGACGCCGAACTCACTCTGCATGCCATAGTATTACTCTCGCTATAGAAGGTTCTAGAACATTGCTATACCGCGAAAATTTTATTGGTCACGACAGTTTGAACAAGCTAATGCGGGTAAGATTTTAATATTTAATATTTTATGTGGTGGAAACGAGTGCGTGGGTGTATAATATATTCGCAGAAAGCCGCGCGAGAGTTTACTTGCATCAGAGCGCTCAGACGAATGAGTTGTGCGAAGTGCACGCAAGCAATATTACGCAAACATGCCAAGTTAGTGATTTAATATACACATGTACCGTTGTGACATCATCTAGAGCAGCGGTTCCCAAACTGTGGGTCGCGACCCTCAAAGGGGCCGCGGTATTCTATATTAGGGGTCGCAGTGGATATTTGGAATTATTAATAAATCCTTTTATTGTTAATTATTATTATAACAATAGGGAAAATGGAATTTAGTCACCTGTTGCATATTACATTTAAACAGAATCATGTTTTGTATTTAAGAAGCATATTAATACTAAAATTTCACATTAAATGCACATGTACAATTTTATGTAAACCATTAATTATTACACTGCACATCAGGATGATTAGTGATAAGTATGAGCCTGTTTGCTATTAATTAATCGTTCAATGTCTGGCTAGATTAGTTGCACACATTATTAAGCCACTTTCTAGCTGCAGTCTATTCCTAGATTTAGTCTTGATGTTCATCATTGACGAAAATCCAATTTCGCAGAGATAGGAGGTGCAGAATGGAATAAGCACGTTTAGCGCGGCAGACACCAGGGTATTCTGTTCTTGCTAGCCAGAACTGATACACATCTTCGGTCTGGAAAGTCAGTTTTAAACTTTGGTCTGAGGAAAGCTGAACTAATCTATCCTTTAATTTCGCACTTAAGTTGTTGAACTGTGCGCGAGAACTTGCAAATTAATGATTAAGCAGCAAAGTGAATGGAGGGGTCGCCAATAATGTCATTATCAAAAAGGGGGTCGTGTGTGCAAGAAGTTTGGGAACCGCTGATCTAGAGGAACAACACACACTAATGCGGTTATTAAATAGATAGGTGCATAATACATACCGCGGAACATTCATAGTAAATAAAATCGTCTAAGGAAATGCATTAAATACTAGAATCCTTATAAATGAGAATTAAGCCCATTCAAAGGGTAGTCAGAGTTGTAAAAAACCATAATAATTACGCAGTGGGTTTGAATTGGTTACGAAGGCGCAAATAATATTGTTATACAGATATACAACTGTTAAGTAATGAATGAATGAATATTGATACTAAGAAATCTGGGTAGTTATTTAAATATTCACACCAAAACCCATGCTGAGTTAAACTCGAAGCGGCGGCAAAAGTAACCCAGCGACACTATTTCAATATTCACGGCGCACAAACCCAGGAACAATCAACGAGGGACTATTCGGTTTCCTGCTACATCTGTTACACAGAGATTCAAGAAAAGTCCAAAATACCTTATTTGGGAAAATTCTGAAGAGTTTTTTATAATTACAAAAAGAAAAAAAACAACTGATTTGCTGCATTTGATGGAAATCCACAAACCAGTTTTTCAGAAGGATGCTAGTAGAATATATAGAGGGATCCGAGCACAGTTTTTTGTGTTTATATGGGAAAGGATAGGGAAAACGAGGGTAGATGCGACGGCTCAAGAAGGAAAATGCGTTTATATGGGGAAGATGGGGACTACGAGGATCAATGCTAGGCTAGACAGGGGTTGAAGGAGTGGGGGAATTTAACTGATGAGCTATGCTTTATGTATTCTGTATTAGCCAAATTCGTTGAGAAGAATGCACAACGTGTAAGCAAATACGAGCAACTTCAAAATAAATACGACTTCAGCTGCGTTTCCTACCCTACGCCACTTTCTCAAATACCTAAATTTGAGAAGCTTAACAGGATGTCTATCAACGTCTTCGGCCTGGATGAGAAGCATGAAGTGTATCCGATAAAGGTCGCTGAGACTGAACTACCTGAACACCGTGAGCTCCTACTATTGAGTGACAGTAGTGGGAGACATCACTCCGTTTATATACAGAATTTTGAAAAACTTATTCGACGTCAGAAAACTAAATGTAAGAAACGTGTTTATACCTGTAAGCGTTGTTTTACGCATTTTGATGTCGATATGGACAAAGTGGGATGTAAAAACTACAAGAACATGCCGCCATCTGCAATCAGCATGGTGTTGCAAGGGTGGTTATGCCTACAAAGGAGAAATCAATTGTACAGTTTAAAAATTATGAAAGGACGTTGAAACTACCTTATGTCATCTACGCAGACTTTGAAAGCATTCTCGCCCCATGTCATACATGTATACCCAATCCTGAAACTTCATATACAACCTCTTATCAGCAGCATGTACCAATGAGTTTCTGCGTTTACGTTAAACCGTCATCCGACGTTGAACATCTGGACACTGATCTTCCTAAGCATCCCTATGTATATCGTGGTGTTGATGCTACTCAGAAGTTTATGGAATGCCTGTCGTTCCTTGCAAAGGAAATTAATAATGTATACAAACCTGTTATACCTCTGTAACTTACAGATCAACGGCAGATGGATTTCAACCCCCTCTAAAGTATGCTACTTGTGTGGAAAAATCTTTATTGAAGAGAACTACAAAGTACGCGACCATGGTCACATCAGTGGTGAATATCGTAGAAGTCTACATAATGAATGTAATTTAGCCTCCAAAACACATAAATACATTCCACTCTTTATGCACAGCCTCAGTGGGTATGACTTACACTTCATTGTTAAGGAGCTGGGATGCACAAGTGAGCGGGTGGAAGTAATTCCTAGCTCTGAAGAAAGCTAATATCATTCTCCAAGTATGTAGGAGATATAAAGCTTCGGTTTGTGGATAGCTTTCGGTTTCTCAGTACAAGCTTGGATAAGCTGGTAAAAATCTAACATCGTACCCTGAAACACTGAAACACTTCGGAGAAGACAAGATAAAGTTGATGACTTGTAAAGGAGTATTTCCCTACGATTACGTCACTTCATGGGATGTTTAGAACGAAACCTGCCTGCCTACTAAGGACTCTTTCTATAATAGATTAAATGAAGAAGAAATTAGTGATGCTGACTATGATCATGCTAGAAATGTAAGGGAGCTGTTTAATGTAAGAAACCTTGGCGAGTACAGCGACCTCTACTTAATCTCTGATGTCCTTCTTCTAGCTGATGTCTTTGAGACATTTAGAGATCAAACCCTCAAAACACATAAAGTCAACCCTGCTCGTTATTTTACCTCTCCAGGACTTACATGGAACGCCATGTTGCTGTATACTGGAATTCAGCTGGAATTGTTACAGGATTATGACCAATTACTCATAGTGGAATCCGACATAAGAGGAGATTTACGCCAAGTTTCCCACCGTATGCCGAAGCAAACAACGCCTACATGGAGAAGTATGATCCGTCGAGACCAACCCAATTTATTGCATATGAGGACGCCAATGACCAATATGGTTGGGCCATGTGCCACGCCCTTCCTTATGTTGGATTTCAGTGGATATCACCTGAAAAAATCGACTTAGAAAGACTACAATAAGATGATCCTCATGGATATATATTAGAAGTCGACATCGAATATCCTTCAGAACTTCACGATCTACACAACGACCTGCCTTTCCTGCCTGAGTGTATGAAGGCTAAGGACTCGAATACAAAGAAACTGATACCCCATCTTGGACCTCGAAAGAAGTATGTAGTATATTACATGGCTTTGAAGCAAGCATTTAATCATGGACTACGGCTAACAAAAATCCATCGTGTGCTACAATTCCGTCAGTCACAGAGGTTAAAACCTTATGTGGAATTTAACAATAGGCTGCGACAACAGGCTGCAAATGACTTCGAGAAGGATCTCTATAAATTGTTTAACAACGCCATGTTTGGAAAAACTATGGAGAACCTGCGTAATCGTGTGGATATACGACTGGTGACAAACGAGAAGACTCTGGAAAACTTAATTGCCAAGCCTACGTTTATCGATCGAACAATATATGCTACCAACCTAGCTGCTGTGCATATGGCCCCCCGACAGATTGTGTTCAACAAGATATATACATTGGAATGAGTGTGTTGGACATCTCCAAGACATTAATGTACCACTATCAGTATGATGTGTTGTTACCGTATTATGGAGCTGAAAACCTGAAGCTTATATATATATGGACACTGATTGGTTCATTCATCAAGTGAGAACTGAAGATGTGTACCAGGACAAGCTACGTTTTCTGGAACACCTAGATACAGCTGATTATTCTACAAGCCATATATGCTATTCAGTTCTAAACAAGAAGGTGCTTGGGAAATTTGAAGATGAGGCTAATGGTAAAATCATCCAAGGCTTTGTCGCACTACGGTCTAAGATGTACGCCTTTGATATTCATGGCTAAATGATAAAAACGATTAAAGGCATAAAACTTAGTGCTGTTAATCAGTACGTCACATTCGAGAGTTATACCGACTGTCTTAAAACCGGAGAAATCATCAGAACGGCCATGAATCTGATCTTTCGCGACAGCATGCTCTTGCCACAGTACAAGTGAATAAAATCACATTGACTCCGTTTGATGATAAAAGAGTTATTGCTGAGGATGGAATAATGACATATGCGTATGGACATTATCGTATTACAAACAGCGCATAAGAGAATGTAAGTCGAAGATGAAGATTTTCACCGTGAGTCTACAATTTAAAAAAAATTGAAGTTTTTCCGTGTGCTGTGTGTGCAACTAGCAGAGTCTAATGAAGAAAGAAGAATAATAAAAGATGGAAGTGAAAGTGTTAATCCTGCCATTAGGAGCAATCCTAGTGCTAGTCTCAAGCCTAGATAAAGGGGAGAGGCATCTACAACGAACTAAAATAAAGTTATGTTGACGTAAAACTTTTGAATTAAGACTCTCAAATAATAAAACCTGAATAAAACATCGCAATTTCACTAAAAGAAAGTCGAGGTTATCTCTGGTTACGTAGCGGTGTTACGTCTTGTTACGTTTCTGGTTACGTCATGTCGCAGGGTGTTACGTCATGTTACGTGGTTATGATACGTGGTTACATGGTTGTTACGCTGTGTTGCGTCTTGTCACGTGGTTACGTGCTTATGTTACGTAGTGTGAAATCTTGTTACGTTGCTATGTTACGCTGTGTTACGTCTTGCCACGTGGTTACGTGCTTATGTTACGTAGTGCGACGTCTTGTTACGTGGCTATGTTACGCTGTGTTACGTCTTGTCACGTGGTTACGCGCTTATGTTACGTAGTGTGACGTTGTTAAGTGACTATGTTACGCTGTGTTACGTCTTGACACGTGTTTACGTGCTTATGTTACGTAGTGTGACGTCTTGTCATCCGGTTATGTTACGTTGTGTCACGTCTTGTTACACGGTTACGTTTGTTGGTTACGTTACGTCTTGTTAAGTGGTTATGTTAGAAGATGATAGGATTGAATAAACAATAAGAAGTCAAGGTAGGGATAGATTAGGACGTTCGTTGTGGGTTTAGTTTAGAATACTTCTATATACCTTCACTGTAAACCAATATGCAGTTTATCCCTCTCCGTCTCGCTCACTAAATGTTTAACATATAACATAGAAAAAAGTATATAAAAGTGTTGTAACGTTGGATGATGACTGTTTATAATCTAATTATCCTCTATATTACCATGAATGCCTGTGACGCTATCTGAATTACCTGTTAAAATGACTTAAATACCCTACATTCTACCGAATCATATGAAAATTGCATTAAATAGCTCTGGTACGAATCGCTGCTCTAAATTACCATGAACACCTGTGATACTAACCGGTTTACCCTACATTTACACTTATTTACATTTAATCAATCAAACAATACATGCGGCGGGGTACTTCGGTCTGTGTCCAGTCCTTTAGAGGCGCAATGCTGGGAGGTTAGTAGTATAAATCCTTGGTTCTTTTTCAATAATGTTAGACGATGTTATGCCTGGACGAACATTACCTGATTAATTGACACAGATATTTTAGAACTTTAGCGCCGGGGGACTTCACCCTCAGTGTCAAGAAAATACCGCCAAAGGTGTCAAAGCATTTGTAAACTTTAATTGGTGGTGCATTTGCAGCCTAAACCTCTTCCTCCTTTAACAATGCCTAGCCTAGCATCTCTCCTTGGTTTCCTACCTCACCTGTATAAACCTACATTCCTCCCTTCTTCAGTATCTGTCCAGTTTATCATCTCTCCCTGTTTCCCATATATTCCCCATATAAACGCATACTCTACTCCTCAACCTCTGTTTAGATTAGCACCTCTCCTCGTATTTCCTACGTCTCCCATATAAAGCGCATTGGCCTCCTTCAACTCTCTCCTAGCATAGGAGCTCTCTCCGTTTTCCATATCTCCCCCCACATAAACGTATACCCTACTCCTTAACCTCTGACTAACTAACTACCTCTCCTCGTATTCCCTACCTCTAACACATAAAGGGCGTTCCCTCCTTCAGCCCTTGCTCTACCTCGGAACTCTCCTCGTTTTCCCTATCTCTTCCATATAAACGTATGTTCCTCCTTGAAGGTTCTCTCAACCTAGAATCTGCCCTCGTCTCTCCATATAAACGTATACTCTACTATTCAAACCCTCCTAGCCTAATACCTCTCCCATATAAAAGTCATATTCTACTCTTCAAGCCCTGTCTAGTCTAGTACCTCTCCTCGTATTCCCTATCTCTCCCGTATATTCTCCCTCCTTCAGCATCTGTCCACGTTTTTCCTATCTTTCCCATATAAACGCATATTCCACACCTCGAACTCTGTCTAGTCTAGACTTCTCCTCGTATTCCCTACCTTCACATATAAAGCATATCACCCACTCCTTCAACCCCTGTCTAGCCTAGCATCGATCCTCGTAGTCCCTATCTTCCCCATATAAACGCATTTTCCTCCTTGAGCCGTCGCATCTACCCTCGTTTTCGCTATCCTTTCCTATATAAACGCAGAAACTGTGCTCGGAGCCCTCTATATATCCTACTGATGCTTCTGAATGCAATTTATTCCAAAAGATTGCCAGCTATTTTTGTAAATGTTTGCTGCTCTGAGTGTACTCTGTACACTTCTAGTAAGTGCTTCAGAAGCAGAAAAGGCTCTAGCAGAGCTGGAAAGCAACTCAAAACTGGGCAGGGAGCTTCCATTGGACATAGGTAGCTTAACACCCTTGATCGTTTAGTTATGGAACATAAACTGACTTAAAACTGACTTTATTGTTACAATATGCGATTTTGTGTGAATGAAAATCAGGAAGTTTAGCAGCTTAGAAATTAGTGAAGTTAAATATAAGTTTATCTAAACGCTTTCTGTGTTGGTAGGTCTATCTACGTAAAGTTTAAAAAGTCCCGAATATTAAAGTCTGTGCTATATACAATATGCAATCAAGTATTTAAGCTTCTACTTTCTGTGGAGTGTTAACAGTAAAAATTGGAAGTATTATATTAATGAACATTATTAGTACAGAGTGCCCATGAAGTCCCAATACATTTTCATGTTTCTGGTCTGCTCCAACACAATAAACATGTTGTCCTCCGTGGTCTAGGACATGCTAGCCCCTGGTTCCTGAGGTGGCGGGTTCAAACCCGCGGAGAATGATGGATTTTTCGGGAGTAAAAATCCTGAGCGTGGCTTCCTTCTGAAGGGAAGTAAAGCCGGTGGTCCCGTGTCGTAGATTTACGGCAGGTAAAAGAACCTCAAGCCTGATAAAGAGGCCCCTGAGCAAAAGTTCCGGTCTTTCAAACCCAATATAGAATGGGACGCTAAGAACCATAGTAGTTAAAGAGCGTCCATAAATACAACTAAATTTATTTATTTATAATAAACATTATATTAGGATAGGGTAGGACCTTATAAACCCTAATGCCGTTCAACATGTCCACTTTCATTATGAACACAAGAGAGTTACCAGGACAATCTACCTGGACATGCTGCAGTTGTTCCTGGAGCCACAGCTATGGGAGGATGATATCCTTGCCTATGTGATTTTTCAACAATATGGGGCACCACCACACTATGCAACATTATGCGGTACTCCTAAATGAGACCTTTCTAATCCTTGGATCGGAAGAGTGGCGAATCGCATGTGGGCTCTCCGTTCCCCTGACCTTACACCCTTAATTTTTTTTTTTGCATGGGGTTTCACCAATAGCCGAGTTTACGCTACCAGGGTGCCAGATGTGCATGAACTGAAGCAACGAATAAGAACGGCATGCTTGCACTCCTCAAATCTTACTGCGCGTGTTCCGTACAACCACAAGGCGATGGGAACAGTGTGTTGACACTGTAGATGGACATCTTGAACTGTATTAAGCTATATGAAGTCCTAATTTAAACTAATATAATGTTTAGTGTTTTGTAGCATGCCAGAAACATGAAATGTATTGAGACTTTATGGGCACTCTTTATATTTTGTTGGTTAGAAATGAAAAAACTTAAAACATTCCTAATCAAGTGATTTTTGGAGTAAAACTTTTTCTCACAAGGACATAAAGCGCAACACTGCTTAACCGAACTAAGTGAGGCAGAGTCGTTTCGGATAACGCATTTTTTCGGTTAATCGATGGTAACGATTTTAAATAGCGAAGGAAAGAAAATAATTGTATTCCAAATGCATGCGAAAATGTTTCATAAAAAATTACTATTGCATGCAGTATTAAAATCTCTATTACAGTATTTAAAACGACTATTTCATAAAGCCAGTAAGTAGGTTATTTAGAAGAGATCTGGCGCAGTTTTTTGGGCATATATGGGAAAGGATAGGGAAAACGAGGGAAGATGGGGCGGTTCAACGAGGAAAATGGGTTTATATGGGAGAGATAGGGAATACGACGACCGATACTAGGCTAGACAGGGTTGAAGGAGGGAAGTACGTTTATATGGAAGAGATAGTGGAGAGATGTTAGGATAGACAGAGGTTGAGGAGTAGAGTATGGTTTTTATGAGAGGTATAGCAAATCGAGGAGAGGTATTAGGCTAGGAGAGTTTTAGTATGTGCTTATAAGGAGAGACGAGAAAACGAGAGCGATCCCATGCTAGAATAGACAGGTGTTAGAGGTAGGTTTATATAGGTTAGATAGGAAACCAAGGAGAGATACAGCTAGAGCTAGACAGGGGACAGGAGGGGAATGCGCTTTATATGAGACGGATAGGGAATACGAGGAGAGGTGCTAGGCTAGACAGAGGCTGAGAGTAGAGTATGCGTTTATATGTATGAGAGGTATAGGAGCAGGAGGAGAGGTGCTAGGCTAGACAGAGGATGAGTAGAGTATGGGTTATATGAGAGAGGTAGGGAACAGGTGGAGAGGTGTTAGGCTAGCCAGAGATTGAGGAGTAGAGTATGGTTTATGAGAGATATAGGAAAACGAGGAGAGATGTTGGGCTAGACAGAGGTCAAGAAGTAGAGTATGGTTTATATGAGACGTATAGGAAAACGAGGAGAGGTATTAGGCTAGGAGGGTTTAAGTATGCGTTTATAAGGAGAGACGAGAAAACGGAGAGAGATCCTATGTTAGGATACACAGGTGTTTAAAGCCAGAGTGTGTTTTATATAGGTTAGATAGGAAACCAAAGAGATACTCAGCTAGACAGGGGACAGGAGAGGAATGCGCTTATGAGAGGTAGGGGATACGTGGAGTGATGTTAGGCTAGACAGAGGTTGAGAGTAGAGTATGGGTTTATATGTATGAGAAGTATAGAAACAGGAAGAGGGGTGTTAGGCTAGACAGAGGTTGAGGAGTACAGTATAGTTTATATGAGAGGTATAGGAAAACGAGGAGAGGTGTTAGGCTAGACAGAGGTCGAAAATAGAGTATGGTTTATATGAGAGGTACAGGAAAACGAGGAGAGGAGTTAGACTAGACAGAGGTCGAGGAGCAGAGTATGGTTTATATGAGAGTCATAGGAAAACGAGAGAGGTGTTAGGCTAGACAGAGCTAGAGGAGTAGAGTATGGTTTATATGAGAGGTATAGGAACAGGAGGATAGGTGTTAGGCTAGACAGATACTAAAGGAGTAGCAATATGGGTTTATATACAGGAGAGATAGGGAATACGAGGTGCTAGACTTGAAAGCGACTTTAGACGTGAACTTAGTGGAAAACTGTTTCATGTCAATGTTAGAACGCTAATTCTAGACATGCCCATCACGTAACCCATTCAGGGAAAAGGTGACTCGCTCAGGGAAAAAGGTGACTGCTCAGGGAAAAGGTGACCTGCAACGGGAAAAAGGTGACCAGCAAAAGGGAAAAAGGTGACCCGCAAAGGGAAAAAGGTGACCAATAAAGGGAAAAAGATGACCCATAAAGGGAAAAAGGTAACCAGCAAAGGGAAAAAGGTGACCAGCAAAGGGAAAAAGGTGACAAGAAAAGGGAAAAAGGTGACCAGCAAAGGGAAAAAGGTGACCAGCAAAGGGAAAAGGGTGACCAGCAAAGGGAAAAAGATAGGGAAAAGGTGACCCTTTCACGGGAAAAGCTAACCCACTCACACTAGCAGGTAAGTAATTCAGTTAGTATCACAGGGTAGTACAGATCCTGGGAAGCGGATATAGCATAGTTCCGTATGATAATACAGGTAATTCAGCTAGTATCGTAGGTATTTAGGCTAATTCATCTAGTATCACAGGAGGATAGATTTCAGGGGTTGGGTATAGCATAGTTTCGTATTTTACAGGTAATTCAGCTAGTATCGTAGGTATTTAGCATAATTCAAGTATCATAGGTGTTTAGAGTAATTAAGCTAGCATTACAGGAGAGTAGGTTCCAGGGGTCGGTTATGACGTAGTTTCGTATTTCACAGATAGTTGAGGTAATATCGTAAGTATTTGGGTAATCAGTATAGTTTCACAGATACTCGTGATAATTTCGATCAGAGATTTGTATTACAGCTATTTAAGGTAATTTAAGTTGTATCAATGGTATTTGAGACATTTTAACGGGTAATTCAGATAGTATCACAGGTGCTTGTGCTAATTTAGAGCAGGAATTCGTATCAGAGCTAGTTAAGGTAATTTCACATGATTCGGGTAGTATCACAAGTATTTAAGTCATAGCAGCAGCAGCCTCATTACAACACAGCTGTAGCAGAAACAGCGGCAAATCCAACAACTGTAGATTCAGCATCCTCAGCAACAGGAAGCATCACAACAGCAAATACGACAGAGGTAGTAGCAGATACAGCATCTATAGCAACAGCAGCTACAACGATAGCAGCAATAGATCCTACAGCTACAGAAACATCAGCCGCAGCCTGTACAATAGCCTAGCAGAAGCAAATACAACAGATACCGTAGCAGATACAGCAGCTATGCAGCAATAGATGTAGCAGATCCTACAGCTGTAGCAACATCTGCTACAATAATAGCAATGACAACAACCGGTTACAAAACAGCTGTAGCAGCCGCAGTCATCACGGCAGCTGTAACATCGAATACGAGAGCTGTAGTAGTAGATACAAGGTTGTAACATCAGCTACAAAAATAACAGCATCAGATCAGGTAGCTGTAGCAGCATTAGACACAGTCAGCACAATAGCTGTAGCAGAAGCAAATACAGCAGCTATCGTAGCAGATACAGAGACTGTACAACGATGACTAGCAGATCCTACAGCAGCAGCGTCTGCTACAACAATAGCAGCAGCAGTCGCATTACATAACAGCTGTAGATTCAGTATCCTCAGCAACAGCAAGCATCACAACAACAGCAACAGCAAATACGACAGATGTAGTAGCAGATACAGCATCTATAGCAACAGCAGCTACAACGATAGCAGCAATAGATCCTGCAGCTACAGAAACATCAGCCGCAGCCTGCACAATAGCCGTAACAGAAGCAAATTCAACAGCTACCGTAGCATATACATCAACTGTACAGCAATAGATGTAACAGATCTTACAGCTGTAGCAACATCTGCTACAATAATAGCAGAGACAACCGGTTTGTTCAGCAACTGCAAATACGGCAGATGTAGTAACAGATACAGCATCTATAGCAACAGCAGCCACAATGATAGCAGCAATAGATCCTACAGCTACAGAAACATCAGTCGCAGCCTGCACAATAGCCGTAGCAGAAGCAAATACAACAGCTACCGTAGCAGATACAGCAGCTGTACAACAATAGATGGAACAAATCGTACAGCTGTAGCAACTTCTGCTACAATAATAACAGCAACAACAACCAGTTACATAACAGCTGTAGCAGCAGCAGCTAATCTAACAGCTATAGATTTAGCACTCTAGGCAATAGCAAGCACCACAGCAATGATATTCCAGCTGTAGATTCACCCACCACAGCAACAGCAGTCATCAAATACGAGAGATGTAGTAGCAGATACAATGCTGTAACATCGACTACAACTATAACAGAAATAGATCATGCAGCTGTAGCAGCATTAGACACAGTCAGCACAATAGCTGTAGCAGAAGGATATACAGCAGCTTTCGTAGCAGATACAGAGCCTGTACAACAATAGCTGTAACAGATCCTACATCTATAGCATCTGCTACAACAATAACGGCAGCAGTTGCATTACATAACAGCTGTAGCAGCAGCAACTGCAAACATCACAACAACAGTAAATACTACAGATGTAGTAACACATACAACATCTATAGCAACAGCAGCTACAATGATAGCAGCAATAGGTCCTGCAGCTACAGAAACATCACCCGCAGCCTGCACAATAGCTGTAACAGAAGCAAATACAATAGCTACCGTAGCAGATACAGCAGCTGTACGACAATAGATGTAACAGATCTTACAGCTGTAGCAACATCTGCTACAATAACAGCAGCGACAAACACCAGTTACATAACAGCTGTAGGAGCAGCAGCTAATCCAGCAGCTATAGATTTAGCACTCTTAGCAATAACAAGCATCACAGCAAAGATATTCCAGCTGTAGCTTCACACACCACAGCAACAGCAGTCATCACTCCAGCTGTAACATCAAATATGAGAGCTGAAGTGGTAGATACAACACTGTAACATCAGCTACAGCAATAACATTATCAGATCAGGTAGCTGTAACAGACCCCACAGCTGTAGCAGCATCTGCTATAACAATAGCAGCAGTAGTCGCATTACATAACAACTGCAGCAACAGCTAGAGATTTAGCAGTGTTAGCAATAGCAAGCATCACAGCAATGATATTCCAGCTGTAGATTCACCTACCACAGCAACAGCAGTCATCACAACATCAACAGTAAATACGACAGATGTAGTAGCAGATACAGCATCTATAGCAACAGCAGCTACAACGATAGCAGCAATAGATCCTGCAGCTGTAGCAGCATTAGACACAATCAGCACAATAGCTGTAGCAAAAGCAAATACAATTACTATCGTAGCAGATACAGCAGCTGTACAACAATAGATGTAACAGATCCTACAGCTGTAGCAACATCTGATACAATAATAGCAGGGACAACAACCGGTTACATTACAGCTGTAGCAGCAG
The DNA here is from genome assembly GCA_030765065.1 of Deroplatys truncata. Classification (NCBI taxonomy): domain Eukaryota; kingdom Metazoa; phylum Arthropoda; class Insecta; order Mantodea; family Mantidae; genus Deroplatys; species Deroplatys truncata. The sequence continues at coordinate 603,420,325 of CM060990.1, read as the reverse complement.
CAGCTAATCCATTTTTTGTTCAAATGTAGCAGCTTTATCAGTTAAATCATTGCTTCATTAAACAAGGATTGTAAGGGTAGACGTCTCTTCCCTTTATATAGGCCTGAGACTAACACTAGTATTTGCTCCTAATGACAATGGTTACCGCCTCCCCTTCCATCTTCTCCTTTCTTCACCATTTGTCTGCTATGTGAATACACAGCACATGAGTAAACTTTAATTTTTTAACACTGTAGACTCGCGGAGATCATCAAAGGGATTCAATGTAATTTTATTCACTTGCACAGTAGTAGCAGCGTGCTTTCATGATAAGATTAGATTCATAGGCGTTCTGATGATTTCACAGGTTTTAAGACAATCAGTATAACTCTCAAATGTAAAGTACTGCTTAATAGCACTACGTTTATACCCTTAATCTTTTTTACCATTGAGCCGTGGATATCTAAGGCATACATCTTAGCTCGTAGTCCGACAAAGCGCTGGATGATTTTACCATTAGCCTCATCTTTAGATTTCCCAAGCACTTTGTTTAGAGCTGAATAGCATATATAGTTGACAGGGTAATCAGTTGTATCCAGATGCTCAAGTAAACGTAACTTGTCCTGGTACACATCTCCAGTTGTTACACGATGAATGAATGAATAAGTATCCATGTACATAAGCTTCAGGTTTCCAGCTCCATAATATGGTAACAGCACATCATAATGATGGTAATACATTGTCTCGGAGATGTCCAGCACACTCATACCAATGTATATAGGCTTGTCGAGAGGCCATAAGTACAACAGCTAGAATAGCAGCATATATTGTCCTATCGATAAACGTAGGCTTGACGATCAGCTTCTCTAGAGTCTTCTCATTTATCACCAATCGTATATCCATACGATCAGGCAGATTCTCCATAGTTTTTCCAAACATGACGTTTTTAAAGAGCTGTAGACGTCCTTCTCGAAATCATTTGCAGCTTATTGTAGTAGCCTGTTGTTAAATTCCACATAAGGTTTTAACCACTGTGACTGTTGGAATTGCAGCACACGATGGATTTTTTTAGTCGTAACCCATGATTAAGAGCTTGCTTCAAAGCCATGTAATGTACTACATACTTCTTTCGAGGTCCAAGACGAGGTATCAGTTTCTTTGTATATGATTTCAATGGTTTCGTACACTCAGGCAGGAAAAGTAGATCGTTAAGTTCTATAGGATGCTCGATGTCTATGACGTCACACCCAGAGACAGGATGTATGGTAGTATCAAACACGTTTAAACTGTCTCGTAACTACCTGTATATGCTGTCACACCAACAAGAGAAGTATCCCCACACCCTCATTCAGTCAGATGTTCCATTCAAAGCCTACCACCACCCATTACACCAAAGCTAGCACAATCTCAAAGGCTTAAAAGGTAACGTAGAAGATTTTCTCCCTTGTTTAGTTAAATGTATGTATATACTACATTATTTCACGTTTTCATTCCCTTTTCAATTCTTCCTTTCCATCTTCCCACAGAAAAACCATTACATTTCACTACAATCACGAGCAAAGCAATTTTTCCAGAGTTACAGAGATTCTAAGCTTCTAGAATCGAACTCGGTAATACTTTTAATAAATGTGTTTTTAGTAATTTAGCTTCCTCGCATCAGCATCTACCATTTAATCTTTACTCGAACCTGATAGGATTCATAGGCTTGAAGATATATGAAATCACCCTTCGGGATTCGATCTGAGTACTTTAAAGTAGCTATTGTCATGAAAACAATATTTAGGGACTAGGTACTCTGTTTACTTTATACTTAACGTGTCTATCTAAATTAAATTACGAGTTATTAAATTTGCAAGTAAATTCCAGTGAATCAGTATTCGAACCCAGAACACCAGGAGAAAAATAATTTATAATATTAGTCTAACATGTTAATCAAAGCTGTATGCTGATATGCTATCAACCTAAGTGACATATCCCAGAGTATAGAGGAAAATTAAGAAAACCATTAAAAGAGCGGGATTCGAACTAAAGACAACTGATTGGAAATTATATACAGCATTGATTATACATCATAAGAGCTATCAATCATGCTTTAGTCCACACCTATACCTCATTTAGTTCCTGAGATAATGAAATTTAAAAATTAAGGATCGAACCCAGGACGCCAGGTATCTAGCTATGCATTCGAAAGAAACTACCTAATGACTTAAATGTAATAAAGTTTATTTGGCGTCTTTATCTTTCGTCGTTTAGCAGTTATTAAATTTAAAATTAAATTACATTTTATCGATATTCGAACCCAGAGCACCAGAAACAAACTTATTTACAATATTAGTTCGATATGTTTAAAGGAGCTGTATGCAGTTACAGCATCAATCTAAGTGATATATTCTAGAGTATACAGAAAAATTAAGGAAGTCATTGAAAGAATGGGATTCGAACTGATTGGAAATTATACACATTATTAATTACACATTGTACCATCTATCAAACATGCTTTGGTCCACTCCTCTACCTTTCTTAGTTTCCGAGATAATGGAGATTTAAAAATTAAGGATCAAACCCAGGACATCAGATACCGAAATATACATTCACAAGAAACTACCTAATGACATTAATGTAATAAAGTTTATTTGGCGTCTTTATCTCAATTAGTCTCTGAGTTATTAGAAGATGAATTTGTAATCACTGCTAGGATTCGAACCCAGGCATCCCGGTCAACTTAGAACAATACCCAAATGACGCGGCGCATTCCAAAGAATTGACTAGTTTTTATCCCATTGTTCTATCTCTTTTCATTCAGGAGATATAAGCGATTAATTAGTAGGGGGAGAATAAGAGAGCTGGCCCACTTAATATGCAAGAATGTGCAATTAATATGCTAATTAGCCCCACCCCCACTAATTAGCCCACTCTCATTTCCGTTAAGTATAAAGTAAACAGAGTACCTAGTCTCTAAATATCGTTTTCATGACAATAACTACTTTAAAGTACTCAGATCGAATCCCGAAGGGTGATTTCATATATCTTCAAGCCTATGAATCCTATCAGGTTCGAGTAAAGATTAAATGGTAGATGCTGATGCGAGGAAGATAAATTACTAAAAACACATTTATTAAAAGTATTACCGAGTTCGATTCTAGAAGCTTAGAATCTCTGTAACTCTGGAAAAGTTGCTTTGCTCGTGATTGTAGTGAAATGTAATGGTTTTTCTGTGGGAAGATGGAAAGGAAGAATTGAAAAGGGAATGAAAACGTGAAATAATGTAGTATATACATACATTTAACTAAACAAGGGAGAAAATCTTCTACGTTACCTTTTAAGCCTTTGAGATTGTGCTAGCTTTGGTGTAATGGGTGGTGGTAGGCTTTGAATGGAACATCTGACTGAATGAGGGTGTGGGAATACTTCTCTTGTTGGTGTGACAGCATATACAGGTAGTTACGAGACGAGTTTAAACGTGTTTGATACTACCATACATCCTGTCTCTGGCTGTGACGTCATAGACATCGAGCATCCTATAGAACTTAACGATCTACTTTTCCTGCCTGAGTGTACGAAACCATTGAAATCATATACAAAGAAACTGATACCTCGTCTTGGAACTCGAAAGAAGTATGTAGTACATTACATGGCTTTGAAGCAAGCTCTAATCATGGGTTACGACTAAAAAAATCCATCGTGTGCTGCAATTCCAACAGTCACAGTGGTTAAAACCTTATGTGGAATTTAACAACAGGCTACTACAATAAGCTGCAAATGATTTCGAGAAGGACGTCTACAGCTCTTTAAAAACGTCATGTTTGGAAAAACTATGGAGAATTTGCCTGATCGTATGGATATACGACTGATGATAAATGAGAAGACTCTAGAGAAGCTGATCGTCAAGCCTACGTTTATCGATAGGACAATATATGCTGCTATTCTAGCTGTTGTACTTATGGCCTCTCGACAAGCCTATATACATTGGTATGAGTGTGTTGGACATCTCTGAGACAATGTATTACCATCATTATGATGTGCTGTTAACATATTATGGAGCTGGAAACCTGAAGCTTATGTACATGGATACTTATTCATTCATTCATCGTGTAACAACTGGAGATGTGTACCAGGACAAGTTACGTTTACTTGAGCATCTGGATACAGCTGATTACCCTGTCAATTATATATGCTATTCAGCTCTAAACAAAGTGCTTGGGAAATCTAAAGATGAGGCTAATGGTAAAATCATCCAGCGCTTTGTCGGACTACGAGCTAAGATGTATGCCTTAGATATCCACGGTTCAATGGTAAAAAAGATTAAGGGTATAAACGTAGTGCTATTAAGTAGTACTTTACATTTGAGAGTTATACTGATTGTCTTAAAACCTGTGAAATCATCAGAACGCCTATAAATCTAATCTTATCATGAAAGCACGCTGCTACTACTGTGCAAGTGAATAAAATTACATTGAATCCCTTTGATGATCTCCGCGAGTCTACAATGTTAAAAAATTAAAGTTTACTCATGTGCTGTGGATTCACATAGCAGACAAATGGTGAAGAAAGGAGAAGATGGAAGGGGAGGCGGTAACCATTGTCATTAGGAGCAAATACTAGTGTTAGTCTCAGGCCTATATAAAGGGAAGAGAAGTCTACCCTTACAATCCTTGTTTAATGAAGCAATGATTTAACTGATAAAGCTGCTACATTTGAACAAAAAGTGGATTAGCTGCTGCTGCTGCTACAGCTGTAATGTAACCGGTTGTTGTCCCTGCTATTATTGTATCAGATGTTGCTACAGCTGTAGGATCTGTTACATCTATTGTTGTACAGCTGCTGTATCTGCTACGATAGTAATTGTATTTGCTTTTGCTACAGCTATTGTGCTGATTGTGTCTAATGCTGCTACAGCTGCAGGATCTATTGCTGCTATCGTTGTAGCTGCTGTTGCTATAGATGCTGTATCTGCTACTACATCTGTCGTATTTACTGTTGATGTTGTGATGACTGCTGTTGCTGTGGTAGGTGAATCTACAGCTGGAATATCATTGCTGTGATGCTTGCTATTGCTAACACTGCTAAATCTCTAGCTGTTGCTGCAGTTGTTATGTAATGCGACTACTGCTGCTATTGTTATAGCAGATGCTGCTACAGCTATGGGGTCTGTTACAGCTACCTGATCTGATAATGTTATTGCTGTAGCTGATGTTACAGTGTTGTATCTACCACTTCAGCTCTCATATTTGATGTTACAGCTGGAGTGATGACTGCTGTTGCTGTGGTGTGTGAAGCTACAGCTGGAATATCTTTGCTGTGATGCTTGCTATTGCTAAGAGTGCTAAATCTATAGCTGCTGGATTAGCTGCTGCTCCTACAGCTGTTATGTAACTGGTGTTTGTCGCTGCTGTTATTGTAGCAGATGTTGCTACAGCTGTAAGATCTGTTACATCTATTGTCGTACAGCTGCTGTATCTGCTACGGTACCTATTGTATTTGCTTCTGTTACAGCTATTGTGCAGGCTGCGGGTGATGTTTCTGTACCTGCAGGACCTATTGCTGCTATCATTGTAGCTGCTGTTGCTATAGATGTTGTATGTGTTACTACATCTGTAGTATTTACTGTTGTTGTGATGTTTGCTGTTGCTGCTGCTACAGCTGTTATGTAATGCAACTGCTGCCGTTATTGTTGTAGCAGATGCTATAGATGTAGGATCTGTTACAGCTATTGTTGTACAGGCTCTGTATCTGCTACGAAAGCTGCTGTATTTCCTTCTGCTACAGCTATTGTGCTGACTGTGTCTAATGCTGCTACAGCTGCAGGATCTATTTCTGTTATAGTTGTAGTCGATGTTACAGCATTGTATCTACTACTACAGCTCTCGTATTTGATGACTGCTGTTGCTGTGGTGGGTGAATCTACACCTGGAATATCATTGCTGTGATGCTTGCTATTGCCTAGAGTGCTAAATCTATAGCTGTTAGATTAGCTGCTGCTGCTACAGCTGTTATGTAACTGGTTGTTGTTGCTGCTATTATTGTAGCAGAAGTTGCTACAGCTGTAAGACCTGTTCCATCTATTGTTGTACAGCTGCTGTATCTGCTACGGTAGCTGTTGTATTTGCTTCTGCTACGGCTATTGTGCAGGCTGAGACTGATGTTTCTGTAGCTGTAGGATCTATTGCTGCTATCATTGTGGCTGCTGTTGCTATAGATGCTGTATCTGTTACTACATCTGCCGCATTTGCAGTTGCTGAACAAACCGGTTGTCTCTGCTATTATTGTAGCAGATGTTGCTACAGCTGTAAGATCTGTCACATCTATTGCTGTACAGCTGATGTATCTGCTACGGTAGCTGTTGAATTTGCTTCTGTTACGGCTATTGTGCAGGCTGCGGCTGATGTTTCTGTAGCTGCAGGATCTATTGCTGCTATCGTTGTAGCTGTTGTTGCTATAGATGCTGTATCTGCTACTACATCTGTCGTATTTGCTGTTGCTGTTGTTGTGATGCTTGCTGTTGCTGAGGATACTGAATCTACAGCTGTTATGTAATGCGACTGCTGCTGCTATTGTTGTAGCAGACGCTGCTGCTGTAGGATCTGCTAGTCATCGTTGTACAGTCTCTGTATCTGCTACGATAGCTGCTGTATTTGCTTCTGCTACAGCTATTGTGCTGACTGTGTCTAATGCTGCTACAGCTACCTGATCTGATGCTGTTATTTTTGTAGCTGATGTTACAACCTTGTATCTACTACTACAGCTCTCGTATTCGATGTTACAGCTGCCGTGATGACTGCGGCTGCTACAGCTGTTATGTAACCGGTTGTTGTCACTGCTATTGTTGTAGCAGATGTTGCTACAGCTGTAGGATCTGCTACATCTATTGCTGCATAGCTGCTGTATCTGCTACGGTAGCTGTTGTATTTGCTTCTGCTACGGCTATTGTACAGGCTGCGGCTGATGTTTCTGTAGCTGTAGGATCTATTGCTGCTATCGTTGTAGCTGCTGTTGCTATAGATGCTGTATCTGCTACTACCTCTGTCGTATTTGCTGTTGTGATGCTTCCTGTTGCTGAGGATGCTGAATCTACAGTTGTTGGATTTGCCGCTGTTTCTGCTACAGCTGTTATGTAATGAGGCTGCTGCTGCTATGACTTAAATACTTGTGATACCCGAATCATGTGAAATTACCTTAACTAGCTCTGATACGAATTCCTGCTCTAAATTAGCACGAGCACCTGTGATACTGTCTGAATTAACTGTTAAAATGACTCAAATACCATTGATACAACTTAAATTACCTTAAATAGCTGTAATACAAATCTCTGATCGAAATTATCACGAGTATCTGTGAAACTATACTGATTACCCAAATACTTACGATATTACCTCAACTATCTGTGAAATACGAAAATACGTCATAACCGACCCCTGGAACCTACCCTCCTGTAATGCTAGCTTAATTACTCTAAACACCTATGATACTTGAATTATACTAAATACCTACGATACTAGCTGAATTACCTGTGAAATACGAAACTATGCTATACCCAACCCCTGAAATCTATCCTCCTGTGATACTAGATGAATTAGCCTAAATACCTACGATACTAGCTGAATTACCTGTATTATACGGAACTATGCTATATCCGCTTCCCAGGATCTGTCCTACCCTGTGATACTAACTGAATTACTTACCTGCTAGTGTGAGTGGGTTAGCTTTTCCCGTGAAAGGGTCACCTTTTCCCTACCTTTTTCCCTTTGCTGGTCACCCTTTTCCCTTTGCTGGTCACCTTTTTCCCTTTGCTGGTCACCTTTTTCACTTTTCTGGTCACCTTTTTCTCTTTGCTGGTCACCTTTTTCCCTTTGCTGGTTACCTTTTTCCCTTTATGGGTCACCTTTTTCCCTTTATTGGTCACCTTTTTCCCTTTGCGGGTCACCTTTTTCCCTTTTGCTGTTCACCTTTTTCCCGTTGCAGGTCACCTTTTCCCTGAGCAGTCACCTTTTTCCCTGAGCGAGTCACCTTTTCCCTGAATGGGTTACGTGATGGGCATGTCTAGAATTAGCGTTCTAACATTGACATGAAACAGTTTTCCACTAAGTTCACGTCTAAAGTCGCTTTCAAGTCTAGCACCTCCTATTCCCTATCTCTCCTGTATATAAACCCATATTGCTACTCCTTTAATATCTCTCTAGCCTAACACCTCTCCTCCTGTTCCTATACCTCTCATATAAACCATACTCTACTCTTCTAGCTCTGTCTAGCCTAACACCTCTCTCGTTTTCCAATGACTCTCATATAAACCATACTCTGCTCCTCGACCTCTGTCTAGTCTAACTCCTCTCCTCGTTTTCCTGTACCTCTCATATAAACCATACTCTATTTTCGACCTCTGTCTAGCCTAACACCTCTCCTCGTTTTCCTATACCTCTCATATAAACTATACTCTACTCCTCAACCTCTGTCTAGCCTAACACCCCTCTTCCTGTTCCTATACTTCTCATACATATAAACGCATACTCTACTCTCAACCTCTGTCTAGCCTAACATCACTCCACGTATCCCCTACCTCTCATAAGCGCATTCCTCTCCTGTCCCCTGTCTAGCTGAGTATCTCTTTGGTTTCCTATCTAACCTATATAAAACACATTCTAGCTTTAAACACCTGTGTACCCTAACATAGGATCTCTCTCCGTTTTCTCGTCTCTCCTTACAAACGCATACTTAAACCCTCCTAGCCTAATACCTCTCCTCGTTTTCCTATACGTCTCATATAAACCATACTCTACTTCTTGACCTCTGTCTAGCCCAACATCTCTCCTCGTTTTCCTATATCTCTCATAAACCATACTCTACTCCTCAATCTCTGGCTAGCCTACCACCTCTCCTCCTGTTCCCTACCTCTCTCATATAACCCATACTCTACTCAACCTCTGTCTAGCCTAGTACCTCTCCTCCTGTTCCCTACCTCTCTCATATAACCCATACTCTACTCAACCTCTGTCTAGCCTAGTACCTCTCCTCCTGCTCCTATACCTCTCATACATATAAACGCATACTCTACTCTCAGCCTCTGTCTAGCCTAGCACCTCTCCACGTATTCCCTATCTGTCTCATATAAAGCGCATTCCCCTCCTGTCCCCTGTCTAGCTCTAGCTGTATCTCTCCTTGGTTTCCTATCTAACCTATATAAACCTACCTCTAACACCTGTCTATTCTAGCATGGGATCTCTCTCGTTTTCTCGTCTCTCCTTATAAGCACATACTAAAACTCTCCTAGCCTAATACCTCTCCTCGATTTGCTATACCTCTCATAAAAACCATGCTCTACTCCTCAACCTCTGTCTATCCTAACAACTCTCCACTATCTCTTCCATATAAACGTACTTCCCTCCTTCAACCCTGTCTAGCCTAGTATCGGTCGTCGTATTCCCTATCTCTCCCATATAAACCCATTTTCCTCGTTGAACCGCCCTATCTTCCCTCGTTTTCCCTATCCTTTCCCATATATGCCCAAAAAACTGCGCCAGATCTATTCTAAATAACCTACTCCAGTAGTTTTGTTTTTTGAACATTTTCTTCACAACGCTCGCGAGCAGCTATATAACGCCACCGTTTGATAAGCATTATAGCTTTTGGTCTCGATTCACCGGTTTACTTCGTAAAATGCAAGGTAACCTAAAACAAAAGGTTCTGTGTTATTTAGTATTTTCCTATAGGATTTGAATATGACTTTCTAGTCTTTCTTACCTCTAAAAATTTGAATCCCTCGTACGCTGTCGCTCTGTCGCTAATGGCTTCGAGTTTCTATTCAAGCTTATTGTGACACGCTTTCTTTTCGCTGACGTCTTAAACATAAATAAACCACACTAACCAAAACCAACAGTAAAATAACAGTGGGCAGGATTGAGCAGTTAAGTTTTTTTAACCGTACAATACTTCCTGGAATGTGGGTGCAGGGGAGAGAATGAATTGCATACAATACCGAGTACCTGTATTGGAATTTAGGGTCGGGAAAAATGACATTGTCAATTGTCGCAGCAATGTTCCCACGTGAATTTGTCCATATCGTAATTTTTCTTCATTTTTTCTTACTTCCCACCTTCACCGTTTCGGTTAAGCCGGGTTTCGGTTAAGCGCAGTTTGGTTAAGCTGGGTTTTACTATAAAATATAAAATAAATGAATAAATGTATTATGACGCAGCGCCTATGTCCACGTTTATCGGGAGGTTGGCGCCGAGTGGTGCGAGTAAACAACGATAACGCCGCTTGCCAGCTTAAACACCGGGCGCGCTATCGGGAGGTAACTAGAAGTTTCTGGAAGCTTTATCTCCCCCCTCTCCTCCAGAAAGTTTGTCGAAATTGTTCTAGAATGTTCGAGAACCTTCTGTGAAAGACTCAACTCACTACACTGACTGTACTGACTCAGTACAGTTCAGTTGTGAGTTAGTTGCGGACAGTCGAGGTGCGAGTCGAGTGTGGCAGAATGGAGTTGAATCAATGAGCGAGCGAGTTAGCGACTGTGTTTCTGGTGCGCCATCAAGGAGCGATTCTCCGAGCGAGTTGATGACAGCTTCTATGACGTACAGCGAGTGCTGCGGCGGAGCGACGGTTGTGGAGGACTTGTGTTCGACTCCCGAGTAAAGTGAACCGTCCGGCGTGAAGAGGCTGCGTCACGAAGGAAGTAAAGTGAAAGAGAATTGAACTAGTTCACCTTAGTGAAGTGAACTCCCACTGAAGGCGAACTACATAAAAATGAAGCAGTGACAGTGAGAACTGAGTGAAAAGTGAGAGTTGAAAAACTAGACAAAGTCACAGTATGTATGTGTTAAGACACCAAAACAATATGAACACATTTGTAGGGTTCTCAGCGCCCAAATCGTGTGTTTCCGGACATGGGTCTTCTTTATATAAATGATTAGATTTGCAGTCCTTTCCAGCCTACTAAGCGTTGTCGGTTTTTATTATAATTACTCGGTAGAGCCTCTAAGACTGTTGTGCACTCCTCTCTAGAAAATATTATTGTTTACGCACCATTTATTAGCCATTTAGTACATTTCCTGATCTAATCCTACTCTGAGTAGTATTATTTCACTCAGAAAGATGAGAACTTATATGAAAAGATACAGCACTCAAGTTATCCTGTACTGGTTGCCATAGAAACATTGGGAAGAGTACGCAAATGAGAATCATATTCCTCTGGTGTATACTGGCAACAGAAGCGTAGCTAGGGAGGGGTTTGGAGCCCCTTTGTTTGCTAAAATAAATGTAAAAATTAATAGCAAAAATAGCTTCCTAGGACAATAGTATCTTTTAGGTTGGCGGGAACGAGATACTTCCTAATCGTATCACTGGTAGCGCTATATATACGCCGCACGTCTTAGACAATATCACCAAAGGTGACAGCAAGAGAAACTGTACTTTAGATGGCGCAGATACAACCATGTTAAGATATGGGGGCATGTTTTCGTTACGCTGCCCACTCATTTGGGGTTCAAAATGGGTTCCAATATGTTCTCTAGTTTAGAACATAATACAATATCACCAAAGGTGACAGCAAGAGAAACTGTACTTTAGATGGCGCAGATACAACCATGTTAAGATATGGGGGCATGTTTTCGTTACGCTGCCCACTCATTTGGGGTTCAAAATGGGTTCCAATATGTTCTCTAGTTTAGAACATAATACAATATCACCAAAGGTGACAGCAAGAGAAACTGTACTTTAGATGGCGCAGATACAACCATGTTAAGATATGGGGGCATGTTTTCGTTACGCTGCCCACTCATTTGGGGTTCAAAATGGGTTCCAATATGTTCTCTAGTTTAGAACATAATTATAAACACAATTTTGTATTGAAACAAAATGGCCTGCAGCGGAAATATAAAATACTTCACAGTGGTCACTAATTCTCATGTTACAACACATTTGCTTCTTAGAATACGCAAAACATCCTATCCTAATTTTAATTCCAATTGCTGCACCTTAATCTGTGAATATAAAATCGATTTATTTAAATATTTTAACTCAGGATTAATTAATATTTATCATTTGAATTGGTACAAAGTGTTTAAAAATGGATTCCTATGCGTAACCCCTCCCTTAATACCTTTCTGGCTACGCCACTGACTGGCAATATGCGACTCCTGTCTTGTGCTGTGAGTTGGTGGGAAATATGCAACGACCGTAGCACAGAATCTCGTACATGAATGTACGCGAATATCGCCTTTCAAAGGCAACAATGAGTCATTCTTCCCAGTCTGCTCATAGATTTATAATCTGTAGAAAACTAATAACACAATATCGTTGTAAGTGTTTGTGTATTTTCTTTTATTTCCACTAGTGAATGGGTTAAGCCGATTATTACGATGGATACCATTACAGAGGTATAACACAGAAACCCAATTCTGTGGTCAATTAAAATTCTCCAAAGTATCCCTTAAAACACAGCAAAATGACGGTTATTTGTGTGGTTTTAGCTGGTGGTGGTGCTGCTAATAGTGGCATTAAATAACTGAACATGGATAAACATAATTACATAAAGTTAAAATTTTTGCTTTCACATTTCAGGCTTTAAACCAAAACTGGGATGTCTGCGTATATATTATTCATTAAATTCATTTTCGTATTGCTTGAGTATCTTCCTGGATTCCCACAAGAATTACAGAAAATCCACTTATTTTTATTTGATACGGTGACTGTCTTAAAGCACCATTTTTTTATCATTACTTATAATTGATGCGTATGAGTAACGATATTTTTATATGGGAGACTATCTTCATTTATTATCAGCTGCAGATTCTGTGCATATTTCGCTTGGGATTCAAAAAATTAAGCACGCTACTTGTATGTTGGTTATGTTTCCATGAGGATAGGAAAGAAGAAGGCTGGATAAAGTAGCCAGCAAAGTGACGAAGCCGGTGGATGTTGTTCGAAAAATGGACGAGGAAGCGAACGATAGTCTAATCGAATGCGTTGTGAATCATACGAAGTGTGAGATCTGAAAACACTGCGACAACAAAACAGATCAGTTTTCAATTTATTTTGTTTACTATCATCAGCACCAATTTAGTGCTAAGGATAGAACCATGTATACAATTCAAACGCTACGTTAAAATCAGCATCAAAGTATTCATCAATATTGTAAAATGGGTTTAAAGCAAGCCACTTGTTCATTACACTCTAAAATCCAAGGAGACCTACAGAATGGGCAGCTACAGGTAATCTGTTATTCATGTCAGTAGCTAAATTAAAAAATAAATCTTTACTCTTAGTCAATCTAACATGTGGCTGGACAAGAAAATAATTATGAGTTGAAAACATGGTTAATATGAGTTGAGCAATATGCCAAGTACCTTTACTGAAAGCGCAACCCCTTGCTGTGGTTCATTTTTCAAGGTAAATAGTAGGTCACATGTCAAAATGTGAAATCTCCAGAAGGTGTCTAAATATTTTTATCAATAATATATAGCAATAATTGTACGAGGGTAATACAGAGAGTGAAGACCGTTTGCACATTCCCGCTGCGCAGATCGTTGTTGGGCTTCCATCCAAGTACGAATGGTTTCCTTGACATACATTCTCAGTGTTGTGTGATTCCAGATAAAACAGATTGTTATTGTGCTTTCTGTGATTGTTCAAAACGAACAGTGTGATATAAAGTCCCGCCGACTGTCAAGTAAGATGAATTGTAGTTTTGAATGCTTAGATGTTGAAACCTGTAGAAATTTACAGTCAACTAAAGAACGTGTATGGTGATGTAGTAATGGACGAAAGAAATGTGAGAAAGTGGTGTGTAAAGTTCGACAAATGCTCAAAAATGTGCATGAGGAAACTTGACCCGGACGTCCGTCACTCACCACAGTTAATTTGAAGAATTAAGTGAACAACAAAGTCATACAAGACAATTTAATCCTAGACCAGTTACATATTTCTTTCCCAAACATGTCTCATTCTTTGCTTGGTGAAATTATGTCTGAACATCTTGGCTTAGGGAGTTCGATTTGCGAATTTTTCAAAACCCAAAGTACTCTACTGGGTTTTTTGACGTTTTACCACGTCTCATGCCGGTATAAAGAAGTGCGGTTGCAAATTTTGGTACTTATATTATATCAAGTCATTCCTGGGGTATGCATTTTAAGACAAATTGAAGCTAATCATAAAAATGCTCCATACGATGCAATTTTCATGATTTTTAAACAAAATTTCAGATATGTTTCTTATTATGCTATAAAATAAGTTTGCTAAGAAATATGCTTTAAATTAATTGCATTTCAAAAATAGTTTTTAATCGATTGTAAGTTTCGACTTTTGCAATAAATGTGTAGTTATCAATGTTGGGTGAAACTTGGTGGCGTAACACATTTGCCTTTGAGGTCGTCGCGTCTCACCACTAATGGGGGAGGAAGACTGCTGGGCTGTAATTCCGATGCTTGTTGTGAGGTCCCCCCGACAGTTGTAAGTTTAAGCTTCTGCAATAAATGTATAGTTATCAAACTTGGGTGAAACTTTGTGGTGTAACACATTTACCTTTGAGGCCGTCGCCTCTCACCACAAATGGGGGGGAGGAAGACTGCTGGGCTCTATCTCCGATGCTTGTTGTGAAGTCCCCCAACGGTGGCTTCTGCATATTCGCCTGTCTCCGACGGTATGCTGGTGCGAATCTTGCTGAGTAATTTTAGATTTTGTCGTGGTTTTCTAGTCGTTATTGCTCTGGCTATTTCTTTGAAGTGCTCAGCGTGAGGTTGGACTCCTTGCGGTAAAGATATGCCGTCAAGCGGGAATTAGATCTGAGGCACTCAGGTTCTGTACGCGGTGAATAATGTAAACTAAGAAAGTCACTGTCGCTGAATTTATTGTCTATCAATATTACCCCGAGCACGGACGTACTTGACGTTATATTCAAATATCGGACTTCCACGCGCAACTCTCGTGCACAGATCAATTAAGGAAGTTCAATTCCTTATTCAAATTTGCCGACATGTAACTTCGACAACACTGCTTACTCACGCGACGCTTGTTCTCTAAAAATTATTTTCGCAAACTTCGCGGAAATATTCTCATTTATATCTCGCAGGAGATTTACAGAGAGAGCCAAAAGCTACTAACCGGCTGCGTCGGTGTTTTTCCTGTCCGCGTCCTCGG